>OY740789.1:64846487-66260882 GCA_963514005.1 Raja brachyura | reverse complement strand
ATAAAACAAGCATTGACCATTGTATAAAATCAGGAGAGGAATACATCGGATAGATGCATAGAATCTCTTGTCAGAGTTTGGGAATCGAGGACCAGAGAACATAGATTCAAGGTGAAGGGGAAAAGATTAAATAGGAATCTGAGGGGTAACTTTTTCACATAAAAGGTGGGTGTATGGAACAAGCTGCCAGAGGAGGTAGTTGAGGCAGGGACTATCCCAACATTTAAGAAACAGTTACACAGGTACATGGATAGGCCAAGTTTGGAGGGATTTGGACCAAACACAGGCAGGTGGGACTAGTGTAGCTGGGACATGTTGGCCGGTGTGGGCAAGTTGGGTCGAAGGGCCTGTTTCCACAACTGTATCAGTCTATGACCTATGCACCTGACTTGATCAGAGCAGAAGTAGTCCCAGTTTAATCAATTTTGCAAAATATGAACATTTGAGGACAAGTACCTAAACTGAGAGAGTACTACTGAGAGTAGCTATATCTTTCTGCCAACATTTTGGCCACTGCCATCACTCTCCTGAGTTTGTTGTGCTCTGTTGACAAGACAGACCAGTAAGTGATAAACAATTGAGTAGCTTGGAAACATCTCCAGGCACCTGTGACAAGAAAACTTCCTGATTACCGTCTATGACCCTCAGTTGTCTGTGAAGAGCATTCCATATTTACCACAATTTGGAGAGAGAGGAAATATACTCTGGGTGAGATATTATAGATTCCATTTCCCAAAGAAATTTAGTGGCACTTTACTTGATTGACAAGCCAAGTCATAACAGATACTGGATAGGTTCTGCAGCACATGGTAAGAGAATCAGCCCGTGGGGTGAAGTTGTCTGACTACACTGAAGCAGCAGCATGGAATACTCAGCTGGGTGATCCCATAATTGTCAAATGTGTCAAATTGCCAAATTGTCGTGTCAAATGCAACCCCTGCATTTGTGTCCCATCTGTTAGTGATCAGTGGTGGGCAGTTAAGCAGTTTGCAAAATGAAACTCAAAGAACATCATTGTTCTGACTGCAGCTGAGGCAATTACAATTGTGTTGTAAGTGCTGAACGAACGACTCTACACTTCCTCACGATGTGCTCACTGTCACAGAAGCCATTCTGAATCTGACTTTATTCAATCCACAATGTAACCACATAGCAGAGGAAAGTAAATGTAGAGAGGGCCCCGGGACAGTTAGATCTTGGCCGTATAGCAGATAGACTTATACTCCGGAAAAATTCTTCCCTGCAACAAAGTCGTTCTGGTACAACTAAGTTTTCGATGGTCTGGGAAAATTGCACCTTTTATCTGCAGATCTTATTTTATTCTTGCTTCAAACATGAATGGGTAAGCAGTGACTGTTCTTGATAACATGGGCCCATACTAAAAGAACAGACCTCTCCTTGGCAAGAGCCGCAGCTGGTGCAAAGAAAGATGAGTGTGCTTTTTCAAAGCTAGATCGTCTCTGGTTGAAGACTGTTACAGAACAATGCTTTAGGTTTGCAACTACTTAATGTCCACACTCTGTGATAAGGTCAAAGGGGGATATTTGCTGCTGATTATTCAATACCATTTTTAATTCCTCAGAAAATAAAACAATCCAATTTGAATTGATAAACTGCTAGTTAAATTCGTACCATGTAATTGCAAGGTAATAAACATGTGCAACAAGAGGCTGACCAATACTCTTTGATATTCAGTGATTTTATGGACGACAAGTTGTCCATCATCAACGCCATGGGTATCACCAATAACCAGAAACTTCTAAAAACCTGTCTCACAAATATTTCAGCCACAAGGTCAGGTCCAATGCTGGGTACTTGTAGTGAGTAGCTCACTTCCTGATAGCTCTTTATCATGACAATGTACATGTGGGCAGCATGATAGGACAACTTACTCTTCAATTGCATCTGTAACAACATGCAAGATGCTTAGCATTATCAAAGTTAAAGCAGTTCAATTAATTGGACCCCCAATGCACCACCAGAAATTTTTGGTCTTTTTTACCAATGACAGACCACCACAACATTGTGTGGAGGAGTGTGTAGGAAGGAACTCTGGTTTATACCAAACATGGACCTAAAATGCTGGAGTAACTCAGTGGGACAGGCAGCAGTGTTTCGGGTCGAGACCCTTCTTCAGACTGAGTCTGAAAAAGGGTCTCAACCGGGAATGTCACCCATTCCTTCTTTCCAGAGATGCTGCCAGTCCCGCTGAGTTACTCCAGCATTTTGTGTCTGTCTATTGTGTAGAGAAGACTGGATAGGGTCTTGACAAGTGAAAGGAAACACCACAAAATCAATCTTTCATTGGTGACTGGCAGTGGTGTTGGATAAGAGTATGTCACGCTGGAATTAACACAGTGGCTGTCAATCTGCTCATCAAGTGGTATTGGGCAATGCTTGGCTTTTTGGCTAGCATGCTTGGGTTATTACTTTTCCATGATGATTGAGCCGCCCTTCACTTGCCACCTACAAATAGTGGCTCTGAGCAGTGTTCTGGTTGTCAATGGGAATTCCAAACTTCTCACCTTGTTGCCACATCAGAGTTATTCTCCATTCTTTGATTTTGATGCTGGTTACGGAGAACAGCCTTTAGCAGATGACCTTGAAGTACATGCTCCACATGTACCATCAGTGTAGACTGCAGGCCAGTTTGCTCAGTATCGTAATGTTGGTGATTCTTAGTCTTAAGTGATAGCAATGATTTTACTGAGACTTTGATGGTTGCAAGTTCAATTTCTGCTCCCGCTTGGAGTATATGAACTCAACTTTCACAGCTATAAAGAAAAATACTAAGAACACAAGCTTGATAACAGGTTTTCTCAGTGCCTTCTGTAATTTCATTAGTGGTTTTTTTTTGGAAGGCTTTTGGTGCTCTGGGACATGCTAACTATATTTTGGATGATCACTGCCATGTTGAACTCAGAGAATGAATTTATCATTGGCAATTTTTCAGATGTGTCAGAGATAAATGCAACAGTATCTACAGGAAGCAAACAGTGAGCTAGGATTAATTTCCACAGTCATCTGATATTGAACAAGCTGCAGTATCATTCAGAAAATGCACTAGCATAACTCATCGAGGCTTTTTCAGCACCATCGTACGAACTCTAAATCTAAACTACCTCCAAGTACAAGAGAGAAGTTGTGTGGGAATGTACCTGTAAATTCTTCTCGAAGCCACAAGCTTGGCTGTCCTAGAAATCATCACAATTGAAACTCCTTATCCAGCAATAATGTAAAATCTCCTCACCAAATGGGCTGAATGAATGAATAAGTTTATTGGCCAAGTATGTACACATACAAGGAATTTGCCTTGGTGCTCCACTCGCAAGTAACATGACATACAGTAAACCATTAAGAATAAAACATAAAACATTAAAACATTAAGAATAAAACAAATAAAATAAAACGCAGCACCCAGGAACTTGGTTCACTGCCAATCTCTTGATGGAAGTTGTTAATTTATGTTTTTATTATCGGTATTGCCCCAGTCCAATAAACAAATGAAATAAATAACATCTCGGTGCCATATTTTGTAGAACCCTGTACTATTTATCCCAACTTGACTGCAGCAATTCTTTCAAAGAGCAATCCAGTTGGTGCCATGACCTTCTATGCTTGACATTCCCGTGGAAGACTTCGGGCTCTTATCACATTATAACTCCTCTCTTTGCAAATATTTGTTATACTTTTAGCTCAGTGCAATTTCCCAAGGCACTTCCACACAGTTGAGCGTGTGTGCTTCCGTTTGAAGGAGATTGTAAGCAAATAAGGAGGTGAGGTTTGTTGGTTGCTGTTGGACAGGTGACATTTAAGAGATGCAAAATGTCACACTAAAAGGACTGAATAGTAAAGACAGCATAAAGAGTTGTGGTGTTGACATCTTTAAATGAATTGGAAAATTTTAAGGCAGTTTATGACATTAACATTTGCAATTCTAGTTTTTGTAGATGAGGCAGAGAAGTTAAACTAAAGAGTGTTGGTTGATTAAGAATTTGTTAGCAGCTTTAGGTATTCTTTCTAATGAAAGTTCTCAAAGCCATGTCAAATATGTGAAGATAAAATAAAGAAAGCTGATATGTGGAACAGGCTTGCTTCATGGGCAGCTCATTGTTTTATCTGTTTTTCCTTGGTCAGTTTGTAGTAAAGCTTTGCATCGACTGATGAGCTGGAAGTATGACACGCAGCAAACAGTTTGTTATTCTGTAAATTAATTTGCTCAGAAGGAAGTCTAAAATTTGCTGAAGAAATGGATCGTGTTGTCCAGAAAAAATGTAATGAGTGGAGAATAATTGCATATAATGTATATGCATTAAAATGTCATGTATAGCAGTGTGATCGTCAAGTGTGATGATGGGAATGACACTATCATCTCCAATCTGGCTGGTTAAGGTGATGTATGTTTCAGGTTAGAATTGTGTGAAGTCGTATGTCATCTAAATGATCACGGTTCCCAGCAGTAGAGTTGCTGACCGACCGAAGACCCGGGTTAGATCCTGACTACTGGTGCTATTTGTATGGAGTTTTAACATTCTCCTGCGTCGGTTTTCTCCGAGTGTTCCAGCTTCCTCCCACACTCCAAAGACATACAGATTTGAAGGTTAATTGGCTTTGGCAAAATTATAAATAGTCCCTGGTGTGTGTAGGATAGTGTTAGTGTATGGGAACGCTGTTCATCGTGGACCTGGTTAGCCGAAGGGCCTGCTTTCATGCTGTATCTCTAACTAAACTAACTTAAACAAAGCTTAAAATATGGTTAAAAAACTGTTGAATAACTTGTGCACACATTTCTGAATTGCAGTTTGTATGGGATCCATTGCAGGTGAAATGTTGGCCATTTCCGAAGGGTTAATGCTATCTTGGAATTCAATTAGATTTCTGCCACCTTTCCCACATTGCTTTCTTCCACATTGTCCCATTGTGTTTTTTGTGCAACTGGCCAACTGTATTCTTCTTCACACAGATAGATGGACCTGAAAAGCTCAAAAACTCTCCAAGCAAATTTCACATTGACAGCATTTCTGATTTGCATTCAGCTGTGAGTATGAAACTTGCCTATTTCAAGACTACATTGAATCATGCCATGAAATGTAGCCTAGAGTTGAAATGTGAGGAAGTGCTGGGAAGGGGCAAAGGACACAGTCATTAAGCTGGTTTAGATATAACTTGCCATTTTCCCTATTATTTCATGGGTCTTGAATTTCCTTATCAGTTTATCATACAGACCACATCAAATGTGTCACTTTGTTTATTACTTCCTTAAATATTCCAGTTAAACATGAACCTTCCTTTAAATATCCATGCTGACTGTCCTTCATTAACCTGTGCCTCCTTAAATCATGGTTTATTGCTGTCCCTCAGACTTCTCTCCAATGACTTGTCCACCACTGGCCAATGGCAACATGGTTCGTCCCTTTCAAGAGTTAAGAGTGTTTTAATGCCATATGGCCCGAAATGGATCGATAATTGTCTTACTTGCAGCAGCAAAACTGGTGTGGCAACATAGTACTCTATACATCATATAATAAACACAAAAAGTTAAATGAATAACAAAACAAAATAACAAGTCCCTAATGCAATGAAGGCAGTTTGTGGATCGAAGTTTAGTTGGAGTTTGTAGTGTTTAATAGCCTAATGGTTGTTGGGGGAAAAAAACCCATGTTAAGTGGCAGTATCACATTGACAGTCTTCCACACCTCTGGCACTGCCTGTAGCTAAAAACTATTTGGAAAATGATGGTCAGAGGCAGTGTTATTTCCATCTAGCTTCTTTTAAGAACCCCGGGAACAATTTTATTTAATCCTGGTGTTTTGTCCATTTTTCAGAATTCTGCTTTATCCAATTTACAAAAGGAGCCTTTCTCATTTATAATAAACTCTTTATAAAAAAAATATGTTTGTATTACCTCCCTCTTCCATAAGGGTAGATCCAACCAGTCATTTAGAACTAGTTATATCTCTGCATTCTGCATTTAGGTGTTCAATAGACCTTATTCTTTCTTTTGGTGTCCTTTTACTTTTCACGAAACATATTAAGGCTCTTTGTTATCTTACACTTTATCATCTAAGAAGTCAGTGAAATGTGGGATATGTAATTCATCTGCGTAGATCTGAAGTACAAACTAGTGCTGACAGCTCACTGAATGAACACTTGAGATCTTGGATTAAAAGCAGGAAATATTTATGAAATAGTGAAATGGACAGGTAAAGCCCATTAATAATTACATTAAATTTGGTTCTTGATCGGGTATTATAAAGACCCTGCGTGTCAAAGCTGATGGGTTGCTTAATGCTCAAAGAAAATGTGAAGTAGTTCAAGCTATTGTTATATCATGCATTTCTTTTTGTTTTTTGTTCCACAAAAGGATCAAATACGCCAGGAAGAGGCAGCAGTGGGATCAGAAAGCATCAATGCAGACACCTTCCTAGAAAAGCTGCCTCCCAGTGGAAAAATCACAAAGACTGAATCATTGATTATTTCATCTAGTAGGTAAGCCTCATTCTGTGGAGCAAATTGTAAATTGCATGTCCAGCAGGTTGCACTCTCAACACAAGTCAGCAGTTTTAATCCTGCTTCAGAGATTGCATGTAATCCAGGTTCATAACCCAGTCTAGGGTAGAAGTGCTTTAAAGTTCGAGGTAATTTCTTTTGGATGAGATATTAAATTGAAGCCCTGTCTGCTCCCTAATACAAAACATTCTGTAATTCAATAAGGGCAGGACAGTGTTCCCCAGTGTTCAGCTCAACAATTAAAATTTATGACCACCAAATTAAAAAAAAAAAACGTGGCTCATTCATTTGCTTTGGGGAAGGAAACTTGCATATTTGTGTCTTCTTCTTTCGTGTGGCGTGCACTGCCTAAAGTTGTTGGACAACTTGTTCTCTTTGATCTTCCGTTTGTGCACGTCGAGTTGATTGCATTAGTCGAAACAGGGCGGACCATGTGAAAGTTGCAATCTTCCACCCTGCATATTTGTGTGATGGCCCTTTTTGATTTTCCCTGGATTTGCAGCAATGTGGTGTACTCTGAAATAGCCCATGTGAACTGAATGGCAATTCGAATGGACTCATTAGATAATAGGTGCAGGAGTAGGCCCATCCAGCCAGCAATGCCGTTCAATGTGATCAGGGGTGATCATCCCCGTTCCTGCCTTCTCCCAATATCCCCTGACCACTATATTAAAGAGCCCTATCTAGGTCTCTCTTGAAAGCATCCAGAGAACCGACCTCCACCGCCCTCTGAGGCAGAGAATTCCACAGACTCACCACTCTCTGTGAGAAAAATTGTTTCCTTGTCTCCGTTGTAAATGGCTTACCACTTATTCTTAAACTGTAGCCCCTGGTTCGGGACTCCCCCAACATCGGGAACATGTTTCCTGCCTGTAGTGTGTCCAACCCCTTAACAATCTTATATGTTTCAATAAGATCCCCTCTCATCCTTCTAAACTCCAGAGTGTACAAGCCCAACCGCCCCATTCTCTCAGCATATGACAGTCCCACCATTCCGGGAATTAACCTTGTAAACCTACGCTGCCCCCCTCAATAGCAAGAATGTCCATTCTCAAATTAGGGGACCAAAACTGCACACAATACTCCAGGTGTGGCCTCACTAGGGCCCTACACAACAGCAGAAGGATCTCTTTGCTCCTCTTGTTATAAAGGCCAACATGCCATTCGCTTTCTTCACTGCCTGCTGTACCTGCATGGTTACTTTCATAGACTGATGAATAAGGACCCCCAGATCCCATTGTACTTCCCCTTTTTCCAACTTGACGCCATTTAGATAGTAACCTCTTTCCCTCTCCCATCTCTAGCCCTCTGTTCTCTTGCATAGAGGCTTTTTTTTGGGGTGTGATATTTACTTTTCTCCAATTGTGATTGTTTTCGGCACATGAAGGCTGAACACTCTTCTTTAATTGTAGCTTGTAGTATCATTTCAATTTTTGAGAGGCAGAGCCATTAATTACACGTGTTGTTAGGTGCCTTGTCAACAGTTGCCTTATGTGTAGGTTTCATTTATGAACAAGCACTATTTCATGTAATGTATGAATTTTCATTTTGAAGTACCATTTGGATAATTTAAAAATCACACGAGGAAGCCCTCCAGGTTATTCTACTAGAGCTGTACCAGCTATGCCTCAGCTATTTAATGTGCATTCAGATTGGGGAAATAGATGGAGACTACAGCTTCATGAACAACCACAGCACAGGACAGGGTGGTGAATCTGGAATTCATTGCCACATACCAAGTCAATGGATATTTTTAAGACTGAGATAGATAGATTCTTGATTAGTAGAGGTGTCAGGGGCTATGGGGAGAAGGCAGGAAAATGGGGTTAGGAGGGAGAGATAGATCAGCCATGCTTGAATGGCGGAGTACTTGATGAGCCGAATAGCCTTGTTCTGCTCCAATCACTTATGACATGTGACCTTATTGCCTGAGCAGAACTCTCCAACCTTTTGAGCCTCTGCTGGGCCATCCCCATGCACTGACATCTACAGTATATGCAGTCTCTATGGCCACTTCATCAAACAGCTGTAGCTGTAAGCTCCACTTACCCGACTTTGCAAACTTCCAATCTTCTCTTTTTTCCTTAACTGACTTTCCCCACCGCCTCCTCACTTTATCTCCTTCAGTCTTTTCCCATCCCCTGTATACTTTAGCACATTTTCACCAAAGTGCTCTGCCTTTAAGTTTCATATTCTTCAGAAGCATAATCAAAGCCTTATTTCATAACTCTCTTCAGAGATTAATTATATTAGTTTCTGTGAAACAGGTGGCTTGGGCTAATTTTATATTCATTTGACAGTTGACGATCAATGGGTTGTCTAATGAATCATTTAAGACGGTTGAAAAATTTCATATGAAAGAACAACAAACGTTTTGCTGAAGAGTCCAGACACTTGCGTTCATATCCATCTCTAAACTTGCCGCACTCCATATATCAAGGACCAACTCCAGGACAATGATCCCACTGAACAATATCCGGCTATTATTTCCAAGACATTCGTGACCTTATTTCCTCTGGAGCTCCTTCCAGATTCTCCATCCTCCTCCGATTTCCCTCAAAAATGCACAGTCCATTTCGATCCACTTCCCAAGATGCATGACCACGGCTTTTTGAGTAGACCTGAATTTTCAAACTATTTTGATCCACAATATCTTCCTTCTCACCCTGACTCTGTTCTTTCTCCCCGCCACATCTGTAACATTTCTGACACCTTTTTCCACTGTTTACAAGTTTCTTGATGCAATCCAGTACATTTTCACCATGGACCTCCTGTCTCTCTATACCTCCAACCCAAGCTATAAGAGCATGAAGACTGCTCACCACTTCTTTGAACAGAAGCCTGATCAGAAAGTCCACCACCACCACCAGCACCTCAAATGCCTGGCTGCACTTGGTGGCACATACAGGATTCAGAGGTTTGCCATATTTTATCATTGGCAGATCTCAGTCTCGTGGGACCATGCTTCCGTGCCACGGTGAGGTCTCCAGGGTCATTGCATGCATTGGCAACGTCTGCTGTGGCTGACCAACCCAATTCTCGAGTGACAGTCTTTGCCGCAATAGGAACAGATAAAGGAAGTCATTGGGGTTGGAGAAGCTCACTTCTTGCCGCTGGCCCTCCTCTCTGCAGCAGGCAAGTTCCTGCCCACCTTATGCCTTCCTGGACAATCTCATGCCAAGTGGAGCGATCCTCTGCTGCAGCCTCCCCGTTGTCAGTGTTGATGCCACAAGCCTTCATATCCTGCTTGCAGGCACCTTTGAAGTAGAGAGCAGGCCGTGCAATGCGCTGAGAGTCAGTTGCAAGCTGGCCGTACAAGATGCCCTTTGGCATGCGGCACCCTCCATTCGACGAATGTAGCCAAGCCATCGGAGGCGTCGCTGACTCAGCAGAGAGTACATGCTGGGGATTCCAGAATGTTGCCGGATGCGGTCCTGCCAGGAGATACTGGAAATCCGTTTAAGACATCGCATGTGAAAGGTGTTTAGACGGCGCTCCTGGCGCTTGTAGGTAGTCCATGTCTCACGGCCGTACAGGAGGGAGCTGAGGACGCATGTCTGGTTCACACGTATGTTGGTGTTTTCAGTGAGGAGCTTGTTCTTCCACACCCTCTTAGCCAGCCTGGCCATGGAGGCTGCCACTTTCCCAACTCACCTGGTGATTTCAGTGTCCAGAGACGGGTTAGTGGAGATTGTAGATCCGATGTAGGTGAAATTCTCAACCACTTCCAGCATGTGGTCACGGATTTTATTGCAAGGTGCGTGGCTAGCGTCCTGCGCACTGACGTTGGTCTTTTTCAGGCTGATTGAGAGTCCAAACTCTATGCAGATGTGGCCAAAGTTGTCAATGAGCCTCTGCAGACTCTCCTCTGTGTTGGGTACAAATGCCACAGTATCAGCGAAGAGCATTTCTCTGATGAGGACCTCATTCACCTTTGTTTTAGCACACAGGTGAGCGAGATTGAAGAGCTTTTCCCCGGATCTGGTGTGTAGATAGACACCATCCAGAGATGAATCAAAGGCGTAGATCTGCAGCAGGGAGAAGGATATCCTGAAGAGGAATGCTCTCTCTCATCGTACTTTCTTTCCTTACTTAACTTCTCTATTTCTTTCTCAGGGGCTCAGGGTAGTAACCAGTTCTAATGAAAGGTGATTTTCACTGCCAAATATAGAGCAAAAAGCCAAGGCTGCTTTCAAAGCTCGGAGAAGGTACATTCAGATCTATGGATGTGTGTAGCATTCGATTGCTGGGTTCGTTTGGTGCTGGCCCTGAGTGTAATTTGCCCCATGGTTTCTCTTTCATTAGGTCTGAAGTGAAACAACCAGGACGGCGTGGAAGAAGCACGTCCCTGAAAGAGCGCCAGCCTGCCCGGCAGCAGAACGAGCGGGCAAACAGTTTGGATAATGAGCGCTCACCAGAGACACGCCAGCACTTGCAGGTAGGCGGCAGAGCATTCACGATCAGGGCAGGCTTACTGAAAGAGCACTTGCTGCAAGAATCATAGGAATATAAGGCACCTGAAAGAGGCCATTTGGCCCATTGCATCCACGCCAGCTCCCAAGGGATATTCAGTGCAATCTCACTTCCAATCTTTCTGCCCATAGCCTTATGTGGCGATCTCCTGCGCACATTCAAATATGCTGGGTGCTTCTACATGTTCAGTGCGTTTAAATAGTGCATTTCAGTTTACATCCAAACTCCAGGTGAAGAGGTTCCTCAAAACAATTCTGCCAGTTCAATTCAGTTTCTGCCCTCAACTTAATGGGTTGTCTACTGAATGAAAAAGGTTTTGCTTTCCACTTGGTCCAAGCCTCTCACGATTTTAAATATTTCAATTTCAAATGAATGTCCTCACTAGTGACATATAGTTTGAGTATACATCCTTTTAGTTTGAGTATGACCTCTCTCACTTTGCTTTTTTTGGGGAGAGGCAGATGAATGAACTAACGGTATCTCAAATGTCTTATTAATTGCTTTGGGTAGAGGGAAGAGGAAACAAAATAAAACAAATCATTTTAATTTCAACACAAATTGTTAATATTAACATAATCTTAAAATATTGAAATACATATGTTTTATGCTGCAATTATGATCTCTCTGAAAAGTTTTTGCTTGTTTTACAAAATAAAATACATCCTTTTAAACCATTATTACATGTTGCGCTCCAACCTCTCCTCTTTGATCTTTTTCTCTGACTTCTAAACCAAGTTAGATCCCCCTTTTTCTTATATATTTATTCATTTTTTAAATTTACTTGCTTTTTCAAGCTGTTTGACTGTGGAAAATTCGGAGCAGGTTTTCGTAGAGATTCAGAAATATACAGTGCCCACCATAATGTTTGGGGCAAAGACCCATAATTTATTTATTTGCCACTGTACTCCACAATTTGAGATTTGTAATTGAAAAAATCACATGTGGTTAAAGTACACATTGTCAGATTTTAATAAAGGCCATTTTTATACATTTTGATTTCACCATGTCGAAATTACAGCTGTGTTTATACATAGTCCCCCCATTTCAGGGCACCATAATTTTTGGGACACATGGTTTCACAGGTGTTTGTAATTGCTCAGGTGTGTTTAAATGCCTCTTTAATGCAGGTATAAGAGAGTTCTCAGCACCTAGTGTTTTCTCCAGTTTTGGAATCACCTTTGGAAACGTTTATCGCTGTTTATCAACGTGAGGACCAAAGTTGTGCCAATGAAAGACAAAGAAGTCATTATGAGACTGAGAAACTAGAATAAAACTGTTAGAGACATCAGTCAAAAGCCTTACCAAAATTAACTGTTTGGAACATCATTAAGAAGAAATAGAGCACTGGTGAGCTTACTAATCGCAAAGGGACTGGCAGGCCAAGGAAGACCTCCACAGCTGATGACAGAAGAATTCTCTCTATAACAAAGAAAAATCCCCAAACACCCATGTCCAACAGATCAGAAACACTCTTCAGACAAAAACACTGTCCGCAGACAACTTAATGAACAGAAATACAGAGGCTACACTGGTTAGCCGAAAAAGTATGGCCAGGTTACAGTTTGCCAAGAAGTACTTAAAAGAGCAACCACAGTTCTGGAAAAAGGTCTTGTGGACAGATGAGATGAAGATTAACTTATATCAGAGTGATGGCACGAGTAAAGTATGGAGGAGAGAAGGAACTGCTCAAGATCCAAAGCATACCACCTCATCTGTGAAACACAGTGTTATGGCCTGGGCATGTATGGCTGCTGAAGGTACTTGCTCACTTATCTTCATTGATGATACAAATGCTGATAGTAGTAGCATAATGAATTCTGAAGTGTATAGACACATCCTATCTGCTCAAGTTCAAACAAATGCCTTGAAACTCATTGGCTGGCGGTTCATTCTACAGCAAGACAATGATCCCAAACATACTGCTATAGCAACAAAGGAGTTTTTCAAAGCTAAAAAATTGTCAATTATTGAGTGGCCAAGTCAATCACCCAATCTGAACCCAATTGAGCATGCCTTTTATATGCTGAAAGAGAAAACTGAAGGGGACTAGCCCCCAAAACAAGCATAAGCTAAAGATGGCTGCAATACTGGCCTGGCAGAGCATCACCAGAGAAGACACCCAGCAATTGGTGATGTCCTTGAATTGCAGACTTCAAGCAGTTATTGCATGCAAAGGATATGCAACAAAATACTAAACATGACTACTTTCATTTACATGACATTGCTGTGTCCCAAACATTATGGTGCCCTGAAATGGGGGGGCTATGTATAAACTCCGCTGCAAATTCTACATGGTGAAACCAAAATGTATGCACATGGCTTTTATTAAAATCTGACAATGTGAATTTTAACCACATGTGATTTTTTTTCTATTACAAATCTCGAATTGTGGAGTACAGAGGAAAATAAATAAATGATGCGCCTTTGTCCCAAACATTACGGAGGGCACTGTATGCAATGTCTTTGGCCCCACACAAATTACTCTGGGATGATCTTCGGATAATGATGCCTGCAGTCTATATTATATTGGATAATTATACAAGAGGCAGCTGCTGTAACAAAAGCATTTCTATATTATTTTTCTGTCTGCTTTGAAGACACAAGAGTTTTTCATGTACAGTTCAATGGATAACACTGGCATTTCTGCCAAATAATCATCCTTCAATTGTGACCTTGGTAACTTAGTGATGATGGGCAATTTGTGCAATGAACTATCATTGGGGAACATTGTCTGCTCTGTTAAATCATCAATAAATGGACTTTACCCTTGAGATTGGTTAAAAAGCAATTGAAACGGTGAGCTGGGAGCGACTGTATCCTTCCCTAATCCAGATAGAGCCAAAATGGAGAGTAATCCCCGAGAGCTCCACAAATCATACCATACTCCAGATCAGATCAATTCAAACATTCATGGAGTGACTTTCACAAGATTAAAGGCCAATGGTTCTGTGAAAACAAAATTGTCATTTTTTCTCCTCCTTAAAATTAAATTCAACAAGAATGCTAACTCTCACCATGAGAAATTCAGTATACTTTGCATTTCATCAGAAAATGTAATGGAAATTTACTGAAATTATACTTGTGAAAGATTTTAATTGACAGATTAACAACAGCTCGTTTCTGCTGAACGGGAGAGTGTGATCATCAATTTAAAGCAGATCCAAACATTTGTCTATATAAATTATTCGGCTGAAAGAATGTAAATGCGATAAGGGCTCTGGTATTCCTTTCCTGACTTGATTGGTAATTTTATCAAATACAATGAAATTTCAGTTCTGATCACTCCTCATCAATTAACTTTTAACCATACCTCCAGAAGAATATAATTGAGAGAGAGCTCTGATTTTAGATTTTTTTTTCCGCTGAGTATTTATTTGATTGGGATGAAACATGAATATGCATGCTGAGAGTCCCTGCAGGAGATACATGTGCATTTGGCTAGATCATTCTGCAATGGATCTTGACCACCCACTCATTTTGAACATGCTGAGCACTAGTTAAGCTAATTCTCTTGCCTGAGAGGCATTTATCAAAGCTTTTTTAGTTTTTAATTAATTCCATTTGGCATTGGATTAATTTAAATAAGTTAGAAACAAAGGCCTCGGGCAAGTATTTTAAAGTTACTTTAAGAATGATTTGTATAGTAATATGTTTTTAAAGTGTCATTTTTCCAAATTATTAAATTAGAGAATAAGGCTGGCATAGTGGCGTAACGGTAGAGCTGCTGTCTTACAACGCCAGAGACTCTGGTTCGTTCCTGAATATGGGAGCTGTCTGACGAAGTTTGTACATTCTCCCTGTGACCCTGTCGGTTTTTTCCGGGTGCTTCAGTTTCCCCCCACGCTCTGAAGACGTACAGGTTTGTAGGTGATTGGCTTTGGTTAAAATGTAAATTGTCCGTAGTATGTAGGATAGTGTTCGTGTTTGGGGTGGTTGGTGATCGGTGGGCCATTTCCACACTGTATCTCTAAACTAAAGCATATAGCAAACTGGTCCTTTGACACACTGTATATGCCATTCCTCAACACTCCTCTTCATTGATTCAGCTCCAGACCAAATGTTGGTAAATGGGATGAGTGGGTGCCTCATGGTTGACATGGACGTGGTGGGCCCAAGGGCCCATTTCAGTCACAGATAGACACAAAATATTGGAGTAACTCAGTGGGTCAGGCAACATCTCTGGAGAAAATGGATAGGTGACGTTTTGGGTCAGGACCCTTCTTCAAACACCAATGGCCTGTTTCTGTGCCCTTGCATTCTATAAATAATTATAATGTTTGAAAAAGTAAACTTTAAATAAAATTTTTAAATCATGCCAAAACACGTGGAAATGCCTTAAAAAGCGAAAGAGTTGAACATCCTGCCATGGGGTTCACAAGTTATCGGAGTAGAATTAGGCCATTCGTCCCATAGAGTACTCCACCATTCAATCATGGCTGATTTCTACCTCCTAATCCCATTTTCCTGCCTCCTCCCCATAACCCTTGACACCCATTCTAATCAAGAATTTGTCTATCTCTGCCTTAAAAATATCCACTGACTTGGATTCCACAGCCCTTTGTGGCAATGAGTTTCACAGACCCTCTGACTACAGAAGTTCCTCCTCAACTCCTTTCTAAAAGAGCGTCCTTTAATTCTGAGGCTATGACCTCTGGTCCTAGACTCTCCCACCAGTGGAAACATCCTTTCCACATCCACTCTATCGATGCCTTTCATTATTCTGTAAGTTTCAATGAGGTCCCCCCTGTTGTTGGGTATATGTCGAGTTGGTGCTTTGTCTCTGAGCTTTTTGGTGAATCCAGCAGCAAACACTGTCAGGTTTGCCACATCTGATGCAAAGTACAGAATTCAGCGTTTAACCTTGATTGATAAAGTCTGACTTGTCCCAATTTCCAACCAAGAGTATCCTGTGCTTCCCCTTGTTATTTTATTTGGACCATTTCTGGTGTCTTGCCACCTGATTTTCTTCAGGAAAAAAAATTGAAATGATATATAATGTTCTCCATCTCATGGTGTGAAGTGATCTGCAACCTAGTCTGGCGTACTACATAGAAACATAGAAAAATAGGTGCAAGAGTAGGCCATTCGGCCCTTCGAGCCTGCACCGCCATTCAATGTGATCATGGCTGATCATCCAACTCAGTATCCCGTACCTGCCTTCTCTCCATACCCCCTGATCCCTTTAGCCACAAGTGCCACATCTAACGCCCTCTTAAATATAGCCAATGAACTGGCCTCAACTACCTTCTGTGGCAGAGAATTCCAGAGACTCACCACTCTCTGTGTAAAGAATGTTTTCCTCATCTCGGTCCTAAAGGAATTCCCCCTTATCCTTAGACTGTGACCCCTTGTTCTGGACTCCCCCAACGTCGGGAACAATCTTCCAGCATCTAGCTTGTCCAACCCCTTAAGAATTTTGTAAGTTTCTATAAGATCCCCCCTCAATCTTCTAAATTCCAGCGAGTACAAGCCGAGTCTTTCCAATCTTTCCTCATATGAAAGTCCTGACATCCCAGGAATCAGTCTGGTGAATCTTCTCTGTACCCCCTCTATGGCAAGGATGTCTTTCCTCAGATTTGGAGACCAAAACTGTACGCAATACTCTAGGTGTGGCCTCACCAAAACCCTGTACAACTGCAGTAGAACCTCTCTGCTCCGATACTCAAATCCTTTCGCTATGAATGCTAACATACCATTTGCTTTCTTCACTGCCTGCTGCACCTGCATGCCTACTTTCAATGACTGGTGTACCATGACACCCAGGTCTCGTTGCATCTCCCCTTTTCCTAATCTGCCACCATTCAGATAATAGTCTACCCTCATGTTTTTGCCACCAAAGTGGATAACCTCACATTTATCCACATTATACTGCATCTGCCATGCATCTGCCCATTCACTCAGCCTATCCAAATCACCCTGCAGCCTCCAAGCATCCTCCTCACACCTAACTATACCCCCCAGCTTGGTGTCATCTGCAAATTTGGAGATGTTGCATTGAATTCCCTCGTCCAAATCATTAATATATATTGTAAATAGCTGGGGTCCCAGCACTGAGCCTTGCGGCACCCCACTAGTCACTGCCTGCCATTCTGAAAAGGACCCGTTTACTCCTACCCTTTGCCTCCTGTCTGCTAGCCAGTTCTCTATCCACATCAATACTGAAACCCCAATACCGTGTGCTTTAAGTTTGTATGCTAATCTCTTATGCGGGACCTTGTCGAAAGCCTTCTGAAAGTCTAGATATAACACATCCACTGGTTCTCCCTTATCCACTCTACTAGTTACATCCTCGAAAAATTCTATCAGATTTGTCAGACATGATCTACCTTTCGTAAATCCATGCTGACTTTGTCCAATGATTTCACCACTTTCCAAATGCGCTGCTATCCCATCTTTAATAACTGACTCTAGCAGTTTCCCCACTACCGATGTTAGACTAACTGGTCTGTAATTCCCCGCTTTCTCTCTCCCTCCTTTTTAAAAAAGTGGGGTTACATTAGCTATCCTCCAATCCTCAGGAACTACTCCAGAATCTAAGGAATTTTGAAAAATTATCACTAATGCATCCACTATTTCTGTGGCTACCTCCTTGAGTACTCTGGGATGCAGACTATCTGGCCCTGGGGATTTATCGGCCTTCAATCCGTTCAATTTACCCAACACCACCTCCCGGCTAACCTGGATTTCACTCAGTTCCTCCATCTTATTTGACCCCCGTTCCACTGCTATTTCCGGCAGATTATTCAGGGATCACGTTTCATAGCTGCCTTAATCCATATCAATTCCACCTACTGCATTCACTTTATCCATGTAAACCATAGAATAGTGCAGCACAGGAACAGGCCCTTTGGCCCACAATGTTTGTACTGATCACCTGCCTGCACATGATCCACATGCATCATTCCCTGCGCTTCCATGTACCTATCCTTAACCATTGCTTTCGTATGTGCCACCACCACTACCCCAGGCATTGTGTTTTGGGCTCACCACCCTCTACCCTTATCTCCTTATCTCACACTTATTGCCTTTTCATCTCTGGTTTTTGTCCAACCATCTGCCGATCAAAACACCCTTCACCTGCATTCACCTATTATTTGCCAGACTGTCCCAGCCCCACATTTCTTCTAGCTTCCCCCTCTCCCCCGACTACAATCAGATCCTGAAGGAGAATCTGACCCGAAACGTTGCCTACCCATGCTCTCCTGAGATGCTGCCAGACCCACTGAGTTACTCCAACACTTTTCTGCAAAGGTTCTGGCATGCATAGACAGAAGTAATTCAACTTTTTACTGGGCAGATATAGAAATGTCTGAGCAAATAAGCCAGTGTTCAACACATTGACAGTATGTTGGTTGTACTCCCAGTGTTCTTGTACTAGGTAATAGCCACTTCAGAAAGTAGGGCTAAGGACACCTGGAATCATTAGAACTATTCAGCATGGAAGATTGATATTTGGCTCATCTCGCCTATGCTGGCCAAGTTGCCGAACCAAATTCATCCTATTTCACTGTGTTTGTCCCACATCCCTCCAAACTTATCTAACTATTTTTAAAATGTCAGAATTGTATTCTTCCAATTCCTCTGGCTGCTTGTTCGATGTGCACACCACATTCTGAGTGGAAAATACTCTCTGCTTCCAACTTTCATGTTAATTTTTGTATCTAATTGGCCACTTTGCTCTGGATCCCATGTGACATCGCCTTCCAGACCAGCCTTCCATGTGGTACCTTGTCAAAGCCCTTGTCAATATTTACCGCTCTAACCTCAGACTTCTAGACCATCTATTTAAAAGCTCAATCAAATCATTGAGAGACGATTTCCCATGCACAAAACCATGCTGGCTATTCAAATGCATGTAGATCTTGTCTCTACCAATCGCCTCCAATAACTTATCCACAAATGATCAAGAATCACCCATCTATGGTTTCATAACTGATTGGGGCAGAATTAGGCAATTCAGCCCATCAAGTGTACTCCGCCATTCAATCATGGCTGACCTATCTCTCACTCCTAACCCCATTCTCCTGTCTTCTTACCATAACCCCTGACATTCGCACCAATCAAGAATCTATCTCTGCTTTAAAAATATCCATTGATATTTTACTTGCAACATTTCTTAAATGGAGGAACAATGTTAGCCACCTTTCAGTCTTCTGGCACCGTGTGTGTGACTATCAATGATACAAATATCTCTGCCGGTAGCTGCATAATTTCTTCTCCAGATTCCTATATTGCACCTGATATGGTCCTGAGAAGATACCTACCTTAATGTGGCAGTGAAATTCTCAAAATTGATTTTCATGTTAAGTATATTGGAGAAACCAGCAGAGAAGCACTTGAGTGGAAGCAAATGTTCTTCAGCAGACCTTTTTTTTGCTATGCTGACCAACCAGCCTCCTGTTCCTCTTTATCCTGTTAGCTGGGCATTTGAAGGAACAATTGCATTTTGTTGCAGTTTTAAATGTGCTCTAATCTTAAACTTACACATATCTTCAGCCCACCAGTCTATGCTTGCTGCTGGGAGACCAATTCCATGAATGTCACCTTTCCATATACCCTCCAATATATTCTCTCTCACGTGCAAATCAGTTTTCCGTGACTTTTACCTTTTACCTATACAGGGTTAATTAACCTTTGGAACTCCAAGTTGGACATAGTTTCCCTTCTATATTTTTGTTGCTGTCAAACAAATGAATACTCCGCAAGTCCTCAATCTTTGAGAGATCGATAACTCATGGTTTTCAGGGTGACCTTGTAAAGGGCCTGTCCCACTTTCACGACCTAATTCATGACTTCTGCCGAGTTTGCCCTTGACTCGTACTCACAGCATGGTCGTAGGTAGGTCGTAGCAGGTCGTGATGCTAGTCGTAGGTACTCGTGGCATCAAGTAGGTCGCGCCGTTTTTTCTAGCCTGATGAAGAAAGTCCACGAGTAAAAAAGGTCGTGAATTAGGTCGTGAAAGTGGGACAGGCGCATAAGTTCTCTCTAATGATGTTCCCGGAGAAGATGGTGAGATTCTGAGGCATCGCTGTCGATTTTTGATGACCATCCCTCTGATACAATTTCATCCAAAAATGTTGCTAGTGACACGCCTATAAAATATAATAGTATCCAAGAAGGACAATTATGTGAGGACCAGATCTTTAAAGAAGTTATGGTGGGGGAAATCTAATAAATAGAAAGCTACCAGAAGTTATGTGCCCAGAAGTCCTTCTCAACTACCCAGAAGGAAAAAATGTTGTCCTTTAGTACAATATCAGTCCTGACTGAAGTGCATGAGTTGCATTAACTAAGATTATATTGACTTCCTAAAAATAAAGAAGCTCGTCAAGTTGATTAAGGATTTGATCGGATAATTTGAAACCAATTCTTTGATGGCGAGCCCAGATCATGAGTGTTTTTTATACTTAAAATTAGAGCGAACCGTCTTGGAGTTATGTCAAGATGCAGTATTCACCTTGTTTTGTTTGCTTCCAAAAAAATGCTAAGCTAAAGTTAATAGTTTTTATTAAGTAACAAATTAAAGGATAAATAAATTTGAGACAAGATGCAAGTGAATGACTGAATGGATCTGAGAAAGAAATGGCTTTTCCAATGCACCCTACTGTCAAAGCCTTAAACTTGCTTATATGATTAGCTGATCACATGGAGATGGCATGAAGCCTTTCCACAAACAGTGAGTATAAAAGTGCATTGCTTCCTCAATGGACCCATGCTTACAAGTTACAAATTAAAGTTACGTGCACCCATGTTCATTTGGCATGGATTTTTCTCTAGAAGTTAGCATTCCACTCCTCGCCTCCCCCACCGTAATGCTTTTCAGTATTCAATATCATCATAGCATTTTCTCAAAACAGACAACTAATTAGCCCATCTTTTCCATTGACCATGGAGGATTGCTACTGCAGAGTTTCTGAGCCAACACAATGCAGTAAACCTATTATAAGAAAATCAATCCTCTAACTGCTAGCGGGAATGTTCCCATATGCAACAGGACATTTTAGTGCTTTCATTCTTTTTAATGATAGCTTTTATTTGTATTACCTAAAATTGTGTTCAGATCCCTCTTGTAAGTGCATATATTATATTCAGTAGCAACTTCACTGGTTATGCTGAACCTCGTATGACAAATAAAATGGAGCATAATATTTTACTTTCATCTGCATATATTTTAAACCTTCTTGTCTTGATTTAGAACTTGCTTGAGGGTAATCTCGTGACTTTCTTGCACCTTTTTGTCTTGTAATTGACCCAGGTTGCTTGCTGTCGGTAATAAATCTCAATCCATAGGTCTCAGTAATTTATTGTCTCCCACACTTGCTGACTTTGCAAGAATGTTTTATGAGCACAGAACGACTATGCTAAGTATGTGGGTTTACTGCAGTCAGAGGAGAGTGTCATCTTATCAAACAGAATCAAGTTCAGACTTGGATTATGGAGGAATTGTAAAGATTCATGTAACCCACTGTACTGTGTAAAATATCATCTCAAACTAAGCAAAGCGGGCAGAATGAAGTTACAAGGAATGTTATTGAAAATAACAAAGTGCTTCAGTGGTTCAGGTGGCATGTCTGGAGCATGGATAGAAGACGTTTGTGGTCGAGACCCTTCTTCAGACAGATTGTAGTAGGCGGGGCAAAAGCTGGAAAAAAAAATGGGCTGACTTTTTCCCCGACAAATAACCTCCATGATTCTTCTTGTTTTCCTTTGGGTCCATCTGCCAATTTCTTTAAATTTAAGTCCCCAGTTATCAGTGGCCTAGTTAAGGAAAATTGGTTGTTCCTGTTAACTCAGCATAATTTTATACTAGTCAAGTAAATCTCCCCTAGGACCTTTCCAAACGGGTCTCTCAGTTTTTCACTCATAATTACAATTCTCTAGTCTTGGTTCATAAACCTGATGTACAACACCAGTGTGTTTGTGACCTATTGTGTAATGATCTTAATGAGCACACAGTACTCTAATGGGCCTGTCCCACTTACGTGACTTTTTCGGCGACTGCCAGCACCTGTCATAGGTCGTTGCAGGTCACCAAAATTTTTCAACATATTGAAAATCCAGCGGCGACCAGAACAAGGTACGACACTTTGGGTGACTACTCATGATCATACAGACTTTACCTGGCGACATGTCGCCAGGGTGTCGTCTGTATGGTTGTGAGTAGTCTCCTCAGTCGCCCAAAGAGTCATAGCGTCTTTCTGGTCGCTGCTGGATTTTTGACGTTGAAAATTTTCGGCAGCCTGCAACGACCTATGACGGGTGCCAACAGTCGCCGTAAAAGTCATGTAAGTGGAACATACCAATAACCATGGCTATGTTAGTGTTCACATGCTTTAAAGTCTTCCTCCACCCCCCCCCCCCCCCCCACCCCACCCCAAGCCCAGCTTGGCCAAAATGATGTTTAATATCTTTAGTATCTTTATTAACTGTTATCCATTTGTTGTGCTACATTTGGGATTTTAAAAATTACGCGCTCAAAATCTGCCAATCCCTGCACATCTATCTGCAAGGTATTCTCTTACCTATGCTGCCTTTCCCACAAACTATAGCACAGAGCCATACAGCATAGAAACGGGCCCTTTGACCCAAATCATCCATGCCGATCAAAATGCCCCATCTCCACTCGTCTCACATTTGGCTCATATCCCTCTAAACCTCTCCTGTCCATATACCAGACTTTTAAATGTTGTGATCGTATCTGTCCCAACTACCTCGTCTGGCAGCTCGTTCCTTATACCCACCACACCCTATCTCCTGTGACACCACTTTCGGTGAACTGTGTACTTGCACTACTAGATTCCCCTTCTGTACAATGTTCCCAGGCCCCTGCCATTCACTGTGACGGTCCTGACCTGGTTTGACTTTACAAAATGCAACACCTCGCACTAATCTGCATTAAACTCCATTAACCATTCTTTTGCCCACCTTTCCCAAATGATGAAGATTATGCCGTCATTTTTGATAACCATCTTTGCAATCTATAATACCACTGACTTTAGTGCCACCTGCAAACTTATTAATCATGTCTTTTACAATATGTTAGAAACATAGAAAACAGAAAAATGGTGTAGGGGTAGGCCTTTCGGCCCTTCAAGCCTTCATCTCCATTCAATATGATTATGGCTGATTATCTAAAATCAGTACCCCGTTCCTGCTTTTTCCCCATATTCCTTGATTCCTTTAGCCCTAAGAGCTAAATCTAACCCTCTTGAAAACATCCAGTGAATTGGCTGAAACGTCATCCTTCTCACCAGACTTCTCACCAGAGATGCTGCTTGTCCCGCTGGGTTATTCCAGCATTTTGTGTCCATCTTCATGTTAACCCTTTCTCCAAAGTATAATCAGCATAACCCCTGCCCCACAAGGATTATCCCAAACCTCTACAGATGTGTCATGCAGGGTATTTGGACAGTGGGTATCTGGCCTGGCATGACAACTGGTCTGCTCTTGACCGCCTGAACCTGAAGCAAGTGGTGAACACAGCCCAATCCATCACACGCTCGTCACTTCCTTCCATACAATCTATCTTCATGGGTGTGTTTCATCAAAGAAAGGCGGGAAATATTGCCAAAGTTACCTATCAACATGATCATTCCATTTTCTATCTTCTGGGAACTTGAAAGATATAGGAGCTTGAAAGCCTGGACGTCCAGACTTATTAATGGCCTAAATGAAGACGCACCCCCATTTTGAGTCGCTAATTTTGAAAAGTAAAATTAGTTTGACACACCTGCTATAGGCCTATGAACAGCCTAGCCTTTGGCCTCCAAGTCGCAGGTAATTTTTCGGGCCTTATTTTAGGGTAAAAAATAGCGTCTTCATTGCCGGGGAATATGGTACCTATTTTATGCCCTCTTCCCTGGGCTGCTGCCACGTTCTCTTACTCCACTCTTGACCTCAATTAGTTATTGTGCTTTAATATTCTTCTGCACTGCTCGATTTTTGCACTCCAATCTTGCACCATTCTGTTTTGTACTTGTCTTTATGATTATATTCATCATAACTGTATGTTTATTGTTCGCTCTAAGCTTCATGTGAACTAAGAATTTAATTGCACCCTGGTGTACATGGCGATAAATTAAGCTGAATCTGTACATACGAGTAATGGGCACATTAACCCTCCTAGAAACGGCCTCCATTCACTAAAGCACCCATCGGACATTATCATTTAATTCGTGCCATTAAGCCAGTTTTAGATCTAGCTTGCCATTTTCAACTTGTTCAGAAATAAAAGCCCAATAGATTATTCAACCATCCAAGACCTTGTCAAAGCCTTACAAAAAAATCTATGAAGATTTTTCAACCTTGCTACCTTATCGGTCCAATTTGTTACTCTCGCAAAAAAAAACTGATTCAAGATACTTAGACGTGACCTTTTCTTAACGAATTGCCACTATCCGCGACTAACCCATTCCTTTCTAAATGATGATTAGTTCCGATCCACAGAATTTTTCCAACAATCCGCTCACCACTGAAGTAAGGAAGACAGTTTTTAGAATTACCTTATCTATCTCTTTACTACTCTTTAAATATTTGTTCAATGATAGCAGCCTTCCAGCACCATACCTCCGTCAGAAATTTGAATACAATGATCAGACCCTATGTTATAAACCACCTTGCTTAGTTTAACAGTCTGAGATATATTTCATTCAGGCGTTGGGATTTATCTACTTTCAACGATGTTAAACCCGTTATTATTTTCTCCCTCGCTATTTCATATTGTACTTCCTTAATAATATCTGCATCATTTCCACCTTTGTATTCATCAAGAACCATGTTCGTGGCATCTATTTCTGTGCACAGTTAAATTATGCTCCAATGGCTCTTGATCTTAGTGATTTTCTCATCTGTAAAACATAATTTCTTCATTCAAAGAGCTGCAGATGCTGGTATGGCGAGACCAAGCGCAGGCTCGGCGATCGTTTCGCTGAACACCTCCACTCAGTCCGTCGTAACCTACCTGATCTCCTGGTTGCTCAGCACTTCAATTCCCCCTCCCATTCCCAATCTGACCTTGCTGTCCTGGGCCTCCTCTATTGTCAGAGTGAGGCCTAGCGCCAATTGGAGGAACCGCACTTCATATTTCGCTTGGGTAGTTTACAGCCCAGTGGAATGAACGTTGACTTCTCCAACTTCAGATAGCCCTTGTTTTCCCTCTCCATCCCCTCCCCCTTCCCAGTTCTCCCACCAGCCTACTGTCTCCTACATTCTATCTTTGTCCCGCCCCCTCCCCTTACTTCAGTCTGAAGAAGGGTCTCGACCCAAAACGTCACCCATTCCTTCTCTCCAGCGATGCTGCCTCACCCGCTGAGTTACTCCAGCGTTTTGTGTCTACCTTTTACTTCATTCTGCCTGGATTTCAGCTGTTTCGATATGGCAACCCCATTCATTTCCAAAGAGGGTAAACATGTTTGCTCTGAACTTGTGCTGCCTCATTTAATGCTCCCCATTACTCTAACTTATTTTTAGGTGGCTATTTCCAGTACAATTTTGCTAAATAAATAAAAATTAGCTATGGTCCAGTTGGAAACTTTTAACTCCATTATTATTAATTCATGAACTATATTCTCTTGGACTTGTTAAAAACGGAATTACTCTTTAGAATGATACTCTCTTGGTTACCATTAGGATGGATTAATCCTGTACCATTTCTGCCCTTTTGTTTGTATTTCTCAAAATAATTGCCAATACAGTTGCTCTTCTGTCTCCGTTGATTGTTTGGTGTCAAGAGTATATTCAGTTGTGCAATTGATCCCTTTTTTGTTTTCTTCAGCTCAATTTGAATGCCTCGTTTATTGAATCTGTTAGCATTTCACATCTCCTCGGAGCTATGATTCTTCAGTGTTTTTGAACCCCAATTTTTTTTAATCCTCCTTCAGTCTCGTGTGAGATTTGTGACTAAGGATGTTGAACAGTTGTTCCTACCTCATTTCAATAAAGAGCTGTGATATCACGCTAAGTGTCTATCTGTGCCCTCAACTCATCTATTATTTAGCTTATCCCTCTTAATGAAGAATGTGCCATTAAGAAAGGCTACATATCCCTTGCCTCTTCACCAGCCTTTATTTCCTCTAGCTTCCCATCTCGCTTACTGACGCCTTGGTCTCTGATTCCAAGTTTGCTTCCCTCATTTCTGAAGTTGGCACAGCTTTTCATTCTCTGCCAAGCTGGCTTCATCCCTTTCTAACAGACAGCCTCTTTTTTTTGACCGTATGGTGGTGCAACCTTCCCATTTTGTTCACTTCCCTCCTTCATTCTGTGCCTATCCATGCATTCAACTGCATGAACCTATTTCATTGCTTGTTGGTGCGTATAACTGAATGTAATCCAGAGGTTATAACCTTTGCGTCATGCTATTTCCAAGCTCCCTTGAATCCTCGTGTGGCCTCGCCATTCTTATACCTATGTCACAGGTACCATGAGAAAGTAAGAAATAGGAGCAAGAACAACCCTCTAACCTGTTCCACTCTAAATACGATCATGAATGGTCTGATCGTGGTCTCAATTCCACTTTCCATTTGCTCTCCATAACACTTCTGTTAAAATCTTCAAAACTTACCTGTTCCCCTAAGCTGTTAAATTTCCCAACATTGCTTTCCAGATCGCCTTCTGTTATTCACCTGCATTTCCCATTCCCTCCCCTTTAACTCTGTCTCGCTGTAACATCAGTTTTCTTTTGAATTTGGCTGTTATCTGTTGGGAAGTCTATCTCCTCAACAATATTCCTGGAGTGGTCCTTACCACGTCCCTTTATAATTGTAGTACGGTATCCTTGCTCCTTTACTCTTGCTCCTTTACTGTTGCATACTATTTGCCTTTCTAATTGCTTGCTGCATGTGTATGCTTGTTGGCTCTCAGTGACTTCTGAACTAGGGCACCAGCTCCCAATGTTCTTCAACATTTGATAAATGCTCCCAGCCACCTTTTCACTAATGCTCTGCATTTCTGTTTTTGCTACAAAAATAGCGAACATCGCTATGTACATTATATTTGTTGAATTAGTTAAAATCATTTTAAAGCCTCTTTACATCCTCCTTATAAAGCACAATGTCATCCAATTTGTGTTATTTATTAAATAATTTGTGTATTTTCCCACATTTTCACTAATTTGCCCCAATTAGGATAACAATAACATTCACCAACAAGTAAACCTCCAACCTTAGTCACCAGTTTTATTTAAACTATTTTAGGACTATTTTCCTGTTGTACTTGCTATCTCTGGTGTTCTCTTTCTGAACCAATGTCACCATTTATTTTATGCAGACACTTGCATGAGACTTTAAAATATAACCTTATGACAGTTGAAAATGGTGACACTGATCCACAGCTTGTGAGCATGGACAACCTTGGATGGATTAAACGATCTTTTGATCAACATTTGAATCTCCCCATAGATATCTGTGCCACAAGTCCTTCCCTGCCATTGCTCTTAGATTTCTATTGGGAAGTGCAAGGGTGGAGATCTTAGTCCCACGATTTACTCATACACTCCTACCACGCTTTGCCTCGGTGAAGAGACCACTGAACAATTTGGCCCCATTTAAAAGGGCAAGAAAATAAAATGCACAAAACCTGACCAAATTTGTGCAGAGTTTCAATTGTGTGAATTCTGGAGGACATCAGATCTGAACTCACCTAGATCATTTCAAAGGGCATTCTACAAACAACCACATAGCATTGATAGCTTGTGAGTTATAAAGGCCAGACTATGTAAAAACAAGAGGTTTCTCATGTGAGGGGCTTTTGTGACCTTGATGAGCCTTTACATCGTTCTAGAAGTGGCATGGATATCCTAGAATATTACAGGGCATGAGGTGGTGAGCTTTTTTTATGTGCAAATGCAATACTGACTGATACTTATATTTTGTAATACAGAAAAAAAATAATCTTTCTTCCATCTTTATTTTAAAAAGAGCCAGCCAAACTTAATTTATTCCCCTTTTTTTTTGCCACATTTTACTTCAAAGTTGTATGACTGCTAACATTTCATCCCTTAACTTCAAAGGGCACTTCTTTGACATTGCTGCACAGCGTGAAGAGAGCCGCATTCACTCAAGTAAGTGAGCGGTGACGTCTTTATCTGCATGTGTGTTACTTAAAGATTTGCGCAAGTGGAAATAATTTTTAGGTCTGCCAAAGCAGAAAATTAGGAATGTTTTAAATCTGTGTCTACTCACTTAAAACATAGCATTAGGCCATTAGGCTTATTTCTAGCAATCCAAATGATGTAAAGCAAGAACCTAACTCGTATCCTGCTGCTTTTTAATTTGGTGTCTGTCTCCTCTTACTTGGAACTAACTTAAATTCACCCCCCCCAACTTCCAATCTGCATATGTGAGAGAGGTTATTATCAGTAGCTTCAATGTGTATACACTGAATTACTACAGTGTGATGAGGTTCAATGATGAGTGTCAAAATACCAATTGGCTTTTAAATTCTCCAAGAATAGGAGGAAGTGGGTTTCTTCAAACTTGGAATAAAAATTTACGACCCATTTCTGAAATGTGTATAAAGTGGCTTGGGTATAGTTTTGGAATATGCCTGCATCTTTCCAACAATGAATGAGGATAGTTGAGAGGAATTGGGTCCAATGAAAAGTTAAACTTCAAGTAAAGTTGATAAATGTAACTCTTATAAATTACTGTTTGAAGCAGTGATTCATTGCTTTGTAATTATTCTGATGAAAAATCTGCATTTGAAATGGTGATTTTCCACTTTGCAACAAACCTGACAAATGACATGCTTGTTCAGTTTTGGTTATCTTTTCTATTATGCTTTTCTCATTTAAAGACACTTTAACTTTTGGAATGAAAAATGTAGTTAAGTGAAGGTAGCATTCAGTGCGTCATTAGTTCAAACTGAGGAAAGGCAGGTCTTAAAATTGTACTAGTTGTGCACAGGTCTCCTGATGGAACGGAGAACGTGAAAACTGAGAAACAGGCCCTTCGGCCCACAATTTCCATGCAGACATGTCAGGTTAAACTAATCCCTCTGCATGTATGCGAGCCATATCCTTCCATTCCCTGCATATCCATGTGCCTATCTAAAAGTCTCTTAAATACCACTATTATAATTGCCTCCAATTCCAAGTAACAACAAAAAGATAGAATCCTATTGATTCAGAGAGGTTTGGAAGAAAATTATTTTAACAAGGGACTTTCATTTTCAAATAGATCCGTCACAGTGGAGTAGCTTTACACAGAAAGGTAATCAACTTAGATTGTATTTCTAATTGCTTTTGGGATGTATTATAAAAATATCTAATTCTATAATTCTATAATATTTTTTAGAGCCAACATTATGGTCATATTTGATTTAATATTTTATTCAGGAACCAACATAAGGACAGATCATATCCTATTTCGCAATGATAAATGAGCCTGTTTTGGTTGATGATCTAAAGATGGAACGTCAGTGATATTCTTGGGGAAATTAATAATGAATCAAAAACTGGAACTCACTGATGTTAACGTAAGCCGGTGAACAGCATTAGAAAAAAATATATAGCCTCGGAGGGTAACTAGTTCATGGGGGACTTGATTGTTTCTGCTGCCAAATTCTAAAGACAGCAAAGGAGGAAATTAAAGCTCTTTTAGCCATTAGCTTCCGCAGCATTTTTGAACCAGAAATTGTCCCTCTAGCATGGTAAATGGTACCGATTTATATATATGAGTGGAAAACTAGGAAAAATATAGACCTGTTGAATAACCTATGTGGGGAAATTATTAGTGTGTGCAGTTAAGAATAGTAATTAAAGAATGAGCAGTTCACTCCTCTTAAATCAAATTGCATCTTTTCAAGAAGCAATGAAAGAAATCTTGTCTATTTCATAACTGTTGGAAACATATCTTCACACAACTAATGCTGCTAACAGTGTAATCACTGTTGCAACAGAGGGAATAAGGTAACCATGTGCCCTTGCATGTAGCAAGATGACTGGTTATGAGATCTTAAATATACTCAGCATAAGAGACCATTAGCTAAAATTAAAGGGCCTGAAAATGTAGACAAGGTATTGACCTGCTTCGGAGATTGGCTAAGTGGGAGAAGATTAGACATATAAGGTATGGACAAAAATTGAAGCAATGTGGTCACTACGTCAAACATAGAACATAGAACAGTACAGCGGAGGACCAGGTCCTTCGGCTCACAATGTCGGTATTGATCGTGATGTCAAGATCTTATCTGTCTGCACATAATCCATACCTCTTCATTCCCTGCATATCCATTGGCACATTTAAAAGCCTATTAAATGCCGCTATTGTGTCTGTCTCCACCACCATCCCCAACAGCATGTTCCAGACAGCCACCACCCTCCACACATCTCCTTTAAATGTTGCCTTTCTCATCTTAAAGCTAATCTCTCTAGTCTTTGACATTTCCACCCTCAGGATTAAGGTATCTATGCATCTCATCATTTTATATACTTGTATCAGGTCTCCCTTCAGCCTCTGGCATTCCAGAGAAAACTATCCAAGTATGTCCAACCTCTCCTTGTAGCTGATACCCCCCTAAACCCAGACACAATTCTGGTAAACCTCCTCTGCACCCTTTCTAAAGGTTCCACATCTTCCTGTGTTGGGCTGCCCAGAAATGTATGCAATAGTCCAAATGCAGTCCTATAAACCTGCATCATGACTTCCTGACACTTATACTCAGTGTCCCGATCAATGAAAGCAAGCATACCATATGCCTTCTTTATTGTTCTCTACTGTTGTATTGCCACTTTAAGGGCGTTCCAGAGAAAGGTCTGTGATTGCACCTCAGTTATTACATTAATGATGAGCTCCGTTATCGAAAGGCACCAGTTGCACACTGGTTGGTAGAAAAAGTGTAGTTGGGAACATAACATTATAAAAAGTCATTGATAGATTGTGGATGAGAAATGGCTGTATCAGATGTAGCCAAAAATAATGGCCACAAAAATGAAGCCAACAAAAAATGCATTACTTAATTGCTGAAAACCTCGAAGCAGTGGAGATCCAAAGAGACTTAGGAGGGACTGGATCTTCTTCTAACACTTAGCAACAAATAAATGTAGAGTAGCTAAATGGCATAGCATATACATCTGTGGCCTTGCACCATTCCAGCAACCCCCAGGTTCAGTCCTGGCCTGTAGTACTTTGCATATTCTTCCTGTGACTACATAGGTTTTGACTGTGTACTTCAGTTTCCTTCCATGCTCTAAACACATGCATGTTTGTAGGTTAATTGGCCTCCTTTGTAGCTGGATGGGAGAAATGATGAATGTGAGATAATTGGGTGGAGGAAAAAATAATCGAGGTGTGGGAATGTTCTGTGAATCAACGTAGACTCGAGGATGAATGGTCTCCAATGTCCCATGGAAAGTTAGCCGAATAGAATGTTAACCTATTACATAAAAGGGAAGGTTTTACTATACAAAGCACTGATTAGATTACATCTGTGGTATTGTGAGTGCAGTATTATCACTACACTTTAAAACGGATATATTGGTGTTGATGAAATCCAGCACGGATTTACAAAAATGTTTAAAAGATAAAGGTCAACACATTAGAAGATATTGAAAAGTTACACTAACTGGTCTTGTAACATATTGAGCTAAGAGGTAATTAATTAGTTTTGAGGATTTGGTAGAATAAATTGTTTCTGCTTTTGACAGAACCAAAAATATGGGACATAACCATAAAGTCAGAAGTATAAAAGTCTTTATGCAAAGAAAGGCAAAAGGGCAAAAAGAGGACATAAGATCAATTTGGTAGGTAAGGTTAAGATGAATCCGAAGATTCTATAAGAACAGTAAGAGGAAAAGGTAACTAGGGACAGAATAGGGTCCCTGAAAGATAAAAGTGTCTATGTATAAAGTCCCAGGAGATGGGCAAAGTCTTAAATGAATATTTATTGTTCTGTATTAATTGTCAACTAGGTCATGGTAGCTAAGGAACTCGCGAAAGAAAACATGTCCATTTGGCAATAGAGGAGGTGCTGGCGATTTTAAAGCACATAAAGGTGTATAAATCCCTGGGGCATGACCAAGTATATCCTGGGATGTCACGGGAAGCCAGGGAAAATTTGCTGGGAGCCTGGCAGAGACACTTGTATTATCGTTAGCCACAGGTGAGGTACTGGAAGACTGGAGGATGGCAGATGACAAGGCCTATGGCCTTTATTAAAGTTGGGCTGTAAGGACAAACCAGAGAACCCCTGGTCACTGAGCCTGACATCAGTGGTAGGAAAGTTACTACAGGGGATTTGGAGAGACAAGATCTATCTGCATTTAGAAAGACAAGGACTGATTAGAAATAATCAGCATGGTTTTGTATGTGGGAAATCCCGTCTCACGGATTTAATTGAGTTTTTTTGAAGAACTGACCAAAAAGATTGAGAGCAGTGCATGGACTTTAAGCAAGGCCTTTGACAAAGTAGTGTATGGTAGGCTGGTCCAGAAGATAGATCACATGGGTCCCAGGGTCAGATGGCCAATTGGATCCAAAATTGTATTGAAGGTGGGTAGCAGAGGGTGGTGGTAAAGGGTTGTTTTTCAGACTAGAGGGTTATAACAAGCAGAGACACAAGAAATTGCAGATGCTGGAATGTTGAGCAAAATACAAAGTGCTGATGGAACTTAACGGGTCAGGCGGCATCAGTGGAGGGAATGTACAGAGGCAGTTTTGGGGTCGGGGTCCTTCAGACTAATTGGAATAGGTGGGAGACAGCTGGACCTGTCACAAGTGATGTGCTGAACCCACTGTTGTTTGTTAGCTATATTGACATTGGCATGGTCAGAAACGTTGCAGACTACACCAAAATTCGTGGTAAAGTGGACAGTGAGGAAGCTTGTCTAAGATTTCACCCAGATCTATGTGAAGTATGGAAGTGGGCCATGGATTGCAGATGGAGTTTCAGTGGGACAAGTGCCAAAGGTTGCATTTTAGCAAGTTAAACTTGGGCAGGATTTCTACAATAAATGGGGACGGCATTGTAGAATGTAGAGCAGAGACACTTTGCGATACATGGTTCCCACAAGTGAGAACATGAATAAACATGACAGTGAAAAATATATTTGCCATACTTGCTTTTATCATTCAGTGCATTGAGTACAGTAATTGGGACATTGTTACAACTGTGCAAAAGTTAGTGAGCCCACCCTTGAAATATTCTATGCAGTTCTGGTCACTCCACAATAGGAAGAATAGCATTAAGCTGGAAACGGTGCAGAGAAGATTTGAGTATGTTATCGGGATTGGAGAGCTTGAGTTACAGTATGAGGCAAGGCTGGATTGGCTGGGTCTTTTTTCATGAGAGTGCAGTTGGTTGAGGAGTGACCTTATAGCGGTGTATAAAATCCTGTGAGGTATAAATAAGGAGGATGATCATTGTCTAGTCCCAAGGTAGGAATTTCTAAAACTCAAGGTCATAGATTTAAGATGAGTTGGAAAAGATTTAAACGGGACCAAAGAGGCAACTATTTCATACATTGGGTGGTGAGTATGTAGAATAAGTTGCCAGAGGAAGTGGTAGAGGCATTCTTTAATATATATTTGGACAAGTGCATGGCCAGAAAACATTTAGGAGGATATTTAGTTTAGTTTTGATATGGGATAGGGATATGGCCAAAAACTGGCAAATCGGTCCAGCTCATGTTGACAACTTGGTCAGCTAGTCAAGTTGGATCAAAGGGCCAATTGTTCTATATCTCTATGAATATGTAGAAACCTTGTACAATCTAAAGATATTCTTTCAATGCATTTAAAACTAACACTGAATCTGAGATTGTTGCTTTCCAAGCATATAAAGGATATGCAGCTCGCATAGGTGAAAGAAGTTAAGATACTATTCGTCCATGTCATTTCATGGTGCAATGGAGAGGGGGTTGGTTGGCCTGTTCCAATGTTAACTAGTTTGTGAACCTCCTTGGTATATTAAATAATTATTTGTGAAATTACAAATCAAATGGAGTGATTTTTGGCTCCGTCTTGCAAATCAGACTATGAGCATGTTTGCATTTCAGTGTTTGTATTTTCTGTCTGTGCTGCAGATCCCCCGGAAAACAGTTTATGACCAGTTAAATCACATCCTGATTTCAGATGAGCAGTTGCCAGAAAACATCATTTTGATCAATACATCAGACTGGCAGGGACAGGTATGTAATAATTTGGAGAGTATGTTTCTGCTGTATTTTCCAACGTTGCTGTTCTGAAGAATATGCAGCAAAGGGGAGTGCTACATTGCCAGACTTGCCATATATTAAATAAATTGTTTGCTGATCAATTGGACATAGTGTAAAACATGTAGGAATGAACTGCACATGCAGGTTTACATTGAAGATGCACACAAGATGCTGGAGTAACTCAGCGGGTCAGCATCCCTGGAGAAATGGAATAGGTTACGTTTCGGGTCCAGCATCTGCAGTTCCTTCTGCACATTTTGTCTGCTTCACTGCAAAATCTCCTCAAGGCACGTCTACTTTGAAGAAGTTCTCATTTCCCTGCCGGGAGTTCTGCAACACCCTCTCACTGCTCCCCCTCTGTGATTGTGAACCTTTTCACACAGCACCTCTAGTTTGCACCCCACCCCTGACACTCAATCTGAAGAAGGGTCTTGACCTGAAACGTCACCTATTCCTATTGTTCAAAACAGACTTACAGCATGAAAATAGGCCCTTCAGCCCACCTTGTCCACACAGACCAACATGTCCCACCTACACTCGTCCCACCTGGTTACGTTTGGCCTATATCCCTATGAACCTGTTCTATCCACAGAAGGCTGTGGAGACCGTCAATAGATATTTTTAAGGCAGAGATAGATAGAATCTTGATTAGTACGGGTGTCGGAGATAAAAGGGAGAAGGCAGGAGAATGGGGTTAGGAGGGAGAGATAGATCAGCCATGATTGAATGGCCGAGTAGACTTGATGGGCCGAATGGCCTAATTCTATTACTTATGAACTATCCAAGTACCTATCTAGATGTTTCTTAAATATTACGATAGTACCTGCCTCAACTACCTCCTCTGACTGCTCGTTCCATACACCCACCACCATTTGGTGGGTACATCTTTGCAGTAGCACTTGAAGATGACTGAGAATTCCTCTCAGTTTCTTGGCCAACATTTATTCCTCATCTAACACCAAAAGCTGCCGATTGCAGTGCTTGGAAGATTACAGAGTGCAGGTGATTAACGTGTTCCATGCATCATGACTGTGCTGTGACCACACATTAGAACATCTGCATTGGCTATAAAGTGCTTTGGGATGTTCTGCTGTAATGAAAGCCACAATGCAAATGCCAGGTTTTATCTTTAGATTGCGAAAGGTCAATCTATTTCCAATTTAATGACTTGTGAGACTTAAAGTAATGTGTCTATCTTGACATAATCAATGGTCTGCACACTCCCATTGGATCAATCAATCTGCCAACTCCCTGCCTCTATACTAATTAATGCCTGCAGTCCATTAATTGTCTGGCCTGAATACACCGACTCATTTGGTGAACCATTTCCTCTAGCATCTTGTCCAGGTCACCTGCAGGTGTTGTAAAGCAATCTGACTACACACTGTTTAAGAGGGAACTGCAGATGCTGGAAAATAGAAGGTAGACAACAATGCTGGAAAAACTCAGCTGGTGAGGCTGCATCTATGGAGCGAAGGAAATAGGCAACGTTTTGGGTCGAGACCCTTCTTCAGACTGGTTACTGATTACTTTACACTGTTACTCAGTTGCGAGCCTATTGTTTTCTCCACATCTTTCAGCAAGGAACAGTGGATTCAGCAAGGAACAGTGGATTGTAACCAGGAAAGTCTTTCTGCCGAGCTTTTCCAAAATCCATAAACATTGTCAAAGTGGGAGATTAAACCTAGGATTTTCCTGGTTTCTGTGGTTAAAGAGGTGGTGATCTTAGCTATTTGCCAAATGGACAGGCTTGGTTTTCTTGCTTTTGTACTTCTCTATTGTCACCTTTATTAACCAACATGACTGTTGTTTCAAGATATAGAGAAAGACTTAGTAACCTAAAGAATTACAGCTCCAAACTCAAAGTATCAATTTGTTGACCAGAATCTGATAAAATGGCCACAAGGAAAAGCTGAAGAGGAACCTATCCCCTGTCTGGCCTATGTGTAACTCCAATCCCACACTGCATGATTCATTCTGAACATCTCCAGGATTGAACATTAAAATGTAACATTACAGGCGTTGGCTATTTTTTTGAAATCCCTCAATGAGAAGCAGATGTCCTACTTTATAAGCTCCTCATAGCTACTGGTTGGAAAGGAATCTACCGTTTTCTCAAGTTTCCATTAGCTGCATCTTGACGCCACTGAAGAACTCTCCAAGTTGAAACTGAAACTTAATGTTCTATGATACTTTACTGCCTTACAGTACGTCTCTGAGTTACTACAGAAACACAACCTCCCTATTGTGTGCACGTGTTCTTCAGCTGATATACAAGCAGCATTCACAACTATCGTCTCCAGGATACAACGCTTGTGAGTTGAGATATTTCTGGTTTTCTTGATTATAATTTTTTTGTATGTTAATATGCATGTATTGGTATGTTTGCGCCTGTAATAGTCACCTACGTAAGCACAATTTTAATCTGTGTATAGCTGTTCAAGACACACACACACGCACACACGCACACACGCACACACACACACACGCACACACACACACACACACACACACACACACACACACACACACACACACACACACACACACACACACACACACACACACACACACACACACAGTGTCTTGTACTATGACATGAATTAAGAATCCCTAGTTCCAGGAAAATTGAATTTATTTTCAAATAATTAATTTACTGATGTACAGAGGGATCTTGGGGTCCAAGTCCACAGCTCCCTGAAATTGGCAACACGAGAAAATATTGTGGTAAAGAAGGCAAATGGTATGTTTGATTTCAAACTCTGGGCATTGAGAATAAGAGTCAGGAATTCACTATGCAACTTTATGGGATTTTAGTTAGGATGCATTTGGAGTATTGCGTGCCGTTCTGGTCAACACATTACAGGACGGATACAGAAGATTGCAGGGGAGGTTTATCAGAATGATGCCTGAATTAGGGAGTAGTAGCAACAGGGAGCAGTTGGACAGACTTGGATTGTGTTCTCTGGGATGCTGGAGGTTGTGGGGAGACCTGATAGAAGTAAATAAAATGATAAGAGTCATAGATAGGATAGACATTTGGAACCGTTTTCCCAGGATGGAAAAATAATAAAGTACCAGAGGCCATAGCTATAATTTCAGAGTGGCAACGTTTAAAGGTGATATGAGGGGAATTTCTTTTTACACAGAAGGTAATAAGTGGCTGGAATGCATTGTCTGGGGTGGTGGTTGAGGCAGAGATGATAGCGGCATTTAAGAGACTTTTTGACAGGCACATGGATCGTGTACAGGCTTTATTGGCCTTGGCACACATTTGGCACAAAGGACTGAAGGCCCTGTTCTTGTGCTGTACTGTTCAAAGTTCTGTATTCTATGTTTATAGCACTTTGTGGCGCCACCTGGTGGATAGGCCACTTACTATGTGAACCCTCGGCAGTTGGGGGTAGAGTCACGTGACTAGGTAATGGCGGGAAGGAGTTGTCACGAGGTTTAGGGGTGTGCCCTGGTATAAGTATTGAAGCCCGGGGCAACCTTCCCCCTTTCGCGAGTGTGTTGTTCGCTTTGCTTCAACAATAAAGGTCTCTTTGATTCACCACGCATGGCTTACTTATTCGCCCGCCATATTGGTAATCCTGACGATCCAAAATTGTAATTTTGGATTTAAATGATGTTTGCAGCCAGCGATCAACCTCAACAGCCCGAGGTTGCTGATAATCCAGCCCAGCGGAATGCGGCATCCCTAAAGCTGCCCATGTTCTGGACATTGCACCCCCGGGTGTGGTTCCAACAAGCCGAGGCCCAGTTTCATGTTCGACACATCACGGCTGATGATACCCGGTACTGCTATATGGTCGGCGCATTGGATCAGGAGACGGCCGGTCGCCTAGTCCCTTACATACGCCCGCCGCCCGATCAGGACAAATACCAGGGCCTTAAAGCGCTGCTCTTGCGGACCTTTGGGCTCAGCCACCGGGACCGCGCAGCGCGGCTCATGCACATGGGCGGCCTTGGCAATCACAAGCCATCGGTGCTCATGAGCGAGATGCTCACCCTCATGGACAGTCATCAGCCCTATCTGCTGTTTGAACATGCCTTCTTGGAGCAGATGCCGGACGACATCCTCCTGCTGCTCACTGGTGAGGATTTTGCGGACCCCGCTGCTGCTAGCGGAGCGTGCGGACGAGTTGAGGAAAGCCAAGCAGCAGGGCGGTGGCTCGATCGATGGAGTATCTGCTGTGCCTTGGACGGCCCAGAAATCAGGCCCTGCATCCACTGGGACTTCAGCTGCGCCACCTGTCCCGAACGACCCCGGTAAGGGGAAGTGATTTTACTACCACCAGCGCTGGGGTCCCACAGCCCGCCCACCCTGCTCGTATCCAGGAAATCCCAGTGCCGCCCACCCTGCTCGTATCCAGGAAATCCCAGGGCTGGCCGGCAACAGTCGCTGCGGTGGTCGATCTGAAACATCGCCTCTACGCTGGGGATCGACACTCGACGATGGTTCCTGGTTGATGCCGACGCGGAGGTTGGCGTTTTACCCCCGTTGGGGGTCGACACTCATTCTGGCAAGCGGGGGCCTTCTCTAACTGCAGTCAACGGCAGCTCCATACAGACGTATGTGGTTCGCACGATCCCGCTCATCTTTGGCCCTTGCCATTTTTCCTGGACGTTTACGGTGACTGACGATTTCCTCTGGGCATAATCTCTGTTGGTGGATGTGCGGGGGCAATGCCTCGTTCGTCTACTCTTTCGGTTTCGTGCCTCTGGTTCTTGGGGAGTCCTGTGGCGTCACCTGGTGCTTAGGCCACTTACTATGCGAATCCTCGGCAGTTGGGGGTAGGGTCACATGACTGGGTAATGGCGGGAAGGAGTTGTCACGAGGTTTAGGGGTATGCCCTGGTATAAGTATTGAGCCCCTGGGCAACCTTCCCCCTTTTGCCTGTGTCTTGTTCTCTTTGCTTCAACAATAAAGACCTCTTTGATTCACCACGCGTGGCTTGCTTATTCGCGAGCATAACTTCATATTTATTGCTTTCAAATTCCCTGAAGTCCTTCTTTCTCCCTTTTTAATATAATAGTTTTACATTCTCCTGTCCTTTCTATACCTTGGAAATTATATAGACTGAGTACCTGTCTGTGATGCTGCAACTGTTGACATTTAACTGGGTTTTAGATCACTACTATAAGCAGAGCCCCCTACCCATTAGAGAATTGCTTGCTGCACACTTTATATTTGCCAGTGGCTTATTTGATTAGCAGATGAGTCTGTGGCTTCTGGGTCATGGGAGTTTGCAAACGGCATGTAATACAAAACTAATTGTAAAAGAGAATTTGAATGCATGAAACATGAAATGAAAACAGAAATTGTTCAACTAGATGAATATTTCACCAGCATTTAAGGAACTAGAAATAAGAAAATTCCTTTCTCCCAATGCTGCTTTTAGTGCTAAAATCGAATGTTAGAAAGAGACGTCCTCGGAGTAGTTTCCTCAACTAGTTTCCAATGCTCTGTTTTTCCGTATAATCATATCATGGCATTCATTTTATGAAGTGATTTGAGGTACTCCTATTGATGTGAAATGGTATGACCGTAAAAACTTTGGTGTGAGATGATACATCAAAAAGTCAGTATATTCTTACTGTTGCCATGACCAGAGTGATCAAATGATTAAAATAAGTCATTGATGTTTTCTTTTCATTATAATCCAGGTAAATGAAGTAATTTCTGCCTGGTTCTGAGCTGACTATCATTCATCTGCAAATATTCTGTCAGTGTTAGTAGATCTAAACACGCTAATAAAATTAATAAATGAATAGGACCCTAGAAATGACCCATTTCCTCTCCTGGTGTTTGACCTGATCTGACCTACCATGTTCTCTGTGGTCATGTACCTTGGTTGACAGTCACAAACTACACCTGAGCATTAAAGGGATACCAGGTGAGAGGTGGTTACTGTTGTATTGTGCATTATAGAAGAGGAGAAAATTTCCTACAAGGCAACAAAATTCGGCCATGTGAGTGAGCAAAGGAATAGATTTTCGACTGTTTCTCTGACTAGGAATGTATGAAGAAAGTGAGGCGTGACTTAAAGCAAACTTTCAGGATCGTGGGATGTCCAAAAGTAATTGACAATGTATGAAAGTGTTTTGAAGAATGGCCACAACTCTAAAGCGGGATAGTAGACACAACAAAGTATTATTTACACACAGGAAGCTTCAACGAGCAGCAATGACAAAATTAAGTGTTACAACGATGAAGAAAAATATTGGCATATTGGCATGATCTTTTGTATCCTCCTCGTACACTGGATGGTGAAATACCAGGCTGAATTGTGTATTGTGTCCCTGCTGTTAGGCTTGAACACATGCTATTAGTGTGCACTCGTATGTGGTGTTCCAAGGCTGCCTGTAAACCGCAACAGCAAAGTATGGAGCCAACTGTATTGCACTGAGACTGCGTCAGCAAATTGCATTAGGTGTTCAACTTATCCCGCTGATTAATCAGCAATGATGATATGTTATGGTGCTGTCAAATGCTTAACACCATGGTTACCTCTGCAAGACAGAATCACAATAATGAGCAGGCAACACAAAAGTGGTGTCTGCTACTGGGTGGAATGGGGTTAATTTAATTGGACGTTGTCATTCCCTGCCCATTATCCAGCACCATCATATTGATAATTATTCCATGCTTGGAATCGTTCTGGGAAAAGAAATGATGTCAGTCGAGTCCCAAAGGCTGACAGAGCTGAAAATGAAATGGAAATAGATTGTACACAATCCACGGGTCGCATGATGGAATCATCTTTTGCATAGAAGTTGTTCCCAACACAATGTATTTGGCAGCTTTCTGAAATAGCGTGGGTTTCATGTATAATACAACATTTGTTTGAAAATTTTCAAACTTCTGAAATTATCATTACAGAGCAACATGTCTGTCAATAGCCTCACTCCAGTTGCTGTTCAGTCAGTGACTTGTGTTGCTTCTTCCTGACAATTAATGTGAAGAGTCCCCATTATGATTAAAAGCCACAGTAGCAACCTAATTTAACTGCAACACCGTCTGCTGTGGTCCAGTGCTTCAACTACGTGGGAGAAGTTACTCTTCACAGCTTTATTGCAGTCCATAAATAATGTCCAGGCAGTATTCCCCATGGCAGCATTTGCATAGTTTGATGGGTGACTATTTGGGGTTTAAGTAGTGAGGGCCATCTGCATGGAATCTGCAGCAGGAATAGTAATGATTGGCTAACTTGGTCTTGGGACAGGCGCGATGACTATATAAAAGGAGGAACTAGGCTCCACACATTTTATAAGACCATAAGACAGAAGTAGAATTAGGCCATTCAGCCCATCGAGTCTACTCCACCATTCAATCATGGCTCATCTATTTACACTGCAACTACTTTGACCTCTAGCTGCCTCATTTGGTATCCCTTTAATGCTCAGGTGGAGTTTGTGTCCGTCAACCAAGGTACATGACCACAGAGAACATGGCAGGTCAGATCACCTGTTCCAGTCACCTGCTGCTAAAATCTTCCTTATTTGTGACTCTTGGGCTATCCTTGATCAAACTTTGCTGGCTTTACCTTGCACTCGCACTAAATGTTATTCCATTGTCATGTCGATTGTAATCATGCATTGTTTTTCTGATGACTGGATAGCACACAACAAAAGCTTGTCACTGTACCTCGGTACACGTGACAATAAACTAAACTGAACTCATCAGCGCTAAACGATTATTCCAATTTAAATCTGACCATCCATCCTCTGGCAATTGTAACTTGCTGATAAAATGTCCTACCCAACATCTTATTGATACTCGATCTGTTCACCCTTTGCAGTTAATTTCATGGTTAAACATTATCTTAATTTTGGCTGAGTTTTCTCCACCACTTGTGCTTATTTCCTTCGCTCCATAAATGCTGCCGCACCCGCTGAGCTTCTCCAGCACTTTTGTCTACCTTTGATTTTCCAGCATTTGCAGTTCCTTCTTAAACATCTTAATTTAAGAATGCTCACCCTTGCATGCCCATATCCCTCCTTATCATTAATCTCTCCCAGCCTGCAACTTTCTCAGGATATCATTGGTCTTCCAATGATACCTTCTTTCACGCCCTTGGATGAATTGTTCAACCATTGGCAACTGTGTCTTTATCAACAAAAGCGTTTTGTGCTAGAAGGTATTTACATTCTATCACTCTGACCGAGCTTCAAGTTGCCTTACAAAGATTAGAATTAAAAATTGGTAATTCACCAATCCATGGTTGCCAAAAGAAGCCGAGAAAGATATGGCAAAGATAGTGGTCTTTTAATCTTTGGGTAACGATGCTGGGTTGGTAATAGTCAAAGAGGAGAGGGATAAATATGGAAACTACAAGCCACCCAATGTTGGGAAAGTAGCAGAAAGAAGAGAGCTAATTTTCATTTGGAGAAATCGGGTTAATCGAGGGGTATAGATTTGAAGTTGGGAACTTGTATCTGACTAACCTGATGATATAACTCCTTGACATGACAGATGAACATCATAACACTGATAATGTTTATGGGAATGTCTGAAGATATTCAAAAGGAGTAATGAAAGAGATATGTGAAATTGAGGGGATTTAAAGTGATACTGTTAAATATAATTAGCTTAGTAACCAGATACTAGATTTGTAAAAATTTGGGGTACATTTTGCTTTGGAAAGTCGAGAAATGGCTGGTGTATGAAACCTGGATAGGTAGTAGATAGTGATGAGGATAATTAAAGGTTTCAGAATGGCATGGGCAGACAGTATTCAGTGCTGGTGAATAGTGAAGAATCCTGCATTTTGGGAGGATGCAAGTGGAAATGTATGAAAAATGGCAGGTGTCTAAAGTTTACTCGAGTACAGATCATGGACTTTGTATATAATCAAAAGCTTGAAGATGGATTGTCAAGTTGATAAATGGTTTATAAATGTGAAAATAAAAGCAAAAGCATCATACTTGAACTTTATAAATCACTTGCCATACCTTTGTTGGAGTATTATAGAGTATACTGGGTACCACATATTAATCAAGATGCAAAAATGGCAATTATGAGAAATGTTATTTCTGAGGTGAAGTTGGAAAAACTAGGATTATAATTCCTGGAACAAAGAGACGAGCTAGCAGTGACATTTTTAAGATGGGATTTGTTGGAATAGCAAAACAAAAATCATACCCTATGACCATGGTTTCAAAATCATCGGTAGAAAATATGAAGAAGAGGTTTCTATCACTACTGCTCCTCCTTTTTCCAAATAGTGTTCCATAAATGTTGCAAAGGAGTGGAGAGAAACAGAGGAACAGAGAACTTAAAGGTTTGTCGAGGCAAAGGAAGAATGTGAGCATGATTGGTCTTTCACAAAGTCAGCAAAACATGCCTGGTCAAAGGGCCTCGCATGTTCACTGTTTCCATGATCGCATGATTTCCCTTAATCCCACTGTCAGTGCCTCCATGACAAATTTTGTTTGACAGTGCCCATAAAATGAGTTTAAACATGTTATTATTAAGATTCAATGATTCAATTCAATGATACTGTATTGTCACATGTACCTGGGTTCAATGAAGTGCTTTGCACTGAATAGAACCCAACAAAATCATACAGCACATCTCACCTAGGCAGTACACAAGAGTCGCCAGATTTCTGGTGCCGTCAAAGTTACTTTATTACAAAAAAAAGGTACAAAAAAAACTTGTACTGCGTACTGACTTTTGTTAAGGTTGCATTATTTTTTTGTAAACACTAATTCTCCTGTTTGCTTTCAGCTGTAACTGTAACTCCCAAACTCCAAATCCCATTAAAGTGACTGTGGCAGGAGCCCAACATTTCCTGAGCGCTATTCTACGGCTCTTTGTGGAGCACTTGTCGCACAAGACTCCCGACTGGCTTGGCTACATGAGGTTTCTCATTATTCCTCTTGGTATGTCCATGTTACAATGAAAAATATTGGAAGGTCGCTAATGCAATATTTCACGTTGTCCAAAAATGCTATTTTGGATGAAAAGTTGTGTAAGAAGGAACTGCAGATGCTGGTTTAAACCGAAGATAGACACAAAACAGTCTGGAGTAACTCAGCGGGACAGGCAGCATCTCTGGAGAGAAGGAAACGGTGACGTTTCAGGTCGAGACCCTTCTTCAGAAAATATTTTGACCTGAGGTCAGGATCAAATCTGGGTTGGTAATGAGAGAAAATACTGGAAATGCTCATCAGGCAAATTCTATCCAGTAGGCAACTTTTAACGGTTAATGTCCATTTATTAGAAGGAAACTTTCAAGTGTTTTAATAGTTTTTAAGCAAAGATAGAGGAAATATGAAAGGATGTGGGTAAAAGGCAGGAGAGATGATGTGACAAAAGATATTGTACGAGGAGGAGGAGGGCTGAAGAGCCAGTTTCCATGCTGTAACTCTAAACTAAACTAAACAACTTGGAACATTCTCAGACCATCCCAGTGAGGAATAGAGCCATAAAGAGATCAGACATCAAAGGAAAAAAGGAGACAATTGGGGCCTGCAAAATGATATTGTTGACATTAGATTAATAGAGAAAAGATTGAACAGGAGAAAAGAAAAATTAAGTTAAATCAAGAGGAAATTTGTTCCATGGAGGCAAGGACAGAGCGGAATAATGGTCCTGTCATAGCAAACCTGTGCGTGGATCTTGGGAAGGAGGGAGAGGTTTGCCGAGATGGAATAGGGTAACAGAGGGATGACAGGAGGGAGGGGTGTGGGTTTGGAAAGTTGGATTTGACGAATAATTCTGGAGAAGTTGAGGTCGGTGTCAGAGAAGCAAAGATGGTTTGACATTTACTGTTGGAGTTGGGTGATGCTAGGTGTACGTGTCAGCGCATTGGCTTTCTGCACTTCACAAGAGAAGACTGTTTGTGATCTGGCACTTGTCATTCCTGACAGCGACAAGCCTCTGTTTGATGGTGCCTGTGAAGTTAAAAAGCAAATGTTATGGATATTCCCATTTGAATGGTGTTGCTACCTCCTGCTGTCCAACTCATGAGCAGTATAGTTTGCTATGGAAAGATAAATTATTTGCCTGTGCTCCGTCAGCTTATTGCTTCTTTTGATTAAAAGCTAAACAGAAATTAGAGGCACTGAAAATAGTTTTTCAAAAATAATGCAGTAGCATTGTGGTTAATGCAGCAATTATTATGATTGCATGTATGTGGGCAAACTATATTTTAGTGAATAAGATGGTTGGCAGTATTAGTCTAGTTTTCCGTGGATGTTGAAAGTTTCACATTAGCACTGTGGGGATACGATTTGAATTTCTATCTTGGTGCCTGCCATCTGTTGTGCCGTCGGGCACCCATGTAGAATTCCAAATGAGGTGCTATGTGATGGTTTTGCAGAAAATTCCCAAGGACCTGGAACATCTGCTTGTTTTTGCAAAAGATCCAGGTTGATTCTTGTGAACTTAATTAGTTTGCTGGATAATATCTCCTTAATCCACTTAAAAATATGACTGGGATACGTGTAAGGAAACATTCGCTGATATGATGTTGGTTTGAGTGAAACAAGACGGGTAGATGGGGAAATGCATAGAACAGCTTCCATAAAACTGCCGCCCTATTCTTGGTAGCCATGGATTTCTCCTCTGTCTTCGGTTGTTTTTGTTTCCCCCTGCAGTCTCAACAACAGCTGCCAAGAGTCCCTGCTGTCTTGACGGATAGCTGCTGGGTCTCCCACTGCCTGTAAAACTGCTTGGATGCTTGGCTGTACCTGACAACTTTGGCCACCCGCGGCAATGAACCAAAACTAGGAAATTAAACAGGAAATGCGTGCGGCTATGGAGAAAGCGATGGCCTTTCAACATTTTTACGAAGCTCCTTTATGAAGTAGCTAACTTGCACTCTGTAGGCTGATTAGCCTCAAATGAAATTCAATGATTCCATGAAGTTCAATCATTGTTTTAGAAGAAGATGAAAAGTTAAATTTGGAAGCCTGGAAAATAAAACTTCACTGCAATTGATAGTTTCTCTTAAAAATGTAAAATGAAAATAAGCAACAAATTGTAAAACGACTATTTTAATGTTCAAAATATTGATGCACTCACGCTTCCTTCTCTCTAGGTTCTCATCCTGTAGCCAAATACCTCAGCTCCATCGATTACAGATACAACATTTTTTTCCAGGATGCAGCCTGGCAGGATTTTTTCACCAAAACCGAGGCCCCTTCCTTAGGTAAGGAATATGTAATGTGAGGGAAGGAACTGCAGATGCTGGTTTAAACCAAAGATGGACACAAAATGCTGGAGTAACTGAGCAGGACAGGCAGCATCTCTGGAGAGAAGGAATGGGTGACGTTTGGGGTCGAGACCCTTCTTCATACTTCAGCCTATGAAACTGCTTGGACTGGCTGGCTGTACCAGTCTGAAGTCTGACAAAGGGTCTCGACCTGAAACGTCACCCATTCCTTCTCTCCAGAGATGCTGCCTGTCCTGCTCAGTTACTCCAGCATTTTGTGTCTAACAAGGAATATGTAATTATGCATTGCAATCGTCCCATTTCTTAAATTGGGCTACTTTAAATTACAATGTCATGTTAAGTGTGTTTAGTTAGTTTCTTGGTTTAAAATGGTAATCTTAATATTGGAGATGTTGTCCACAGATTGTATTTGAGAAGTCAAATAAAAGAGAGAATTAATTTCCATTTATGTAGCAGTGACAAGAAGAATGATCAAACTTATGCCTTCAATAATTGAGGTTCCTTTTTCTTCTTTAAAATGGTGCTTTGAAACACTGTGTCCACCTGAGAGAGCCTCGTACAAATGTCAGTGAAGCTCTTTAGATAGTGAAAACTTCATTAGTGCTGCTCTGAAGTTCCAGCTTAGATTTTGTACTCCAGTATCCAGAATGGCACTTAACTCATAACTACAATTCAATAACGAATGTTACCGTTGGGCCATATCAATCTACAAATTAATTGACCAATCTTTGCTCAATCCTATATATAGTGCATCAAATCTCCCATCATGGCATTTAGTTGCACTTTGAATAACGTTTTTCAATAATGCTTTTTCCTTAATGATGATGTTAAATAATAACATTTATTATTTTGTCAATTTCTATTTAATGTGATGTTTAAATTTGTTACCAATAAATCAATGGAAGCTAGTTTTTGAACTATTCAGCATAACTTTTTAAACAAATCAAATGATCTGTTCTGCATCTTGGCTTTCAAAGTTTACTTGATATTAAAAATCCCTTAACTGTCCTTATGGTTTTATGCTAATGATTTCTAAGTGAAATGCCTATCTACTTGCTGTTAAGCTTCAGTGATAATGGCGGTCACACTTTAAGACATATTATCTGTATTTCTATAATGAGTATTTTACATCAGATTACCTAATCTCCCATCAAATTTCAATACTTTATGAAAATCTTTTTCAAAAGCTGTAACTCACATACTGCACCCAATATAAATGTTTAAACTTAAACGCTTGCGCTTGCTCGCGCTTTCAGTCTCTCACGCACTCGCTCTCTCATGCACTCGCGCTCACTCCCTCACTCACACACTCGCACTCACTCACACACTCACACAAACTCACACACACGCACTCACACATTCACTCGGTCACTCACGCTCCTCCAACTCTCTCTTCCACCCACTCCCTCTCCCACTCTCTCTCTCCCACTCCCTCTCTCCGTCTCCCACATCCCCTCCCTCCCACACTCCCTCTCTCCCACACTCCCTCTCTCCCACACCCCCTCTCCCACACTCCTCCCTCTCCCACTCTCTCTCCCACTCCCTCTCTCCGTCTCCCACATCCCCTCTCTCCCACACTCCCTCTCTCCCACACCCCCTCTCCCACACTCCTCCCTCTCCCACTCTCTCTCCCACTCCCTCTCTCCGTCTCCCACATCCCCTCTCTCCCACACTCCCTCTCTCCCACACCCCCTCTCCCACACTCCTCCCTCTCACCCACACTCCTCCCTCTCACCCACTCATTCACTCACACACTCTCTCTCTCACACTCTCTCTCTCACACTCTCTCTCTCGCACTCTCTCTCTCGCACTCTCTCTCTCGCACTCTCTCTCACGCACTCTCTCTCACGCACTCTCTCTCACGCACTCTCTCTCACGCACTCTCTCTCACGCACTCTCTCTCACGCACTCTCTCTCACGCACTCTCTCTCACGCACTCTCTCTCACGCACTCTCTCTCACGCACTCTCTCTCACGCACTCTCTCTCACGCACTCTCTCTCACGCACTCTCTCTCACGCACTCTCTCTCACGCACTCTCTCTCACGCACTCTCTCTCACGCACTCTCTCTCACGCACTCTCTCTCACGCACTCTCTCTCACGCACTCTCTCTCACGCACTCTCTCACGCACTCTCTCTCACGCACTCTCTCTCACGCACTCTCTCTCACGCACTCTCTCTCACGCACTCTCTCTCACGCACTCTCACGCACTCTCTCACGCACTCTCTCTCACGCACTCTCTCTCACGCACTCTCTCTCACGCACTCACTCTCACGCACTCACTCTCACGCACTCACTCTCACGCACTCACTCTCACGCACTCACTCTCACGCACTCACTCTCACGCACTCACTCTCACGCACTCACTCTCACGCACTCACTCTCACGCACTCACTCTCACGCACTCACTCTCACACACTCACTCTCACACACTCTCACACGCTCACTCTCTCACACACTCTCTCTCTCTCACTCTCTCACAAAAACGCACTCTCACTCACTCTCCTACTCACTCCCACTAGCACTCGCTTTCCCACTCACCCACACTCCCTCTCACTCACACTCATTCTCACACTCACACTCTCTCCCTCGCTCACACACTCACTCATCACCTCTGAAGGGTATGGGATCAGAGTTGCTTTTGTTGCCTCTTTGGGCCTCTTGCTCAGCATTCAGCATATTAAAGGTTAATTTAAAGATAACTTGTCAAAGGCAAATAGAAAATATGGGCATGTCTTTCTAGTAAGAAGATCAAGAATTGAGGGATAGTTTGCCAATCAAAAAAAATAACAACTGATCTGTGCCTCTGCAGTACATTCTCCTTGTGACTCTGGTTGTGTGTTCAAGTGGTTCTCTGGAGTAAACAGTCTAGGCCGATGCTCCAGTGCAACAGTGGGTGAGGTGCTATGTTATCTTTACGAGGTTCTGCCTGGTTTCAGCTGGATAGATTTTAAAAAATAAATAAATCCAGCAGCACCACGCGTAGCAGACCAGAAATGTTTCTCTCAAGTTCCATGGCTAATATTTACTCCTCAACCAACAAACCTAGAGTAGATTACCTACTCATTCCTTTCATGGCTGGTTGTAGGAACTTGCTCCGGTCAAATTGATTGCCATGGTTCCTACATTACAACAGCCACTGTCATCAAGTTGTAATGAAAACGATTCCTTTGAATTGCATGTCCCTATTTTATTTTGCACTGCATCAACATGCATGGTGGCATTGAAAGGTGGTATGGCGAATCTCTGACCAAAGTTAATTTACATTTTTATTTGGTTCAATTTGTTTTCTGAATGCATCTCGGCTTTGGTGAGAAAGGCAGTCTTGATAACTGAGCGAATGCCACGTCTAACCTGTTAATTGTGTCTAATTCCAGTGCAGGAAATACCAGACGTTGTTTCTAGAGTTACCCAGTACATCTCTAGTGCAAACATTGCCCACCAATTACCAATAGCAGAAGCAATGCTAACATACAAGCAGAAAAGGTACAGTTGTTATTTTCATATCATGTGGATGGGTTTCATTTTTAAACTTTCTGCAGAATTTACGTAATCTATAAGGAGGCGACACACTAAGCATCTTCAGAATACAGGATGCTGTGACAGCAATGGACAGTTTTCTTGGCTTTTATCAAAATGGGAGCTGAAGAAATGCCAGTATCTATGCCAATATTATAAAACTTCTACGCTGTATCATAAAAACGTTGCACTTTATTGGCCAAGAACTGATCTTTTGCTCTCACAACATTTTTGTTACTTTGGTGAAATATTAATATAAAAAAGCAAACATTGCAAGACTGGTTGTTTATTTTCATTTTACATTGTATCACATGTGGTGCAGTATTTAACCTTGGCATGCATCTCAAGTATTCTCGACAGCTGCTAATCTGCATCCCTTTGGCGTAGATGTTCATATGAGTGCAAACTAACATGACAGTGAAACACCCTTGAAGAAAATAAACCATTCAAAAGTCAGAATAATGGTTAACGTTGCAATTTTTCCTCTAATATTTTTGTTTACAAGTAGATGCATATTGGGCGATTTACACTCTCCCAAGTTGTTGGATTGCAATCCTTAGCTTCAGGGTGTTGATGGGACTTGTTATGAAGGCCCAATGCATAAAGGAGCCAGAGTAACAATGTATAAAGGTGCCAGAGTTACATAGCAACGGCATACCAGGGAGGTTTTATTAAGTGATTTGGAAGGGAAATATAAAATACAATAATAAAATAAAAGTTGTAAAAATTCAGTCAGTTAAGCAATGGAAGTGAAATAAAGTTACCATTCCACATTTACATCTTTTGTCAGAACTGGGAATGAGAGAAAATTTGTTTCAAATTGCAGTAACATAATGGTGCGATAGATAGGACAAAGTGAATCTCTTTCATAATATGAGGTCAAGTTTGCTGTGGAATTAAGATGTTGATGAAGTAATCTGTTGATGAATTATTGAGGGCAGTTAGAGATATCATCAACAAAGAAGTTTGAAGTCTGGTAGATGAGGGAAATAAGAGAAAATACAATCAAAAGAATGTAAAAGCTGTGAAATGCAGAGCTATAGGACTGTTAAGCGGGTCAGATCATATTAATGGAGAGAGGAAAAAAAACAGTAGATATTACAGATGGATGGCATCTGGCAGAATTGGCCTGTTCTGAAACAAACAATGGGAGTGAGTTACCCAAAGCTGGAAGATTCGGTTTCGAGTCCCAAAGCAGCAATATGTCCAGACGGAAAATTAATTATTTACTCTCAAGTGTACACTGGGCCTCATTATGTATCCTCACCAGAGAGAGGTTGGACACAAAGAGGGTGCGGGATTGAGTATCAAAGTAAGGTCAGCTTAGTGACTGAATACAGTTTCTCCACATAATGTCAGCTGGTGTATGTTTGGTTTCTCCAATGTAACTGCCCTCATAAATCCATGAATCCGGTGCAGTAACAGTTTATCTCGCCCCAATGAAAATAATTCCTTTATTTATCCTGCCATTCTCAGACCTATCTGTAATTTTAAACTAAGTTGTTTTCCTTCTTTGCTGGTTCTGAAGAAAGAGTCTTTGACCTGAAATGTTAACTCTGTTCTTCTTCTGCAGCTGCGGACTGACCTGTTAGCTGTATTTTTTTTAAAGCATTTTCTATATTTAAGACTTCCAATATAATTTTTTTTCATTTTCATCAATATTGTAAAGGACTTAGACTAACATCATCCACATGGTTATTAATTCTTGTGTTGGCACGGGCATCGATTTCTGAATGTTGGGTGAAAGTAAGAATAAAGAGCAGTCCATATCTTTCACTGCTTTATGTTCAGTTCCTTTCAACAGATAAGCTCAGTGCAAGAGTGTTTAATTGCCATGTGTACAAACAATGGAACAATGAAATTCTTTCTTGCAACACCATAACAGCCGGGTAAACATAATACACATAGATAATATAGAGCCAAATTGCAATAAACGAATAACCACAACAGTTTAGTTTATTGTCATATGTGCCGAGGTACAGTGAAAATATGCAGTCAGCGGAAAGACTATACTTGATTACAATCAAGTCCATGGTGCACAGGTATGGATTAAGGAAATAATGATTAGTGCAAAATAAAGTCCAGTAGAGTCCAATTAAAGATAATCTGAGTGAGGTAGATGGTAGGTCAAGGCCACTCTCTAGTCGGTGATAGGATGGTTCAGTTGCCCGATAACAGCTGGTATGAAACTGTCACTGAATCTGGAGGTGTCCGTTTTCACACTTCTGTACCTCTTGCCTGATGCGAGACGGGAAGAAGAGAGAGCAAAATCCTTGGTATGCTGGTGGCCTTGCCAAGGCACCGTGAAGTGTAGGTGGTGTCAATGAAAGGGAGGTTGGTTTGCATGATGGTTCAGGCTGCGTCCACAGTTCTCTGCAACTTTTTGCAATCGTGGGTAGCACTGTTCCCAAACCATGCTGTAACTAGTACGAAAAATACGTTAAAAAAAAACCAATACTACTATATTACACTTTTTTTTGTCTGATCAATGATAAACAGCGCTAAAATAAAATTTAAATTGTTAATGATTGTCTAATTGTTAATGATGACATCTCCCAAAAGTCTGCTCTCCATTCTGGTGTCAATTCTTCAAGAATAGCCCCAATACAGAGAGGTATGTGATTCTAGCAATACAGAGAGGTATGTGACACGAGCATCCTCAAGGTCCAATGATGAATTCATGTTATGTTAACCTTGGATCATGATATTTAAGGTTCACCAAATTTATGTATGTGATATTTTATAATTCCAATGACCCTTCCTGTTGGCAGTTGTGCAATGTTGCACAAGTTCTTCACAACTGTTTTGTCAATTAAGTGTAACTGAAGCACGATATGTCAAAACAGCTAGGGAAAAAAATAACAGGAGCTTGAAGTTAAAGTAGACTTCCTACCTAATATTTTGCTGTGTCTGCAGTGAACAAGTTCTGTTTGCTGCATTTATTGGTTTGCAGCAGAATCTTGGCAGCAAACCCATATACCTAATACTGAATCAATTACAAGCATGTCAAGAGATTAAAAAAAGTGAAATTGAAGCTGCTTCAAAATGCTAACTTGCTCGTCTCCGCTAATAACTCCCACGTTGTTAGAGCTGAATATTTTTACAACCTGCTCTGAATTGCACCTCCAATATATCAAAAGCTTCAGGATACTTAACAGGAGCATATCGAACGAAACCAAAAGAGTAAGGCTCCACCAAAAAGGAAAATTGAAAGGATGAGTTAGAAGGGAGGGAGGGTTTGGAGGGGAGGGGGGTTGGGGTGCTTGGGGGTGAAGGAAAATTTCAGGCGGTTCAAAAAAAAATCAGATGTATTTAGCTGTATTCAGCGAGTTTTTAATATCTTAGTTTTCTCCACCCATCTGTCCTGCGTGACATTATTCCACTGGCGGCCCGACAGAACTTGATCCAGGTTAAAAGGCAACAGCCGTATACTTCGGACAATATAGACAGGTCCAGTTGCCCTCCCCTCCTCCACCCCACCCCACCTCCCAGCACGGTATGTGTGTTTAAAATCTCACACTGACCATGATATACAGTTTATAGATCACCAGTCTCATTATTTCAGCAGATAGATATATCTAGTACTGATCAACCGTCTGAACGAGGGTCCAAACCCAAAACGGCACCTATCCTTTTTTCACCAGAGATGTTGTCTATCCCATTGAGCTGCTATGGCACTGTGTCTATCTTTGATGTACAATCGTTAACCTGTTGTACAAGCCACTGCTTCTATTAGGCAACAGGAATGGAAATAAAAGCAAGAGCTAAAGGGGGCATTTGAAAATGTAAATGTTCTGAATGTAAATTTGGTACATTCTTTTGGTAGCTCTTCCTCTGTTTGGTCATGCCTTGGATCTCGCCTAACTCTCTGCGATAATGAACTTAATAAAAAATGTGAGCTGTTTGCAATGTGCAATCCGCCTTCAGTGCTTGAATGTAAGCATCCAGCAAGGCAGGGACAAGTTCTTGTACTGATCAACCCTCTAGTGAGTGCAGCTTGGTCCATGTAATAACACGTGATTTTTGTTTTCTTGTGGTTGCTTTCAATAAAGGAAAAAGAGCTTTCATTTTGATTTTAACATAAGGTACCAGTGTTTGCTTGGGTTTTCCTTTTTTAATACGCTTACTTGACTTTAATGCCAGTCTTTTTGTTTCTTCTTGAATTAACAAAGATTCTGTTACAATTCGAAAATATACATACAGTTGAAAATTCGTTCTATTTACTGGGCACATTAATGTTTCGGAGAAAATGTAGTGTTTTGAGAATTTCGTGTGGAGAGAGACACCATGCTGATTTGATGCAGAAAATAAGAAATCACACTGCTATCAAAGTCCTTTCTTTATCTGGGCTATCCCAATGAAACTGTTACTCCACCTAGTTTACCCACTGCTGCTTTAATGGTTTAAATGGATACTCGGATGAATGTCAGTAAATCTGATTTATGTCACTGTGCTTCTACATCACAGTGTAGAATATTAACTCAGTACTGTCCCCTCCTGTTCAGCATATTGATAAGTGTAGGAAAGAACTGCAGATGCTGGTTTACATCGAAGATAGACACAAAATGCTGGAGAACTCAGCAGGACAGGTAGCATCTCTGGAGAGAAGGAATGGGTGACGTTTCGGGTTGAGACCCTTCTTCAAACTTGGTCTGAAGAAGGGTCTCGACCCGAAACGTCACCCATTCCTTCGCTCCAGAGATGCTGCTGGGCCCGCTGACTTACTCCAGCGTTTTGTGTCTATCTTCAACATATTGATAATGCTGACTCGAAGCCATTTATTGGCCATTAGTAGTTACCCTTGAGTTTGGTGCAGTGAGGGTACTCCCACAATGATGGGTATGGAGCGCCAATATTTTGACCCTGCAACTGTGTGAGAATGGCAACATATGCAGTTGATTAGAAAGCAACGGGGAAGGAAATGCTGAAAGGATGGCTGTTGTTCTTGGCCACAATGATCATAGCACTGGGATGTGCTGCTGAATATAACTACCAACAGTAATCCCTCCTGGGAATAACAGACATTTTATTGAAGATGCTCTCTATAGCCTTTCTCAGCAATGAGAGTTTGTGTTTTTCTTTGAAATTATTATTTCCACCTTTTTTTAAAATATCAATACGTCAAATTTAGTGGTCCCCACAATTGATGAATTTGGTGCTCTATTAGACTCCCCACTGACCCTTTGCACTGATTGTGTGACAAAGGGTACAATGCTGAAACAATTCATTCTGTTTGTGGTTTCCTCATGACGAGGCATGCTGGCCACTTCCTGGTGTACTTCAGGATAGTCTCAAAACTGGACTCATTTCTTGCCATTCAACTATAATTAAATCTTACTATCTCTGTCTCTCTGCTTTCCTCAAGTTATTTTACAAGCTATTTGGCAAACATTACTTCCTTGTTAATGAAGTGAAAGGAAAAGACTGGCTTAAAAAATAATGTATGCCTTCTTTTTGCTGCTGCTTCTCTTACCCCTGTTTATTCGCGAGCTAGTTGGTAGCCTCTTGGCCTGCCTTTTGAACTAAAGATGCTTGTGATTTGAGTGTGTGTTAATCAAGCTTTTGGAGTGTGCTGACATCCCTCCTGGTAACTGCAGTATAGGCATGAAAGTGTGTGAGTCTTCTCCTGAACAGCCTGTAGCAGGAATTGCTGTGACTGTATGCTGGGGTGTCCCAGGTTCACAGTCATCCGACACTATAGTAAATTGAATTGAATACTTTATCACAGGTGACAAGTTGCAGTGAAATTCTTTGCTTGCATACCCAAGGTATACAAATAGTTGCCACGTAAAGGGCACTTAGAAAGTTACAAAGTATCCCATGCCAGATTCTCCTCTGTTTTACCCCCCTTCCACCTCCCCCTGTCCCGTCCCCTCATGGCCGTCCCCCCACTCCGGGTCCTCCTTTGTTCTACACCCCTCCCCCTCTCCCTCCCTCATGGGGGTTCCACAACGCCGAGCCCTCCTTTCTTCCTGGCGACATGTCCTCTGGCTCCCACGTGGCCCGTGGGATAATGCAGGCGATTACTATACATGCTGCTCCAATATGTTCCCTATAATTTCTACAAGTAATTTCATGCTATGTATTCCACTGAATCCACGAGTGGGCAATTCCTACTAAAATGGGTCAATGTTCCACAAGTGTTTAATGATAATCCTATTAGATCTCCTCATGGGGCAAATGCTCCACCTCAAATGGTGTGGTTAAGTACGGACACTACCAATCCAGGCAACTGAACCTACAGACTTAAATTCTGGACCTCAGTGCATCAGTTTCAATGGACTGAACTGGGGTGGCCTAAAGTTCTTGGCAATGATATGGAAACTTGGACCTGTAAGACTTGAAACATTCTAATGGTATTTTCATGGTTCTTGCTTCATTGTGGCAGATGCTATTTGCCTGTTCAGCATCAAATTTTAAGTAATCTGGCAGTTAATAGTCTCACTTCATTCATTAATAGGAACTTTAGTGAGAACGCATCAAGTGTTAGAACCATTCATCACACTGAGAATGTAGCTATTTTTACCACTGTTAAGGAGCCATGCTCATTTGCTCTACCACTTCATTGTCAATACCCCACCAATAAAGAGTTGCCTGTTGAACCAAGGGTTTTGGCTCTATTTCAGTCCCAGTACTTGAGGAATTCCTGTGTCCTGTCAAGTTTCAAGTTTTCCCTGAAGATGTCTGTACCTATCATATTCACGTACTCACACAAGACCTCCTGTGTCTTGCAATGTTCCATATATTTGTCCAAGTAAATGCCCTAGGTTTTATGTCTCATAATAATTCTTATATTTATTTGTGTCCATGAGAAACCTTGTAATCTGGACCATTGCTGTTTATGAAATTATTCGCTATATTTACTGCCCGAGCTGAAATAAATGCTCTATTTAACCCCCAAACCACCTCCTTTGCAGGAGAGATTGTACACCCATCCTTGTGGACCCAGCACCTGGCACTTGCCAGATTGCTTAGTTTAAGTCTTAAAGGGTTATTTTTTTCATGAATTTCCATGCTTTTAAGAATATTGACTTGGAAATGATTTTATTTTTCTGGGAAGTTAAATAGCTGGCTGGAAAACAAATTAACTTTCCGAAGTACACCATTTGGCCAATCCTGCCTCTGCTAATTTGGCGGAGCAAGCAACCTGTTGTTTTTCCACATAGGTCAAAAGATTTTCCTTTCAGTCATCCATTGATTTTCTTTTGAATGTTGCTGTGTAATTGGCTCCCCCCATGCATTAGGGCAGTGCCTTCCAGAGTGTAATAATTATGTGAAGAAAGAAAGAATTACACTTGTATCCCCTTTTACCCTTAGTTGCTCACTCTTCTGCCACTGTAAAGTATTTTCCATGTTTACCACATCCTAACATGATTTTCAACACTTCGATCAAATTGCTTCTGAACCTTTCCTGCTGTGAAAGGAAAAATACCAGCTTCTCAAGTCCTACTCTGAAACTAGTTCATCCCTAATGCCGTTGCAATTAATATCCTCTGCAGAGCCACAATTTTCTGAAACATTTTCATGGTTACAATAGATGAGATAATGTTGCCTGGAGTGGTATGTGTCTGATGCCACACTATATGACTCTCCCAATAGCTCGACACAAATCTATGCAGCTGATTTAAAGAATGATGCTACTGCGCATTAATGCATATTCAATCGAGAATATTAGATGAAGCTGACTTGTTACTGCATGTGCAGATTTGCATCATTTCCCACTCATTCTTAAGCATAAATTTCAGGATTAGATTTAATCTCTTTCTTTTTTTTATTCTTAGCCCTGATGAAGACTCTTGCCAGAAATTCATTCCCTTTATTGGAGTAAGTGATCTAATTTTGTCTTTTAATGTTTCACAATTGTCTTTGTGTTTTTTCATTGGACAGACTCGTACATCCACTTTTCCCTTATCACCATTCCTCAAAGAGCAAATCAAGTCATTCCTCCCTTCCAATTTTGTCATCATCTTTTTCCCACTTTGTTTCCAATGTGACGGGAGTGTGCGAATGAATGTCAAGAGAGGAAATATTGGGAGCACAAATCTTATGGAGGGTGCTGTTGGTAGGAGGGTATAGTGAAGATGTACAGGTACCTTGGAGGGATTGTTCAGACATTTGCCTGACTTGGGAGAAGGTGCATTCAGGGAGCATTTCAGCAATTAACATTTATGATTATTTTATGGTTTCCTTCAATAGAAAAAGTATGTTTTGAGTTATCAGGTGAAATACAAATGGTCTGTAAAATCTTGGAACAAAGCAGAAGTACTCTCCATTCTGCAAGGCAGAGAAAATCATATAGAATTAATGTAGTGGTCTCTTCACTGTTCACATCATGCACAAGATAGTCTCTTCATAAATGTTACTGGGCAAATGTAAATATGGAATCCAGATGAGTAAACCTAAATGAGGTGCATTGAAATGAGGAGGCTCTTGATCCTGGCGGCTTTGTGTGCTTTTAATACATTGAACTGAATGTGTAATATTTTTGCTTGCAGGTTGTGAAAGTTGGGATTGTGGAGCAGTCTTCAGCCACCTCAGGTTTGTAATTTCTTCAGAAAGCCCAAATGGATTACAATCAACTATAAAAAAAAATATGTGTAATATGATTTTAAACCTGTGCTTAATGGGATTTGATGGAATACCAATTTATGGTAATCCTTTAAAGCTGTGTCAAGCGGTTGTTACAGTCCTGTAAAATAATTGATGTTATCTGCAGGTGATTCAGATGATGCTGCCACTTCAGGTTCCAGTGTCTTGTCCTCCACACCCCCGGCACTATCTCCAGCAATGAAGGAAGCCTCCCCTACCCCACCCTCCTCACCCTCCGTGGGAAGTGGATTGTATTCAAGGTAAGTATTGGACATGGACTTGTGCAGTTTAAAGTATATCATCATGCAGATTTTTAATTATTATTTTTTATGTTTTGCACAATCGAACCTGCTGTTCATTCACTCAGTAAGAATTCGATTCATGCCAATGATTTCGGCTGGCATTGATTGCCTTTGAAAAAGAGATTAGTGCTAAATATAGTGCATTTCACAACCTTGTTCTGACTTGGCATCTTTTACAGGCAATTAAGCACTTCTGGAATGTAGTCACTATTGTAACATAGAAAAGACAGCAGGCAATTTGTACACAGTAGCTTCCCCTGGGTAGCACTGTTATAATAGTCAGATTATCTTGATTAGAGGTGAGGGATGAATATTGTTCAGAACACTGGGAACAATATACTGATCTCTTCCTAAATAAATTAATGAGTCTTTGAAGTGAGAGCAGAATGCTAGCAGTGTTCAGCAGGTCAGGCAGCAACTGTGAAGATAGAAAGAGACCTTATGTTCTAGTGAAGATAGACACAAAATGCAAAATGTATCTCAGCTGGTCAGGCAGCATTTCTGGAGAAGGATAGGTGACGTCGGGACCCTTGACGAGACTTGTGTTTTGGTTAGCATTCTTTAAGCCTCAGGATATTTTACATGTGAGATGGAAGTTGGGGATCCAGCATTTGATCTGCAGGATGACTCTTTGACAATGTTGCATCCACTGACACTGTCACTGTGGTGTTCCGCTCAAAAACAGAAAGGTCTTGGAGTCTAAAGGCCCTGTCTCACGGTGCGAGTTGACACACGAGTGACCCAGAGTGACAGACTCGTGGTTGTGTACGATATTCCAAGTTGATGTGCAAGTGTTTGTGGCGAGTTCCCACGGGTATGGTAATCTGCGATGTTCCGAGATCGTCTCCAGAGTTACCAAGTTCCCCTACCGTTTGCTCTTCAGTTACCAAGTTCCTCTCCTGCTCAGGGCGTGTGTTGTTGCTGCAGTCCGGGATTCGCATTTAAAGCACTCGGTTATCTTCAGCAGTTCAGGCGAGAACAGGTTTGGGGGGGGGGGGGGGCGAGGGATGGTGGAATTGGGAGAAGGCAAAGACTATGGGTGGGGAGGAGTGAGAGGGGGTCTAGAAACGGCATCTGCGAAACGGGTAGTCAACCTTTAGGGTCCTGGCCCGAAACATCCCTATACATTTTATGATTTCCCTCCAAAGATGCAGTCTCCCGTGGTTTGTTTGCACAACTCTCTCCCCTCTCTCTCCCAACATGAGGGGGGGGGGGGGCGGACGACGACAAGATAGTTTAAACGGACCTTACCCCCACTTCATGCTTCTGTTGCGCATAATTCAGCAGTAAAACCTCTCTTCCCCTTACCCAGCGACGCCCGATTCCTCGCACCCCCACAAGTTCACATCGACGAGGGAAGAATGAGCAGGGAGTCTGAAGAAGGGTCCCGACCCGAAACATCACCCATTCCTTCTCTCCAGAGGCGATGCCTGTCCCGCTGAGTTACTCCAGCATGTTTGTGTCTATCGTTGGTGTAAACCAGCATCTGCAGTTCCTTCCTACACACGGACAGTGAAGTGCCTCGGCCAAATTAGGAACATTAGGATTCTCTGATGTGAAAGTAGTCTGGTTTGCGTTTCTTACACTTGATCATATCCGAAACTAAAGTATAGATAGACACAAAATGCTGGAGTAACTCAGTGGGACTGGCAGCATCTCTGGAGAGAAGGAATGGGTGGCGTTTTGGGCAAGTCTGAAGAAGGGTCTCGACTCCATTCCTTCTCTCCAGAGATGCTGCCTGGTCCGCTGAGTTACTCCAGCATTTTGTGTCTATTAAAGAGTTCCCACGGTAGACGCACGGATCACTAAAGTTAACGTACGGGCCACTATGATATTACAACGAGTTTAAATGTTTCAATTTTAAACTTGACCACGAAATTTGACTCGTGGAAAAAGTCAAACATGTTTGACTTTTTTCACGAGTTCACAAGTTTCACGGGTACCTGCCGTTAGCGCCACGAGTGGACAAGTTGATCGCGCGAGTTCCGACGTTCCCGCTACGTTGGCTGTACGTGATCACCACGAGTGAAAACTCGGGGTCACTCGTGGGCCAACTCGCACCGTGAGACAGGGGTTTAACCTGTTTAGGCTAACATGGCCTATGCGACTTGGCCAAGATGTAACGTGACAGTGCTTATTTTATTAAAGGATTGGACTACATTGGCTACACTTCAAATTGGCATACCATTTATTTTGAACGTCAAGCTTAGTCGGATGGCTAAAAAAAAATTTTAGCACAGGTTGAGCACCGACTCTCCGGCAACTGAAGTCTGAAGTCGGTGTCATCTCTCCCCCCCCCCCCCCCCCCCCTCCAGTAATCGGGAGAAAAATTACAAGCGCTCAGTTGAAATACCCTGGTGTTGTTAACTGAATGTGAATAGAATGACGTGCCGACCCATCCCTGGCCCCCACCAGCTCCCCGGCCGTTTAGAGCCCTGGCTACGACCCCACTCCCGACTTGCAAGGTGCATCAGCGAGTCCCTCTCACATGCTGCTGTTTCTTGCTGTTGGCGCTGTCCACTCCCCGCTCGACCACCACTGACCGCCTGCTTCTCCCATCGCTATGTCCAGTCGGCCTCTTTCTCCACCCCCTCCCCTCCTCCCTCGGAGTCGCCAACATACCCCACATAGGAAGCGACAGATGGTGAGAGGAGAGGGAGCCCCATGGTGACCGAAGGCGTCCTGTCGGTGGCAGTCGATCTGTTCAACCTGGTATTTTGTTTTGCTCTCCATTTTTTAATTATTTACCCTAATCCATCTCTGCTCTGCAGGTAAAACTAAAGTAATCACGGGACCTTCCATAACCCTGCAGCAATGTAGCTGGTAGCATTTGTGTTATCACATTTTTTTTCCAGCCCCATTCATCGTTCCAGCAGACATCAAAGGTTAATGCTGTGGTGGTGTCACATGGATAAATGCACCTGCCATGAATTTATTGCATCTTCACGTGGATCATATGTATTGCATGTTACTGCAAGGGGTTTGCTCGATGGTTCCATTTGCTATTTTGTTGAAAGTGATGGTCCATTGATGAACGCTAATGTGAAGTGTTTGGCAGGTTCAGTAACTTCACCCTGCTTGTCTCGTGTCAGTTCACAGAGCCTTGGTCACAGTGGAGAACTGATGGGACTGCAGGTGGACTATTGGATTGCACAACTGGCCGACAAGAAGAAGGATCCAGAGAAGAAGGATGCCACGGCCAAGAACACGCTGAAGTGCACCTTCCGCTCGCTCCAGGTCAGCAGGCTGCCCAATGGTGGGGAAATTACAACCCTGCCCACTATGTCCATGACAGTGGTGACAAAGGAGAAGAACAAAAAGGGTAAGAGACTACAGAGAAATTTAAAATCAAAAAGGAAAATTAGTTTAGTTTAGAGAAGTAGCATTTAAACAGGCCCTTCAGCCCACCAAGTCCATGCTGATCATTGATCACCCATTCACATTAGATCTATGTTATTCCACTTTCCCAATCCTGTCACACTCAGGATAATTTACAGACGACAATTAACCTACAAACCCAGAGTAAAAGGGAGCACCCGGAGGAAACCCTCACGTGGTCACGGAGAACGTGCAAACTCTGCACAAACAGCATCTAAAATCAGGATTGTATCTGGGTCTCTGGCGCTGAGACCACAGCTCTACCAGCTGTGCCGTCATGCCACCCTGGAAGAACTTCATGGATACTGCCCGGCCTGCTGAGAACGAACTGTATAACGCTTCGGGTTGATCAAATCTTAGGATTCTATTGTTTTAATTACATTGTTTAATTATCTTTAACATTGCCACTGAATGATGAGGCATACATGAGGTTTGGTTGCTAACATTTACCTTCCTTTAGTGCGGCTGGTCCTTTAAGGACGTAGCCCATGTGGTAAAGTCGTCTAAATGATGGCACTGCTCTTCAGTTATTAATAATAATGGGAGATATACATTTCCAGGAAAGCCATTTCGAAGTCCAGTGCCTTTCCTTGCAACGTGTTTGCGTCCCCGATTATATTTTGAAGTTGATTATTTATTGTGTCACATTGGAGTGCAATTAACTGCTGTGCACAGTATTTTAACACCTCATGTTTATGTATGAAACAACTATCTTTCTTACAGTGATGTTTTTGCCTAAGAAAACAAAAGACAAAGAATTGGAATCGAAGAGCCAAGTGATTGAAGGCATCAGCCGGTTAATTTGCACTGCAAAACAGCAGCAGACCATGCTGCGAGGTATGAAGGGAAAGAATTAGGCTTACTTGCCCTGTAACAATGTCTCCTTGTAAGTCTGCTATGGTTAGGTGCACACCTGTCCCTATACCTCCCCCCTTGACTTTGTTCAAGGGCCCCGACAGTCTTTTCAGGTGAGGCAGAGGTTCACTTGCACCTCCTCCAACCTCATCTACTGTATCCGCTGTTCCAGGTGTGGACTCCTTTTCATTGGCAAAGTTTCTTTCCACTATTATAGTTGGACAAAATGGGATTGCTTAAGCCCACTCAAAGGTTTTGGTAATGTTTACTTAGAGCGAAGCTTTCTGACAGTTCATCCACCCAATGCGCACTACAACTAGCCATCTGGATTTGTACTTGCACCTCTTGATTGGGACTTGAGGACAGGCTACTATCCGAGAACCACAGCTGAAACTCAATTTCAAGGATTAGTTTGTTTGGTTAATTCCAACCTTCCATTGTATGTTTTGGTGCGCCCCTATCTTCAGACCTTCAGAGATTAGTATCCCATATACACAGACCTATTTTTGCACTCAACCCTCGCCATCCTGACATTTCACGTAACTAATGTCACTGGAGATGTAGAGCGAAAAGCAAAGTGCTGGAGGAACTCAGCAGGGCAGGCAGCATCTGTAGAGAGGAATGGACAGGCAACTCTATGGGCCAGGACCCTTCTTCAGACTGAGAGGAGTAGGGGGAAGAAAGCTGGGAAAGAGACGTGGGACTGGGAAATAGGCAAGCAAGTGATAGGTGGGTTTGCTTGGCAAATGTAGAGTAAGTGGTAAGGTGAAAAAAAGATAAAGGGATGGTTGGTCAAGGAGTAAAATGTAAAGCCCAGAGGGAGGGATGTAGGTGGAAGTGTTTGTGGGGGAGGGGAAAATAAGTGAATAAAAGGAAAATGGGACTAGGTGAAGGGGGATCGGGGTTGGTTAATGGCATTAGGTCAAAAGGAATAGGAGTAGAATTAGGCCATTCAGCCCATCAAGTCTGCCTTTAAATCATGGCTAATCTATATCTCCCTCCTAACCCCATTCCCCTGCCTTCTCACCATAACCTCTGACACCTTGAAGCTGGGACTATCCCATCGTTTAAGAAACAGTTAGACAAGTGCATGGGTAGGACAGGTTTGGAGGGATATGGACCAAGCGCATGAAAGTGGGACTAGTGTAGCTGGGCAAGTTGGTCCAAAAGGCCTGTTTCCACACTGTATGACTATGATCTAAAATACCATCACGGAATATGAGGGGCTGGTCCTCCAGTTTGCGTGTGACCGCGCTCTCGCAATGGAGGAGGCCCAGGACAGAAAATTCAATGTAGGGAGGTGAAGAGGAGATTAAATTATTAGTTACTGACAGAGTTCCAGGTATGGGCTCCTGTGAGACCAAACGTAGACTTGGCGGCCGTTTAGCTGAACACTTGCGCTTGATTCACCGATGCCTACGGGACCTCCTAACTATTTCAACTTGCCTTCCCATTGCCTGAATGACCTTTCTGTCCTGGGCCTCCTCCATTGCCGAGTGAGGCCACATGCAAATTGGAGGAACAGGACCTCATATTTCGCTTGGGCAGCTTACAGCCCAGGGGGATGAACGTTGAATTGTGTCATTTTAAGTAACTTCTACCAACACTCCCTTCAGCTCCCCCCTTCCTCCACCCTAGTCATTTAACCATTTCCACAGTTCACCATATTGTATCCCTCTTGAGATCGCACTTTCCCTCGCTAACAGTGGGCCTACCAAGGCACCTCACTGCCCAAAGTTATTTGTTGCTGGTCTTGATTTGTCCTGATCTTTTCTCACTTCCAATTCTTCCAACCCATTCCCCCACCCCCTACTTTCATTCTGAAGAAGGGATCCGACCCAAAACATCACCTATCCTTTTTCTCCGGAGAAGTTGCCTGACCCGCTGAGTTACTGAGTTACCAGCATTTTTGTGGTATAAACCAGCATCTGCAGTTCTTTGTTTCTACATAATTGGAGTATTGTGCACAGTGATAGAATTATGTAACTATACAGCATGGAAACACGTCTATTGGAGCATTTTGTCAATGCTGACTAAGTTGGTATTCTGGGCTAGTCCCATTTGCCTGCATTTGGCCCACATCCTTCTAAAGCCTTTCTATCCATATACGTATCCTTATATAAGTGATAATTATAAGCGCTTCAATAGCTTCCTCTGGCAGCTCATTCCAGATACGGGCTGCCCTCTGAGAGAAATAGGTGCCGTTGAGGTCCCTCTTAAATCTCTTCCCTCTCACCGAAAGCATACATCCTTTAGTTTTAGAATCATCTACCCTGTGGAGAAAGACTCTGGATTCTTCACCTTATCCATGCCTCACAGATTTTATATACTTCAGTAAGGCCAATCTTTATCCTAAGCTCCAAAGAAAAAAAGTCTCAGCCTGTCCACTCTCTCTCTGTAATTCAAACAGGTGTATTTGTTCTGCACCCTTTCCAACTTAAAGGCATCCTTCCTATAGCTGGGTGACCAGAACTGCACACTGTACTTCGTGTAGTCTCACCAACGACTTGTACAGTTGCATCACAATGTCCCAACTCTTGTACTCCATACCCTACCAATGAAGATACCAAATGCCTTCTTCACCACCCTGTCCACCTACATCTCCACTTTCAGGGAACCATGCATGTATTGCAATTTATTATTGCAATGTGTACTGAGATACAGTCAAAAGCTTTTGTTTGAGTACTATACAGTCAAATCCAACCATACTATGCATGAGTACAATCAAGCCAGATTGGCATAGCCCAATCCTCAATATTTTATGTAGGAAGGAATTGCAGATGCTGGTTTAAACTGAAGATAGACACAGAAAGCTGGAGTAACTGAGTGGGTCAGACGCATCTCTGGAGAAAAGGAATGGGTATTCCTTTTTCTTATTCCTATTCCTTTTCTCCAGAGATGCTGTCTGACCCGCTGAGTTACACATGCTTTGTGTGTCTATCCTCAATATCTGATGTTGCTTACAATTGTCTGTTCAAAGCACGTCAAATTAGTACACATAGGAAGCTTGCTTAAAACTTTCAAAATTGGCACGGGAAATCTTGGTTTACTTTCTCTTTGCAGATAAAAACTAAAAAATGAGTCATCGTGAATTATGCATAATTATGTAGCACAGGCACGGGCCGTGTGGCCCATTGTGCTCAAGAGGCTCTTGGAAGAGTTAGGGTCATTCTGCTCCTCTTCACCCTGTTTTTGTAATATGCCATGCCAGATCATGCATATCTGCACATTGAAATCTCATCCAAGTATTTTTAAAGTGGAAAGTAGATACTTAGCTTTGCCAATGTGCTCACTCTTCCTCTGCTTCTGTTCCAGTAACGATTGATGGCGTGGAATGGAATGATGTGAAGTTTTTTCAGCTGGCAGCTCAGTGGTCTTCCCACGTGAAGTATTTCCCAATCGGCATTTTCACCCATTTGAAATCTGCTTATTAAACTTTCTCAGCAGTACTGGACTGACAAACCAGCAGCTAGCCAGTGCCAAGAGCCCTTTGCAAGCTGCAAGCATCCGCTGCGTGTGTGCAGTTTTAAAGCTTTGCATCGATTAACTTTAATGTTTTAAAAAAGATGATCCAAGGCAAGGAATAATGTAAAAATCATTCCAAGTCTTGCCTGACGGTGGTGAGAGCTTCTGAAGCAGTGGTTCTCTGTGACAAGGGGAAGATGGCACTTGGTACCCACCATGTTTGTTTGTGGCTATTACCTATGAGTTTGTTTGGCTCTTAATATCTAGGGCTGAAGCCTGAAAGTTGAAGGGTGGATGACAAACCTGTTCACGACATGGCATAATCCATGCAGAGCAAAGATTAATTGTAAAAAGCTGACTTTAGTTGGATGTTTCTGCATTAAACTATCGATGTAGTTCTTGGAATACAGGCAGTGTATCTTTCTCCCCAGAAGTACTTTCTGAATCATGAGTTCAGTTGTTATTTTCCAGGAGCCCACGAACCATTTCAGTTGGAACCATTTCACAGAGAGACCCAGTGTGAAGTCTGAGAATGATTACCACTTGTTTATTTTGGTTAGTTTTATTTGTGCTTCTGAAGTGAGACTTTCAGCTGCCATGCAATGCAAAGTGTAGGCTTAAAGATGCTCATTACCAGAGCAGCTAAAAAAAGGGAGTCACACGACTGGGGGGCAGCAGATAGTCCCACTAGATGCTTTTCTCACCTTCCAGCGCCAGCAAGTGGGTTAGGTTTGCGCAGGTGACACCTACCAGCTGCTACATATCTGGCACACCACATTTTAGTGAGGCTGTGGCATAGCTTTTGTGAGCTTTCACTTTCCAGATGCACTTCTTAGGGTCTTATCATTTGTGGTGATTCCTGAGGAATAAATTGAGTCAAACTGATGAGATCTTTCCCCCACCAGTAGGTACTTGTTTTCACCGTGCACGTTAGTGGACTAGAGCAAAACTTCCGAAATGCCCAGCGACAGATAACCTTTTGTGACTATAATCTGGGTTCTTGAGATTTCTAACTACTGTCTTTTAGGTTTGGAGTGGTCAAGGGTGGGATGCTTCTTTATCCCAAATGTAACATCGAGCCATTGAGGAAATAATTTGGATCCTCTGCTTAATTTGAGTGTACCCATCATTGAAGAGGAAGGATGCCTGTTTTTCCTTGTGGTCTTGCTTATAATTTGCAATGTATATAACGGTTTGTTGGTATAAGCTTTAATATTTATGGCATAATTTGTATGGATTTGACTGGGTTTCCTGAAACAATATAGCCTCTTAAAGGAGCGTAGATTGATTTTTTTGACACTAATAATTTATGTTGTACAGTTTTATATAGACTGGTGCAGTGACGATGCAGAATCTGACACTGTAGGCACCAAAGGGTACTTGCGCTTAAATAATGAATCTCTCCCCATCCCTTTCCTCCTTATATGTTGTATCGGCACAACCACTCTAAAATAATGTGACTTATGTCAGAATATATGGGTCAGAGTTAGGCTTGTAACCCATCTGAAAATAAACCATGTTTGCATTAATTCCCTTCACATTGAAAATAATGATTAATCTCATTATGAAGTCTAACCTTAACGGTGTGTAGTTTTCTGCTTCTGCAAATACCTCAGACCTTTTTTATTTTAATGTGCCAAAATATTTTTTTAAGGAATAATTCTGGGTGCGAGTTCATTCGATCTCACCTGCCTTAAGTGCAACTAAATCAGGACCTTGCCCTGCAGGGTATAACATGCCAATGAACTAGTGCCTCAGAGCGCATCCAGTGTTGGATTTGCAGGCAGAAAGGTGACAAGTAACACTAAATATCAACGTCTTAAAGATTAAATAACTCAAACGCATAGAAATATCTGTGTTTGCCTTCAGGATCTGTGGTGCTAGAATGCTCATCTCTGCATTACTTTATATGTCTGTGTGAGACCATATATTCATCCAGATCTAGTCTAAACTTTATTGCTACTGATTTGTATAATATTAGCCATCAGCATCTTTTTCATCACTATCACTATTTCTTATATGGCACTTGAATCTCTGCCCAGTTTATTGTGAGCGCTATCTTAAAAAAAATGGTTTTGGGGATTCACTAATTTCTAAGGTTCTTCCCATTAGTAATTGTGAGCAGATAATGTAGCACCATTTCTGCAAGATAAGATGAAGACTTGAAGAAAGGCAGAATATCTTTAATTAAGTGGCTACCATATTCCCCCCTCTGCTGCAGTCAAAGGTGATTATACTCAATTGGGTGAAAATTGGACCTTAATTGGAAGGTGTGGAATTGATTTTGACACATGCTATACAATGCACCGCAATGTAAAGTGAGGTATATAATGTCAACCCGTGCCTAAATTGCTTTATCTCTTATATCTGACTTTTCAACCCATTTTCTCCACACTTTGCCAGACTTAGTTAAATGGATTCCTGGATTGTATTGAACTGGTCGGAACAGTGTCTAATTAGATGCCTGATCTGCACTGCTGCTAAGTAAGTTATTGTACTGGACTTGCAGCATCCTGGGGTTAGAAAAGAGAAAAAGTCCACTAGGATTCTTGCACCTGATCTCCCCCTCTTTCTATTCAGTGGGTGTAAAGAGGTTGTTCTTGGATGTCGGATATGAACAGAGTTGGCTTTGGTGTAACGTGTCAGAAAGCAAAACCTTGCATCCTAGTCTCACATGTTTGAAGTGGCCATCTGCACTCTGTAAACTGGTGACATGTAAACATATCCTCATGAGAATTTGTGTTCTCTGCAGAGGAGGAAGTAACCGTGGTGGTGTAGGAAAGGAGATTTTATTTTAAAGTCCAGAGTTACAGCTTTCTGGATGAACTTCCACAATGGAATAAGGCACAATGGTACACACAAAGAAGCCCTATTGGTAAAGAGATACTACATGTACTCGCCGTTGAACAAAGATCTTTAATTTTGGAACCATCATTGCAACTGTTGGAACAGGCACACTGATACCAAATACATGACTTTGTATGAGTGGGGCAAGCCCTCTGGTTCCGCCTTCATTGTTAGAGATAGGGACTAGCAATCCCAGGCTGACTGACTGACCTCCTGATTATTTGGGATATAGCCACTGACTTTCTCATATTTATTTTTCATGTTGTTATATAGCTAAGGAAATGAAACTGCATAACCAATACTGACTTAATTAACCTGACATACTAAAGGCAGCTTTGTGTCTGTGGAAATGTACAAGTCTATTCAAAATGGTACCACGTTAATCCTGCACTTGTGATAGGTCAACTTGTATTATTCACATACTGCTCCCAGGTCCTGAAGAGTTTGTGTTTATTTGAATTATTACTGTTAAAGGACTGTTCTGTCCCAGCTCATGATGGTTCATAATTATCGCTTAATATTGATTTAAGAAAAATGCATTTGCAGACCTCCTTCACAAACTGATTCTCAGCAGGAAACCCTACTGATGAGAATCTCAACATTTTAGTCCCAAATGCCAAGATATCTAATCCGATGTGTAGCTTCAGCAGTGCATGTCAATTTAAGAAAGTGTTGGGCACTGAGGTCATGCCTTCCACGTTGAAGTGATATGCTATCCAGTCACACATTGGCAATGGCTACCAGTACATAGATAATATATTGGAGGCTTGTCATCATCTGTAGGACTATTTCAGCAAGATATTGGGACTATCGTTGAAAATAGGAAACCATTTTTAAGCATTTCTCCAGTGGTTGACTCTTGAAATCCAAAGTGTAAAAATCGTAGATAATCCTCAGCTGAACGATCATGTAACATGACATTAAATTGAAAAATTGCATGGCATGGACACATGATTATTGCAACATTACCAAATGGTCCTTGGGAATCCTGTACGTATTTTCCATTAAATTTGTCTGCTGACAGACAAATGTTGGAACCAGCATAATTAAATGTTGAAATTCTCTTTCTCAATAATGGGTGATTATGGAATGCCCAATCAACAGATGACCATTGATTGAGACTAATTGAGCTTAATGAGGAATTATAGCACTGAAATTCAATAATGACACTATTGAAACAATTGATTGAATTATAATGGTGAGGTATGTTTTATAATCGGATTGCAATTGACTTTGAAAAACATTGATCATCAATCCCAGCACTGCACCCAGACATGTGGATATACCAGTTTTATTCACATTTTCCTTTCTTTTTTCTCCCCGATTCATTGTTTTAGTTTGGTTTTCTTTGCACTGGTCTCCATTAAGAGTGTCCAGAGGCAAGACACCTGGGCAGTTCTCCAAAATGGAAGTCATAAATTCTCTGTTTAAAAATCCTAAATATTGAAGAACACTTAAAAGAAAATAGCATGCCCCTTTGGTTTCAACTCATTAAAGCGCTTTGACTGATAAATAAAATCTTCCGGGAAAGTAGGAATTGAGAAAGGTTGAAGTTGGTGTTGCCTTGGTTTTAAATATATTGTGTGCTTGCTAGAAGGGGGAAAGAAGCAGATCAATAAAACAGTGACAGTCCTTGTATTCAACTTTCTTTGCTTTTAAATCCTATTATAATAGAGTGCAATTTTGTTATCTGTTGAAAGCACTTGCCTTCTGACCTGGAAGCATTATGTAAGCACTGTGTGTGAAACTCTGTACGAATGTAAATGGTTTCAAATACAGTCGCACTAAGATGTGAAAATTTGCACTGTTTTGCTGTCAAGGATAAAAATCTGAAGTCTTTTAATTTTTTTAATTAAGAATGTTTTGAATTTTCACTTTAGGAGGCTGATATATGATAAGATTGCAGAATTTGTGTTTTACAACCCCATTGTAGTGCAAGTGTTTTTCTTTATGTAACCGTGAAGACTTTATGAAGGAACAGACATGCAATACATTGGATTACTACAATTAAATATAGTAACCTTTATCAATGTGTGGTGCCCCATTATGAGCAATTGTATTATTGTTCTGTCTGGAATCTCTTATTTACCATTTTTGACTCGACAGTAATGCACATTTATATATTTATATAGCATATTGAACATAAAACATCCAATGACTCTTCATGCGAGCATCAACAATTTTGACCTTGAATCTTCTAAAGATATATGTTTATTCAGAGATAAGTTCTAAGAAAGGTCATAAAGGAGTTTAGGAAAATAATTCAAGAGTCTAGAGCCCAGATCAATAAAGAAACTCACTTATGTTGGGTGTAGAGAATGGTCGGATAAGAGTCTAAAGTTGGATTATTGAAATCTCTATAAATGATACAGGCTGAATGAGTCTTATAACCTAATTGAGACCCAGGACAGAGTTGGATTTAATGTGTGATGGCTTTTTAAGGAGAACACTGCGGTGCATTTGGAGCACTGTCTACATTTGGGATCTCACCAATACACTAGGTTGTTTCAGCAAAATTAACACTAAAGTTTGATGCACCATTAGCTTCCAAATTGAAGTTGTGCCTGCACATTTAGTTTTGTGTTCCTTGAACCTGTACATACATCTTTATGCCAGCATTTACTAGTCACACCATTTAAAAAATGTTTCCAGTCTCCCCATTAACGCCCATAACATTACATTTTACAACATTATATTGCATATTTGTAATCCTCTAGCTCACTAATTTAACTTTATGGATCTTTGTGTTCAGCTGCTTAATTTACTGCCTATTCTGCCACCAACAAATGTTGCCTTTTCATTCAAATACGAATTGTGAATTGCTGATGGTCCAGGATTGATCATTGCAATATCCCATAGGTTACAAGCTACCATACTTAACTCCAAAGAAACAAGTAATAAGTTGCTCCTAATCATTTGAGCCTTTTGGATGAAGTTAGAGTAAAGAGGCAGAATGGATAGCAAACTGTTAACATGAGATTAGAGCATAAAGGTAATCAGTCAATTTGTCAAAAGCGAGAAGCAATGTCCCACTTGGACTAATGCTATTCACTATTACATAAACAATTTGGATGGAAACTAGAAGTATAATTTTTTTAATTGTGTGGATTTAAAATGGAAGGCTGTAGTTAATGGGACTGTGACAAACTACTGTACAATGTTAAAGAATTTGTATTGGTAACTAAGCAACGGTTCGGATAACTGTGATTTAATGTATTGGTTAGGAAAAATGAGAAGATTACATTTGTTGAAAAATGTGTCTAAATACGATAGGAACAGCAATCCAGTAGTGCAGATAAATAAATCACTAACAGTAGAGAAGTAAATGATGCAAAGCACAAATTTAGGCTTAATTTTTAAAGGGATAGAATTGAAAAGGTACAAAGTTATAGACTTAAATTTACATTGCATGTTACATAACAAACTGTTACACTATTCAACAAGGTCGTGTCTGCCACTTCTCTTGGTGCCAACTCTGTGCATTAGCTTTATACTGTTTGAGTCCCTTAACACCCAAATGTCTATTGATCTTGGCTTGAATACACTGAGAAACTGAGTGGTCACAGTACTGCTGGGTAGAGAATCTCATGATTCCTACCCTGCCTCCTGCAAAGACTCTATCCCCTACTCCCAATTCAAGAGTGTTTTATTGTCATGTCCCAGATAGAACAATGACATTCTTACTTTCTGCAGCACAACAGAATATGTAAAGAGAGTATGATACGATAAACACGAGAGAGAAAGAAGAAAAGTTCAGTGTGTATATACACACATACAATATATATCATATCAATATTACTTAAAGTAAGATCTTGACCACTTCTTGTTTATCTGTTTCATGATTTTTGAAAAAACGCTGCCACTTATGGCTGTGATTTTTTTGCCATCTTACTCAGAGTCCCCCTCCGCTACGCAGGACAATAGGATTTTTCCCATTGATTAAAAATATAAGAGTTATTAATGTTTTAAAAATGTTAACATTCTCTCTGCTGCCTCTGCTGGTGGGGGGGGGGGGGACTATAAAACCCAGAAGTGTGAGCCTCACTCAGTCTCTGCAAGATGGAGGAAACGAGAGCGTCACGTCTCTCTGAGCTGTGAATAACAATGAGCACATGTCTACTCAACTGTGAGTGCCCTTAATGTGGTTTGGAAATGAAAATGTGGTTGCTTTGAAATGTTGCACTGCAAGCGGTTGTTAGTGGTGGTGATGACTGCATTGAAATGCTGCACTGCAAATGGTTGTTGGTGATGGTGACTGCTTTGAAATGCTGTACTGCAAATGGTTGTTGTTGGTGGTGACTGTTTTGAAATCTGCATTGCAAATGTTTGTTGATGGTGGTGACTGCTTTGAAATGCTGTACTGCAAATGGTTGTTGGTGGTGGTGACTGCTTTGAAATGCTGCACTGCGAATGGTTGTTGGTGGTGGTAACTGCTTTGAAATGCTGCACTGCGAATGGTTATTGGTGGTGGTGACTGCTTTGAAATGCTGCACTGCAAATGGTTGTTGGTGGTGGTAACTTGACAACTTCCTGTTTGCACTGTATATTGATTTTAGATAAAACGCTACCACTTACGGCAGTGATTTTTGGCCATCTCACTCAGTCCCCCTCCGCTCATCAGTTGCAGAGGATTCTTCTCATCAATGAAAAATAAAAGTGTTATTAGCGTTTTAAAAAATGTTAAGAATCTCTCGCCTGTCAATCACGCCATGAAAGCCACGCCCCTTCTGGTGGGAGGGGGGAGGGATTAAAAAACCCGAAAGTGTGGGTGTGGCTCAGTCTATGCAAGATGGGGGAGGGAGAGGTCATGACTCTGAGCTGTGAATCAACTGAACACACTGAATGTCTACTGAACTGTGTATGTGGTGTTTTGTGTGGTTTTATGGTGGTTTCACCCTGCTTGAAATGGTATGAAACATAGAAACAGAAATTAGGTGCAGGAATAGGCCATTCGGCCCTTCGAGCCTGCACCGCCATTCAATATGATCATGGCTGATCATCCAACTCAATATCCCGTACCTGCCTTCTCTCCATACCCTCTAATCCCCTTAGCCACAAGGGCCACATCTAACTCCCTCTTAAATATAGCCAATGAACTGGCCTCAACTACCCTCTGTGGCAGAGAGTTCCAGAGACCCACCACTCTCTGTGTGAAAAAATTCCTTCTCATCTCGGTCCTAAAGGATTTCCCCCTTATCCTTAAGCTGTGACCCCTTGTCCTGGACCTCCCCAACATCGGGAACAATCTTCCTGCATCTAGCCTGTCCAACCCCTTAAGAATCTTGTAAGTTTCTATAAGATCCCCTCTCAATCTCCTAAATTCTAGAGAGTATAAACCGAGTCTATGCAGTCTTTGTTCATAAGACAGTCCTGACATCCCAGGAATCAGTCTGGTAACTGCACTTGAATGTGGTGGCCTTGCACCCTGCATGAAATGGTATGAAACTGCAGTTGAATTTGGTTGTCTTGCACCCTGCTTGAAGTGGTATGAAACTGCACTTGAATTTGGTGGCCTTGTAATGACAATATATCTGGCCCACACATAAAGCCCCATATCTGACCACCTGGACTTAACCTATTACGTTCAAGTCCACATGTGCTTATCTGATGCAGTAATCATTTATGTGGCACTTCATGGACCAAATTTTGTATAACAAAATTTGCGACATCCATTGTCTTCCTTGTTATCTAATATGCTAGTTACTTTGTCAAAGAAGTCATCAATTGGTTGAACACAATTTTTCATTCATAAAATTATACTCACTCAGCTGTATAAGTATTCTGTTACCATTTCTTTCATTTTCCTAACAAACTGTCCTGGAGTGATTTTCACCCCCAATACTTTCAGTATTTTGCTGTCTTTCTCTCAGCTAGGACTTTTCCAAAATGCAAAGTCCAATAACAATATATATTTAAGCAATAATATTCTATTTAATGTGATCTTGAGAGTATATAATATTTTCTGTGGTATTCATAACACAACAATGATAAAAAATATCTTTGTTTTGATTGCACCTACCAACATGCATACATTATTATATTACAGCTCATATATGTACCGAGGGCAAATTTTTGTTCCAATGCTCCCCATTCCCAATTAATTTTACATTGAAGTGATTGAAATCCAAGTGAAGTTTAAATGGCATCAGAAAAATAAAACATCCGGATTGGATGATATTCATTACGTAGTTGGTTGGAGTCAGTATCAGCACAATTACTATATTAAACTTTGAATCTTCAGATGTCCTGGTTCAAATTAAAACTAAAGACAAATAATAACCTCCTCACACATTCCCCTGCAAGTATCTCTGTCACTCCTTTAAAATATGCCCCTTCTTTGAACAAGCTCTTAAACATCGCTTCTGAATCAGTTTCCATCTGATTACACGCCTTGACGATGTTCATCTACATATTAAATTAATAAAACAACGAGATTGGGGACATTTCTATTCAACCTGTCAAAAGAATGGGGGGGGGGGGGGGGGGTTGGACATAGTCAGTGAGGTAAACAAACATAATAGTTGATTGTCATTTGCCACTAGTGCTACCTTCCCAATATTTAACTGAAGGAAATAATGGGTTATTGGGGCTGTATGTTGTGACAGACAGTCTAACACCTTGCATGTCATTTTAATATTACACTTATCCCATCCTCCTGGATATTCAGGATTACAAACCAATAACAAAGTCAACTCCGAAAGACGAAGCGCTGAGCATTGGGATCCAGACCACGGACAAATGGCCTCAGCTCCCCAGTCACATCTGGCAGTGCTCTCTGTCTGAACCAGGGGCTGTGGGGGGAGGGGGTGCTGAGCGATCACTGATCACTGGCCTTGGGGGCACCTGGCGTGGCAGTGGATCGATTGAGTGGAGGGTGTGAGAGGGGGGTGCTTTTTGACATTTTATGTATTAAAATAGTAAGATTAAACGAGAAATTACCTGTTCAAAGTTTGATCTGTATTTTATGAGGAGTTATGAGGGATTACGTGAAGAAGCCCCGCCAGGCGCATGCTCGGCATACTTCATAGCAGCGGCATGAAAATCACAGAACCAATAGCCGCAGTAAGATAGTAAGGCTCACGCAAGAATAGAACTACCAGATGATCTTTTAGATTATGAGGGTCTGGAGCGGAGGGCACGTAATCCCTCATCGTAACTCCTCATAAAATAAAGATCAAACTTCGAACAGGTAAATTCTCGTTTAATCTCACTATTTTACTTCGGAGTCACGTGAGTGACTACGTGAAGATTTTGAAGCTCTGTGATTTTCATGCCGTAGAGTCATTCCATACGACACACTACTTCAATTGACACAGCAGTGAGTAAATAATATTATTAAACATTGCTTGAATAATGCAATAATTATTTTAATAATAATAAAAGAAAGAAAAGTAATGCCCTTCTATCACAAGGGAAATTACAACAAAAGATATGAATCATTACATAAAAGAAAGCAAATAATCAAACAAAACCCAACATTGCATGTCCAAACTCTGGCACCGTGATAATAGGTTTATTGTAAAACTTAGAAAAGGTTTCTTCTTTACACCATCCTGCAGCCTCTAATATTTGGTTGAGCGGCATGTCCTGCGCCATCGCCGCGGACGTGGATGCTGCCCTGGTGGAGTGAGATTTAAGCACATCAGTGCCTACTCCAGCTAAATCCAAGACCAGTTTTAACCATCTAGAAATAGTTTGTACTGACACTTTTTTGTATGGTTTCTTATGGGCAGTAAGCATTGTTGTCTCACAACCTCAGAGACTCTTGGTTACTTCAATATATTGAGTCAAATACTTAACCACACACAATGTTTGGTCGACAGGATACGCTCTAATAATTACCTTGGTTCCAGACTTCCCCAGTCTGCTTTGTTTGATTAGATCATAAACATAAAAAGTAATGTTATCTGCAGACAAGTGCATACAATCTAAACATAACACTTGCAATGTTTGTACTCTTTGTGCTGACACTAATGTCAGAAGAATTACTACTTTAAATGTTAATTTCTGAAAAGACAGTGACGTAATTGGAGCCCATTGCCGGAGCAATGTGAGAACTATACTAACATCCCAAATTTCTGTATATCTGGGTTTGGGAGGATTTTTATTAAAAATCCCTCATAAATCAGGATATTAATGGATGAGGCCCGATAGATAGATGTTCTGAAAATTGTCATAAATAGGAAGACAAAGCACTACGAGCACTATTAATGGCATTATAACTAAGGTGCTGAACAAAATGCAACATAGCAAGGAACTCCAATACATCCGATATGTTTGCAGTATGATAAGATATATCTGACTGAATACAAAAAGCTTCCCATTTCTTTATGTGATACATATATTGTTTCTTAGTGCTATCTCTCCAAGCTGACGTTATGACATCCACGATCCTATCCGACAGTCCAAGCCCTTGTAATGGTCTGGTCAGAACCTGCAGATTAACAAATTCATATGATCATGCAATGGATGAACTTGTTCTGTCACTGGTTGTACCAACAAATCCCTGGAGCTGGGAATCGTCATAAATGGTTCAATTATCATTCTAAGCATCAATGGCTGTGTACGCCAGTTTGGAACAACCAAAACACCTATGGCAGAGTCTTGCTCTATTTTACTGAGACATTGCCTAATCAGGCAAAATGGGGGAAAAGCATAGAAAAACATATTTCCCCAATGTAGTGAGAATGCATCCAATGCTACAGCTCCTGGATCAGGCTCCCATGACATGTATTTAGGCAATTGGTGATTTAATCTAGACGCAAATAGATCAATGTCTGGCACACCATACCGATTAACAATTTTGTGGAACATTTGCGGATTTAACATCCATTCTGTATTGTCTTTAAACTCCCGTGATCCGTTTTCTGCCACAACATTGTCTTTCCCTGGGCGATAAATAGCTGAAAGCCAGATATTCCTAGATACACACCAATTCCACATCAGGTTGACCAGATGATCACATGATACTGACCTTACTCCACTCATTTGATTGATATATGCTACAGCTGTGGTATTATCTACTTGCAATTGAACATGCAAGTTCTCCATTGTAGAACCATATGCTTTTAATCCAAAAAATGCCCCCAATAACTCCAAAATATTAATACCATATGTTTGGAGAATTAAATCCTCTTGGACAGTCCACCTACCACCACAGCTGGTGTTATTGTCAGTAGCCCCCCATCCGAGAGCACTAACATCAGTTTGCAATACCACTGTAGGTTGCTGAATAACAATGTTTTTAGTAGCTTGTGCAACATTCCCAATCCACCTCTGTAATTCAGCCAACGCTTCCGTTGGCAACTGCATGGGTCTGTCAAAATGACCTGCACGTTCTTTTAGTGCTAGTGCTTTTGCCCTTTGATGATTTTGATAATGCAAAGGACCAAATTCAACAGCAGGAAATGCTGCTACCATCTTACCAATAACCCTAGCTACTTCTCGGATGGAGGGATAAGGTTTGTCAGCAAGACAACTACACGCATTTGTAATATCCACAACTTTATCTGTTGGTAAAGTTACTGACATAGCAACTGAATCAATGACAAATCCCAAATACTCAATTGTCTGCAACGGCTGTAGCTTAGATTTCATTGGATGGATCAGAAACCCTAGCCTTTCCAACAGGCCTATAGTTGCTAAAACTGAATCTTCAGCTGATTCCTGAGTGGCATTAACAATTAAAACATCATCAAGATAAGCCATGACAATGTGATTTTGAGCCCTTAACAATGCAAGTGCTGGTTCCAATAATTTTGTAAACAGCCTGGGAGCTGAACTTAACCCATTAGGTAATGCTTTATATTGCCACAGCTGACCCATCCAATTAAACTTCAAGTACCTACGATAATAGTAAGATTAAACAAGAACTTACCAGTTTGAAGTTTGATCTTTATTTTATGAGGAGTTGCGATGAGGGATTTCGTGAAGACCCCGCCAGGCACGCATGCGCGACATTCTTCAAAGCAGCGGTGTGGAATCACAGAACCAACAACAGAAATGACTTGTTATAGTAAGATTGAAGAGACTCTATATACCAGTTGCCCTTATGGTAGAGGGTTGGGAGCGGAAGGCACGAAATCCCTCATCATAACTCCTCATAAAATAAAGATCAAACTTCAAACTGGTAAGTTCTCGTTTAATCTTACTATTTCATTTCGGAGTCACGTGAGTGACTTTGTGAAGATTTCAAAGCTCTGTGATTACATGCCCTGGACCACGTCCATGCTCACACACTGCCGTAATACTGATGGAGGAAGTATGTTAACGTATTTCAGACTTGAACAAGCTGAAAAATAATAACATTATTGTTAATACAACAATAAACCCCTGAACTCGGGGACAAACGTTTAGGGACAGCACTTAAACGTGCGCAACGTTGCGGGAACGGCCACAGGTTAGTTATGAAACCGCTGAAATGTAGTTTCACTGGCCCAGCCCGCTATCGCGAGCACATGGTCCATGAACACCTCCATGGTCCTCGTCGCTGATGTGGATGCAGCCTTGGTAGAATGACATTTCAAAATGTTTAGTGTCTTACCTGCTGCACCGAATACCACCTTGAGCCATCTGGAGATAGTCTGCACCGTCACCCTGTGACGTGGGTTTCCATGGCTGACAACAGATCCGCCTCCATATTCCTGATGGCCTTTTCCAGACCTGTAGTCGCAGGTCTGTATAGTTTAAGTAACTCTTTCATAAAGAAGTTACTTTATTATGGGTCGATCATTCTATCCAGGTTTAATTCCTGTAGAGTCTGGACCCGTTGTGCTGTATTCAGTGCTATTGCCATCACCACTTTAAAGGTGAGTAAGTCCAGTGGTAAATCCGTCATAAGCAACCAGCTCCTGAGTAGGGTCAACACCACCCTTATCTCTCAGATATTATATTATGGTCGGGGAGGGATGGATAGAACATATCCCTCGTAATTTGGATACCAGCTGGTGAGATCCCACTCCAATGTTGAGCTAGGATGACAGTGCACTCCTGGCACTGTATACAGCACTGTAACTGAGGGACTCATCATAATGAAGACCAGTGAGGATGCCAGCACATTGGAGATCGTAGCAGATATGTAGGTGGTCTTGGTCCGACTACAGAAAACCTCCCATATCCTATGTAGGTGAGGTACTGCTTCCCAGTGGACTTTCTCTGCACGATCTGTACGACATCCATGGTCCTATATGTTCCAGAAACTGGGTACGTTTTCTGCAACACCTGTCTGATGAAGCAGAATGGAGAAAGCATAGAAATCCATTTCCCCCAATGTAACGAGAACTCGTCCATTGCCACTCCCGCAGGATCTGGTTCTCAAGAGACACATATATGTATCTAATGGTTCACCTGGACACAAGGAGGTCGATATCTGGTGTTCCATGTTATGCTATAATTTTAGCAAATATTTGGAGGTTCAACATCCACTTGGTGTCGTTATTAGATACTTGTGACCTGGTATCCGCCACTGTATAGAGCTAACCAGAAGGTAAATAGCTGATATCCAAATATTTATTTTAATGCACCAGAGCCAATTAATTTTTCCAATTCATCACAAGATATTGTCTTGATACCACCCATAAGGTTTGACTATGCCACCTCAGTGGTATTCTATGAAGATGGACATACGTATGCTGCAGATTGGTGCATTAAGCCCGCAGCCCGTGACATGCTCCAAGCATATCTGAGCAGTCCCAGCCGTAGGTGCTTGCGCCGGTTTGTAACACGGATAATGGGTTTTATGTAAGGATGGGATTTAACAATCACAAACATTGCTAATCCACCATTGTAATTCAATTTATGCCTTGATTGGCGGCTGCATAGGCCCGTAAATGTCTAGCATTCGCTATTAATGCCAAGATTTTGCTCTTTGCAAGCTTTGATAGTGTAACGGCCCAATTATGTAGCTAGAATGTAGCTACAGGTAACCAATGCCTTAGCAGCATGTCTAATAGTCGGTTTCCTGATGCAAGCAAGGCTGTTATATGCTTCTATGGTGTCTGTTGCTTAGTTCCCTGGGATGGTGACAATCAGACCCATGTATTCCATAATGTATGTAACCTCTCTCTCCTAGTGAGGTTATATATATGCAGCACTCTCTGGAGAACCTGACCCGTTGCCTCCATGGTTACCGGCGGGTCTGACGTTCTGGATCCTGGTATTCCATTGGATTGTGTTGATATGCTGCTGACGTGTAGGTCCTTACTAGTCTTCAGGTAGCCCCCGAGGTCTTGCATATGATGTTTGCCTGCGCACTGCCGGCCTGCTGGAGGGAGGTGAGTTATCAACCCGACTGCCTCCGTCTCCTAATCCAAGTCCTTGACCTGTATGGGCGGGTCCTCACCAAACGGCTGTCTCGGTGGTGGCGTCACAGATGCCTTGTACAACCCCGCAAATATGGGGTTTAGGAGTCGGTTAAATGGCGATATTCCGGGAAGCGTTAATTTCATGACTAATATGGCAAGAGCATCCTCCTGCTCTGCTGTCATTTCCGTACCGTCAACCAACCTGGCAAAGGCAGTAAACCTCAGCAATTTCAGGATCTTTGTATCTCAGCTCCTGTGCCCTATCCCGGGACTGTTGTTGCCGTAGATGGGCGTCATTGACTGTACATGTAATGATGTGCAGTTGTTTGGGCCTAGTATTTGTTGACCATCTTGGTAAGGACCTGTTCCTGCAGCTGGTGTAGTGAGGTAGTCCGCTAGCCCCATAATTGGGCTGCAACATGCTGACCTGTGCTTTGGCTGGGCGAACTTGGAGACCACATTCAGCAGTTCCTCCTGGGTTGTCTTAGGTACTATAGGTTCCCTACTTACGTGTCAGCCAGCTGCTAATTCGTAGTTTCCCCACAAATGACGGGAACATGCTGGGTGGCCCAGCCTCATGTCTCCAGGACTGGAGGACATCTGGTCCAGCTGCAGATTGTGCTCTAGGATACGCTCCATCATGCGCTCCATCCAAGCCATGCGACTGCTGCCGCATCTACGAACGACAAGTCGACTTCCTCAGGTTCTGGAGAATCTCCGAGGCTTCTGTCATCGCCCTGCACCTCGTCGAGGTGATAACAAGGGTGCCTAGACAGGATGTCGCTGCCTGCCGCTTCTACATGGCTAAGCGACTCCCGCGCGGACCTGCCGCTAGTCTGTCATTCTTCGGACAGAGGCGGCCAGCTAGACTGATAAGACATGAGCTGTGATGAGTCGGTCCCGGCCGCTGAAGCGTGGTACCCCGACGTCCGCGCGGGCTTGCCGCCTGTCCTCCTTAGAGACAAAGGCGACGTTCGGTCATGTCCTGCCACTACAGGGCGGTGCGGTGACCGAGATGAGACTACACCGACCTGCAATCAGGCAGGCTCACTCGGTGCTTAGTCTGTGTCTTCCTTTGGGACAAACGCGTCGTTCGGTCACGTCCTGCCGCTAAAGGGGGGTGCAGTGACCGACACGATCTGGCAGGCTCCCCCGATGGTGAGTCTATGCCGGCCGCACATGTGGTCCTACAGACCCAGGCCTCAATCCTTCACCAGTCCATGATCTGGTGGCCTGCTCCGGTGGAATGTCGACCCCAGCTCCTATGGCGGGGTTTACCGACTGCTGTGCGATTTTCCCCTGGTCCTCCCTCTGGTGACCTGCATATTTGGGAAGAGAGAACGTGCCAAGAATATAACACGTTACGCACCTTTGCTCCACTGTCGCTATGCTTAAGTGACAGCGGTAGGGAGTCAGGGTCTTGCCTACCCTGCTCCTGCGCGGTGCTCCTACCACTTTACGGCACCATGGTCAGTCGTGGTGGAGGATCGGGTCCTGGCTGCGCAGGGCTCCCCTGGTTTCCGCGTTTTTATCCCGGCCCGCAGAGCGGGTGCTGCCGGCGTTACGGGCAGCTCCAGGAATGGTGGGCGCTGACTCACATCCGAAGTACCATGGCCCTGGAAAGCATACTTCGATGCCTTCATTCTGGTCTCCCATCAATTGTTTCTGTAAGCAAAGTCTAGTACAGAAGCTAAACAACTCAAGGTTAGTATCTTACCTGAGGGTCTTTATGAGCTTCTGGTGGAGGAGCGCATTCTCTTCCCATAGCTCCAATGGTGACCAGATTCTCATGCGGGACATAGACGGCCGCTAACGGTAAGGCCCCCGCCTATGTGCTAGCCCCCGGCTCTACTACCTCTAAAGGGTAGCATGGCCGTTCGGCCGCAGTATACCTGCGGCGTCGAGTCGGAGCTCCTGCTCGCCTCTGCTGCCCGCGAATGGCAGTCTCCGGGCCCGGATCCTGTCCACGGACTAGTCCAATTTCCGGTTATGTAAAACCATCAGCCCACAGAACCTTGCGGGCTGCAGTGCAGATTTGTGCTGCCGCTCTGCCGTCGCTGCGCGAACGGTGAGTGTGAGCCCGGATCCCATCGGGTCAATGAGCTGCCCCGTTGTAAAAATAAAGTTGGGCTTATAACAGCATGAATAAATTCCTGCAACTCCATTCCCTCTTTAATACAGCACTGGGATATTGCAGGCTGTTGAGTTGGGGCTAGCCCCTACTCCTATGTTAATCCCGACAGCCCGCAGTATCCTGTGGGCTGCGGTGTAAGTCGGGCTGCTGCTCTGCCATTGCTATCCGCGAACGGCGAGCCTGCAAGCCCCAGTTCTATATAAATGCCGACAGCCCGCAGTATCTTTGCGGGCTGCGGTGTAAAATCGGGCTGCTGCTCTGCCGTCCCTCACTGCACACGGCGAGCCTGCAAGCCCCACTCACTTATAAATGCCGCCAGCCCACGGTCTGTGGGCTGCGGCGTAGAGTCGGCTGCCTCTGCCGTCCTCCGCCGGCGAGTGTGAACCCGGACCCACCTGGGTCAACGGGCTCTTCCCGACTCCATAATTTAGAGCCGCCGCTGACTGCCCGCATTCCGCGGTCCGCAGTCAGTGCTGAATCGGCCTGGAGCACTCTGAAAACAGAGTCTCTGAAAGAAAAAAAGGGACGGCGGGTTAGTTGTTCACTTACCTGCAGGTCCCAGCAGTAGAGGAGCAACGCTCCTCACTGCCCGTTGCTCGCATGCGGTCGACGATATGTCGTGCATGCGTGGCTGGCGAGGTCTTCACGAAGTCACTCACGTGACTCCGAAATGAAATGGTGATGAATTGGCACTGGATAATACGCATCTTTTAAGTCTATAGTAGCCATATAACACCCAATGGACAACATCTCCTTTGCAGTGTTGAAGGTGTCCATTTTGAAATGTCTATACTGGACATATGAATTCAATTTTGTGAGATCCAGAATTACCCTAAAGCCCCCATATTTCTTTGCCCTGGGGAAAATATTTGACACAAATTGTTGCGGATGATTCTCTGTACTTTCAATTACCCCTTTTTTAAATACATTTTTTACTTCTTCTTTTACCTGATCATTTTCAGATGCAGAAAACACCAAAACCCGATTAGGTTTATCCTGCACAGGTGGATCAACGCCTTCCATAAATTCTATAATAGCACCTGACACAGTTTCTAATATAAACCGATCAGATGTTATACAGTACCATTCATCATAAAACAATTGCAATCTACCACCAACCGGAGGTTCTACAACAGTTTCCTCTGTGATAGAATACATTTTTTGTACCTCAGCAAATGACCGTGACGGTCTCCTTCTCCCAATATATGGATTAACATTGGGCTGTGATGGGTGATGATACCTTCTCACTATACCCCTGCCTCTGCTTGTTCCTGCTCCTGAATCAAACTCCCTTCTCATCCAGCTAGATTGTCTCCTTTGTCCGAATATAAAAGGTTGATAAGTTTATGAGGTTGATAGTATTTGCCTCTTCATCGATATCTTTAATTTGTTTAGGCAGGTTTTCTCCGAATAAATAATCTGGAGCATGAACATTGCTTGATTTACATAAACCAGCAAATCTTGGGTGCAGGATGGGCCGAATGGTGATTTTTCTCATACAATTAATGTCAAAATAAGAGTTACAAAACAATGGCAACATGTCTTTTTGGATTTTGGACTTAGCATGCCCTTCCAACTGCCTCCCAAAAGCAGTAATGCCAGCTGCAATGAGCTTGAGGACCCTTTAGAATCGTATCTCCTGTCCTCGCATTGTTGAAGTCATGGGTGTCCAAATAGCTGGATTCACCACTGGCACCCTCAGTGATGCACAATTAACAGGTGTTTTATAGAGGTCTGCTGTCTCAATCATGACAGTCTCCTGAAGCTGGTGAGAAATCAAATAATTAATGTCGGTCGCCAGGTTTTCTTCCATGACCTCACCGCTTCCCTCTGGTATAGCAAAGTATTGTGCTACATCTGGTACACCTGTAGTTTGACTTTTGTGTTGTGGTGGGTATTCAAGACCAGAAACACCACTTTCAGGGTCAGTCTCTTGCCGCCCTGGTACTCCTGAGACTGGCTCAAAGGAGACTTCTTCCAGACCTAAACAAGGCTCTGGATTTTCACATTCCCATGTTGTAAAGGCACCATATTCATGATATGGAACCCCATCAGGGGCTGCCTGGGAATATTCTGGGTCTTTAGACCCTTGGTTAATAATTGTTTGAAGCATTTTCTCCATTTGGTCCATCCTGAGCCACAGGGCTCGTCTGCTTGGCCCTGCCTCTTCTTCATCAGATTAATCTGATATTACAGGCCTAGCAGACTTCCTTTTATTTTTCCTCTCCACTGGAGAACCCTCCACGGCCTGTGGCTGTGGAGCGTCTAAAGGCTGAACTACGACAGGGTCAACGGCTACCAGTATCGGAACCGGCTCGGTACTAATCTGTGGTCCCGATCTTAATTGTGTTTCCACCCGGGACGCGTGCTTTGCCCGCGCCGATTTTTTCACCGTGTCCATTTTTAAAAACTTCCCAAACTCCTCCTGGCTATTCCAGCCAGCGTCACAAGAGTTCCTACCCAGGGAGTAATTTTCAACCCACTTACCTGCGGGTTTGTTACTCACCACTGGTGGAGCTGCGATCTGCTTCACATGACTCCGAAGTAAAATCATGTTTTACTGCATTGTAGATTTATGATTTCAATGTTTTTAGTTTGAAGTATTTTTATGAGGTAACTTTTTAAGGGGTCACTTTTTCCACACAAAGGGTGGTGGGTGTATGGAACAAGCTGCCAGAGGAGGTAGTTGAGGCAGGGACTATCCCAACATTTAAGTAACAGTTAGACTAGACTGATACATGGATACAACAGGTTTGGAGGGATATGGACCAAAAGCAGGTAGTGTTGCTGGGACTCTATGACTACATTATACCTCCACCATGCATGAATGCCTCAAAATAAAGTGGTTGAGTTTTATTGCCATATATACTCAAGCATAGAAAAATAGAAAACAGGTGCTGGAATAGGCCATTCGGCCCTTCCAGCCAGCAGTGCCATTCAATATGATCATGGCTGTTCATCTAAAATCAGTACCTCTTTCCTGTTTTTCCCCCATATTCCTTGATTTCGCTGACCCCAAGAGCAAAATGTAACTCTCTTGAAAACATCCAGTGGATTGGCCTCCACTGCCTTCTGTGGCAGAGAGTTCAACAGATTCACAACTCTCTAGGTGAAGAAAGTTGTCCTCATCTCAGGCCTAAATGACCTACCCCTTATTCTTAAACTGTGACCCCTGGTTCTGAACTCCCGCAACATCAGGAACATTTTTCCTGCAGTTACAGTAAGTGAAAATCTAGCAGGCAAGCAGGATGCTTTCTCCAACCACCCCCATTTGGTGGCCACTATGTTCCACCACTTCTACCCAGTGCTTGGTACCGACTTTCAGCTGCCACTGGTTGTCCTCCAGGATGCATCAAGCCGCAGCCTGGTCCATACTGGTCACCGGTCACCAGGGCGAATTCGGCACAGAGTCTATAACGGTCGAAGCGCAACGTATCCGACGGCCCGGGATTCTTGTACTGAGACTGCTCCATGGCCGGAACTGCAGTGAGTGACTCGCCAGCCCCGGCTCCCCGTCTGCATCTGCCTCCGCCGCTGCTTCTGCTTCCATCCCTCCCTCCGCCCCGGCTCTCCAACACCCACGACCAGGTTGCTCAGAGCACAGCAGCACCTCGTCCAATGCCAGAGATATTGAAACATGTCTAGCCAAAAACGAGGGGGGGGGGGCTGCAACCCCCCGGATCCGCAGCCCAAGTAGCCTCTCCTGCCGGCCTCGCTCATGTCAGCTGCTTCCCGCAAATCCTTAAATTCCGACTGCCGCTGGGCGCAGGACATGGCTTTACTTGCTGCGCTGGGTGACACTCATTCACTGCCTGGTCCATGTTTTTCAATGTAAATTTGCATGGGGACATGGTTTGGATAAGTAAGAATAACAAAGAATAAGAGTGCAGCTGTCTTGTCAACAGACGTGCACACAAGCAGTTGATATTACTTTTGAAATCCTCATTGATCACAGAATTTCTCACGATAGAGCGTGAGAAATTTTGTGATCAGCGTGAGAGCGTGAAAATTGGGCAAAATGCGTGAGACTCACGCTCAATGAGTGATAGTTGGCAGCTATGATATACAGGCCATTGTAAGCTGTTTTTGGGGTGAAAATGAGGAGCTAGTGTGAACTGGGTGGGGGAGGGATAGAGAGAGAGGAAATGCCAGGGCTACCTGAAGTGAGAGAAATCAATATTTATACCACTGGGCTGTAAGATGCCCAAGCAAAATATGTGATGCTGTTCCTCCAATTTGCGTTGAGCCTCTGACAATAGAGGAGACAAGGAACAGCAGATGCTGGTTTGAACCAAAGATAGACATAAAAAGCTGGAAGGTAGACATAAATACTGGAGAAACTCAGCGGGTGAGGCAGCATCTACGGAGCGAAGGAAATAGGCAACATTTCAGGTTGAGACCCTTCTTCAGACTGTAATCATTGATTGTAACAATTTAAAGATTGGAACAATTTAACGATTGTAATCATGATTTGTCTTTCTGCTGACTGGCTAGCACATAACAAAAGCTTTCCAGTGTACCTCGGTACACTTGACAATAAACTGAACAGTACACCTGGTTTCTTTGGGCAGCTTCAAAGTACATGATATTGGTAATTGAGAAAGTGCAACGGGATGATAAAAAAATCTGGGAGATTTATTAATTTCAAAAGGGCTTGTTCCCAGAAGAGCACACATGTGGGCGTCTTTGAGATTAAGAAATAGTTTGATCAGGTAGATATTTCCACTTCTGGTTGGACTGGAAGTAAAATCTAAAAATATAAAATAGTCACTCATAAATCATTGGGGATTTCAGGAGGGTATAGCAGTTACTACCAGATAAGTGTGATTGAGTCTGAGATTTGTAATAAAGGGAAGCTGTAAATCTGCATGTTTTTTTCCATTAATGTTAACAGGATTAAGTGAAGAATGAGGATTACTGAAGGGCCTGGACCTGTTAATGACAAATGGCATTTTGCTGTGCTGGTAATGATACAGAGTGGCTTGTAATTTTGTCATGCTATTAGTGCTGATAATTGTGTTTTGGCAAGAAGCAAGAATTCAATTCATATTTTCTGTATGGTAGTGAGTGGAATTAAATGTGATGCTTATACAATTACTTACTTACTGCCTATTATGCCTCCTGACATATAGGGCAGCAACGAAGGTCCTCCACTCAGTAGTGTTGATTCCTTCAGTTGCTGTTTCCGTAACATATTTGTTTTTTGAGACAGGGTTGTTAGCCCTGTGCTCAACCTCCAACCGGAAGGACCAGTGGATCGCTTTTCGTCTCGCCTCTACCTTTCGACCTGTCCAGCATGGGAGACCTTAACAGGAGACGAATCTCCCGCTGGCATAGCTCTAGGGGTCACTGAGACACACAAGCTCCCCAGCCACGACAAGGTTGCAATCCAACGGGGAGCTTATCCAATTAGAAATGATCTAAATAGCAGGCATGAAGACACGGAATGCAGACGCTAGAATCTGAAGCAACAATCTTCTGGAGGAACTCAACAGGTTGGGCAGCAAATGTGGTGGAAAGGAATGGTTGATGTTTTGTGTTGTAACCCTGCATCAAGACTATTAGTGGAGAGGGGAGACAGGCGATATAAAGATGGGAGAGGCAGCGGTGAGACAGGAGCCAGGACTGATTGGTGGACCAAGAAGGGGTGAAGGAGGAGCAGAAACCAAGGAGGGGGAGCAGTGAGAGATTGTCACATGGAACTGTTTGAGAAACAAGGAAACTTCTCTACAGTTCGCACACATAAAGAACAACAGGAGTAAGCTATTAAACAATTGGGCGGCTTACACCCTAGCAGTATGAATATTGACTTCTCTAACTTCAAGCAACCCTTGCTTTCCCTCTCTCCATTCCTCCCCCTTCCCAGTTCTCTGACCAGTCTGCTCCCCGATTACATTTTATCTCTGTTTGCTTTGTTGTCACCTTCTCCTTGCTAACAATGATATATTCTACATTTTCCTTGATTCCCATGCCTTTTGATGTCTCGTTTTCACACCTTACCTTTCCTTATCTCTGTGTCTCTCTTTCGCCTGATTCTCAGTCTGAAGAAGGGTCTCGACCCGAAACATCACCCATTCCTTCTATTCAGAGATGCTACCTGTCCCACTGAGTTACTCCAGCATTTTGTGCCTATCTTCTGATTTCTTGCATGTTCCTCTATGGCGGGACATTTGAATGAATGTTTTTCTTGGGTACGCTTAATTTTTTCAGCTTTAAGATGTTATGCTTTCTTCGCTACAGATTATTTCCCTAACAAAATCAAATTACCGCTTAATATTAAAAACATGTTTTGGATGTTGAGAATCTGAAGTAGCCCCTGTGGTTCTTCTCGCCTCACATTGCATATTAAAGATATTCATCATGCCACATCGGGCCACATTGTCAATCACATTCACTCTGCCCTCTTGATTTCTCTGGCAATTTCTCATCAGCTGTTCCGCCTAATCACTCTGTAAATTAAAACACCCCTTAAATTCCAAGGAGATTTACCTCAGCCCATCCATCTATCCACACTGTCGCGCCATTGCTTCTCTCTTCAATGCCTTTTTCTAAAATGAGGATCTCCCCTGCTTTTTAAACCACTTCCTCAACCTGTCCTGCCACTTATGCAAATACCCACAGATCCCCCTGATTTCTTGTATTGATTTTAACATTGTGCGCTTCAGTGTACATTGCCTTCTCTCCTTCCTCCAACCAATGTTTGCACCTGCACAATAGTCAGACAGATTTCTTAACCTAAACCAAACTTGCACTTCCAACCTTACTTTTTTGCAAATCTTCCATTCAGTTGTTCTATATATAAATATCTCTACTTCACTGTCTATATTTCTTCTTTCCCTCTTTCCTGACTAGTCCGAAATAGGGTCTCGACCCGAAATGTCACCCATTCCTTTTCTCCAGAGATGCTGCCTGTTCCGCTGAGTTGCTCCAGCATTTTGTGTCCATCTTGCACTTTCCCGTTGGACACCACCTGGAGTTCTTACAATTAAATTCTTACTTGCTGCAGCACAACAGAATATGTAAATATGATAAACGAGAGAAAAAAATTCAGTGTGTATACACACACCATACTGTACATCCTAAAAAAAAAATAGTTGTGCAATAATAATAATAAGTCTGTTGTAGTTCAGAGCTTATTTGAGGTTGTAGTGTTTAATAGCCTGGTGGCTATAGGGAATAAGCTGTTCCTGAACCTGGATGTTACAGTTTTCAGACTCCTGTACCTTCTTCCCGATGGCAGGGGTGAAATGAGTGCGTGGCCAGGGTGATGTGGCTCTCTGATGATGCTGGCAGCCTTTTTGAGGCAGCGACTCCGATAAATCCCTTTGATGGTGGGGAGGTCAGAGCCGGTGATGGGACTGGGCAGTGTTCACAACTTTTTGCAGTCTTTTCTGCTCCTGGACGTTCAAGTTGCCAAACCAGGCACTATGCAACCAGTCAGTATGCTCTCTACTGTACACCACAAGGGTGGGCTCCACATCAACTGAGAACAAGTTTGGGGCAGGTGCTTGGGAGGTTTTAAAAAAAGCAACTTACAGAGAACTTAAAGCAGTTACAGAGATAAAGTTAACTTTTTTTTTGTCAATTACAGAGATAAAGTTGACTCTTTTTCAAGCGTAGGAGCCTCACTATTGCTTGGCTACTGTTTAGTGTTAAAAGACACAAAGTGCTGGAGTACCTGAGCGGGTCGGGCAGCATCTGGAGAACATGGATGGGTGACATTTCGGGCCTGGACACTTGCCCACTCACTCAGACAGACAGACAGACGGTCAGACGGTCAGTCAGTCTGAGGAAGGGTCAAGGGCTGGAACTTCGAGCCAGCATTTATTTTTATTTTTATTTTTTAAAGCAGCATCTGCGGTTCCTTGTGTCTAATTGTTGGTGGACCATTGGGAATTCTCGTTTGTTTGCCCGTGTCTATTCTTCAAACCTTTTTTAAAAATTGAGTTTTAGGTTCTTTTGGTTCAACGCGAGGTCGAGAAAAAACTCCGCTCAATCAGCGCGTGAGAGGAGTGAGAGGAGGCGGTGCAGCGCTGGAGGACCGGCGGCCACAGTGGGAGGACCGGCGCCGGATGACAGGCTGGGCGCCCATCTTGCCAACCGACGCCGAGTCATCGTTCGGCAGCAGCGGGGCGACCGGTGAGGGGGGGGGGGGAGGGGGGAGGGGGGAGGAGTGAGGGGTGAGGGGGTGAAGGGAAGAGGGTGAGGGTGAGCGACTTTGGGAAGGGGGAGGGGGATAGAGAGGGTGGGCGGGTGAAGGGGGAGATTGGGTGAGGGGAAGAGGGGGGCAGGGTGGGCGAGTAAGTGAGGAGAGGGTGAGTGAGGGGCAGGGTGGGCTCATGCAGAGCAATGATACTAGGATCTTTGGTGCAGAGGGTGGGTCAGTGAGGGGGAGGGAGGGAGGGTGGGTCAGTGAGGGGGAGGGAGGGAGGGTGGGTGGGGGAGTGAGGGAGGGAGGAAATAAATGAGGGAGGTCTGGGTTAGATGGGGAAAGGAGGGAATGGTACAGAAAAGTAGAAGGGAAGGGCCAGAGAGATGGGGAGGAGCTTAGAGCAAAAAAGGAAGGATAGGGGAGTGATAGAGAAATTTATAGGGGATAAAGGGAGGACAAAGGGAAAAAAGTGGAATTGAGGGTGAAAGGGGACATGAGGGTAGAGAGTGTTTGAGTGAGAAACACCAAGGAACATATGACAGTTCAAAACAGAAGCAGGAGTAGATCAGGAGTAGGTCTGAAGAAGGGTCTCGACCCGAAACGTCGCCTATCTCCTTCGCTCCTTAGATGCTGCTGCACCCGCTGAGTTTCTCCAGCTTTTTGTGTAACCCTCGATTCTCCAGCATCTGCAGTTCCTTCTTTAACAGCAGGAGTAGATCAATTGACCCCTCGGGTCTAGCCCACCATTCATTGCGATCAAGGCTCATCCTGTTTTTGCCTTATAAACACTGACTTCCTGGTCCTTCCCCTGCTTGTCACTCCATGTTTAAATGTCTGTCAGCCCCTATCTTGAATATATTCAATAAATTCAGCTCTCTTCGTCTCTGGTGTAGAGAATTCTAAAGGTTAATTTCCGTCTGAGATGAAATTTATCACCATCTCCTTAATTTATTCTGAAACTGTACTCCCCTAGTTGAGATATCCCTAAGTTGAGGAAATTTCCACTCAGCATCATGACAACCCTGCTCGGGATGTTGCATGTTTGAGTAAGATCAATTCCTACTCTTTTATGCTCTATGAGTATTATTGAATCCCCTGGCACCTTTGGTATTCAACCATAGAACTGTACAACGTGGGAACTTCCCAGCAAAGATCCTAGATCTTTGTTTCCCAGTTGCTGAGTGAGTCAGTGCTAACCATCAAACACTCATCACAAATACCATTTTATTCTCTTTGTGTTTCCATCAACCACAACCTCCCTCCAGCCAATTAAGGCAATTTACGGTGGCATTTTAACACACCACATTCTTAGGGATGTGGGAGGAAACCGGAGGATACCCATATGGTCAAAGGGAGAATGTGCAAATTCCACACAGACAGCACTGGAGAACAGGACTAACCCAGATCTCTAGCACTTTGAGGCAGCATCTCCACTCGGTGTGTCACTGTGCTGCCCCAGTCAGTGATTGCTAATTTGAAATCTCTGCTTTCTGTTGGTCAGCCACATTCTATGTGTATACATTGTACACTTAACCCTATGCACCCTTAAGTAGGCAGTAACGTTTTGAAAATGTTATTACATAAAATATTCTGCTCAAACTGTATCCACTCTGTTCATCCCCACGATTTTTCCCTTAATCTTTTCACACATACATCTGGAATTCTAGGGAAGAGGCAGGAGGGAGAAAGATTGGGAGGGGGGGTGAGAAGGGGGGAGAAATAATAGGGAGCATGAGGGAGTGGTGAAGAAGGAGAACATGCAGTGAGTGAAGAGCTAAAAGGGAAAAGGAGGTGAGACAAGAAGGGATAGAAGAAGATAAGTGAATTAAGTGGGATAGGGAAAAGGGAATGGGGCAGAGAGCAAGAGGCATGTAAGGAAGTGGGATGGGGTATGAAGAGAAGAAGGAGCATTTAGAGAGAATTGGTAGCCTGAGTTGAGTAGAAGTGGGTTGGAGAAAGTATAAGGGGAAGGTAGAAAGCGACACAATAAAGGAGATGGAATGGATGAGATGGACAGGGTGGAGAGAAAATGATAGAAGAATGGGGAAGGAAAGACGAGGAAAAGAGGGAGAAGTAGATTAAGGGAAGGAGAAGGAACAGGATTGGGTATGGGTGAGGAGAGTGAGATGAGATGTGTCCCATCCTGTTCCTCACCAATATAATGTTGTTCACCAGTGGCTAACATGATGTTGTCTTCTGTCTTGCTTCCTTTGCGTTCCTCCGCTCACTGGAATGTTCATTCAGCTTGTGTTCGAGCTCCATGCTGTGAGAGGTTATTGTGTTGCTGTTTATGGGCTGGAACCTGGATGACAGATGACAACAACTTCTCTAGATCTCACCTAGAACCACCTCTGCTGTTATTGTGAGAAACAAACTGCTGGAGGAACTCAGCAGGTCAGGTAGAATCTGTGGAGGGGAATGAACAGACAATGTTTTGGGTTGGAACCCTTCTTCCCACCCCTGTTATAGTGTGGCTCTCTGATCTCCTTCTCCCTTGGCTCTTTCTGTTTCTCTGTACATTTTACCTTGTTGTAACCTTGTGTGTGTGAGTGCGTGCTGGCCTGAACTACACCAAAAAGGTACACGATAGCGCTACAATTTATGGACCACCATACTCACAATTGTCTTGTGGTGTGTCTTTATAAAGTTTCGTTCAGATTAATGATATATTTTACAAGTTATTCACATTGTTTACTTTACAAAATCCCACTTTGAGATTTGAGAAATCCCACATTTGTCCATCTGCACTGGCAGTTACAGCTATGATGTCACAATGGGATTGTAGCCCTGCCCGCTACAGTGTTGCAATCCCAGGACACTGGCTATTGCCAGGCCTAGCAAGTGCAATTGCATTTTTTTAAAAGTTAAAAATGAGGGAGGGTGAATAAGGGGAAATGAGCCTGCCCCTGCACAGTTAGGGGCTATGGGTGAGTGGTGGAATATTGCATTGGGGGAATGGGTGAGTGGTGGAATATTGCGTTGGGGAACAGGTTGCATTGGAGGACCGGACCTGTGGGGGCTATGGGTGAGTGGGACAGGGACCTAACGGGTCCCACTTCGTCTAGTCTCATTTAAAATCCATGTATCACGTTTACTATCCGGGAGGCATAAAAATATGTCACCACCCTCCTCCCATTGCCTCTGTCTGGGCTCAGCATCAACATATGTAAAAGTCCAGCATGTTGGACTTTTGAATTCAATAATATTATGGCAGCTCATTCGTATGTAGGCATGGACATAATGTGGATGTTTTTCATCTGGGGACAGCTTTTGAAAGGCTATTGCTGATATAAAATTCAAATATTTGAACCTCTGGCCTTATTGCATTCTCTCTCCATCGATGCTGCCTTGACTTCTGGGCTCTCCTAGAATTCTTTATTTCAGGTTCCAAGCAACCATTTTATCTCATGTTTGGCCATTTTTTTCTCTCCCTCCTCTGTTATTTACAGCTCTTCAGGTGAATATGTCCCATAATTTCACCTCCCTCTCTCAGTCATCATCTCTCTCACCTTCCTCTCCCATCTCATTGAAATTCCCTTTGTTTCAACCCCCTCCCTCTTCTCTGCCACCTGAATTGTGCCCGTTTTCTAAATGTTCGCAGTTCTAATTAAGTAATTGAAGTGAAACATTAATTTTCTTAACTTTCATTTTCTCTCTCTAAATGCTGCTTGACAGCTGAGTATTTACAGCAGGTTGTTTTTATTTCAGAGTTCTAGAATTTGCATATTTTTGTCACGTTTCCTTATGCGGCTCAATCTCTGAACCGTCAGATTATTTTACTACATTAAACATATTTCACTTGGACAATTCACACCCAGTGGTATGAATATTGACTTCTCTAACTTCAAGTAACCCTTGCTTTCCCTCTCTTTCCATCCCTCCCCCTTCACTTTTTTCCAATCAGTCTGTCCCGCTGACTGTCACCTTCTCCTAGCGAATAATGGCCTATTCTACATTTTCCTTGATCTAAATCTCTTTTGATGTCTTGTTTTCACACCGTACACTTATGTCTGTGCCTCCCTCTTCTCTGACTAAGTCTGAAGAAGGGTCTCGACCTGAAATGTCACCCATTCCTTCTATCCAGAGATGTTGCCTGTCCCGCTGAGTTACGGCAGCATTTTGTGTCTATCTTCTTTATAAAATATGTGTTTTATAAGGATTATTTTGTAATGGCAGACTTTTGAAGTTTTTGTCTGTTAATTTAGGTGTGGACTGAATTGTCAACAGGACCGCTGAAGCATGTCTCGGCCACAAGCCCTAACACTGACCGCGGCCACGCTACTGGGTACAGCTGTAGGCTGTCTTTACTTGTGGAGGACCTTCAGAAGCCCCAAAGGGAAGCGGGCTCTAACTATTCACAATGGAGAGGCTGTGAAGGGACAAGAAAGGACCTCACCAAGCGGTGGCCAGGAGGCCTGCCATCTAACCAGCACAGATGATTCCTTAAATCCCAGCCCACTGGTGAGGAAGATACTGGCAGGATGTGTCTTCATAGTGGAGTCAGAAGTGGATTGGGAACAAGCGTGGCCTCTGTTGAGGACTGAATTGGACCATTATCCTGTGATTGGGATTGACTGTGAGTGGGTGAGTGTGGCTGGAAATGTCTGTTTTAGTTTCTGCTTCTCTATGCTTCACCTTGCCGCTCATATACACCCACCACCCCACCCCACCCTGAACACCCTGTGCTCTTGGTTCCTGATTTTACCACCCGCCCCCTTCCCTCACTATCACCACCAAAAGCAGTCTTCCTAGGGTTGACCATACCCCTAACCCTAACCCATCCAGCTCCTAGCACCCTGTGTAACTGACTGTACCTTCACTGGTCCATTTCCTTAATTCATTTCCTTCACAATGTCACTCAGTAATCCCACTTCCGCCCTATACTGACTGTTTCTCCTCTGACGTTAATCCAACTTCCACACTCTGTCTCTCAAAACTCCCTTTCGCCCCACACATGTCACTGAGTGTATCTCCACTAGCATTAATCCAGCTCTCTCACACTATCACTCAATAACTCCTTTCCTAGCCCCTCAAGTCTGTTTCTCTGCCGATATTAATAACATTCCCTCAAACTGTTACATATTAACACCTACCATCATTCCTCGGCATACTGTGGGTTTTACTCAGTAGATACTAACGACGCTACCCTATGCTGTCACTCAACACCCGGGGAACATGAGAAACAGGAGCAGGTGTGGGCCTTGCAACCTCTTGAGACTGATTCACAATTCAGTGTGATCATGGTTGATCTGATCTTTAGCCTCAACTCCCCTGCCCAATCCCCATAACATTTGGTTCTCCTATCATCCAAAAAATAATATATAGCAGCCTTGAATACGTTTCACTCCGCAGCAACCCTATTAACGTTAATACAGACTGTCACCGACAATCTTTTGTTTCATTCATTTTTTATAATCTGAGATAAAGTGACAATAACTGCACCCCTAATTAGTTGAGAAGCTGGAGGTGAATCATCTTGAATGGTTGCCGTCCTTCTGTTGAAAGTGTTCCCATCAATTCATTTGGTAGGGATTTGCAGGGCATACACCCTGTGACGTATTTCCAAGTCAGGATGGAAAAATTTGGAAAGTTTAGTTTAGAGATACAACGCAGAAACAGGCCCTTCGGCCCACCAAGTCCGCACCGATCAGCGATCCCTGCACATGAACACAATCCTTCACGCACTCGGGATGATTTACATTTATACCAGGTCAATTAACCTACAAACCTGTACGTCTTTGGAGTGTGTGAGGAAACCGAAGATCTCGAAGAAAACTCACGCAGGTCACAGGGAGAACGTACAAACTCAGTACAGACAAGCACTTAGGATCAAACTCGGGTCTCTGGCGCTATAAGGCAGCAGCTCTACTGCTGCACCACCGTGCCGCCCAAAAGGAAAGGAACCTGCAGATGCTGCTGTTCCCATATGCCTACTGTCCTTGTCTTTTTTGGTGATAGAAATTGAAGCTGTGGAAGATACTGTCAGAGTAGTTCAAGCAAAGTAACTCTATTGCATTATGCAGGTGGCAGTTCCAACAATATCTGCAAGTGGTGGGGAGTATGTATGTGCAGGTGATTGATGGGCTACCAACCAAATGGACAGCTTCATCCTGGGTGATGTTGAACTTCTTGAGAGCAATCAGTGCTGCAATTGTGCAAGCAAGTGGAGAGTATTTCATACACTCCAGACTTGTGCCTTGTATATAGTGGAAATGCCCATGTGGTATCAGGATGTGAATCATTTGCCATATGCAACCCAGCCTGATCCGGTCGTGTAGCTACTGTATTTATGTGGCTGATCCAGTTGTGTCTGATCAATGGTGCCCCCAGGATTTTAATGTAAAAGGATTCACTAATGCTCATGCCATTGATTGTCAAGGGTGGGCGGTTCTGGGCTCGGGTCATTGGACTGGGTCTTAAACCTACAATCTTGGAACTCGGAGTCAAAGGCTCTATCCAGTGTCACACATCTGTCACCAGGCCTCGGCCAATTCGTCTGAATATCCACGTATATTTGGAAACTCAACTGAAATGGGCTGAGAAGCAAGTTAATTTAAACTCTTCCCCAGCTGAATTTTACCAAGCCATCTTGGCTGGAGATCAAGCAATCCTTTAGTCCTGGTGTTAACGACAGATGCTTGTAAGACTTATATTGGCCATGGATGTAGATATTAGTGATTGTTACATTCTTCTCCGATATCCTGTCTTGGAATATTAGAAATAGGAGGAGGAGTCTGCTGCCCCGTTCATGCTGATCTTCACTGATCAGAATTACCCCCCCCCCACCACCTAACCACTGACTTTCGTCAGTCTTTGCTACAAATCCAGTCCCATCAGCACCAATGCGAAACTGAACTTGATTGTGGATATCCTTAGCCTGAAGTAGATTTCAGACCCCATATCTTCCCCGTCACCAAGACTGACTTTATCTGCATTCATATCTGTCTGCTGCAGAGACTTACCATGGATTTAACTATTACAGCTTTCACTGCTATGAACATGAACTCATCCAAAGCTATGCGTCCTGTAACAACTTATACTAAGTCCCATCCATCCAATTACCCTGCGAATGCAGACTTGTACTGACTTACATTCCATCAATGCCTCAGCCTTAACAATTTTGCTTGGGTATTCAAATCCATTCATCCTCCTTCCTCTTAAATTCTGTAAATCTCAATCCTCCAGCACTCAAATTTGTGGACTCATTTAATCTCAGTTTTTTGTACGTCCTTGATTTCCTTCTCAGCAATGGGTGTCACATCACTTGTCCAGAGTGAAGTGACACCACTCTAGCTTTCCATTTGTGAGTTTTGCTAAAAATGTCTTTCTTTTGTCACTTAAAATCCACATCTTGATTTGTCCATCCATGTTTCAGTGTCATTTTGGTGTTTGATAACAGTGCTGTGAAGTGCCTTGGGGATGTTTATGAATGCAAGTTATGACAAATTGGGAAGATGAGCCATTCAAAGATGAATGTTGAACAAGTTAATCTGGAACTGTTGAAGACTGGGCTGATTTTTTTTTGGAAACCAAATAAAACTTCAGATGGTGGAAAATGAAACAAAAACAGAAATGCTGGAAGAAATGCTTGAGGGGAGGCACAGTGGCACAGCTGGTAGAGCTGCTGCCTCACAGCACCAGAGACCCAGTTTTGATCATGGCCACATCCCAAAGACGTGCGGATTTGTTGGTTAATTGGTCTTAGTAAATTGTTGCAAGTATGTAGGGAGTGAACGAGTGATTATGGTCATAGAGAGTCATAAAGTCATACAGCATGGAAATAGGCCCTTCAGCTCAAATCGTCCATGCCGACCATGACTTCACATCTCAGCTAGGCCCATTTGTCTGCATTTGATCCATATCCATCTAAACCAGGGCTGGGGAACCTGCGGCCTTCTAAGCCATTAAGTGCGGTCTTTTGAATGAATGCAAATTTTGTAGAACAAATATTTCTATTATTATTAATATGTATCTGTTCATCTTTTATGATTTTTATTTTAATCTTAAAATGAACGTATTTAAAATACCAAAGAGTAAAAGATGATTCAGCCAAATAATCATCCCCGACTGACGGCCACAATTGAAACATTAGTAAGTCAAGAGGGCTATTTTAACAAAATAATGTACATTTTGAAGTATATCTAATTGAAGCTTCTTGGATGCGGCCTTGTTAGATTACAGGTAACTAAATGCGGCATTCCTCCATGAAAAGGTTCCCCTCCCCGGATCTAAACCCTTCCTATTCACCCACTTGTCCAAGTATCTTTTGAGTGTTATTATACCTGCCTCATCTTGCTCCTCTGGCAGTTTATTCCATATACTCACCACCCTCGGAGTGAAAAGAGGTGGTTATTAGTTTCCTGCTAAATCTTTTTTCCTCTCATCTTAATCCTGTAGTCTCTGGTTCTAGATTCCCCTCCCCTGGGTAAAAGACTGTTGGTTCACATTATCAATTACCTTCATGATTTTAAACACTATAAGATCACCCTTTAGCCTTCTAGCTCACCCAATCTTTCCCTGTAGCACAAGTCCTTGAGAACTGGCAGAATGCTGGTAAATCTTCACTGCACTCTTTCCAGCTTAATTACATTCTTCCTATAGCAGGGTGACTAAAACTGAAACCAAGACTTCAAATGCAGCCTCATCAATGGTGTGTACAGCTGTAAAAGAACATCCCAATTTCTATACTCAATACCCTGATTGATGAAGGTCAATGTACCAAAATTCTTTGACACCCTGTGAAGCCACTTATAGGGAAATGTGCACCTGCGTTCGTAGATCCCTCTGCTCTACCATTCACTGTGGAGGTCGTACCCTGGTTTGAATTCCCAAAATGCACCGCCTATCTGCATTGAACTCCATTAGCCATTCTTCAGTCCACTTGCCCAGCTGATCAAGATCATACAGTAATTTTTGATAATCCTCTTCACTGTCAAACGATACCACCTACAATAGTGTAATCTGCAAAATTACTAATCATGCCTTGCAGATTCTCATCAACATTGTTATTATAAACCACAAACAGCAATGGATCCAGCATCAATTCCGGAAGGATCCTATTCACACCCTAGTTACCCTCCTTCCCTAATGTACTTATAAAATACCAGTTGGATTCACTTTGTTGTGGGTAATGTCAGCTGAATGGTCTGTTTCCATGCAGTATCTTTCATTCAATCAAACGCAACTAGTCGAACGATAAGAGTGGAAAGAGAAACCAGTTTACATTATTCAACGTCCCTTAATGGAAAAGAGACCAAACAACAGATGCTATAATCTGAAACAAAACTAGAAATGCTGGAAGAACTCAGCCTGTCGCACTGATCCATAATGAGTTCTAGGGCCTCCTCCTGCACCTATTTTCTTTGTTTCTATGTTTCTAAAATGTTACTTGGTTTCTCTTTCAAAAGATATTGCCTGATTTTCCTCTTGACTGCTTTGAACATTTAGTTTAACCCAGGAATTGTTCACAGTTTTGTTTTCTTTTCCTCTATCTACAAAATGTTTTCCAGGTTTCTGTGAAGAGTAAGGCAAACCCTGTGTCTCTCCTTCAGATTGCCTCCTACACTGGGTCCTGCTTTCTCATCCGCATACCACAGATGACCAAGATTAGTTGTTTGTTGCCAAAGACTTTACTGCGCATACTTGGGGACGACAATATACTGAAGGTTGGCGTTGAGGCCTTTGAAGATGGCTGCAGGTTGCTCCGTGATTACTGTGTAACAGTTAAGGGCTGCTTGGATGTGCGATTTTTGGTCACCCACCAGAGGTTTGCAATGGTTAAATTATAGGTCGTTCAGATTACATTTGTATTTCCTTAAATTTAGAAGATTAATTATTTATTTCAATTAGATAGAAATAAATTTTCCTGAGCAAGTGCAGGACCAGAGAGACAATGTAAAATGTAGACCATTCAGAATTAATGCAAGGACATACTGTATTCTGCAGAAGAGAGGTGATTGAGTTTGGAACACCGAATCAAGGAGTTAGAATACAGATTGCCTACGATATAATTGAATGGTTGAAGAGGCTCTCGAGTCTCTTTCCTGTTTCTGTTGTGCTCCTGTAGAATTGTTTACTTGCTCTCCACTTAAGGTTTATTTACCTCTAGGACAGATTTTATTTTCTTTCACTGTTAAAGTAATCTTGAAACAAAAAAATGAATTTATTAGTAGTAAACTAATGGTTTCACGGAGATAAATAATAAAAAATGATAGATCATGAAATGGTCAAATTCTGTTGCTTCAATTCTGAATTGAGGACCATCTCTGTTGCTTTCATTAAATGTATCTGCTTTTATTTTGTTGTGAATGTGTATGAGTGTTGCCCTGGGATTTTCAATGGCTTACGTCAGCTATTGTTTTTCTTGATTTTTCTAAACTCTGCTAAATGTTTGCACGTGTTCCCAAATATGTCAGATTGAAAAGATCTATTTACATTTTTCTGCTCAATTCTTTGTTAATCCTCTACATTTTAATCTTTTTAAAAAAAATTAGTCCATGGTTATCAGATTTATATCTGGTATTAAGAATTTAAATTGGAAAAAGTCCAACTAACATGTTAGATCTTGCCCACTAAATACCCTCTGTTTGTTGTTGCATCTCGCACTACAAAGCACAGATTCAACAGCTGAGCATCAGGTCATGAGACTTCGATGTTCTGAAATGACTTCTTCCAGGCTTTGGATACCAATGTTCTGCTTGATTTCAACTTGTTTCTGAAGCTACTTTATTCATCTTCTGTATAAACAAATGGTATTGCTAACATAAGGCACATAGTGCTGCAATAACTCAGCAGGTAAGGCAGCATCTCTGGAGAACATGGATCTGTGATGTTTCGGGCGGGGACTCTTCTTCAGACTCCGAAGCTGAAGAAGGGTCCCAATCCAAATCGTTACTTATGCACGTCCTCCAGAGAAGCTGCCTGTCTCGCTGAGTTACTCCAGAACTTTGTGTCTTCTTTTGTAAACGAGCATCTGCAGTTCCTTGTATCCATGGTATTGCTAAAATATCTTGAGTACTCGATCGTCTGTGACTTGTGTCCTTCTATACATGCAGCTTTACCATTCTCTGATTCCACCTCCTTCTCGTCTTTCGATACTACAGTGACCTATACTTGCTGTTTATCCAATGTTGGGCTGCTGTTTCTGAAGATGAAATGGGAGAGTTTTTCCTTGCACCTCTTTGAAGATAGTGCTGCCGGATCTTTTATGTCCACCTCAAAGGCCAGATGGGGCATCAATTTGATGGCTCGTTCAAAAGACAGACCTGACAATGCAGTACTGCTTTAGAGTGTCAGTTTTGATTTTCCTTTTATTCTATTGTAAGATGTGAGTGCCATTGGCAAGGTTGGCATTTAAAACCGCTTTACATTTTTCCTTGAAAACAGTGGCAGAGTGGTGCAGCTAGTAGAGCTGCTGCCTCACAACACCGGGAGCCCGGGTTGACCTTAGATGCAGTCTGTGTGGAGTTTGCCTATTCTCCCTGTGAGTGCATAGCTTTCTTCCTGGTCTCCGTGTTTCATCCCACGTACCAAAGTTGGTAGGTTAACTGGCCACTGTAAATTGCCTGAGTGTGTATTTGAATGGTGGGTCCTGAGGGGTGTTGATGGGAATGTGGGGAAAATAAAAAATGGGATTGAAGTAAATAGGTTGTTGATGGCCAGCATGAACTTGGTGGGCGAAGAGCCTGTTCCATTTCTGTATCTCTCTGACTATGATGGACAGTGCTTTCATATAGTGACAGTCCCACATCCTTGCTGCCTTTGGATATCAGAGTGCTCATACTCATGGGCCTGGAAGAAACTATTGAAGATGCTTTGGTGAGTATGTATACTGCATTTTTTGGCAGCACCCACTGCAATACTCAATGGTGGTGTGATCTTCAGCGTGATGGATGGAGTTTGACCTGTGGGTTCCTTAGTCCTTGTTGAATGTTGTATGAGCGGCACTCATCAAGGCACGAGGAGAGTGTCCCAATGCATTTGTGACTGCTGTCTTGTAGAGGGGGGAAAGAGTTTATGTAATGACTTGGTGTAGAATTTCCGCCCTCTAACCTGTTGTGCCGTCATGTGGTTGGCTCTCTAAATTTCAGGCCCATGGTGAAGCTCAACATGCTGTTGACGGAGGGCAACCATGGTAATACTGGCAAATGTCAAGGTTTGGCCTTGAGATCCTCTTTCACAGACAATGGCCAGTGGCACTCAGGTGATGCAAGTAATATTTTCAACAACTAGGTACACTTGAATTTTGTCCTGGTTGGGGGGCACGCGAGCATGACGAAAGCTGTTTTGACATGATGTGGAGTGAATTGGCTGAAGGTTGGCTTCTGTGATAGCCACAGCAGAAGGTTAAAATGGAGACACTTTCTGATTAGTTGGAGTTGCTCCAGTCTTGTCATTTTGTACCCAAACTGTACTCCAACATTGTTGAAGAAGGGAAACATTTATGGAGTTGCTCACCCCTTAGTTTTTTGTACATGGTGTACATCCCCATTTACAACTGAATATGGCAGGACAACAGAACTTTGATTTAATCTATCATTACAAGACTGCTTATTCCTACCTTCGTAGTGTCTCCTGAGTATGAAGATGGTGTCCTCAGTATGAAGATGGTGTTTATTCTCTATGTAATACATGCAGTAATCAGTTACCAATATCATTGTGAATAACTGTAGGGAACACTGAGATAGATGAGGTCTGGTATGTTTTTTACAAGTTGGCAACTGTGTCCATCCGGACGTGATTAGTGTTCATGGTGGTTCAGCTGGGAATACTTTTGGTTACTGAATTTCCCTATTGATTGATCTGTCAAATTTGCAGTGTGGCCATGTTCTTTGATTGAGGCTGTTGTCAACTTTAAGTCAGACCCAGTAATAGTGATAGTGATTTGACTTCCCTTTGAAGGACATTACTGAGTCAGTTGGTTTATAAAAGGCAGTTTGACAACTTTCAGTGCTATTTTGGTCTGTTTGTTGCTGTACCTCTTAGTATTCCTTTTGGAGTAGCTTCATTTTTATTACCCCTTTGTGGAGAGCCTCGAGAATTCTTTCTGCATTAATGGACCACTATAAATGCATGTCCTTGTCTGTAATTTATCAGATTTATTGAATTCATCAATTTTACTATTTGTCACGGTGAATTTCTAATCTGTTTACAGAACCACTAAACTGCCTTTATTCAGTATCAACAATTTAATTTATATGAGACCCTATAACCTAGCAACACAACCCAAGGTGATTCACTTTGCATGCTCAGACAGAAGTTGACACTAAGGCACGTATAGAGGTGTCAGTGCTGATGATCAAAAGCTTTGCCATTGTTTGTACACAATGAGAGTGTTGGGGGATGTACAAGAATTACAGAACATAGCTTTGGCCTTCTGAAGGCATGATGGCAGAGAAAAAGCAAAGGAAATTAGTGGTGTTCGAGAAGCCATGATGAGACCTATACAGGTCACCATACCACCTTAATGTGAGTTTGGTTGCAAGGAGACCAGACTGGAGTGGGGCATCTGATTTCCCCAGTGAAATTTGTACTAACTGATGGATTGGTTCGACGACAGTGCTTTATCCCATTACTGCAAATGTACAGTGAAATTATTTTCTTACTAACAGTCCAGTAGAGTATAGCCACAGCTAATCGCAATCCCACAATTAGCAAAGTGTACAGAAATAGTCCACTGAGCCCACATGCAAGAGGCGCCAGGTTTTGGCGCCATTTTCAAAATCCAGTCCACACTCTAGTTCTTATGAGCATAGATTGTGTTAGTCTATAATCTCACTCTGCAGTTCTTGTGTGTAAATTGTGTTTTTGAGCAGGGGAATCAAGAACCTGACATAGGATTGAGGTGAGAGGGGTAAGGTCTCGAGGGGCAACATTTTTTACACAGAAGGCAGTAGGTATAGGGAGCGGGCTGCCAGAGGAGGTAGTTGACGCAGGCACTATCACAACATTTGGACAAGTTTTGGACAAGTACATGGAGGTGAAAGGATGGAGGGATATGAACCAAACTCATGAATGTGGGACCAGTGTAGATTAGGCAAGTTGGTTGGTGTGGGCAAATTGAGTTGAAGCGCCTGTTTCCATGGTTATGACTATGATAGTGGAGAACTCATTCATGGTAAAGCCATGGCATATCAATTGTAGATGATTAGACGTTCTTTTGCTGAAGATGGTAATTGCCGGGTACTTTTATGACGTGAATGTTACTTGCCACATATTAGCCCATGCTGAATGTTGTCTAGATCTTGCTGCATGCAGGCATTGGCTGCACCATTTGCTGAGTGTGTTGTAAATGGAATTGTCATTTGCAAATCCCAATTTTTAACTTTGTGATGGTAAATAGATTCTTGAAGATGATGACCTGAAGATAGTTAGATCTAGGAGACCTAAGTACATATTTCCCTGAAGTACATATTTCCCTGAAGGTAGTGACACAGGTAGACAGGGTGGTGAAGAAGACATTTGGAAAATCCTTGCCCTCATCAGTCAGGGCATTGAATACAGGAGGTAAGACATCATCTTGCAAAAATGTACAAGTTGTAGGTGAGTATTGTGTACAGTTCTGGTTGCCTACCTATAGGAAGGATGTCATTAAGCTGGCGAGGATGCAGAAAAGATTCACAAATATGTTACCAGGTCTGGGGTTTTGTGCTATAAGAAGCTGAATAGGCTGGGAATCTTCCCCTTGAGCGTGGGAAATTGAGGAGTGACTTTATAGAGATATTTAAAATCATGAGGTATTATCATGGTGAAGGGGGATGGTCATATTCTTTTTCTTGGGTTAGAGGAGTCTAATACTAGAGGGCATACATTTAAACGGATACAGAAAGGATTTATAAAGGACCTGAGCGACAACCGTTTCACACAAATAGTGGTGTGCAATTACAATATTTGTAAGCTGCCAGAGGAAGCTGTAAAGGTGGGAACAATTACAACATCTTAAAGTCATTTGCACAGGTACATGGGTAGAAAGGTTTTAAGAGAGGTATGGACCAATGCAGCAAATTGGACTAGTTCAGATCGACTTCTTGGTCAGCAACGGCGAGTTGGGCTGAGGGCCTTTTTCCGTACTAAGACGCTATAACTCCCACTGCAATGCCCTGGGGGTAGAATAATTGATCTCCAGCAACTGCACTCATCCTTTGTGCAAATAATGTCTCCAAACATTAATAAGCCCTTAACTTTAGTTTTACCACCATTCCTTCGTGACACAACTCTACTAATCTGTTTTAGGGCAGTCGCTCTCAACTCACCTCTGAAATTCTGCTCTTTAGTCTATGTTATATTCAGACCTGTCATGAGGATCAAAGACAAGTGCACTTGAAACCCAAAGTGGACCCTTCGAGCTGTTTATTAGTGAATTAGTACTTCTTGATTACACTGTCGCCATCGCTTTCCATCATTCTACTTATGATCGAGACCAGACTAATTGGGCAGCACTTGGCTGGATCTGATTTGTCCTGCTTTTATTTGAGAGCTTGCACCAGAACAGTTCTTGGGGACATGTCAGTGTTGAAACATCAGTAAGATGAATTATTAAGAGGCTCAGCTATTTCTGGAGAACATTCTTCTCTACTATTACCTGGATGTACTGGTCCCATTAATTTTGTTGGACTGCTCAATTTCATGATAACACATGGAGTAAATTGAATTGTCTAAGGGTTATCTGCAAGCTGAACCTAATTATTAGTGTTTCAGCCTTGCCTCTAGCTAAGTCTTGCCGTCACTGGGGATGGGAGTTTCATGGAGTCACCTTCTCTCTATAACTCTGATTCTCCACTGGTATTCATGACTTGTGGCAGGACTGCAGAGCTTTGAATTGATGTGTTGTCTGGGGGGGGGAATTGTTTATCTTTTTGTTATTTCACATGCATGTTGTCTTGTGTAGCAGCTTCATTTGGTTGTAATCTCATTTTACGTGGTACAACTCCTTGGATGCAGTTCGACATCCTCATTGAAGAGGATTGATCCTCTCAGTTATGTAATGGTAGATTGAAGGATTTGTCAGGCCTGGGGATTACAGCTGGTGGCGATGGACATTTATTCTCATGGTCCACTGAACCTCATGAATTCCCAGTTCTGAGCTGCAGGATCTGTTGTGAGTCCATCTTATTTAGTACAGTAATACCAAATGCTGCTCTCACCAAAGGTCTCGTGGACAGATGCATCTGCCACAAGAAAATTGTTGAGGGTGAAGTCAAGTGGGTTTTATCCCTCACTTTGGTTCAATCACTACTTGCCACAGGCCCAATCTGGTGACCATGTCTTTGAACACGTCCAATCATTCCTGAAGCCACTCTTGGTGATGGACATTAAAGTTGATTGAGCATATGCTGTGCCCTTGTCACTTCCAGTGCTGCTACCAGGTGGTGAAGGAAGAATGTAGCATTTGAGTGGGCATTGTAGGTGGTTATCAGGTTATTTTACCCATGTTTATCCCAATGTCAAAACACTATAAGGAGACTGGACTTAATGTTGAGGAAACCAAGAGCCACTCCCTCCTGCCCACATACCAACATGCTGCCCTTTCCAACGTCCTGAAGGTGGGTTGGAATGTTGCCAGGGATAATTCATCACACTCAGTGGACCCATTAGTCACACACTTCTTTGGACCTCGGCGGTACTAAAATAAATCTGTAATTTCACTATTTTCTCCTCTTCTACTCTTTCATTTTGAAGCACATATTTATATTATCAATTCTAAGAGGTATCCAGTTGACTGTGCCATCACGTACCCTCAACCATTCAGTGATGTTGTAGCCCTTACAACTTTAATACCTGTTTAACTCTTTTGCAGTTTTCCTGCAAATATGAATTATAGAAACTGAAAAAAACAGTTAGGATTCAGCCACATATGGGGGACAATTTGAGACCATCAACTGAGTTGGATTGTACTTTAGTTTTTCTCACCTTCCAGTCAGTCCTCTGTCTCGCCTTTAAAAACGTTTCTAAATGTGCAAATCTCTTTTTTTTCATGCCTGTGTGAAAGTAATAGTAATGTCCACTACCATTGACGAGATTAGAATTCATAATACTTTGATAATATATAATTGCCCTTGTCAGTTCTCCGGTGCTGTATAACCAGCTGGATTGCTGGCACAATTGGAAAATGGCATAATGTGACCAATTAAGCTTTAATTAAATATGGCCATAATATCTTATGGAGCATAGTTCTTTTTAACCATTCATTAGCAACATCCAAGCAAAACATAATTAAGTTATGAAAGCATGTTACACTTTCAGTTAGATGATGGATGGCATGTTTTCAGAGTATTTGGTATTAATTATGGGGTAAAAAAAACAGGGCAGATTACTTCATTCCAGTTTTATTCTATTTTACATTATCTCCTTGGATTATGGTTTCATCAATGTTGACTGCTCTGTAATATAACAACCCAGTGGTCATACTTTTGTTCACGGTGTGCATTGCAGGGTCTTAGTTGCAGTGTTTGTCCATCATATTTAGCAGCTCTATACGTATCTCTTCCACTCACGCAATCTACTTGAATCCTTCACCCTCTCAGCCCTTTAAATGAAAATCGATGTTCTATTTCAGCTTTTGAAACGTATCCATTTTGTTTGCCAGTGCTATTTCAGGTTGCTAATTGGTTGGGAAATACATTCACCTGCACAGCTAACTAAATGAATCTGAACAACTAGAACGTTTTGATACACTGCTTGCACTTGGACCACTCAATCCAAGCACTACACAGCTCAAAGTTAGGACAAAAGTGTAGAGTTGGGACAAAGTATGAAGTCCAAACCCAAATTTGGGGAGAGGCCTCGCTTTCAAGTAAAAACTCAAATGAGCACATGAAAAAGTGATTTATTGGATTAATTAAAAAATAAATATATAAATGAAACCACGGTTTTATTTATTTATTTAAATTGTGTGGCTTTACTAGTTTCTGTCAAGGAAAATTGGTAAAGAATGAATTCAAAGGACCTTTTGTGCTATTTGAGAGCTGAGTGATTGATTACACGTAGACACAAAGAACTGCAGATGCTGGAATCTTACGTAGAACATAAACTGCTGGAGTAACTTGGGAAGAATGGTCCCTACCCGAAATGTTGCATTTCCATATTCTCCAGAGATGCTACCTGATCCTTGTGTTTTACGAAAGACCGCATGTGATGCTCTCTCACCACAAAATAACAGATGGGTTGCCCTTAGAAATACCAATCTTAGGGCCAACGCTTAATTTCAATGAAGTGCTGCTGAATTGACATGTGAATGGAATAAATGTGGTTTGCTTTGTTTGTACTCTCTGATCTGAGGGATGTTTTGAATCTTTTGGAATTCAGCCATGTGAATGGAAAAAGTATTGGATGTGTTGGACAGACACAAAATGCAGGAGTAACTCAGCGGGGCAGGCAGCATCCCTGGAGAGAAGGAATGGGCGACCTTTCAGGTCGCGACCCTTCTTCAAACCTGAAAGTCATACATTCCTTCTCTCCTGAGGTACTGCCTGACCTGCTGAGTTACTCCAGCATTTTGTGTCTATCTTTGGATTAAACCAGCATCTGCCATTCCTTCCTACACATTGGGTGTGTTGGAATTTTACTCAGTAGGAGTAAATAGGAAAAGCATTTGTTTGTTCCATTGAAATTTCGTGCAGTGGAATGATTGGCATTTCAGCTGTTCCATTTACTGTGTTTAAGCAATATATCAAATTGTTTGGCTATCCTTTATCTGGAATCCATCTATGAATGTCCAAATATATTGCTGGTTCGGATTCAGCGTGGATTTATTACCATAATATTTTAAAGGATTTGTGATGCAATGCAGTTGTTTTTTATGATTTCTTTTCATTTATCCTTCACCCATTTCATTACAGGAAGGATAATGTGACTTGTTCCCTCAGCTTGAAGTCCTTGGCTCAAGATATCATAAATTTTACCCTTGACAAGTCTCTCCATCTGCGATGTAGCAATTGGGAGGCAGAAGAACTCTCAAACGAGCAGGTAACTTAGTAATGAGAACATAAAGGGAGCATGTCTCATTTTATTTAAAGTATCATTAGCTCATTTGCCTAACTAATTGCTTTATGCGGTTATTTCATTCCCTTTGCATTCTCTTTCATCTGCAATTCTGGAAAGGGCTCTATTATCTCCTTTGGTAGTTTGTGGTGTTTAACAACTGTGGCTTCTACCTCCAAAAAGACCTACCTCTCACTGTTCACCTCTGCCCATCTACTGATGAAACCCTTACCATTACACTTGTTATCCCCAGGCTCAATAATTCCATAGCTCTCCTGGTGAGCTTCCCATCTTCCACACTGAATAAACTCCTGGTTAGACAAAACTTTGCCAGCAGCCTTCTAATTCCTCACCCCTGTTCTCACTGAACCATGTTAGCTCCCAGTCTGTCAATGTTTAAGTCAAGAGTGTTTAATTGTCATATGTACTCGGAATGGAGCAATTAAATTCCTACTTGCTACAGCTCACAGGCCCATTAATGCAATAACCCAACAATTAAAAGTACATTATTCAATAATAGAATGAATTAATAATCAGTAATACTAGGTAACCAGAACGTAATAATTCAAAACCAAAGTAGATAGTACAACCAAAAAAAGGTAGTAGTTGGGATTATGTAGTGTAGTTCAAGAGCTTGATGATTGCTGGAAAGAAGCTATTTTTGAACCCGAGGTCATGGTTCTCAGGCTCCTGTGCTACCTTCCCAATGGTCACAGCGAGATGAGAGCGTGACCAAGATGGTGGGGTTCTTTCAAGATATTAGTTGCCTTTTTGAGGCAGCACCTCCTGCAGACCCCTTTGATGGTGGAGAAATCAGTACCTGTGATGGACCAGGCAATGTCTTCCACTTTTTGCAGCCTCCTCCAGTCCTGGGCATTCCAGTTCCACATTCATGCCATGGTGAATCAAGCCGTGCACCTGTTGAAGTTCGATAGAATATTCACCAATATACAGAATCTCCTCAATCTTATAAATTAATTTAGATTTTAGTTTGGTGATTCAGCACGAAAACACACCCTTCAGCCCACCAAGTCTGCGCCAACCAGCGATCCCCATACACTAGCACTATCCTACACAAACTGTGGACAATTTACAATTACACCAAGCCAATCAGCCTACAAACCCTTATGTCTTTTGAGTGTGAGAGGAAACTGGAGATCCTGGAGAAAACCCATGCAAGTCACAGGGAGAACGTACAAACTTTGTACTGACAGCACCCGTAGTTAGGATCAAACCCGGGTCTGTGGCGCTGTAAGGCAGCAACTCTACCGCTGCGCCACTGTGCCACCTAATAAAGGCGTTGATTATTTTTTTTGTGATTGCATCAATATGCTAAGCCCAGGACAGATGGTCAGAGATCTGCACACTCAGGAACTTGATCCTATTGATCCTCTCCGTCATTGTCCTGTTGATGAATACAGGTTTGTGGATCCTTGGCTTTCCCTTCCTGAAGACAGTAAGGTTCTTGGTCTTGTTACAGCTGAGAACAAGAATGATAATCAGATTGAATGGTGCCCCCATAACAATCTCCGTACTGTACGCATTGTTACCCATTATTTGTCCAACAATGGTGGCATCATCAACCATTTTAAAGACGGCTTTGGAACTGTGGCTATACAGTCTTGGGTATAGAGAGAGTAGAGCAGGGGACTGGGCACATGCCTTGAAGTGCGGCTGTGCTGATGGTCATCGAGGAAGACGTGTTGCTGTCAATGAGGAAGTTGAGGATCCAATTACACAGGGATGAGCAGAGACCCATTTCTCTGAATTTGATGATAAATTTAGAGGGGATGATGATGTTGGACTGTAGTCGATGAACAACAACCTGAAGTATGTGTCCTCATTCTACAAGTGGTCCAGTGCAGAGTGGAGAGCCAGCGAGATCACATCCATTATCGATCTGCGATAAGCTAATTGTGGTGGTCGTGTCCAATTTGTACCATTTATTATCTGTAACCCATGTAACACTACCCTTCACAAATTTTACAATCACTAAACTCCACCTTTTTGCGCACCTCTAAATTATCTTACTTCATTGTTGATTACTGTGCTTTCAATTGCCTGAGTCCCCGTGCTCTGAAATTCTCTCAGTAAACCTTTTCACATTTTTCCCTTTACAATGCTCCTTAAAATTGCTGTCATCGCATGTGCTAATGTAGGTTCCTTTAGCTGCCTATTATTTAATGTAAATGCAACTTCAGACGTTTTATTGTGTTAAATGAGCTATATAAATGCAAAGGGATAGTTTGTTCAGACTATCGTGTTAATATTGGCACTGCTGTTATGGCAAGTGGAATGTTTGTTTTGAACCTTTTTTTCTACAATTTGAATTAAAAGTCAGGTTTCTTTGACGAATGCACACTTCCAGAGCAATCCATTTTAACTAGGAGTTCAGTAAAGTGTGGTAACAGATGGGAAATACTTGTATAATGGCCACCTAAAAAAAGACACAAGTTTTTAATATATTTCACTACATCGGGAAGCTACAAGTTGTTTAGCAGCCTATAAACCATTCTGGAGTGTAGGAAGTGCAGCAGACAATTTCTGCACAGCAAACTCACACTTGCACCTATATGACTATTTGTTTTAGCGAAGTTGTTTAAGGAATATATGCCAGGATAATGGGTAGAACTTATCTGCTGTGTTTCAACATATATTGTTGCATTTTCTACATCAAATGGGAAATGGAGCCCTCGTTTTGCCCTCTGTAACATTTACAGAGTACAAAAACTGCTATTCGATATTCGTAAATCCTTAAGGGCCTGTCCCGCTTGGGTGTAATTTCCGCGTAATGCATGTGGCGCGCGAAGATTTTGTGAATCACAAAATCCTGGGATGCTGCGTGCATGACAGTTGGGGTAGGAATAAATTTTACATTTGGTGGTCGGGAAATTCTGCCTGTGCAGCATCATGTCATCTTCCTCCTGAGCGTGCGGGGTTATCCAAGTTTTATTGCACTGTATTGTGGCGTGGATCTTCTTCTGCTTAAGCTCCTGAAATGAGACTGCAATAAACAATTGTTCGACCCAAAATCACAACCCTACCTCAGCACCAAACCACTATGGAGTCCACATATGTATGGTGGTTCAATGTACATTTTGGCTCCATCATGATCTAGTTTATATAGAATAACGGATAAGAGAGCATATTTATTGTTGTTGTTGCTTCCAATGTGCCTGTAAAGCTGCAGCGTAAAAGTTCTGCTTCATATGATTAATAACATATCTTGACTATTGATTCTTAAAAAGTACCATCAATTGTGCAAGGCCTGATTAGAGGTTGACCAAATCCACTTTGAAGCAGTTCAATGATGTATGCCAAATTTGAAGCTAGATACAAAAAACGAACCACTGGAGGAACTCAGCAGATCAGGCAGCAATGGTGGATGCAAATGACATCCATGACAAAATGGGTGATGAGCGGATGCAAGAGGTGGAGGGAAAGGGACTTGGTAACTCTCCACACAGACATTTACTGCAAACCCATTGACGCCCAGAACCACCATCACTGCATGTCCTTCTACTCTGTCTCTTGTAAAGACGCCATCCCTTTCTCGCAGTTTCTCTGTCTCCACCACATCCGCTCTCAAGATTAAGCTTCCTACTCCAGGACATCTGAGACACACTCTTTCTTCTATCACCAAGTTCTGACTCCTTCACCTTCTCCATCTCCCCATCTGTTCTCCACCTCCCCCCTACTCTGGGCCCCCATTTTTTGTTGCCCCCCTCCCTTCAACCAATCACCCGCTCTCTGGTTGTACATTTCTCGCATCGCTTTCCTTTATCAGATTCCATCTTCTCCATATATCACATCCAGCCTTGGTTACTATCTCCACCCTTTTCTCCCCCACCTGATTCATCCGTCGTCACCTCCTCCTCACTTGTATCTACTTATCACTTGCCTAAGCTCTTACCTCTTTCCATCATTCACCTCTTTCCATCAGTTATCTTCCCTCTGCACCATCAGTCCGAAGAAAGGATTGACCAAAACACCATCTGTTTATTTCTATCCGCAGATGGTGCCAGACCCGCAGTTTGTTTGTCGTTCAAGATAATAGCATCTGCGATCTCTTGCGTCTCTTTGGCATTAGATACAGTTGGCCATCTTTTGCTGTCTTTTTTTTTGGCTGCAGCGAGTATATTCACGTCACCTTGTAATTCTGTTTAAAATCCTTGTTTCTCTGTTCTGTTTTTGTGCTGCCAGGTAACCTATGCTGCACATGATGCCCAGGTGTCTGTGGCTCTATTCTTTCACCTACTGGGATTCAGCAGCACATCACAAGAAGATGCCACCTCGTCTCCGTATGAGCCCAGCTGGCAGCAGGTACTGGCAAGGTGCCAAGGCCTGCTTGATATCCCATTTAAGAGCAAGATGGGTGGAGGTTGTGGAGGGGAAGTGGGAACCGGTGAAACAAACTCTCAGCAGAGACGCCGAAACAAGAGGCTTGGAGCCAGTCCGAAATTGCCGTCGGATGTGACTACCTCGGACCCAAGAAAAACGCAGCGCAAACCGCTTGGGGTTGGATATTCCGCCAGGTAAAGGAGAGCTCTTTGCTAGTTATAGCTGTGACCAAACTATCTTGAGACATCTAGTATTGGGGCTTTACCTACTTTATTTAAAACAGGCAAAAGTCCCGTGCTGTTGCAATGGTATGACTGATGGAATAGAGTAGTCAATGCATACGATTAGGTACAGGTCTGACTGCGACACTCTTTGATGCAGGTGTTACATGCTTCCTCTCCCTCCACACTGAAATACGTTGGTAAATTAACTTGTAACTACCTTGCTCATGAACCTTACACTGTTGGTACCACTTCGAGTCATGGAGACATTCAGCATGCGATCTGACCCTTTGGCCCACTGAGTCCACACTGACCACCAAGCACCATTTGCACCACTTACTTACTTACTGCCCATTATGCTTCGTGGCACGTAGGGCAGTAACGAAGGTCCTCCACTCCTGACTGTTCTGGGCTAGCTTCTGGACACTACCCCAGGTCAGGTGCATTGTTTTCATTTCCTCCTCGACAGTTCTACGCCAGGAGGTTTTGGGTCTCCCTCTTTTCCTTTTCCCTCCCGGTGTCCAGTGCAGGGTTATTCTTGGGATGCTGTCTGGTACATTCATCCTAGCATCTGTCGATAGCCTTGGAAATCCACCATGCCCAGTAGTGTTGATTCCTTCAGTTGCTGTTTCCGTAACATATTTGTTTTACGGGACAGGGTTGTTAGCCCTGTGCTCAACCTCCAACCTGGAGGACCAGTGGATCGCTCTTCGTCTCGCCTCTACCCTTCGACCTGTCCAGCATGGGACACCCTAACAGGAGACAAATCTCCCGCTGGCATAGCTCTAGGGATCACTGAGACGCACAAGCTCCCCAATCTTACACCCTAGAGATAATTTACAATTTTACAGAAGCCAATTAAACTACAAACCTGTACGTCTTTGGAATATGGGAGGAAGCCGGAGCACCCGGAGAAATCCCACATGGTCACAGGGAGATCGTACAATCTCTGTTCAGACTGCACCCAAGGTCAGAATGGAACCTGGGTCTCTTGCGCTGTAAGGCAGCAACTATCCTTCTGCTGTTGTACAGAGCCCCAGTGAGACTACACCTGGAGTACTGTGTGCAGTTTTGGTCCCCTAATTTGAGGAAGGACATTCTTGCTATTGAGGGATTGCAGCATATGTTTACAAGGTTGATTCCCGGGATGGCGTGACTGTCATATGCTGAGAGAATGGAGCAGCTGGGCTTGTACACTCTGGAATTTAGAAGGATGAGAGGGGATCTCATTGAAACATATAAGATTGGTAAGGGCTTGGACACACTGGAGGCAGGAAACATGTTCCCGATCTTGGAGGAGTCCAGAACCAGGGGCCACAGTTTAAGAATAAGGAGTAAGCCATTTAGAACAGAGACGAGGAAACACTTTTTCTCACAGAGAGTGGTGAGTCTGTGGAATTCTCTGCCTCAGAGGGTGGAGGAGGCAGGTTCTCTGGATGTTTTCAAGAGAGAGCTAGATAGGGCTCTTAAAAATGGCAGTCAGGGGACATGGGGAGGCAGGTTCGGGGTACTGATTGGGGTTGATCAGCCATGATCACATTGAATGGCGGTGCTAGCTCGAAGGGCCAAATGGCCTACTCCTGCACCTGTTGTCTATTGTCGATTATCATTAAAGTCAAATGACCCTATCCACTGTAACTTTACTGTGATTTTGAAATTTATAGTTTTAATTAAATTATTTTACTTCAGCCCAAGCACGGAACACCCAAGTATTTAACCTTCTGCTATGGCACCTGACATAAAGAACCTCCAGGTTATTGGCTACATTTAATTAACCTTTGCATAAAAATGCAGCTGGTGATGGAACTTAAAAGGTACACTGAATTAATTTTATCACCTTGTCTGAGAGACTTACGGTGTCTCGTTCCACTGCAAATTGAATAATGTGTAATTGCATTTGATTTTCATAGGACTCAGATTAATTTTTGAGAGGAGGGCAGTCCCAATAACCTTCCCTTCCTCATTGTCCACAGATACTGGGCGCCTCCTGATCTCTGTGTGAGGTGATTACATGTGAATCACAACATTTAATAAGGTGTGTAGGAAGGAAATGCAAACCAAAGATAGACACAAAATGCTGGAGTAACTCAGCGGGATAGGCAGCATCTCTGGGTGACGTTTCAGGTTGAGACCCTTCTTCAGACAGTCAGGGGAGAGGGAGGTACAGAGATAAGGAAATGTAAGGTGTGAAAATGAGACAAAGGGGATGGAGATCAAGGGAAAGGTAGAATAGGTCATTGTTAACTCGGAGAAGGTAATAAGGTTTTGCAAGGACCACAAATACTGGCATCTGATGCACTCTGAACAATATCAATTCAGAGGTGGAAACCTGGCACAGTTTTACTAATACTGGTGGATTTAGATATATCGTCATTTTTTTTATTGTTAAGGTTATCCCAACATTATGAGTTAACTGAGAATCTTTGAAGCTGACTTGAACCATTTGAAATTTATATTTCCAAGCATTGCTGTTTGTAAATTCTATCTATTTTAGGTATGGAAATGCTTTCAGAATGTACTGGCTACAGTGTGGGTCCTCAAAATAAGTGTAGTTGTCCTGTGATTTTAGAACAAGCATGGTTGATTTATAGTCTAGAGCTACGCAGCACATAAAACTGGCTCTTCAGCCCAACTTGTCTGTGCCGTCCAATGTGTCTATTCTACCTGTATTCCTATGAACTCTATATCTTGCAGTTTCACCTAAGAGGCATGGCCAGTTTTGTACGGGAAATTTGATGGTTAGGCGAGTCTTAACCTAATATAAGTGGTTTTGGAATGTTACTCGCCTACATAAATTGCTTAAGACTTTGCGATGTTTTGGCAGCTCCCATCAGTTTGTACTGGAATTTGGGTTAAAAACTGGTGGAAATTATTCTAAGCCTCAGCCTCTCCAGGAAAGTACTGGTGCAGGCGGTAAATGGGGTTGGACAGGAGTCAGAGTCAGATGGGATATCCTGTCATTGAACAGTCTGATAGTGGTGGAATTTGCTGATCTACTGACTAATTCAGAAACTGTGTTTGTCAGCTATAAGATCAGCCACGGTTGCAGCTGCGAGGAAGAAACTTTCCGGATACCGGTTGCAGCCGTTTGTGTAAGTCGCACATAATACCTTTCGGGAATGGGGAATAAACAAAGGTTTTTGCCAGCAACAAACTACATCACTCAAAAGAATAAGGAGAAAATATGGTTATGCCTTATGAGGACTGCAATCACACCTTAGCTGGAGAGGTGGTCATTCTTGTACATGCACTGATTGTTTATCAAGTCTTATATCATTAGCATTCTGTACAATTTTGTATACATTAATGTGCCTCATGAGTTTTTGTGTGTGATAGCAAAATATGAAACATCTGGCCTCAATCACAAACCCATCCTTTTTAATGAAAGCAGTGAAAATTCAATTTACTCCTTTTCATGTGGTAAACCTCAATGAGTAAATGCCCCCACTTCACTTTCAGTTATGAAAATGTTCACATTTTCTGGCAAGTTTGCATAGATTAGTTTAGTTTAGAGATGCAGCATGGAAACAGGCCCATTGGCCCACAGAGCCTGCGTCAGCCAGCAATCCCCGTTCACTCGCACTTTCTTACACACTAGGGACAATTTACAGTATAACCAAAGCCAGTTAACCTACAAGCCTATACACCTTTGGAGTGTGAGAGGAAACTGGAGCACCCAAAGAAAACCCACACGGTCATGGGGAGAATGTACAAACTCCACACAGACAGCACCTGTAGTCAGGATCGAACCCAGGTCTCTGGAGCTATAAGACAGCCACTCTACCACTGCGACACTTTGCTGCTTCTTGATGGAACAAACGGGCTGTATTAAATCTGTATTAAAGGAAAAAATAAAGTCTATGAGTCACAGTGGTTAATGATATAAAGACTCTGGAGTTATCAGCTGCACTTAGCATTCTGAGTAGATCTGCAGCTGAACTGTGGCTCCATTCTTTTGAAGAATTATTTATTTTAATAACAAATAAATTATTTTATACAATGTAGGTGTCCCCGCAATGCCAACATTTACTTCCCTTGAAAATGTGACAGTGTGCTGCTCTCTTGAACCATTGCAGACCTTGTGTTACTGCCTAATCATGGTCAGTTGGGTGGTGCAGCGGTTTGATGCAATGATAGTGAAGGGTCCACAGTATAATTCCAAGAGTATTGAGTGGACATGCTTTGCAGCTGAAAAGCTGTTCCTAATAAGGTTCCACGGGGCTTAACTGAAACCATTGGTTCATTTTTGTATATATTAATGAATAATTAATGATTAATAAATGACTTAAATATGCATTCAAGATTTACAGAACTTACAAAAAAAACCTATATGGTTGAACATGAGGATGATGGCCTTTTGACTTTTAGAGGTTGTAAATGGTCTGGCCTGAATGGCCACAAGTGAATTAAATAGAATTTAGTGCAACTGAGTGTAATGTGATGGATCTGGGGAGGTGCACAAGGCAAAGGAATTTCACTGCTCTTGAAACATAACCATTTTTCATCCCGATATTTTTACAGTGTAAAAAAAGCAACATTTCTTTTGCAAACTGGAAACAGCGTTTGTACATGTGAAAATAGACTGCATAGCATTTAAACGCGCAATAACTAGGATATTGAGAAGCGTGGAGGTACAGGGGATCTCAGAATGTATGGCTCACAGACCCAGAATGATAAACAGCAAAGTTTGTTTAATGGATGGGAACCAGGAGAGATGGGGGCAGGGAGGGGTGGGGATGAAAGGAAATAATGTGGAGGTGCACAAAGATAGATTTAGCATCTTCTGCAAGATACATCATTCAACAACTTCAACAATACCTTGCAAAATCATAACTTCTACTGTCTGAAACCAAGTTCCCTGCCATGTCATAGAATGATAGAAAAGATAACTGTAGGTAAATATGGTAGTTAGGAAAGCACATGGGACATGGGAGCACTTGCAAAACTATTGCTTAAGCATTATATGCAATTCTTCTCACCACAATGCAGAATAGGATGGTTACATTGGAGAGGATGCAGAATTTACATAGAGAACTTGAAATGCACAGAGATAGTACTGTTGAAAATTTTTGTTGTTGTGTGGCTGCAGAAAACAAAGTTCCGAACGGAAAAATAAAGTTCATTATATTGTATTGAGATATATTACTGAACATTTTTTTTAATGTTTGGATTGGGCGGCGCTGTTTCCTTTGGGATAGAAAAGACTGAAGAGAGGCTTGATTGAGATGTATAACATTTTGATTGGGGGGGGGTGTAATTAAATAGCAATGACCTATTTCGCTTTGTAGAGAGGTAAAGAAAACAGGGGGCATGGACTTGAATCCCTTTCCACATTTAAAAGGTACCTGGATGTGTATTTGAAAGGTTGTGGCATGTTGGAATACAGCCCCTTCTGGAAGATGGGATTAAACTGGGCTGTTAGCACAGATATGACGGGCTGAATGATTTCCTTCTGCATCATAGATTTTCTATGATTCTATAAAGTCAAGCTGTGTTGTAATTTGAATGGGAACTTGGAGGTGGTGAAGTTTCAGACAAAAGAAGGAGCCAACGTGCTTTGTAACGTCGTCAGAGCTGCTATTTGTATTAATTGGATAGGCAGCAAAGAATTTCACTCATCACATGTGGCAATAAGGTATTCCATTCCCATCCAATTTGTTGTATTTAATAAAGCTTTAATAAAGCTTTAAAAAAAAAAGGTTACTTGCTGTTGACTACTTACCCAACAACATTTGCTTTCTCAACAATTGACATAAAGTTCATTTTTAAGGCAACTAGAGCGAAGAAATGGTAAGATTAAATGAGAACTTACCAGTTTGAAGTTTGATCCTTATTTTATGAGACGTTACGATGAGGGATTTCGTGAAGACCCCGCCAGCACGCATGCGCGACATTCTTCAAAGCAGCAGTGTGGAATCACAGATAACAACAATGACTGAAGATAGTAAGATTTAAGAGACTCTAATATACCAGTTGACCTTATGATAGAGGGTTGGGAGCGGAGGGCATGAAATCCCTCATCATAACTCCTCATAAAATAAGGATCAAACTTCAAACTGTAAGTTCTCGTTTAATCTTACCATTTTACTTCGGAGTCACGTGAGTGACTTCGTGAAGATATCAAAGCTCTGTGATTCCATGCCCTGGACCTCGTCCATGCTCACACACTGCCATAATTACTGATGGAGGAAGTGTGTTAACGTATTTCAGACTTGAACAAGCTGTGCCCATGGTTCTTTATCATAGTGAGGACCACCGGGTACCATGGTTGTGTAGGCCAGTTGAGTATTATCAGCATACCTGTTGCAGAATCTAGTTGATTTTTCTGCAATACCCGACTAATGAGACAGAATGGGGGAAAAGCATTTAAAAAAAAAACATTCCCCCAACGTAGCGAGAACGCTTCCATCACCACTGCCGCAGGATCTGGTTCCCAAGAAACATATGTCGGTATCAGATGGTTCAACCTGGACGCAAAAGGTCGATATTTGGTGTTCCATATTTGGCTATAATTTTAGCAAATATTTGTGGGTTCAACATCCACTCAATGTCGTTATTAAATACTCGTGACCTGGTGTCCGCCACTGTATTGAGCTTACCCGGAAGGTACGTAGCTGATATCCAAATATTTCTTTCAATACACCAGAGCCAAATTAAATTTGCCAATTCATCACAAGATATTGACTTGATACCACCCATATGGTTTAAATACGCCACCTCAGTGGTATTATTTATTTGAAGAACGGACATGCGTATGATGCAGATTAGTGCATTAAGCCCGCAGCCCATGACATGCTCCCAGCATTTCCAAATGGTTACCTTGTGATTGAAAAAGAGTAGACTCGTGCAAATCCCCTCTGCCGCCACCACTGGAAGTGATGTCGGTAGCTCCCCAGCCCTGGGTGCTTGCGTCGGTTTGTAACCTTTTAATGCTGAGATTTTTGCACTTTCCAAGTTTTGATAGTGACAACAGTCCAAATTGTGCAGCTGGAATGTAGCTACAAGCTTCCCAATCACTTTAGCAGCATGTCTAATGGTCGGTTTCCTGGCGCAAGCAAGGCTGTTACATGCCTCTATTATATCTGTTGCTTTGTTCCCTGGGATAGTGACAATCAGAACCCCATGCATCCCAGAATGTACGCAACCTCCCTCCTGCTTGTGAGGTTATACATGCAGTACTCCCAAGAGAACCAGACCTCCTTACCTCCATGGTTACCGGTGGGGCTTGATGTTCTGGGCTTGTTTGTAGCCTCCATGAGCACCTGTTCCTGCAGCTGGTGTGTGGTTCTGCTGTGTGTCTCCTAGATCCTAGGAATACACTCTCTTGATGGAGAAGGTCCTGTTCGAGCAGCTGCTTGACCATATGCTCCATGCGACCGCCGCCGCATCTGCGGACGGCAAGTCGACTTCCCCGGGTTCTCTAGAACTACTGGGCTTCTGCCAATGGACCACACCTCATCGAGGTGATGTCTAGGGTACGTTGGCAGGTAGTAGCTGCCTGCCGCTCCTGCGGGGCTACACGACTCCCGCGCGAACATGCTGCTAGTCCGCCGTCTTCCGGACTGTAGCTGTCCGCCTGTCTGGTATGACAGAAGCAGAGACGAGTCGGTGCCGGCCGTCGCAGCGGGGCTCCCTGACATCCGCTTGGGCTTGCCGCCAGTCCTGGTTATACGGGACTGAGACGGTGCATAGTCGCTGCCAGCCGTCTCAGCAGGGCCACACGACCGAAATACACTGCCACCGGCCTGCACACTGGCAGCCTGCCCTGGTGGTGAGTCGGTGCATGCCGCTCCTGCGGGGCTACACGACTCCCACATGGATTTGCCGCTAGTCCACGGTCTTCCGGACTGAAGCGGACCGCCTGTCTGGTACGACAGCAGCGGCGATGAGTCAGTGCCAGCTGCCGCAGCGGGGCTCCCCGACATCCGCTTGGGCTTGCCGCCAGTCCTGGTTATACGGGACTGAGACGGCGCATAGTCGCTGCCAGCCGCCTCAGCGGGCCACACGACCGAAATACACTGCCACCGGCCTGCACTCTGGCAGCCTGCCCCGGTGGTGAGCCGGTACCTCCCGCTCCTGCGGGGCTCCCCGACTTCCCAGCAGGTACATCACCGGTCCGCGATCTGGCAGACTTCTCCGGTGGCATGTCGATGCCGGCCGCTTCAGTGGGGCTTCTCGACCTCGGTGCAGCTTTCCCCCTCTGGAGACCTGTAACAGAGGGGAAACAGAACGTGCCGTTGAACGAGGCACGGGTTTACGCACCTGTTTTCCGCTGGCCCGGTGGTGTTTAGGCAATAGCGGTAGGGAGTCAGGGTCTTGCCTACTCTGCACCCGCGCGGTGCTCCGACCAACGTGCAGTTCCCTGGCCTGCTGTGGTGGAGAGTAGGGCCCTGTCAACTGAACAGGGCTCCATAACTCCGTGTTCTTTTCCCGGCCCGCGGAGCGAGTGCTGCCGGTGTTGCGGGCATCTCCGGGGATTGTGGCCGCTGACTCCCATCCAAAGTCCCGTGGCCCTTGGAGGCATGCTTCGATGCCTTCATTCTGGTCTCCCTGCCCATCGTTTCTGTAAGCAAAGTCTATTACAGAAGCTAAGCAACTCAAGGTTAGTATTACTTACCTGAGGGCCTTTTTTGAAGCTGCCAGTGGAGGAGCTTCAAAAAAGCGGTCCGCAGTCAGTCTCGAAGCGGCCCGTGAAATACTCTGTCACGCAGAGTCCCTCTGATTCCTGTCGGGAAGAAAACCCGACTGCAGGTTTGTTTCCTTACCTGCAGGTCCGTTGCAGTAGAGGAGCAACCCTCCTCCCTGCCTGTCGCCTCGCATGCGGGCGACGATATGTCGCGCATGCGTGCTGGCGGGGTCTTCACGAAGTCACTCACTTGACTCCGAAGTAAAATAAAGTTTGGATCAAAATTTGCTTGATTTGGTTTCACTGATTAAACTGTTCTCACGTAACCAATTAAAATCAAATACAACATCAGATGACCGATTTGCATGTCAAGGTTGCTGCTGACCTCCACCAGAGATTGGAGCTTTGCCCTATTAGCCTTTCGCCCCTATACCCAGGTTAGACGACATATATCCAGGTTAAATGAACTAGTGGCACAATGACGCAACTGGCAGAGCAGCTACCTCACAGGGCCAGAGACCTTCCGGGGTTACGTCCGCGCCCAGGTGGTATTAGAGAGAGACTACGCGCTGTCCACGGGCGCCTTGGGGGATTTCCGGGACCGCTGGACACCACGGAATGCATCCTTGACAAGGATTGTAATATATTTGTTTAATTTTCAGTATATTTGATCTTTAAGAATATTTGTTTTACGTTGTGCTATGATGGTTGGTTTGTTGGTATTGTTTTGTATTGTACATATTATTCTTGTAAATAATTGATTAAAATTAATGTTGGTAAAAATAAACACAGTGCCAGAGACCCAGGTTTGATCCTGATCTTGGGTGCTGTCTGTGTGGAGATGGCAAATTCTCTGGGTGTTCCCATTTCCTCCGATATTCCTCAGTGGGTTGATGCTTAGTTTAGTTTCCAGATGCACTTTGGAAACTACTGCATCAATGCTCAGGCTGCATCGTTCAAATGAAACACATTCATGTAACATCTTTTGTGGCTACAGTATATCTCAAAGTCAATCATTCTGGCTACATAAATTCGCCCAAACGGAATTCACAAATCACTATCCAAATATTTATTACAGAATAAAATTCACTCTTGTGGAATTTATGTGGAAATAAATATAACTTCAATCAAAACATTAAATTATTTGTTTGTCAATGCACGATTCTCGACACATGCGCAGTTGATGGGGCCCTTACGATACAGACAATTTTCCAATCCACAGCCCCGTTTGCAGTGAGAGTCACCTGCACTTGATGTTCTGCTCGCTCACTAATTTTGAACTTTGTGCCTGAGACGTCATCAAAAAGGCTCATTGACCGCAGCCTCTGTACTTGTGTGCACAACTGTACCTCTTCAAGTTGCGGGTGCAGCTGTCTGTTTCACGGTTCAGTGGTAAATGCCACCAGTGCCAATGCTAAATCTGAATCTTGAAATCCAACCTGGCCTTTCAATAGAGATTGCTAAAGCAAAATCTGTCAGAAGACCTTAAGGGCTTGAGCCGTATGGCCTCGCGGGGCCGGTCCCACTTCGATCTCCGGATCCGTATGGAGATGTGCGGAGCTGGTCCCGACATCGCGCGGGGCTCCGAAAAACTGACACTGTTCAAAATCCCGCGCAGCAACGGCCGACAGGCCCGCAGCCGCTTTGAGGCTGTACGCAACGTCTCGACATCGTACGCAGCATCATGAAGGCGTACGCCTAGCGCGTGGCGTTGCGCGATGACGTCACCGCCCGACGCCGTGCGACGTCCAAATTCACTCGGCCCTCTTCTGCCCAGCTGATTGGTGAGTATGATGTCGGGACCAGCCCCGCACAACTCCATACGCCTCCGCGGTTCGAAGTGGGACCGGCTCCGCGAGCCGTACGCCTCAAGCCACCACGTTTGGTCGCGCTCGTCGCATGCTGGTGGGATAGGCCCTTAAAGCACTAACAGAAGACCTTACATTATACAAAAATACAACGTAAACTAATGAACTCTGTAGCTTGCTTGTCAAAAAGAAGAGGGGGAAATTAATTTGAGAAATGATTTTGGAAAGAGATTTCTGGGAATTCACTGAACCGCCTCCATGCTTGGATTTTACTTTAGTCTGGTCTTGAAAATGAAATATTTAACACAAAATAGGACAGGCGATCAAGTTACGCAGGTGTAATTTGGGGGATGGTTAGAAAGGTATCATTTGGGTTTGCTGTGATTTCCAAATGTCAGTTGTTGCCAAGTGCTGAAATCACCATTGGCAGCAGTTAATTTTTCATGCTCGCTGCACTGTAAAAGAGGGCTCTAGTCATAATCTGAAGTGAACTAATTGCTACTTGTTGCATTGTTTGCAGGAAATCGCCACTATACGACAACTGTTTCCTCCACGCCCCAGATGGACAACCTCTCTGCACCTGCGACAGGAAGAAGGCTCAGTGGTACATAGACAAGGGCATTGGGGGTATGTGGAACAGGGAACGAGGACAATGTTTATTTTCTGAGAAAATGAATTATGCTGTCACTGTCTAGAGCAATGAGGCAGAGAAAAAACATAAACATGCTAATAGTAGGTATGTTACAAAACTTACCTTGAGCGGCGCTGCAGTTCTGCCACTACCCGTGTGCGCAACTTTGGCGCCTTTCAGTGGGGGGCGGGTTTAAAATGCCGTTTTTCTCCAGACAGGGCAAATCGATCCATCTCGGGGGATTTCGTTGCTAAAGAGAAATCGCTCCGACATTTGATTTATGAAGGTATTTTTAAACTATGCTAGATCATTTATTAGCTAGAGTAATTTAAAAATCATCTTCTAAAGCCGTGAACGCCGACAACGGGAAGGAGTTTACGTAGGGGATAAAATAAAGTACACAGTTTATTTTTACATAAAACGTGGTTCTTAGGAAGCATTTAATCAAATTTTCATGTTGCGAAAAGGGGACAAAAAAAAACATGAACCGGCAGTATTTTTCCTACCGACTGTGGGTTAAATTCACCGCAAAATGCAACGTTTCAAACCACTGCGTTCCACTAAAACCCACTCGCAAGTTGATTTAAATGGCTATTAATTTGCGGGAATTAAACACTAAATTCCTTCCATTTGGCCTATAAAATCATGAAAATGAGATTTAAAAATCATGTTATATTGTGAATTATTGTGTGAATGTTATTTGGACACTTTAAAAATGTTTATCATTTCTTAAGAAATGGATAGATGTTTAGATCTAGTAATTGAATTTTGTAATAGCTACAATTAGGTAACTAACTAATTATATGCTTTAATTTCAGGTCATCCAAGTAAGATTGTGTAATATTTGTTTCAGAATGCTTCAATCTCTAATAACTGAAAATTTCATTAAGTTCTCTTAATTTTTAAGAAAGTTATGGGCTTTTGACTGTCCTACATCACAGCTTTTGAGTTAAGTCAATGGAAAGGCAATGGGGAACAAGATGCTAATTTCCGAGTATGAAAATGGCTATAACTTTTTTAATACTGAAGATATTAAAGTGAATTAGGTGTCAAATTAAACTTATTTTTATGCTTTATCAGATGGGATAAATAGCAGACTTGATTTTTAAAATCTCAAAATTTTGTATCATTGCTACTAATAGGAACTCGTACCAAATCACTTAGTCAATAGCTCCCTGCAAATCTATCGTAAAATCGATTGAGATTCCAACCACAAATTGTTCCCTGATAATTTCACAGATGACATATTTTGATATCTTTACTGTAAGATCTAATTCATACCTCACCTTGATAAATCAAGTCTTAGTTATGATTTGTATATTTCTCTGTGTAACACAGTTCATACAAGTTTCTTCCTCCATGATCTTCAATTCCTTTTTAAAAATCTGCTTTAATATCTCCCACACTGCCTGGTTTAACCATTTGACATTCCCTCCTCCTTCTACCTTTAATTCCTATTCCATATTCCTCATCTCGTGCACATCTCACCCTTTCCTTACTTCTCACTTCCTACTTCCTTTTTTATCAATTCCTTTCTTATTACACTCTCCTGTCTCCTTTTCCATCTGTGTTCTCTCATCCATCCTATTCCCCAGTTGTCCTGTTATCTTCCCCCTTCCTCTTTCATTACCATTTCTTTCCTTTCTTCCCCATTTAGTTGCCTTTACCTATGGACTCAATATTATTATTATTATTATTATTATTAGGAATGTTAGCCCATGCATATCCACGGAATTAGTTAAAATTCTCTAATTTTTTGATGACCAAAATGAGTGGTTATTGATAAATTGCTGCTAATCATCAGAAAGCCCTTCTTGAATCTGAGTAACCGTCTGTTATTCATTCAGAGCTTACCAGCACAGAGCCTTTTATTGTGAAGTTGAAGTTTGAGCCTTCAGGAAGACCGGAGTCTCAGCAAGATTATTACCTGATAACCAAGGAGAATCTGTGTGTCGTGTGCGGCAAAAGAGAGTCTTACATCAGGTATAACCTTGTGAGAAGATAAATATTGTTGTTGTCTGGAATATTAATCAGCAGATGCCATTTCAAACCCCACCAAAGGGTTTGTCGAACTGAATGCAGTTAAGTAACTGCAACTGGAGCATTAGCTCATATCAATATTGTTGGCCATAAAGACTGCCAGTTGTAAAAACTGGTTAAGCTATGTCCTTTAGGAAAGCAACAGTAATCTGACTCTTAACTGCCTGTGAAGTGGTTTATAAGCCAGTCAGTTGAATTAAACAAAAACAATAAGCATGCAGTAAGAGCAAGATTGGAAAAGCCACCTGATCCCGGCATTAGGCTTGGTCACAGCAAAGGCAGATCCAACCCGGCTGATTGTTTGAAGCAGAGCAGTGCGATGGTTGGGCTGTTGTCTCACTGTCCCAGCGACTGGGTTTGATCCCGATCTGTGCAGAGTTTAAACATTCTCCCAGTCACTACGTGAATGCTGTATTTTCCTTTCACATTCCAAAATGTGCTAGTAGGTCAAAGGATTGTTGTTGATCAGCCCTAGAGTAGGGATGTGGCAAAATTATCAAAGGGGACGGGATGGGCTGTGAGAAACAACAGGGTAACAATGAGGGGGAGAATAGAACCAATGGGTTTATTCTGTAGGGAGTTGGCATGGATCAGGTAGGCTATGCACACTCCTTTTTTGTAATCAGTTAGTAGTCCTGGCTATCATCTTGGAAAATGTGTGAATTAGAAGACCTCCCCCTCGATATTGGTTTAAACAATAGTTAGAGATTGCTACAATCAGCCATTGTGGCAGACCTTGACACCATCCTTGGCTTTGTCAAGTCAAGTCCAGAGAGTTTATTGTCATGTGTCCCAGATAGGACAATGAAATTCTTGCTTGCTGCAGCACAACACAATATTTAGGCATAAATACAGATCAGATCAGATCAGTATGACCATATACCATAGAATATATATATACACACATAAATAAACAGATAAAGGTCAATAGGCTGTATAATTCATAATTTGTTTGAAGTTGTATTTAGTAGTCTGATGGCTGTGGGGAAGAAGTTGTTCCTGAACCTGGATGTTGCAGATTTCAGGGTCCTGTACCTTCTACCTGATGGCAGTGGAGAGATGAGTGTGTGGCCAGGATGGTGTGCGTCCTTGATGATGCTGGCAGTCTTTTTAGAGGCAGTGCCCATTGCCCATTGGCTGCCTATTGACAGTGCAAAATCATCAACATTAGCAACACTGTGTCCGAGAGTTTGATATTCGTCACCAAGAGTGGTATAATGACACACTACTGACTGAACTGGATGAGTCGTGAAGAACATACCTGTCATAATTGGTTTGCAGTAGAGAGGGAGTGAATCAATACAAGAGCGAAACCCACATGATCCCAGCCTCATTGATCTGCCTGCCATTGATGCACCTTCCATGATAATATTGATCTGTATGATCACAGAGTGCACTCTGTCACGCTTATGGTACCACCACTGCTAAACGGAATAGACTCAGCACATTGCTGGCTACTGAAAATTGTTTCCATGAAATCCAATGGGGGCTCAGCAGGAGTAGAACTTAATTCTATTCTTTAACCTCATGGCTCTTCATAACCTTTCCTCTACTGTTTCAGTGATCAAACCTGGTTCATTGAACATTTGAGAAGAGCAACACCAAAGATACCTGAGAAATGAGGTGCCAGTCTAGGGATGCCCAACCCAGGTCTGCCGCATGAAGTGGAAGCATTGTTCTATAAAGCAGAGCTAAGGTTTCCCACATATGGGGCTCAGATGAAAACTGACGTTCTGTCATATTCAGCTGTTTATTATACCAGTCAACCAGGCAAGCAAGAGGCTGGAGAAGCCTCTTGACAATTCCCCATATCCTGTGTCTGCAAAGGCTTCTACAAAATAACTTTGTCCAAATGCCTCAGTTGTGCAGAACCAACAAGAGTAAAGCCATCTGCAGATTTGGTTCCCCATTCACCACCTCAAATGATCACTAGTTTAAGCATTCACTTCCTCTATCACTGGTGCATCATGTGTGCCATCTACAATTTGTGCATCAAGACTTCTTCCAAGATGGGAGCCAAGCCCTTGTCCTTTGCCTAACTCAGGAGCTGTAGTCAACATCGAGCCACCTGAGGTCCCTCTGAGTCATGCAGTGGTTCTTCCATTATTGCTGATGGGCATCCTATGATTTGCAACTTCACAGCACTGAGATACCTTTTATGCACAAGCAAACAACTCATTTCTTGGGCAGAGAAGTTGGGAGATAATTGGTACCTTTGTCAATAAGGCTGCTTTTCGTGAATGAGTATGTAAACATTTGCATTCTACCAATCCCGTTAACTCTGTGAGTCATGTTCTAGTCAGCAGTCATGAAGTAAATGGGAGAGAACTGACGCAGTCATGAGATATAGAGGATTATGATTCAGACTGTTTGCCAAATTTGAACCCATTCAAGTACTTAATTAATTCTAGTTCATCTGATAAGCAGAAACCAGGTGAGTTGGGTTTATTGCTATATGCACGTGCAATGAGATATAGGTACAACAAAAGCCTTGCTTGCTGCCACATCACAGGCACATAGACTCAGATTGAGTACACAACTCTCTGCAGCCTCTTGCATTCCTGTGCATTGGAACTGCCATACCCAGACCATGCCCGCAACTAGTTACAATAGTTTCTACAGTATATCTCGAAGATTATTAGTGTACTCTATTTAAGAAATTAGAGGCGCTCGCCCGCTGCCTTTTGTGATTACAGCTGCACAATGGGTTCAGAACAGGTCATCCAAGATGTTAACCCATGAATTTGAAGCTGCTAGCTCTCACCACCACCAGCTCATCGATGAAAATGAGCCCGTAGATGCCAGACCTCCGCTTTCTCAGTCAACAGTTCTTTGGGCTTGTCGATGTTGAGTGAGAGGTTATTGTTGAGTAATGCTCAACTAGGTGTTATAGCACTCTATAGTACACTGACTCATCACCCGCGGTGATTTGACCAACAGCGGTGGTGTTGTCAGTGGATTTGTAGATGGCATTGTAATTGTGCATAGCCTTGCAGACATGGGTGTGTAGCGTAGAGCAGGGGTCTAACCACAAAGCTTTGAGGTGCCGGCGGTCACTTTGTCCACTCCCCCCTTCTCTGCAGTGTCCTCTCCCTCCTCCCCTGAGTCAAGGTGGATGGTGTCGGCGACTGTGGGGCAGGTGGAGGGGGAGCGTACAAAGCGATGGGCGACAGGAAGAATCGGCAGCTGGTGAGAGGGGAGGGAGCTCCACGGTGGCTAAGCACTCTGTCGGTGGCGGTGGCCTGAAGAAAGCGCTTTTGGCCAGAGACTACAACATGAGCCACAACAACAGCCACGTCAACTGGACGGTGTGGCAGCTGGTGATGTAGGGCTTGCTTGTTGAAAATGTCAGTGATGCGGCTGGGAGTTGCTCTCCACTGCCTATCTCATTCTTGCTCGCCTTCCCAGTGTCACCGAAATTGGCCAAAGAGCAGCAAGCCTGAGCAATGTCTTTATAATCTATGAAGCAGACTGGTTGGCCTCGCCATCCTCCCGTTGCAATATCGCAGGCCATTCAGGAAATGGGTCCACCTATTGTGAATTGTTTGCATACCTGCGCGTTTATGTAACTCACTTATTGCGTAAGTCGGGGAGTGCCTGCATAGGCAAATTAGTCTGAAGAAGGGTCTCGACCAAATGCACCCATTCTATCCAGAAATGCTGCCTGTTCTGCTGAGTTAATTCATCATTTTGTGTCTATCTTTGAAGCAAATTCAGATCATTTCTGCGGCAGGAGTTGATTATTGCTATAACCAATATGGTAGATCCAAGTGCTGCTGGATGGTAATCATTGAGGCACGTCCTCATACCTTTCTTTGGCACCAGTATGATAAATGCCCTTTTGAAGCATGTGGGAAATTCAGATTACAAAAGTGAAAGGTTAAAGATGTCCTTGAATACTCCAGACAGTGGGTCCGCTCAGGTCTTTTAAGTACTGTGCCTGGGCAAGATAGCCTTTTCGTAGATTCAGCCTCCTGAAAGATGTTCTGATGTTGGCCTCAAAGACTATCACAGGGTTGTCTGGGGCTGAGGGAGCTTGTGTTGGTATGTCATTATTCTCCCCTTCAAAACGTGAACAGAAAACAAGCTCATCTGGAAGTGATGCACTATTGTCACCTGGTAGCCAGTAAATGATAATTTAAATCGAAATACGCATCTGTAAAATCCTGGGGATGCAATTAGTCAGAATCCATCTTCACCTAGAGAGTACCTGATGGATATATAAAAATTAGGAATAAATTTCAGATACTCAAATCAGCAACATGTGATGGAAATGAGCCCAAAGATCTGTGTGGGAACAGAATATTTCATTAGTGAAAGCCACTTGTCAAGTTTGCTAACGACATGAATGTAGCTGCTTTATAAATGGTAAAGATTATAGCATTCAATTATAAAAATATTAATATATCAAGTAAATAGGCAGTATGAAGGCAAATTGATTTAAATGTGAGGTAATCTATGAAGTGCTTAAAAATAATAGAATAGTTTCAAAACATGAAAGGCTCGCAGGTCTAAAGAGGTCACAGGTCTAAAGAGATCTAGTGGTCCATGCATACAGAATCATTAAAATGTTATGAGAAAATACGAATAAGGAAGGCCCATGTGATGCAGGACTTTATATCTGGAGGACGAGCGTATAGCAAACCCAGAGTCAAGAAGGCTAGTTTGAAGAACTCGAGGATGGAGATCCGAGGAAGCGGCATTGCTATACTTGGAGTCAATGTAAATCATTAAGCAGTGGGTTAATAAGTGTATGAATTGCCTGCTTAAAAGTAATCTTGGTTACTTACAGCAGTTATCTTGGCCTTATTAATTCAGGAGTTTGTCATCTGCTGCAACTTATAGCCTCACTTTATAAAGTTCAGATTTAGATTAAATAAGTGGTTTGTCTTCCTTTAGGAAGAATGTTGTGCCCCATGAATACCGCAAGCACTTTCCAGTTCAGATGAAAGACCACAATTCCCATGACGTTCTCCTCCTGTGCACTGCCTGCCACGCTGCCTCAAACTGTTACGACAACATCCTAAAGCAGCAACTGGCCCAGGAGTTCAACGCGCCAATCGGTTGTGAAGAGAGCGTCCGGTTACTGGAGGACCCAGTCCGCAGGCAGGTGCGATCCGGAGCCCGGGCCTTGCTGCATGCCGACAGCCTTCCTGACACTCGGAGAGATGAACTGCAATATACCCTGAAGGCCTTTTTTAATGTGGAGACGTTGACTGATGAGTTGCTTGAAGAAGGAGCAGCACTAGAAACCAGGTGTGGAAATTCTTGATTCGGATGCAGTTACAAAGATAAGCATTTATGTTATGCTATTAACATGGTGACAATGTAGAGTCATAAAGTGATGCAGCATGGAAACAGGCCCTTCGGCCGAACTTGCCCACACCGGCCAACATGTCCCAGCCACATTAGTCCCACCTACCCGTGCTTGGTATATATTCTTCCAAACCTGTCCTATCCATGTACCTGTCTAACTGATTCTTAAATGTTGGGCTAGCCCCTGCTTCAACTACCTCCTATGGCAGCTTGTTCCATACACCCACCACCCTCTGTGTGAAAATGTTATCTCTCAAAGTACTTTATAAGGATCAGTAATAAACAAAACAGCCACATAAAGAATTAGGATTTTTGAACATAAACTAGGTTTCAATAATTGTTTTTAAAGTGTGAATTGAAGGAGAGAGTGGGGTGAAGAATGGGTAGAAAATGTAAGTGTTGGGCCCATCTACACAAAGAAATTACCATGAGGAAACATTGAAATTGGAGATTTACAAGAAGTCTTAGATGGAGGAAAGCAGAATTCCCAGAGATTTTTAGAGCAGGAGCAGATTGTGGAGTTAGGACAGAGTGAAGCCATGAGGCCAATGGTAAATATTTTAAAATTGAGGCATTGCTGTTCTCAGCAGAACAGAGCACTGATGGAGAGGGTGAAAATTTAGATTAAAGTCTACAACCACGTGTTCCCTCTCACAGAGCCTTGCCTGGTAGGGCACGATGATTCTAGCAGTGGTCATAAGGAGCAAGCCATTTGGCTTGGATTGTGATGAAGTGTTGCTAAACCCATGTCTGTGCATTGCAGTCCTGCTCTCATTTTTCTCTTGAAGTCACTGTCATCCTAATGAGAAAAGTTGATGGTATATATCTCCTTTTTACATCGGAGGAACAAACCTCAAATTTAAGAAATTTAAAAAAAAAAAATCAGTGATCATGTATCTTTGAAATCCTCTGGGGATCCCAAAGTAATGTTGGTAATTTTTTAATTAATTGAAATGACCTACAATTTGCAACACAAAATCACATGTACAGTGAAATGGATGTGTGGTGGTGTTTATGTCCATTCTACCTTATTTAATCTTTTCAGTGGAGGCTTGTTTCCTTTTTTCCTCCTCATATCTTTATCTAGTATCCACATTTCTATACCTTCCTCAAAAGATGGACAGAAAAGCCTCTACAGATCTCCTAATCCTTCATTGTGCTCCTCTGCCCTTTCCACAGGATATTCAACGAGAACCATATCCCCCACGGTCTGAAGGTGACACAGTCCTGTGCAATTGGTGGGCTCCGAGCCTTGATGTCTTTGGAGAAACGCTGGCGACAGCACTTCCTGGACTACATGCAGCCCCAACACCTTCCACCCTTGTGGTCTGTGAACCACAATCACAACAAGCTCCTCAGCAAGTATGGAGATGATTTAACGGTTGTGCTGACGTGAAATGAGTTGTATGGCACTCAATCTCAATTTTGGTATATTTTTACAAAAACTTGCAAGGTACTGGAAAGAACATACGTTTTTGAAAACTTTTCAAGGACATGCTAGTACTAAAACATTGAACAGTTAAACGGAACACTAAGGCACCACGAAGCATTTAGATTTAAGAGGCTTGCTATGAAAATATAACACCCATTTAATACATCATGTCAAATTAAGATTTCTAACAAAAACTAAATAGGATTTTTTTTAAACAAAATGTTTGCATGGTAAAAACAGAGTCTTCTGCTTGGAAGAGACACCAATTTGCAATGTTTGAGCTATGTGAGGAGTGATTTCTGTTGTTATCGTGCTGGGTGAATTCTGTGGGCTTGTCCTTCTACTTAGTTTTGGACATTATTGATGCTAGCCATTAACCTGGGCAAAACTCAACAGAATGTGGATGGGCATCTCGGATTCTGCCGTGTCCCATTTTCACAGCTAGTTTGCAACTTCAGCTCTTTGTTATGTCATCTGTGCCAAAATATATGAGTAAAAATAGTTTGGTTATACAGTATGTCACAAACTGAAATTTCAGTGCAACAATGTCCTTTCCATTTTGCTTAGTATTGTGCTGCTGTAGAGTAAGGTATCTTCAGGAAAGCTATCGTGTCAGTTGTCTACCTGTCCTGCCCAGCACATCTTGGGTCAACACTGGCTAGGCTAGGGTTGGTGCATGTACATCGGTTCTCCATCTCTGTCGCAAACTCATGACACACTGAAAGCATCACACTAAGGCCTTCAATAACTAAATGCAGCTGGTTTATAATACCAAACAAAATCATGCCTGAATGTTTTTGCAAACTATCAGCCATCAGCAGATGTACCATATGAGCAAACGGTTGTGTGAAACACTAAAAACATCATTTTCATAATCTTGTTCTCTCCTTACTTCGAATATCACCACTGGAAAATAACAACAATAATGTGTGCCCCTTTAGGAGCTTTAACATCTTGGGAGGTCAACAAATCAGGCACGTGCTGTTAGGGTAGGCAAGGTAGGCAGTGCCTACCCTGAATAAAATTATAAAATGGTAATTATTGAATATAAATAGCAAAGGCACAGGAGAATTATGCTTACCTAAGAGATCGATTTCTTAGGTAGGCATAATTCTCCAGTGTCTTTCATCCACAGTACATTTAAAACGCGGAAGTATGTGCTACTCACGTGCCGTCGACGCTGCTTCAAGCCATCAGTGGCAACGGTCTATATAGGCAGCTGAAATTCTGGCACCCTAGAGTGCGTGCATGTGCTGCGCAGCGCAAGTATCTTGGCGGGTTTTTCAAAGATGGATAGTGATTATCTTAAGAGTTTCTCTAAGCAATCTTTTGAGGAAAAGACCAAAATAATTAAAAATGCAGACCAACGCCGGAACTTAAAGAACTTCAACAGAGCCAAGGAACGAAAATAAGTCGAACATTTAAAACAGCTTGGTACAATAGGAAAGAGTGTTATGGGGTTGTATTTCAACAAATAGAATGTGGTAAGTAAATTTCTTTGAGCTATATGTTTTTAAGTACTTTATAAGACAAATTACTTTATAAAAGTCGACCGACAAATGACTTTATGAAAGTCAAAAGAACAATGCGCATGCGCAGTTTTCAAGATTTTTTTAAAAAGCCGACTGAGCAAAGATACTGACTGCCTATCCTGACTAATTACTCATGGCATGTGCCTGCAACAAATATTAACGTCAAGCCACATGAGATATGTGGATTGATGACCATGGTCTAAAGGAGGTTTGAAGGAGCATCCTGAAGGGAAAATAAAAGATTTAGGAATGGCGTTTCAGACCTCTCCACTTAGAAATCTCAGGTTATGGGTAAAGTAATGGCAATTGTGAAACCTCTTAGATTGGAGGAGGTTACCACAGAGCTAGAGAGGGACAAAACCCTGGAGACACTTGGAAAAACTTAGCCCTCTATATTTAGTGGAGACTGTTGAGCAAATTACTTAATGCAAGATACAGGCTATTAATCTGCATCAGGCCAACAATTACTCTGACTGTTTACTACTGATTGTGAAGGTTGGAAGTTAAATCCTATTACGGTTACAAAGCAGAACTTAAGATGACACTTCAAGGCAAGGCAAGGCAAGTTTATTTATATAGCACCATTCATACAAGCTGCAATTCATAGTGCTTTACAAAAGAAACAAGAGAATAACATAGTTTAAAAACATTGCAGAACCACAATACAACACAGGACAACAAAATAGCCAATAAGACAATTGCATGAATAGTAAAACAAAATCACTAAAATATTAAAGCGATTTTAAAAGCACATAAAAGGGTTAAGATTAGAAGATTAAGATTACCTGCATGTTGGGTTATGAAAAAACTACAGTAAACAACAGTGTTTTTAGGCCTGATTTAAATGAGGTTACAGTCTGTGCACACCTCAGGTGTTCAGGGAGCTTGTTCCACAGGTGTGGAGCATAGAAACTGAACGCTGCTTCAGCCTTTTTAGTTCTGACCCTGGGAACACAGAGTAAACCTGTCCCCGAAGACCTGAGGAGTCTAGGTGCCTCATATACAACAAGTAGGTCAGAGATGTATTTTGGACCCAGACCATTCAGTGCCTTGTAAGCCAGTAACAGAATTTTAAAATCTATCCTTTTACACACAGGGAGCCAGTGCAAAGATTTAAGGACAGGTGTAATGTGGTCCATTTTCTTGGTGTTGGTTAAGACTCTGGCAGCGGCATTCTGGATAAGCTGCAGTTGTTTAATTGATTTTTTACTGAGACCTGTAAAGATACCATTACAATAATCTAACCTACTGAAGATATATGCATGAACAAGTTTTTCAGTGTCTTCTTTGGACAGAAATCCCTTGATTCTTGCAATGTTTTTTAGATGGTAGTAGGCAGATTTGGTAATGGTCTTTATATGGCTGTTAAAATTCAAATCCGAGTCTATAACTATACCAAGGTTTCTGGCTTTGTCTGTGGTTTTCAGTGCAATTGAGTCAAGTTGAGCACTTATCTCTAGCCTTATTTTTTTGAGGCCAAGGACAATAATTTCTGTCTTTATTTGCATTGAGCTGGAGTAAATTCTGGTTCATCCACTCATTAATTTGTTTGACACACTGACTCAGTAAGTGTAGGGGACTATGGTCATGCGGTGACACTGCGATATAAAGTTGTGTGTCATCGGCATAAGTATGGTAGGATATGTTAAAATACTCTATGATCTGAGCTAGGGGGAGCATGTAAATATTAAACAAGATGGGTCCAAGAATGGAGCCCTGGGGAACCCCGCATGTGAGTTTTGTATGTTCTGATTCATAATTACCAAGGGAAACAAAATAATCCCGATCTTTCAAGTAGGATTTGAACCAGTCCAGCACAGAACCAGAGAGTCCTACCCACTTCTCCAGTCTGTCAAGCAGTATGTTATGGTCCACCGTATCAAAAGCAGCACTGAGATCTAGAAGTACCAAAACTGAAGCTTTTGATGCATCACTGTTTAGATGTATGTCGTTTAGGACCTTAGTGTAAAGAACGTGCACTCACACAGGGAATTCTTTACTATGGCTTTATTAACTACACACACATTGATGCCCTAGCTGTACAAGGTCTTGCACGTTTACTAGAGAGCGATATAGGGGATGGGAAGACACTGATATACTTAATAAAAGGGGAGTGGTTAGCAGAGCTACGTAACTACAATTAAAGGGACATGCACTAATCATCTACATCCTTCCTCTACAAAAGAAAGGAACGTGACAGCCGACCATGTCTCATGCGCTAGGGCAACCAGAAACATAAAGAAACAACGAAACAGCATCAATCAGACATATTCGCCATAACGGTCAGGCGGCTGCACGAGACGACCAGAGCGGGTCCGCATCCCGCTCACATCTCCTCCCCCCACGGGAACTGGCCGGACGGAAGCGGGAGGAGACACCTGGACAGGAGCGCTGCGAGGCGGGGATGGACGAGGCGATGAGGGGACTGAAGGCGAGCGCCGAGGCGACGGGGGAGAGCGGGGGGGTGGGACGGGTACAGGCACAGGGAGAAGGACAGGGACGGGCCGAGGGGGCTCGCGCACAGGGAAGGCAGCAGGCGGAACAGCAGACAGGGGAGAAGCGTGCGGGACAGCAGGAGGTGGAGGAGGCTCATTCACCAGGCGGAGGTGTTGACGGGATCTACGGTAGACTGTGCCATCGAGGTTGACTAGGTAGGAGCGGGACGAACCGGCAGACCCGACAACCACCGCAAGGCTTGGATGACCGGAGGTGGAACGCACGCGGACAACCTGCCCTGGAGACAGAGGAGGAAGGGCACGGCAGGACCTATCATGGGAGCGCTTCTGGATGGACTGCTTATCAGCAATGCGCTCACGGATCATGGCAGGCTTCAAAACGGAATGAGCAAGGATCTGCTGGGCCACTAGAATTGGAGGGCGCGTGACTCGGGACATGAGACGCTGCGCCGGGGAACCCAGGACATTGTCTCGGGGAATGTTACGGAGGTTCAGGAGAGCAAGATAGATGTCAGACTTGGAAACACGGCAACGCTCCAATAAGCCCTTCGCGCTGCGAACAGCGCGCTCAGCCAGGCCGTTGCTTTGAGGGTATTCAGGGCTGCTGGTGTAATGCCGAAAGTTCCAATGGTCAGCAAAGTCCTTGAACTCCGCGCTGGTGAACTGGCTGCCGTTGTCGGACTGCAGGCTTGCAGGAGACCCAAAGGTGGCGAAGCGGCGGCGCAGCTTCTCAATAACAGCAGAGGAGGAGAGAGAGGACAGCTGGTCGACCTCAAACCAATTGGAGTTTGAGTCCACAAGCACCAAGAAGTGCTTGCCGTGCCACTCGAAAATGTCGGTTGCCAGCGCCGACCATGGCAGGTCTGGCGCAGGCTGCTGCAAAAGGGGCTGCCGCTGCTGTTGCGGTGCAAGACTGTTGCAGGTAGGGCAAGACGACACCCTGTCCCGGAAGTAAGCGGCCATATCAGGCCAGTAAAACTGGCTCTGAGCAATGGAGAGAGTGGCCTCGGCCCCGGGATGGCCACGATGAGCAGTCTCAAAATACTGTTGCCGCAGAGCCTCAGGCACCACAACTTTGTGACCCTTAACGATTACACCATCTCGCAGCACCAGTTCGTCGCGGACCAGGAAGTAAGGCAGTGCCGCAGCAGGCAGGGAAGAACGTCGTTCGGGCCAACCCTGCTGGATGACTGCAGCTAGCTGTTGGAGAGAGGCGTCAGCAGCAGTGTGTTTGACCAGAGACTTTAATTGGTTGGAGGGTACAAAGTTGACGTTCAGAACTATCATATTGGAAGCCTCGTAAGGGTGATGGGTGGTCGAAGCAAGAGGCGCCCGAGATAACGTGTCGGCGATAAACATGTCCTTGCCTTTACGATATACCACGGAGAATGTAAAACGCTGTAGCTGAAGCATCATCCGTTGTAGCCTGGAGGAGGCAGCGTGAATCGGCTTCCCGAGGATGGTGACCAGAGGCTGGTGGTCAGTTTCAATGGAAAATTCAGTGCCCAGGATATAGTCTTTAAACTTCGAACAGGCAAACACAACAGCCAGCAGCTCCTTCTCAATCTGGGCATAGCGCTGCTCAGCTGGAGTCATTGTGCGGGATGCGAAAGACACCGGCAGCTGTACCCCATCATGGATCTGCAAGCAGGCAGCACCCAGTCCAAATTTGGAGGCATCGCAGGTGATGACGATAGGTCGGTTTAGGTCGAAATACTTCAGCGTCGGGGTGCAGATGAGCTTGGACCTGAGCACATCAAAAGCAGTCTGGTGTTGCGGGAACCAGGACCATGCGGTGTCCTTTTTTACCAAGTCTCTTAAGGGAGCGCTCAACTCACTCAAGTCAGGGATGAACTTCCCCAGGTAATTGACCATACCTAGGAAACGCTGGAGGATCGGCACATCCTCAGGAGCAGGCATCTCAGAAATCGCGGCTGTCTTCTGTGGGTCGGGCTTCAGTCCGGACGCTGTGAAAAGGTGTCCCACATAGGTGACCTCCGGGACGCGGAACCGGCATTTATTGGGGTTGAGCTTCAGGTTCACCTCTCGAGCTCGATCCAAAACCAGTCGGAGGTTGTGGTCGTGCTGCTTGACATCCTTTCCATACACCAAAATATCATCGACAATAATAGCGCATGGGAGCCCCGCGAACAGCTGTTCCATCGTTCTCTGGAATACTTCACTAGCGGAGCTGATCCCGAATGGCATGCGCAGGAATCGAAACCTCCCGAAGGGTGTGGCGAAAGTCGTCAGGTAAGATGATCGTTCATCTAGTTGTATTTGCCAGAACGAACTCTTTGCGTCCAGCACTGAAAACAAAGTGGCTGGGCCGACCTGTGCAGCAACATCCTCAACAGTGCGCATAGGATAATGCGGGCGCTTGATAGCCAAGTTCAAATCCTTGGGGTTGATGCAGATCCGCAGCTCACTTTTGTCCTTCTTTGCAGCGACAACCATAGTGGAGACCCACTGAGTTGGTTCGCTCACCTCCTTCAGGATGCCCGTAGCCACCATATCACGAAGGGTGGACTCAACCCTGTCCTTCATCGCAAAGGACACTCGGTGAGGTGGGCGGATAACCGGATCTACTTCAGGATTGAGAGAGATCTTGTAGCTGCAGGGAAGCTTCCCCAGCTTGTTGTCAAATCGATCAGGGAATTCGGCCAGCGGGTCCAAAGGTTGCTGAACCATGCGGATGTCCCGGTGGAAATTGACCAAACCGAAGTCCTGGCATGCCTGAATGCCGAGCAGGGGAACACATTTGCCATCTAGCAGGAAGAAAGAGAGGGGCCGAACGGCTTTCAAAACTTTGCAGTTGAGGGTGGCTTTCCCCACGGGAACGAGCAGACCTCCCCCATAAGCACGAAGGACAGAGCGCTCAGTGGTAACGCGCTCATTATTCCTTATCTTCTTGAACAGGCTTGTTGACATAACGTTTGTAGCGGCCCCAGTATCGACCTTGGCAGAGAAAGTTGTGCCATTTACAGTAACTTGTACGGTCGGGTCTGTTATCAGCGCAGGTGCATTTCTAATGGAAAACACACTCAGCTCGCTCTGGGAAGAGCCCGAATCAGACAGTGGGAGGTTGTCAGCAGGCTGATATGAACCAGACATGGTATCATCCCGTACCAGGTAGTTGGAGGGCTTACGCTGTTGCTGGGCAGGTTTCCCGCGAGAACGACAGGCTGCCGAGAAATGGTTGAGCTTATGGCAGAAATTGCAGGTCTTTCCGAGGGCAGGGCACACATTAAAACGATGAGACTCAAAATTACAGTTCGGGCAGCGCTGCCCCGACCTGGAGCTGGAGGCAGAGCTGGTCGCACGGCGAGCCCGGTCAGCAGGACGGCGGGCGGCGAAGCTAGCCGCGCGGACCGCATGGTCAGAGGGGGGCACGGCAGAGGAAACAGCCTCTGCCAGCCTGGAGGCGTGCAGAGCCTCATGGAGAGTCAGATCAGGCTTGCACAGGAGGTCCGAACGTAGCTTTTAATCCCGTAGACCGTAGACCAAGACATCGCGGGTCAGGGTATCGGGGGTCGCGGCACCCAGGTTGCACCGTCTAGCTAGTTGCTGCAAGGCAGCAACAAAATTGTCCACAGACTCACCAGGGTTCTGACGGCGGGCGAAGAACTTAAAACGCTCCAGAATGGAGTTGGTGGGAACATCACACATCTCGGTGAACTTCTCAACCAGGCACACCGGATCTTGGGCGCTGTTGTTCAGTCCGTACACGAATGATTCGGAGCGCTCCAGAGCCTCCGGACCGGCCAGGTTCAGAAGCAGGGAGGCTTTAATCGCTGGGGCCACGGCAGGGTGGGCGATAGTAACATAATGTTCAAAGTCCCGACGGAAGACACTCCAGCGGTGAGCAATGTCGGCGTCAAAGATCAGAGGGTCTGGCTTACGGCAGGAGGAAGCCATGACCAGGAAGGGAAGGGTAACAGGGATGAAAGAAACAAAAACCGATATACAGGAGATGCAGGAAAATAAACCACTGACACCATGTAAAGAACGTGCACTCACACAGGGAATTCTTTACTATGGCTTTATTAACTACACACACATTGATGCCCTAGCTGTACAAGGTCTTGCACGTTTTACTAGAGAGCGATATAGGGGATGGGAAGACACTGATATACTTAATAAAAGGGGGGTGGTTAGCAGAGCTACGTAACTACAATTAAAGGGACATGCACTAATCATCTACACTTAGTAAGTGCAGTCTCAGTGCTGTGATGTGGCCGAAATCCCGACTGGAAAACATTAAAAATATTGTTTTGGATCATAAAGCAGTGAATTTGTTGGTAAACTACCCTTTCAATGATCTTTGCCAGAAATGCTAAATTAGATATGGGCCTGTAGCTGCTCATAGCTGAGGCATCCAGATTAGGCTTCTTCAATAGGGGCTTGATCACTGCAGTTTTTAAGGCTTTGGGAAAATGCCCCAATCGAAGGGAAGAGTTTACTATGTTCAGCACTTCTGGTGCAACACTGTTAAAAATATTTTTAAAGAAGCTTGTGGGCACCAGATCAAGACAGCAGGTAGTGGACTTTAGCTGCTGAACAATTTCAGTCAGGGATGCACAGTCTAAAAGTTCAAAATGTTGTAGATTCATTAGTGAATCTGGAGGCGTAAGTGACAAAGCCATGTTCCCTGGGGTGGTGCTACACATTGTTTGTCTTATCTTCAGAATTTTATCAGTGAAGAAATCTGCAAAGTCATTACACGACTTGCTGGACAGGAGCTCAGGAGGGAGTGATGACGAGGGGTTTGTCAGTCTATCGACAACGGCAAATAATGTGCGGGAATTATTATTTTTGTTGATAACCTCTGAGAAAAAGGACTGCCTTGCCCCTTTCAATTCCTGATTATAGATACGGAGGCTGTCTTTGTAGATGTCGCAGTGGACCCGTAGTTTGGTTTTTCGCCACCTACGTCGGCCTGTCTACACTTTGTTCTTTGGGATCTCACTGCTGAGGCATTTCTCCATGGTGACTTTTTCCTTCCAGATAAAACCTTGGTCTTTAGTGGTGCAATAGCATCAATAAGAGTCGTAACATTGGAGCTGAAACCATCCACAAGGTCATCGACAGAGGCCGAGGGCAGAGTTGGTGATGGTGTAAAGGCCTGAGTGAGCAATGCGCCGGTGTTTTCATTGATACAACGCCTCCAGTCTAGATGTAAGAGGATACTGGGCTCTCAGAAGAACTGTCTATGAATGAAATGTTTAAACAGACTTCATATGTCCTCTTGGTTGGCCTCAAAAACAAAACATGGAACTCATTCGAAGAAGAAACTTTACCAGTAGCTTACCAGATTTCTGGCTAAAATATATCTTTCAACCAATGCTATTAACATAGAAATACATTATTTGAACATAATCTCATAATTTTGAGCTTCTTGTACACAAATTGGGTGCTTGCAGTCTAACAATTAGAGTAGGTAATTGACTGTAAAACACTGGAATATGCTGAGATTGTGAAAGACTGTAAATTCAGGTATTTATTTGTTTGTATAGTTAAGGAATCAACAGCATTTTGTTTATTCCACTGGCTCGGTCTTTTCTTGGTAGCTTACTTCCCCATGGAATCACTGTGCCTGCCATTCTGATAACTAATCTCAAAATGTCTTAGATTAGCTTTTGATAAACATAAGGTTTCTTGTGCTGGAATTAACTTGTAAATATATACTGTGTATGTGTGCAAGTACTTCTCCCATGAGAAACAAACCCTGTCAGGTAATGCTATTAACAGTTGTACTTATCCACAGAAGCAGGCTATTTTTTGGAATACAGCCAAGGCTGAAATCTTTTGGGGAAAGAGACACAAAATCTATAATTTTGGAAGTTGTATGCAGTTTTGATTCGTTCACTGTTATCTTACAACAGAGTAGACAAGCCATTTAATATAAGCCCCCCATGAGAACGTTAGCTTTATTGTCAGTTTTGCAAAGGTCAAAATGGAAATTCTTTCATTGCAGATAACCCTGAATTATGCATTATATTTTCATTGTCACTTAGAAGGCTGTACGTAAAACCTATTTTCACCCGGCCAAACCTGATTCTATTATTTACAGCTCCTCAGGCTTCATAAACCTAACTGTGGATTTTGACGGAGCACCTTCTGTTTTGTTTAAAATAGATTAAATTGTGAATTTATCAAATTTGTGCCGTTTCCAAAGTTAATACATCCCTAAAATGTGCTGTGTTTGGTTATTTAATTGAACATAGGTCATTGGCAGAGGGAAGAATGTTTAATCTAACACATTGTCCATGCCAAGAATCATGGAAATTTATGACACGAAACAAAGCCATGACAAAGCTGGTTATAAAAAGAACTATTCAAACTAATCCCACTTCCTAGCCTCCTCGGGCCATGTTGTACCAGTCAGTATCCTTCCCACATAGCATCTGTAGATGTTTGTTAGTGTATTCGATGATGTGACGAATCTCTGTGAACTTTTAAGAAAGAAGCGGCCTGTCTTTTTTATTAATGCATATATGTCTACCTGTGTTGCCACTTTTATGGAACTATACTTGCACCCCTAGATCTCTGTTCTAGAACATTCCCAGGTCCATGTCATTTACTGTATATGTCATGCTACAATATGATTTCCCAAAATACAATTGTCTGTTGAAATCTATCTTTCATTTGTTTGCTCACTTTCCCAATTGATCTAGATCCCTTTGTAACCTAAGACAGCATTCTGCACTGTGCACCACACCACCATTTTTGTTGTTGGCATCCATACACTCCCTATCATGCACCCAACATTCCTATCCAAGTTGTTAATATAGCTGCTAAACAACAATGGACCCAATACCAATCCCTGTGACACGCCAATGGTCACGGGCTTCCAAAGTGCAAAACAACCCTCTACTACCACCCACTGTCTCCTTCCAATAAGGCAATTTTGTTTTGAATTGGCTAGCTCACCTTCAATTCCATGTGATCTTATCTTCTGAACCTTGCCAAAATCTTGCATGTAGACAATGCCTAGTGCCCTGTCCTCACCAGTTCTCTTGGTCACCTCTTACAAAATCTCAATGTAATTTGTGAGTCATGATTTCCCATAAAATCTAACATTTACTTAGGTCCATTGTAAATATTCCTCTTTGTTAAAATGAATCGAATGTTAATCTTCATGCATGGGTTCAGCAGACAGATTCCCCGGTGTAATAGGTGGAGGTGCCCTTTCAAATCATGTGCTAAACCATGATCTGAAACATAGTGTACATCTACCTGTACGGGTGAATGCATGGATTTCCTGAAGAAGAGAAGGCACTTTATCCCAATATGTTGGCTAGCCTTTATTGTCCAACCAACATGAGCAAGACAACAAACCTGGTTATCAACTGTGTAGGAAGAATCTGCAGATGCTGGTTTATACCCAAGATAGACACAAAATTCTGGAGTAACTCAGTGTGGCCAGGCAGCATCTCTGAAGAAAAGGAAGAGGTGAAGTTTCAGGTTGAGACACTTCAGTCTGAAGAAGGGTCTCGACCCGTAAAGTCACCTATTCCTTTTTCTTCAGACATGCTGCCTATCTGCTGAGTTACTCCAGCATTTTGTGTATAGTGGTTAGCAACTGATTGCTTTCTCACTGAATCGATCATCCTCTGTCGTACCAAGTGCACTTCAGAAAGTTTTGGCTATGGAAAATTCTAAGGATATGAAAAACATCAGATGAACGTAATTTGCTACTCTAAACATGTGCAACTGAAACTAAAATATCTGCATCTGAGTATTTTTGCTCAAAAGAGGCACTTCCCACATTATCAGCCATGGAATAAGGCAGAGCAGACATATTTCCTCCATCACTGTGATTACTATTGATCTTTTAGTAAACAAAACGGGTAGCTTTAAACAAGGAATTTGCTTATCGCTGGGAGCAGCTACTGACCTGATTTCAACCCGACCAACCTGTCAACGTGTCTGCTATGGGCACTTATCAATTCTGCTCCAGTTGCTGGGCTTGTATTACTAAGGAGGAGCAGGAGATATAATGGGCTTTGAGAGAAGTTAAGGCTAGATTAAATTCATAATTGTACAGGGTATCAATAAGATAAAAGCGAACTGTTTCTTCAACAGGAGGATTGGTACTCTCAGGGCACAGATTTAGGATCATTAGTGAAAGGTATACAAAGGGATTCTGTGAGTTACTTACAATCTGGAGTGAAGAACCTTTTAAAGTGTTGGGAGAAACTTCATTATTAACTTTCAAAAGATGGTTGGATTCATTACTTCAAATAATTGTAGGGCTAAGATAAAGAAACGGTGGAACTAATTATTCCACTCTATCAGAGATGATGGACCAAATGAATTCTTATATGATATTCACTACTTCAAAGGTTTCCAATAGCATACAGTGCTCTCTTTAAAATTTGGGACAAAGACCCATCATTCATTTATTTGCCACTGTACTCCACAATTTGAGATTTGTAATAGAAAAAAACACATGTAGTTAAAGTGCACATTGTCAGATTTTATTAAATGATATTTTTATACATTTTGGTTTCACCATGTAGAAATTGTAGTTGTGTTTACACATAGTCCCCTGATTTCATGGCACCATAATTTTTGGGACACATGGCTTCACAGGTGTTTGTAATTGCTCAGGTGTGTTTAAATGCCTCCTTAATGCAGGTATAAGAGAGCTCTCAGCACCTAGTCTTTCCTCCAGTCTTTCCATCATCTTTGGAAACTTTTAGTGCTGTTTATCAACATGAGAACCAAAGTTGTGCCAATGAAAGTAGAAGAAGCCATTATGAGACTGAGAAACAAGTATAAAATTGTTACAGACATCAACCAAACCTTAGGTTTACCAAAATCAACTGTTTGGAACATCATTAAGAAGAAAGAGAGCAATGGTGAGTTTACTATTCACAAAGGGACTGGCAGACCAGGGAAGACCCCCACAGCTGATGACAAAAGAATTATCTCTATAATAAAGAAAAATCCCCAAACACCCCTGTCCAACAGATCAGAAACACTCTTCAGGTGTCAGGTGTGGATTTGTCAATGACCACTGTCCGCTGAAGACTTAATGAACAGAAATACAAAGGCTACACTGCAAGGTGCAAACCATTGGTTAACCGCAAAAATAGGATGGCCAGGTTACAGTTTGTAAAGAAGTACTTAAAAGAGCAACCACAGTTCTGGGAAAAGGTCTTGTGGACAGATGAGACGAAGATTAACTTATATCAGAGTGATGGCAAAGTATGGAGGAGAGAAGGAACTGTCGAAGATTCAAAGCATACCACCTCATCTGTGAAACACGGTGATAGGGGTGTTATGTCCTGGGCATGTATGGCTGCTGAATGTACTGCCTCACTTATCTTCATTGATGTTACAACTGCTGATGGTAGTAGCATAATGAATAGTAAGATTAAACGAGAACTTACCAGTTCTAAGGTTGATCTTTATTTTATGAGGAGTTGCGATGAGGGATTTCGTGAAGAACCCGCCAGCACGCATGCGCGACATTCTTCAAAGTAGCGGTGTGGAATCACAGAAACAACAACAGAAATGACTTGGCATAGTAAGATTGAAGAGACTCTAATTACCAGTTGATTATGATCGAGGGTTGGGAGCGGAGGGCACGAAATCCCTCATCGCAACTCCTCATAAAATAAAGATCAACCTTCGAACTGGTAAGTTCTCGTTTAATCTTACTATTTCATTTCGGAGTCACGTGAGTGACTTCGTGAAGACTTCAAAGCTCTGTGATTCCATGCCCTGGACCACGTCCATGCTGTCACACACCACTTATAAGGATGGATAGGAGTAATCAACTTTCCAGACTGCTTGTACTGAAAAACAAGAGCAACATTTGTTAACAACAAAAGAAAACCCCTCATTCGGGGACATCTCCACATTCTTGACCTGCATTCAGCACGGCCTCCGCGAACTGTAGAGGAGCGGCAACAGATGTATTGTAGAACCGCTGGAAGGTGGCTTCGTTCGCCATCCTACTGTGGCAAGAATATGGTCCATGGGCACCTCCATGACCCTTGCCGCCGACGTTGATGCATGCCCTGGTGGAATGGGATTTGAAGATATTAGTGTCAACACGTGACTTACCCAAGACGATCCTGAGCCACCTGGATATCGTCTGGACCGCCACTCTATGGTGAGGTTTCTCCATTCATTCAGTTTTCTCGTCACTTTCACATAGTGACGGATATGGGCGGCTAAACATAGCCTAGCATCTGCGGGGTATGCCGGGAACTTCAGCTGCAGCCCTGTGCACCCAGGTCTATGCTGCTTTAGTAGCTCATCTATAAAGAAGACTACTGCTGCAGGGGTAGAGATCATCCTGTCGAACCGGATTTTATGCAGTGTCTGTACCCTCTGCGCTGAAGTCAGTGCTAGTAACATCACCAGCTTCATGGTGAGTTTGTCCAGCTCTAGCCCCTTCATGGGCGACCACGTCCTGAGCAGGGTTAGTACTTTCCTGACATCCCAGGTGATATTATAGCGTGGTCTAGGCGGATTCGAATTGAATATACCCCGCATGAGCCTCGACACCAGCCTGTTGGATCCTACCTCAATATTGAGGTAGAATGACAGCGCGCTTCTGGCGCTGTTGATGGCACTGTAGCTCAAGTGTTCATCATGGTGCAACCCCGCCAGGAATTCCAATACGTCGGCTATGGATGCAGCGTCATATGTAATTTGGGAGCGGCCACAGTAGGTTTCCCATTTCCGGATGTGGGAGAGGTATTGCCGCCTGGTGGACTCCCGGCATGACGCTCCAATGGTATCCATTGTTCTGGGTGATAGGCCATTCCGCAGTAATGGCCGGTTCAGAATCTGCAAGCCAACAAGTTTAGATAGCTGTGGCAGGGATGTGGTTCCCCTGACACAGGGTTAGTGACCAATTGTGGGCAACCCTCTAAGAGGACCCAAGGTTGACTGATCATGTCAAAGACCACCGGATACCATGTAGGCCAGTCGGGTATGATAAGAATGCCCTTAGCAGCATCCATCTGGATTTTCTGCAATACCCGACTGATGAGGCAAAATGGGGGGAATGCATAGAAAAACCATTTCCCCCAATCCAGCGAGAATGCATCCATCGCCATTGCCCCAGGATCGGGTTCCCACGAAACGTATGTTGGTACCTGATGGTTTAACCGCGACGCAAAGAGGTCGATATCCGGTTTACCAAATTTGGCTGTAACTTTAGTGAAAATTTGAGGATGCAACATCCACTCGATGTTGTCATTAAACTTGCGTGACCTGGTGTCCGCCACAGTATTGAGCTCACTTGGTAAATAGGTAGCTGAAATCCAAATATTCCGTTGAATACACCAGAGCCAAATTGTATTAGCCAATTCATCACACGAAATTGACCTGGTACCGCCCATATGGTTTAAATATGCCACCGCAGTGGTATTGTCTATTTGGATACGGACATGAGCGTCAGTAAGATTGGAACAATAAGCTCGAAGTCCGTGAAATGTTGCAAGCATCTCCAAATAGTTTATCCCTTGTGACAATAACATAGTAGATTCAAGGGTGTCCCATCTGCCCCCGCAACTAGAATAGTTGTCCGTAGCTCCCCAGCCATGGGAGCTTGCATCGGTTCGTAAGTATACCATCGGATTGGGCACAATGATGGGTTTAAATGAGTCACTAATATGGTCCACCCACCATTGTAACTCAATCTTAGCTTTAAGAGGCAGCTGCATTGATCTGTCGAAATGTCCGGCGTTCTGTTTTAACGCAGAGATCTTGGCTCTTTGCAAATTTTGATAATGCAAAAGCCCGTATTGAGCTGCTGGAAACAATGCTACGATCTTGCCAATCACCTTAGCAGTTTGTCTAATTGATGGTATACTGGCGCAGGCTAAATCCTGACATACTTGAGTGACATCCCCAACCTTGTTAGCCGGTATGGTGGCCCTCATGCGATTGGAATCCACTGTGAACCCCAGATAATCCATAACCTGTGAAGGGCAGAACTTTGACTTATCTGGATGGACAATAAACCCCATTTCCTGAAAAAGTGCCACAGTGGCTGAAACTGCCAGTTCAGCCGACTCCAGTGTATTGCCAACAATCAAAATATCATCCAAATAGGCCATCACTATATGATGTTGCTTCCGTAGTGTGGCCATAATAGGTTTGAGTAATTTAGTAAACAATCTAGGGGCTGTAGTAAGCCCATTTGGCAGAGCTGATCCATCCAGACAAATTTTAAGAACTTCCTATGGTGTTTCCGAATGGATACAGAATAGTATGCATCTTTTAAATCAATGCATGCCTTAAAGCAGCCATGAGAAATCAATGACTTGGCTGTTTCGAACGTGTCCATTTTCAAATGGGTGAATGTTACAAAGGTATTCAAATGGGTCAGATCAATAATAACCCGACATCCTCCATCCTTCTTGGGCCTGGTAAATATGTTTGATACAAATTCAATTGGTTCGTGTATAGTTTTTTCTATCACGCCTTTTTCTTGTAATCTTAAGATCTCAGCATAGCCTGCTGCCTTTTCAATGGCAGACAGCGTAATGTCCGATTGGGCATATGCTGGGATGGAGGAATGTTGCCATTAATAAATTTAATCTCATGACCTTGAATACTTTGTAAAACAAACTTATCGGAAGTGATAGTTTCCCATGCCCCCGTGAAGAACCGAAAGCGCCCACCAACATGTGAAGTTAAGCACACAGGTGCATGAAAACCAGACCGCCTTACCTCCCTGGTTACCGGCGGTCCCTGACATGTTTGGCGGGTCGTGGAGGTGCTGGGTTGGGCTGGTGCTGCGGCGTCCGCATCTTCCACGGAGGCCGCTGCGGGCCTTGCCCTAAAAAAGGCCGGGGCTGCTGGTATTGAGGTGAAGCTGGAGTGTAGGTCCGTGTCAGTCTGGTGACAGGGCCTCGTGGCCTAATAAATGGCGCTTTCTTGGCCGCCGCCCTGGGGGCGATCTGAGACCGCATTAGTCCCACTGTTTTGGCGCGTTCATCCAGCTCCTTAACCCTCTTCGGGAGGTCTTCCCCGAACAGCTGTCTGGGCGGTGGTGTAGGAGGCGCCTTGCACAACCCTGCAAATTTAGGGTTGAGTGTGGGGCGGATGCTGCTTTTTCGGAAGGCATTTATTTCGTGCTGAGTAGCACATAGCAGAGCGAGAGCATCCTCCTGCTCTAGGTTGAGGTCCTCTCCATCCACCGACCGCGCGAATGCGGTGATCCCAGCCGTAAGCAGCCTCAGGATGCGTTGGAGCTTTATCTCCTGAGTCCTGATGGCTGTGCCTATGTTGCCCCAGATCGGCGTATTGACTATGGGCACGTTGAGGGAGTTACAGTTGGATGGGGCTTTATGCCTGTTGATGGCCTGTGATAGAACTTCCTCCTGGAGCTGGTGGTTAGTTAGGAAGTCCACGGTGGCAGCCAGTGTGGGGTTGAGGGGAAGTCCCGCTGTCTCCGGAGAATCAAATTTCGCCGCCACGTCAAGGAGTTCTTCCTGCGGCACCTCGGATGGAACCGGTGTAGGGTCTAAAAAATCCTCCTCCTCTGGCTGCCTCAGGCTGGCTGTTGAGACTGGCGAAACCTCCCTGTGCCCTTTGGAGCTGGATGCCTCCTGCCGTTGGTTCTGCAAGAGGAGCTCCAACATCCGCTCCATCCGGTCAATACGCCCCTCGCCCTGAACACTCGGGCGGTCGGAGTCCTCATGTTCCGATACACTGCTGAGGCTCCGTTCATCGGCCCGCACCTCATCGAGGTGAACCCGGTGCCGGAAGTTGTCGCTGCCAGCCGCCGCAGCAAAGCTGAGCGATTCCCGCGCGGGAGGTGTGCTCAAACGCCTTCTTTTGGCGGAGCCTGATGCCGCTGCCACGGAGGGCAAACGCGGTGGAGAGTCGGCACCCAATGCCTCAGCATGGTGACCCGACGCCCGCGCGGGCTTGCCGGCTGCACATATCGTGGACCTTGCCGACGCATGGTCTCGTCCTCCCATCCATGGGGGACTCGGCGACCGTGGCGGATCTCCTCCCAAGTGACCCGTCCCGACCTCGGTGGTTGGGGAGTCAACACTGGTCCTCGCAGTGGACTTGAGTACCGCCATGACACCAGTCCGCTGTTTAGCGGCAGGTGACGCCTTTGCCCCTAGAGGGTTAGGCTTCCGGGCTCCATCCCTCCCTCTTCTCCGGGGGCTCAGGGAGAAGGGCCGTGCAGACGCACGCGAGCCCTTGCCCAGGTCGGCCAACGAGCCCGCTGGCGACCTCGATACGGAGACAGGGTCTACCTGCTCCGGTGATACACCAACAGGCCTCCCCGACTTCCACGCCTATCGGATGTCCTGGCCACTGTTTCCACGTACCTGTAAGGAGAGAACACACTCGCCACAACAGGAACACCAACTCCCACTGGAGCTCCGGTGTATCGGCGGGTCGGGTCCTGTACCAAACAGGGCTCCCCGACTTCCATGCCTATTTCCCGGCCCGACACGCAGGTGCAGCCGTTGAGGAGGGCTCCGGGATAAGTGGCCGGCGACTCCTGCAGATGTCCTGGCCCTTACTGTTTCCACGTTCCTGTATGGAGAGAAACACACTCCCCACAACAGGAACACCAACTCTAGGGGGCTCAGCCTTACCTGAGTTGGCCCTCTGAAGGGCTGGTGGGGAGCCGCGCTCCCCTCCAGCCGTCGGCAGCAATGCGTTGCGACGATATGTCGCGCATGCGTGCTGGCGGGTTCTTCACGAAGTCACTCACGTGACTCCGAAATGAAATTCTGAAGTGTATGGCACATCCTATCTGCTCAAGTTCAAACAAATGCCTCACTCATTGGCCAGTGGTTCATTCTACAGCAAGACAATGATCCCAAACATACTGCTAAAGCAACAAAGGAGTTTTTCAAAACAAAAAAATGGTAAATTCTTGCGTGGCCAAGTCAATCTCCCGATCGGAACCCAATTGAGCATGCCTTTTGTATGCTGAAGAGAAAACTGAAGGGGACTAGCCCCCAAAACAAGCATAAGCTAAAGATGGCTACAATACAGGCCTGGCAGAGCATCATCAGAGAAGACACCCAGCAACTGGTGACGTCCATGAATCGCAGACTTCAAGCAGTCATTGCATGCAAAGGATATGCAACAAAATACTAAACATGACTACTTTCATTTACATGACATTGCTGTGTCCCAAACATTATGGTGGCCTGAAATGGAGGGGGGGGGGGGGGGGACTATGTATAAACACTGTTGTAATTTATACATGGTGAAACCAAAATATATAAAAATGGCCTTTATTAGAATCTGACAATGTGCACTTTAACCACATGTGATTTTTTTTTTCTATTACAAATTTCAAATTGTGGTACAGAAGCAAATAAATAAATGATGGGTCTTTGTCCCAGACATTATGGAGGGCAATATAGTTGTACAACTTAAAATAATTTCAGGCCAATTTTTTCAAGCAGTGTATTTGGGTTAAGTTGTAGTCTCTATTGGCTGTTTTTTTTAATAGCCTTTAACGAGACAAGTCACAATTTTAAAGCTACAAAGCAAATATCCTTTATTGAAGACAGATACTCCAGCATTTTCTGTCCACCCTCAATCAGATAACAGCCTTGGCTGGTACAACAATGTATCAAAAATCAAAGCACATGCTGTAAATAGCTCTAAAAGGTACGTTTACTCAATATTACAAGATCACTTTCCCTTTAAAGGAAAGCAACATAAGCATTTGTGGTAACAATTATTGGTGTAATAATTGTTATCTATGAATTAACTATTTGCATATGTGTAAACATATACATTTAGCTAATTATTAAAAAAATTATACATATTCAGTTTTTAGATTTAACTAAACATATCACAAATGCAAACTCAACACTATAATCTGTCGGAAGAAGGGTCTGGACCTCAAATGTCACCTATTATTTTTCTCCAGAGATCCTGGCTGACCCGCTGAGTTACTTTAGCTTCCTGTGTCCATGTTTGGTTTAAACCAGCATCCGCTGTCCCTTCCTGCACTATAAACTGAAGATCTGTATAGAATCTATTGTTAGTACAGGTCCTTCCCATCGTTTACAAACATTTAACCTGTGTACAACACTGTAGGTTCAAATGAGCATTTGGGAGAGAAGGTATGGTTTTCCCAGTTGCTAGAGGGCTACAGGCATCTTCTGCCATGCGGAAACTTGGTTTATGGTTACGAACGGTTCATGGGAACTGGATCCTGTGGTAGATTGAGGACTGTGGTAGGCTGTGTGCAGTTTTGGACTCCACATTTGAAGAAGGTACATTCTTGCTATTGAGGGAGTGCAGCATAGGCTCACAAAGTCAATTCCCGGGATGGCTGGACTGTCATATGTTGAAAGAATGGAGCGACTGAGCTTGTAATTTAGGGGATCTTATTGAAATATAAGATTATTAAGGGATTGGACACACTAGAGGCAGTAAACAAGTCACGATGTTGGTGGAGTGCAGAAGCAAGGGCCACAGTTTACGAATAAGGGTGTAGGCCATTTAGAACGGAGATGAGGAAAAACATTTTCACCCAGAGAGTTGTGAATCTGTGGCATTCTCTGCCTCAGAAGGCAGTGGAGGCCGATTCTCTGGATGCTTTCAAAAGAGAGTTAGATAGAGCTCTTAAAGATAGCGGTCAAGGGATATGGAGAGAAGGCAGGAATGGGGTACTGATTGTGGATGATCAGCCATGATCAGAGTGAATGGCGGTGCTGGCTCGAAGGGCCGAATGGCCTACTCCTGTACCTATTGTCTATTGACGACCTGTACAGGTAATCCCAAATGATCTGTTAAATAGGCTTTATATGTAACTAATTGCACATTCTGTATCACAATCATTACCTTGATGACACATAATCATAATACATTGTGCTACATACAAAAATATTAATTTCAATCCCAAACTGAAGACGGATCAATATACCTATTAAGTACAACTGCAGTTGTACATAGATTCCAATATATCCCCAAGTACTGCAAACTCAACAATAATGTTATAATTTGAATCCTTAAGACTCTTTGTTTTACATGCAGTGTGCGTTGAACTTAACCACCAATGTCTATCCAAAGAGCTTGGGTCTCTTCTGCTGTCCTTTCTGAAGTTAGAAAATCATCTCCTCTGTTTTATCTGTCCAGCCGTTTCGGATACTCGCAATCCAACCATTATTGTTTACATCATCACTTGGTGCAGTTGGGCTGCACTGTATTCAATTAACATCAGCAAGTATAGACAGGTATCACCTATTCCTTCTCTCCAGAGAAGCTGCCTGTCCCGCTGAGTTACTCCAGCATTCTGTGTCTATCCAGGTCAGGTAGCCCTGGCATTTCCTCTCTCTCTCTATCCCCCCCCCCCCCCCCCCCCCCCCCCACCCAAGTTGCAGTAGCTTCATATTTTTACCCTACAAACAGCTAACAATGGCCTGTTTTCAAGAGAAAGTTTGATTTAGCTCTTAGGGCTAAGGGAATCAAGGGATATGGGGAAAAAGCCGGAACTGATTTTGGATGATCAGCCATGACCATACTGAATGGAGGTGCTGACTAGAAGGACCGAATGGCCTACTCCTACACCTAATTTCTATGTTTCCTTTATCATCGTTACTTTCTTTTATTGCATACCTGTATTTTTCTCTCATTGTTCTATATCTCTCATTTCTCGTATCCCTAACCAGTCTGAAGAAGGGTCTCGACCAGAAACGTCACCCATTCCTTCTCTCCAGAAATGCTGCCTGTCCCGCTGAGTTACTGCAGCTTTTTGTGTCTATCTTCAATATAAACTTGACTCAACCTATTTAGTTACTCTGAACAACAGAAATCTACTGGACACCAGGAGCTTTGCCAAGAGAGAAGCGCATTATCTGACTTGGTCGAGGTGGCCTTGCTACAACACTACTCACCTCCACCTTCTCAGTGGGTTCTTGCGGTTATCTCCCAACTGGTCACATCCTTCCCACAAACCGCAGACTTCTCATCTGAACCGTTCACTTTTAAGGACTGAATAATCCCATTGTTCTGATAAAGTCAGATCTCCTTACTTTAATCGAGACTCAAACCTTTTAACGACGATTGATCATCTCGGACATCTCTGCATTTTAAGTTCTCTCATGCTGAGCTCCGTAACTGTGACTTTCCATGTCCCGGTGGCCTCCACAGATGGTTCCACTATGGGTACCACTTGCTCAAACATTGAATTACTGCTTCACACAGTCCTCCCTTCTTACCCAGTGGTTAGGCAAATATTTAGCTTGCTCTTATCGGCAGATGTTTTATGCAAGATTTCAGCACCTGCCGTTCCTTGTGTCTCCAATTTTGATTGCTTGACAGGCTGAACGATGAGAGGCTGTTTCCTGTGGCCTGGTGCACCATTTCAGGGTGTGATAGTCATCCTTTAAGACTCATTAGAATTTAGAGATACAGTGCAGAAACAAGGCCTTCTGCCCACCGAGTCCATGTTGACCAGTGATCACCAGTATATTGTCTATCACTATCCTACATACTATGGGAAATTTTAATTTACCTGAAGCCAATTAACCTATAAACCTGTACATCTTTGCCGTGAGGGAGGAAACCGGAGCACCCGGAGTAAACCCACGCAGCAACAGGATTTTTGTGCATCAGTACATTAGTACGGGTGTCAGGGGTTATGGGGAGAAGGCAGCAGAATGGGGTTGGGAGGGAGAGATTGTGATATTGTTGAATTCAGTGTAGTCCTGAAACAACAGGACTGAGCAGCAAAAACATGCCTAGCCATGATTGAATGGCGGAGTAGTCCTGATGGGCCAAATGGTCTAATTCTGCTCCTATCACTTGTGACCTTATGATAAGGTGCATTAGGTGTTTACTTATTCAATATATTAATTTTGATTTTAAGCAAATTAATGGTGGAGCAAATTGGGTGAGGGGGTAGATCTGAGTAAGTGATCAGGCATCATCTTTCTGAATGGCAGAGTGGTCCTGAGAGGGGCTTACAGCCTTCTCCAGCCTCGCATCCTCAGCATGGCCTCGAACACTTGCCACCACCTGTTGCTTTCACTCCTCACTGGAACCCACGTTGGAATCTTCAGTGCGTGTGCCTGATTTTGTGTTCCATTCCACAGCTGCACACCCAAGGAAACATAAAACAAAATTCTGTTTGCGTCTGCTACTCATGGACAGTGAAATATATCCAAGAGCATCGCTTCTTCTTCAGACAGAGCAATGATAAATCAATAAGTGAACCGCCACTGGTTGTGTTTCTGGTCTGATGATTTCGATTTTGCTCATTTATTTTTTGCAGACTTGCATTATCTGCTGTGTTTTAGTGCCTTGGAATAAGGTACATTTTTCTTTATTTATCTAGATTTTTCTCAATGTAACACTGGCTGCAAACCAGTGGAAAAGAAAAGCACCAATCGTCCCCAAACTTATGCGCACAAAGTTCAGGTGAAACAGCTGGGACTGTTCAGCTTCCTTCCTAGCTCCATACTTTCACGACCCGTTTCAGCTTCCACAGAATCCAAAACATGCTGTTTCAAGTGAATACAAGACTAGTTTAGTGATACAGTGTGGAAACAGGCCCTTCGGCCCACCGAGTCCACAACGACCAACGATTCCCGCACATTAACACCACCCTACACACACTAGGGAGGGGGAAAATTTTAAATGGTGCAAGCCAAGTCACCTACAAACCTGTATATCTTTTGAGTGTGGGAGGAAACTGAAGATCCCGGGAAAAACCCACGTAGTCACGGGGAGAACTTACATACTCCATACTAGATAGTCAGGATCGAACCCGGGTCTCTAGTGCTGCAAGCACTGTAAGGCAGCAACTTTACCTCTGCGCCAACATGCCACCCTAACACGCATCTAGTTTAAAACATATCTTTGTATCGCTGGGACATTCATGGACCAGTGTGCCAAGTATCCATTGTTTATTCCCAACCTTTGCGATTAGTGAATGAGCACTAGGTGTTACTCATATTAAATCTACAGATCAAATTTGTTGAAAAAGAGATTTACACGGAAGCAGCATGGAAATAGCTGAGTAAGATCACAATTGCTTATTCTATGGGCAGGAAATAATGAGGAATCCTAGAATCACAGGATATTTATAATCTTTAAACTGGGTCTTTTGGTGTTCTCACATTCATTCATAGAAACATAGAAACATAGAAAATAGGTGCAGGAGTAGGCCATTCGGCCCTTCGAGCCTGCACCGCCATTCAATGTGATCATGGCTGATCATCCAACTCAGTATCCCGTACCTGCCTTCTCTCCATACCCCCTGATCCCTTTAGCCACAAGTGCCACATCTAACGCCCTCTTAAATATAGCCAATGAACTGGCCTCAACTACCTTCTGTGGCAGAGAATTCCAGAGACTCACGACTCTCTGTGTAAAGAATGTTTTCCTCATTTCGGTCCTAAAGGAATTCCCCCTTATCCTTAGACTGTGACCCCTTGTTCTGGACTCCCCCAACATCGGGAACAATCTTCCAGCATCTAGCTTGTCCAACCCCTTAAGAATTTTGTAAGTTTCTATAAGATCCCCCCTCAATCTTCTAAATTCCAGCGAGTACAAGCCGAGTCTATCCAATCTTTCCTCACATGAAAGTCCTGACATCCCAGGAATCAGTCTGGTGAATCTTCTCTGTACCCCCTCTATGGCAAGGATGTCTTTCCTCAGATTTGGAGACCAAAACTGTACGCAATACTCCAGGTGTGGCCTCACCAAAACCCTGTACAACTGCAGTAGAACCTCCCTGCTCCTATACTCAAATCCTTTCGCTATGAATGCTAACATACCATTTGCTTTCTTCACTGCCTGTTGTTACTTAGGCCACTAATGCTTACTGAGTAAATGGAAAAATTAAGAATTAGCAACATTTTACACTTAATTTTACAGTGGAGGCCACTGGGTTTGTTATACATGTGCTAGTTCTTTAAAGACCCGACCAATTAGAAGCAATCCTTTCATCCCCCTCTTTAATCCTGTTTTATTCATCTTTTCAAATATGTAGTCAATTATGCTTTCCAAAATTACTTTTCATTCTACATCCTGCATCTTTCTGGAAGAACAAAATAAACTTCAAAATAAATCCTAATTATTTCTGAGTCATTGCAAAATCAAAAAAAGAAGCTGGAAGTCAGTGCTGGAAATCTGAAGTTAAAAAGCATAAAATGTTGGAAACTGTCAGGAGGATCAGGCAGCATCTGAAAAAAAGAATAGCATTAGTTTTAAGTTGCAGAGAAGATAGTGGATATTCTTAAACCACAAATGACCAGTTCTAATGCAAAAAGGTTTTGTGATATTGTTGAATTTGGTGCAGAGTCCTGAAACAACAGGACTGAGCAGAACAACATGCCCAGACGGAGGATGAGGCACTGTTCCTCAAACTTGCATTAGGCCTTGTAGGAAATACAGTATGTTAGAGGCAACAGATAGAATAAGACTGAGAATTAAAGTAACAGGCAACTGGAAGCTTCGGGTCACTCCTGCACCTGTGAAGCAGCTTCACAAAGCCGTCATCCAGTGTGTGTTTAGTTTCTCCAGTGTAAAGGGCCTGTCCCACCAGCATGCGACTCCATGCGGTGAGCGCGACCAAACTGGAAGCTAGGGCCGCGCGGAGGTCGGGTGATTCCCGTACAGGGCCGGTCCCACCAGCATGCAGGCGAGCGCGACCAAACCGGCAGCGGGGGCTGTTGGAGGTCGGGTGAGTGGCGCGAAGTTGGAGCGAAATCCGCGGTATGTTCGCAAGGACAGAGAGGGGCATGGAGGCACACAGAGTAGGTATGTTACAATACCTACCTTTAGCAGCGCTGCAGTTCTGCCGCTCCCCGTGTGCGCGACTTTGGCGCCTTTCAGAGGGGGGCGGGTTTAAAATGCCGATTTTTTTTCTAGGCAGTCCATGTCGGGCGATTTCGTCGCTAAAGAGAAATCGCTCCGACATTTCATTCATAAAGGTATTTTTAAACTATGCTAGATTATTTATTAACTAGAGTAGTTTAAAAATCATCTTCTAAAGCTCTGAATGGTGAAAGCGGAACGGACCTAAGGTAGGGGATAAAAGAAGCTACACAGTTTATTTTTACATAAAAACTTGTTTTTTAGGAAGGCTTTAATCACATTTTCATGTTGCCAAAAGGGGACAAAAAAAAATGTATGAACCGGCTGTATTTTTCATACTGACTACACCGCAAACCACAACGTTCTAATCCAACGCATTCCACTAAAACCCACTCGCTAGTTGATTTAAATGGCCATTAATTTACAGGCATTAAACACTAAATTCCTTCCATTTGGCCTATAAATTCATGAAAATGAGATTTAAAAATTATGTTATATTGTGGATTATTGTGTAAATGTTATTTGGACACTTAGGCAATTAAAAAAAAGTTTATCTTTTCTTAAGAAATGGATAGATGTTTAGATCTACTCATTGAATTTTGTAATTAGCTACAATTAGATAACTAACTAATTATATGCTTTAATTTCAGGTCACCCAAGTAAGATTGTTTCATATTTGTTTCAAAATGCTTCAATCTATAATAACTGAAAATTTCATTGAGTTCTCTTAATTTTTAAGAAAGTTATGGGCTTTTAACTGTTCTAGATCACAGCTTTTGAGTTAAGTCAATTGAAAGGCAATGGGGAACAAGATGATAATTTCCGAGTATGAAAATGGTCATAACTTTCTTAATACTGAAGATATGAAAGTGAATTAGGTGTCAAATTAAACTTCTTTTTATGCTTTATCTGATGGGATAAATTGCAGACTTGATTTAAAAAATCTCAAAATGCTGTAACATTGCTACACAGAGAGGGTCACAGACGCACATATAGAGAGGGTCACGGAGGCACAGAGAAAGGGCCACGGAGGCACATATAGAGAGGGTCACGGAGGCACAGAGAGGGTCACGGAGGCACAGAGAGAGGGTCACGGAGGCACAGAGAGAGGGTCACGGAGGCACACATATAGAGAGGGTCGCGGAGGCACAGAGAGGGGCACGGAGGCACACATATAGAGAGGGGGCACGGAGGCACACAGAGAGAGGGCCACGGAGGCACATATAGAGAGAGTCATGGAGGCACGACGTGAGGTGGCGCATAATGCGTCACGGCGGCTGCGGAATTTTTGAACACGGTCAGTTTTTCCGAGCCCCGTGCGATGTCGGGACCAGCTCCGCACAACTCCACACGGATCCGGCGATCGAAGTGGGACTGGCCCCGCGAGGCCGGACGGCTCAAGTGACCATGTCAGGTCGCGCTCACTGCATGGAGTCGCATGCTGGTGGGACAGGCCCTTAAAAGAGTCCACCATCACCAGCGCTGAATACCATAGGCTTCACACACTTTTTCTAGATCTATGGTATGGCTATGGGAACTAGCCTAGTCTTCAAGAAATTTCTATTAATTGTCCCAAGTTCCCCAGTCATCATGTCTCCAGGATAAAAGCAGAGGAGAAATACTCATTGAGTTCTTTGCCTATCTCCTGAGGCTCCACACAGAGGTGACCACTTTGGTTTCTGAGGGGCCTTATTCCTTCTTTCGTTACCCTCTTTCCCCTAATGTAGATAAACTTTCTTTGGATTTTTCTTAATATTATCTGCCAGAGCTATCTCCCACCCAATTTTGTGGCCTCCTGATTTCCTTCATAAACATACACCTATTTGCTCAATATTCACCACAGCCTCCATTATGTCAGCACTGACTGTGGGTGTGATAGGAAGAGCAATCAGAGACCAAGACCTCACACCCAGCATGACAATAATGGCCCTCCAAGGAGGAGTGATACCCTCAAACTGCTTTTTAAATATTTTTTAAAATTCGTGATTGCTTTTGATCATTTCAAGATTCAAGAGACATTTATTGCCGCATGCACCAATTGGTACAGTGAAATTTGGGTCACCATACAGCCATACGAATAAAAAAGAACACAACACACGATAGACTTTAACATAGACATCCCTACACAGCGGAGCCAAAGTTTCCCACTGTGAGGGAAGGCACCAAAGTTCAGTCTCCTCCTCTTTCTTGTTCACCCGTGGTCGGGGCCTCTCGAGCCATCCGCAGTCGCCGATAAGGCAGCCCGATGTTCAGCCCCTCTCGCGGGGATGATGGAACTCCGACATCGGAATGGAAGAACATTCACTGCGGCTTGGACTTCCGAATCGGCCACTTCCTACCGGAGACTGCAGCTCCCGAAGTCCACAGGCCGAGCTGGGCGGAGATTCACGCTGGCGGCCCTCGGCAAAGGGATCACCAGGACTCCACGATGTTCCAGCACCGCCCACGCTGGAAGCTCCACAAACCACAGCTCTACGATGTTGAAGCAGCAGGCCCAACACTCCGGAGCTTCAAACGGCGATCCAGGTAAGGCATTGCCCGCTCCACGGTGAATACAGTGCTGCACCGCTGTTGAAGCTCTGGTCCGGTCCCCCGCAGGAAAGGCCGTGCCAATCCAGTTGGTAGGCCGCGAGGAGGTGGGGGGGGGGTGGCGAAGATGCGGCTCAGAGAATAGTCGCATCCTGGCCAAGAAGTGACTGAGACCCGGTTTCCCCCATACCCTGACCACCCCCCCCCCCCCCCCCCACATAAAAATACTAAAGAAACCTTCAAAACATACTTTTTGAACAGACTAAAAATAAAAAATAAATGGAAAAACAGATAGACTGTAAGCAGAGGCTGCCATCATGCAGCGCCCCCCTAGTGGTCAATCTATTTCAGCTGCTTATAATTATCTAGGATCATTAGAGATAGTTGGAAATTCTGGAAAAGGCCTTTGTTAGCAGTGTCAAGGTCTATCCGAGCCGGGGATCGGAGTCTCAGGCCCACCTCCTGAGGCCTAGTCACTACTTGTGACGTTGCCCTGAAACCTTCCAGTGTGAAAACAGGCCCTTCGACTCACGAAATCCATGCTGACCAGCAATCACCCCGTACACTAGCACTATTCTACATGCTCGGGACAGTTGACTATTTTACCCAAACCTGCACATCTTCGGAGTGTGGAGGAAACCAGAGCACTTGGAGAAAACCCATGCATCACAGGGAGAACGTACAAACTCTATACAGATAGCACCCCCATAATCAGGATCAAATCTGGATCTCTGGCGCTGTGATAGACAATAAAGGCACCAACTCTGCCACTGTGCCAGCACGTTGTGTCTTTTATTGTTCATCAGCACCTGTAGTTCCTTGATTCTATACGTTATTCACATTCTTGATGCCAGAATCTGCGAGACATTCTACTCCAAACTCAATCATTGAGGAGATTACAAGGCCAACAAATGAAAGGTATGCTCAAAGCAAGCTCAAGGAAATGTAGCCCTCCTAACGCAGACAGGAGGGACTAGTGAAGATAGGACATGTTGGTCAGTGTGAACAAGTTGGGCCGAAGGCACTGTTTCCACATTTTATGACTCCCACAAATTGCTGGGAACCTCTGGCTCGTGACTGCTCAAGGTAAAGAAGGAGCATTCTGGATGGTGTTGAGAAGCTCGAGTCCATGCATTGGGAGCTCAATGTAACTGCAGGGGGAGCACATCTGCAAGGCACTGCATCTGCCCAACCTGACAGCCACCTCCTGACGCATCTGTGACTTGTGGCAGTCGGTGGTTTTCAAATTTGCTTCATCAATCACCTCTGAGCCAACAGAACCGGAGCGGGAACAAGTCGTTCTCGATCCCAAGGGACTGGAGCAGTAGTCTTGGGAAGGATGCAAAGTTTCCATGCAACCTCAGAAATATCATGAGGAGCAGGCATGACGGAGAGGCAGGAGCAGGAGCAATCCACCTGTTATCTGAAGGCCAGCAATCGTGTTAGTACAGTCCTCCGCACTGAGGGTGTGAGCCTAGATTGTACCCAGTCAGGCTGGAGTCCTTTGACAGATGTAAAGCTAAATAATTCACTGGGCCTGCTTTAAATAAAGCTGTGATGCCCACATGTTTAAATCTATGGGGCATATTAAGCAAATAAGATTTGATGGGTTTTGACATTTATTTTCCTTCCTTTGTCATGTAATGCATCAAATGGCTTGGTGTAGTTTTCAGACTGAGAATTAGTTTTAGAAGATTGTCAATTGTGGAAGGATTATGAAACATATTTATAGAATTGATAAATCTTGTTCAGTGGAATTGGGAAGATTGGCTTCTTGCACTATATTACTTATTCGTCAGGTGAATCAAGTGCATTCTAAAGGGAGAGTTTAGTTTGGTTTAGCTTAGAGATACAGTGCGGAAACAGGCCCTTCAGCCCACTGAATCCGTGCCGACCAGCGATCCCCGCACATCAACACCACCCTGCACTAGGGACAATTTTACATTATACCAAGCCAATTAACCTGCTAACCTGTACGTCTTTAGAGTGTGGGAGAAAACTGAAGCTCTCAGGGAAAACCCACGGGGATCACAGGGAGAACATAGAAACTCCGTACAGACAGCACCCATAGTCGGGATCGAACTCGGGTCTCTGGCGCTGTAAGGCAACAACTCTACCGCTGCACCACCATGTCACCCCGAGAGGTGTCACTCTCCACTCTGGATGGAGTGGAGCATTTGTCAAGCATTGTGCTGCTACGGAGGGGGGGCTGCTCTGTGCCTCGTGGCAGGATGTTGTCCATGCAAAGAATGCAGTCAAGGGTGTCAGTGCAGCCATCTGCTGCATCCTTGCCTGGTCTGAGAGCACCCTGCAATAGTGCGTGAAACCCATCAACTAACGTTACCACTCAGATCACAACCTTCAACTCACAATCTAATGGTGATTGCACTCCTTGACTGGTGATCTAATAAAGATCATAACCCTCAACTAGCAATATGTTGGTTTTAGTTTAGAGGTAAAGTGTGGAAACAGACACCTCGGCCCACTGAGTCCGCGCCAACCATCGATGATCCCGTACACTAGTTCTATCTTACACCCTAGGGACAATTTACAGAGGCCAATTAACCTACAAACTTGCGTGTCTTTGCAATGTGGGAGGAAACCAGAACAACGCAAAAGATCCATGCAACACAAGGAGAACTCTGTACAGACAGCACCCGTAATCAGGATTGAATCCTGGTCTCTAGCACTGTAAGGCAGCAACTCTTCTGCTGTGCCGCCGTGTCGCCCTGATCGTCATTGGCGATCACTCATCGACTAGCGCACCGATTGTGATCACACCCCTCGATAGTAATTCAATAGGGAATTGGTCCCCTCAACGAGGGATCTGATAGTGTTCACACCACTCAACTAGTAATTCCATAGTGATCTCCCCCCTTAATTAGAGATCTACTGATGACTACACCATTCTGTGGGTGACATTGCTGGTGAATACGGGATGGTGTTGATGGTCTGGGCAAGGTTGTGATCAGTGGGAGATGGCTAGTTTGGACTGGGCTGGATTTATTATTGTTACTGTACCGAGATACAGTGGGAAGCTTTGTTTGCATGCTAGCCAGTCAACTCGTACTGTAGCAGAGTAAAATCGAGCCACACACATGTACAACAGGCGTAAAAACAATTCCCAGAGTGCAGAAAAAAGTGTCACAGATTACAACGTAACAGTTATTTAGGTTTATTATTATCATATGAAGTACTGAGGTGAAAAGCTTTGAAAATGCTATCCAAATGGATCAGATATACCGTACATAGATACAATCATTTCAAACCCAAGTACAATAGATAGAGCAAAGATACAGAGTGCAGATTATAGTTCTCAGCATTAGAGCACATCATTTCCTCAACGGGTAGAAGGGAATCGAACAGTAGCTCAGCTTATGGAAAACCCTTCAGAAGCCTAATGTTCTTCTTGCGTAAGGCGTGCACAGCCTAAAGGGCCTGTCCCACTTGGCCGTCATTTGCGCGCCATTTACGCGACCTCCAAAAATGTGGCTGTCGCGTTGTGACGCATGGGTAGTGTGCGGGTAGCACGGGACGGGCGCATGGAGAGGCGAGGAGTATGGAGTTGCGCGCGGTATTGCGTACACACGCAGACGCATTGGATACGCTCGCTAATGCATTGGCGTCGCGCGCTGGCGTCCCAACGTCTCACATGTATCGCGTGGTGACGCATGGTTACGTCACCGTGCGTGGTATTCTAATGACATCAAGCGCACCAGACGACATGATGACACGTGATTTGCGCATGACGGTACGCATAATGACGCGTCGACCTGTTTTACATATGTCGCGTAAATGAGGCGCAAATGACGGCCCTTAAAGTTGTAAGACAACTTGTTCTGTTTGATCTTCTGTTTGTGCAAGCCAGGTTGATTGCATTCGTCGAAACAGGGTGGACCACGTGAAGGTTGCAATCTCCCACCCCAGAAGCCTAATAAATGGAGGGGAAGAGGCTGTTCTAGAGTCTGTGCTTTCAAACTTTTGTGCCTTCTGCCAGATGGGAGCAATGACAAGTGCAGTGGGACATGTCTTTGATTATATTGGCTGCTTTTCCAAGGCAGCGTCAAGTGTGGATGGAGTCAATAGTGGGAAGTCTGGTCTGTGTGAGGCAGACTCCACCCTCTGAGGCAGTCAGAAAAGCCCATTGGAAATTATAAATATATTTGGAAAAAGCAGCATGAAGCAACATTTCATCATTGTTCCTGCATCTAACCAGTTTAAGGCAGCTGAAACGCTGAGCTTGTGGGAGAGACTCCAAAATATGCGCAGCTAAAATGCAGCATCATCCAATCTCGTTAACTATTGATTATGTTGTTTAGTTTGCAGTCAGAAAACAATATTGGCAGCATGCTGTGTGTTCCCTCTCTATCTGCTACACTTAAAAGCATTATCTCTCCCTGTAATTCAGTTTTCTTCAGCAAAGGTGAATAGAGTCAATTAGATGCTGAATGAAGTAGCTAAATCTTTATTTCTCTCCAAGTGAAATAAAAAGGAAAGGCAAGAAGAGATATTACAATTAAAGGGCAATTTACTTACTGTAGGTAGAGATCCATAATTATGTTGCTCTGGACCAAGTTCAATATCAGTATAATCACACCATTAATAGGGTTCGTAGGGCATGAACCAGAACCCCTAGCTCTCTCAGGTTGCACATATATCCTTGGAGCAAATAAGACAGCCACTTAGTGCCGATTGTATTGATTTTAAGACACAGCATTTTAAACATGCCCATTGGACCACCGAGTCAGTGCCAACCATTGATCACCCTGTTCAGATTAGTTACATGTTATCCCACTTTCGCATCTATTCCCTACACACCAGGAGGAATTTACGGAGGCCAGCTAACCTACAAACCCGCACACATCCATGGAACATGGGAGGAAACCGGAGCATCCAGAGGATGAACAGGGAGAACGTGTAAACACTACACAGACAGCACCCAAAGCCAGCATTGAACTCAGGTACTGAAACACCACTGTGCTCTTGGGGAAATCAACTCATCTACATGACAACCTGCTCTTCACCTCTATTTGCTGGAATTTCACACATTGGAAGGTGCATTAAGGTGTTTTTCTCAATAATATTTCACCAATATGTAAACGTCACCATTCCTTTGCCACAAGTGCAGGAAGGTGCCAATGCACAGGCAGGCAAATGTCAAATGGAATAGAATCCAGGCAAGTAAGATATAGACCATTTTCAAATATGGACTTTAGTTTAGTTTATTGTCACGTGCGCTGAGGTACAGTGAAAGGTTTTTGTCGCATACTAGCCAGTCAACAGAAATGATTACAAGCGAGCCATTTGCAGTGCATAGATACTTGATAATGGAATAACGTTTAGTGCAAGGTAAAGCCACCAAAGTCTGGTCAAGGATAGTCACCAGTGAGGTAGACAGTAGCTCAGCACTGCTGGAATTTAGCTGGAGTTCAATCCAAGAGTCAAGAGTGTTTTATTGTCATATGTGCCAAAATGGAACAATGAAATTCTTACTTGCAGCACAAGTAGATATGTAAACAGTGCTCTGTAAACATTATAATAGACAACAAAAAGTTCAGTACATATAGTCTGATGGTAGTCAGGAAGTAGTTGCTCCTGATCTTGGACGTTTCAGTCTCCAGGCTCCTAAACCTTCTTCCCGATGGCAGGACTGAAATCAAAGCGTGGCCCGGATGGTGTGGGTCTCTGATGAGGCTGGCTGCCTTTTTGGGGCAGCGACTTCTGTGGATGCCTTTGATGGTGAGGAAGTCAGTACCCGTGATGGACTGAGCAACTTGAAGCATTGCACTTCATGAGCATCGAGACAAATATGAGGCGTTGCACATTAGGAGGCCAAATGTAAGAGGACAGTATACAGGAAATGGCAGCACCATAAAGACCTTTGAACAACAATGGGATCTTCGGATGCAAGTCGAAATGTGTAGGAAGAAACTGTAGATGCTGGTTTAAACCGAAGATAGACACAAAAAGCTGCAGCAACTCAACGGGTCAGACGGCCCTCCCATAATATGTAATATGTAAAATAATATGTGATTCTGTTCCATTCTGTTTGTAGTTTGTTTGTTTTGTTTTTTGCACAAAGTCCGCGAGCATTGCCACTTTTCATTTCATTGCACATCTCGTATGTGTATGTGACGAATAAACTTGACTTGACTTGACTAAGTCAGAGTCTTTCCTCCAGGGTGGAAAGTCAAATTCTAGAGGGCCGAAGTTTAGGTTGAGAGGGAAAAGATTGATAGCAGATTTACAAGGCAATTTTTTTTTAAGCACCAGGTGATGGGCGCTGGATACGGCCTGATTGGGGATGTGGTGGAAGCAGGTATGATAACAACATGTAAGAGACCCTTGGACAGTCACATGAACAGGCAGATAATGGATGGATATAGACATGTGCAGTTTGAATGGGCATCATGGTTAGCACAGATGTGGGCTGAAGGGCCTGTACTGTTGTTTTAATGACTTTATGTATTTTTGGTGGGTAAACAAATGAAAGCACAATAAAAACATAGATAATAGGTGCAGGAGTAGGCCATTCGGCCCTTCAAGCCTGCACCGCCATTCAATATGATCATGGCTGATCATCCAACTCAGTATCCCGTACCTGCCTTCTCTCCATACCCCCTGATCCCTCTAGCCACAAGGGCCACATCTAACTCCCTCTGAAATATAGCCAAAGAACTGGCCTCAACGACCTTCTGTGGCAGAGAATTCCAGAGACCCACCACTCTGTGTGAAAAATGTTTTTCTCATCTTGGTGCTAAAAGATTTCCCCCTTATCCTTAAAACTGTGACCCCTTGTTCTGGAGTTCCCCAACATCTGGAACAACCTTCCTGGATCTAGCCTGTCCAACCCCTTAAGAATTTTGTAAGTTTCTATAAGATCCCCCCTCAATCTTCTAAATTCTAGCGAGTACAAGCCGAGTCTATCCAGACCTTCTTCATATGTGTCTTCACAATAAACTGGAGGGTCTAGAGGAGCAGAACGATCAATGAGGGGCTCCTTTAGGTAACAGTACAGATGTTTACAGTAATCAAAGCAGCAAATTAAACATTGTTCTTTGACCGTTGACTGCAAGAACAAAGATGGAGGAGTAAAATGGTGTTTAGACAGACAATCAACCATCGCCACATCGAAAAACAGAGCAGAATCAAGGAGGGATTAGACGCAGTCAAAAATACACAGAGCACTTGACGGGTTTGGATTGAAAGAAAGATCAGCAATTCCAAACCCGAGTGCTAAGGTTAGATTCTAATCAAGGTGTATAAAATTATGCGAGGCTGAGATAGGTTTATTAGCTTAGTATGTACAAAGCTACCGGGCTACAGATTAGGGCTGAGAAATGGGATTTGTACGAGTAGCTTTTTCTCAGAGACACAATTAAAATATACAAAGTGCTAGAATAACTCAGCAGGTCAGGCAGCATCTCTGGAGAACATGGACAGGTGATGTTTCACGTCGGGACTGAAGGAGGGTGTCTGACATCTGAGGTACTCCAGCTCTTTGTGTCCTTTTTCTTGTAAACCAGCATCTGCAGTTCCTTGTTTCCGCAACTAAATTGTGCTCTTCATGTTGTAAATTTATGCCATTATTTGATTCGTTTTTCTCTGATCTGCCTCCTATTAGGTTTCTAAAGCCAATTGGCACATTCCAACAATTCGTTCTCAGTTTGCATCATCCTGTGTACTTTCAGTAGGTATGTAGACCCAAGCTGGAAAAACATGATGCGGGCTCAAGCCCAACTTTAAGAGTCAAGAACACAATTTAACTGGAGGTAACCCAGCAAGCTGCTGCTCAGTCAGTGCAGCCAAACTTTGTTAAATAAGTGCTCTGTCTTTCCTCTTGGCAGACAATGTAAAATGTTTGTCGCCTCTTGTATCCTGGCTAATAATTCATCTCAGGCAGTTCCTTCAGGTCGAGGGTGGTTCACTCCCATTCCAGTTTGATGAATTTTGTGGTGGTTGATCAGAGTAATGTACCGGTGACCACTCAACATGGAGGAAGAGCATTCAAGATTGTTTTGGGAATCTCAAATACACATGTTGGCACCACACAGAAGTCCAGTATAAATAGCAGAGGGAACTCAACACCCTACCAAAGGAGCTACCTGGTTGTCCCTTCGAACAGCTCCTGCCCTATCCATGGCAAAGTCTGCAGATCCCATTCTAGAGAGGGGCAAAGTTCTCAGAGGTTCATGCTATCCACAGACCACCACTAGAGGATGCTGTGATACTGCTGTTACAATCTGGGCAAGTCGGGCTTTGATGATTTACCCAGAAGATAGACACAAAATGCTGGAGTAACTCAACAGGTCTGCAGCATGTCTGGATAGAAGGAATGGGTGACGTTTCGGATCGAGACCCTTCTTCAGACAGAGAGCCAGGGGAGAGGAAGACACAGAGATATGGAAGGGTAAGGTGTGAAAACAAGACATCAAATGTCATCATTTTCACACCTCTACGAGTCAAACGTGTCATCGTTTTCATACCTTACCCTTCCATCTCTGTATCTCCCTCTCTAATTTATCTGTGTTGTAAGACCCTATGGCCCAACTTGCTTACACTTCCAACTTGCAACATGTCCCATCTACAATAACCCGAACTGACTGTATTCAGCCCATATCCCTCCAAACCAGTCCTATCCATGCATCTATCTAAATGTTTCTTAAACATTGCATTGGTACCTGCCTCAACTATCTCCTCCGCAGCTTGTTCCATACAACTACCAACCTTTGTGTGAAAAGGTTACGCCTCAGATTCCCCCTTCGCCTTAAACCTACGTCTTTTGGTTCACGATTCCCCTACCCTGGGCAAGATTGGGCTTCATTGGAACAATGTACAAGGGACGATTTGCAGAAGCCATTTAACACATAACGACAGAGTCAGAGTGAGGATGCGAGGTAGAACTCTAGTGACTTGCGTTTGGGGACTCAGGGTCATTGCCGCAGACTGAAAGGAGGAGTTCAGAAATTGGGTGCTCACTTTCTTGAACCCCTGCATTTGTTTTTTCCAGTGTGGATGAAGGCACAATGATTAATACTGCATGTAGACTCAATTGGAAGTGAATCAGTGGTTCACCTTTGAGTGGAGACTTTGAATGTACGGCTGTTGGAAAGGAAATAGCAAGATGACAAAAGCACAAGAAAATAGTTGCAGGAGTAGGTCACTTGGCCCCTCAAGCCTACCTACCCCATCATTCAACACGATCAGGCCTGATTGATGCACCTACTGAGTCTAGTGATGCTTGCTTTGAAAGGGACCTGGTTGTCCCTTCGAACAGCTCCTGCCCTTTCCATGTCTATCTTCGGTGTAAACCAGCATCTGCAGTTCCTTCCTACACTAAAGATCAGGATCAGACCTGGGTTTCTGGTGCTGTGTGACAGTGGCTCCACAAGCTGTACACTGTGACCATTGATTACCTCTTTGCTGTCATAGATAGTGATCAGAAACACTGCCTAGATATTCCTCAGCACCCATATTAACTTCCTAAGCTAGCTAATGTGTTCAGGGTTATTTTTACCAGCTAAACACAGAAAATGATACAAAGTGCTGTGGTAACTCAGCGAGTCAGGCAGTATCTCTGGAGAACATGATTAGTACAGATCTCAGGGGTTATGGGCAGAAGGCAGGAGAATGGCGTTAGGAGGGAGAGATAGATCAGCCATGATTGAATGGCAGAGTAGATTTGATGGGCTGAATGGCCTAACTCTACTCCTATCACTTATGATCTTATGAACCAGCAGCACTAGGCTCAGCCGTGGTCAACTGTATCATCAGAGTCACCATCGTCTACCTCAGTACTTCAGTTTGTTTTTCACGTAGTTCACAGATGTAGCATGGAAACAGGCCCTTTGGCTCACCAAGTCCGTGCTGACCAATGATCACCTGTACACTAGCTCTATGTTATCTCACTTTTGCATCCTACACACTAGGGGCAATTTACAGAAACCAGTTAACCGACAAATCTGCACGTCTTTGGAATGTTGGAGGAAACCGGAGGACCCGGAGAAAACCCATGCAGTCACAGAGAGAATGTGTAAACTCCGTACAGACACCACCTGTAGTCAGGATTGAACCTGGGTCTCTGGCGCTGTAACTGGCAGCAACTCTCCCACTGTGCTATTCTTTTGTACTAGATGAGATGTTACACCAAGTGGAAGATAAGAGAATTGTTCGTTCTCTAGTGACTGAACAAGTACATAGGTTGACACACTTAGATACACACAGGCCATGGAATACCAGACTGGACTATTCCGTTATCGTACATCAAATACATGCCCAGCACTTATCATTGTCAACGGGTTGAGATATTTCTTTGAAGAAGAAGGGTCTCCTATCCGTATTCTCCACAGATGCTGCCTGAGCTGCTGAGTAATGCCATCACATTGTGTTGTCCTGCATAGTCAATGTCGTTGAAAGGCATTTCTGTGCCGCAGGTCGGGCCATAGTATGTTTTATTGTCTCCCAGGTGGCAGGGTCAGTAGTAGAGGCACTGCCCACAAAACCCTGAAACTCAGGTTCTCTGCTGACCTCTCGTGCTGCCTTTATGGAGTTTGCACATTCTCCCGGTGATCGCACGGGTTTCCTTTTTTTAATGCCAGAAGCAACTTGAGTGGTTGAATGGTCCTCCCATGAAATGTGGGAGATTAGGGGAAAGTCCTATTTCCTTGGCGACTACATTTGCAGGAAGTGTGTCCAATTGCAGCTCCTCTGGGTCGCTTGGACTCTCTGAGGAGAAGCCGGAGGCAGAAATGTTATAGACAGGAGTGTCAGAAAGGTGATCACACCAAAGGTTCAGCCAAATAGGTGACCACCTGAAGAGCAAGCAAGTTGTGCGGGGGTCCCATGTGGTTAATCCCCTCTCTCGTTGGATACCAATGGGTGAGGAGAGTGTCCTCTCGGAGGAAGCAACAGCAGCAGACAAATGAGTGACACCATGAATGGCTACGTCATTCAGCAGGTAATGTCCAAGTCTAGGTGGATAGTAGTTTGTACAGTCAGTAGTAGAAACAAGGAACTGAACTTGTTGGCTAATATTATAAAAGGCCACAAAGTGCTGGATTAACTCAGCATGTTAGGCGGAATGGGAGATTGCAACCTTCACGTGGTCTGCCCTGTTTCAGCCAATGCAATCAACCTGGCGGGCACAATCAAATAAGATCAATTAGAACAAGTTGTCCTACACCTTTAGGCTGTGCACGTCATACGCAAGAAGAAGAAGCATGTAAGGCAGCTTCCCCAGAATCAAGGGATATGGGGAAAACTCAGGAACAGGGTACTGATTCTGGATGATCAGCCATGATCATATCGAATGGCGGTGCTGGCTCAAAGGGCCGAATGGCCTACTCCTGCAACTACTTTCTATGTTTCTATTTTTCTAGAGTATAAATGGACGATGTTTCGGGTTGAGATCCTTCTTTGAAGAAGAAGGGTCTCTTATCCATATTCTCCAGAGATTCTGCCTGACCTTCTGAGTTACGCCATCACTTTGTGTTGTTCTGCATATAGTCAATGGCGTTGCCTGCTGTTTCTGTGCCACAAGTCAGACCGTAGAATGTTTTGTTGCCTCCCTGGTACCAGGGTCAAGGATGTGCACATTTCTGAGCAGGAAGGATGGGCAGCCAGAGGGCATTGACCATACTGCGACAAATGACGTAGGCAGGAAGAGAGCTGAGGTTCTGCATAGAGGATTTAGGAAGTTAGGTGGTGAGTTGAGGGCCTGTATATAGGATTTAGGAAGTTAGGTGGAAAATTAAAAAGCAGGACTTCTCGGATTATAATTTTAGGATTACTCAGTATGCCGTGCTAATGAGGCTATAAATAGGGAGTTAATACAGTTGGATGCATGTCTAAAGAGGGGGGGGGGGGGGGGGCGGACTACTGATACCTGGATCATTGGGATTTCTTCCAAGGCAGGTGGAACCTGTGTAAGAAGTGCAGGCTGCACCTAAACTGAAGGGATAACAATATCTTTGCAGGAAGATTTCCAAATGTAACCTCCTCACTGGAGGAAGGAGAAACTACAAAACTGCAACGGAGACCTTAAAGCATGCGGGGCGGGAGGAAGTATAGAACAGGTGGCTGTTGGAATCTGAGTACCGACGGAAATAAGAACAAGATTAATTCCCATTTGATAGTGTGGCGGAGAGAATTAAATCTCAAATTAGCTACGAGGATGCAGAATGCATGAATCACTGAGCATTTATATGCATATTCAGCTACCAATGGGAAGGCAAATACCTGTTGGCAAATTGACCATTACTGCAATAGAAAGTCAGAGAAATTTGCTACAATTAGCGCCCTTGTGTGACGTGGAATATCGTGTACGTGTCCTTAGTGCATAGGTGGGAAAATGAGGAGAGTGGTTCTTAGGGAAATTTTGTGGGCAGATAGGATTACTTTGTAAATCGACCTAGCCTTGATAGGCTGAATTTTCTACCTCTATGTAAGGCAAACACCGTGGGCGGCACGGTGGCGCAGCGGTAGAGCTGCTGCCTTACAGCGCCAGAGACCCGGTTTTGATCCTGACTACAGGTGCTGTCTATAATGGAGTTTGTATGTTCTCCCTATAACCTCTGTGGGATTTCTATGGGTACTCCAGTTTCCTCCCACACTTCAAAGATGCACAGGTTAATTGGCTTCGGTAAAATTGTAAATTGTACCTAGTGTGTGTATGTGTGCAGGATGGTGTTAGCTTGCGGGGATCACTTGTCAGTGCAAGCTCGGTGGGCTGAAGGGTCTGTTTCTCTAAACTAAACAACACTAAACAAATTAAATTGTTTAACACCATACTCTCTGTGCCAAACCTAGCTTTTGTTGGGCTTTTAAATACCATGCAGAGATAAAAGCCCTTTTAGTGGCAGAACAACCCCACTCCAGGTCTCTGAGAGGCAGATTAATGATGTTCTGAGAAATGTTTTAGGTTTAAGCCAGCTTGCGTCACTGATGGGGATGAAAAATTACATATATAGCCACTTGCTGCATATCAACCTGCTTCTACCTTTGAGTCACGAGAAATGATATCAAAATAAGTAGTTGGCAACTGCAATATTTTACCCTGACTCTATCAGTGCCTCTGAGTAAAGTAGAATGGATATCAGCTTATAGTGTAAGTCAGAGGGCAGTTTAAAAATTATGGTTATAGATGTCTTAAACTTGCATTATGATACTCAGTGCAGCCTGATGAATGCAGAGCTCAGTCGCAGGAGCAATTGGATGAGTATTGATTTTGCTTGTGAAGGATGGGAGGGTCAAAGCTGCTAACCATTCGACACGGTACTAGAAACATCTCATATAAATCCTGGTGCACGGACTGTGAAAACGCTGAAAATAGGACTGGCCTGGACTACCCGGCAAGGCAACAAGTAAATCCTGGGAGAAATCATCTGGCCTGGAAATGATGGTGTGTCAGTAGGTGCAGCAAATAAAAAAAATGCGATGTATAGGAAGAAACTGCAGATGCTGGTTTAAACCAAAGATAGGCACAAAAGGCTGGAGTAACTCAACGGGTCAGGCAGCATCTCTGGAGCAAAGGAATAGGTGACATTTCGGATGGAGACCCTTCTTCAAAATGTGATGTTTGCGGTTGAGCAACGACGGGGGGCATAGAGTTATAGAGTCGTGGAGTCATGCAGCATGGGAACTGGCCCTTGCCCCATCTATACTAGTCCCAACTTCCCATGTTTGGCCTGTATCCCCTGAAGACTTTCCTATCCATGCGCCTGTCCAAATGTCTTTCAAATGTAGTTATGACATTTGGAGCTTTGTGAAGGGAGTGGGTGAGTGAAAGAAGAGCTATAAGATGATCGGTTGAGTGTGGGTTTGGGGCAGCAACCAGAGGTTCAGGGCAGGTGAGATTGTAACAATGGACCTTGCTAAGGTCCATTTAGACCCATCAGCTCATCGCACGAACCCTCCCAGTTGCCGTCACAAACAGCTGAATCATATAAGGCAAAGGCTGCTTCCCTTTAATTCCATGCTGGCTGCCACATTTTTCTATATATCAGTTAATACTGACTCAGAATTTCTTCCAATAACTTGTCCTCCACTCCAGAAAAGTGATTAATCAAGCTATCTTGCATCCCTTTTTTAAGCAATAGTTACTATCAGCAGTCCTTCAATCTGGTGCCAGGGAGGATTAAAAATGATGGTCAGAATCTTCACTATTTCCTCCCTTGTTCATGTGAAGGGACCCAGTTTCTTCATGTACGGCACACTATCTACTATGAAGAGATGTTCAATCTGTTAATTTACTCTCATTCATTTTGCTCATCCTACCAAAGATTTTTCAAACTTTAACCCAATGTTTAAGGATCTTACTAATCCTGTGGAGTGGTGAATCTGGAATTCTTTGCTACAGAGGGCTGTGGAGGCCAAGTCAATGGATATTTTTAAGGCAGAGATAGATAGATTCTTGATTAGTATGGGTGTCAGAGGTTATGGGAAGAAGGCAGGAGAATGGGGTTCGGAGGGAGAGATAGATCAGCCATGATTGAATGGCGGAGTAGACCTGATGGGCTGAATGACCTAATTCTACTCCTATCACTTATGACCACCCCATTTGCAGATTATTTAAGAAGTTTCTAACCTCCCCTTAATTACCATTGTGCTTTTTAGGTATTTTTTAAAGATCTTCAGTTTTTTCTTAACTATAATTTTTCATGTCTCTTCTTGGTCAACGGGATTGCCTTTTTATTTACACCCATTAACTTTCTACATTCCACGCCCAGTTGGCTCTAGGTTTGGAAGTCTTGATCTTTACTTTTCCGAGAACATAGTTGCCTTGGCCATCCACTCAGTGAATGTCAATTGCTACTCTGAACACCAGCTGCCCTTGCCGTGACTATATCTCAAATAAAACAGAATAACAACGGCTTACTAAGACTGCCGTTGTCCATTCCCCATGTACGAGTCTTACTCCCCTTATAGGAGGAGATTGCAATGGTTGAAAATAGTTAATTGAAATGAATTGGTAGTTCATTACTAAGTAAACTTCCATGGGGTGGCATGGTGGCACAGCGGTAGAGTTGCTGCCTTACAGCACCTGCAGCGTCGGTGACCTGGGTTCAATCCCGACTATGGGTGCTGTCTGTACGGAGTTTGCATGTTCCCCCAGTGACTGCGTGGGTTTTCTCCGAGATTTTTGGTGTTAGTGTGCGGGGATCGCTGGTCGGTGCGGACTCGGTGGGCCGAACGGCCTGTTTCCACGCTGTATCTCTAAACTAAATTAAACTAAACTAAACTAAATGTACCCTGTGAGTCAGTTCTACTCCATTTTCTAAGTTTAAAACATAGTAAACATTCGTTACTATGGACCTCCTTTCAACAGATTTCGGTTATAGTGGACAAGATGTCCCCACAGTAATCAGATACCACTTTGGCTCATAAACACACAATTGCAGACTGTGAGTGGTATGTAAGTCTGCCAGGTCTGCATGCTCCTGATGGAATGAAGTGCAAGGCCAGAAGGAGTAAGGATCTCTGGATGCTGGAAGACCTTGAGCCCCTGGTTAATGGAAAAGGGGGAGATATGAATCAAGTATAAGTAACTGCGATCGAATGAATCTCTGAAGGAATATAAGGAGTGCAGGAATATACTTAAGAATGGAATCAGGACGGTTAAAAGGGAACTTGATATAGCTTTGGCAGGGAAGATTATTGAAAATCCAAATTGTTTTTATAAGTATATTAATGGAAAAATAATACTAGAGAGAATATAAGTCCCATCAAAGAGGACATACCTGCATGGAATGTCAGGAGATGGGCGAGATACGCAAATTCCTCTGCGGAGAAAGGCATGAAGACTAGGAAACTTGGAAAAGTTAATGGAGATGCCATGAGGATAGTCTGCATTACAACAGAGGAGGTGCTTGATGTTCTAAAATGTGTGAAGGTAGATACATCTACCTGATCGGACCTGGTCAGCTTTATCCAAGAATACTGTGGAAAGCTAGGGAAGAAATTGTGGGAGTGTGGCTGAGATGTATGCATGATGGTGAGCCCTGCATCAGGTCCAGGATGTTTGAATAGTAGCTAATGTTGAGCTGTTCTTTAAAATGGGCTGTAAAGAAAAAGCCTGAGAACTATACGCCAGTAAGCCGAACATCTATGGTAGGCAATGGTGCGGACGATACAACCCTGATTGGACTGATCCAGGATGGGGAGGAATATGACTACAGACAGAAAGTGACACATCCTGGGGCATGACCAGCATAACATCCGGAGACTGCAGCGAATCGTCCGATCAGCAGAGAAAGTTATTGGCTGCAACCTTCCCCCCATTGACGAACTGTACACTGCAAGGGCCAGGAAGCGAGCAGATAAGATGATCTCTGACCCATCTCACCCTGGCCATGAACTCTATGAAGTACTTCCCTCAGAGAGGTAACTCAGGACTATCAAAGCCACCACAGCTAGATATAAAAACAGCTTTTCTCCACGAGCAGTAGCTCTACTCAAACGCCAAAAGTCTGTAGCCTCTTTTTACTCTGGTACTTTATTTTAACATGTTTAAATTATAATGTTTTATTTTTAATTTTCTGCTGTATATTGTGTTTTTACTATGTGCGAGCAAAACACCAAGACAAATTATTTGTATATATACATACTTGACCAATAAATGTATTCTGACTTCTGACTGACTTCTAACAAAATTACTTGAGAGGATGCTGAGAGATAAGTATTTGGGGATGCCGGAGGAGATATCTATTTGGTAAGACAAGGGATGATTAAGGATAGTCAACCTGGGTGTTGTGTGTGGGAGATCATGTCGCACAAATTTGATTATTTTGAGGAAATAACCATGAGGGTAGATGAGGTGTATGTAGACTGTATGGCATGGAGTGGCACAATGGCACAGCGATAGAGTTGCTGCCTTACAGTGCCAGAGACCCGGCTTCAATCCTGACTATGGGTGCTGTCTGTACGGAGTTTATGTGTCTCCCAGTGACCACGTGGGTTTTCGCTGGGTGCTCCGGTTTCCTCCCACACTCCAAAGATGTACAGGTTTGTAGGTTAATTGGCTTTGGTAAAGATTGTAAATTGTTGCTAGTGTATAGGATAGTGCTAGGCTATGGGGATCGCTGGTCGCTGTAGACTCAGTGGGCTGAAGGGCCTGTTTCTGCGCTGAATCTCTAAACTCTAAACTAAATATTGATTTCAATAAGGCCTTTGATAAAGTTTCAAATGGTAGGTTACTATAGCAGGATAGATCACGTAGGATGCAGGGAGAGCTAGCTAACTAGATACATAATTGGATACATACATTTTACATAAATAATGGTATGAAGTAGAAAGTGATGGTGGAAGAATGTATTTTGAACTGGAGGCCTGTGACAAAGTGATGTGCCTTGGGGGTCTAGGCTGGGCCCATTATTGGCCATCTATAATAATGACTTAGATGAGAAAGTGCAAGGTATGTTTCATACATTTGCAGATGACACTTAAAATAGGTGGTATCGTAGACAGTGAAGAAGGTTATGAAGAATCTCAGTTGGATCTTGATCAGCTGGTAATTTTTTTAGTCAGAGGATGGTGAAACTGTGGAATTAATTGCCACAGATGGCTTTTGATGCAAAGTTACTGGATATTTTTAAGTTGGAGATTGACAGATTTTTGACAAGTAGGGGTGTCAGGGTTGTGCTGCGTGGGCAGGTGAATGGGCTTGAGAGGGAAAGATAGAGCAGCCATGATTGAATGGCATGGTAGACTCGATGGGCAGAATGGCCTTATTCTGCTTCTAGAACATATGAGCTCATGAACATGAGACAGGGAATGATAATGGAGCTTAATTCAGATACTGTAAGTGCGAGGTGTTTCATTTTGTTGAAGGGATGGACAGGTAATCTTATAGAGGTGTATAAAATTATGAGGGGCTTTGAAAGGGTAAATGCACATAGCCTTTGTCCAGGGTTGGAGTATTAAATACTGGAGGGCAAAGGTGTAAGGTGAGAGGGGAAAGATTTATTTGGAACATGGCGGACAACTTTTTCACACAGTGGGTTGTCTGTACATGGAATAAGCCGTCAGAGAAAGTGGTTGAGGCAGGTTCCATAACAGCATTTAAAAGATATTTTGACAGGTACATGGATTGTTAAGGTTGAGAGGGACATGGGTAAGACATGGGTAAATGGGACTAGCGTAGCTGAGGCATCAGTATGCTCCAGTTGGCCAAATGAGCTGTTGTGCTGTGGTGACTCAATGACTCTCTATGGATATTTTATGGAATATTCTGTCACTGTGTGACTGTGTTTAGGCTGGGTCTGGATTTCTGAGGAATTGTGTTTCAGTCTGACTGTGTGAAAGTCCAACATGTGGTCAGTTTTAGGTCAATATTATGTCTCTGTGACCGAGCGTTACCAGTTTCTGTAATGCAATTATAAGTGTACTTCAACAGGTCTTTGGGATCCCAAGTTATTTCAGCTTCCCTGAGGCTATAAAAGCAGGTTACTTTGACTTGGCTGGTCCTTGGTGCCACTATATTGTTCTAGATTTGTCACTCTTAGTGCTTCACGTTTACCACTCACGATGGCCCGGGTTAAGGCGTCATCTTCCATTTTTAATGGTATTTCAAAAGAAATATTTCTGATGTCTATTCAATTATCTAAATCCTATGTCACAGGGAAGATATGTTTGCAATTTAATTTACTCTCAATCTGAAGAAGCCAGCTGTTAGACAAATTAAAATGCCGATTTAATGCAGTCAAGATTTGTTGAGAATTAACCGTTGACTAATGTTATGCCACACCAAAGTGTTTAATCAAACTTAGCAAAGAGCGCAGCACAGTAGCGCAAAGGGCGGTACAGTGGCGCAGCGGTAGAGTTGCTGCAATACAACGCCAAAAACCCGGGTTCAATCCTGACTATGGGGATGCTGCCTGTACGGAGTTTGTTCGTTCTCCCTGTGACCCCGTGGGCTTTCTCTGGGTGCTCAGGTCTCCTCCAACATCCCAAAGACGTGTAGGTTTGTAAGTTAATTGGCTTCTGTAAGTTATCCCCAGTGAGTAAGATTGAACTAGTGTATGGCATAATTGTTAGTCGGCATGGACTCGGTGGGCCGAAGGGCCTGTTTCCACACTGTATCTCTCATGAGACGAATTGATCTAGTAGACACACAGCGTAAAGAGTCAAGTCAAGTGTGCTTTATTGTCACATGTCCTAGATAGAAGAATGCAATTGTTAATTGAACTATGCTACATGTTTTTAAAGGTTTGCAAATATTTACTTGCAACAGGTACTATTGCAATGCTTAGGAATCATTTGGACAGGTATATGGATAGGATAGGTTTATAGGGATATGGACCAAGTGCAGGCAGGTGGGACTAGCGTAGATGGGACATGTTGGTCAGTGTGGGTAAGTTGGGCCACACTGTACGATTCTGTGACTCTATGACTACGATTCTACGACTCAAACTAATCTAAAAATCTAGCTGATTCCACAAACTTGGTGAGTTGTCCTTCAGATGGGGATATGACTGGAGGGCATCAGATGAGCATCTGCCTCCCACCGGGCCATACACCGTTCCATCCATTCTGCAGGCAATAGTGTTCCCATTGCCAATGTAAGAGAAAAACATTTTGTGTTAAACCTTTACTGTTCTCCCTTCACAAATACTACCTAACCTGCTGCCCATCATCAGCATTTAGTCTTGTTACTTCAGATTTTCACTGTACATGTCAACTTGTTCAAGGATGAAACTTCCATGTCAGTGAAGATTTTCCATCAATATTTTAAACATATTAATTGGAAATTAGGAGCATGGATTGGAAGTGAGGTTATGTTGACCGCACAGGTAGTACTGGGGATCAGGACAGAACACGGGTCACTGGGTGACGGTGAGGCAGCAGCCAATCTCTTGTCGAGCGAATCCACCCACTGACCTGTCTTTTTTTGTTATAATGGCCCGGGTTAAGGTACCCTAGAATTTCAGCTTCTACTTAGTCAGACATGTTTGGCAGTAATTGGCAATGGAGACTTTGTACTCCTACAAACTTGATTCGGCAAGAGTTTCCCTTGTGGTCCTGAAGCTTCCTTCATAAAACTAGACCAAGGGCAGTGCCTCTAAACATACACCAAAGAAGGTTTGTTCTGAAACTGCCCTGGAAGCTGACATCTGGAAAACCTCTGTCAATTCATCTGATGAACAATAGAAAGAACAGGCATCAACTTCTAAAGCAGTTTCCCACTGAAAGTGTTCTTTAGTCTTGAGACTTTAGAAATACTGCATGGAAACAGGCCCTTCGGCCCACCGAGTCCGCGCCGACCAGAGATCACCCCGTACACTTTCCTACACGCTGGGTACAATTTACAATCTACAGAAGCCAATTATGCCACAAACCTGTGCGTCTGTGGGAGGAAACCGGAGAACCTGAAGAAAATCCACGCGGTCATGGGGAGAACGTACAAATTCCGTACAGACAGCACCTGTAGTCAGGATCAGACCTGGGTCTCTGGCATTGTAAGGCAGCAACTCTACTGCTGTGCCACACTGTTCCATCCATGCTTTGAGTCCAGCAGAGTAGCTCCACCCTGCTGAGATTCCCTAGCACTGATACTCGTGAATCAGTCCTCGTTGATTCTATTCCATGTTAAGACCCGATGGTGGATCTGCAATCCACATTAATTTCATCACAAATTGCAGGAATAGGATTTAGTTCCTGTTTTTAATTATTCATATGCTTGGGAGTGATTTTATTTTTTTAAATATTTAATTACCTCATTTTTTGTGTTTCAAGTTCACATTTATTGTCACATGCACCAATTGCAGTGAAGTGATATTTGAGTTACCTTGTAGCCATACAAGTAAAAGAACACAACACAATTAAAAGAACGATAGAACTTAACATAAACATCCACCACAGTGATCACTGTGATGGAAGGCAATAAAGTTCTTCCTCCTTTTGTTCACCCGTGTTTGGGGTCTTGACCTTCCCTAGTCACCACGACGGAAGGCCTGATGTACAAGCCCTCTTGTCGGGATGATCGAAGCTCCAGCATCGGGACGGATGGAACACACTCCGCGGCTTGGAGGGCCAGAATCGGCCACTTTCTTACCGAAGACCGCGGCTTCTCGATATTATAGGCCGCAGGCAGGCCAGCGGTCGGAGCCCTTCTCTGGTGATCCCTGGCAAAGGGTCCCTGGCTCCGGGATGGTAAGTCCACGCCACGCCCGCTGCTAAAAGCTCCTCAGACCGCGGCCTCACGATGTTTTAGTCTGCAGGTAGGTGGTTGGAGCCTGACTCCGCGATGGATGTCAGAAGCGCCCGTTGCTGAAGCTCTGGGCCGCTTCTGGGAAAGGCTGCACCAATCCAGTTGTTAGGCCGCGAGGGAGGCGAAAATGCGACTAGGAGAAATCCTCTCTCCCTCTCCTTTCTCTCTCTCTCCTTCCCCCTCCACTCTCTCTCCACCTCTCCCCTACCCCTCTTTCTCCCCCTCTCATCTCCCCTCCACCTCCCTTTCCTCCCCTCTTCTCCATAACCCCTCTCCTCTCACCTTCCCCTCTTCTCTCCCCTCCCCTCCCGTTCCCCTTACCCCACCCCTCTCTACCCCACCCCCCCCCCCCTGCAATCACACTTCGGGGGAACAGACCCAACGGGTCTGCACTTGGTCTAGTATCCCTCTAAAACTATTCTATCCATATACCTGTCTAAGTGTTTGTTAAACCGTCTGACCAACAATAACATGTAGGAAGGAATTGCAGTTGCTGGTTGAAACTGAAGATAAACACAAAAAGCTGGAGTAAAGGGCCTGTCCCACCAGCATGCAACTCTATGCGATTAGCGCGACCTAACGTGGTCGCTTGAGCTGTCCGGCATCGCGGGGCTGGTCCCACTTCGATCGCCGGAGCCGTGCGGAATTGTGCGGAGTTCGTCCCGAATTCGTCCCGACACCGCGCGGGCCTCCGAAAAACTGACTATGTCCAAAAATTCCGCGCGGCAACGGCTTGTCGGCTCGCAGTCGCCTCGACATTTACACACCGCCCCGACATCATGCCTCCGTGAACCTGCTGGTGGGAACGGCCCTGTACAGGGGATCACCCGACCTCCGCGCGGCCCCCGCTTCTAGTTTGATAGCGTTCATCGCATAGAGTTGCATGCTGGTGGGACAGGCCCTTAACTCAGCATGACGGGCAGCATCTCTGGAGCGAAGGAATGGATGACGTTTCGGGTCGAGACCCTTCTTCAGTATTAATGATGTATTCACTTTTTTTTTTTCAGAAATCGCTCAAAGTGTTTTGGGCTCGGAAATGTGCTCGGTTTGCAAATCTTTGGCTATTCCCTTCTTCGAAGCTCACTTATTCTTTTTCACAAAGTTAACAATGTGGAGGGAGGGAGGGAAGGAGAGGGGGGGGGAGAGGGGGGAGAGGGGGGAGGGAGGGAGAGAGGGATCCTTTTTTAAGTCACTGCTGAAACAAAGCTGTTAAATGTTGAGGTCAGCTAATTGTCCAAATTGTGTTCTGCTGACAGCTAGAAAGTGCCAGTGTACTTTGTGTTTATACCTAGAAGACACCAGTTTGACAGAGAGAGTTTGATGTGAAGGCACACTTAGGTGTCATTTTACTTTGAGCTACTGAACAAAAATGCAGTTAGCTAAAAGTGAGCACATCATGTCTGCACACGGAAACATGACTGGGGAAGGCAAGAGATGAATCAAATGTGTGGAACCAGTAAGTAGTTCCACACTAATCGCCCCTAGTGGGGTCGATGATTAACCCTGGCACGAATATAGTTAAAAGCAATAATTTTTGTTGTCCAGGGGATATTTGTACACACCAAGGTGATAATTATCAACAACGAGACAGATTTCTGGGTTAGCTGTGTGGAAAGTGAAACAGAGGTAATGTGCATTCACTCTACTTTGTTCTGCACAGGCGCTGACAGACCAGTGGAAAATGTCCACAATTTTCAGTTTTCAGTTCATATTTCCAGCATTTGCAGTTGTTTGCTTCCAGCAACTAAGTTACAGAGAAAGGTTGAACAAGTTAGGTCTTTATTCTTTGGAGCGCAGAAGGTTAAGGGGGGACTTGATTGAGGTCTTTAAAATGATGAAAGGGATAGACAGAGTGGACGTGGATAAGCATTTCCCATTGAGGGAGGGAAAGATTCAAACAAGAGGGCATGACATGAGAATTAAGGGACAGAAGTTTAGGGGTAACATGAGGGCGAACTTCTTTACTCAGAGAGTGGTGGCTGTGTGGAATGATCTTCCTGCAGAAGTGGTGGAGGCAGGATCAATTTTAACATTTAAAAGTAAAGTGGAAAGGTATATGGACGGGAAGGGAATGGAGGGGTATGGTCTGCGTGCAGGTAGATGGGACTAGGGGAAAATAAATGGTCGGCACGGACTGGAAGGGCCGAGAAGGCCTGTTTCCGTGCTGTAATTGTTATATGGTTGCATGGTTATATGGTTAATGTGTGGCTGTGCTACCCATTCCAGTTTTGTTTTTTTTGGGTTTTTTTGTTAGAAGTAAGTACAATAGTGTGGTACTTGAATACCTAATACATACATACCTATTTCCATTCTTGTACAACTTCGTATTTTTGATTTAATAATAAAAGAACAGTGAGAGAAAAAATAAATAAAGAGTGTCGGAATAGATAGACAACCGAGTAGAAACAAATAGCAAAAGAAATAAAGAACAGAGATGAGAAGCCAAAAAGATTGAAAGAAAAGGAGAAAGTAGAGAAAAGAGAGATTAGGAGAGATCTACCTATTTCGTATTTTTGCCCATCCGTCACCTGGTTCTAAACCATTTAATTTCTAAGGTTATGTTATGTTGCACCATATGCTTGTAAAAAGTTGATAAAAGGAGACCAAGTCTTTAAGAATTGGTCTACTTTGCCTAGTAGGAGGAATCTCGTTTCTGGAAGATGTTACTCATTCCAGGGTTAGGCAGCGTGCATGCACCATGGTGATTTTTATCAGCATTTGTGACAGGCTCGGCAGCTACAGGACATCTTTACAAGATGCCATTACCCACTTTAGCCAGGAGGAGTGCTGTGCAGGGTACACAAAAGGCTGGAGAAACTCAGCGGGTGCAGCAGCATCTAAGGAGCGAAGGAGATAGGCAACGTTTCGGGTTGAGACCCTTCTTCAGAGTGCTGTGCAGGATGGGCAAGGGATGGATGTAACTTAATATTTTACTGCAGCAATCCTACTGCTAACATTGCAAATCCAGTAAGAAGCTCTCAAGGTCAGGCAGTAACTGTGGAAAGAGAAACAAAGGTACCATTTCAGCTCTGGGACCCAAGACCTGAGAAGTCAACTGGTGTGTGTCGCAAGGAACTGCAGATGCTGGTTTAAACCGGACATAGACACAAAACGCTGGAGTAACTCAGCTGGACAAGCAGCATCTCTGGAGAGAAGGAAAAGGTGACGTTTCGGGTTGAGACCCTTCTTCAGACTGAAGAAGGATCTCGACCCGAAACGTCACTCAAGTCAACTGTTATTCTGCCTGGGTGTTTTGTGTGTTTCCAGCATTTTTTTGTTGTTTATTTCAGATTTCTAGCAATATAAAAAATATGTGTTTTTGCTGCTTTAGCCCATTTTCACTGATTGTGCGTGCTGTTTTCCCACTGTCTGCCTGTACTGATCTTTTCCAGTTTACTCTCACTGCTGACCATGACTGATGACGTAGGGAGAGATTTGACTCTCTGCACCCCCTGCCTGTTCCCCAAAGCCCATCTGGTGTCGGACCTGGATCCTTTGCAAAGTCAGGCTGGGTCCCAGCCACCCGTCTAGGTTAGGGCTGGTATCTTGCAAGTGCCAACTGCTATTTCAAAGTTTTATTATGGTTGTGATGGGCTGTAAACCCATTTTCCTCTAGAATAAACCAATTTTCAGCTCAAAATCTCATTTAAAATTGATTATCTTGCGTTGTATCATTCTGAATATCAATTGGTTCTTCCACTTCAGCTGCAAAAGATTAATAATCTAGACATTCTAGAGGGTACTGTTTCAGTAAAATATTTCTCCAAATTAATTTAAGAATATTCAAGAGAATCTTGGCTGCATAATGGTAAATTGTTCTTATTTGGTTTTGTCGATTGGGTTTAAAAAAATATATGTGACTTGAACCAGCATTAGCCTTTGGTTTTTTAATATCTAGTTTTCTCTTGAATGTAATAGCCAGTGGTGCTTTCCCCCTTTATGCAGTGAGTCATCCAGAGAATTTAGGGTGGCAAGGTGGAGCAGCGGTAGAGTTGCTACCTTACAGTGCTTACTGCGCCCGAGACCCGGGTTCAACTCCGACTACCGATGCTTGTCTGTACGGAGTTTGTGCATTCTCCCTGTGACCACATGGGTTTGTTCTCTGAGATCTTCAGTTTCCTCCCACACTCCAAGTCATACAGGTTTGTAGGTTAATTGGCTTGGTATAAATGTATGTTGTCTTAGTGTGTGTAGGGTAGTGTTAATATGCAGGGATCGCTGGTCAGTTCGGACTCAGTGGGCCAAAGGGCCTGTTTCTGCGCTGTATCTCGAAACTAAACGAAACTAAAATACTGTGAATGTGCAGAGAACACACAGACGAGAGCTGAGTAACAGCAGAATGGAATGAATCATCACTTAGATGCATAGCTCCTGTCTCCGGTGAAGAGATGCAACATTATGGAAGCCAAAGAAGAGGACTGATTGATGGCTTATATTTTTAATATAATCTCAAAATAAATACGGTCCATTTGCATTCTCACTGCATCGAGCAGGTGTCAAAAATGATCTCATTTGGCTCTGAAAAATGACATTTCTCTTAGATTAATCTTGTTTATGATTTTATTGGAATATGTACAATTGGATAATTAACAAAATACAATTAACCTGCATAAATTTACAATGATGTGCTTAGGCAGTGAAGCCTGATGGACAGAGGGTCACAGAAGGTACAGCCCAAGAACACAGGCTCTTTGGCACAAGTCGCCCTGCCATCTGAGATGTGTATCTACACTAATTGCCTTTTCTTGTATTTGGTATATATCTCTCTATTCCTTTCCTATCCATTTATCTGTTCAAATGCATTTTAAATGTTATGATTGTACCTGCTTCTTGCACCTCTTCCAGCAGCTTGTTCCATATACCTATGGCAATCTGTGTGAAAAATTTGTCCTTCGGATCTGCTTTATATTTTTCCCCTCCTCAACTTAAACCTATGTCCAAAGATAGACACAAAAAGCTGGAGTAACTCAGCGAGTCAGACAGCATCTCTGGAGGAAATGAATGGTGACATTTTGGATCAAGACCCTTCTTCAGACCCAAAATGTCACCTATTCCTTTTCTACAGAGATGCTGTCTAACCCGCTGAGCATTTTGTGTCTATCTTCGGTTTAAGCCAGCATCTGCAGTTCCTTCCTACACTTTAAACCTATGTCTTCTAGTTTTACATTTATCTTACCTTGGAAAAAGACTGTGACTATCTTATCTGTGCCCCTCATAATTTTATGAACCTCCTTAAGATCACCCCTCAGCCTTCTGTGTTCCAGTGATAATAATGGGACCACCCCTCAGACCCAATCCTACCCCAGCAATGAATTACGACAGTCCACCTCTTGCACTACTTTGAACTAATTTCTAATTATGTTTTAGCATGAATATTTTCCTTTTTGCAGTCTTTTTTAACTACATTTTATGTTTAAGTTATGTATAATTTGTTTTTGTGCATTTGAGTCGAGGTGTCTGTGATGCTGGCTACAAGCAATGTTCCTGTACCTCACTACACTTGTGCAAATGAAAATAAATGTTTCTTGACTTGACGTGACTATCAAAGGTTGGATAAACCAAGCAGTTACATACGGAGCGGTCTCTGTGGAAGGAAGTTGTGACTGGTAATAGGATCGTGTTGATGGTGGCAAGGGGCACAGTGACACAGAGGTAGAACTACTGCCTTACAACACCAGAGTTGAATCCTGAACTTGGTGCTATCTGTATGGAGTTTGTATGTTCTCCCTGTGACCGCGTGGGTTTCCTCCAGGTGCTCCTGTTTCCTCCCACACTCCAAAATCATATAGGTTTGTAGGTTAATTGGCTTCGGTAAAATTGTCCCAAGTGTTAGTGTACACGGTGATTGCTGGTTGGTGCCGACTCGTGGGTGGAAGGACCTGTTTCCATGCTGTATCTCTGAAGTCAATAAGTCCAAATGTCGGAGAATGATTTGTTGGATGTGGAAACATAGAAACATAGAAAATAGGTGCAGGAGTAGGCTATTTGGCCCTTCGAGCCTGCACCGTTATTCAATATGGTCATGGCTGATGGGGTGAAAGATAAGGACCAGGAGAACTCTATCCTTGTTCTGTGTGGGGAGGGGATGTGAGAGCAGAACTATGGGACACTATAGGAGATGTGGATGTGGGATCCATTAAAGAAAGAGTACATCGCGGATATCCTTGAATGGAAAGCCTCATCTTGGGAGCAGATACGGCAGAGATGTAAAAATTGCGTCGGGGATAGCGTCTTTACAAGTGACAGAATAGGAGGAGATGTGGTCCAGATAACTGTGGGAGTCAGTGGGTTTGTAGTAGACATCAGTGGAGACAGAGATATCAAGAAAGGTCAGAGAAGGTCCAAGTGAATTTGAGGGCAGGGCGGAAGTTAGAGGTAAAGTGAATGAAATCAAGAAGTTCTGCACAAGTGCAGGAGGTAACCCAGTGCGGTTGTTGATGTAGTGGAGAAAGAGTTGGGCGATGGTGTCAACTTGCATTTGGAACAAGGACTGTTCGACGTAACGGACAAAAAGGCAGACGTAGCTGGAGTCCATACGAGTGTCCATGGCTACACTTTTAACTTAAAGAAAATAAGAGCCAAAAGAGATGTTGTTGAGGTTGAGGGCAATTTCCACCAGGCAGAGGAGAGTGTTAGTAAGATTAAACTGATTGGGTCTCTGGTGGGCCTTGAGACCCTCCTGGTGGGTGATGGAGGTGGATAGGGACTGGACATCATTGGTAAAGATGAGACAATGGGGGCCTAGAAATTGAAAGTTGTTGAAGAGTTTGTGAGGTCCCTCGCAAGCGGGTCGGAAGGGACTGGACAAGGGGGGATAGAATGGATTCAAGATATTTGGCGATGAGTTCTGTGGGACAGGAGCAGGCAGAAATAATGTGTTTACCAGGGCAGTCCTGTTTGTGGATTTTGGGAAGGAGTTAGAAGCAGGCAATGCGGAGCTGGGGAATGATATGATTGGAGATTGTGGAGGGGAGATCACCAGAGCTGATGAGTTAGGTAATACTCTAGGTGATGATGGGCTTGTGTTTGTCTACAAGGTCATGGTTAAGGACTATTTAAGGACTAAGGTTTGAGGAGGTGTCCGAGAGCTGGTGCAGACTCTTGGTGTTTAGTTTCCTTTGCTGTTTCGATTCAATTATTCGTTTAACTAGCAATGTTGAATTTGAACGTGCCTCATCACCCCCGTATGACAAGTACATCCTCTTGTGGTGAATAAGCCACAATCATACAGAGTGCAGATCTCCGAGCCAATTCCTTATACACAGAAGGAAGCCATTCAACCCATCAGGTTCATGCCAGCTTCCAGCAGACCAATCCCATCAGTCCCATTCCCCTGGTCTGAAGAAGGATCCCAACCCAAAACATGATCTATCCAAGTCGTCTAGAGATGGGGTAACCACTGGGTTACCCCAGCTATTTGTGTTTCACCCATGCAATTGTTCCCCTCTGTGCCCCTGCAACTTATTCTCTCCCAGGTGCCCATTTATTCCCACTTTAAAGCTTTTTGTCATCTACCTACACCATGGGGGGCATTGACAATGGCCAATTAACCTACCAGCACTCTGTTGAAACTGGAGCGCCCAAAGGAAACTGTTGTGCTCAAGGAGAGTCTGCACAGATTCCCAAAATGCACAAGACCAGCACCAAACCCAGCTCCCTGGTGCCCATCACTGTGCAATCATTACTCCAGTAACATAGTCACTTTAGTTCACATCTCATTTTGTGGAACAATGCTGGAGAACAGGATTAAACCTCTGAAAACGATATAATATCCTTTAGCAGAAAGAGAGAACTGCAGATGCTGGTCAATGAACATAAGGGTGCAAAGTGCTGGAGTAACACAGCGGGTCAGGCAGTACCCTTGGAGAATATGGACACTGGTGTTTCAGGTCGAGACACTTGTTTCGGACTGATTGTTAGGGGAAGAAGAAAGCTGGGAAAGAGGAGAGGTAGGACAACGCGTGGCAGGTGATAGATTGGGCCGAGTACGAACACAATGAGAGGGTCTCACAGAACTCCCATCAGAGAGAGGAGGCAAACGTCTTCAAAGTGGGCATACAATATCAGAAAGAGAGCATTGTCAGCGGGTATTTCTTAATAAGAAAAAGATACGATTTATGCAAGAAGATGAGAAAGTGCTGACAAGTCCCACATACCCTGTGAGTAAACATTGGCCCTCTTCACCATCATCGAAAGGGAGAGCAGCGTTGGGCCAGAGGAAGGCTACTGTTGATTAGTACGGGTGTCAGGGGTTATGGGGAGAAGGCAGGTGAATGGGGTTAGGAGGGAGAGATAGGTCAGCCATGATCGAATGGCGGAGTAGACTTGATGGGCCTAATGGCCTAATTCTACTCCTACCACTTATGACCTTATGGCTGTTTATTCTGTGACAAACCTTGTCAGTAACTGACCCATAGGGTTCACTGAGTGATGAATGGACTGAAGTACCACCCTTACCTTGGGTGGCCACTGGGCTCATGAGATGGACCACCTGTGCCACCACTGGTGAATAATAAATGCCTTCAAAAATATATTCAATAAACCTGTTTGTTCATTGTCTTTTCTATAATAAACCCATGAATAATTTTCTCTGACGTTCCTCCATATCTGATATATATTATGTTCCTTGACTGCATTGGATAATGTGTGTGGGATTAATTAATTATTGGTTTTCTGTCATCCACAACGGTTTTACTGCAAAAGCATTTTAAGTTCATAGCCCGTTTAAAATCAATTAATAGCACTGATTATTTAAAGGTCTCAGCCATGATCAGTGGGTAGTGAGCTGGTCTCTCATGTCAGAAGGTCACTGTCATAGGTGTCACACGAAGAAAATATTTGCTCTGACAAGCTGGGAGAAGCAAGGTCAGCTAAGTCATGCTGATGGCTAGTCATGGTTCAGGGGGGAACTGTGCTTTACCAATGCTGCAGATGTCAGCTACTTACCTGCACAATGCAGGTAAATTCCCTACCTGCACAAAGCAGCACAGCGGTCAAGAAACCACTGGAGGTCAGAATACTGTGCCAGGGTGGCACAGTGGCACAGCGATAGAGTTTCTCTCTCAACGGCAGAGACCCAGGTTCAATCCTGACCACGGGTGCTGTCTATGGAGAGGTTGTATGCTCTCCCTGTGACCGCATGTGGGTTTTCTCCAGGTGCTCCGGTTTCCTCTCACATTCCAAATCCGTGCAGGTTTTTAGATTAATCGGCATCTGTAAATTGTAAATTGTCCCTAGTGTGTCGGATAGTGCTAGTGTCGCTGGTCGGCGCGGACTCGGTGGGAAGTGCAGTGTCTGTCTAAAGTCTAAAATAAGGCATCTGCGGTTTCTGGGGTTTATCCTAACATTGCAAGATAAACCTGCGCCCATTCCAGAATTTGATTCAGAACAGTCCAGGAGCAGAGCTCTGTCATGCTTAGCCGAGGGGCCGGATATACTTCTCACCAATTTTTTAACATTTTTGACCATCACAGATGTTCAAAGTCAGTATCAGCTGTGAAAAGGTCATCAGAAGAATCTGTAGACACGGGTCACCCAGTTGAACAGCTGCAGCCATTAAGCCTGGAGTGCAATTTATCTTGTGAATCCACAAAGGAGTGTGGCTCCAGAGAGAGCTCAGGGAGCCATCATGAGGCATGCGTTGGGTAAGACATGATTTGACGTGACGTGATTTCACAAGAGATATTAAATCAAGAACTCATCCTTCCTCTTGAGTGTTCACTTTAGCGTTTAGTTTAGAGATACAGTACGGAAACAGGCCCTTCGGCCCACCGAGTCCATGCTCACCATCCATCACCCGTTCACATTAATGTTATGTTATCCCGTGCTCTCATCCACTCCCTACACCTAAAGGGCAATTTACAGAGGCAATTATAAATTTACAACTAACCTGCAAACCCACACGTCTATGGGATGGGTGAGGAAACTGGAGCACCTGAGCGAAACCCACAGTCACAGGGTGAATGTGCAAACTCCACCCAGACAGCACCTGAGGTTAGGCTCGAACCTGGGTCTCTAGCGCTGTGAGGCAGCAGCTCTACCAGCTGCACCACCAAAGGCATAGGAACATTTATGGCATTATTTCAGAGGTTTAGGAGTGAATTACCTTGTGCCCTGTTCAATTGATCCCTGAATCAATAACAACACAATTCTCTCAGCAAAGGAAGGAAGGTCAATTTCCCAATGTATCTGCTGCAGCTCTTTGAAAGCTTGGCATTTCTACATCCCATTCAACCCAGGTCCTCTTGAAAGTTACTACTGTATATGGTCCACAATCCTTTCAGAGAACGCGTTTCAGATTAAAATAATTGTGAAATAAATTGTTGAACTAAATTGTGTTCATCTCACCTCTGCCTCGTGTTATCTTAAATCTGTATCGTCTTGTTATTGACTTTCATGCCAGTAGAATAGCTTTCATCCCATTTCCCCTATCAAGCACTCTCATTACCTTGATCACATTCACAAATCTCTTCTTAAACCTTCTCCCCTAAGGACATCTATCTCATTTTCTTTAGGACCCCTGTATAATTCTGAGATTGTCCCAGAAAATTTGTCTTTCCCCTCTCCAAGGCCAAAATTGGACACATTACTCCAGCTGAAGCCTAACCAACCATTGGACACATTACTCCAGTTGAAGCCTAACCAACCATTGGACACATTACTCCAGCTGAAGCCTAACCAACCATTTGACATCAATTCCTTGTAGCAATGTTACAAAATGTTGAGTTTTTAAAAATCAAGTCTGAAATTTATCCCATCAGATAAAGCATAAAAATAAATTTAATTTGACACCTAATTCACTTTTATATCTTCAGTATTAAAAAAGGTTATGGCCATTTTCATACTTGGAAATTAGCAACTTGTTTCCTATTGCTTTTCTATTGACTTAACACAAAAGTTGTGATCGAGGACAGTCAAAAGCCCATAACTTTCTTAAAAATTAAGAAAACTGAAAGAAATTTTCAGTTATTATAGATTGAAGCATTCTGAAACAAATATGAAACAATCTTACTTGGATGACCTGAAATTAAAGCATATAATTAGTTAGTTACCCAATTGTAGCTAATTACAAAATTCAATTACTAGATCTAAACATCTATCCATTTCTTAAGAAAAATTTTTAAAAAAAATTTAAAGCCTAAGTGTCCAATTAACATTCACACAATAATTCACAATAACATGATTTTTAAACCTAATTGTCTTTAATTTATAGGCCAAATTGAAGGAATTTAGTGTTTAATGCCCATAAATTAATGGGCATTTAAATCAGCTTGCGAGTGGGATTTTCTGGAACGCGATATATTGGAACATTGCGGTTGCGGTGAATTTAAACCCAATATCGGCAGGAAAAAATCTGCCGGTTCATATGGGGGCTAAATCACCGTTTCACAACATGAAATGTTGATTAAGGTCATCTAAAAAAGCAAGTTTACATTAAAAAAGAAACAGCTTTCACTTACCTGTCCCCTCCGTAAAATCCGTCCCCGTTGTCGGCGTTCACGGCATTAGGAGCTAATTTCTATTTTACTGCAGCGATAAAATCAGGCTATTTATTAAAAAAAATTAACGAATCTCCAGAAATAGATCGCACTCCGAGAAAATAAAGCTCCGGATGGCAAGAGGAAAACCGCATTTTAACCTTGTCCCCCCCCCCTTAGAAGTGCCAAAGTCGCGCACACGGCCAGTGACAGAACTGCAGCACCGCTAAAGGTAAGTTTTGTAACATACCTATTCCTTGCTTGGCAGTTCATGCGTCTCTCTACAGAGCCAAAGACCACAGATGGTTGTCACCACACTGCTTGTGTCTATTGTGTTACTGATGTTACAACAGTGAAGATTCTTCAGAAGTATTACATTGTATGCAGGAAAGCATAGGGTGGCCTGACATTGGTTTAGAAATACCAGACTCACCTCTTTCGGATTTCTTATGTTAAAGCCATTTTACCTCAGGTACCCAATGAAAATTGACCTACAACATTTGACTGTGGGCCAAAACTATTCTTTGGAAGCAAAATATAGACACAAAAAGTTGGAGTAAACTCAGCGGGTCAGCAAGCATCTCTGAAGTAAATTAATAGGTGACGTCTTGGGTCAAGACCCTTCTTCAGACTGAAGAAAGTTATACTAGTGGTGTATATCGTCAATGAACCTGCATCTGGTGACATGATCCATTCTCCGATTACTGAAAGTGCTGTCAATGATTTAGTGGAAAGTGACATGGTTTCTTCTCGACAGGAATCCCTGAAATATGATCACAGCTGACCTTACTTCTCATCAACCACCTAAATGACCCACCTCTATTCCACATGTCCTCACTGAACACCTCTCTCCCCACCTCTGGACACATCCACGCAACCCCATACAATTCTACTGTGGCAGATTTATCTCCTAATCCACATGGAATAGGAATAGGAGTAGGCCACCTCACCTCTTGAACCTGTTCCGTCCTTCATTAAGACAATGGCTGATCTGAACCTAGCCTCGACTTTCCCTTCTTACCCAAATTCCATAACCCTTGACTTTTCCAGAGAATTCCAGATTCATCACCCTTCTCAAAATTTTTTTTTAAATCAACCTAATTCTAAAACTAAGCACTCACTTACACATTTCCCCCTTTACGGGAAACTGCATCTGCATCTGCACTTTGAGCAACCTTCTGAACCTTATGTATTTCTGTAAGATCACTTCCCCTTCCACCAAGCTTCATGAATATCAGCTGATTGTCTAAGTCAATTGTTCCTTGTAATGCACGCCCTTCATCATAGAGGTCTTTGAACTTCCCTCAGTGTATGTATAAACTTGCATGACTAGAGACAGAAATTGTGCACAGTACACTAGCGGTGTGTCTGACTAATGTGCTCAGTGGTTCAATGGTATTTTATTGTCACATGTACTAAGATACAGAGAAATTAATTTTTGTATATGTCTTACTAACATGAGCACATCTTAGGTGTAGTACATAAAAATAATTCACTGAGACAGTATACAAGAGTGGCCAGATTTGACACCATTTTGTAATGTCTCAGCGTGATATCCCCCAACAACTCTATTCCCCAACAACTCTCACCAACTCTCACTTATCGGGAGGCATCACAAAATGTTTGGGAACAACGCCATCCAAGACTGCAAGAAATTGCAGAAAATTGTGGATGCAACCCAAACCAGTACGCGAACCAACCTCCTTTCCATTGACTCCATCAACACTTCATGCCACCTCAGCAAGGCCACCAGCATAACCAAGGATGTGTCACTCCGGACATTCCCTCTTCTCTCTCCCATCAGTTAAGAGACACAGAAGTGTGAAAAACATAACTCCTGATTCATTTTCTTCCCAGCTGTTATCAGTCAACTGAACCATCCTATCAACAACTTAATGTGGTCCTGACCTACAATCTACCTCATTGGAGACCCACAGACTATCTTTAATCGGACTTTATCTTGCACTAAATGTTATCCCCTTTATCCTGTTCCTGTACACTGTGGACAGTTTGATTGTAATCACATATGGTCTTTCTGCTGACTGGATTGCATGCAACAAAAAAATCTTTCACTGTACCTCGGTACGTGTGACAATAAACTAAATTAAACTTAGCTTCTCTGATTTGGTACGAGTATGCCTGAGAATCTAATTTTTCGTAATTGCTACTGGCTTGCTCTGAATAATCTAGGAACCCACACCGATTTGAAAAGGAGTAAGGCTGTTTCACCATTCTGTCAGAGCACAGCAAATCTGTATCACTGCTGACATGTTCAGCCTGGTTTCGTAGCCTTGAAAGCTCTTGCATAACATGAATCCATCAGAGTCAATCTTGAATTTTTCAATTAACCAGCCTCTGCAGCGTTCTGGGAATGAGAACTCTGGATTTTCAGCCGTTTTTATTTCAAGAAGTGTACATCAATCTGACTGCCTATCTCTGGTTTTGTTATAGCTCCTTGTGTTAAACTCACACACCAAAGGGAATAGCTTCCTTCCATCCAAACTATCAAACTCATCTTAAGCAACTCAATTACCTTGCCTCTTAAGGGCCGTTCCCACCAGCATGCGCCTGCATGCAGCAAGCGCGACCAAACCGGCAGCGAGGGCTGCGCGGAGGTCGGGTGAGTGGGGCAACGCGGCGCACTCCATTCAGACTTCGCTCCAAGTTCGCACAGTAAGGCGAACTTGGAGCGAAGTCTGAATGGTAAGTTCGCCAGGACAGAGAGGGGCACACAGAGAGGGGCACAGAGGCACACACAGAGAGGGCCACGGAGCCACACACATAGAGGGTCACAGAGGCACCTACAGAGAGGGTCACGGAGGCACGACGTCGAGACGGTGTGTAATGCGTCGAGGCGACTGTGAGCCGACAAGCCGTTGCTGCGCGGAATTTTTGAACATGCTCAGTTTTTCGGAGCCCTGCGCGGTGTCGGGACGAACTCCGCACAATTCCGCACGGCTCCAGCGATTGAAGTGGGACCGGCCTCGCGACGCCGGACGGCTCAAGCGACCACGTTAGGTCGCGCTCATCGCATAGAGTTGCATGCTGGTTGGACAGGCCCTTAAATCTTCATGCTCAATAGAACACCTGCCTGGATTGTATGATTGTCCTCATCATTTAATGCTTTTTATTGGGGGTATTCATTCCGGTGAAGGCACGTTAACTAGTCGGCCTGTAGTCATGGACATTAATGTCAAGACCATTAGCAAAATAAATAATGTGCAAACACATCAAAAAGGTGAAGGCCGATGAACAGAAACTCCTTGGATCCATTGACCTAGCTTCGGAAAAACCTATGATCGTAAACTTCAATTGCACCAAAATAAATCACAAAGGTTTAGTGCCAGTTAATGTGGGCATCCAAAGGAGATTGGTGTAACTTACTGTTAGAGTGCAGGTAGAATCAATGCAGCACTGACCAAGAACCAGTGCCCTCGCAATCAATTACAACAAATGCTTGGTCTCTGCTCCCCTGACCTCCTCCAATAACTCACTCCTGAAATGGTTCCATATTGATTGCCGCAATGCATTTCCCAGACTGTCCTTATTTTTCTTCAAGATTGGGTCTGCGGTGACTTGGGATCCAGATCTGCTTTTCAATTTAAGAAACTGACCAGAAGTTGACTCCTTAGTAGAAAGAAATGTCAAGTAAAACGATCTGAAAGAAGATTTCTTGCACCTTCCCCTGATTTGCTGCAGAATTACTGAGTTAGTGGTGTGGGGTGGGGGGGGATAGGTATCTACTGAAGGCTCAGGAGACAGCAGCTGCTGGAACCCATAGGAAAAGAAAGGACAACTGCGGGAGGAACTCAAGGGGCCAGGCAGCATCTGTGGAAGACAATGGACATTTGCTATTTCTCTCCACAGATGCCGACCCGTTGATTCTCCAGATGCTCTCTTCTTTTTACTGGACATCTGCTAGAGATTTGGGCTCTCTCAGGAAATGCCTGACAAATTGCCAGAAGTCGAAAGTCAAGAGTCTTTGATTGTCATATGTCACAGACAGAACAATAAAATTCTTACTTGCTGCAGCACAACAGAATATGTAAACTTAGTACACCATAAACAATATAATAAACAAGAAAAAAAAATCAGGGTGTGTGTATGTGTATATATATATATATATATATATGTATATATATATTTATATAATACACGCACACACACACACACACACACACACACACACACACACACATATATATATACACGCCCTGAACTACATGGACGAGGGCATTGGTTTTGTCTTTTTGGACTATTACTGTTTGTTTTTATGTGCATGTATGTATATATATTCATATATAATATATATAGAATATATAATATATATAGAATATATAATATATATAGAATATATAATATATATAGTATATATATAATATATATATTATATATTTTGGTGGTTGTAGTGCTTATTATCCTGATGGCAGTAGGGAAGAAGCTGTTCCTGAACCTGAATGTTAGATTTTAGGCTCCTATATCTTCTTCCCGATGGCAGGAGTGAAATCAGAGCATATCCAGGGATAGTGTGGGTCTGTGATGATGCTGGCTGAGTTTTTAAGGCAGCGACTCCTGTAAATCCCTTCTTGGTGGGGAGGTCAGAACCCGTGATGGACTGGGCAGTCCATCTAGGATGACAAGGGTGGGGTAGGGGGAATGCAAGAGTTACTTGAAATTAGATAAATCACCGTTCATACCGCTGGATAGACACAAAATGCTGGAGTAACTCAGTGGGGCAGGCAGCATCTCTGGAGAGAAGGAATGGGTGACGTTTAGGGTCAAGACCCTTCTTTAGATATATTGATTTGTAAGGTGCCCAAGCGTTCCTTCATAGTATTTGTAATGACTGAAAATTAGTGTAACGGATGCAATTGGCTAACTATCAGCTTAAAGACATACTTCTTAACATTGGATATATGTTGATATATGTTATAATCATCGACTCCACAGTCAAAAAGGCACAACAGAGGATGTACTTCTTGCGATAGCTGAGGAAGCGCAATCTGCCACAGGCAATGATGGTCTAATTCTATACGGCCATCGTAGAGTCTGTCCTCACCTTCTCCATCATGGTCTGGTTTGGCTCAGCCACCAGGCACGGCATCCGGAGGCTGCAGCGAATCGTCCGATCAGCTGCGAAAGTTATTGGCTGCAACCTTCCATCCATTGACAAACTGTACATTGCAAGGGCCAGGAAGCAAGCAGGTAAGATCATCTCTGACCCCTCTCACCCTGGCCACAAACTCTTTGAATCACTTCCCTCTGGAAGGCGACTCCAGACTGTCAAAGCTGCCACAGCCAGACATAAAAGCAGCTTTTTTCCACGAGTAGTAGCGCTGCTCAATAACCAAAAAGCTGTAGCCTCCTTTTGCTCTGGTATTTTATTTAATTCACATGTTTAATCGATAATGTTTTATTATTTTATATTTAATGTTTTATGTCATTCCAAACTGTCACTGTTTGTCATGTTGTCACTTGTGGGTGGAGCACCAAGCCAAATTCCATGTATGTGAATACTTGGCCAATAAACGGATTAATTAATTAATTCGTTCATGTGAATGGTAGTGTGATGTTATTTTGACTTTGAATGTGGGTGTATGAAGTGTGAAGACTGAATTATTCCTCTGTCCTTGGCACCAGCGGCCCAGATAACTGCTGGGCTCTTCAGCTAACAAGGGCTGGTGCAAAGATAATGTCACATCTTCGTTTCTTGAGAGAGGTTTTTCTTCTGGGTCAGTGTCACAACTGTGGGGGATATGTGCTTTATATTCAAAATCATTGACCTGTAAGCAGGCTTTCATATTCCTCATTACCTGTGGTAATCATTCTACTTTCCAAAAATTAATTTAATGAAAACAAGATTCAGGGATTGGAATAGAGGATATTTACGTATTTTAGCATAATGGCAGCGTGGACCAGATAGGCTGAAGGGCCTGGTTCTGTGCCAATGGATACTATGCCTCCATAACATATACATATCTCCACCTGAACATCTCTCTCTTTTGCTGTCACCCGGCAACAATGTCATGCATTTATATAGCATAGAAACATAGAAAATAGGTGCAGGAGTAGGCCATTCGGCCCTTCGAGCCTGCACCGCCATTCAATGTGATCATGGCTGATCATCCAACTCAGTATCCCGTACCTGCCTTCTCTCCATACCCCCTGATCCCTTTAGCCACAAGTGCCACATCTAACGCCCTCTTAAATATAGCCAATGAACTGGCCTCAACTACCTTCTGTGGCAGAGAATTCCAGAGACTCACCACTCTCTGTGTAAAGAATGTTTTCCTCATTTCGGTCCTAAAGGAATTCCCCCTTATCCTTAGACTGTGACCCCTTGTTCTGGACTCCCCCAACATCGGGAACAATCTTCCAGCATCTAGCTTGTCCAACCCCTTAAGAATTTTGTAGGGTTCTATAAGATCCCCCCTCAATCTTCTAAATTCCATCGAGTACAAACCGAGTCTATCCAATCTTTCCTCATATGAAAGTCCTGACATCCCAGGAATCAGTCTGGTGAATCTTCTCTGTACCCCCTCTATGGCAAGGATGTCTTTCCTCAGATTTGGAGACCAAAACTGTACGCAGTACTCCAGGTGTGGCCTCACCAAAACCCTGTACAACTGCAGTAGAACCTCCCTGCTCCTATACTCAAATCCTTTCGCTATGAATGCTAACATACCATTTGCTTTCTTCACTGTTGCGTTCCATCTTTAATGGAACGCAACATGCCAAGGCACTTCAGGGGAATGTTATCGGGTCAATAGCGGATGCCAAGTCACGTACAGATATACAAGGCAGGCTACAAAAAGCGTTGGCAAAGCCATATGTTTTAAAAGAAGAGAGAGAAGTGAAGGTTTAGTAAGAATGCTGCAGTGTTTTGGAGCCAAACAGCTGAAGGTATGAACATTAATGCGGAGCTGCAACATTAGCAATGAACAAAAGGCCTGAATGGGAGGATTGCAGATACCCTGGGATACCTGGACTGTGTGGCTGGAGGCAGGGAGGGTGTGAATCCATGCACTTTACCATTTGCCAAGCCAGGGAAATTTTCCAATTAGTTTAGAGATATCTCTTGTTTTATGTCGGGGGGGGGGGGGGTGGGGGTGGGTGGGAGGGGGTTGTTGAGGAGGTTAATCAATGAACCTGTCTAATTGCTTCTTCGATATTGTGATAGTCCCAGCCTCACACACTAACCACCCCCAAATACACGGGGAAGGGGGTGAGGGGGGAGAGAGGGGGGAAGGGGGGAGAGAGTGGGCAGGGGGAAAGGGAGGGGGAGAGGTGAAGGGGGAGGGGGGAGAGAGAGGAGGGGTAGAGAGGAGTGGGGTAGAAAGAAGGGGGGAGAAGGGGGGGAAAGAGGGGAGAATAGAGGGGGTGGAGGGGAGGTGAGAGGGGGATTGGAGGAGGGGAGAGGGGGTGGAGGAGTGTGGGGAGGGGGGGCAGAGGGGGGAAAGGGGAGAGAGAGGAGGTGGAGAGAAGAGAGAAGGGGAAATATATACAAGGCAATACAAACAATATATGTCGCTCTTTGAAAAAAAAACAAGGTGCTGGAGTAACTCAGCGGGTCAGGCAGCATCCCTGGAGAACATGGATAGGTGATGTTTTGGGCCGGAACACTTCTTCAGACTACGTCTTTCTTTAGATTCCTTGTGTCATCAAATCTCTATATTCCCTTACAAAGCACCAATATTACTCAATATTAATCCACTGGGCGGCACAGTGGTGCAGCTGGTAGAGCTGCTGCCTCACAGCACCAGAGACCTGGGTTCGATCCTGACCTTGGAGTTTGCATATTCTCCCTGTTGGACCACATGGGATTTCTTTGAGTATCATAGAGCCATGGCGTCATAGAGCGTGGAAACAGGGCTTTCAGCCCAACTTGCCCACACTGACCAACATGTCCCATCTAGTCCCACTTGCTGGAGTTTGGCCCATATCCATCTAAACCTGTCCTATCAATGAACCTGTCTAATTGCCTCTTCAATATTGTGATAGTCCCACCCTCAACTAACTCTTCCAGCAGCTTGATCCATACCCTTTGCGTGAAAAGGTTACCGTTCAGATTCCTATAAAATCTTTCCCCCTTCATCTTAAACCTATGCCATCTGTTTCTTCATTCCCTAACTCTGGCAAGAGGCTCTGTGCGTGCTCCCAATCTAGTCCTCTCATGATTTTGTATACCTCTATAAGAACACCCCTCATCCACCTGCGCTCCAGGGAATAAAGTTCACCCTGCTCAATCTCTCACTATAGCTCAGACGCTCGAGTCCTGGGAATATCCTTGTAAATCTTCTCTGTACCCTTTCCAACTTAACACCATATTTCCTATGACATGCTACCCAGAACTGAACACAATTCTGTAAATGCAGCCTCACCAACGTCTTATATAACTGCAACATGACCTCCCAACTTCTATCTACTTTTATCCACTTGCTTTTGTAAACTCGCAAACTTGCCAATCTTGCCATGCACATTCCCATCCAAATCATTGATTATTGGCCCAGCACGGAAATCTGAGACACAGCACTAGTCACAGGCTCGCAGTCTGAGAAGCAACCTTCCACTGTTACCCTCTACTTCCTTTCATGAAGCTAATTTTTATTGCCATTCAGCTATCTCTCCTTGGATCCCATGCAATCTAACCTTCCAGTGTAGCCTACCATGTGGAACCTTGCCGAATGCCTTGCTCTGATTTCCTCCCATATCCTAAAATCTGCGGGTTTCGTATGTTAATTCGCCCATGTAAATTGCCCCTGATGCGTGAGAGTGGATGAGGAAGTGGGCTAGCATAGATTTAATATGAACGGGTGATCGATGCCCAGCGTAAACCTGGTGGGCCGAAGGACATTTCTCATGTTCACTCTCTAAATTAAAGTGAACTAAGTACCCTTAAAGTATTTGAGTGGCCTTTATACAAGTCCCAGTCCCACAGTGTCCAGTGGCTGCAGGTCCCTAGACAGTGGTCCATCTCAACAAACGAGATTGTGACAGCACAGGGAGGAAGGCGGCAAGGGGGGGGAGAGGGAGGTGGAGAGGAGAAAAAGGTGGGAAGTCCAGGTAGGGCACATGGGAGGGAAGGGGGTGAGGTGAAAGAGAGTGAGAGGGGTGTGGGGCATACGGTGGGGGGTGGGAGGGGGTTGTTGGGGAGGTTAATTAGAGTTAAACGTAAAATTGGAGAATTCAATGTTCATACCATTGGGTTGATTAAAGAGGAGTTTGGTTCAACTTGCCCAGAGGAAGGCATACAGTGAAATATGTGAGATGGGAACACAGGGAACTACTGTTTTGAAGGCACTGTTGCCTTAATTTTATACATCTACAAAGGTACAGTACAGCACAGTACATTTGCAAAATTATAACCTCTCGTAAAAAATCCAGAATATTCACCTTGTCACCAAAATAATAAATACTGTTTACAGTGCGTAAAAATTACAGACCTGATAGTGTGTGTAATTAAAGTAATAAATAACAACAATTATTGGTAACCTCACACTGAAACAAATAAAGTCACAGTGCTATAAATCAAAAAACAGTTTGCAATCTTCTACAATCATTTGAGATCATAACCATTGTGTGTATAATCAGATTGTCCATGAAACGGAGTACTGAGTAAAGAACTGTGTCACATGAGGTGTAGTTTGTTACAAAGCTGCTCATCAGTACTGGCACAATGGGCTAATGGAACCTCAAGTGATTTCACAGATCAGCTCCCCATGTCAACCTACTTTCTGTCAAAGTCCAGCCCTAACAACGAGAGCTCCCTCGGGCAAATATCTCATTCAAGACCGAAGAAGGGTCTCGACCCGAAACGTCGCCCATCTCCTTCGCTCCTTAGATGCTGCTGCACCCGCTGAGTTTCTCCAGCTTTTTGTGTAACTCTCATTCAAGACGTTGAGTCTTTGTTTAGTTTAGTGTAGTTTAGTTTAGAGATACAGCGTGGAAACAGTCCCTTCGGCCCATCGAGTGTGCACCGACCAGCGATCCCTGCACACTAACACCATCCTGCACACACTAAGGACAATGTACATTTACACCAAGCCAATTAACCTACAAACGTGTACGTCTTTGGAGTGTGGGAGGAAACCGAAGATGTCGGAGAAAACCCACACAGGTCGCGGGGGAGAACGTACAGTTCTCCAACCAGTCTGACTGTCTCCATGATTACATTTTATCTTAAGTGCTTTGTTGTCACTTTCTCCTAACTAACAATGATCTATTCTATATTTTCATTGATCTTCATCTCTATTGATGAGTTGTTTGGGCACCTTCACCTTCCTTATCGCAGTGTCTCCCTCTCCACTGACTTTCAGTCTGAAGAAGGGTCTCGAACCAAAACATCACCCAATCCTTCTATCAGAGATGCTGCCTGTCTCGCTGAATTACTCCAGCATTTTGTGTCAATCTTAGGTGATCTGACTATCCAATCACCCATCAATCTAATTGCCTGCCCCTCTCCAACTCTGGCTAATTATGCTCTATTGTAAGCTCAATGTAAGCTGGAGAGAAACATATTATCTTCCCTTCTGACCAAACAAGGAGTTCAACAATTTTAGATCATATCTCCCGTTCTCATTATTTTGGAGACTAGGTCTTGGTAGCTTCATACTTTTCCTTATGACATTAAGGCAGACACAAGGCCCATTGATTCATTGTCAGCTCACAGAGCAACCTTATTCGCCCATTAATTCAGCATGTAACCTATTCTCCCCACACTATAGCCAACCCCACCCCATCCTCCCAGATTTCACCCCCATCTGTACTAAGGGGTAATTTTACCAATGACAATACCTGCATGGCATTGGCATATGGGAGGAAACCAAAGCACCTGGAGAAAATCCACGTGGTCACAAGGAGAACGTGCAAACACCACCCAGGCAACAACTCCTGTATAGATGAGTTATGAGGCAGTCGCTTTACTAGCTGTGGCTGTGTGATGCCCAAGTGACTCCGCTGCACCCATTTGCACTTTGTCTGGTTCGGTATTGCACTTCCCGGTACATTCACTCAACTTGCCATCAACCTCTTTTTTATTTCATCGTGCTTGCTTTCCATTCCTTCACCGAGGAAGCTTCGTGGCCTTTCTCGCTATTTACCATCCTTCCCCAGCCAACCCGAACTCTATGTTAAAACTAGCCTTTAACAGCACTGGCAAAAGATAACCGGTTGAAAATGTGAACTCTGTTTCTAAGTATTTCCAATCTTTTTTAAATTTCACTCTTCAGTATCCGTGGCGATTTTGGAGAAGTTATATTAACGTATCAGTCAATTATCAGAACTGCGCTGATAACAAATTATTGAAGTGAACCTTTAACTCTATTCTCTCTCTGCACGTGCTTCCTGACTTGCTGATTGTTTCCTGCACTTGGTTTTTATTTCAGATTTCCAGCATCTGCGTTGTTTTACTTCTGCCGACAGCACTTTGCTTTTCTATGAATGGAATGATGGATCGGTGCCAGCTAAGGCTCTAATTTAATGGAAAGAAACAGGGTTAAAAAGTTTTCTTGGCAACAGTTTATAATCCGTGCAATAATTTTCTCTTCAGGCTTGTCAGATGGATTTTTCTTGCCGTTGAAGCAATGCCTTCTGTCAGACGTCGTATCGTCTCATCAGATTGTGTGGGTGTTACTGAGTAAGGAAGGTGGGTTGACAGCAGATTCATAGTCATTGCCTGTTATCAAAGGAAATGTAGCGTACTGGAGCCCAGCGCTTGGGAGAATTTTATGGGTCATGATAATTAGAAACATCGCTCAGCAGCTCGACGGAATACCATTTTACACCAACCAGAAGGATTAACATTCTACAAAATAGGAGTCTCGGGAACCATTCTTTCCTCTTAGATGAGCACTTTTACATTTGCTGCATTTCCAATGTCATTTGCTTGGCTTTGATCCTTCCGCTGTTACGCAGCTCGAAGGCAGTGCCTCGTGACTTCATCCTCAAGGAGAAGTTTGTGGTCAACAGAGAATTAGCACCAGTGGTTCATATAGAGGACGTTTGTTTCGCACCAGGACTGATCTTCCAGGTGGATGGATAATTATAGGAGAGGTCATAGAGTGTCATGACTTAGTATCACAAGTTTAAAAGTCAGTGGAGTTTTCCAAAGCAGGAAACCTCTGTGTTTACCTTCATAGGAAGTCAAATGTACTCCAAACGAGTGTTGCACAAGAGAACTGTCCCTATTTGACTCATTGTCTTTAGTGCATATCTTAATCCCTGGAAACCTGGTCCTAGTGCCAAAAGACATTAAAGGATCCATGTGTCTGGATAAAGTTAGTGAAGATTGCCTCAAAATTACATCCACCACTTTAAGCTCTGCAGAAATCACAATGCACTGGCACGCGCGCGCACACACACACACACGCGCACACACACACACACACTTATTTGCTCATAATTAGTCTCATGCTGTTCCCCTTATGGAGTTTGGGCAAAGATTTAGTACTGTCACCAGGGGCTCCAGTGTGATTTTCATTTGTAGATGTTAGTGTAAGTCACTAATTCAGCACCATAGAGTCATACAGTATAGAAACAAGCCCTTTGGCCCAACTAGTGCTGCGTGAATCTTAGTCTTATGAAAAGCTCCCTGCACCAATGGAGTTTCTTGTTAATGCTGACGTCCACCATCTCCCTAGTTCTCTCACCATTTTAAAGTCCTACAGCTGCTGCTAATGTTTTCCATGCTGTCAGGACGCATTCTACAGCGAGCCATATGGCAGGCAGCAAGCACACTATGAGGTGCGGGTCCCTTCCTTTAGATTACTGAAGGCGGCCTCCTAAGTGATTCAAGCAGGGATACCTAATCTCAAGGCATCCTCTTACATTCTCCACCCGTTCCCGAGCATTGGTTTTAGGTGCAATTTTATGTGAGAAATTAATGGGAGTTCTGTTGAAAATGCCTGCGTTAAGCAGTAGGAAATACCACGAAGAAAATGCCAAGAGTCAACATTTCGCCAGAACCACTTTGGAAAATAAATTCTACATCTTCAGCTGTCATATTAGCCGTCAGACATTTCTAAATTTATCACCATTATCCCTCTTCTGCACCTGTCGAAAACCGCAAAGGGTTTATCCACGGGTTTGTTAATTTAGTGCAGAATTGAGACTGTTATGTTCCACAGGCCTGTGTTTTCTCACAATTCAAGACACATTTTACTTCGGAGTCACGTGAGTGACTACGTGAAGAAGACCCCGTCAGGCCGCATGCGTGTCATTAACGTCAGACGCACTGGCGCAGCGACCAGTTAGGAGGAGCGGCGTTCCTCCAGCGGTAAGTTTGAAAACCCCGAGGTAAGTGATGGCTTGGTTGGAGGTCGCTTTCTTGTTGCAGTGAGGCTTGTGTTTTCAAGTACAAGTTTATACTGTGCAGAAAGCGTCAAAGGTGATGGCGAGGCGCGGCGCTGGACCATGACACACCGTGGGAGTGCGGCTAGCAGGTGTCCGCTCAGTTCACCTAGTCCGTCGGTGGCAGGGAGGCCACCGACTGCAGACTCATTGCCGTTGGGGCGTAAGGCTACTAGAAAGTCTGCAAGGCCCATTGACTCATCAGAGTCGGGCCAGAAGGATTCCCCTCTGGAAAAGGATACCGTTCTTACACGGTTATCTAAAGTAGAGCTCCTGTTGGAGAGGATGCTCCATCAGGATACACACCCGGAGAAGGGGTGGTCTACAGGAGAGCCCGCGCCAACAGCGCTTGGAATAGGGATGCTTAATCGCTCTCTCTTGGAGGAGGAGAGCTTGAAGAGTCACGGTTATTCTGACGCCAAATCTGTGGGAAAACAGAACCCACCGGATGAAGGGCATGAGCCCGTAATACCATGTCTAGCAGCAAGATTTGCTGTCCCCAGAGAGGCTGGGGAGCCGTTGGATGAGGAGTTCGCAACAACTATAAATTATTTGCTCTCCCATCAGCTACAAGAGCTGACCATGGACAATACGGCGAAAAAATATGAAACCCCGGTTAATTGTCAACTACTGAAAGTACCGGCAGTTAACCATGTGATATGGGGCCATATGGGCATTGGCATTTCAGCACAAGAAATGAAGCTCCAGCGGATGCTGAAGTTGCTTGCTGCAGGCATTACGGCGTTCGCCAGATCGGTGGACGAGGGGCCGTCTGTATTACGGCAGGATGCCTTAGCCCTTCTGTGCGGCACCCTAAATTTGCAGCGCTCTGCAATCCAAGCAATATTCAAAATTTGTTATTTGGGGACGACCTCGCTAAGCGAGTGAAAGAGCTCGACGACGAGGCAAAGACGTCGGGGCTAATTAAAGCTCCGATGACCAGCAGAATGGTTCTGCGGCAGTACCCCTACCGACGGGTTGTAGAGACCGGGGCCGGTCAAGGGACCAGCCGTGCATTTATGAATGTGCGCAGCTAGCGCACTGCTACTGGGGCACGAGCAAATGCGACTCCTCCCACCAGGAACCGGGAGCAACAAATTCCACCGGTAACCATGGAGGTAGGTGGGTCTAGTCCTGATAAGAACATATTAGGTGAAAAACACCTGTAAGTCGGGGGGAGATTACACTGGTTCCTAAAAGAATGGTCTGAGATAACATCAGATCAGTTTATACTGTGCAACATAAAAGGTTCTCGAATTGAATTCTGTCCCAATTTGAGTCCACCCACTCAGCATGTTTCAAACCGGACACTCATTTTCTCACAGAAAGAGAATATGGAGATACAGACAGAACTTGAAAAATTATGCAAAAAAGGGGTAATTGAGAAGTCGGTTCGCCAACTGCACTAATTTGTGTCAAATATTTTTCCTCTGTCAAAAAAGGATGGAGGATGTAGAATCATCCTCGACCTGATGAGCCTTAACCCCTTTGTACAGTATAAACATTTCAAAATGGAAATTTTTACTACTGCTAAACACCTGCTTTCCAGACGATGTTATATAACCATATATAACCATATAACAATTACAGCACGGAAACAGGCCATCTCGGCCCTTCAAGTCCGTGCCGAACAACTTTTTTCCCTTAGTCCCACCTGCTTGCACTCATGCCATAACCCTCCATACCCTTCTCATCCATATGCCTATCCAATTTATTTTTAAATGATACCAACGAACCTGCCGCCACCACTTCCACTGGAAGCTCGTTCCACACCGCTACCACTCTCTGAGTAAAGAAGTTCCCCCTCATTTTACTCCTAAACCTCTGTCCCTTAATTCTAAAGTCATGTCCTCTTGTTTGAATCTTCCCTATTCTCAAAGGGAAAAGCTTGTCCACATCAACTCTGTCTGTCCCTCTCATCATTTTAAAGACCTCTATCTAGGCTCAATGGGCCAAATGACCGCCATCCACTGCACCCATCGACTCCAGGAGCAATATTGGTGCCAACTCCACACCTCCCTGCATGTCAACATCTCCAGCACAACATCCCTCTTGCCCAACACCACTCTCTCAGCCCAACACCCCTCTCTTGCCCTCCCCCCCACCACGGCATACCCCACCCACCCGGGGCGCTCTGCTCTCCCAAGGGTCATGGGGTACTATGTGTGTCACCCCGTCTCACTGACCCTGAGCCCTGCCGTCACCATGTCCATCTACACACATTATCTTAAAAATACTTCAAACTAAAAACATTGAAATCATGCTTCTACAATGCACTAAAACAAGATTTTAATACATCAAATTTCAAAAAGCCCCTACTGTGAGTCCACCTCCCACACTCTCCTCCCACATGGTCGCTCCACTCCCTCGCCGGGTACCCCCGAGGCCGGTGATCAGTGATCGCTCAACTCCACCCCCCCCCCCCCCCCCCACACGTTTCCTCCCACACTCCAAAGACATACAGATTTGTACGTTAATTGGCTTGGTGTAAATGTAAATTGTCCCCAGTGTGTATTGGATAGTGTTAATATGCGGGGATCACTGGCCGGTATGGACACGGTGGGCCGAAGGGCCTGTTTCCGTGCTGTATCTCCAAACTAAACTGAAACTAAAGATCAGGCAGTATTTGTGCAGGGAGCAGCAGAGTTCACAGGTTGGATTGGGCTGAACCAAGCTTGCCACCCCGATCTACCCCTTTGTCAAAGAGATGTAGGACTGAGATAGGCACTTCAGCACGCAGAGTCCATGCAGACCATCAAGTGCCCCTAAAGGGCCTGTCCCACTGTACGAGGTAATTCAAGAGCTATCCCGAGTTTTAAAAAAATCAAACTTGTGGTAAGTACATAGAATGTATGTAGCGGGTACGTCAGAGCTCGTGCATGTCTCATAGCGGCTCGTAATGCTAACGGCAGGTACTCGGGAAACGCAGTAACTCGTGAAGTTTTTTCAGCTCTGTGAAAAATGTCCACGAGAACCCCGAGTACCTCCAAACGGCTATTACCGTAACTCTCCGAGTTCGAATCAGGGAGAACTCGGGAGAACTCTTGAATTACCTCGTACAGTGAGACAGGCCCTTTAAGAATCTTACCACAACCCATTTTACATCCAAACTGCAGCGTATCATTCAATCAGCTGAGAAAGTTGTTGGCTGCAACTCATTGATAAACTGCACACTGCAAGGGCCAGGAAGCGAGTGGGTAAGATCATCTCTGACCCCTCTCACCTTGGCCACGAACTCTTTGAAATACTTCCCTCTGGGAGGCGACTCTGGACCATCAAAGCTGCCACAGCCAGACAGAAAAACAGCTTCTTCCCATGAGCAGTAGCTCTACTCAACAGCCTCTTTTTACTCTGGTACTTTATTTTCACATGTTTATATTATAATATTTTACTTTTAATTGTCTGCTGTATATCGTGTTTTTACCATGTGCAAGCAAAGCACCAAGACAAATTCCTTGTGTATATATACATACTTGGCCAATAAAATTTTATTCTGATTCTTCTTTATTCTCTTTGCATTCCTGTCAACACCCTTCATGATTCTTCCCTCAGCTGCACAGTGGAAGCAATTTTCAGCAACCAATTAATCTAACAACCTGTACATTTGGATTTGGTCACGGGGAGAACATGCAAACTCCACATGGGACTCGTTTATCTTGGCAACGTGTTCAGCACAGGCATTGTGGGCCGAAGGGCCTGTTCTTGTGCTGTGCTGCTCTATGTTTTATGTAACCAGGTGAGCCGTGGAGAAGATTTAAAGGCGTGCTCAAAGAATTCATGAAGAAATGCAACATCTTCACCCTGCTCCGTGACAACTCAAAATAGGGAAGGAATTTTCAGGATGGAATTGAAATAATAATAATAATAATATATATTTTATTGTCATTGCACATAGGTGCAACGCGATTTGGTATGCAGCTTCCATCCGATGTCATAACTTAAACAACATTTAGATAAACACCTAGATTTCCCGAGAAACATGATTTATAAAAAGAACCGTAAAACAGTAAAACAGTCTAAAGTGCAAATATGCGTTGAACGTTGAAGGAAAGCAGCAGGAGCATACAGTTAGTAAGCCCTATGTAAGTGGTGGAAGGAACATACACACCGCCTTGCAATCGATCACTCTAACCAAGCCTGTTAGGGACCTCCTGTGGAAGAGTCAGTAACACCCATATCGCCCTCTTCAGACACCTCAGGACCCACATGCCACAGGAAGTAAGTCAGTCATCCTTGATCTTGAGAGATTACTGAAGAAGAAAGAGACTCCTCCCAAACCTGTAACCTCCATTTTAGAGATTGAAAGGTGTGGGTGTTCAGCGGGAACTGGTTGAACCTTGTGCACAAGTTACTGAAAGTTTATTCTGTAGGGAAGGCAAATAGGAAGATAAGCAAACACTTACTGGGACATTACTGCAAACGGAATTGAATATAAGACTAAAGACATGTGAGACTCCATGTACTGGCGTACTCAGCGGGTCAGGCAGCATCTGCGGAGGTAAATGGATAGGTGATGTTTGGAATCGGGATCCTTCTTTATTTTTGTTACCCTGCTTGTCAGCAGACTAAAGTTAAGCGTGGATCTCACCACACTGATGAAGATGGGGATATTGGGGGCGGGTAGTGGTCATTTTCCACAGGGCTGTAACATTGTACAATTGGATTAGAAAATTACAAATTAAGGAGATTAAAAAAGCAGGAAAACTACAGACCCATCCATTCAATGAATGTGCTAAATCTATCATCTCAGACAGAGTAATTGGGGACTTGAACAGGTATGAAAAGGCAATGGAGAGCTGCCATGGACTTGTATAGGATGGTCACATGCAAGCAATCTTGATGATTTTCTTTTCAGGAGGGCGCAGGAATGATGGTTAGGGGTATGGCCAGGGATTGTGCTATGTATATGGATTTTAATTGAATTGAATACTTTATTATCACATGTGGCAAGTCACAATGAAATTCTTCATTTGCATACCCAAGGTATGCAAATAGTCACCACATAATGGGTGCTTTACAGAAGGATGCAGCATTTATAGAGGTTACTTGACAAGATTTAAGAAAATATATTATTCATTAAAAAATGTTCACTAAACTGGAAATATTCTTACAAGGAATGAGATTAGTTGGGAGTTGGGAGATAAAGATGGAGATTAGAAGCGTTCTATCCAACTAGTTGCATTGCCGAGACACCTCTAAAGGAGTCTCAGCTTAATAACATTTATATTAATAACTCGGGTGAAGGATTGTGTCTTCAGGTTTGCAGGTGATAATTATTTAGGCAGCTCAGTAAGTAACAAAGGTGGGGATATAGACTAAATAGAGCAGCACATCTTGACACGTGCGATTATATAAAAAGATAGTAGCAAATCAGTAGCCCATTTTATACCGGTCCGCAATTTTTATGTGTGATAATTTAATGGAAATGAAGAAAATTAAACAGGCTGCTGATTTGCTAATGTCTTTTTATATTGGCACAAAAGAAAAAAGTAAGATACAGCCCAGTGAGTATATGGCAGATAGAGTTCATAGTTTAGGATGTATGATGCATTGACAGTGTGAGAGGGAGAATAGTAAGATTAAACGAGAACTTACCAGTTTGAAGTTTGATCTTTATTTTATGTGGAGTTACGTTGGTGATTACGTGAAGAAGGCCCCGTCAGGCCGCATGCGCGTCAATCTTCAAAGCAGCGGTATGAAATCACAGGTAACAGTAATTTAAGTATAATAGTAAGAGCAGAAACCTAGAACTACCAGATGACCTTTGTGAGAGTGGGTTGGGTGTGGAGGGCACGTAATCACCAACGTAACTCCTCATAAAATAAAGATCAAACTTCAAACTGGTAAGTTCTCATTTAATCTTACTATTTTACTTCGGAGTCATGCGAGTGACTACGTGAAGATTTCAAAGCTCTGTGATTTCATGCCGTAGATTCAAATCCAGGCGTCTCACTGCATCGATTGACTCAGAATGAGGAAAGAATCAATAATGCATTAAACCATGACATTGATTTAAACGTATTAACAGTTTAATTTTTTTTAAGAAAACAATAGCAACCCCTCTGTCCCAGGGGGAATCTAAAAAAACTGAACTTAAAACAGAATGGGCAAATACCCCTGGTTCAGCAAATAATCAATAACTCTGACTGGTGGTAATTTGGACTCATCTGGATGAATGATGAACCCCAATGTCTCAAAAGTGACCTTAACAACTGAAACGGATGATTCAGCTGTGAACCGAGTCTTACCTACAATAAAAATATCGTCCAAATAGACCATTACAATATGACCCTGAGTTAGAAGTAGCCGCAGTATTGGTTTTAACAATTTGGTGAACAATCTCGGAGCTGAGGTTAATCCATTAGGCAGTGCTTTGAATTGCCATAATTGACCCATCCAGCTAAATTTCAAATATCTCCTAACATCGTAGTGAACAGACACTGAGTAATATGCATCTTTAAGGTCGATGCTTGCCATATTAATGTTCCATATATGCCATTAATTATGCCATATAATATTAGCCTGTCTAACCAGCACCCTCCTAGGTCCCCTTTTACCTTGTGTAGGAAGGAACTGCAGACGCTGGTTTATACTGAAAAGAGAAACAAAATGCGGGAGTAACTCAGTGGATCAGGCAGCATCTCTGAAGAAGCGTCCCAACCCGAAACGATACGTCACCCATTCATTTCCTTCAGAGATGCTGCCTTCCTGAGTTACTCCAGCATTTGCCCATTGTGCCTTGCCCTTCACTCTCCACTCTCCCCCCACCCCACCCTCCCCTTCATGTTCACCGGCCCGCCAGCCCACCCCTACCGCGGTGAGTTGCTGACCCCACCACCCCTCCCGGTGTGTTACGGGTGAGGTTGGTGCTTCTGACAGACACTGAACCATCCGTGTTGGTCACTAAAGCACATCCACTGGGCTGGCCGCTCCCAGGGGGAAACATCGCTAAAACGGAGGGGGGGCTGTAGTGCACCCCCCCACCCCCCCACTCCCCGGTCCGCGGCTGTTGCTTCCTACAGCATCACTCTTGGAATCATGGGAGCACGCAAGCCTCTTCACCACAACAAGGTGAACGATCCAAAGATATAACATCACATGGCAGTGGGAACATGCATTTCCAAAATGTAATTTATTCAGTAAACATTTCAAGGTGTGTAATGAGACATTCAGCCGAAGAACAGCATGGAAACAAATAGGATGGAATTAATCATAGAGACATACAGCAAGGAAAAAGGGTCCTTCAGCCCACTGAGTCTGCATTCACATTTAGATATAGCTATTTATTATCGATATAGCTGATCCCATTTTACTCTCCTCAGATTCCAATCAACTCATGCCCAGATGTTATCATTTGTCTGTACACAAGGAGCTAGCTACCTTGGCTGGAGCAAACCAGAGGACCTGGGAGAAAAGCATGTGGTCATGGGAATAAGGTCACAATCTCTGCATGGTCAACACCAAAGATGAGGATTTAACCTGGGTCTCCTGAGCTGTGGAACAGCAATGTAACCAGTTGTGCCCGAACATGAAGAGGCGTGAGGAAATAATTCCAGAGGTCAGAGTCCATGAATTTAGCTTTTATAGTTTTAGAGGTACAGTGTGGAAATAGGTCCTTCGTCCCACTGAGTCTGGGGCAACCAGCGAATCCCGCTCGTTAACACTACCTGCACACACATTAGGGATAATTTTACATTTTATAGCAAGCCAATTAACCTACAAACCTGTACGTCTTTGGAGTGTGGCAGGAAACTGAAGATCTGAGAGGCAACCCACACAGGTCACGTGGTGAACGTACGTACTCCGTACAGACAGCACCCGTAGTCAGGATTGAACACGGGTCTCTGGCGCTGTAAGGCAGTAGCTCTACTGCCATGAATCTGAAAGCGCCGCTGCTTTTGGTGGAACAGCAGATGACCAAAGAACTGAACAAAATGTTATCAGTTTGCTACTTAAATCAGATTATTAGCTGATCGTAAATTCCACATTTAGCCAGAAATTGATTTGGAATAACATCCCTGGTTTGTTAACCCCAGGCCTCTAGTTTACTCACAGGGTAATCCAACTGCTGTTACAATGTGCTAACTGCTCATATTAAATGCAGCTGGCAACAACAATGATTCAAACAAGGGGTTAAGAAATACATATAATGCAATTGATAATACTTTAGATTTTTGTGCTGTGAAATGATAAGGGAAATATAATTAAATAAAGAAAAAAATATCCAATTAATCTGCTGTTTAATAATATAATTTGAAGAATACTATCTTTATCTTGGTAAATCAGATCAACGCTTTAATGTCAATGAGATGTTTAGCTGATTTGATTCAGATGAGGGCGCCTTGTCTGGGTTCCATGCAATGAGACCAAGCTGGCAGTCAGTGTGGGGTGATTAATATTCCTGCCAATCCATTTACTGGGCAAAAAAAACTCCCACAATAAAAGGGATTCTATCTATATTCCCATGATGTTCAATGGCAGTGCCATCACTACCAATGTCTTTGGTAGTTCCTTCATTAACACTACCAATGTCTTAGTGACTGCCATTGGTCACTAGTTTAACAAGTCTAGGCCAGAGGCTCTGGCCAGGATTCACCAGGATGTTAAGTGGGATGGATTGTTTCAGTTATGATGGGAGACTGGATAGAATAGAAAAAAAGGCACAAAATGCTGGAGTAACTCAGCGGTTCAGGCAGCATCTCTGGAGAACATGAACAGACTGGCGAAGGGTCATGACCTGCCTGATCTGCTGATTTACTCCAGCACTTTGTGCCTTTTTTTGTAAACCAGCATCTGCAGTTCCATGTGTCTGTATAGACTGGGTTAGTTTTCCTTTGGGTGGATAAATGTGGATAGATGAGGATAAATGTGTTTCAAATTTTGAGGAGAATCAAAAAACAGAGGACATTGGTTTAAGGGGAGAGGGGAAAGATTTATAGGAACTTGAGGGCAACTTCTTCCATGGGTATATGAAACAAGCTGCCGGAGGATGTAGTTGAGGCAGGTACTATATCAATTCTTTAAAACCAATTTGGCCAGTAAATAGGAATTAGGAGAGGGCACTCTTAAAACAATTCCATGTCATCTTTATAGAAAAAATTAGAATTATTAAGGGATTGGACACGCTAGATGCAGGAAACATGTTCCCGTGTTGGGGAGTCCAGAACCAGGGGCCACAGTTTAAGAATAAAGGATTGGCCATTTAGAACTGAGATGAGGAAAATCTTTTTCACACAGAGTTGTGAATTTGTGGAATTCTCTGCCTCAGAAGGCAGTGGAGGCCAATTCACTGGATGCATTCAAAAGAGAGTTAGAGCTCTTAGGGCTAGCAGAATCAAGTGATATGGGGAGAAGGCAGGAATGGCGTACTGATTGTGGATGATCAGCTATGATCACATTGAATGGCGGTGCTGGCTTGAAGGGCCGAATAGTCTACTGCTGAACCTATTGTCTACGTATCTATGGGTATCCTTACCCATCTGCTGATCCACCAAAGATTCATCCCCCCTCCCCCCCACCTCTCGCCAACTATGAGATGTTGTAATGAATGCTGAAGCTGTAACCTGTAATGCTCTGCTTCACAATTCTCATGACCTGGGTTCGATCCTCACCCCTGGTGCTGCCTGAGTTTGTCCATTCACTTTGCGACCATGTGGCTTTCCTTCTGCAGCTCCATATTGCTACCCCAGACCAAAGATATGATGGGAGAGTAATTGAGTGCTAGGTTAATGGCAACACCATTCAAAGGGGAATTGAATGATATGTGAGAGAGAGTAAGTTGCAAATGTACAGAAAAATAAAGGACAAGAAGAATGGGACAAGGAGGGTTGCTCCCCTAGGAGCGACCAAGAAACCGATGGGCCAAATGATCTTCTTCGATGTTATAAGCATCTGATGGAGCAGATGGATAGATCAGCTCCATTTCACTCTCCTCCAGTACGGGAGCTGGTTTCACCAGCAAACTATAATCACAGAAGTACAACTCCTCTAAAGCCCACGTCCACTAGCACCATCAACATTATGTCATCTAGTTGGGCAAAATCCTAGAACTCCCCATCTTCACCATCCAGTCCACAGTGGCTGATGATTGTATCTCACCTATGTCTTCTCCAGTGCAATTACTCATAGCTTCTGAATACTAGTTTTCCCAGCAATATCAACAACTTTGTAAGTGAAAAAAAGAGAGATTAAAAAAACGGACAATTTGCTCCTCTAGGATAGTTCAGCCGAGGTGCTGATGGACAATCCAACCATATCCCTTCTGAGTTACTACCACCAGAGAAGCCAGGCGTCAGCTAATTTGAATCTATCCATGTGGTATCTAGTCAAGATTGTGAACACCAGACACAATAGAGGCCGTGTGTACCAGCATTACAGCTGTGGCATCTAAGACCTACACTCTAGAACTGGCTGTGCCCCCAGCCAAGCTGTTCCATTACAGATACAACACCAGAAGCTATCTGACAATGGGGAATTTACACGACTGCATCCTGTTTATAATAATCCTTGTAATTATTGTCAATTACCATCAAACCTCTGGAAATTAATATTGCACCACCTTCTCATCAATAGCCTTGTTAGGCTGTCACTTGGATCACTCGATTCCAGAGCCTTGTCCAAACATGAACCAAAGATTTTCCAGCGGTTAGGTGAGATTAACTGTCCTTGATGTCAAGGTATATTTTAAAAGAGTGTGGCTTTAGGGTGACCTGGTAAATCTGATCTGAGGGAACCACTTCAATGATTGCAGCCATACCTCATGCAAAGGAAGATGTCTATGGTAGTTGGAGGTCATTCAACCAAGCCCTGTAATAGCCTTTGCCCAACCATTCCAGTTGCTTTATTAGACCATCCTTCCGACATCAGGTCAGAATCAGGGATGTTTGCTGATGATTACAACTGCTTAGTTAGTGAAGCAGTCCATGCAGCAATCTCTAGACAACATTAAGATTAACACTCGCATCACAAATGTGTGTGCCAATGCCCATCTCTGACCAGGACGTTCAAGTCAAGTTAAGTCAGGTCGAGTTTATTGTTATATGCTCGAGTACAGTGAAGTACAGGTACAAAAAGATCTTGCTTGCAGCAGCATCACGGGCAAAAATACTCGGACAATACATCAAAACATAAATTCTACAAGATTGTGAAAATTAAAAATACTGTGGATAGAAAGACATTAGTTTAAAACGCGATTAGAAAACAAGTCCATGATAGAGCACGAGGTGGTCCATTGTGTTCCAATCTGAGGTGGGAATAGTTTTGTGCAGAACCTGATGCTGGTAATCCAAGATCCTGATGCTTGTAAGAAAATAGCTGTTCCTGAAGCTTCATGCTTCTGTCTCTGCCCTATGGCAGTAACAAGAAGAGGGCATGGCTTGGATAGTGGGGATCTTTTATGCTAGATTCCGTCTACTTGAGATAGTTCCTCATGGTGCATCCTCAATGGCGGGGTGGGCTGTGCCGCGATAGACAAGGCGGAGTTCACCACTCTGCAGCTTCTTTGGCTTTGCATTACCTCGCCACCTTTGCTGAATCTCCCACCGTCGTTACCCTTGGGATCATCACTGACCTGAAACTCAGCTAAACCAGCTACATAAATACAATGACTAAAGAGCAGGTCTGAGACTGGATAGCCTGCGACGTGACTCCTGTCCTGACACTACAAAACCATTTCACCATGTGTAAGATTTGTCAGGAATGTGATTGAATAGTCACTACCTGCCTGTATGAGCGTAGCTTCAACAAGTTCAAACACCATCCAGGACAAAAGAACCAATTTGGTTGTCATCCCCTCCACCACCTTAATCATTAACTCCCCCCTTCATCTGTACACAGTGGCTGCATGTATATTGCCATAAAGTGCACTGCTGTTATTTTCCTAGGCTACTTTGTCTAGGTCAATGCTTCCATTACCAACATGCAGAGGACAACTGAATCAGCACCCCCCACAGGTTCCTCTCCAAGTCGCACTGTAGCCTGACTTCAGAATACTTCTCTCCAGAGATGCTGCTTGTCCCGCTGAGTTACTCCATCACTATGTATCGATCTTTGAGAAAACATGAGTGGTCCTTCATTGCGTAGAAAGGAACTGCAATTATGGTCTGCATTTATGAGACGTGTTCTGCATTTATAGAATTACTACAAAGATAGGGTGCAGGAATACCTCGGGCCTTGGTGGGGGGGGGAATGAAAAACTATCGAGTTCGTGGATTTCTTTTGCGTGATATATATAACATAATAACTGGCTTTTTTTAAATTTTTCCTTTTTTTTTAGGGTCTATCTTTTAACCCCCTTTTCTAATTCTTTGACCAAGGGTTTCTTCTCCCCTTTGGCACGCTCTTTCACTATCACAACTCTTTTCACATTTCACTCTCTTTCTCCCTATTCTTTTTCTTTAAAAGCCATAAAATTATGGGATACAATGATTGTAACAGTATATATGTGTATATTGATGTATTTACCTCTAATAAATAAAATTAAAAAAAAAGAAAAAAAAAGAAAGGAACTGCAGATGTTGGTATATACCTAAGATAGGCTCAAAGTGCTGGAGTAACTCAGCAGGTCAAGTAGCATCTCTGGAGATAAAGGATGGGTGATGTTCTGGGTCGGGGCCCTTCTTCAGACCTCAGAGTGTCCATCTAGTAGTCATTTTTTGTTGCTTGTTTAAATTCTGAAACTTCCTACCTGAGTGCCTTTTACTGCTTTGACTATCTAATCAGAAGGATGGGATAGATATTTTCATCCGCATTGGCCATTGTTAATCCTGTAACAATTCAGGGGATTATAGCATAGCGACAAATTGGCACGCCAATTGATTTTTCTCAGCAAAGGAAAAATATCATAGCCAAAGTGTATTACTAGAATATGAATTGGATGAGATATAGCCACATATACTTCCTATCTATTGTAATAGTAATGGGAATATATTTGATGCAGGATAGTGAAGAATGTAGCAGGAAATGTATAAATTCCTGGAGTTATTCCAGGTACTGTACAGTGAAATGATGGCTTTACAATAGCTTCACTCAACTGTGGTCATCTTGGCCTGGGCTTTAAGGAAAAATAAAAGTTTCATTCTGAAATAACATATCCTAAGGTTAATTTAATGCCATTCCCTGTTCAATAGCTTCACTCAACTGTGGTCATCTTGGCCTGGGCTTTAAGGAAAAATAAAAGTTTCATTCTGAAATAACATATCCTAAGGTTAATTTAATGCCATTCCCTGTTATTTAGGGTGCTAAAATATGGAGGTCAGTTATGGATAACAACGGCCTATTAGTCTCTGAAAAGCTAGAAGTCTGGAATGAACGCAAAATATTCAGCAAGTTACTCAGCAGGTCGGGCAGTAGCCGTGGGGAGAGAAATAGAGTCACCATTTCAGGTTGATGGTCTTATATCAGAACAATGGGAAATTAAAAGATCAGTTTATGTTACAGAAAAGGGGTGGATATGACAACAAAAATATTTGTGATAATGTAGGGCAAGTTTTGTTAGCCAAGTGAGACTGAATGAAACAAGTGGTGGTGGTGATTGAGGGAAATTGGTCAAGGTTTGTTCACCATTAATATTTTTTGTGTTTAAAACGCAATATTAAACATTTTGAAATGTGATGCCTCTGGTATGATGAATACGTACGCATATGAACACCTACCCATTCACATGTATTACAGGAGCAGTTTCATCAAACAGGCTGGAGTTTGTTTGCCACTCAGGCCACCTTTGACTCTCAAGTGGACATTGAAACATACACCTCATCTGTTTTGGACTACATAAAATCCTGCGCGGACAACGTCACAACCCACAAACAAATAAAGACCTTCCCTAATCAAAAGCCGTGGATGAACAGAGAGGTCAGACTCTTGCTGAAGGCTCGCAATGACGCTGGTAATGCTGAGGGATACAGCTCAACCAGGGCCAACCTGAAAAAGGGAACCAGGAGCGCAAAACACAAACACAAGCTGCAGATCGAGGAGCATTTTCAAAGTAACTCTGACCCCAGATGCATGTGGCAAGGCATCAAGTCCATCACGGACTACAACAAAGTTAACATCCCCCGTCCCCAGCCAACAACGCTTCCCTTCCTGACAAGCTAAACTATTTCTATGCTCATTTTGACCGGGACAATAAAACATCAGCCATCAAAGCTGCCCCACCCCCGAATGAACAGCCCCTCAGTCTCTCCACCTCTGCTGTACAAGGCGCACTGAGCAAAGTGAATGAGCACAAAGCTGCCGGCCCCGATGGCATCCCCGGGCGTGTGCTCAGGGCATGTGCTGGACAACTATCCCTGGTCTTCACTGACAGCTTCAATCTGTCACTGGCCCAGGGTGTCGTCCCTACATGCCTCAAGACCACAACCATCGTGCCAGTGCCCAAACAGTCAGCTTCAGGGAGTCTCAACGACTTCCGCCCAGTGGCACTCACCCCCATCATCGCGAAGTGCTTTGAGAGACTGATCCTGGCTCACCTCAAATCCAGCCTCCCTCCCATACTGGATCCCCATCAGTTTGCCTATCAGCCCAACAGGTCAACAGAGGATGCCATATCAGCGGCTCTTCACTCTGCCCTGACCCACCTGGACAATAACAACTCCTACATCAGGTTGTTATTCATTGACTTCAGCTCTGCATTTAACACTGTCATCCCTGCCAGTCTGATCACCAAACTCAGCAGCCTTGGCATCAACACCTCCCTCTGCTACTGGACACTGGATTGCAGACCCCAGTCTGCTAGGATTAACAACCTCACCTCCTCCACTCTGACACTGAACACCGACATGCCACTGGGCTGTGTGCTCAGCTCTCTCCTCTACTCCCTATTCACCCACGACTGCTTCCCTATGCATGACTCCAACTCAATCATAAAATTCGCTGACGACACCACGGTGGTAGGACTGATCAGTGACAACAACGAATCAGCCTACAGGGAGGAGGTCCAGCACCTGGCAGTTTAGTGTACCAACAACAACCTTGTCCTCAACACACAAAAGACTAACAAAATCATTGTGGACTACCGGAAGACCAGAGGTGGCAGACACCCCCCCATCCACATAAACGGGACACTTCAAGTTCCTCGGGGTACACATCTCTGAGGATCTGTCCTGGTCCCTCAACACCGCCAAACTGATTAAAAAGGTGCAGCAGCGCCTCTACTTCTGAGAAAGCTTAAGAAAGCTCACCTGTCCCCTCAGATCCTGTCCAACTTCTACCGCTGTACCACAGAAAGCATCCTGACTACCTGCTTCACGGTGCGGTACAGCGGCTGCACAACAGCTGGCAGGAAGGCACTGCAACGGGCGGTGAAAACCGCCCAGCATATCATCGGTGCCCCGCTCCCTGCCATGGCTGTTCTTCACCACACACGGTGCCTGAGACGGGCTGGCAAAATCATTAAGGACCCCTCATACCCCAACCATGGACTGTTTGCCCTCCTCCCATCAGGGAGGTGGTACAGGAGCCTCAGGTCTCGCACCAGTAGGCTAAGGGACAGCTTCTTCCCCAACACCATTATCCTGCTGAACTCACAGGCCCGGCACTAGCTACACCCCCCCCCCCCCCCTTCTCATCAGTATTATTTATCATTTATATAATTTATAGTTAAGCTCTGATTCACCAGAATATAGCACATGTCAATCTTTTGCACCTTAACAACTATCTGTATATATGTATATGCCTGTGTACATACACCAATATATCCTCATTTGTATATATTGTCTTAATGAACACTTTACTACTTTGCACCCTGGTCAGATGCAAAGCTGCATTTTGTTGTACTGTACTTGTACTATGCGCAATGACAATAAAGTTGAATCTAATCTAATCTAATCGAATGTATGCATGTGTCCAAGGCATACACACACATATATATATATAAATATGCATCACAATATAAACCAGATGCATATACATCTCTATGTCTGTTCTTAGGTATTCATATGTATATGCATGAAAATATTGACACAATATATGCATAGGAATATAAACATGCAGTGCCTGCATATGTGCACCCAGTCTCACAACATTTACACATTTATGTAACTTAGAATACTAATAACAATATTTACATTTTTACAACAGGTACCCAAGTAGATATATAGAAGATAAAATGACAATAAAATAAATAATTCACATGTGCTATTCAGAAAGCAGCTGAACCGATGTATAAAATGGAGTATGTGAAAACATAGGGATGAGCAAGTAATCTTTTAAGAAAAGCAATGTTGGTTTCTATTGGCCTCAACCTTATTTACTTAATACATTGATATGTATGTCGGCCTTTTAATACTCCTTCTAAATTGTTCAGAAACTGGATGTATGCAACTACCAGGCATGCAGTATTAAGCAACTTAAAAAAAACATATTTCACAGATTTTCGCATCCATTTAATTTTGTGATTTGAACATTATTATATAAATAAAATTTAAGAATTGATTAAAAATGGTTATTGCTGCTCCCATTAGAAACTGGTTTGGCAAAGACGCAATGTCATAGAAAACATATATAATGGAATAAAAGGAGAATGCAATAATGTAAAAATCAGAATGCAACTTCAGCCTATTAAGTCTCTACTGCAGTTCGATTAGATCATGGCAGATCCTGATCATGATTCTATCCACCTGTCTTGGCTTCCTGTCTCTTAATATCCTTTGCCAGCTTGAATCTCAGCGATAAAATCATTAATTAGTCAACAGCTTTCTCCAGGAAAACATACATTCTCACTGCCATTTGTATAACGAAGAGTTTATATGCTCTCTTTGACTTAACGTTGTAGACTCACCAAATTTGAAAATCGTACAACTACAAGGAAATCATCTCATAAACATTTAAATTCAAATGATTACATGCTTGGTTCATGCAAACTTTTATTATGACATAACCCTTGAGTTGAGTTGAGTTAGGTTTATTGTCACATGTACAGAGGTACAGTGAAAAGCTTTTGTTGCGTACTAACCAGTCAGACGAAAGACAATACTTGATTACAGGGTGTGACTCGTGCTTGATTATGCAGCTGTCCTTGCCCAGGCAGCATGCGGTAGAAATTGAGTCAATGGAAGGAAGGTTGGTTTGTGTGATGATCTGGGCTGAGCCCACAATTCTCTGCAATTTCTGACGGTCTTTGATGGAGTTGTTCCCAAACCCGATAAAATGCTTTCTATGGCACATTTGTAATGTGGGGTTGGACAGACTAGATGCAGGAAGATTGTTCCCGATGTTGAGGAAGTCCAGAACAAGGGGTCACAGTTTAAGGATAAGGGGGAAGTCTTTTAGGACCGAGATGAGAAAATAATTTTTCACACACTGAGTGGTGAATCTGTGGAATTCTCTGCCACAGAAGGTAGTTGAGGCCACTTCATTGGCTATATTTAAGAGGGAGTTAGATGTGGCCCTTGTGGCTAAAGGGATCAGGGGATATGGAGAGAAGGCAGGAACAGGATACTGAGTTGGATGATCAGCCATGATCGTATTGAATGGCAGTGCAGGCTCGAAGGGGCGAATGGCCAACTCCTGCACCTATTGTCTATGGTTCTATGTTTCTATGTAAGAAGTGGTGAGAGTTGTTGGGGACATGCCGAACTTCCTAAGCCTTCTAAGGAAGTAGAGGCGATGGTGTGCTTCCTTGGCCATTGCTTCAATATGGGTGGTTCAGAAGAGGTTGTTGGTGATATTGACCCCCAGGAATTTGAAGCCTTCAACCATCTCTACTTTGGTACCATCAATGAAAACTAGGGTATGTGTGCCACTTTCTCCATTGTCTTGCTGACATTGAGTGAAGAGTTGTTTCTCCTTTGTTGTTTGCAAAATAGTAAATTGAATTAGATTTGTACATAACTGCACAGTCGTGGGTGTACAAGGAGTAAATAAGAGGGCTGAGAACGCACCCGTGCAGAGCACAAGTGTTGAGGATTATCGTGGAGGATGGTTTGTCCCCTATCCTCATTGATTGAGGTCTGTTGGTTAGGAAGTCGAGGATCCAGTTACAGAGATGAGTGCTGACTCCAAGCCCTAAGAGTTTGGTGAAGAGTTTGGATGGGATAATGGTATTAAAGGCGGAACTGTAGTCTATGAATAGGAGTCTGACGTAGGTGTATTTCTTGTCCAGGTGTTCCAAGGATGAGGGTAGGGCCAGGGCGATGGCATCGTCCGTGGACCTGATATGGCGGTAGGTGAACTGCAGTGGGTCAAGGATACCTTGTGTTCCATAACTAGCCTCTCAAAGCATTTCATGAAGGTAGGTACCAAGACCACTGAACGGTAATCGTTTCGGCATGAAATCTTGCTTTTTGTTGGCACTGGTGTGATGGTTGTCTTCTCGTAGCAGATGGATACCTCCAGAACAGAGTAGCATCCTTGTGCAATGGTTTTATGGAAACGATCAGAATGACAATCCAAATCATTTTTGACAGCCACTCATGTGAAAGATGTTTCATTATGACCATACATAAACACGCACTGATGGTATTGGCAAAAATAAGGAACTCGACTGGTTCGGCAGCATCTGTGGAGAGATGGTGAGTCCATGCTATGGACATTTCAGATCGGAACCCTTCAGAATGATGGAGCAAAGGGGAGAAAGCTGATAAAGAGATGTGAGGGGAAGGAGTGGGGCCAGAACTGGTAAGTGATATGGTTCAGCTAAGGAAGAGTCATAGAGTGATACAGAATGAAACAGGCCCTTCGTCCCAATTTGCCCACACCAGTAAACATGTCCCAGCTACACTAGTCCAACCTGCCCCCGTTTGGTTCATATCCCTCCAAACCTGTCCTATCTATGTACCTGTCTAACTGTCTTAGCAGAGAGGTGGAGATAGTAATAAAAGCTGGAGTTAAAGTGGAGAAACAATGGTGCAAATGTGGAACCTGATAAGAACCGAAGATGAGGAGTGAAATATAAACCAGAAAGGTGGATAGTGGGTGGAAGGGAATGGGGGTGGTGGGGGAAGGGGTGATAAAGATACTATGGGACTCAGAGTAGGGAGCGGTGGGAGATATAGGAATGGAGGAGGGGAAAAGAACTGTTTCAGTTTAGTTTATTGCCAAGTGTACCAAGGTACAGTGCAAAGCTTTTGTTGTGTGCTAACTGGTCAGCAGAAAGACAATACAAGAACTGCGCGAAAGGGACAGGTTGATTGGAAAGAATAGGTGTGCACAGGGGTAAGGAAAAGGGCAGATGAGGAGGAAAGAGAGTTTTACCTAAATTTGGAGAATTTAATGTTCATGCTACTGCATTTTAGGCTAGCTAGGTAGAATATGTGGTGCTGTTCCCTCATTTTGTGCTTGGCATCACAGTGATTGTAGAGGAGGCTGAGGACAATCAAGTTTTTATGGGGATGGGAATGGGAATTTCAATGGAGAGCAACCAAGAGTTGCAGTAAACCCTGGCGGATGGACCACACATGGGTAGCCTAGACTACACTTGGTGTTGCTGATGTGGAGAACGTCATGTTGAGAGCACCAAGCACAATAGACAAGATTGGATGAGGTTCATGTGAACCTCCATCTCACCCGGAAGTGTTGTTCGGATACCTTCATGGAGCTGAGAAGGGAGGTGTAGGGATTGGTGTGGCATCTCCTATCGTTGTAAGGGACGGGTGTGTTGGGTGGGGAGAGAGTATCAAACCAAGGAAGGAGGTCTCTACAGAAAGCAGAAAGGGGTGCGGGTGTTAGGATGTTACTGGTGGTGGCATCAGGTTGAATATTGAGGTTGCCTTGGGTGGTACATTGTTTCCGCCTACATTTGACCCACTGGACTCATCTCCTCATACCTCGACTCTACCCTGTTCCTCCGTGTTCATTCCCTTCCCACCTTTATCCAGCAACCTCACACAGTCTCTGACACTTCACTTCTCTCGCAGATGGCTGTGGTCCCAGATAAGAAGACACAGGTTTATTGCCAGCTTGGTTTATTGTCACACTGCTGGGAAGCAACAAAATGATCCCCTTACTTAAATTGGCATGAATTATGAAACAGACTTTTACATGTTTTTGACAGCATAAGTGCTTTGAAATCATATTTTAAAATCCTTACCATCCCTGAAGACTCAATAATAATCCAGGGTTCTGATTGCACCTGCATCTCACCAATAGATTGAGAAAGTTGAGAGCTAAAGTGGAGGAATAGCATGGGGGTCAGAGGTTATGGGGAGATGGCAGGAGAATGGGGTTGGAAGGGAGGGACAGATCAGCCATGATTGAATGGCAGTATAGACTTGATGGGCCAAATGGCCTAATTCTGCTCCTTTCACTTATGAGCTCATGGACTCGGTGGGCCAAATAGCCTCTTTCTGTATTGCGAGAAAATAGACATTGTTTTGAAGTGTGTACTTATTGATCTTGGAATTGTTTCCTGCTATTTTTTATAAACATCTTCCAGTGTTCCACTTTGCCTCCTCTCCAAAGCATAGTGATTTCACTGTATCAATGTTTACACTTTGCCAAATAGTTATATTCAACTTTCATATGAGATGGGAATAGATTGTATTCTGGGTGTCTCCCCTATCTTCCAATGCCAGGTGGAAAAAAAATCTGATTTTATCTACCTCCTGGGTAAATATTAAAAAAATCCAATAAAAAATGTATTTCTTTTTAAATTTGGTTATTGTTAGAAGCAACAGACAGGGTCATAGACTTGAATTATGTGGAAACAGATACATCAGTGCACCGAGTCCACGCTGATCCAGTGCCCACTAACATTAATCCTTCACTGATTACACTTTATTCTCCCCACATTTTCATCACCCACTTAACACACTCGGGGCAATTTAAAGCGGCTAATTAACCTGGCAACTATAATTTGTGCACGGCAGAAAGTGCTCTCTTTGTTTTCAGGTTTGCAATTAATATGATTTATGTTCCAGAAATTGTAATGCTATTATTAAAGTTGAGTGTACATTAAGACCTGAACAAAATAATATTTCAGCTCTCTCGCTCTCCCTCTCTCCCTCTCTCTCTCTGTCCCAGACTTGGTTGCCAAGGTTAATTAAATTTTTTTTGGACAATTTGAGTGTCTGACCACAAAGATATCGCAATCACTTTTAAGTCTGCAAATCAAACGATGGAAAAGTCTAAACTCTATTTTTGTCTCATGAGCTCTGTTCTGATACAATGTCAGACTTTCAGTGCACTAGATACAAGCTTACCATGGAAGACTGGATTAGTTAATGGTAACGAGGGTAAATATTAATAATAAGCGGAATTATAGGTTGATGAGGCATGAAAGATAATTTGGGCCCTTGTAATTGTACCAGGTCTTTGAGCTGCTCTTTTCCACTCACCCGGAGAACCCAATTCGGTGGACCATGGTCCACGGAACTGGGAACCCGCATTAAGTGCTCGGCGAACTGTGGTACCAGGAGGGAGCTACTGGAGACTTTGGATGCAGGGTTGAGGGCAGGCAGTAGGGTGAAGCGAGTTAATACCTCCAACACCTTCACGTTCGGCTGCGGGAGTTGCCCCAGGGACACAAAGTTGGCCAGGCAACGAGAGGGACGTCGGTTCGCAGGCCGATCTGGTCGAAGGCGACGGAGGGAAGACCTGCAGGAACCTGGGGTTTACCAGTATCAGGAGCCGCTCCAGTAATCCCGAGCATGCGGGCGGACCAGACTTTGGAAATGGTGCCAAAACATGGAGCCGCCTGCATGTGTTAACATGCAAAAAGAATTTCACTGTGCAGTTGCACGTGTGACAAATAAAACAGCATCGAATCATTGGTGCAGTAGTTTGTGCTGCTACATTGCAGGTCCAGGTATGATCCTGTGATTTACACAGGGTGTAAAGGATTCTGTTTCACCAGTTGTGTAATTTCACGTACAGGCGTTTAGGCTCAGAAACAGGAAGCATACAATGGGGAGAAGGTGCATTTACTCTTATGCAATAAAAGATTGAATAAGCCCTAGTTTCTTGCTGCCATGATTGTCCTGGATGTGGCCACATAGCACGTAGAACATAGAACAGTACAGCACAGGAACGGGCCCTTCAGCTCACAATGTTTGTGCTGAACGTGATGCCAAGTTAACCTGATCTCATCTGCCTGTACATGATCCATGCCCCATCATTCACAGTGTTAACAACTTGTGCATCTCCATTAAATTCCCCCCCTCCACCTTAAAGCCATGCTCTCCAGTGTTAGACCTTTCCACCCTGGACAAATGGTTCTGACTGTCTCCCTGCACGCTGATAATCCCACCACAGATCTGGGTAGCCATTCTGATGTATGTGCTGCCCTTCAGGTAGAATCGGAGGCTGAGATGCTGCCCCCTTCCCCAGTGGCTTTATTAAATGCCATCTTATTGAAAGAAGAAGGATATGTTATCACCAACACCAAAGCTGATCTTTTCAACTCACCAATACAGATTGCTCAGTCATTTATCAATTGTTTTTCATTGCAGCTTTGGGATATGGGATATTGGCTCAGATTGGCTGCTGACCTTCCTACTTAAACTTACTGTGCCACACTTAAAAAAATAATAATGAAATTGTAAAGTGCTTTGGCATGTATGGAGGTTGTGAAATATTTTTATATAGGTTTGTTATTTCTTTGTTTCCTCCCTTTAATAATCTTGTTAAGACCTATATGAACGAGGCCTTTGATGCAGGGAATAGCTTTTTGGTGGGCGGGCGCATTGTGGCACAGCGGTAGAGTTGCTGCCTTACAGCGCTTGCAGCGCCGGAGACCTGGGTTCAATCCCGACTACGGCTGCTGTCTGTACGGAGTTTGTATGTTCTCCCCGTGACCTGCGTGGGTTTTCTCTGAGATCTTTGGTTTCCTCCCACACTCCAAAGAGATACAGGTTTGTAGGTAAATTGGCTTGGTAAATGTAGAAATTGTCACGAGTGTTAAACCTAGTGTTAATATGCGGGGATCGCTGGTTGGCGTGGACCTGTTGGGCCGAAGGGCCTGTTTCTGTGCTGTATCTCTATACTAAACTAAACTAAGCAGTAGCTGAGGTTCGCTGTAGAGCTGTGGATTTCTGTAATGGGGAGCTCAGCAGAAAAGCAACAGGGAGTGGAGGACCAACAAATAGGGGTCCCCACTTACTGACAGGTCTGTTAAACAGACAGGTATTTCTTATCCCTGCTAAATTTCCAATGGTTTGTTATTTAAACTGTGGAATCCTTCGCATCTTGTCGGAATAATCGTAGAAATGATCGGCTTTTCATTTAAGAACATTGCACGTGATTTGTGTCACATCACCTTCATTGCACCTTAACAAGAATGTGAATAGAATCGTGGTACTTAACCTGTTGCCAAGGAATGGTTTCCATGGTTTCCCTGCAATCAGTGAGGATTTGATGCAGTAAAACTGGGTTTGATGGGCACTTTGGAATGATGTTGATTTGAATAATCACATCTTAAGTTCTAAGTGGCAGAATGATACATCTTATGGAGGTGCTGCCTCACGGTGCCAAATACCTGGTTCGATCCTAACCTTAGGCACTGTCTGTGTGGACTTTGCATGTTCTCCTGGTGACCACGTTGCTTTCCTCTGGGTGCTCCAATTTCCTCCCAATATCTCAAAGATGTGGGGCTTATAGATTAGCTGACCTCTGTAAGCTGCCCACAGTATGCAGGGAGTGTGGTGTGAAAGTGGGATAACAGAGAATTAGTATGAACAGGTTATCAATGGGCAGTGTGGACCCAGTGGACTGGAGGGTCTGCTTCTATGCTGTAATTTTTCAATCAATCCATCTTAATATGAGAATAGGAGAAAGAGTTGAGAGTTTTGGATAGGAAATAGTAAAACTTTTACTGTCATTCAGACCTTTCAGTTTGAACGAAATGTAGGCATATGGATATGCATGGAATGGAGAAATATAAATGATGTGCAGGCAGATAAGAGTTGGTATTGGCATCATGGTTGGCGCAGACATTATGGACTGAAGGGCCTGTTCTTGTGTTGTACTTTTCTACATTCTCTGGCACACTACAAAATGTGTAGGAGCTTAACACTGTACTCTTGAATGGCAGGTTTCTTCTGCGGGTACATTGGACAAAATTATGTTCATTATACTTTTTTATTGTAGAAATACTGTTAATGAAAGAATGAAAGTAGGATAAGTAAGTAAGTTTATTGGCCAAGTATTCACATACAAGGAATTTGCCTTGGTGCTCCGCCCACAAGTAACAACTTGACATACAGTGACAGTTACGAATGACTCAGAAAAGGCTAAACATTAATAATAATAATAAAAACATTAATGATAAAACACCATTGATCAAGCATGTGAACCAACAAAATACCAGATTAAAGGGAGGCTACAGATTTTTGGCTGTTGAGTAGAGCAACTAGTCGTGGATAAATTTTATGTCTGGCTGTGGCAGCTTTGACAGTCCGGAGTCGCCTTCCAGAGGGAAGTGATTCAAAGAGTTTGTGGTCAGGGTGAGAGGGGTCAGAGGTGATCTTGCCCGCTCGCTTCCTGGCCCTTGCAGTGTATAGTTCATCAATGGAGGGAAGATTGCAGCCAATCATGTTCTCTGCTGATCGGACGATTCGCTGCAGCCTCCAGGTGTCGTGCTTGGTGGCTGAGCCAAACCAGACCATGATGGAGAAGGTGAGAACAGACTCTATGATGGCCGTGCAGAATTGGACCATCATTGCCTGTGGATGTATCATGACATCAAGATGTCACAGCAAATGAAATACTTTTGTTGTTTGGTCACAGTTTGCAATGTAGGAAGCCCAACTAATAATGTGGCACTGTGAGAGCAATGAGAGACATTTTAGTGGGATAATAATTACTGGTCAAGGCACGAAGAAGAAAGTTGCTGTCATTTGAAAATTGCTGAAATTAGTAATGATTGTGGGCCAAGGGGCCTATTCCTGTGCTGTTCTGCTCTGTGCAATCGTTACTGGTTACCTGAGGATTGAGAAGCCTTTGCTTATTGTCTAATCCAAACACAGCACTGGTGCCAGTGAGATATTGCTGCACTACTGCATTGCATGAGATCAGTACTGCATTGGAGTGGCAGTAGGTTTTGTGCTTGAATATCTGGTGTTCCCTTGAATCCAGCATTTGGGTAAGGAGAGAAGGGATCTGGGATAGAGACCATTGGTGGAGAGATTACAGGCTTTTGGCAATGGGAATTGGGTGATAGAGGTGGCTGAGCATACACATAGGGAGGGAGTGGTTCTTGAGGAGAGGTGATGAGAAAATGAGGGCCTGTAAATCAATTGTGTGTTACATATATAAGTCTGAGCCCATCCTTGTTTCTGCAGTTCGGACGAAAGGCCATTGATCTGTTGAGATCATCATTCTGCTGAGCACTTCCAGAGCTGCCAACTTTCTTTCAAATTTCCATCATCTGCAGAGTTTTGCTTTCAAATTCATTCAGTAACCCTTCACATCACTCTTTTCAATAAACCATTATCATCCACCACATGAAAAGATCGAAAGTGAATATATTATTTTAAGTCGGGTCCACCCTAGGTCTCATGCAAAGACTACATGAAACATAACATTAGTATGTTGCAACTTATGATCGAATGTTCTGTGAATGCACCTTCACCCCCGCCTCCCTCCTCGTGATCTAATCATGCCAATGCTCTTTTAACTTTATAAATATCTGAGTCATGCCCGATTTCCAACAAGTTAAATCTCACCTGAAGGAGTTAAGACCTAAAATATACGTAGATCTTAGTAGCAACTGCAATTATGTAGATTATGTCCCAAGTACCAAGAGAAGGATAATTAAATTAAAGCAACAGAAATACAAAAAAGATGTCTATGATATACATCGGCTGTGGTTGAAGGCTTTTATGTAGGATAACAGCATCACAACCAGTCCCTTCTGGTGTTGTGCTGCACTGAAGTCACCATCCAACTTCCTATTCTCCAGCTAACAGCATAACCCTCTGTTCCCTTCTCTTTCATCTGCTTGAATGCATCTGTGTATTTCACAGATATGTCCACATTGAATCTGTACATTTCACAAGCCCTTGTGGTAACAGATTCGGTAACAGCTTCTTTCCTGCTGTTATCAGACAACTGAACAGTCCTTTTATAAACTAAGGATATCGGCCCAATTTCCCAATCCACCATCGCCAACAGCCTGCCTTGTCCCTTTCTTCTTTGTTGTTTTAAATCCATTTTATTTGTTTGTTTTATTTGATTTTTAGTTTTTGTGGTGGGCGGGGGAAACGTTTTTAAATCTTTTCCCCCGACGGAGATGCAACTTTTTCCGATCCTATCTCCATCCGCACTGCGGTCTAACATTGTGGAGCTGGCAGTCCCTTTGTTATGCCCTTGTCCCATTCAGGAAACCTGAACAGAAACGTCTGGAGATTTTGTGCCCCACTGAAGGTTTCCGTGCGGTTCCCGGAGGTTTTTGTCAGTTTCGACCGTTAGGGTGGGGCACAACATCTCCAGAGGTTTCCGTTCAGGTTTCTTATGTGGGACAGGGGCATTAGGGATCGACTTCGGGAACTCTAACCGCAGGAGATTTGACCGCCCCGTTAGCGGGAGCCTCGATCGCCCGGTTGCGGGGGTAGCTTCGATCGCCAAATGCGGGTGCTTCGATTGCCGACTGCGGGTGCTTCGATCGCCCCGACTGTGGATGCTTCGATTGCCCCAACCGCAGGAGAAAAGGAGGAAGAAGGTAAAAGCTATTTTCCTTCCACCACAGTGAGGAGTGCGAGGTCACCAAAAGCAAGATGGTGCTGCCTGGGCTGGTGGGGACTCGGAGGGATTGCCGTGAGTGTGGTGGTCTCCATGTTTGCGGGGACATCATGCCACGGGAGCGTCCTGGAGTCTGGTGCGAGTGCAGACAACCTTCTGACTGTTTGGCCGGACAGGGACTGCAGAGAGAGCGACAAGCGTTCAGTGTAACTCTGGTCACATCACGGTGGAGCGTGTGTGTGGCCCGGACATTGGACTGATGGCCGTGGGTCTCCGCTTTTGCTGTGAACGTATGGATTCTCACACGCCGCTGTTGTGGCTGTTTATGCTTAATTTTTTATGTAATATTGTGTCACGTTGCTTTTTTTGGTATGACTGTATGGTGAATCAAATTTCATTGTACCTTAGGGTACACGTGACTATAAAGGACCATTGAACTATTTTGGTCTTTGTACCATTTTTACTGTACTTTCTCTGTTACACTGTAACACTGTATTCTGCACTCTCATGTTTTCCTCTTTGCACAAACTATTGTATTTATCTATGGCTTGATGGTGCTCATGTACAACATGATTTGAGTGGATAGCATGGAATCAAAGATTTACACCATATCTTGGTTCACGTGACAATAATAAACCAATATCAACAGCATTTTTCACATCCTCATCATCCCTCAAATTCCCTTTTCAATGTTGTGGTGACTAACTTACATTGACCAGTGTTACTTACATCCTTGTTCATGAGTGGAACCATTCTGTACGTATCCATTGTCTCAAAATCTTCCATAATCTCAATTACTTCTGTCCAGTCAACCCATTGCATTCTTTTCTCAAGAGAAAATGGCCCCATTTGTTCATCATTTCTTGGTATAGAACAGGAAGATGAGAGGCGGTTTTCTACTAGTATATAAGATCATGAGAAGATTAGAGAGGGTCTTTTACCCAGAGAATGGGAATCAAAAACAAGAAGAACTAGGTTTAAGGTGAGGGGGGAAAAGATTTAAGAGACACCCGAGTGGCAACTTTTCTACACAGAAGGATAGTGGGTGTACAGAATGAGCCGCCAGAGGAGCTAATTGAGGCAAGTACTATCACAACATTTGGACAGGTACATGGATAGGTTTAGAAGGGTATGGGACAAACGCAGGCAGGTGGGACGAATGTAGACCAGTTGAGCCGAAAGGCCTATTTCCACGCTGTATGACTCAATGATTCCATAACATAGAACATGGAACATGAAACAGAACAGCACAAGAGCAGGCCCTTTGGCTCACAATGTCTGTGCCGAACATGATGCCAAGACCATCACTTATCTACCTGCGTATAATCCATACCCCTCCATTCCCTGCATATCCATATGCCTGTCCAAAAGCCACTAGAATGCCATGTGTATAATCTCATATCCTGGTATCATCCTTATAAATCTTCTCCACACCCTCCCCAGTGCCAGCATATTCTTTCCCTCATATTTTCCATATTCTTTTTCATATTTCATACTTTTATACTTTGCAATATTTTTCATATTATTTTACTCAGTATGGTAACATGAACGGAAAGAGATAGTCCTAAGTGCGGTCTAACTGATGTTCAATACAGCTACAGCATAATGTCATTGCTTTTTAATTCTGTCCCTCCAGACTAAAATCTTAGTGCTTGAATTGTCTAGTCTTAAAGCGATGGTACAGGTTTTAATGATCAATGTATTTTTATTCCTGAATCCCTGTGTCCATTTGTTCCTCTACCTCACCGAGACTTGCAACTGGGAGCCATGTCCCATTTGTGAGATTTGTGGAAAGAATCTAGGCCAAAAGTCAAGCACTGAGGAGATGCCTGCAGCCCCATCTTCCAAATGAGACATTAAAACTGGGCTGATTGAATTTGTCTACATATGTTATGAAATTGCGTGTGCAAACTATAATTGCCTATGTATACTTTTAGCATTTGTGACAGAAGATGAATTTTTTTCATTATTATCTGGTAACTTCATTGCTGATCATGGAATCTTGCTCGACAGAAACTGGCAGTTCTTACTTTGTAAAAAATAACAATACTGTAATCTAATCTCAGTCTTGCTTAAGGCATGATCTAATTACAATTCATTTTGCTCTTGGGCTAATTCTAAGGCCAATGTTACTGCCACTACCTGTGTTAGTATGTCCGTTTAGAGACAGTATGGCAGATGTATTTGTTATTCCTACTGCACAAAACTATTAACCTCACTAAAATTACTGCTACTTTGATCTGGGTCGTGCCTTTATTCTCTCATCCAATTTTACCTCCCTTCATCCACCAGGGAAATGAGATGTAGCAAAAGCCAAAATAAAAGGCTGCAGGTACTGGACTGCGGAAGAAAAAGCAAAATGCTGGAAGAACTCAGGGGGCCCATCAGCATCTACAGTGGCCAAGGGTGCAAGTGGACATTTCAGTTTAAGATCCTACATCAGATGCTGATTGACCTGCTGAGTTCTTCCAATGTTATGTTTTTCTGTTGCAGCACAGACTTATTTCTAGCATTGATTTGAGCTCTTGATACACTTGAATTTTACTTCGGAGTCACGTGAGTGATTCCATGAAGAACACCGCCAGTCCGCATGCACGTCATTATGTCTGATGCATGGCGCAGCGACCGGCTGGGAGGCGCATCGCTCCTCCAGCAGTAAGTTTAAAAACCCTCAGGTAAGTGTAAAACTTAGTCGGAGGTTGTTTTCTGCGTTTGGTAATTCTTGTTTCAGGAGCAAGGTCGAGCATGGAGAAAGTGTCGAAGGTGAAGTCAAGGCAAGTCGGGAGAGTAGCTGTGGAAGACTGCGGGAGTGCGGGTAGAGGGCGGCCGCCTATCTCACCTACCGAGTCGCTGGCGGTATGACCAGTGACTGCAGACTTGGTGCCTGAGAGCACTGTTGCTGCACCACTGGGGCGGAAAGACACTAAAATGTCTGCACGGCCCGTAGACTCGGATGAGTCGGCCGGGAGGATTCCCCTCCGACAATGGATAACGTCTTTGGATGGTCGTCCAGGATGGAGCTCCTAATGGAGAGGATGCTCCACCAAGATACACTCCAACAGGAGGAGTTGTGTCAGCGCGGGTCTCCTCGGGGGCCCGCGCCAGCGGCAGCTGTATCAGGGCTGCTTAATGTCTCCCTCTCGGAGGAGGAGCGCATGCGGGGTCAGTTTTATTCTGACGCTGAGTCCGTGGGTATAGCCGTGGAGCTTACCCCAAGTGATGAAAGGCACGAGCCAGAGGTGCCAGTCCTGGCAGCAAGATTTGCTATCCCCACAGAAACAGGGGAACCGCTGTGAGAAGAGTTGGTCGCAAGTATAAATTACCTGGCCTCACACCAGTTTCAAGAGCATACTATGGAGGAAACGTTAAAATAAATGAGACCCCTGCCAGCTGTATCCTGCTCAAAGTGCCGGCAGTTAACCACGCCATCTGGGGTCACATGGCCGTATGTATCGAGCTCATGAAATGAGGCTTCAGAGGATACTGAAGCTGCTTGCTTTGGGCCAGGTCGCCAGGTTGGTGGAAGGAGGGCACATGTCTGATGTACAGCAGGATGCCGTGGCCCTCATGTGCAATGCACATTTTGAGATAAATTGCCTGAGAAAGACTGCCATCCACCCTACTATCAACCCTAAGTTCGCGGCTCTGTGCAAACCCAGCAATATCCAGCCAGCGAATCTGCTGTTCGGTGATGATTTCTCAAAAAGAGTCAAGGAGCTAGACGACGAGGCAAGAATGGTCAGACTCATCAAAGCATCGACGACCAGCAAAATCTCGCTTCGGCGGCAGTACCCCTACAAACGGTTCGCTGAAACCGATTCAGGTCAAGGACCAAGTCGGCCATTCACAAATATGCGCAGCTGGCGCACTCCAACAGGGGCACGGGCGAACATGACCTTACCCCCCAAAACCCAGGGGCAGAAATTCCACCAGTAACCATGGAGGTAGGTGGGTCTGGTTCTTGTCGGAACATAGTAAGTGGGGATCACCTACAAGTTGGGGGGAGATTACACTGGTTCTTGAAGGAATGGTATGGGATAACATCAGATTTGTTTATACTGCACAGTATACAAGGGTTTCGAATTGAATTCCTTCCCAATTTGCATCCACACACACAGCATACACCAATCCAGACATTGTTTTTTTCCACAACAAGAGAATTTGGAGGTACAAGCTGAAATTGAAAAGTTATACAAGAAAGGGGTAATTGAGGAGTCGGATCACCAATCTCACCAATTCGTGTCTAATATTTTTCCTAGGCCAAAGAAGGTTGGGGGATGTCGGATCATCCTTGACGTAATGAGCCTTAATCCCTTTGTGCAGTATAAGCATTTCAAAATGGAAACCTTTGTTACTGTCAAACAACTGATTTCCAGAGGATGTTATATGGCATGTGTAGATCTTAAAGATGGATATTATTCAGTGCCTGTTCATAAGGATCATCAGAGATATTTGAAGTTTAGCTGGATGAGGCAATTATGGCAATTTAAAGCATTGCCTAATGGGTTAACCTTGGCCCCTAGATTATTTACAAAACTGTTAAAACCAGTGCTGGGGCTACTCCGGGCTCAAAGTCATATTGTAATGGCTTATTTTGATGATATCTTAATCATAGGGAAGACATGGGAAGCAGCTGAATTATTTGTTTCAGCTGTTAAACTCATGTTTGAGAGATTGGGGTTTCTCATCCATCCAGTTAAATCCAAATTGATACCAGTTAGAGTTATTGATTATTTGGAATTCACCATTAACTGAACTCACATGTCTGTGACTCTGCCCAGGGGCAAGATATTATACTTAATTGAAGGCTGTAACAAGCTCATGGTGGAGCAGCAACCTTCAATTAGACAGGTGGCCAGCACGATTGGCAAATTAGTGGCTGCCTTGCCAGCTGCACAGTTTGGACCTTTGCATTACCAATATGTACAATGTGCAAAGGAGCAGGCATTCAGGATACATATAGGTAATTTTGACAGGCACATGCAATTACCAGCTGAAGCCATTGCTGAAGTGCAGTGGTGGATAGTGAACATTTCGAGTTGCTCCAGTAAAGTTCTGATTGAGAAACCTTCAGTTGTTTTACAGACTGATGTTAGTGCCCTAGGATGGGGTGCTACTGATACCATCTCTAGCTGTGGAGGCAAATGGAATATGCATGAGGCATTTATTCTTCAATGATATGGGATTAACTATTTAGAACTGTTGGAAGCATTCTATGGTTTTAAGGCTTATTGTACCAGTATGTGTCACTTGGATGTTCAGCTTCAGATTGACAACACTACGACAGTGGCATATCTTAATTACATGGGTGGAATCAAGTCGGAATCTTGTGATAGATTGGCTAACCTTATTTGGCACTGGTGTATTACAAGAACCATTTAGGTTTCAGCTATCTACCTACCAGGTAGATTCAACATGGTGGCGGACACCAGGTCACGCAAATTCAATGACAACACAGAATGGATGTTAAATCATGATGTATTTAATCATATTTTTGCTTGGTATGGGATGCCAGATATCGATTTGTTTGTATCCAGATTCAATCACCAGTTACCGAAGTATGTTTCATGGGAACCAGACCCTGGGGCAGTAGCAGTAGATGCATTCGCGCTACACTGGGGTGGAATGTTTTTATATGCATTTCCCCCATTTTGCCTCATCATTCGGTGCTTGCTCAAGATCAAGCAGGACTTCGCTTCAGGAGTTTTGGTGGTACCCGACTGGCCTACACAGCCATGGTTCCCACTCGTTTTGGGAATAATAACACAGCCTCTTATGACTGTCCCGAAACGTAGTAACCTACTGGTGCACCCTGTAACTGGGGAGCAACATCCATTACATGACCGTATTGATCTACTGATTTGCAGATTCTATGGAGGCCATACCTGGGGCTTGGACTTTCCGATCGTGCCGTGGATATGATCACTGCGGCCTGCAGGGATATTACCAAAAAACAGTACATCTCTCATGTCAGGAAATTGGAGGTGTTCTGCTTACGGGGGAACATAACATATCACACGGCACATATCTCAGATGTGCTAGAGTTTTTGTCAATGCTATATTTTGATGAAGGGTTGAGCTATAGTGCCATCAATAGTGGCAGGAGTGCCCTGTCATCTTACTTTTGGCTGGGATCGGCACAACATTCTGTTGGATCTCACCCTTTAATATCCCGGTTTATGAAGGGTGTGTTTAATTCCAACCCCCTCAAGCCTAGGTACTCTGGAATCTGGGATGTGAGCATGGTACTCATGCTGCTTCGTCAGTGGGCTCCAGCCACATCCCTGTCTTTGCCCAAAATCACCCTAAAGGTGTCATGCTCATGGCGCTGGTTTCAGCGCAATAGGTCCAGACGTTGCAGAAGCTGCGACTGGACAGGATGGTGTCATCTGGAAATAACATAATGTTTTAAATTTATGATTTAATTAAACAGAGCAGACCAGGGGTGTCAGGGTTCAAGCTTAATTTTTTGGCATACCCCACGGATTTACAATTGTGTGTAGTTTCCACTTGCAACATTATATCAAGGTCACCAAGAGCCTCAGAGGCTCAGAATGAGCATTATTTATCAGCCACAAAAAGCTGCATAAGAAAATGTCGGTACAGACCATTTCAAGATGGTTGAAACAGGTTCTGGTTTGTGCAGGAGTGTACACTGACAATTTTAAATCTCACTCCACCGGGGCGGCATCAACGTCAGCAGCGAGGGCAATGGACGTCCCTCTCGACCATATCCTCATGGTCACAGGATGGTCAAATGAACTGACTTTTCAAAGGTTCAATAACAAACCGCTTACCGGACCGGGGGTATTCACACATTCTATTTTAGGTTCTGTTTCATAGTTTCCCCCTGGGAGAGAGGGGTCACTATTGTTTTTCTTTGTTAAATAAAGCATTCACATGTTCAAATCAATGCCATGGTTCAGTGCATTGTTTATTATTCACTCATCCTGGGTCAATTGATGCAGTGAGGCGCAGGATTCGTATCTACGGCATGAAATCACAGAGCTTTGAAATCTTCAGAACTTACCAGTTTGAAGTTTGATCTTTATTTTATGAGGAGTAACGATGAGCGATTACGTGCCCATCGCTCCCAACCCTCATATCACAAAGGTCATCTGGTAGCTCTAGGTTTCTAATCTTACTATGTTACTTCAATTACTGTTACCTGTGATTTCACACCGCTGCTTTGAAGATTGACGCGCATGCGGACTGGCGGGGTTCTTCACGTAATCGCTCATCGTAACTCCTCATGAAATAAAGATCAAACTTCAAACTGGTAAGTTCTCGTTTAATCTTACTATTCTTATCTATTAGCCCAAATTCTGACCTTATCCATTGGAAACAGTTGGCTAGCAAATATAAGTGAGGATTGTAGCTCACTCTCTTTCACTTTCCTTACGCCCTCCAGAGAATGTAATCCAATTGTCACTTCCCCACTTGAAATCAGTCTATGCCAGCACGAAGCAGACATCGAACTTTTATTTGCATGAGTCTTAACCACCCGATTTACAGGATCAATAAATGGGCTACCAAAGCAGACTAAAGCAATGAAGCTATCCTGATGGAGTGATTGGTGTAATGACAACATTGCAAGGATTTATGATGACGCTGCTCCACGGAATATCGATGCTTCATATAAGTTGGAATACATAATTTAGACATTCCATTAGCAGCATCTAGCAATGCATCAATTAGACAACTGGTAGGAGGTTGCACACAGTGCACTGGAAGCAGAGGCTGATCCACTGCTGTCTCTGATCATTTTTTCAAACGCTGATAAAGTGTATATCGTACATGAATTCATCTAGCGGTATTGGTGCCAGGCTCTTTGAAATCCTTACATCCCAAATACTTCTTTAGTGGTGTTATTAATGTGGAAATCCTCTTGATGCATTAATCCCTTGGTTAATTGGGTAAGCAATCTCTTTAGCTGGATTATTCCATGTGAATATATATATATATATATATATATATATATATATATATGCCTGTTCAGAGAAGGCTTTATTTTCTGTCCATGGAATTAAACGCTGTGGAGTTTGATCTGAAAATTATTTATTTTCAGAGAAATTGATATCATGTCGTTATCAGTATGGCAAATTAATTCTGTGCCTGATGAACAGTAAGCATTCCATATATGCTCCTAATGCAGGCCAAATTAATGTTAAGATTCCTTGTGTTGCCATGAGATGGACACAGTATAGAGCTCTTTCAATAGTTATGAAATATTCCAAGCTGGAATAATGTTTGATAAATTTAGTTCCACATTTGTGATTACATACATACATTGTAACTCAGTAAAATTAAAGCTTCTTTATTGCCTTGTTCTGCTCTGCACATTGTGGCATCAGGTTTGGCACTGAACACACCGACACTTGCGGTAGGGTGAATTCACTCCATATATTTTATTTACGATGGTAAGAAAGTCCAGGATGCTGTTCCTCACCATCAGGGCATATGTGGGGGTGGTGCTGGTGATCTTGGGCATATCCTGGCAGCTCAGTCCTGGTCTTTGAAGGAGGAGGCATGGTGATCTCAAGTGTTTACCGGCAATTCACCCTTGTCTTGACAGGTGCTGGAAGTCTCAGGTTTATCTTGGTGGCTCACCTTTGGGCTTGAAGAGGCGCTGCGGGCGGTCTCTGGGTTATCCTGAAGGGCTCAGTCATTGCCTCTGAGTGTGAGTGCAATCCCTTGCTGTCCGTGGGCAGGAAGAGGCACTGGCGTCTCAGGCTTGCCCCGGCCACTCAGTCTTAGCCTCAGTGGAGGCACTGGATGTCTAGGGCCTCCTCCCAGCAGCCTACTCATGGCCGCATAATGGCTCTGGTGGTCTTGGGTTTGGCCCAGTGGTTCTGCCTTTCTTGAACCTGAGACAGGGGGGAACACAGCTAGCAGGGAGGTCCCCTCTCACTGGACTGCTGGGTTTTATAAGGAATGTGCTGCTAAGGTTCAAATGGGCCAAACTGGTGTCAACTAATTGGACCCAGCTCTTACCAATAATGTCGGGGATTGGCCTTTCATGGCCAGTCAGCCAGTGATAGAGATCAGAGCAGCATCCAGGGTAGGGGGTGCTGTAACAACATATACAGCACCATAATCAATGTTCATAAAAGGGGGGTATGACAGCGGTGTAACAACTCTACAGACTGCTGGAGTATGGTTCAGGTACAATCTAAAGATCTTTCTTCAATGTCCCATCGAACATTCTCCATTAGGTACAGTGTGAGTTAAATTCAGATTACAAGCTTGTAAAGATGGATTGATAAGTTGTTTCCCATTCCTAGAGCAGCTCTGAGCAATGTACCTACAATTTGCATCATCAGGTACTAAGTACTTAAGAGCGGCACGGTGGCGTAGCGGTAGAGCTACTGCCTTACAACGCCAGAGACCTGGCTTTGATCCTGACTACGGGTGCTTGTCTGTGCGGAGTTTGTACGATCTCCCCATGACTGGCGTGGGTTTCCTCCCACACTGCGTAGACCGACAGGATTGCAGGTTAATTGGCTTGGTAAAATGTATACATATTTACGGCCCTTTACGGTCGGTGGCGGCGCGACTCGCGTTGCGGCGGCCCCTACAGTCTGTCTGTCTTTTTTTAATTTTTTGTCTAGTTAAATGTAGTTGTTCGTTTTTTTTTGTACTGTTTCTAACTGTGTATGTGTGGGGGGTGGGGGAGGGAGGGGGAAACTTTTAAAATCTCTTCCCTGCACGGAAGACCCGACCTTTTCTCTGTCGGGCCTCTGTTGTCATTGGGGCCTAGCACCGTGAGCAGGCTCCGACCGGGACGACCTGGGGCTCCAGTCACGGAGCCTGCGGAGCTGTGGACTCACCGTCGTGGGGCTGGCCGGTCTCGGAGCGTGGTGGTAGCTCGCTGCTGCGGCCCGATTCCGGAGCTCCAGCTCCAGCTCCAGCTGCAGATTACTGCCGATGGACTGTCGGGATATCGGGAGCTCGAGGGTCCGGGTGTGAGACCGCTTTCCAGAGCTCCCGCAACGCAACGTCTCCCACTCGTGTCGTGGGGTTGGATCGACCCGGAGCGGGACCAGACATCGCCCGCCGCGGCTTCAATGGCCGCGGGACATTCCAGCGCCTGCCGGGGGCTCCAACTGTGACCTTTGGGCCTAGAGCGGGGCCACACACCGGCAGGCGCGGCCTCAATGGCCGCGGGACTTAACATCGCCCGCCTGGGGCTTGGACATCGGGAGAGAAATGGTGCGGGGGAGAGAGAAGACTTTGCCTTCCATCATAGTGAGGAGGAGATATACTGTGATGGATGTTTGTGTAAATTGAATTGTTTGTATGTTTTGTAGGAATTGTTTTGTTTGTTTGGCTGTAGAAACAGAGTTTCATTTAAGCCTCTCTGCGGTTCGAATGACAAGCAATAAAATCTAATCTAATCTATTTATACCTCAAGACTAGCAACACTGAGGAACTGATTGTGTTCTTTGGCAGGAGTAGGATGGGGACCACAGTCCCGTTTATATCAACGTGTCGATGGTTGAAAGGGTTAAGAGCTTTAAATTCCTGGGCGTGCACATCTCTGAAGATCTTTCCTGGTCCGAGAACACTGATGCAATTATTAAGAAAGCACTTCAGCGCCTCTACTTCCTGAGAAGATTACAGAGAGTTGGTTTGTCAAGTAACTTCTACAGCTGCACAGTAGAGAGAATGCTGACCAGTTGCATCGTGGCTTTGTTCGGCAAAATGAGCGCTCTGGAGCGGAAAAGACTACATAAAGTAGTAAACACTGCCCAGTCCATCATCGGCCATAAAGGGGATCTATCGCAGTCGCTACCTCAAAAAGGCTGCCAGTATCATCAAGGACCCACACCATCCTGGCCACACACTCATCTCACCTCTACCTTCAGGTAGAAGGTACAGGAGCCTGAAGACTGCAACAACCAGGTTCAGGAATAGCTACTTCCCCACAGCCATCAGGCTATTAAACTTGGCTCGGACAAAACTCTGAACATTAATAGCCCGTAATCTGTTTATTAGCACTTTACCAGATTATTTATTCATGTGTGTATATATTTATATAATGGTATATGGACACACTGATCTGTTCTGTCGTCATGCCTACTATGTTCTGTTGTGCTGAAGCAAAGCAAGAATTTCATTGCCCTATCAGGGATACATGACAATAAACTCTCTTGAATCTTGAATCTTGAAATTGCCCCTAGTGTGTGTAGGATAGCGTTAATGTGCGGGGATCGATTGTTGGCCTGGTCTCAGTGGGTGAAGGGCCTGTTTCTGCACTGTGTCTCTAAACTAGGGTAAAGTAGCTGTGGGGATCTTTGGAACTGCAGAAGGCAGCTGTGAAGTAACATTAAACACTCTCCACTTTACCAGCTGAATGTCCCATGGACCTTTGGTTCCATGCCTTTCCAATATGGATAATTTTGATGTACAGATTTCAATGCTGCAAGGCCTTTTTTAAATGTCAGTGTAAAATAATAAAAATGTTACTATCTTTTCAAGATTTTACTTACGTCGAGAGTGTCTGAGTAAATTATAAAATGCTTAAACTTTTCCCTGTTCTTTGCAGTGACGCTCTTGGGTATCTCAATCCTAGTATTTGCTGTGGTTTGCCCATAAATAGTGCTTAATTTTCAAAATTGCAGGCAGTCCTTGATTCTTGAATGTTTGCTCTGACATCATTGATGCTTTAGTACTTGTCCTTGATAAAATAATCTATATCTCGCTGCATTGAATAGCATGTCACTCTCTGTCCTTCAGAAAACACAATGCATTTAAAGCAGTATTGGCAACATATGAATGTTAGCTTATCAAAGTTTATTCCTGGGACTGCAACCTTTTAGTAGATAGACGTCTGGCCTACATTTTATTTAGGCATTTTTAATCGTTGAAAAAAGATCTGCCTTGAATGTGGAGTGTCAGTTCTGATACATTAGTGCTCAAGAAAACATCTCAACCTTCCCCCATGTGAAGGCTGTCATCCAAGTTAAATTAAATTGCTTTCACTGCAGGTGACAGCAGCAGCTGGCATTGTGGAATGTATTTCCTGAAGAATGGATTGAACCTAGTGACCTGACATGAAAAATTACCACTTAATGCAGATTGACTGACATTCACTAACTTCTGGCCGATGAGGAACAATTTAGCTTAGTTTTGAGATACTGCGCGGAAACAGGCCCTTCGGCCCACTGAGTCTGCACCTACCAGAAATTCCTGCACATTAACACTATTCTACGCGCACTAGGGACAATTTACACTTGTACCAAGCCAATCAGCCTACAAACCTGTAGAGGGGAGAATGCACAAACTCCATACAGACAGTACCCATAGTCAGGATCGAACCCGGGTCCCCGGTATGGGAGGGAGGAATTGAGTGTTGATGTCTCCTTCTGCAACGTCGCTGATGTAGTAAGGCAGAACTGGGTTTTTAATTCATTTTTTGGGACGTGCACTATATTTTCCAGTCAGATTGCCCAATGGATTTTTCACATGGTGAGCTGCTTTCTGGAACTGCTGTAGTTCTTGTGGTGATACTCCATTAACAAAGTTCATCCAACTATTGGTCATGGTGAACATAGTTTAGAGATATAGTGTGGAAATAGGCCCTTGGGCCCATTACGTCCAACCCAATAATCGATCTCCCATTTAGTGATTCAATGATTCAACGATAGTTTATTGTCACATGTACCCAGGTACATTGAAATGGTTTGTTTTGCATACAACCTGGTAAAATCATACAGTAGAACTCACCTTGGCAGTACACAATTGTCGCCACGTTTCTGGCATGACAAAGTTACAAAAGTCCACCAAACAGTCCTATCTTTCCTCCCCAGCTTCAGCTTGCTGCTGCTCATGGAGGCAGGCAACCCCCACTGGGTCCCCCATTTATTCTCAACGGCCCCTGGCGGGTCCCCCTTTGTTCTCAGAGAGAATGTACAAACGTTGTACAGACAGCAGCCGAGGTTCGGATAGAACCTGGGTCTCTGGCATTGTGTGCAGCAACTCTTTCGCTGCGCCACTGTACCGGAAAATGAATGCAGTTCACGCTATTTCTATGCTATCCCACTTGCTCGTCCACTCTGTATACATTAGGAGGAATTTTTACAGAGGCCAAATAGCCTACACACCCGCACGTCTTTCGGAAGTGGGAGGAAACCGGAGCACCAGGAGTAAACCCATGCAGTCACAGCAAGAGCGTGCAAACTCTACACAGGCAGCACCCGAGGTTAGGATCGAACTCGGGTCTCTGGCACTGTGAGGCAGCTCTACCAGCTGTACCACTGTGCCGCCCTGTAATGGGATCATTCCATGTCAAGCAAATAGCTCTGGTCGCCTTCCTGGCAGCTAGATGAGCATTCAGATTCAGAATGGCATCCTTGGTTAGCCTGGTGTCTAAATAAAACAGGCTCAATACGGTAAACCATCCAACCATATTTCATTGAAGCTTCAGGACAACATCAAATCGTAAAGTAATCATTATCAAGAAATGGCTTAATGAAGTGATCATAGAAACATAGAAACATAGAAAAATAGGTGCAGGAGTAGGCCATTCGGCCCTTCGAGCCTGCACCGCCATTCAATGCGATCATGGCTGATCATCCAACTCAGTATCCCGTACCTGCCTTCTCTCCATACCCCCTGATCCCTTTAGCCACAAGTGCCACATCTAACGCCCTCTTAAATATAGCCAATGAACTGGCCTCAACTACCTTCTGTGGCAGAGAATTCCAGAGACTCACCACTCTCTGCGTAAAGAATGTTTTCCTCATCTCAGTCCTAAAGGAATTCCCCCTTATCCTTAGACTGTGACCCCCTGTGATCATGTTAGTAGTGGGCTTGACACATGTAAACCGTACTCATGACAACATCCCAGCTATTGAAGTAGAAACCTATGAATCTCTAGCTCGACCAGCGCTGTACTGGTGGTACAACGGAAGAGTTGCTGCACACAGCAGCATAGACCCGGGTTCTATCCTGACCTCGGGTGCTGTCTTTCCGGAGTTTGTACGTTCTCTCTGGCATTGACATGATAAAGTGGACATTTGCACAGATAACCAATCATTGGAAACACTATGCGGCAAATCCAATTCACCACTTGTCGCCTTGCCAATTAATCAGCCTCCTCTCTATCATTAATAAAGTTGCAGAAATAGGCCATTCGGCTCATCAAATCTACTCCACCATTCAATCATGGCTGATCTATCTCTACCACAATTAGCTTGATACTACCATCTCTCCCTACTAACCCCATTCTCCTGCCTTCTCCCCATAAACCCTGACACCTGTACTAATCAACGAATTCCACAGATTCATCACCCTCTGACAAAAGAAATTCCTCCTCATCTCTTTCCTAAAGGAACATACTTCAATTCTAAGGCTATGGCCTCTGGTCATAAACTCTCCCACTAGTGGAAACATCCTCTCCAAATCCACTCTATCCAAACCTTTCACTATTCTGTATGTTTCAATGAGGTCCCCCCTCATTCATCTAAACTCCAGCGAGTGCTGGCCCAGTGCCGACAAATGCTCATCATAGGTTAACCCATGGACTTGCACATTCTGCATGTTATAGTGGTGGAAGGTGTCACCAATAGTGTTATCAACTGATACTTCCTCATTAATAACATTATTAATCTTTGATCCGTTACTTGACTCCAGCCTTAAGTAAATGAATATGTATGTATATGTAGGCTTTAAGTTTGTGACAATTTCCCAAAGTACTTTGAAACCAATTCATTGTAAAGTGGATTCATGATGTAATCTAGGAAAAGTGGCAAGCAATCTTCACACTGTTAATTGCCACTGAGACGTAAGAGATAATAACTGGAACATTATATTATTTGCAGCAGAATAGGTTGGAATACCTGTGATCCTCCTCAGACTATACCTTATTCTCTAGGAGAGAATTCTCCAATATTTTCTCGTGGAGAATGTTCCATCCTCATGAAGGAATAGAGAAGTCATTGGTTTAATGTTTTAGGTCAACGATAATTCCTCTGTTGGGATAGTAGCTGTGGTGCTCTGGGATGAGACCTCTGACCCCATCCATAGAATGAAAGCTTCCGAACAAGAGTAAAATAGTTAGAAATTGAACTCGAGTAAACACCCTGAACATTAGTTAATAAAAAGATGCAAGGATTTAATGATGCTGGTTTACAAAAAAAAGGCACTAGGTGGTGTAACTCATTTGGTCAGGCAGCATCTCTGGAGGACATGGATAGACAATGTTTTGGGTTGGTGGGGGGGTCAGGAGAAAGTTGGAAGAGAGGTAGGGGTGGGGCAAAGTCAGGCAAGTGATCGGTGGATACAAATGAGGGTGGATTTTGAAAGGCAGATAGTTGGACAAAGGTCAGAGGCAAAAAGACAAAAAGTATGGGAGATACGGAGACAAAGATAGGTGTGAAATGTGAAACCAGGGGAACGAATATAGCTGGAAAGGGATGGGGAATTTGGAATGAGAGGAATAGATGCACATGCAGGTGGGAAAAGAGTTGAATTTGAAAGGTAGGGTGAGTAAATGCAATACATCGGGAACATTTTTCAAAGATGTTTGAAGGAAACCTCTCCCCTGACTGGAGTGCTACCTTGTACAAAGGAAGATAGTTGTATTTGTTAAAAGTTATAAACGATCCCAGCCACAGGACATCACTGCAGGAGTTCCTCAAGGCAGTGCCCAAGGCCCAACCATCTTTTGCTCCTTGATCTACGATGTCCACTCCTTCAAGACATAAAAAGTCCACTTTTTCAATTTAAAGTCCTATATTCAATGTAATTTTCAATTCCTCCGAAACTGATGCAGTTTGCACATGGAGTGAGATTTGGGCTACCTTCATGGCTGATCAATCCAATCGGAGAGCTCCTAACAACCTATCACCATAACATTTGCACCCTCTGCAGCCTGAAGTCATAGTTTTCCTGAAATGAAACTGAACCAGTTGCATAATTACATTGATGCATGCCCCATTCAGAGACTGTAGTGTCTCGTCTGCCTCTCCAAAGCCACTTCACCATTAGGGCGGCATGGTGGCTCAGCGGCAGAGTTGCTGCCTTACAGCGGCAGAGACCGAAGGACGGAATCAAGGGAAATGGGGAGAAAGCAGGAGCGGGCAACTGATTTTAGATGATCAGACATGATATTATTGAACGGGAGTGCTGGCTCGAAGGAACTAATGGCCTACTCCTGCATCTATTTTCTATGTTTCTATGTCTATGTTTTTATCTCACTGTGAATGCTAGGATCATTCCAAGGTAAATGTTAGAATAATTCTGCTTGAAAGTGACAAAGGTTTAATGGGGAATGTAGGGATCATTACCCAATGTGAGTAGGAATTATTAAAAGCATTGCTTTGCAGAGCAGTGAAGCTGCTTAGGATATATCATTGATGAACCTGAGGCTAAGTATTTTGCAGTAGGCTAGATTTTCCCTGCACCCCTTACCTGATCAGCCATAAGTTTTTCCAGTGCAGAGAAGGTATGAGTGTGTGTGTGTGTGCATTTGTATGTGTGTGATTGTGTGTGTAATTGTGTGTGTGTGTGTATATTGGAATTGGTGGAGAGGTGGAATATTGCGTCGGGGGACCAGCCCTCCCTTGTGAAGCTGGGACCCCACCGGTCCCACTTAGTCTAGTAAGTAATTAAAAATTAACTTTAAAATATCTTAAAAAGATTGACAACATCTTAAAATAGTAGCCAATAAGTGGACAAGAATATCTCACATATTTACCCACACTCACTTGCTCCACAAAGTCACCAAACCCATTCTCTGGATCATGTTTAGTTTAAAATGTAGAGAATATGTGTGGAAACGGGCTCTTTGTCCGATCGATTCCACGACAACCATTGATTACCCGTCCTTGAGTTCAATATCCTGCACACTGGGGGCAATATACAGAGGCCAATTAACCTACTCACCTGCACTTCTTTGAAAGATGTGAGGAAACGGGAACACTTGGAGAAATCTCACACGGTTACAGGGAGAGTGTGCAAACTCCTCACAGACAGCACCTGGAGCCAGCACCTGGAGCCAGGATCAAACCCAATCTCTGATGCTATGAGGCAGCAGATCTACTGCTGTGCCACTGTGTGCCACCCTTGATGTGTACTGCAGTGTTCCACTACTGGATCCAAGGGGAATGTAACAATGAAGAGGATAATTGAAAGCACCAACATCTGATCTTGGGGTCACTACCATTTTCCACATCTGTTCAATGTGAGCTGATCGGGTTCCATCTTGGAGCCAATAGCTGTGAGTTACTTCAATTTGGCCCATGAAGCAGTCAGCCCCTGATTTCCCCAAAGCCATAGCATACCAGTGCCATTGATGAATGCAGCTCCAACAACAATCAAGAAACTTAACTGGTACCCATCTTAAAAATTCACAGACTTCACTAATGATGAACTATGGCCAATGTGTAACATCAACAAGATACATTGTAGCAACTTGCCACCATGTTCTCCAATGAATGCATTAAAAAAATATGAGTCTTAAAAGCAGAAGAGGACAGCATCTCTGGCAAAAAGGAATAGGTGACATTTCGAGTCGAGACCCCAGGGGAGGATGTTCAGTGACAAGTAGATTTGGAGAGGACCAATCTTAGGTTTTAGATTTATGAAGGACCTGCTGCCAGTGCTAGGATGGAGAAAATTGTAGATGCAAAAGAAACTCGCTAAATTAATTCATTTGAAATTAAGTCAAGTTTACTAAAATTGAATGGGTTTTGCTTTGCGGGCTGCAGGAGGAAACTCAGTTTCAGTCTCCGAGCCTGTCAGATGGCATTAAACTCGCTATTAAGTAAATGTATTTAGTGTTTGTGCTATTTGAGGTGTGCAAAATAGAGGGACCCATAAAATGTTTGATTACGTGCTCTGGGTTGCTGCTGGCTGTCAGCAGGAGCTCATTTAAAAAGAAGATTGATGTTGGACTTTGAGTTGGAGTGTCATTTCGAATAATAAATTTCAGTGGTCCAATCCTATTTAAAATGTTCTTCATCAACTGGAAGTGATAGGGGGTGGCGGGCAGAGATTTCATTGTAATTAGACATTCATCTTTGATTAAGGGCTGTCCAATGATTACAATTCTGATTAAGTGCATCCCAGGAGGGGCTTTTGTTTGTGAAGGTCACAGAAAGTCAGTACGTTTCGGATACTTTGACATCTTGGGCCATATCTTTATCGAAGCCGAGGATAGACACAAAAAGCTGGAGTAACTCAGCGGGACAGGCATCATCTCTGGAGAGAAGGAACGGGTGACGTTTTAAGGGTCGGAGACCCTTCTTCAGACCATTCAATTCCTTCTCTCCACAGATGCGGCCTGTCCCGCAAAGTTGCTCCAGCTTTTTATGTCTATCTTCAGTTTTAACCAGCATCTGCAATTCCTTCCGCCACTCTTTATCGAAGCTGATTTCTAGACTGGAATGCAGCCCAAATAGGAAGAGTCCAGCAGGAATGGATATATGTTGGAGATCAGTGGAGCACTGTTTGTGTGCTCCAGTGAGGAAGAGGCAACAGGAAGGAGAGGGTAGTCATGGGAGAGAAGAGCAGTGAGAGTTGCAGGAAGGAGGATTGGGAGGAAGAGAGAGGGGGGGGGGGGGGGGGGGGGGGGGTGGGGAGGTGGGGAAAGTGATGGTGGAGGCAGGGAGGAAGAAAGCAAAGCAAAGGGATGGTTGAAGTGAGAGAAGATAAGGCAATCTTTGTGTAAATGAGGGGGCACTCTCTTCTTTCTCTGACTCCGTATGAATGATTCCTCCCAGGACAATGGGAGTAGCTGTCACAGGTCTCTCAGGTTGTGTAGGCCCGAGACATAATGTCTGGATGGGATCTTTCTGCAGACATTAGGCGCCACATTACTGAGCAGATGGATGCCTAACTATCTGTAAGAGGATTAATTCTGCAGAGAAGAAATTGGAAATTGATGAAGATTTGTATAAATCAGAAGTTGATTAGATCTGATTTGCATATAAATTGTTTTCACTATTTGTTGAATAATTCTCTCTATTACTTGGATAATACAAATGCTCTCAACAATTAATCAAGAAATATGGGAATATGATGCAAATCAATTTTTAGTATTTGCAATTTCATATTCTAAACAGCTTCATAACTGCAGAAACTTGATTTCATTTTTTGATGCCGGGCTGTGCGATAGAGTTCTGTTTTTAATGATCAATATTTCTCCATGAATGTTTCATATACTCACAGTGTTAAGATACGAAGCAATCTCGTTTACCACATTAACAGTTGCACAATAATAATAATATCACTCGCGGAAGGTCCTTGACGTGTGAAGCTGATGATTCATCTCGTGAATATCATCTTCAAGATACTGCACAATGGTCGCTCCCACCACAACTGCTAGGCTTCTGTGACAAGTAGATAGATGAGAAATAATTTGTTCCCTCCCACCATCTAACAGGCCTCCTTCCCACAGGCCCGTTCTGATGGTTATGCCCCTTGGGTTATGCTCAACTCAGCCAGTGTTAGCACTCTCAAGTCTTTCTTGACAAAGCACATTGAAAACCCTTACTATCTCGTAGAGTTGCAGTCATAGAGTGATACAGCGTGGGAACAAGTCGTTCGGCCCAACTTGCCCACACTGGCCAACATGTCCCAGCAACATGTCCCAGAAACACTAGTCTCACCTGCCCGTGTTTGGTCCATATGCCTCCAACCCTGCCCTATCCTTGTACCCGGCTAACTGTTTTTTAAACATTGGGAGAGTCCCTGCCTCAACTACCTCCTCTGGCAGCTTGTTTCAAACATGCACAGCCCCTTGTGTTGAAAAGGTTATCCCTCAAATTCCTATTAAATCTTTTCCCTTCACCTCAAACCTATAACTTATCTCAGTGTTTCTTCCAAGTGATATTCAGGATGGAGAAACATAGGTTTATTTATTCGGGATGAATGGTAGCTGATAATCTGCAGGGGGTTTCTTTGCATAATAGTATGAGTCTTCTTAAGGGCAAATATCTCTCTGACTGTATATAACTCTGCTTAAACGTCGCCATGTTCTTTGGAAATGTACAACTCTGTGTAGATGATTATGCGTGTTGTGGTTTGACTAATCTGTGGTACAGTCCTTACCAATATCTGTATATCCTTTAGAAATTAGGAAGACTTTGCAGTGTCATCATGTTTAGGTGGGCTTTTACCTTCGACATACAGGTATCTGTTGACTGGTTTGATGCCAGAAGGTTTGTGTTCTTCTAAAATATACTTTATTCGTCAAATATTCAGTAATGTAATCATTCACTGCATCTCACAAATCAATACATTCAATATCATGAGTGTGTCATTCTCGAACATCGCATCAGTGAAACTGAAATGTTTGAGAGGCTGTTCAACTGGGCCCTAGACAGTGGTCTGCCGAAATGTGGAAACAAGGAACTGCAGATGCTGGTAAATTCACAGAAGGAAGCTGGAGTAACTAAATGAGTCAGGCAGCATCTGTGAAGGTCATGGACGAGTGAGGTTTTGGGTCAAGACACTTTGTCAGACTGATGCCCACACACACTCTTTATGATGATGCCAGGTAATTTGCTCATTGTTTGCCATAACCAAGAGGCTTCTTATGGTCAAGAGTCTACATTGAGAGCACAGAGTCTTTCTTCTTCATGGTACATCAATAATCTTCTGGTGGGTCAGATTCAAGGATGTTGTTGGGAAATGTTTAGCTCAATGAATATGATTATGACTGTTGTTGCTGGACCAACTCAGTTGGCAGTTATGGATAGAAATATAGAAACATAGAAAATAGGTGCAGGAGGAGGCCATTCGGCCCTTCGAGCCAGCACCGCCATTCATTGTGATCATGGCTGATCGTCCCCAATCAATAACCTGTGCCTGCCTTCTCCCCATATCCCTTGATTCCACTAGCCCCAAGAGCTCTATCTAACTCTCTCTTAAATCCATCCAGTGATTTGGCCTCCACTGCCCTCTGTGACAGGGTATACCACAAATTCACAACTCTCTGGGTGAAAACTTTTTTCTCACCTCAGTCTTAAATGTCCTCCCCTTTATTCTACGACTGTGGCCCCCGGTTCTGGACTCACCCAACATTGGGAACATTTTTTCTGCATCTAGCTTGTCCAGTTCTTTTATAATTTTATATGTTTCTATAAGATTCCCCCTCATCCTTCTAAACTCCAGTGAATACAAGCCTTGTCTTTTCACTATTTCCTCATATGACAGTCCCGCCATCCCAGGGATCAATCTCGTGAAACTACGCTGCACTGCCTCAATCACAATGATGTCCTTCCCAAATTAGGAGACCAAAACTGTATGCAATACTCCAGATGTGGTCTTACCAGAACCCTATACAACTACAGAAGACCCTCTCTGCTCCTATACTGAAATCCTCTTGTTATGAAGGCCAACGTTCCATTGGCTTTCTTCACTGCCTGCTGTACCTGCACACCAACTTTCAGTGACCAGTGTACAAGGTAACCCAGGTCTCGCTGTACCTCCCCCTTACCTAACCTAACCCCATTGGGATAATAATCTGCTGCCTTGTTTTTGCCACCAAAGTGGATAACCTCACATTTATCTATATTATACTGCATCTGCCACGCATCTGTCCACTCACTCAACCTGTCCAGGTCACCCTGCAACCTCCTAACATCCGATCAATCACATTGCAGTGCATCAGGAGTCAAATGAAAGCCACATGAGATAAGGGCAGCAGATTTCCTTCTCTGAGGTCCTTCAATATTTCTGAAAAGGCTTTCGTGACAATGGTTTGTTTCATGATCACCAACCTTGGGACCCTCTTGTTACATTGTTATGCAGCTATTAATATCTCAATTTCTCAGCTGCAATATTGGATTGAATCCAGAAAAGCTGCAGTGATCCTAAAACATCTGTTGAGGAATGAATCTTCCTTTCATAGTCTATACTATATCTATATCTGAGGAAGGGTGTGCTGGCTCTGGAGAGGGTCCAGAGGAGGTTTCCAAGAATGGCCCCAGGAATGAGTAGGTTATCCTAGGAATGTTTGTCAGCACTAGGCCTATACTCACTGGAGTTTAGAAGAATGAGGGTGGACCTCATTGAAACACACATAAGAGTGAAAGGCTTGGATAGAGTGGATGTGGAGGGGATGTCTCCACTAGTGGGAGAGTCTAGGACTAGAGATATTAGCCTCAGAATTAAAGATGAGGAGAAATTTATTTAGTCAGAGGGTGATGAATCTGTGGAATTCTTTGCCACAGAAGGCTGTGGAGGCCAAGTCAGTGGATATTTGTAAGGCAGAGATAGACAGATTCTTGATTAGTACAGGTGTCAGATGTTGTGGGGAGAAGGCAGGAGAATGGGGTTAGGAGGGAGAGATAAATCAGCCATGATTGAATGGCAGAGTAGACTTGATCCGCTGAATGGCCTAATTCTACTCCTGTCCCTTATGACCTTATGACATTATGACCTGTACATGCCTGTCTTCACCACGGCATTGCGTTCCGAAAATATCATGGATACAATTGGGTTCTGTCTGGTAACCATTGTTTCCACAACCAGATAATAATCAAGATTTGTCTTTCAGGTTTAAACAGAATAGGCTTAATTGAGACCTGATGTTCTTGCAAGTGCACTCACATGCCTATGTCTCAAAGATCGCAAGCCCATGAGGAAGAACAAGCATCCTAAGATCATCATACTCCATTCAGAAGCCTTCAAAATCTTCGCCACTTAGAATTGACGTCATTGAAGGATACAAGCTGTTGGGGAAAATCCAGGAGTCATGGAGTTATAGAGTCCTAGATTGTGGAAACAAGCCCTTCCATCCAACTTGCCCACACCGCCCAACATGTCCCATCTGCACTAGTCCCACCTGTCTGCATTTGGCCCATATCCCTCTAAACCTGTCCTATCCATGTACTTGTCTAATTGCTTCTTAAACATTGCGATTGTCCCCGCCTCAACTCCCTCCTCTAGTTTCGAGATACAGCACTGAAACAGGACCTTCAGCCCACTGAAGCATCGACCAGTGATTCACAGCAATTAAACTACAAATCTGTACATCTTTAGGGTGCGGGAGGAAACCGGACAAATTCACGCAGGTCTCGGGGAGAACGTACAAATCCATACAGACAGCACCCATAGTCGGGATCGAAGCCAGATCTCTGCCGTTATAAGGCAGCACTCTATCTCTGTGCCATTGTGAGTTACTCCAACATTTTGTGTCTATCTTTGGTATAAACCAGCATCTGCAGAATCTTTCTACAATCCCACCGTTGTTGGGTCTGGAGTACAGAGTTTCGATCCAGTGGTAATGAAGAGATGGCAAGCATGTTTCCAACTCAGGACGATGCACAATTTAGAGGCTATGGAGAGTGGTGCTCCATTATATCTGTTCCCCTTGTCCATGGGGTTAGAGGTCACAGGTTTGGGCAAGAAACTGTAGTGCACTTAGTAGATGGTACACACTGCAGTCACCATGCACTGGTGATGGAGAGAATGATTGTTTAGGGTACCAGTTAAGCCAACTTTTTCCTGGAAGGTATTGAACCTCTTGAACGTTGGTGGAACTGCACTTCTACAGGGCAAGTTAAGAATATTCCATTGAATTTGTGATTTGTGCTTAGTAGGTAGTATAAGGCATTATAGTCTCTGACTATGTGAGTATGCATGTCTTTGTTGCATTTTTAGTCTGAGGGCAACAAAACTAATGACCTTACTGCAAACAATAGTGTTAGCCTGTCTCATCCATTCTCCTCTATTTGGAAAATGTCAAGAGCATCAATTTCCTACTATGCTATAGAGCACATTATGACCTACGCTTCCCACTCAGAAACAATTTACATTGCCTTCTCTTCTTCTCCACTGCACTACTAGTGAATTCACAAACCTTCTCAAATTCAAAAATGTTTCAAAACATGCTGACTGAGGCAGAAAGAAATAAAATAAATATAGTTGTAAAGCATTTTTTTCCTTTCCTTGTTTATCTCTAGTTTTGTTGTTATGATCTTGAAGAATATACTGCCACTGATGATATTGGATATGAGATGTGTAGGAAAGAACTGCAGATGCTGGTTTAAATCGTAGTAAGACACAAAATGCTGGAGTAACTCAGCGGGACAGGCAGCATCTCCGGAGAGAAGGAATGGGTGATGTTTCGGGTCAAGACCGTTCTTCAGACTTCATAGAAAACTGATTTATTCATATTTTAACATGATGAGTATTAAAACATTCTCAATTAGAGGGAAATGGGGAACAACTAATGAAGTGTGGGAATCATGTGAACCTATTGCAATACAATAGAAATGACTGAATTTTTTTACAAATATATGCGTTGGATTGATGTACATTTCAAGATGTATATTGAACTTAAGAAAGTTAGAAAAAATGTTTTAAGTATCTTGCCTTTTCACAATCTCAGGACACATCTGAGCGCCTTGCCACCAATGCAGTAAATTTGAACAATGTTCACCAAATAAGTTAATGGCAAACTCTGACTCTACCAAACTCTATCAACAGCAAGATAATGATAGATTGGAGTTAGATATTGGCTCTGTTTAAGGGAATAGTGACCTGGATCAGGACAGCTCACAAAGACAATCTTGTAGAGCAGTGGTGTGTTTCTCAAACAAGCTGATTTATTCACGGCCTTAACAGTATACGATGTGATACGATACGATATGATAAACTTTATTCATTCCCGGAGGGAAATAGGTCTGCCGACAGTTGCAACACACAACAAGGTACTCAAAGACTTGAAATTAAAAGTGAAAAAAAGAAAAGGACAAGCGACTGTTGTTTGGCTGCCGTGTGCTCAGCGCCTTCACCGGAACGAACGAACAAACAAACACACAAACAAACGAACGCAGACCTACTGTATCCTCTGGGCAGATTATTCTAAAACTACAGTGCTTCCCACCCTCCTCCCCCACACCAACTCCCCCTTTGTTCTGCCACCGTCCCTCATGGTAGGTGCGCATTGTCTTCCCCTCCCACCCCCCCACCCCCCCATTCCCTACTCCCATCGAGGTTCCCGATGTCGCCGCCAATGCTCTTTTGCCACATAGGCTGCGTTGCTGCTGAGGCTCCACTGCCGCCGAGGATCCTGTTGCTGTCGAGGCCCAAGCTGCCACAGAGGTTTCCATCACCACCAAAGCTCCCATTACTGCCGCTTCAGAGGCTCCTTTGGCCAAGAGAGGCCTCACCGCCCAGCTTCTCAGCAATTCCCTGTGAGGCCTGTGGAGTGCCAGGCCCACCAGGGTGCGTACCTGTCATTGGTCATCGCAATGGGTAGCGGCGGTGTGGTTGTTCAACGGGTGGATTGAGCCGTGCGGCTCCCCGGGACACTCCCGCCGTGCACGCGGCTCCCCTGGCACTCTACTTCTATCTACTGGGAAATACCCTGAGAGAAGCCGAAGCGTTACAAAGCCTCACAGTGCCTCTGCATCCTCTTACAGCACAGTGATTACATATAAGCTCCTGTCCCACGTAGGCGATATTTTTGGCGACTACAGGCAACTACGCTGTTGCTACATGGTCACGGGGTGACACATGTATGGTGTCCTCAAGTCGCTAAAGAGTAGTAAAGTTTTTCTGACCGCCATCGGATTTTGAAATGTTCCAAACGTTTCGGCGACTGTGGGCTTGACGTAGCTTGTCTTCTCCTGCCCTAGGTACTGCCGTAGGTTGTCACCAGGACGACACAGGTTGTCACCAGGTGACGTTGGTTGTTGCCGGGTGCTGACTACGGTGAACTCCATTGGCGACTACCTACGTCAACTGGCGACAGGTACCGGCTACTGAATTAGCTTCAGTTGTTGCCGACAAGGTCGTTGATTGTCGTTGTCATAGCTAGTTGCAGGTGGACGTAGGTTGACTTTGGTTGTCGTAGGTTGTCGCCTGTGTGGTCGTAGGTTGTCGTAGGTGTGGTCATAGGTGAACATCGTAATGGGTCGCCGGCTGTCGGTTGCTTGCCGTAGCTTGACATCGACTAGGTGGTAGGTTATCGTAACTTGTCGTAGACATTATCGTCGAGGACGGGGGGGTCCAGTCGCCGCTTTTTCGGCGACCTGCTACGACTGTGACAGTCGCCGGCAGTCGATGAAAAAAATTGCCTAAAACCCCTGTCTCATGGTGCGAGTTGGCCCACGAGTGACCCCGAGTTTTCACTCGCGGTAATTCCGCACAATCAACGTAGCGGGAACGTCGGAACTCGCGCGAGCAACTTATTGGCTCGTGGCGCTAATGGCGGGTACCCGTGAAACTTGTTAACTTGTGAAAAAAATCAAACATGTTTGAGGTTTTCCACGAGTCAAATTTACTGTCCAAGTTAAAAATGGAAACATTTAAACTCATTGTAATAACGTAGTGGCCCGTGCGTTTACCTTTGTGATTCGTGAGTTTACCGTGGGCACTCTTTATCTCAGCGGGACAAGTAGCATCTCTGGAGAGAAGGAATGGGTGATGGGATGACGTTTCCAAATTTCTGCTGCATCTTTGTGCTCCATCTCAGATGGTAAAGCTACAACTTTAAACTGACATATGACAATCTTAACTCTTCACATTTTACAGGATTGGATGTGAAATCAGTGCTATTCTCGGCCATTCTCTGTCACACATTGAGAGAGGGACGGGGAGTGGGGAACCATGGTGGATGTCTAAAGGATGTAACTCCAGGGCAGTGCCCCACACACTGACCCTTGACTGAAGCCCAGGGACTGCTCAGAACAGACAAGTCCACCCTCTTTAACCTGACTCCCCTCCTCGTCCATTCTGCTGGAGCCCTTCCTCAAATCCCTCCGGGAACAGTTGGGCATCCCAGTTGAAAGGTGCAGCAGTACAGAGTCCAGGGCATTCGGTGCCATCTCTCTGACACACACAGGTAGGCAAGAAGGGCATGGGGGTGGTGGTGATGGGCAGACACAGACTGTGGGAAAGTCCCTGTGTGGAGGCTGATCCTGTCTTGATTTAGATTGTGCTGATTGGAATTATTACTGTCACTCTCTGTATTACCCTCTTGATTTCACATTGTTTGTTGCAGCAAGGTTTGGAAAGCTCACAATGTGTTCTGTGCTTCCAGTGATTGTGATTGAACTGTAACACTGTAGTTTCATCAGCTCAAAAAACGAGCATCAAAACAAAAAGGATCTTGATGTGAATGACTTTGTGTGTATGTCTCCCCGTGACCTGCGTGGGTTTTCTCCGAGATCTTCGGCTTCCTCACACACTCCAAAGATGTTCAGGTTTGCAGGTTAATTGGATTGTAAAAGTTGTCCCTAGTGTGGGTAGGATGGTGTTAATGTGCAGGGATCGTTGGTCGGCACAGACCCGGTGGGCTAAAGGCCCTGTTTCCGCGCTGTATTCTATAAAGTATTTAAATAGACAAGGCAGGGAAAGGATAAGGACCTAATTTGAGCAAATGCGATTAGTGCGGATGGGTAAAAAGGATGTGAAGGGATGGTTCTGTGCTGTTTGACTCTGTAATTCTATTATCAGGCAATGACCATCTCCAACAAAAGAGATTGGTAACACTTTTCGAACAACATTCACTGACAGTCCCGGGTCCAATGATATGGGCTCCACTACGGTTGTGAATCTCTCCCTGCTGTAGCCTTCTTCCACCTTCTCAGCCGCTGGCCAAACACCATCCTCGACCAGTTCCACTGAGGTCATCTTCTTGGGCTGCGCTTTGTCAGGGACCTGCCCCTCGACCTTCCTGCCATAAGGCCAGCTTACAGGATCTAAGGCACACTCACATATCTCCACTATAAGGTGGCGACCCTCAGAGAAGTCCCAGCCTCACAAACAACTCAACACAATAAATAATGTAAAGCAGCCTGGGGCAAGATGGTTTGACATGATTTAAATTTGAAACGTCATCCCGTCACCCATTCCTTCTCTCCAGAGATGCTGCCTGCCTGCTGAGTGACCATACTAAGGGAATTCCCACGTATATGAAGCAGAGAGAAACGTGAGTTCTACACGGCTCTGCCCGATGTTTGAGAATGGATTCGGTGGTTTGTACCCACTCCTCCTCCCTGCTCACCCACCCACCCACCAAGCCAGCCAGCCAGCCGGACCCCTCCTCGTTACAGCAGCGGATGCAACATTTCCAAGAGAATGGGGCAGAGAGCTGGGGCAGCGCTGGGATGGGAGCAGGGCAGATGAGGCGCACCAAATGAACAAACAAGTTGATGGCTGCAAGGGGCAGGCGGCGGTGGTCTTGTGCCCCAGCGAGGTAGACCGCTCTTCCCCCTGCTAATGCACACACAGAAAGAGAGAGATGAGAGCAGAGAATGATCCCAGCGTAGCTCTGGCACTGGACGGTGCGCATTTCCCCTTTGTAGGTCACATCAATAGACACGGCCGCGCTGAATTCTATTTTTAACTCAAACCCGGAGGATGGAATTGTCTTCTTGTTACACTGTTGCTTTGCCGCCACCTCCTCCTTGCTGCACAATGGCAGCGAATGTGGGGCCGAGATCATGCCTAGTTTTTTTAAGTTCTGAAATTGAATAATATACTCTGTCCAGCTCCTCTATTTGATACTTTTAAAACAGGTTTTCATTCACAGTTGACTCAAGAGTACCCGTGAGAGGAACTTGGTAACTCGGGTGGGGAACTTGGAACATCGCATAAACGGCAAACTTAGTCATACCCGTGGGAACTCGGTTAAACTCTTGTTCATACACTTGGAGTCTCGTACACAACCACGAGTCTTTCACACGGGGTACCTCGTGGGTCAACTCGCACCGTGAGACAGGCTCTTTAGTGGTACAGGCCCAATACATATAACATTTTTGAAATAGTTAATCAGTGATCAACCTTCAACTTTCTGTTCCCTCTTAATTAGAAAACCAATCCTCTACTTGTTTTGCAAATGGCTGTCAAAAAGTATTTTTTCTTATCTTAACGATCAGCATTATTGCCTACAGCCTGCTTTACAACCTCCTACGTTTATCTTTACTCCAGCTAGCTAGGCCTTGTAATCTAAACACCTCCTAGACCTATTTATTGGCTTTCCTAATATGATCTTTATGTCCCCTTTTGTATGCTTCCCTGGTATGAGGTTTTGGGTTAAATATATCACAAACATGCCCATTTTCCTTATAATTTCCAGAATTTCCTCTATCAGCTCCGATACAATGAAAAGTTTCTAGCCCGACTCTGAAACAACGCAGTGGAATATTTATTCATCCACAGCAGATCGAGGACAGACAGGTTCTAGACTTAACAACTCTTCTGCTTAATGGTACCTAAAACAACATAAAAGTCTCTTAGTACAGGAAATCTCAGTGTAAATCTCAAAGTTATACAGATTTGTAGTTAATTGCCCCCAGCAAAATTGCCCCTAGTGTGTAGAGAGTGGATGCAAAAGTGGGATAACATAGAACTAGTGTGAAAGGGGGATCAATGATTGGTGTGGATTTGGTGGGAGGAAGGGCCAGTTTCCATATTGTACCTTTCAAACAATCAAATCATGCACATAAGTCTATTCAGCTGATCAAACTATGTCAGGCTATGTGTAGTAGTATGACTTTACCAGTAAAAAAAATATTTTCACTCCGATTGTAAAGGGCATGTCCCACTTACACAACTTAATTCACAACCTTTTTTACTCGTGGACATTTTTCATCATGCTAGAAATACGCCCCGACCTACTTGATGCCACGAGTATCTATGACTAGCATCACAACCTCGTACGACCTACCTATGACCTCCTACAACCTCGTGCCGACCATGTTGCGAGTATGAGTCAAGGGAAAACTCGACAGAGGTCGTGAATTAGGTCGTGAAAGTGGGACAGGCCCTTAACTCTCCTTTAAGCCTTCCTCCCTGAGCAAGCATTCAATCAACTGTCCTCACATCCTAAAATTGTTATTGAATCTATATAAAGCATTTAGTGTTGGTTCACTGCATTAAAGTTACTTTGTATTAGAATTAGAACACCTCCAACATTGGGGCGGCACGGTGATACAGCGGTAGAGTCGCAGCTTTACAGAACCAAAGACCTGGGTTCGATACCAACTACGGGTGCTGTTTGTACAGAGTTTGTACGTTCTTCCTGTGATCTACCTGGGTTTTCTCTGAGATCTTTGGTTTCCTCCCACACTCCAAAGACATACAGGTTTGTAGGTTAATTGGCTTGGTATAAATGTAAATTGTCCCTCGTGTGTGTAGGATATTGTTAATGTGCGGGGATCGCTGGTCGGTGCGGGCTAGGTGGGCTGAAAGGGCCTGTTTCTGCATTGCATCTCTAAACTAAACTAAACTAAATTAATTTATGTTTATTCCCATTGGCAGCAGTGGCAAGGAGGCTTGCTGAAAAATAATATACAGCGAGTAGTGTAACCTTTCTCCAAATTGTAACTGGTGACCCTCAGCAGTCAAATCTCCTGATTCCAATCGCACAGTTGGAGCTATGTGTTATATTAGGTGCGCTCAGCCGTATTCTATATTAGGCTTTGAAAAATAGGCAGGAAGGACAGTGGGTGGTGTCAGCAGGGTGCGGGGGGAGGTGACTCGTGGAATATAATACATCTGAGTTTTTCTTTGCTCTGAAAAATGACACTTGGCATCAATTTTCCGATTTGATATATACAATTTCCTGTCATGGATATATAAAAGTTCACTCTTGATAGCATTCACATTCTACTTGGTGTCAGTGGGGAATACAGAGTCCCTTGTCCCATGCGGCTCCATTGAATTGGAGCTCTGATCCAATAGGTGAAAGGTCATTGATATTGTAGTACAGACAGCCTGGTTTCTGACTATACTTATTAAATTATCTTGAGCCGAGTACAACATAACTGATTTTGCCACAGTCTCATAAGACAGCACTCCCACTCATTAGTTTCTTAATAGACTCATCTAAGTAAATCTAAAAGTCATAAGGTGATCAGATTCATCTTGAGCACCAATTAATCATTAAAAGGATTTCCATAATAAATTGACAAAGCCATATTATAATTGCCTGTCAACTCCCTGCAGGGTTTGGAGACTCAGGGACTCTGGGGAAAAAATAAATAATTATGTTTAATTTTCCTCCCTGTCTCAACACAATCATGTCATCCATTACACATCATTCAAATTTATTTTGTTATGAGTTGAATACCATGGAAACCACGGTTGATTTAATTTTATATTTTAATGAAGGTGGTCATATCGGTGATGATGAAAAACATAGTGAGACTATGTCAGCTGGCAGGAACCTGATGATAGACACAAAGTGCTGGAGTAACTCAAGCAGCATTTCTGGAGATAAAGGATGGGCGACGTTTCAGGTCTGAACCCTTTTTCAGACTGGTTCTGATCCGAAACATCGCCCATCTGTTTTCTCCAGAGATACTGCTGATCCGCTGAGTTATGCCCCTGTCCCATTTTTTTAGGGGATTTTTTTTAGGCGACTAGGCAGTCGTCACATGGTCGTGGCCTGTATTGTCGTGAGTAGTCGCCCAAAGAATCATAGCTTTTTTCTGGTCGCCGCTGGATTTTGAAATGTTCAAAACCTTTCGGCGACAGTTGGTTTGATGCCAATGAGCGTAACTTAACTTCTCCTGATGTAGGTGCAGTCGTAGGTTGTCGCCAGGATGACGTAGGTTGTCGCCTGGTGACTAGGTTTCCGCCGGTGCTGAATTCGGTGAATTTCATTGGCGACTACCTACGTCAACCGGCGACAGGCACCGGCGACTGAATTGTATTAAGTTGTCTTCAGTTGTCGCCGACAGGGTCGTAACTTGTCGTAGCTTGTCCCGGGTGAACGTATGTTATCGTAGGTATGATCGTAGGTGGACGTCCTAATGGGTCGCCGGTTGTCAGTGTCTTGCCGTAGCTTGACGTCGACCAGGTGGTAGGTTGTTGTAGACATTGTCGTAGTGGGGTCCTGTCGCCAGTTTTTTGGCGACCTGCTACGTCTATGACAGCCGCCGGAAGTTGCCGAAAAAATCGCCTATGTGGGACAGGCCCATTACTTCAACACTTTATGTCTATCTTCAATATAAACCAGCATCTGCAGTTTAATCCTACACATCATTGTTGAAACCCAAGGACACAGGGTTTAGACAACTGGTGTTAGGACCAAAAGGACAATGAGCAGATTTTATTTACCTCAGTCTATGAAATGCAATACATGGCCAGAAAAGAAAATGATAAATACTTTTTTTATGCCTTTTGCATTGGAATTGTGCAAGTAGTTAAAACAAGGGAAACAAATGATAGGATTAGAGAGAAGGAGAAGTGAGTGGGTTTGGAATGGGGATAATTGGATAGGCTTTACAAAGATTCATAAGGGCTGAATTTATTTATGAATATATTAAATTAATTTATTACAGAAACTCTTCAGTAACGATAGCAACATTTAAAAAGCATTTCTGCAGATGCCTGTCTAGGCAGTGAATGAAGAAATATGGACATGTGCAGCTTAAATTGGCGTCATCCTTAACATAGACATCAAGGGACTGCTCCTTTGCTGCTCCATCTTCTAGTAAAAGGCGGACAGGTGTCTCCCTTGCTTCTTTCTACCAATGGGGGTTATTGGGATCCTGGCAATGACAAAGGCTCAGCATAAAGCAACACCAGGGAATTAATTTGTTGCCAACAGCAAAAAGAGCAACGCAAATATAATGATGAAGACGGGGACTTGTATTTCAACCATCGATGTCAGCTGACCTTCAGTGGTAGCATTCCCCTGTCTGAGAGTGGATGGACTTTGGCATGTATTCCTGAGCTACGTTCCCATCCAGCATCGTGGAAGTGCCCCGTTGACAGAACTTTGGAAAAGCACTGTAGAACTGGTTAGCACACAGCAAAAGCTTTTCACTGTACCTTGCTACACGTGACAATAAACTAAACTAAACTAAATGCAACTTCTTTCCTCCTTGCCAGCTTCCAAGATAAGCCATGAGGAGTGTGTAGGAAGGAACTGTGGATGATGGGTTACACTGAAGATGGACACAAAATGCTGGAGTAACTCAATGAGAATGGCAGCGTCTCTGGAGAGAAGGAATAGGTGACGTTTCGGGTCGAGACCCTTCTTCAGATTGAGAGTCAGGGGGGAGGGTATCTAGAGATATGGAAGGGTAAGGTGTGGAAATGACAGATCAAAGCAGATGATAAGGAAATGTAGACTGGTACATTGTTAGCTGAGGAGAATGGACAAGGAGGCATGCAATCAGTAAAATGAATCAGAAGGACAGAGAAAATAGTTGGAGAATTACGGTGAGGAGGGATGGAGAGAGAGGGAAAGCAAGGGTTACTTGAAGTTAGAGAAGTCAATATTCATGCCACAGGGGTGTAAGCTGCCGAACGAAATATGAGGTGCTGTTCTTCCAATTTCCGCTGGGTCTCACTCTGACAGTGGTGGAGGCTCCTTGAAATAAGTTATTTGAGTTTGTAGATGTCACAACCAATGAGCCCCAGTAACTTTTGATGTCATTTGGAATAATTCAGACATGAATAATAACAGATCCCTGAAAATAAAGTTTTTCCTTAATTAAAGTGACATATCTTTGCTGAGAGGGAAAACGCAGTGGAGGAAAAAAAATGTGTTTCTGACAGGTCTGAGGGAAAGAGTGTGAAAGACTTACTGAGGAGTGGATGCCAGGTTTTGTTAGTGGAAATTTATATCAGGGACATGATATTTCACAGCTGGGGCAGGAGATACTGCTCATGCACTGTATGGCTCAGTGCAGGATCCAGCACGAGTTCCATATATAAAGGCTGCAAGGGAGTAATTCAGCCATGCCTGGCTTAGTCTAAGTGTATTTATGTACACTGTTGTAAACAAATTCAATATGAACCATCTGGAGGGGGAAGGGGATTGCTTGGGGGTGGGGAGTCAGATATTGAATTGGCTGCATCTGTACCACCTTGGCAAGCTTGGGAGAGGGTTATGTTGCTGGCTTCAAAGAGCTTTAGTGCAGCACAGATACAGGCCCTTCTGCCCATCATATCCATGCTGACCCATTTATTCAGCTACACCAGTGAGCGCTGCGCAAGCGCAGAAGGGGGCTCCCGGTGAGTGCTGTGCAGCCGTGCTGGAGCAGACCAGCCCACAGGCACGGGGCTGACCAAGACCGGACGCGGCCAGCGGCTGCCGTGAACTGAGGACGGGCCCACGGCCAAGCGAGGAGGGCCATTGGCAAACGAGGATGGTTGTCGGCGAGCGAGGAGGGCCATTGGCAAGCTAGGAGGGAGGTTGGTGAGAGTGGAGGGAGATCGGTGAGCCGACCGCTGGCACCCGAGAGAGTGCCGGCGGTCGGTTGAGGGCAGGCTGTGGGAGTCCTAGTGATCAGTCGAGGACGCACTTCTGAGAACTAAACGGGAACCAGCATGGGGGTGGGTGGGGTTGCCGAGAACAAATAGGGATTTGTGCAGGAAGGAAGAAGGACCATTGGGACTACCTTGAATACTTTTGTAACTTCGCCGGCACCCTATACATGGCGACTTTTTCGTTACTGGTGTATTCTATGCAAAACAAATAATTTAACTGCACCAAGTACACGTGACGATGAAGTTTCAATCAATCAAATCTCATTTGTGTGCATTATGAGTGCCTCCTTCAAAGCCTTGAACTTTGACGTCCAGTCCATGTCTCACTATTTGTCAAGAGGAGAGAGAAGTCCTTTCTGCAACTCTTCACCCTCTGCTCTCCTCTTCTCTGGCCACTGCAACTATCCTCAAACACCAGCCACTCACCTCTATTTAGCCTCAGTCTTCCTCATTGCAGTCTCGTCCGCCATTCCTATCAGAGCTCTACTTCCTTTTATCAATAGCTGGATTGCTTCCAGCGACTACCCTGACGATCCAGACTGATCATAGGATCAGAGGAGCTAGGCAGTAAAAGGAGCTATAAGATGGAAACAGGCCCCTTGGCCCACCGAGTCCATTCCAACCAGCTATCACCCATACACTAGTTCTACGCCTTCGCATCCTGCACATTAGGGGCAATTTACAGAAGCCAATTAACCTACACCTAACCTGCACCTCTGTGGAATGTGGGAGGAAACAGGAGCACCCGCTCACAAGGAGAACGTACAAACTCCGTACAGACAGCACCCATAGTCTGAATGGAACCCGGGTCTCTGGTGCTGTGAGGTAGCACCACTATACCACCCAATATTAAAGACTTGCAGAATCCTACTTGGTTCTTTGGTCTTTCTCTACCCACCCAAACTCCCCACAGTGAATACTGTGCACCATTATGTCAGATAACTCATTTCGGCACTGTGACATACATGTGGCTCTTAATGTCATCATTTTCCCTGAGGCTGACTGCTGACTAAATCACTTCCGTATTAACGCTATCAAAATTAATGGACGAGTGTTAAATTTAACACCTTTTACTTGCGTTGACAGGCAGGCAATTAATCCATGTTTCATCGAATGTTCCAACATTAAAAAGAACGCTAATGAAATCAAGCCACTGCTTCCTGTGTATCTTGCTGGAGGGGTGTGTGGGGTGGAGTGGGGTGGGTGGGTGTTGTGTGTAGATATTAACCAGTGAGTCAGCATCTGCAGAGCAAGCATGATCTTATTGATGTTCCAGTTAAAATGCAGGGATTGCAGCCAGCCTCTGTTAATGCAGTTGAGTGTTTAAGGGATAATTGCTGGTTTTGGGGGCAGAGATCTCTGGATTGGTGAGTTATATTTATACATCGCAAAAAGCAAATAAACCAGTAGTGACAAATGGACACCATTAGTGCCGGGATGGGAAGCTAAAAATTAAGCCATAAAGGGAAACGCATTTAAGCTGGAGATTAAGAAGAGTTTCTTCTCTGAAGATATAGTTGTCATTATTTGGATGCTAGAGGGTTGCGGAGGTTGAGGCATTGAGTGTAGTCACTCTGACGTTTGGTCTACAGGGAACTAACGATTACGATACAATAGAACATTATTTATCCCAGGAGGGAAATTACCTGGCAACAGTCATAAAAGCACAAAATACATGAATCATGAAATTAAAGTGACGAGTGAAAAGGATTGGGGATGTGCAAAGATTGCGGGGGGGGGGGGGGGGGGGGCGAGACAGTCTCAGTCTACCCCACGACAGAAGGGGGAGGAGTTGTTCAGTTTGATAGCCACAGGGAAGAAAGATCTGCTGTGGTGTTCTGTCGCATCTTGGTGGAACCAGTCTGTTGCTGAAGGTACTCCTCAGATTGACCAGTGTGTCATGAAGGGAGTCAGCCATATTGTCCAGGATGCTCCACAGTTTGAGGATCATCCTCCCTTCCAAGACCACCTCCCATGAATCCAACTCCGACTCCCCAACGAAGCCAGCCTTCCTGATGAGTTTGTTGATCCTATTGGCATCCGTGGCTTTTGCCCTGCTGCCCCAGCACACGGCAGCAAAGAAGATGGCACTGGCCACCACTGATTGGTAGAACATCTGCAGCATCTTACTGTAGACGTTGAAGGAGCAGAGCCTTCTCAAAAAGTACAGCCGGCTTTGTCCCTTCTTGAACAGGGCCTCAGCATTCCTGGACCAATCCAGTTTACTATCCAGGTACACTCCAAGGTATTTGTACTCCCTGGTAAACTGCACATCCACACCGTTGATGAAAACAGGAGTCAGGGGTGTTCCTCTCTTCCTAAAGTCCACCATTAACTCCTTAGTCTTGTCGGTGTAGAGCTGCAAGTGATTCAGCCCACAGCACTCAACAAGTTAATTAACCACACCTCTGTATTCAGCTTCCCTACCGCCACTGATGCAGCCCACAATTGCAGCTCATAAGGCCGATGGGGAGAAGGCTGGAGAATGCATCTGAGACCAAGATGAAATATGATCTCACTGTATGATGGAGCATGCTCAAGGGATGAGTGGCCTTCTCCTCAGAGGCCGCTGAAAACATAGGGACCTGGCTGGGAGTGGGGGGGGGGGGGGACCCGGAACAAAGAGTGACCCAGTGTGAGAGAACAAATAGGGACCATTGGGACTACATTAAACTCTTTGTAACCTTGTCAATGGTCTATACGTGGCGAATGTTTTCATACTTTGTGTATGGTATGCAGAACAAAGAATTTCACTGTGACATGTAATAAAGTATTAATCATTCATTCATTCATTCAATTATTCCCTTCCGGTAATGTTGCTGTGAACAGCATGGTCTGCAGCAGTTAGTGCTGCAGCATCACAACTCCAGGGACTTGGGTTCATTCCTGACGTCAGATGCTGCCTGTGTGAAGTCTGCATGTTCTCACTGCCACTACATGGGTTTGACTTGGCTGCTTCTGTATCTCTCCACATCTGCAAAGGATGTTGCTTGGTTAATTGGCCACTGTAAATTACCCTTTAGTGCAGGTTAGTGACAAGAGAATCAAAACGCAGTTGATGGGCATATGGGATGGAATAGGTTGCAGGGGTACTGGAGAATAAGGAGAGGTGGAATGGGACTGATGGGATAGCAGTGCCAGGAGCCTATGTGGGCCGAATGTCCTCCTTCCCAGTCAAAGGATGTTATGAAACAGGCAAAGTAGTGTTCAGGCATTGTCATTTTACTGTATTTCACTTCATCACAAAGGGATAGTTTTTGAGGCTGTAATTGCAAAGTTTGGAGTTGACAAGTGGTCAGAGATTGTTGCCGTAAAGAACTTTTAGGATGTTCTCATTTGCTGCTTCCATCATGTCAGGAGATCAGCGAAACCACCAAGAGAAATGTAGAAACAAGGAACTGCAGATGCTGGTTTACAAAAATAGGGCACCAAGTGCTGGAGTAACTCAGGTTTCAGGCAGCATCTGTGGAGAACATGGATAGGTGATGTTTTAGATCAGGACCCTCTTTAGATGCTTCTGAAGTAGGGTCCCGACCCAAAACGTAACTTATCTGTGTTTTCCAGTAATGTTGCCTGTCCTACTGATTACTCCAGCACTTTGTGTCCTTTAGCACCGAGAGAAATGGCTGATTAGTACATGTGCCATAGGTTATGGGGAGAAGGCAGGAGAATGGGGTTAGGAGGGAGAGATAGATCAGCCATGATTGAATGGTGGAGTAGACTTGTGACATGACCTTATGACTGCTTTCAGTTGTGCTTCACTGTTTATCTGGTAGTTTGGTGAGGAAAGGCGACCAGGAAGTATGGTTCATGAGGAAATGATGGGTAGCAAAAAGGATAACATGAGACCAAATGGGTTAATGTGGCAGTGACTTTTGAGATTGACTGTTGAATACACAAGAAGTGTAGTATGCTTGCCTTCATCAGTTGGGGCAGTGAGTATAAAAGTCATGGAGTCATGTTGCAGCTTTATGGGACTGGTTGGGCTGCATTTAGAGTATAGTGTGCAGATCTGGTTGCCCCATTATAGGAAGGGTGTGGAGGCTTTGGAGAGGGTGCAGAAAAGGTTTACCAGAATGCTCCCTGGATTAGAGGGCATTTGTTGTAAGGAGAGGCTGGACAAACAAGGATTTTACTTCGGAGTCATGTGAGTGACTACGTGAAGACCCCGCCAGCACGCATGCGCGCCGTATATCGTCTAACGCAGCTACAGGTGAGAGGAGCGTGGCTCCTCCAAGCGGTAGGTTTAAAACGGACCTTCAGGTAAGTTCTACTACTCTGAGGTCATTTTCCGTTCTGTACGACTTCTTTTTTACAGAACGAAGTATACATGGACAAGCCAAAGACAAAGTCCAAGTGGACTGCGACGAAGCTGACTGCGGAGGACCGCGGGAATGCGGGCGGTCCACAGCGGCCGACTTCACCTGGGACGCTAACCGTGCCGTCAGCAGCCCCCGACTTGGCACCTACACAGTCCGTAGGGGTACCTCGGACTGACGTGAAGGCCACTCGGAAGTCAGACAAGCCCGTGGACTCAGACGGGTCGGGCCGGGAAGATTCACTGCCTGCGTCTAGCAACCGTGGCTGTTTATCCTGCATGGAGCGGTTGATGGAGCAACTGCCCCAACGTGACATGCTCCAACAAGCGGAACCTTGTCACCGTGGGTCTCCTCGGACACCGACGGCAGCACCTTGTACAGGGCTGCAAAATGTCTCCCTCTCCTCGGAGGGGAGCATAGGGAGTCACTACTGGGCTGGCTCTGAAGATGGGGATTTGGTTGAAGACACTTCTAGTGTGCTAGGGGTGCAGGAAGAACAGAAGCTGCACGGCATGGTCTCTAAATTTGCAATACCCTCGCAAAAAGGACTGCCGTTACAATCACAGCTGGCAGCAAGCATCAATTACCTCACCACTAACCAGCTGCAGGAACAGGTAATGAATGACACAGCTGCTAAGTATTTAGCACCAGAAACTGTGTTTCCCTGAATGTTCCTGCAGTGAACAACTCAATCTGGGGACATATCGGTGGTGGCATCAGAGCCCAGGAAATCAAGATGCAAAAAATCCTTAAGCTGCTGGCCTCCAGTATAGCGGCATTTGCCAGATCAGTTGATTGAAAGGGCATGTCGGATGAACAGCAAGATGCACTGGTGCTCTTCTGCAACGCGCAATTCGAGATAAATTGCTTCAGAAAGAGTGTGATCCGACCTGCCTTAAACCCCAAATTTGCTGAGTTGTGCAAGACCAACAGCACGCAGCCGCCTAATCTACTATTCAGGGCTAACCTGCTGAAGCAGGTCAAAGACCTCGAAGAGAAGGCAAAAGCCGTCAGACTAATAAAAGCACCGTCAACTGCCACATCTTCGACAGCAGCACCCCTACGCATCCACCAGCAAACTACGATACCCAGCAACTGGTGAAAGCTCGAAGGCCGTACATACAGGACAAAGGTATTGTTTAGACCAAGGCCCCGAACGGCCTTCGTGGAAAATGCGCCAATCCCACACTCCAGCTCCTCTACCCCCCAGGAGACAAGGATGGAAGAAATGAACACAGCTCCACCGGTAACCATGGAGGTAGGTGGGTCTGGTTTCATCCGGAACATAGTTCTTCACAGGTTGGGGGAAGATTACACTTACTTTGGAGTGCATGGAGTTCCATAACTTCTGATCCTTTTATACTGCATAGTATCCAGGGATATAAAAATTGAATTCATTCACAAACTCTTTCCTCCGGTTCAGCATGCACCTAGCCGAACGTTTGTGCTTTCACAACGGGAAAGGTTGGAAGGTCATGCAGAACTTTTGAGGTTACATACAAATGGGTAATTGAGAAATCCAAACACGAATCTCTTGAGTTTGTGTCTAATATTTTCACAAAAAACTAAAAAGATGGTGGATGTCGCATCATCATTGATTTGACACAGCTGAATACATTTGTGCAGTACACACATTTCAAAATGGAAACTTTTGTTACTGCCAAAAAATTAGTTTCCAAAAGATACTTCATGGCTTGCATTGATCTAAAAGATGCATACTATTCAGTACCTATAGAGAAAGGTCACCGCAGATATCTGAAAATTAACTGAATGGGGCAGCTCTGGCAGTATAAAGCACTGCCTAATGGATTAACATCAGCCCCCAGACTATTTACTAAAATATTAAAACCAGCCTTGGCATTTCTCCGAAAACAGAAACATATTGTCATGGCATATCTGGATGATATCTTAATTGTGGGAAAAACTCTGGAATTAGCCAAATCAGCTGTTCAGCTACCAAGCTCTTGTTTGAAAAACTGGTATTCTAGTTCTCTTAGCTTCCTACGTTTAGTTTGACTTCTGTTATCTGTGATTTCACACCGCTGCTTTGAAGAATGTCGCGCATGCGTGCTGGTGGGGTCTTCATGTAATCCCTCATCGTAACTCCTCATAAAATAAAGATCAAACTTCAAACTGGTAAGTTCTCGTTTAATCTTACTATTTTTTCCTCTGGAGTGCAGGAGGTTGAGGGGAAACGTGACTGAAATATATAAAATGATGAGTAGCATAAATAAGGTTAACAGTCAGAGCTTTGGAAGTGCCAAAGACTAGAGGGAATAGCTTTAAAGTGAGATGGGTAAACTCTAAAGGGGGTGTGCGAGGCAAGATTGTACACAGAGACTGGTGTGTGCCTGGAATGAGTTGCCAGTGGTGTTGGTAGAGGCAGATACGATAAAGGTGCTAATGAGACTTTTAGACAGGCACATTGATCTGCAGGAATATGAATCATGTGTAGACAATAGACAATAGACAATGGGTGCAGGAGTAGGCCATTCGGCACTTCAAGCCAGCACCATTATTCAATATGATCACGGCTGATCACCCAAAATCAGCACCTCGTTCCTGCTTTCTCCGCATATCCCTTGAATCCCTTAACCCTGAGAGCTATATACAACTCTCCCTTGAATACATCCAGTGCATTGGCCTCCACTACCTTCTGTAGCCCAGAATTCCACAGGTTCACAACCCTCTGGGTGGAAAAAAAAATCCTCATCTCAGTCCTAAATGGCCTACCCCTTATTCTTAAACTGTGACCCCCAACATGGGGAACATTTTTCCTGCATTTAGCCTGTCCAATCCCTTAAGAATTTTCTATAAGATCCCTCTCATCCTTCTAAATTTGAGTGAATATAAGCCCAGTTGACCCATTCTTTCATCCATGTTCTCCAGAGATGCATGATCTAGTAGTTAAGAGGCCTGCATGGAACAGTGATCATAATATATAAAAATGACTTACTTCAAAACTGGAACCAAAGTCTTAAATCTATATAAAGCAATCCACTGAGGCATGAGGAATGAGTTGGATTTGGGAACTAGGGAAATTATATTAAAAGGTTTGCAGTAAACATTCAAAGGCTAACCTTTAAATATTTAATAGAAAGTTTACAAACAATATATATCTCTTGAAGGCGAAAAAAAAGTGGTTTAGCAATAGCTACCAAGAGAAATGTAAGATTATATTAGATAAAAGCAGAGGGTGTACAATGTTGCTCAGAAAGCTGTGCGTTTGCTCATTAGAAAACATTCAAAATGCAGTTGATAAGGAAAAGATACATAAGGTACAGGAGTAGGTTGACACAAAACAAAAATCAGGCTGCAATACTTTACAGATACATGAAAGCAAAGAAAATATGCTGACATTATTGTAGGTACATTAGAGACCAATGCAGGAAAAATAAGACTGGGGAGTGAGAAAGTTCCAAATAAATAAAATACAAATACTATTAGAACAGTCTAGCACAGGAATATCTCCTTGGGCCTTCAGTGTCAAGTTAAACTGGTTTCCTCGACCAGCACATGACACATATCCCTCCATTCCCTGCATATCCATGTGCCTATCTTCAAGCCTCTGGTGTTTACTTTGTTAGTCTTCACAGAAGACGGAACACTTCCAGGAAATAGTGGAAAACTACTGGTTTGGAGTGAATGAAGTGAGCATAAAAAATAACATTAGTGGATGGCTGGTATTGGAGAAATAAATGGAGGTGAAAGATGATCAATCCTGAAGAGGGTCTGAAGAAGGGTCTCAACCTGAAACATCACCTATTCCTTTTCTCTAGACATTGTGTCTGACCCGCTGAGTTACTCCAGATTTGTCTGTCTGTCTTTGGTTTAAACCAGCATCTGCCGTTCCTTCCTACAAAACCCTGGGATAGTTGTCCTGCTTTCTAGTGGTTTTGAAGGAGATGGCTATGGAGATAGTGGCTCGCTACTTGTCAATTCTATACTTTGTACTACACTTATCACAGATTGGAAGGTAGCAGTGGAAGGTAACCAGTAGTAAATACAATGCTGGACACTATTATTAAGGAAATGATGACAGGCAGAGTCGATATGGACATCAGAAAGAAAAAAACACAATATTTGAGGTTGTAAACAGACGAAGGTGTAAATTAAACAAACAAACAAACAATCACCCATTTATTGCACGATGGAAATCTGAAATAAAAACAGAAAATGCTAGAAAATCGCAGGAGGTCAGGCAGTGTGTGTGGAAAGAGAAACACTCAATGTTTCAGATGAACGACCCTTCTTCTGATCTGCTGAGTTTCTTAGCATAATCTGTCAGTATTTCGAGCCAGTTGATGTGGTGTATTTGGGCATTTGGATGGCCTTCAATAAGTCTTCATAGAACAGAGTGTTAAACAAAGTGTATGGACATTGGGTTATATATTAAAAGAGATTGAAGGTTGATCAATGGATAAAAGACAGACAGTAGGGCTAACTGGGTCACATTTGAATTGGAAAGCTGTGCCAGTGAGATGCAACAGGCATTGATGCTAGATATCTTGATGTGCACAATCCATCTCAATGATTTGGATGAGGAGTTCAAGTGAGATGTATCGTGTTTGCCGATGGGTTACAAAGCTCAGATAAGATGTGGCCTGTAAGGACGATGCAGAGAGGCTCAAGATGGACATAGATAGTTTAAATTAAGATGTTAGAATATTTTGTTGGAAAACACATTTCTTGATTAGTACGGGTGTCAGAGGTTATGGGGAGAAGGCAGGAGAATGGGGCTTGGAGGGAGCCATGTTTGAATGGCGGAGTAGACTTGATGGGCCCAATGGCCTAATTCTACTCCTACTCCTAATGACCTGATGACCTTATGACATGGAACCATTGAAAGATTGAAAGTTCATGCTGTTCAGATGGATCTGGATGACCTTGCACATGTTAACAGGTAAAGGAAACAATTCTGAAGACATATTATGATGGCTGTTAATGTGAGAGGATTTAAACACAAGTGAAGAGACATAGTCCTCCGGTTGTAGAGGTCTCTGGTGAGACTGCATCTAGAGCGTTGTGGACTGGTTTGATCCTCCCTTCTAAAGAAGGACATACTGATGATGGGGAGAGTGCATCAAAGTGAAGGGATGATGAGCTTGTTCTGCATGGACACTATGAGCAGGTTGGTTCATTTTTGGGCATGTTGAAATCACTAAGTCCCACTTGGTCTAATATCCTTTCACAAATATCTGGTGACTGGTGCCTAACGGGAGCATTGTCCAATGGACTGACGTATGCTTGTACTTTATAGACAACATGGTAGATTTCTGACTACGGATGCTGTCTGTACGGAGTTTGTACATTCTCCCTGTGACTGCATGGGTTTTCCCCGCAAGCTCTGGTTTCCGCCCACAGTCCATAGATGTACAGGTTTGTAGCTTAATTGGCTTTGGTAAAATTGTAAATTGTCCTTAGTGTATAGGACTGTGTTAGTGTACGGGGTGATCGCTGGTCAGTGTGGAGTTGGTGGACCGAAGGGCCAGTTTCAGCACTGTATCACTAAAGTCAAAAGTCTCAAGTAAATCTGGGCTAAATAATAATTGTTGCCATTGTCCATTCTATGTAATGTGGTACACGTTAGACCCACACCTGTCTAGATGAGGCAGAACTGTGGGAGGTTGCAAATGTGATAATAATTGAGTCCTCCTGCTAAAAGTCCTCTTGTAGAGCAAGTCCTGACTTTGATATGTCACTGTGACTCATGTTACACCGTTAAGCCAACTATATTTTTTATGGTTACTGCAGGAGGGAGCAGACCAAATAATTTAACCTCCTGTATGTCAAGATGATTTGTTGTCCAACTAGTGACAATCTCTTGCAAATAATGAACTGTGCACTGTAACAAGTGATAAGAGCAGTAAGGAAACATCAGCAGAGACAGTCCAGAAGCTCATATATTAGGATTTAGAATTGCTTTGTCTCTATGCTAGTTTGAAATTCTCATAACAGTAAATTGATGACAGGGTCGATTGTATTATGCAGGGCTTCCAAAGCTTTTGTTTTTACTTGCTGCAGAGATTTGTGGAAAGTTAGGCTATGTTACAATTCATGTTCTTATTAATTTACATGAAGGCTAGGTTGATGATACTGAGAGATCCTTATCTTCTGAGTTAGGATCTGTCAACTGCAGTTGAAATGCACAGCACTTTTAAGGACCCTTCATAAACATCTAGGCTCACAAAACTCAAGCAGAACAAGTATCAAATCACAAGTGTCAAGGCCAAAGTGGATCATTATTCCCAGTTATGATGTTAACCCATGAATAGGTCTATGCCGTTTTAAATGAAGTCTATTAGTGTCCAAAGCCTTTACCAATGCCAGGCAGTAGGCCTTGAAACATGTGAATGGGAACATAGAATTGTTTTGGCACAATAGGAGTCTTTTTTCATGCACTCAGTCCTCTGCAGCTCTTAGTAGAGCAATCACATCAGTATAATTCCCCTGCTCTTTCCTGCTACCCCTTGTGACAACGTCCCTTCCCTCAGATGCCTTTGTGATCCCTATCATGGGCTGACAGATGAGGAGAGGTCAAACCTTAGATCCATTGGGCTGAGGCCACAGCTAAAGTCGGCACAGTGGTAGAGTTGCTGCCTTACAGCGAATGCAGCGCCGGAGACCCTGGTTCGATCCAGACTACAGGTGATATCTGTATGGAGTTTGTACATTCTCCCCATAACCTGTGTGGGTTTTCTCCAAGATCTCTGGTTTCCACCCACGCTCCAAAGATGTATAGGTTTGTAGGTTAATTGGCTTGGTAAATGTTAAAAAAAATTGTCCCTCGTGGGTATAGGATGGTGTTAATCTACGGGGATCGCTGGTCAGCACGGACCTGTTGGGCCAAAAGGGCCCGTTTCCGTGGTGTATCTCTAAACTAAACTAAATAAGTAACTGCTGGATACAATTAGCTGATATGGGATTGGCCACCTGAACCTCTTCAGCCTATTCTTTATAAACCCAAGCCTTCCAGATGGACCCACCCATCTACCAAGCCGAGATCACCAGTTCTTTCTCACAAGAGCACTGGTGAAGATGAACAATGACCCCATGCAGACCTGGACTTCCTTGTCACCATAAATAAACCATATTACGTGATTCCACCCAACGGCGAGTGTCGGTGTAGTCATTGTTGATGCAGCACCATGACTGATGACATCCCCTGAAAAGTTATTATTTCTCAAATGGCATCCAATTGCCTGTTGAAAGACCTAATTAACCCCATATCCATAGTGAATTTCACATCAGACTCTTATCCACTTTGCAAAGTCCCCTCTTATCCACTTTGTACATTTTTGTCAGAATGTTGGCCTTGTATTCCCCAGCCCAGACAGTCAGTCTTTGTCCTCTTGCAGTCTGTTGCTATCCTCCTCAATGTTACCATTGCAAGCTTAGTGTTTTTATATGAAACACTATTTTATATGAATCTTTATATGAATTTTGAAACTGTTCCCTGCACACCCATCCCTAGTCCATTATTATTTATCAAGAAAATAATTGTCCTTGCACTGACCCGTGGGGATTGCCGTTGTTTACTATTCTCCAATTGAAAAAGCAATTGTTTCTCTTCACTCTCTGCTTTTCACCTGTAGGTCAAATTCCTATTCACGCTGTTCCTGACCTTTGATTTCCATGGATCTTCGTTTTGTCAGCCAGCTTTTTATGTGAGCCTTTCTTAAACATCTTCTGAAAATCTGTGCAAACAAGCATTTCCTCCCTGATACATCCACCTCATCAATTCACACCCTCTCGATGTCTCATGACATAGAAGGAGGTTATTTGGCCCATCTACTCTGTGCTGTCTCAGAGCTTTCCCCAGATAATCACATCCTCTGCCTTATTTTCCAGCAGCCTGTTCTCTTTCATGCCCATCAACTGCACCTGATTCTCATACCTGCACTAGAGGTAATTTATAGCAGGCAATTCACCTTCCAACCAGCATGTCCTTGGATAAGGGGGGACACCAGAGCACCCTTGGGAAACCCACACTGTCACAGGGAGACAGTATGGTCGTCACACAGACAGCATCCTTGATCAGGATTGAACCTGCATCCCTGGAGCTGTAAGGCTGTAGAACTTACTGCTCAGCCACTATACCATGATTTATCTTTATCAGTGGTTCAGGAAAAGCTATTATTAAGGAAGAGTAACAGGGCACTTAGGAAACAATAATAGGATTGGCCTAAGTCAACAACCGGGGAGTTTGAGCAATAAAGATGATGCAGGGAGGCGTAAGGAGAAGATACACGGTTAAACAAGTGGGCGAGGATATGGCAGATGGAATATAATGTAAGAAAAAAAATGAAGCTATTAAATTTGGTTGGAAATATAACAAAGCCGCTTATATTATAAATGGTAGGAGATTAGGGTTCAGACAGACCTGTCAATAAATCACTGAATGTTAATGTGTAAATTCGGCAAATAATTAGGAAGGTATCTGAAATGTTGGCCATTAGTACTAACAGTCACTTTATTGTCACATATACCTGGATGCAGTGAAATGCTTTGTTTTGCAGACAATCCAGTAAAATTATACCATACATAAGCACGATCATACATAATTAAAGAGTGTAACGATTGAGCTGATTTCTTCTGAGGCAGTACACAAAGTGTCGCCATATTTCTCGTGACATCTTGTAACTACCACGTTAAAAAAAATATTATTGCAAGAGGATTTGTTCCGAGTGTGGAGACATCCTCCTCTAAGTCCATGAAGCACTGATACAAGTTCATCTGGAATTGTGCCTACAGGTCTGGTCTCAATACCTAAAGAGGGCTATACTTTCAATGGAGGGAGTACAGCAAAAAATCCTGAAGTGGCAGCATTAAGTTATGAGGATGGATTAGACAGAGTAAGTTCATAAGTTACAGGAGCAGAATTAGGCCATTCAGCCCATCAAGTCTACTCCGCCTACAATCATGGCTGATCTATCATTCTCTCTCAACCCCATTCTCCTGTCTTCTCCTCATAACCCCTGATGCCTGTACTGATCCATACTAACAGGGCCAACAGTCCCTTTAGTTTAGAAGAATGAGACCTGATCTCATAGAAACATCCAACATTGTTAAGGAGCTAAAAAATGGCAGGGATGATGTTTCCCCAGCAGCTGTGATGAGGTAAGGGGCCAGTCTCAGAATAATGGGTCACCCTTTCAGATCAGAGATTTTAGTTTAGTTTAGTTTAGAGATACCGCACAGAACAGGCCCTTCGACTCACCGATTCTGCACTGACCAACGATCCCCACACATTAACACTATCCTACACACACTATGGACAATTTTACATTCATACCAAGCCAATTAACCTACAAACCTGTACGCCTTTGGAGTGTGGGAGGAAACCGAAGATCTCGGAGAAAACCCACGTGGTCATGGGGAGGACGTACAAACTCCGTATAGACAAGCACCCATGGTCAGGATCGAAACCGGGTCTCTGGCACTGTAAGGCAACAGCTCTACCACTGCACCGCTGAGCCGCCCTTAGAGATGATAATAATTTCTTCACCCAGAAACTAGTTAGTCTTGGTCAAGAATGCTGAGGAGGCTCGATCATAGTGTTTATTCAATAAATAAATTAATATGTTTTTAGATCTGAAGGAAATCAAGGAAAATTGAGTTTATGCACTGATTAAAGATTGGCCATTATCTTATTGAATAGTGGAGCAGACATGAATGGCCAATGCCTGCATCTATTTCTAATGTTCTGATGTAAAGCACGTTACATTTTCCAGCAAAACCTTGCACTTCATGCAAACATCACCTCTTTTATTCCCAACAGCCCCTCCTTTCATTAATTTACATGCTCATAAAACATTTGTTCACTTTGATATTAATTGCTCATTTTTACCATTTTCAATTTGTCTCTCACCTTCCTGCATTGACTAGAATTGTTCAGCTGACATGTGACATCTATCCTCATTATTATTTGAACTTTTTGATCATCTGGGGATTTCAGGCTTTGATTCTCCTACTATTTTTACACCTGTGGTTCTGTGCTTATATCTCAAACGTCTCCTCTTTATAGGCCATGCATCATTTCATTGCAGTCTTACTTAACTAAATTCAGTTCTCCTTTAGATAGACACAAAAAGCTGGAATAACTCAGCGGGTCAGGCATCATCTCTGGAGAGAAGGAATGGGTTACGACCTGAAACGTCACCCATTCCTTCTCTCCAGTGATGCTGCCCGTCCCGCTGAGTTACTCCAGCTTTTTGTGTCTAACTTTGGTTTTAATCAGCATCTTCAGTTCCTTCCTACACACACTCAGTTCTCCTTTTTCCCAGCTAGATCCATTCTGATCCATTTAAATTAGTGCTTCATTAGCTTTCTCCTTATCTCCCTCTGCTAAACCTCATGAGCCCATGGTCACTACTCTCCCAGTGCTGCCCCATTGACATCTGCTTGTCTTGGCTAAACCCATTCACCAGAAACAGATCCACAATGCCCCTTTCTGCATTGAGCCTCCGACATCCTAACCAAGGATGTTCCTTAGAGCACACTCCCTTCTTTACTTTTTCTATGATATTATCTCAATTGGCGTTGAACTGGTTGGATACCCAAACGTAGGCATTCTGCAGTTCTTGCATAGATGTCTCCATGGGTGATTAGGATCTCGGATCATAATACCCAATATAGATTGCTTGAAACCTGTACTATTTCACTGAATAATTCAAGCAATAACTAGTGCTTAGGAAACCAATGTTAAACTACCTGTACGGACCTAAAAGCAACAGGAGTAGGAATAACTTAAGTAATCTGGGGTTGTCCTGGCACTGTACCCCAGCCTCTTTATTCATGACCCTGTCACATCCACCCTGTCACATCCACACTTTGCAGTATTTTGTATATTAAAATTGATCAGCACTGTTTTATGTCACAATATATTAACACCACTCTTTACTGCCTGGTGTTTCTTATATTAACATTGATCGGAAATGTCTGCTGTCAAAATGTTGATGTTGCTCTATACTGACACAGCCGAGAACCTTCCTACCATCTCCACACATTAGCATTTAACTGTGCTGCCAGATATCGTTGTTTGTTAATACTGGCATGTACTGTCTGCTATCTCCATATATTAACACTGCCTTACACTACATGGCCTCTCTGTGGATGAGCATTGCCCTGTACCGCATGCTGTCTCCATCTATCAACATAGCTCTTCACTGCCAGACAGCTCTGTGTATTAACACTGCCTTTCACTGTCTGTTTTCATGTATTGGCATTGGTTTACATTGCCTAATGTATCAACATATTAACATTCTCTTTACTGTCAACACAGCGTTACGCTACTAGGCATATTTGCATGTTAAGGTTATCCACTTTTGTGTGTGTGCCCTGTATTTTTGGATTAACACTTTCCCCTTCGCTGATGGTATCATGCATGTCAACATTCCTTCGTATTTTCTGCTGCCTCCCTGTATGAAAACTGTCCTGAAATGTCTGACGTCACTGCATAATAACATTTCTCTGCATTGCTGTGCCTGCATGTCCATGCTCCTGCTACTGTCTTTGCATATTAACAATGTTAATTGGGCATGCCTGTACTAAACAGGGGTGCAACCATGCACTGTGTGTTTGCTGGACCACAAATCCAGTGTGAAAACTCCTGGACAAGTGTACTGTGGTACACAAAAGGCTGGAGAAACTCAGCGGGTGCAGCAGCATCTAAGGAGCGGTGGTGTAATCCGATAAATGGGTTCCCAGATATCAGCCAGCTGGAACTGATGCATCTTTAGTTTATGTAGTTTAGAGATACAGCGCGGAAACAGGCCGTTCGGCCCACCGAGTCCGCACCAACCAGCGATTCCCACACATTAACACTATCCTATATACACTAAGGACTATTTACAATTCTAACAAGCCAATTAATCTACAAACCAGTACGTCTGTGGAGTGTAGGAAGAAACCGAAGATTTCGGACAAAACCCACCCGATCACGGGGAGAATGTACAAACTCGTTGAAGTGATGGACTGGGCTGCGTTCACAGCTCTATGGAACTTCTTGGATCTGTAATGCATCTGTGTAGGATGGTTTCTGTGATGCATCTGTAGATTGGTAAAAGTCATTGAGGATGTATGAATTGAAGAATAGATGATGAAGGTGGTCAATAAAGAATAGTGTTAACAAACAGACCCCAATGTAGAACATTGTTAGTTCATGAAATGTAGGAATGGGAAGGAGAATTAAAGTGTCCAGCAACCGGGAGAACAGGTTGGTTCACGTAGTCAGAAGTCAGAAACGAAATGTTATACAGAGGTAGCAGAGAGTACAGTGCAGTGTTCATATATAAAGTGACTGGGCATCATTGAACAATGCTTGTATATGAGATGGCAGATAGTTCAGGATAATATTCATATACAAAGTTGCCTGGCAGTGTAGAGCAATGGTAACATATTGGGGGATAACAGATGATACAGAACAGTGTTGATATACAGTGGCTTGCAAAAGTTTTCATGCCCCTTGAACTTTTCCACATTTTGTCACGTTACAACCACAAACGTAAATGTATTTTATTGGGATTTTAGGTGAGAGACCAACACAAAGTGGTGCATAATTGTGAAGTGGAAGGAAAATGATACATGGTTTTCAAATTTTTTTACAAATAAAAAACTGGAAAGTGTGGCGTGCAAAAGTATTCAGCCCCCTTTACTCTGATACCCCTAAATAAAATCCAGTGCAACCAATTGCCTTCAGAAGTCACCTAATTAGTAAATAAAGTCCACTTGTGTGTAATCTAATCTTAGTATTAATACAGTTGTTCTGTGAAGGCCTCAGAGGTTTGTTAGAGAACATTAGTGAACAAACAGCATCATGAAGCCCAAGGAACACACCAGACAGGTCAGGGATAAAGGTGTGGAGAAGTTTAAAGCAAGGTTAGGTTAGACTGGGGCGGAGGTTCATCTTCCAGCAGGACAATGCCCCTAAGCATACAGCCAGAGCTACAATGGAATGGTTTAGATCAAAGCATATTCATGTGGCCCAGTCAAAGTCCAGAACTAAATCCAATTGAGAATCTCTGGCAAGACTTGAAAATTACTGTTCACAGATGCTCTCCATCCAATCTGACTGAGCTTGAGCTATTTTGCAAAGAAGAATGGGCAAAAATGTCAGTCTCTAGATGTGCAAAGCTGGTAGAGACATACCCCAAAAGACTTGCAGCAATAATTGCAGCAGAAGGTGGTTCTACAAAGTATTGACTCAGGGGGGCTGAATACTTTTGCATGCCACACTTTTCAGTTTTTTATTTGTAATAACATTTGGAAACCATGTATCATTTTCCTTCCACTTCACAATTATGCGCTACTTTGTGTTGGTCTATCACATAAAATCCCAATAAAATACATTTATGTGGCTGGTTGTAACGTGACAAAATGTGGAAAAGTTCAAGGGGTATGAATACTTTTGCAAGCCACTGTATAGGGTGGCTAGACAGCATGGAGCAACATTAATATGTAAGACAGGAGACCCTACAGAGCAGTGTTAATACGCGGAGACATCAACGGTAGGGCAGCTGTAAAAGATGAAGACGATAAAGGGCAGTGTTAAAATGCAGGATGGTTAGCAGCAGAAATCAGCGTTAATATAAAGAGAGAGCAGACAGGACAAGGCAGATTTGATACAGAAATGCAAGGCAGTACAGAGAAATGATAATCAGTGGAGACAGCCAGCGGTATAGGGCAGTCTTAATATCTAAAGGCATCTAGCTTTATGAGCAATGTTATTAAATGCAGGGCAACTGACTGTACAGTACAATGTTAACATAGTGTGACATCTAAAAATATAGTGCAATGTCAGTGTATGGAGGTATACTGGCAGGGGTTTTCACAGACATCCTTAACCCCTCACCACTCCATTCTGAGGTCCCCACCTCCTTTAAGATCACTCTCATGCTGATGCCAAAGGAAGTAAGGTAGCATGCCTTCAATACTACTGGCCAGTGGCACTGACATCCAACATCACCATATAACCATATAACCATATAACAATTACAGCACGGAAACAGGCCCTCTCGGCCCTTCCGAACATTTATTTTCCCCTAGTCCCAAAGTGCTTTGAGAGGCTGATCATGGCACACATAAACTCCAGCCTCCCAAACAATCTTGATCCACTGCAGTTTCCTCAGCGTCTCTAAAGGTCCATGGCAGAAGCCATCTCCCTGAACCTACATTCACCGTTGGAACGCTCTGCCTCAGAGGGCAGTGGGGGCAGGTTCTCTGGATGCTTTCAAGAGAGAGCAAGATAGGGCTCTTAAAAATAGCAGAGTCAGGGGATATGGGGAGAAGGCAGGAACGGGGTACTGATCGGGGATGATCAGCCATGATCACATTGAATGTCGGTGCTGGCACCAAGGGCCGAATGGCCTACTCCTGCAGCTATTGTCTATTGTCTATTGGAACATCTTGATAATAATGACACTTGACAATATTGATTGCTATTTATCGACTAGGGTTTTGGTTCGACATCATAATCCTGACCAAACTCATTTCCAAACTCCTGGATGCAGGAGTTAACACCTTCTCTGCCACAGAATCATTGACTTTCTGCCTCAGATGATAATCAAAGATGATAGGCGATAAACGTCTTTCATGATAACTTTTCAATACTGGTGCCCCACAAGGATGCATTCATAGCCCCTTACTATACACATTTTACATTGGTGTAACTAAATTCTGATCTTACTCAATCTACAAGCTTGAATATTACACCACCGTAGCTGGCCAGATCTCAAACAATGACAAGATGGAATGCAGGAAGGAGATATTGAGCTAAGTAATATGGTATCAAGATAACAAACTCTTCCTCAATGTCAGCAAAACAAAGAAGCTAATTATTGACTACAGGCAGCATGGTGGAATACATGCTCTAATCAGCATAAATGGTGCAGAAGTGGTTAAGAACATCAAGTTCCTCAGCATAAATGTCTCCAATAATTTGCCTTGGACTAAGTACATTGAAGCTATGGCTAAAATAAAGCATATCAAAGCCTCTATTTCATCAGGAGACTAAGGAAATTTGGCATGTATCCAACAACTCTTACCAACATCCATAGATGCACAGTAGACAGCATACTATTGGGTTGCATCATAGCTTGGTTGTGCAACAGCTCTATCGAAGACTGCAAGAAATTGCAGAGAGTTGTGGATGTAGCCCAGTCCATCACAGATCAGCCACTCCACCATCGATTCCAGCTACACTTCCCGCTGCCTTGGGAATGCAGCCAATGGAATCAGGACTTTTTTTCATCCTTGAGAGGAATAGTTTATTTTCCCTCTGTTATCAGATGTCTGCTTGGGGAATAGCTTGGGGAATAGGTCTGTTCTTCCCACCTACCTCTTTGTGAATGCTGTACTTTTTCACTGCAACTGTATGCAACATTGCTGTAAAACTATATTCTGCACTCTGGTATTTTTCTTTTTGCACTACCTGTTGTACTTATGAATGGCAGATTGTACTCATATACTGTCTACATGATATGACTGGAGAGCATACAAAGAAAAGCTTTTCACTGTATTTGGTGACAAAAATAATGCAATACCAAATACAATTGTACAAATGGCAAATAAGTGTTCATAAATACAGAATGCAAGACTAAATTGCACATATATTAATGCAGATAGTCCAATTGGCGAGGTAGATGAATTCAGAGTAATGGTTAACAAGCACATGGGAATATGATACGGTGTGGTATCATAAGAGATTTGGACGGCACAAGAGACTGCAGATGCTGCAATCTGTGGCAAATAAAGGAGAGCTGCTGGAGGAACTCTGTGGGAGTGTACTTAAAACTTAGTGAAGAAGGGTCTCGACCCAAAATATCACCCATTCCTTCTATCCCGAGACGCTGCCTGTATCACTAAGTTATTCCAGCATTTTATTTCTATCTACTCGGTGGACAAGGCAGCATGGAGAGTAAAGGAGAGTTGATGTTTGAGACTGAATGGGCAGCACATTGGCGCCGGTAGTAGAGCTGCTGCCTCACAGCTCCAGTCACCCAGATTCAGTCCTGTCTCCTCTGCTGTCAGTGTAGAGTTTGCATGTTCTCCCTTTCACCATGTAGGTCATTTATTTAGAATGCTCCGGTTCCCTCCCACACCCCAAACACATGTGCATTGGTAAGTTAATCAGTTACTGTAAATTGCCCCTGGTACTTAGCTGTGGTAGAATCTGGGGCAGATTGAGATGAACACGAGGAGAATAAAATGCAGACATTTTATGTGTGAGTTTACTGTAAATTGATACTTGACAGCCCAAAGGATATATATCTCCAGGCTGTATGACTGGTCTACGGTTGAAAGAAAGGCAGGACTAGCCACTCAATGTCCAAGCACATAGAAGCTTCAAGCAAGGCAGGGAGGGGCGGTGTAGAAGAGGAAGCTGTATTACAAAAGCAATTAAGGAATCCAGTTCTTCAATGATGAGGGAGGAAATCTGAGAAGGCACTTCAAATGTCATGTAACTAAGGCTTAGAAACAAAAAAAAGAGTCAAACTCTTTGCATGGGGTTGACAACAGGAATTCTAAGTATTAACAGGAGATGAGGAAACTTGAGAATAATAGGGGCAGAGGAGTAGGGGATTTCAACATCCCCCATATTACCTGGAATCACCTCAGTGTGAAAGGCTTTGAGGCAGTGGAATTATTAAACTGGGCCAAGCAGAGATTTTTGAGCCAGTATGGAGATAGTTCCACTGAAGAAAGTGCGGTGTTGGAACTAACTTGGAGACGTTTGGAGATAATTACCATAACTCTAAGTTTCAAGCAGGTTATGGAAAGGTAGGACCTGTCAAAGGTGGACAGGGACCAGCTACTTGTAGGTAAATACATCAGACAAGTAGAGATCTTTCAAAAGTGAATTAGTGTTCCAGTAAGAGTGATGGAGAAGGACAGCAAGTTCAAGAAATTCTTGATGTCAAGTGTTTGATAACAAAATTAAAAGGAAACATTTGGCAGTTTAGAGAATTATAAAGGGGGTTGCCTGTTACGATTATAAAACTGTAGAGTACTTAAAAATAAATTGTGAAGACAAAGACGGGGGCATAAACTATCACTGGGCGACAAGATTAAAAAAATACTGAAGAATTTTATAACTATAGTAAAGGCAAGAGGCTAATCAGGAAAAGATTATAGCATAAGAGGGACCAAAGTATGACTGATTAGTACAGGTATTTTCCGATTAGTATGGGTATCAGAGGCTGTGGGGAGAAGGCAGGAGAATGGGGTTGAGAGGGAAAAATAGACTGGCCGTGGTTGAATGGCGGAGTAGACTTGATGGGCCGAATAGCCTAATTCTGCTCCTATAACTTATGAACTTATGAACAAAGAGACAATCTGTATGTGGAGACAAAGTGTGGAGGAGAAGTCTTAAATTAATATTTTTCATCTGCATTTACTAAGAACGACATTGCAGATGGAGAATTCAGGGAGACTTTGGTGAAATTCTTGAGAAAGTTACCATTAAGCAGAAGAAGCTATTTGATGGCTTAGTAGGTTTGAAGGTGGATAAATCCCCAGTGCCCAATGAGATGTATCACAGTCTGCTACTGGAGGCGAAGGAGAAGATTGCTGGGCCTTTGATAGAGATCTTTAAATCTTCGTTGGTCATGGATGAGGGCACAGATTACTGAGGATAGCAAATGTTGGTATCTTTATTCAAGAGGAGCAGCAGGAATAAACCAAGTAATTTCAGGCCTGAGACTCTAATATCAGAGGTGGGGAAATAATTGGATATAAAACAGGATTAATCTACACTTGGCAAAACAGGGCTTAATCAAGGATAGTCAGCATGGTTTAGTCAGGGGGAGATCCTGCCTGACTAATTAGATTACATTTTTGAAGAAGTATCTATACGATACGATACGACACGATACGATAGAACATTATTTATCCCAGGAAGGAAAGTGATTTGCCAACAGTCATAATAAAACAAGATACATGAAACATGAAATTAAAGTGACGAGTGGAAAGGATTGGGGATGTGCAAAGATTGGGGGGGGGGCGGGGGGGGGGGGGGGCGGGGGGGGGGGGGGGGCGAGTCAGTCTACTCCATGACAGAAGGGGGAGGAGTTGTACAGTTTGATAGCCACGGGGGAAAAGGATCTCCTGTTGTGTTCAGTACAATACAATACAATAATACTTTATTAGCCAAGTATGTTTTGCAACATATGAGGAATTTCATTTGCCAAGTCAGTCATGCAAATAAAAAGCAACAGAAAACACAAAATTCATTTTAACATAAACATCCACCACAGTGACTCCTCCACATTCCTCACTGTGATGGAAGGCGAAAAAAAAATTCAATCTCTTCCCTTCTTTGTCCTCCAGCGGCTGGGGGTACTGCATCTTGGTGGAACTAGTCTGTTGGGGAAGGTGCTCCTCAGGTTGACCAGTGTGTTATGGAGGGGGTGAGCTGTATTGTCCAAGATGCTCCACAGTTTGAGGAGCATCCTCCCCTCCAAGACCACCTCCCATGAATCCAACTCCGCCCAGCCAGCCTGCTTGATGAGTTTGTTAATCCTGTTGGTATCCGCTGCCTTTGTGTATTGATGAGGGCAATGTTGTTGGGAGACTGGTCCTGATGATTCATGGCCATGGTATAGTAGTGGGACACAGAGGGTGGTGGTGGGGGAGGGGGGGGTGGGTGGGGTGGGGTGCAATCTGATCATGCATCAGTGGCAATCTGTGTACCACAAGGTTCACTGATGAGATCCTTATTTTTTATTATTTTTTCAGTATCAGTATTCAGTATCAGCATTTACTTTAATGCCATTTTAACTGATTACTTGCATACACAGAAGAAATGAAAAATTGTTTCTCAATCAGTTCCTGTCAGTGCAGTTAATAAAAACAGAATAAATACATACAGCTTTAAAATTAAAATTAACATATCTAAAATAAGCCTAAAAATTGAACTAAAAACAGACATTCAGACCGACAGTGGCTTTGCTTTGACAGGTGTCTAGCTGTCAAAGTATGGGCGAGATTAGATGTGTTGGTGTATGATGTATGGGGAGAGGACACAGTCCGTTAACCATTTTTATTGCTTGTGGGAAGAAGCTGTGTAGCATCCTGCTGGTTCTGCAGCTGATGCTCCCAGATGGCAGAATGGAGAAGATGTGGTGTGATGGGTGATAGGGGTCCTTAATAATGGAGATGGCTCTGCGGATGCTGCGCTTCTGATAGATCTTCAACAGGAAAGGGAGTGGAGCATCAATGATCCTACTGGCTGTCTTCACTATCCTGTTAAGTTGTTTTTGTTCATAAGCCTTGCAGCTCCCAAACCAGGTCAGTATACTCTCGATGGTGCCCCTGTAGAAGGTCGTTAGGTGAACAGTAGAGAGACCTGCTTTCCTTAGTCTCCAGAGAGGGTGGAGCTGCTGCCGAGCTCTTTTGATGACTGCTGTGGTGTTGGTCGTAGAGGTCAGGTCGTCTGCCAGGTGAAGCCCCAAGAACTTCACACTGCTGACCCTCTCCACAGCAGCATCAACAATATGTAGCGGTGTGTGATGGTGTTTTCCAGCCCTCCTGAAATCGATCACCATCTCCTTTGTCTTTTCCACATTGAGGGTGAGGTTGGGATATCTGCACCACTTTGTAAGCAGCTCCATCCACCTCCATCCTGTATGCTGACTCATTGTTGTCACTGATGAGATCCACCACTGTTGTGTCATCAGCGAACTTATTGATATAATTATTGCTGAGTCTGGCAGTGCAGTCATGAGTAAGCAAACTGAACAGCAGGGGGCTTAGGACACAGCCTTGGGGGTGAGCCAGTGCTCACTGCGATGGTTTTTGATGTCCGGCTGCCCACCCTGACTGTCTGCTGCCGCTGCGTCAGAAAATTAAGGACCCAGTTGCAGGTGCCAGTGTCCACCTTCAACAGCCTCAGCTACTCCACCAGCTGCTGTGGGATGATTATATTAAAAGCCGAGCTGAAGTCTATGAAGAGGATCCTGGCATAGGTGTTCTTCCGGTCGAGATGAGATAGTGCGAGGTTGAGTGTTGTAGAGACTGCGTCCTCTGTGGACCGGTTGGCTCTGTAAGTGAACTGCAGTGGGTCCAGGTTGGCAGAGAGACAGTTTTTGATGTGCTGCATGACCAGCCACTCAAAACACTTCATTAATATGGGTGTGAGAGCCACTGGACGAAAGTCACTGAGACAGGCTGGGTTGGGCTTCTTCGGGACGGGAACGATGACGGCACTTCTGAGGCAGTTGGGCACTACTGCCTGGCTGAGTGAGGTGTTAAAAATGTCAGCAAAGACATCTTTTAGGTGCTCGGCGCAGTCTCTTAAAACGCGTCCAGGGAAGTTGTCCGGCCCTGCAGCTTTGCGTGGATTGAAGCTGGCAAAAGCCTTTTTAACTCTGGACAGCCTGAGTGACTGGTCGCTGGGTGATGGCAGGAGTGCTTGTATCTGGGTGGTATTTTTAGCCTCAAAACGTGTGTAAAACTTGTTTAGTTCATCTGGTAGAGAGGGGTCATTTTGGCATATCCGCAGTGGGGGGGGGGGGGGGGGGGGGGGCTTGTAGTCAGTGATGGTATGAAATCCCTGCCACAAGCGACGTGTGTCTTTGTCGTCTGTGAAGTGGCTGTTTAGTTTTTGTACATACCGCCTCTTCGCTTCCCTGATCCCCCAGGACAGGTTACTCCGTGCCAATTTGTATGCTACATTGTCCCCAAATTTGAATGCAGCATTCTAGGCTCTTAGTAAAGAACAAACTTCCCCAGTTAGCCAAGGTTTCTGATTGGCACGCCTCTTGACGGTTTTGACCACAGTCACATCATCAATACATTTATTAATGTAGCCGATGACGGACTCTGTATATTCTTGGAGGTCAATGCCGCTGTCACATGTTGCTGCCTCTCTGAAGATGGCCCACTGTGTGGTTCCAAAACAGTCTTGCAGCACTGCAGTAGCTCCCTGTTGCCATATTCTGACTTCTCTGGCCATTTGCCGGTCCTGTTTCACCCTAGGTCTGTATGCAGGTGTGAGCATAACCGCCAGGTCGTCAGAGTTGCCGATATGGGGGAGGGGGGCTGCTCTATATGAATCTTTGATGTTTGTGTACACCAGGTCTAGTGTGTTCTTTCCCCTGCTTGCAATATTCACATGCAGGTAGAATTTAGGTAGAACAGATGTGAGACTTGCCTGGTTGAAATCCCCAGCTGCCATGAAGAAAGCATTGGGATGTTCCCTCTGCTGCTCACTGATGTTGTTGTAGAGCTGTGTCATAGCATCCTTCACGTCCGTGCTCGGTGGTACATAGACGGCCGCTATGAGGATTGCTGTCAGCTCCCTCGGTAAGTAGAAGGGTCGGCATTTCACAGTCATTAGCTCTGCGTGGGGTGAGCAGTAAGTGGAAACCACCACGATCTGTTGACGTACACAGCCAGGCTGCCTCCCCTTGACTTACCAGCTAGCGAAGCTACTCTCTCAGCTCTGTATAGCATTAGCCCCTCCAGCTGGATCACAGCGTCCATGATGTTCTCGTTTAGCCAGGTCTCCATAAGGACGTAGACACAACAGTTCCTCTCGCTACGTTGAGAAGCTCTCCACACTCTGATGTAATCCATCTGGTTGTCGAGGGAGCGGACATTTGCCAACAATTATTTATTGTTGTAACAGTTTGTTACATACATTAATAATTTGGATGTGAATGTAGGGAGTATGAACAGTAAGTTTGCAGATGATATGAAAAATGGTGGTGCTGTAGGAAGTACAAATGTTTAGTTTGCAGATAACATTAAAACTGATGCTTGCGAGTGAGGAGGTCGTATGTCATGTCATAAGGAATATGAGTAGAATTCGGCAAGTCAGCCCATCAAGTCTACACCGTCATTCAATCATGACTGATCTATCTCTCCCTCCTAACCACATTCTCCTGCCTTCCCCCATAACCTTGACACCTGTACTAATCAAGAATCTATCTATCTCTGCCTTAAAAATATCAATTGATTTGACATCCGCAGCCTTCTGTGGCAAAGAATTCCACAGATTCACCACCGTCTGACTAAAGATAATCTAAAGATAGACTAAAGATTAAGGATAGTCTTAGGCAATAGAATGATATTGATGAGTTGATAAGACTGGCAAAAGCAGATGGGTAAGTGTGCATCAATGTATTCTGGGACTGTGCAAAAGGCTAGGATATGATGAATGGTAGGATTCTTGGAAGTACTGAGGAACAGAGGGATAGTTCATTGTTACAGAGGTGAATAAATAGTGTGGGCTTATATTTAAGGTTAAGGATAACATTTAGATGGGTTCAGAGGAAGAATTGTGGAACAATAGATAGATAGATAGATAGATGCAAAATGCTGGAGTAACTCAGAGGGTCAGGCAGCATTTATGGAGAAAAGGAAAAGGTGGTGTTTCAGGTCGATCCCTTCTTCAGACTGCGAGTCAGGGGTTTTCTCCAGTGATGCTGCCTGACCCGCTGAGTTACTCCAGCATTTTATGTCTATCTTTGGTATAAAGCAGCATCTGCAGTTCCTTCCCACACACAGAGAAGAGCAATGTTAATCTGGTGGTGAATCTGTGGAATTCATTGTAACGGAGGCCAAGTCATTGCGTAATTTAAAGCAGAGATTAATAGTTTCTTGATTAGTAAAGGCATCAAAGGCTATGGGGAGAAGGCAGGAGAATGGGATTAAGAGGGAAAAATAGATCAACCCCAATCGAATGGCTGAACAGACTCAATGGGTTGAATGGCCTAATTATGGCCCTTAGTCTTATGATCTTATGGTCTTAATATATAGAAAGAGAGCAAGCTGTGTAGAGAAATGTTAATGTGTAGAGAAAGCAGCCATGATGGAGAAGTGCTAATATATCATGAGCTTGGGCAGTATACAGCAGTGTTCATAACGGCATAACTCTAGTACCAGGACACTTTTGATTCGTAGATAGACACAAAAAGCTGGAGCAACTCAGCAGGTCAGACAGCATCTCTGGAGAAAAGGAATAGGTGACGTTTGTGTCATGACCCTTCTTCAGACTTTTGATATATAGATTCTGTTAATCAGCTGCCTGTCTGACATTTGTCTGTAGATGCCACATCGGGATTTTCTTACATAATATTGCCTGAAATTTTATCCCCTTCTGTTTGCAGAACACCATTTTTTCTGCCTGCGAATCTAAGGAAGTGGACATCTTCTCTCTAAAGGTTTGCAACACTTTAATTTACTTCAATACACAGCTCTCGAATTCTCCTGCCGGGATGCTTTACTGACCACAACCAACTCTTTGCCTCGAGCCGTGCTTGATGAAACTATGGAAGTAAGCTTGGACAACAAGATGCAAACACTATGTTTCATTTCAGGCTCATGTCACACTTGTTTTACATTAGGTCAGTTGCTGCATAGTGCTTTAGTCCCATCTTTAACCTGTTTAGTTTTAGTTTTTTTCAGTTTCTAGTTTAGAGATACAGCACGGATACAGGCCCTTCAGCCCACCGAGTCCTCATCAACCAGCACATTAACACTATCCTACACACACTATGGACAATTTGCACTTATACTAAGCCAATTAACCTACAAACCTGTATGTCTATGAAGTGTGGAAGGAATTTGAAGATCTCGGAAAAAACCCATGCGGTCACAGGGAGAACGTACAAACTCCGTACAGATAACACTCATAGTCGGGATCGAACCCGGGTCTCCGGTGCTGCAAGGGCTGTAAGTCAGCAACTCTACCACCGTGCCACTGTGTGACATCAATTAGTGTTGAATTGTTAAATTCCACCTTTTGCCCTATTCCTGTGTATCTCTCAGTGCCATTTCTGATACTTAACTGCACATACATTGCTGAATACCAAACTTGAGTGGATCACTATTTAATAACCAATATATTAATTATGTATTACATAAATTACTTGGAATGACTGACCATCAAGCAATACATCAAAAAGATTGGCAAACAAACTATTTGTGGTGGAGGGTTATTCTTTAGAATAGAAGTGGAATTGACGACATAAAATGGTATTCAATGATCTCTCTGAGAATGACAACTGGTGCATCTGTTCAGGTTGGGCACCGATGGGAAGGTCTTATTGTGTAAAGGAGGGCAGAGAGGGTTTTGTTCAAATGTATTCCTTGTACCATTGTTAACTTAATCTCTTGTTTCCTTTTTCCCTAACTAGTCTGAAGAAGGGTCTCAACCTGAAACGTCATCCATTCCTTCTCTTCAGAGATGCTGCCTGTCCCGCATAATTACTCCAGCTTTTTGTGTCTAGCTTCATCTGTTGCTTAACCTTTACTGTGATGTCTTTGCATTGTGGTGCCCAAATCCCATGGGTAGTATTGGGCAGGCTGGGTTGACCATTATAGCCTAACGTTCCTCAAATGAAGAATTAACAAATGCGATGTGTTTCACAAGAATACTGAGCTATGTGTGAGTCACTCAACAGAAAGAAGAGAATCTCTAAGTCCTCATTGTTTTGGTTATGGTTATTTTGTGGTGGTTTTCCAAAGGAAAATCCTAACAAAAACATATTGTTGGAACCCTTCGGTACAGACGGAAACCACTTGGTCTGTCACCTGTGAGGTGGCACAGTGGAACAGCTGGTCGAGCTGCAGCATCACAATTCCTCCGGGTCTTCGAGCAGCTCCTATTTCTTAAAAATGTGTGGGCTGATAGATTAATTGGCCACTGTGAATTGCTCCTAGTGTGTGGGTGAGTGGTGGGGTGGGAGATTGCAACCTTCACGTGGTCCGCCCTGTTTCGACGAATGCAATCAACCCGGCGTGCACAATCAAATAAGATCAAATAGAACAAGTTGTCCTACAACTTTAGGCTGTGCACGCCATACGCAAGAAGAAGAAGAAGGTGAGTGGTGAAATCTGGGATGGGGGTGAGGAAGTTGATGGGACAGTGGGAAGAATAAAATAGAAATAGGATAATGGGTGACAATGTTTAGCAACAGTGGTCCGTGGTCCACATTGCCTTTGTCTGTGCTGTATACTTCTCAGCTCTACAACTATGATGGAGGCCCCTGCATCTTTCATTACTTACCCTGAGAAAGCGGCCTTTGGTGAAGGAATGATTATTTCAACCTGTGGAACCACCCGGTGGTTAGGCAACCTGCATTTGAATCCTAGGCAGTCGGAGGTACGGACACGTGACTGGGTAATGGCGGGAACCAGTTGTCACGAGGTTTAGGGGTGTGCCCTAGTATAAGTATGGAGACCTGGGTCAGCCCTCCCCTATTCGCATGTGTGTTGATATCTTTTCCTGAGCAATACAGTTCTCCTTGTTTTCACCACGCCTGGCTCGTTTATTCGCCCGCCATAAATCCATGCTTCATAGTGATATACCAATGCATTGATTTCCCCATTCCTTCTAGATATACAGGTTGTTAGTGTGGGACATTCCTGAGAAGAAGTCAAGGCAATCTGATGATGTGGTGAGCCAGGAAATGAGTCACCTTACAAAATATCACATGCACTTTGTGTGTAACCATGGCATTTTCATAGCTGATCCATTTATTTATGGTCAATGACCTGGATCTTGTTGGTGGGGGTTCTGGCAACAGCAAGTTTCATGGGTAGTTTTGACAGCCTTTATAATTCGTGGGAATGATCAGATCAGAACTGATTTCAACTCATGTACAAACCTGTCTGATTGCTTCTCCATTGCTGATCCTGCCTGCAACTCACCCTGCCGTCCAAAGTCAAGTCAAGTCACTTTTATTTATATAGCACATTTAAAAACAACTCTCGTTGGCCAAAGTGCTTTACATTGGTATAAGAATAGTACAACAACCAACAGTGGTTCATAGATTAAATACAAATTTCACTACATACATATAGCCCTCGCTCAGAGGACGTCAAGAAAGGCTTGGGAGTAGAGATGACTTAAAGGAGTCGATGGAGGTGGCAGTTCTGATGGGAAGTGGGATGCTGTTACTGATACAATCGCAAAGGTGCGGTCGCACCTGAGTTTATGCCTAGACCGCGGGATGTTCAGCAGCCCCAAGTTGGCCGATCTGAGGGAAAGGTAGGCAAGCCCAGCATTGCATGGGTCCAAGTAAACTTCTTCAAGTAGAAACCATTCTGTGACATGTGAGGGACACCAGGAAATATCACACGTTGAATGGCCTTACCCACCACTAATGCTCCATGCATCCGGTATGCCGATAATTAGCCCTGTTGTGGCTTATTCTTTCCGCATCAGCAATTCATCTTATTCGCGTAGAGGATTTATTTTGCTTCTTATTAATAAATTTGGTGGTTATGTCTTTGCAATTCCTCTGGGTGAACTTGTGAAATGTATTCTGTTAGATGTTTGGGGGATGAGTTCTGAACTGACAGGATGTTAGGGAGGCCTACAAAGGATACAAAGAGTGACGGCCCAGCATAAAACAGGCACAACTGAGTAATTATGATGAATATTATATTCCCTTTCATTCTCTTGCTGTATTTGACATTCTATTTAAAGTAAAATATTTTTCCTTTCTAACGTTCCTTAGGCGAGAGATGGTGATGTGAGAGTGGTGCATACCTTATGTTGAGTAGAAAGACTTGCAATTACTTTGCCGCTATTCATGACTTCAGGAGGCGCTGGATTGTTTTACAACTTCTGAAATATTTTAATGTTTGTCATTTCCGAAATGTAGGAAGTATGTGTTACAGTGTGAAGAAAAGAATTGCAGATGCTAGTTTATACCCCAAATAGTCACAAAGCACTGGAGTTGCTCAGAGGCTTAGAAGGGTCCCGACCCAAAACATCACCCTTCTTTTTTCTCCAGAGGTGCTGCCTGACCAGCTGAGTTACTCCAGCACTGTGTGTCTACTTAGAAGATTGAGGGGGGAATCTTACAGAAACTTACAAAATTCTTAACGGGTTGGACAGGCTAGATGCAGGAAGATTGTTCCCGACGTTGGGGAGCTCCAGAATAAGGGGTCACAGTTTAAGGATAAGGGGGAATTCCTTTAGGACTGAGATGAGGAAAACAATTTTCACACAGAGAGTGGTGAGTTTCTGGAATTCTCTGCCACAGAAGGTATTTGAGGCCAGTTCATTGGCTATATTTAAGAGGGAGTTAGATGTGGCCCTTGTGGCTAAAGGAATCAGGGGGTATGGAGAGAAGGCAGGTACAGGATACTGAGTTGAATGATCAGCCATGATCATATTGAATGGCGGTGCAGGCTCGAAGGGCCGAATGGCCTACTCCAGCACCTTTTTTCTATGTTTCTATGTTTACCTTAAGTATATGTAACATTTAATAAAAAATAATAATAATATATATTTTTTAATATATATATCTTTTAATAGATAGAAAAAATAAAGAGAGAAAAAAAATGAAAATTAGAAAAATAGAATATGCTATCCATAATACAACTTAGGAGATAGGTCCGTAGGTCAGAGAACAAAACTATTCATCAAGTCCTGGGTTCAAGTTCAGTCAGGCTTCCGCGCCGGTCCATTCTACCCCTTCAGATAATCTATGAACGGAGACCATATTCTAGTAAATAATTCTGGTTTGTCAATTAAGACAAATCTAATTTTTTCCAGATTTAAGGTCTCCGACATCTCCATAATCCACATTTTGATTGTGGGGGTTGCTGGGTTTTTCCAAAAATTTAATATTAATTTTTTCCCAGTTATTTTATTGTAATCAAGGAAATTTCTTTGGTTTGTTGTAAGTTTTAGGTATTGTTCTGATATGCCCAATATTATTAATTTAGGATCCGGCTCCAGTTGAGTATTAACCACTACGGAAATAATTTTAAAAATATCCATCCAAAATGTTTGAATTTTTATGCAACTTACAAAGGTATGGGTTAAATTAGCCTCAGAGTATTTACATTTATCACAGATGGGAGAGATATTAGGAAAAATTCTATTTAATTTTGTTTTAGAATAATGCAATCTAGGTAGTACTTTAAATTGTATTAAAAATGTCTGGTGTTTATCGAACATTGGTGTATATGTTGTAGACTTTTATCCCAAATATCTTTCGTTATGGGCTGAACTCATTTGTTTTCCCATGCTTGTCTATATAATTCCGTCGACGGAATCTCACTATCTAAAAGACTATTATAAATGTAAGATATTAATTTGACTGTGTTGGGGTGTTTAGTCAAACATTCATCTAGAATATCTGGCTCTCTAGTTCTGTATTCTTGTGCATATGATTTAACATAATCTTTAAGTTATAAATATCTAAAAAAATTATTTGAATGTAATCCATAATTCTGTTGTACCTCCTGAAATGATAGGAACAGACCTTTTCTATAAAGATGTCCCATCTTTTTAATTCCATAATTTTTCCATTGTGCAAAACCGTTATCCAATACTGAAGGTTTAAATGAAGGGTTATTTGCAATAGGGAGAGAAAGTGATAAATTATCAAATTTTAATGTATTTTTTATTTGTTTCCAAATTCGAATACCACTATGAATTTTCACTATAGATTTTCTTATTCAATTTTGTGGGAGTTAACAGAATCGGACCAATTTCAAAAGGCAGACAATCCTCCTTTTCCATCTTTAACCAGTCTGGTTGTTGATCCATGTCTTCCAACCAGAAATTTATGTTTTTGACATTGACTGCCCAGAAATAAAATAAGTAATTTGGTAAGACTAATCCTCCGTTCGTCTTGGGTTTACATAAGTTTTTTGCTTATTCCGTGACTCCTAATCCCAAATAAAACTTGTCACAACAGAGTCGACTTTTTTTAAGAAAATTTTTGGGAGATATATCAGAAATTGACTGAAAGAGGTACAGTAGTTGAGGAAGGAAAATCATTTTAAGAGCATTAACTCTACCGGGCATTGAAATAAGAAGTGTTCTCCAATATTGAATATTCTTTTGCAATTTATTATGTAGAGGCACAAAATTTGATTTGAATAAAGAAGTATATTTCTTGGTCACATAAATTCCTAAGTATTTAAATTTTTCATTCACTATTTTAAAAGGTGATTGTTGCAATATATATAAATTAGGTTCCGTCATTGGCATAATCTCACTCTTATTCCAATTAATTCTGTATCCCGAGAATAAACCAAATTTAACAAGTTAGGGATGCTGATTTCTGGATTTGTAATATATAATAATACATCATCTGCATATAGAGAAATGTTATTAACTGTATTTTTAGTATTATACCCATATATTTCTGGGTGTACTCCAACTCTTTTTGCTAGTGGTTCAATAGCAAGGGCAAATAGTAACGGGGATAGCGGGCATCCTTGTCTACAACCTTTAGATAAATCAAATTTTGTTGATAACATTTGATTTGTCATTATTCTAGCTGTTGGGTAGGTATATAAAAGCTTAACCCAAGTACAAAATTTCTCACCGAGTTTAAATGTTTCCATCACCGAAAATAAGTAGGGCCATTCCACTTGATCGAATGCTTTCTCAGCATTTAACGAGATGACTGCTAAATCTACATTAGCTATTCTATTTGAGTATATAACATTAAATAATCGTCTCAGATTATAATATGAATAACGTTTTGGAATAAAGCCTGTTTGATCGGGTTGTATTGATTTATGAATCACTAAGCTTAATCTATGTGCTAAAAGTTTGGTTAATATTTTCTGATCGGTGTTTAAGAGAGCAATTGCTCTATATGAACCTGGGTCTTCAAGGTCCTTATCCGTTTTTGGTATAAGTATTTTACTTCGGAGTCATGTGAGTGATTCTGTGAAGAAGGCCCACCAGGCCACATGCGCAGCATTACGTCAGCCGCATTGGCGCGAGCACCAGTCTGGCAGGACAGAGCTCCTGCCGGTGGTAAGTTAAACTTTAAGGTAAGTTTGGTTTTTACTTACCAGGTTTCAGGCAAGAGCCTCTTTTTACAAAAGGTTTTGTCCTGCCAGTCTTACAGCCCGACAACTTGCCGGTTGGACTGTGGGGAAACCCATTCCGACCGCAAATGTGGAAACTGGCTAAATTGACCGGGTTGTAAGATTAGGAGCCATTGACAGTATAATCAGCGGCTCACAGACTACAGAAATGCCGTATTGAGGGCAAAAATATGAGGACAGTATAGTCAGTGGCTCATAACCTACAGAAATGCTGTTTTATTGCTAGAAATTTAAACAGAGCCGCTGATAGTTAGTCAGCGGCTCACAGCCTGCAGAAATGCTGTTTTAATGGCAAGAATTAAAACAGAGTCGCTGACAGTATAGTCAGCAGCTCACTGACTGCAGGAATGCCATTTTAACAGCAAGAATTAAAACAGAGTCACTGACAGGAGGGGTCAGCGGCTCCCAGCCTGCAATAAGGCAGTTAAAACAACAATTTATTTTGGAAAAATCACTGACAGATGGGTCAGCAACTCCAGCCTATGGTTTGCCATTGGAATGGCAAGGAAACAACACTGGAGTCACTAACAGTGGGGTCAGTGGCTCACAGATGTTGGTACCCAGGTAAGGAATAACTGGGACTCATTTAGCCCTATATTTGACTCGGGTGAGTCGGGGTATAAGGGTTAAAAACTAAAGTAAATTGTTTAAGCACGTGTTTGCTATGAATTATTTTTTCCTTTATAGATAAACTGTACATTAAAAATGTTGTTTTAGTGAGGTTACACCGCAATTGCGCGGGCCTATGGGACAGGCCGCACCAGCAGCGCCTGACAGGGATGCTTCATGCGGAATATGTGCAGGCCTATGGGACAGGTCGCGCCAACAGCACCTGATAAGGCCGCTTCATGTATATAAGTACCGGTCTACGGGAGAGCCGTGCCAGCAGCACGTGTTTCAGGGCTGTTCACTTGCAACATTACCGGCCTACAGGAGAGCCGTGCTAGCAGCGCCTGATTGGGCTGCTTTATGTGTGAAGTGTCGGCCTACAGAAGAGCCATACCAGCAGTGTCTGATGCAAGGCTGTTTCATGTCAAAACCCGCCGGACTTTACAAAGCGCCACCAGCAACGCTTGGGACAGAATTGCTTAAATTCACACATATCTGCGGCTGTTGGGAGATGATTCTCCACCGGGGCTGGAGAGCAAGACCCATGGAGTAGGTGGATGAATTCCTCACCGGGGTTGGATAGTGCGTTGAAAACGACTATCCCAAATATAGCAACTGTTGCATACAGTGCTCCCGATGTCTCCCTCTCGGAGGCAGAGACTAAAATGGGTCAGTATCCTGCTGACACTGAGTCTCAGGGTATGACCGAAGGACATAACCCAAGAGATGAAGGGAACGTGTCAGAGATATTTTCCTGCCAACAAAGTTCCATTCCAGTAGAATATTCTATTGGGTTAAGGCCAATGGATTGTATTCGTATTTGTATTTGCTCAATGTATAATAAATAAATATTAATATTTCTCCCGTATCTGATTTAATTTTATATATTGTTTTTTCTCCTTCCTATTTCTGGAGTTGATGTGCTAGTAATTTTTGTGGTTTATCACCGAATTCAAATTTATCACCGAATATATTTGGTTTCACTTATATTTGAGTGCAGCAATTTTATTATGTATTATCATAGAAGGCGCGATTGCATTTCCATATCTAATTGCCTTATTTCCATTTCCAATACCAGTTGTTTGGCGGGGTTCTCTTTATTACGAAAGGCTTGTGCGGAGATTAACGCTCCTCATATAAATGCTTTAAATGTTTCCCAAAGAAGGGAGGAAGATATTTCAGGGCAGTCTCAAAAAACATGTTTATCTGTGTGATAAGATATGCTTTATCATTTAAAATTTGTGGATTAAATCTCCATTGCGTCTGCTTATCAGTCATTCCACTTAGTTTGAATGTTAAAGGAGCATGGTCGGAAATTATAATATTATGATATTTCGAGTTATAAGTAAATGGGATAAGTTTAGAGTCTACTAAAAAGTAGTCTATCCTTGAATAGGTTTTATGTACCGGTGAGTAAAATGAGTATTCCCTTCCAGATGGGTTTTCAATTCTCCAAACATCCTTGATATTGGTAGTATTAATGTATGAGTTTAATAATTCGCTTGTCTTAGATTTTACTTTTCTTTGTCTTGATGACCTATCGAGATAAGAATCTAGTGTACAATTTAAATCTCCACCGATTATCAAGTTATGTTGTGTGAGCTCCGGGATAGTATTAAGTATATTCTTAAAAAACATAGGGTTATCACAATTTGGTCCTTAGTCATTGAGAAAAATCACTTTTTTTAGATATAATTCACCCACTAGTATAATATATCTACCATATCTACAATAGTTGATATGTGTTTAAAAGGTAAACCTTTACGAATTAAAATTGCGACCCCTCTGGCCTTATGGTAGAATGAAGAATGCTATGTTTCAGCGATCCATTTTGCTTTCAATCTATGTTGTGCATCGTTTTTAAGGTGGATTTCTTGAAGAAATGTTATATCTGCTTTGAATGACTTTAAGTGTGCTAATACCTTACCTCTCTTGATTGATTCATTAATTCCCTTAACATTCCAACTACAAAAGGTGATTCCTTGACCCCCGTTTTTTCTATTGACGTCTTGCACCTTGTGGTTAGGGAGGTCTATAAAAGAGCAGATAGCTCAGCACAGTAAACCAGACATTCCACCCGAACACAGGACAGATCTTCCTCCCGGACATATCTCCACAAATAATATTTATAAATTAATTCAAGTTCAAAAGAGTAATTAAGTGAAAAGTACAAAAAGTACAAAAATAAAAAATTAATAAAGTGTAAGAAGAAAAAAGAAACTACATCTAAAGTTAGTGTAGTTGGTGCTAGCCACATTAACGTGGCTGGCCATCTAAGGACTTCCGTAGACTTACAAAATTATTCCTAGCTCCACACTTAAAAAAAAAAAAAATTCAGTGAAAGTAATTTATGGGATTAAATTAGAGCTATTTTGGTCCAGAATGTTAGTAATCATGTAGTGAGAAACAATTACTCTCTTAGCTAATTATTAGTCAAATTTTAGTCTGATGTAAAAAAAAGGAAGAACATAGCAAATTCCAATTAATAAGATATCTAAATTATACCTTTTTTTACATTTCATATTTTTAACTAATTATTCCAATAATAGTAATAAGTGTTCTTAATGATTAGTAATTATTAGTAAAAATTAGTACTAAAATATTAGAATAATATGTCCCTAACAAGAAGAATTGCTCAGCTGTCGTTATCTGCTTTCATTAGTCCTTGAGTAAAGCGAATTAAAGTTCCATTTATTCTCAGCAAGATGACGATATTATATGAATGTTATTCAGTCCTCACTCGAGTCCACAATCTTCCGAGCATACGCCAATGCTTTCTTGTGATCAGTGAAAAAATGTTCCTTCTCCTGATAAGTGACTCTCAATCTTGCAGGATACAGCAATCCATATCTCAAGTTGTCTATCTTATTAAGAATCCCTCTTGTCTCGTTGAATAACTCTCTCCTTCTGACCACCTCTGCAGGGTAATCTCGAAATATACTTATTTTGTCTCCATCAAACATAAGATTTCTGGTGCCAGCAATTTTTTTCATGATGTCATCCAAAACATGATTGAATTGCACCTTCACTATCAGCTGCCTGGGGGGGGGCATTCGGGTCCGAGCGACGTCCAACAACTCTGTGTGCCCGGCCTAATAAGAGCTTTTGATCTAAATTCAAGACTTTTTTTAATAAGTCTGCGGCAGAATATGTTACATTTTGACAGCTGCATTGTGCACATCTTTGGGTGGCAGCCGATGGACATTTTCTGGGTGTACATTTCATGATGAATGCCTCTCACTGTTTTTATCAACTCTTCTGATTGTAACCTGTTAAGCATTGCTCATCCTGCTCTACCCCCACCACTAAATTGCCTTCCAGCTTTGAAATTCACTCCCCAATCTTTCCACCTCTACTCCTTTTGCAACCGTTCAGAGGTCCCTCATTTTCTACGTCTTGGAGAAGCCTTTTGTTCATCCATCATTGTATCAGCTTGCAAGCTTTTGAATCTAATCTTATTTGATAATGCTCCTGTGAAAACACTGCATGACATTTTGCTGCATTAAATGTGCAAGATAAATTGAAGTTGTCATTTATTGTTAAAGTGGTGTATAACTGACAGAATGGCGACTATCTGTCTAGGTGGGGGATTTGCCAGACAAGTTAACAAACCCATAAGCATTTCAAAGCCCAAGTTCATATTATACAATTTTTTTTCATGATAGGGAAGGAAGACATTCAGCCCATCAAATCGATGCAGGCTCTCAGAGAAAAAAAAATCTTTCAATCCCATTACCCCAGTTACTTCATGTATAAGCAAGGCTGAGAAACAAAATGTTCATAAGTTCACAAGTCATTGGCGCAGAATTAGACCATTTGGCCATCGAGTCTACTCCACCATTCAATCATGGCTGATCTACATGCATGCAGAATGTATTCAGACCCCTTCACTCTTTCCACATTTTCTTTAATTACAGCCTTATTCTAAAATGGATTACATTCATTTTTTAAAATCATCATTCTACACACAATACCCCATAATAAAAAAGCAAAAAAAAATTAAAAAGAAATAACTGAAATATCACATTTACATAAATATTCAGACCCCTTACCCATTACTTTGAGGCACCTTAAACAGTGATTACAGCCTCAAGTTTTCGTGGGTGTGATGCTACAAGCTTGGTACACCTATATTTGGGTAATTTTTCCCATTCTTCCCTGCAGATCCTCTCAAGCTGTCAGGTTGGATGGGGAGCATTGATGCACAGCTATTTTCAGGTCCCTCCAGAGATATTCGATCGGGTTCAAGTCCGGGTTCTGGCTGGGCCTCTCAAGGACATTCACAGATTTGTCACAAAGCCACTCCTGTGCTTAGGGTCATTGTCCTGTTCGAAGGTGAACCTCCGCCCCAGTCTGAGGTCCAGAACGCTCTGGAGCAGGTTTTCATCAAGGATCTTTCTGTACTTTTCTCCGTTCATCTTTCCCACAACCCCGACTAGTCTCCCAGTTTCTGCTGCTGAAAAACATCCCCACAGCATGATGCTGCCACCACCATGCTTCATCTTAGGTATGGTATTGGCCAGGTGACGAGCGATGCCTGGTTTCCTCCAGACGTGACACTTGGCATTCAGGCCAAATAATTCAATCTTGGTTTCATCAAACCAGAGAATCTTGTTTCTCATGGTCTGAGAGTCCTTTAGGTGCATTTTGGCAAACTCCAAGCAGGCTGTCATGTGCCTTTTACTGAGGAATAGCTTCCGTCTGGACATTCTACCATAAAAGCTTGTTTTTTTTTTTTTTTAAATTTCTTTTATTAGAAGTAATCAATTTACAATAGTGTAAACATTGTACAAACATCAACTTAATTCCAAGCTTGTTGGTGGAGTGCTGCAGATATAGTTGTCCTTCTGGAAGGTTCTCCCATCTCCACAAAGGACCTCTGGAGCTCTGTCAGAGTGACCATCAGGGTTTTGGTCACCTCCCTGACCAAGGTCTTTCTCCCACCGATTGCTCAGTTGGTCGGGCGGCCAGCTCTATGAAGAGTCCTGGTGGTTCCCAATTTCTTCCATTTAAGAATGATGGAGGCCACTGTGCTCTTCGGAACCTGCAATGCTGCAGAAATTGTTTTATACCCTTCTGCAGATCTGTCTCGGAGGTCTACGGACCATTCCTTCGTCTTTATGGCTTGGTTTTTGCTCTGACATGCACTGTCAACTGTGGGGCCTTGTATAGACAAGTGTGTGCCTTGCCAAATCATGTCCAATCAATTTAATTTACCACTGATGGACTCCAATCAAGTTGTAGATACATCTCAAGGATAATCAATGGAAACAGGATGAACCTAAGCTCAATTTTGAGTGTCATAGCAAAGGGTCTGAATAACAATGTAACCATATAACCATATAACAATTACAGCACAGAAACAGGCCCTCTCGACCCTTCCAGTCCGTGCCGACCATTTAATATCCCCTAGTCCAATCTACCTGCACTCAGACCATACCCCTCCATTCCCTTCCCATCCATATACCTATCCACTTTACTTTTAAATGTTAAAATCGATCCTGCCTCCACCACTTCTGCTGGAAGCTCATTCCACACAGCCACCACTCTCTGAGTAAAGAACCTCCCCCTCATGGTACCCCTAAACTTCTGTCCCTTACTTATGAATACTTATGTAAATGTGATATTTCAGTTATTTCTTTTTAATTACTTTACAAACATTTCTAAACACAGCTTCTTCGTTCTGCGATGTTGTGTGTAGGTTGATGATAAAAAAAATGAATTTAATCCATTTTAAAATAAAACTGTAACATAACAAAATGTGGAAGTGAAGGGGTCTGAATACTTTCTGAATGCACTATATTTCTCCCTCTTAACCGCATTCTCCTGCCTTCTCCCCATAACCCCTGACACCCGTATTAGTCAAGAATTTATCCATCTCTGCCTTAAAAATATCCATTGACTGCCTCCACAGCCCTCTGTGGCAAAGAATTCCACAGATTCACCACCCTCTGACTAAAGAAATTATTCCTCATCTTCATAAAGGAATGTCCTTTAAACTTGAGGCTATGACCTCTTGTCCTGGACTCCCCCATGAGTAGAAACATCTTCTCCACATCCACTCTATCCAGGCCTTTCATTATTCAGTTTCAAAAAGGTGCCCCCTCATCCTTCTAAACTTCACAGAGTACAGGCCCAGTGCTGTCAAATGCTCATCATATGCTAACCCACTCATTCCTGGGATTATTCTCGTAAACCTCTTCTGGACCCTCTCCAGTGCCAGAACATCCTTCCTCAAATATGGGGTCTAAAATTGTTCACAATTCAGGTGAATCTTCTTTACCCCAATGAGAGTTGAAAAAGTGAAATTTACTACAAGCATGTTAGATTTTAAACTTTAGAGACACACTGTGGAAACGGACCCTTCAGCCCACCGAGTCCGCGCCAACCAGTGATCACCACATACACCATCACTATCATACACACTAGGTACAATTTACAATTTTACAGAAGCCAATTAAGCTACAAACGTATGGAGTGTGGGAGGAAGCCAGAGCACACATTGGAAACCACAAACGGTCGCAGAGAAAACATGCAAACTCCCGTACAGACAGCATCCACAGTCATGTTCAAACCTCAGTCTCTGGCACTGTAAGACAGCAGATCTAGCGCTGTACCACTGTGCCGCATTGACCGTTGAAACAAAGATTTCAAAGGAAGTGAGATGCATGAGGGAGAAAGTGACAGAAGTATATGGTACTAGAATGAAATGAAGTGTGCAGAAAAGTTGTGCATAAAAACTAGAAAAACTCTGCTTCTGTGGAAAAAGAAAGGTTACCAACCTGAAATCTTAACTCTGTGTCTCTCTCCACAAATGCTGCTTAACTTGCTGGGTACTTTCAGCATTCTCTGTTTCTCTTTCACGCTTTCTGCAGCCACAGTTCTTTGCTTATGGTGCAAAGTTACTGGTGTGAAGGATGAGGATCAGTGTCAAGTTTGGGAATTAAGTGGTGGGCATTGCCTGGTCTCTCAGGTGCTGCTGTGTCAAAAAGGCAGCTAATATCATCAAGGATCCGCATCACCTTGGTCATGCTCTCATCTCGCTACTGCCATAGGGAAGAAGGTACAGGAGCCTGAAAACCATGACCTCCAAGTTCAAGGTCAGCTTCTTTCCAGCAATCATCAGACTCTTGAACAATGCAGAACATTAGCAATTATGATAGACAATAGACAATAGGAGTCGCAGGAGTAGGCCATTCGGCCCTTCGAGACAGCAACGCCATTCAATGTGATCATGGCTGATCATCCCCAATCAGTACCCCCGTTCCTGCCTTCTCCCCATATCCGCTATCTTTAAGAGCCCTATCTAGTTCTCTCTTGAAAGTATCCAGAGAACCAGCCTCCACATCCTCTGAGGCAGAGAATTCCACAGACTCTACTAGGGCCTTGGTTTAGGTTGCACTGTGGACTTTGTTTTTTTACTGCTAAATTCTGCTTACCTGGTATCACTCACTGATTTTTTATTTATTGTATTTTTGATTATTACTAACATATTTGTGTGTTATTGTTTTAATGGGCCCGTCAAGCTTCACCATGTGACAGGTTCATTATTCCATTGCCGGTAGCAATGACAATTAAACACACTTGAGGTCTTGACCCCTTGAGGTTCTCTCTTGAAGAATAATAATATGGGAATAAGAGGAGGAGTGTGTTTGTCGATGTGATTCCACTCTGTTGTGGGTGATACACAGCAGGAAGGTCAACAAGAGAGGGTTGATAGATGCCAAATGGGAAGGCATGGAGGAGATATTCCAACAACTGATGAGGAGTGACTGAGTTATCATCCTACATTTACCTTCAGACAGTTCCCAACACATAAAGAACCGAGATGAAGTAGTGCCAATGACGGCCTCCATCACAAGGTATAATTATACAACACTCTGCAATTAGTCTTGAAACAGCAGCATAACGAGTTAATGGCAGCCTGCTCCGAAAGATGTATAGTTTTCAGATTTCGAGCCTCACCATTATGATAATGGTGCAATATCTGTTCCCCTTAATGAGGTCATTAAGATTATTGACTCCATTGAGAGGGAGGTTGGGGGGAGGGGTGCACTATTGCTCTATTACTAGTGAAACCCAATATCCATCCGTCTTTATCACTGGCGATGAAGAAACGCAGGGGGCCTCCAAGAAAGGAGCTGGTGAGAGGAGGGGATTAGATGTTCCCATGTACCCTCCAGCCAACTGCCCACTTCTTCTGGTTAGCATGGGTTTGTGAGGAGCTATTAAATAATCATTAATAAATTTTACCTGTACATCTTGTCCATTGATACAGTATAGCGGAGAAAGAAGGTGGTGCATGTGTAATGTTGCAGGTAGACTGATAATCAAGAGGATTGATAATCAAGGCCAGCCTGTGGCACAGCAGTAAAGTTGCTGCCTTACAGTACTTGCAGTGCCGGAGATCCGGGTTCGATCCTGAATATGGGTGCTATTTGTACGGAGTTTGCACATTCTCCCCGTGACCTGCATGGGCTTTCTCCAAGATCTTCGGTTTCCTCCCACACTCCAAAGACTTACTGGTTTGTAGGTAAATTGGCTTGGTATAAATGTAACTATAGTCCATAGTGTATGTAGGATAGTGTTAATATGCGTGGATCGCTGGTCGGCGCGGGTCTGGTGGGCCGAAGGGCCTGTTTCCACAAAGTATTTCTAAACTAAACAAGACTGCTTTATACTGAATATGGAACTGTTTGCCACAAACCATTGTTACTCAGTTGATGAATTTCATTCAATGGGAATTAGGATTGTAACGTTCGTAAATTAGGATTATGGCTGTGTTTAGGGAACAAACAAGGGGAGCGATAATAAATCCCTGTTCTGTGTGGAGTAAAGCCTGGCTCTTCGGCTCCCTGGGCCAAATATCTTATTGCTTCACTGTGATATTTTATTCTTGATACTTCAAATCATCTTCACTGATTTCCACCAGTGCCTCTCAGGAATAATAATGTACTTCTTGAGATTAGGGATTGGATTTATGTCTTCAAGTTCAGAAAAAGTTTTTTCAAACTATTTTAATTGGATTTTTGAATGATAACGGGTTATTGTGTCACAATGTCTGTTGATACCAGTGGCAGTATGAGGTTGACTCTGAAGATCAATTGCATCTAAGCTGAAGAATCTATTTTATTTTTTGCTGCTGTGAGTTCTTTGTCAAAGTAGATATGTATTTAAGAATTTGCACTCATCATGTGATAGATGTATCCAAAGTTTTCAAAAGTTAATAATTGTTCTCCATACTGTTGTATCATAGGATTAACAAAAATGGTCACTTGGCAAAGATCTATTGGTCTACTAACCCAAGAGCTGGGATGCTTCATCACAACACTTGTGTTAGATTGATTAAAAAACGCTGGAGTAACTCAGCGGGACATGCAGCATCTCTGGAGAAAAGGAATAGGTGACGTAGCAAAGATGAGTGGGAAGCCAGAGGATTGGGTAACTTTTAAAGATCACCAGAAGATAACTAAAAATGCAATACGGGAGGAAAAGTTGAGATACGAAGGTAAGCTAGCCAAGAATATAAATAAGGATAGTAAAAGCTTCTTTATGTATGTGAAGAGGAAAAAATAGTTAAGACCAAAGTTGGACCTTTGAAGACTGAAACTGGTGAATTTATTATGGAGAATAATGAAATGGCAGAAGAGTTGAACAGGTACTTTGGATCCGTCTTCACTCAGGCATACATCTCCCTGATGTACTAGTGGCCAGAGGATCTAGGGTGATGGAGGAACTGTAGGAAATTCACATCAGGCAGGAAATGGTGTTGGGTAGACTGATGGGACTGAAGGCTGATAAATCCCCAGGGCCTGATTGTCTGCATCCCAGGGTACTTAAAGAAGTGGCTCTAGAAATTGTGGATACATTGGTGATCATTTTCCAATGTTCTATAGATTCAGGATCAGTTCCTGTGGATTGGAAGGGTAGCTAATGTTATCCCACTTTTTAAGAAAGGCGGGAGAAAGACAACAGGGAATTACAGACCAGTTAGCCTGACTTCGGCGGTGGGGAAGATGCTGGAGTCAATTATAAAAGAGGAAATAGCGGCACATTTGGATAGCAGTAACAGGATCGGTCCGAGTCCACATGGATTTACGAAGGGGAAATCATGCTTGACTAATCTTCTGGAATTCTTTGAGGACGTAACTTGGAAAATTGGCAAAGGAGAGCCAGTGGATGTACTGTACCTGCACTTTCAGAAAGCATTTAATAAGGTCCCACATAGGAGATTAGTGGGAATGGTATTGGTGGTAGGGTACTGACATGGATAGAAAATTGGTTGGCAGACAGGAAACAAAGAGTAGGGATTAACGGGTCCCTTGCAGAATGGCAGGCAGTGATTAGTGGGGTGCCGCAAGGCTCGGTGCTGGGACCGCAGATATTTACCAAATACATTAATGATTTAGATGGATTAAATGTAACATTAGTAATTTTGCAGATGACACAAAGCTGGGTGGCAGTGTGAACTGTGAGGAGGATCCTATGAGGATGCAGGGTGATTTGGACAGTTTGGGTGAGTGGGCAGATACATGGCAGATGCAGTTTAAAGTGGATAAATGTGAGGTTATCCACTTTGGTGGCAAAAACAGGAAGGCAGATTATTATCTGAATAGTGTCAAGTTGGGAAAAGGGGAAGTACAATGGGATCTGGGGATCCTTGTTCATCAGTCACTGAAAGTAAGCATGCAGGTACATCAGGCTGTGAAGAAAACTAATGGCATGTTGGCCTTCATTACAATAGGAGATGAGTATAGGAGCAAAGAGATCCTTCTGGTGAGACCACACCTGGAGTATTGTGTGCAGTTTTGGTCTCCAAATTTGAGGAAGGACATTCTTGCTAGTGCATCGTAGGTTCACAAGGTTAATTCTCTGGATAGTGGGAATGTCATATATTGATAGAATGGAGCGGCTGGGCTTGTATACTCTGGAATTTAGAAAGATGAGAGGGGATCTTATTGAAACATATAAGATTATTAAGTGATTGGACACGCTAGAAGCAGGAAAAATGTTTCTGATGTTGGGGGAATCAAGGACCAGGGGCCACAGTTTAAGAATAAGGGGCAGGACATTTAGAGCAGAGATGAGGAAAAACAATTTCACCCAGAGAGTTGTGAATCTGTGGAATTCTCTGCCTCAGAAGGCAGTGGAGGCAATTGTCTGGATGCTTTCAAGAGAGAGCTAGATAGGGCTCTTAAAGATAGCAGAGTTGGTGGATATGGTGAGAAGGCAGGAACGGGGTACTGATTGTGCATGATCAACCATGATCATATTGGATGTCGGTGCTGGCTCGAAGAGCTGAATGGCCTACTCCTGCACCTATTGTCTATTGTCTATTATCTATTGTGACTTTTTGCGTTGAAACCCTTCTTCAGACTGAGAGTGAGGGGAGAGGGAAACTAGAGGTATGAAAAGGTTTAGAACAAATCAGAACCAAACCTTTTCGTACCTCAAGCTTATCCTCCCTCCTATCTCTCGGTCTGAAGAAGGGTTTTGACCCGAACGTCTCGTATATATATATATACCGTGGCTTGCAAAAGTTTTCATACCCCTTCAACTTTTCCACATTTTGTCACGTCACAACCACAAACGTAAATGTATTTTATTGGAATTTTATGTGATAGACCAACACAAAGTGGTGCAAAATTGTGAAGTGGAAGGAAAATGATACATGGTTTTCACATTTTTTTACAAATAAAAAACTGAAAAGTGTGGCGTGCAAACGTATTCAGCCCCCTTTACTCTGATAACCCTAAATAAAATCCAGTGCAACCAATTGCCTTCAGAAGTCACCTAATTAGTAAATAGAGTCCACTTGTGTGTAATCTAATCTCAGTATAAATACAGCTGTTCTGTTAAGGCCTCAGAGGTTTGTTAGAGAACATTAATGAACAAACAGCATCATGAAGCCCAAGGAACACACCAGACAGGTTACGGATAAAGTTGTGGAGAAGTTTAAAGCAGGGTTAGGTTATAAAAAAATATCCCAAGCTTTGAACATCTCATGGAGCACTGTTTAATCCATCATCTGAAAATGGAAAGAGTATGGCACAACTGCAAACCTACCAAGACATGGCCGTCCACCTAAACTGACAGGCCAGGCAAGGAGAGCATTGATCGGAGAAGCAGCCAAGAGGCCCATGGTAACTCTGGAGGAGCTGCAGAGATCCACAACTCAGGTGGGAGAATCTGTCCACAGGACAACTATTAGTCGTGCACTCCACAAATCGGGCCTTTATGGAAGTGTGGCAAGAAGAAAGCCATTGTTGAAACAAAGGCATAAGAAGCCCCTTTTGCATTTTGCCACAAGCCATGTGGAGGACACAGCAAACATGTGGAGGAAGGTGCTCTGGTCTGATGAGACCAAAATTGAAGTATTTGGCCTAAATGCAAAACGCTATGTGTCGTGGAAAACTAACAGTGCACATCACCCTGAACACACCATCCCCACTGTGAAACATGGTGGTGGCAGCATCATGCTGTGGGGATGCTTTTCTTCAGCAGGGACATGGAAGCTGGACAGAGTTGATGGGAAGATGGATGGAGCCATATACAGGGCAATCTTGGAATAAAACCTGTTAGAGTCAGCAAAAGACTTGAGACTGGGGCGGAGGTTCACCTTCCAGCAGGACAACGACCCTAAACATACAGCCAGAGCTACAATGGAATGGTTTAGATCAAAGCATATTCATGTGTTAGAATGGCCCAGTCAAAGTCCAGACTTAAATCCAATTGAGAATCTCTGGCAAGACTTGAAATTGCTGTTCACAGACGCTCTCCATCCAATCTGACTGAGCTTGAGCGAATGGGCAAATATTTCAGTCTCTAGATGTGCAAAGCTGGTAGAGACATACCCGAAAAGACTTGCAGCTGTAATTGCAGCAAAAGGTGGTTCTACAAATTATTGACTCAGGGGGGCTGAATACTTTTGCACGCCACACTTTTCAGTTTTTTTATTTGTAATAAAATTTGGAAACCAAAGTATCATTTTCCTTCCACTTCACAATTATGCACAACACTTTGTGTTGGTCTATCACATAAAATCCCAATAAAATACATTTACATTTGTGGTTGTAACGTGACAAAATGTGGAAAAGTTCAAGGGGTATGAATACTATTGCAAGCCACTGTATGTGTATTTATGAGTATGTGTATAAATACATACACTGAACTTTTTATTCTCTCTCGTTTATTATATTGTTTACAGTGCACTATGTTTACATATTCTGTTGTGCTGCTGCAAGTAAGAATTTTGTTGTTCTATCTGGGACATATGATAGGAAAACTCTTGACTCTTGACATCTGCTCGATCTAGGCCTTTCACTATTCAGTAAGTTTCAATTAGGTTCCCCCTCATCCTTTTAAACTCCAGTGAGCACAGGCCCAGTGCCATGAAATGCTCATCATATGTTAACACAATCATTCCTGGGAATGATTATTGTCCCCTACTATTACAACTCTATTATACCGATACCTATCAATGAGTCCCTTATATATTAACCCACTCATTCCTGGGATCATTCTTGTAAACCTCCTTTGGACCCTCTCCAATGCCAGCACATCCTTCCTCAGATATGGGGCCCAGATAAGGGACTAAATAGGAGTCTGATGTAGATGTTCTTGTTATCCAGATTTTCCAGCAACGACTGTAAGTCCAGGTGGACGGCATCTGCCACGGACCTCTTCCCAGCTATGTTAGGTATAAGAAAAGAGAGAAATTGCTCGGCAATGTTTCAGACAATTCCTATTAGTCCTGGAGATCGGTTACACTTCTCACGAATGTTTTCTATTGTAAAATTTAATAATTATATTAATTACTTCCTAAGATTAAGCTCTTGAGTTTAAAGAATGAGAATTGATCTTATTGAAACTCATACCATTTTAAGGGGCTTGACTAAGTAAATGTGGAGTTGATGCTTCTCATGGCTGGGTCGTCTGGAACCAGCAATGCCGTCTCAAAATAATGAGTTGATATTTAGGACGGACATAAGAAGAAATTACATCACCCAGACTGGTAATAAATCTTTGGAATTCTCTATTCAAATTGTTTGTGGAGGCTCGTCTCTGCGGATACAAATCAGAACTCAGTAAAATTAAAGATATTATGGGGATTCAGAAAAAGTGCAGGAGGGCGATGCAGAGGTATAAGATCGGATGTGAGGGGAATAGGTAGAATGAATGTCTTTTACTCGGAGTAAGGGAATTAAGAACCAGAGGACATATGTTTAAGGTCAGAGAGACATGATTTAGGAGGCAATTCACTGGTGTAAGTCTCGTTGGCATTGCGCTTTGTAACTGAGTGATTTCAGGAGATATGCCTTACTTCACCAACTCCTACCAGTGGACAACCATGGGCATAATGAGACTCTAGTAGTGGAGAAATGCCAGCAGTGTCATCTCTGAGGCATGTGTGCAGTGAATGGCTTGTCGGCTGAACAGATATTGGAAGGGTTTAAGAAAGAGGTTAGACAAAAATGCTGGAGAAACTCAGCGGGTGAGGCAGCGTCTATGGAGCGAAGGAACAGATATTGGAAGGGGTTTGAGTTGTATGAAAACAGTTCTGAAGCAACCCTGTCAGCTCTCCCAATAACAGCAAAGAGTCCCTTCAAATAGCAATTGGGGAAATAGCAAATTGGCAAGCTGTTCCCCTGGTTATATTGACACTATTTCTCTGATAGATTTTGGCCACGGCTATTGGCACTAGTTCATGCCAAAAGCGGCAGTAATAGTCTAGGGTGAGGGTGGTAGCATCACCAAGCATGTGATTGTGTCAGTTGCACCAGCATGGATCTCAGCTGGAAGTGACCAGTTCAAATTCATGATGGATGCACCAAATATTCAGAGGAGCAGTCAAACCCTTAGAAATCAACAACACACTGCCCAACTGACTTGCCACTTGTAAGAAACTGCGTAGATCATAAGGGCCTATCCCACTTTCACAACCTCTGCCGAGTTTGCCTTTGACTCATACTTGCAGCATGGTTGTCACGAGGTCGTAGGAGGTCGTAGGTAGGTCGTAGCAGGCCGTGATGCTAGTAGTTGGTACTCGTGGCATCAAGTAGGTTTTTTCTAGCCTGATGAAAAATGTCCACGAGTGAAAAGGTCGTGAATTAGGTCATGAAAGTGGGACAGGCCCTTTAGGGTTCTGCAGCACTCTCCAGATCCATGTGCTTGGACATCCAGTGGCACTGTTGCTAGCTGCCTCCACCCACGGTCTGGCTGTCCTTTATTTTGTTATGTTTAGAGTGTGCCTTTTTAGTTTTTTTCAGTATTTTTATGTGGGGGAGGTAGGTAGGGTAAGGAGGGAACCATCCTTCAGTCGCTTCCTTGCGCGGATGCGGCTATTATCCGAGTTGCGTCCTCGCCCCCCCCCCCCGCGGCCTACCAACTGGATTAGACAATAGACAATAGACAATAGGTGCAGGAGTAGGCCAATCGGCCCTTCGAGCCAGCACCGCCATTCAATGTGATCATGGCTGATCATCCCCAATCAGTACCCCGTTCCTGCCTTCTCCCCATATCCCCTGACTCCGCTATTTTTAAGAGCCCTATCTAGATCTCTCTTGAAAGCATCCAGAGAACCTGCCTCCACCGCCCTCTGAGGCAGAGAATTCCACAGACTCCCCACTCTCTGTGAGAAAAAGTGTTTCCTCGTCGCCGTTCAAAATGGTTTACTTCTTATTCTTAAATAGGAATTTAAGATTAAGAATTTAAGAATTGCGTGGCCTTTCCTGCCGGGACTGGACCAGAGCTTCAGCAGCTGTGGCACTGCGCTCCATACATCGTGGAGCGGGCGAGGCCTTACCTGGGATTGCCGCGTGGAGCTCCGGAGTATTGGGCTGCTGCTCCAACATTGCGGAGCTGTGAGTGCGGAGCTCCTAACGCGGGCGGCGCTGACTTTAACATCGTGGAGTCCTGGGACCCTCCGCCCAGCACGGCCTGTGGACATCGGGAGCCGCTGACTACGGTGGAAGGTGGAGTGTGGCCGATTCAGAGGTCGAGGCCGCTGAGGATGTTCTCCCATTCGACGTCGGGGTTCCATCGTTCCCAGCGAGAGGGCCTGAACATCGGGCCGCCCGTGGCGGCGACTACGGGGTGCTCAGGAGGCCCCGACCACGGGTGAACATTGGGGAACATCAGCGAGGAGGTTGACTGGACTTTGGTTCCTTCCCTCACAGTGGGGAATTTTGGTGCCACTGTGGGGATGTTTGTGTTGTGGACTACTGTGTTTTTGTGTTTTTTTTCAATTTTATATTTTGTATGTATAAGGGATAGAGAATTTTGTTGTCTCTTAATTGAAGACAATGGCAATAAATCAAATCAAATCAAATCAAATGTGCTGTGCAAGATCTGTCCTGGTTTGACCGACAAAATGCAACACCTTATTGAATCTTCTAGGATTCTCCTATGCCATATCTGCCAAGGATATAGATTGTCACCGTGCCATCCAGTGATTACCTGTACACCAGTTCTGTCTTACACTCTAGTTGCAATTTATAGAACCAATTAACCTACAAATCTGCACGTCTTTGGAATGTGGGAGGAAAACGGAGCACCGAAAGAAAACTCACCTGGTCACAGGGAGAATGTATAAATTCTGTACTGACAGCATCCTTTCCCTTCTCATTTCCATCTTAAGTACACTCCTACTTTCTTATTCTCCTCAATGGACTTGCTTAATCCCAGCTGCCTATACTGACATATGCCTCCTTCTTTTTCTTTAAACGTAGCTCATTCTGGGTTTCTTAACCCTGGTGCCTTCCTCCACTCCCAAACAGAAACATGCTGGCCCTAAACTCATCCTATCTATTTGTTAAAATAGGCTTCCCACTTGCCAGACTTCTTTTCACTCACTATCAGCCTCTCCCAGTCAACGTTTGTGAGTTCCTGCCAACAAAACTAGCCACCACAATTTAGAAACATAGAAACATAGAAAAATAGGTGCAGGAGTAGGCCATTCGGCCCTTCGAGCCTGCACCGCCATTCAATGTGATCATGGCTGATCATCCAACTCAGTATCCCGTACCTGCCTTCTCTCCATACCCCCTGATCCCTTTAGCCACAAGGGCCACATCTAACGCCCTCTTAAATATAGCCAATGAACTGGCCTCAACTACCTTCTGTGGCAGAGAATTCCAGAGACTCACCACTCACTGTGTAAAGAATGTTTTCCTCATCTTGGTCCTAAAGGAATTCCCCCTTATCCTTAGACTGTGACCCCTACATCGGGAACAATCTTCCAGCATCTAGCTTGTCCAACCCCTTAAGAATTTTGTAAGTTTCTATAAGATCCCCCCTCAATCTTCTAAATTCCAGCGAGTACAAGCCGAGTCTATCCAATCTTTCCTCATATGAAAGTCCTGACATCCCAGGAATCACTCTGGTGACTGATTTAGGACTTTGACTTGTTAGCCGGTCCTATCTTTCTCCATAGCTATTTTTTTGTGCTATCAAACTATTTAAAGAGAATGACGGTGCTTCCCAACTTTAACTTCCCAATGTCAGCCCGACCTCATTTCCCAAGAGGAGATGGAGTGTCGCCCCTTCTCTTGTCGGGCTATCCACACATTGCTTCAGAAACGTTTTGAAATTCTGTCCCAAGTAATCCCTTCGTATTTTGCAGTGCTGGTCAATATTAGGGAAGTTAAAATTGCCTACTATTACAACCCTATTATACCGATACCTAGCAATGATTTTGCTACATATTTGATTTCAGGTGGTCTCCATAATGGTGCCTGAATGGGGTTGAAGAAAGCAAGTACTTTGGAGAAACTTACAAAGTCAGGAAATTCCAGGGCCTACCATACCCGCTCCCATGGGATGAGGGGAAAGTAGACCGTCTTCTCTCCATGCGCATTGACCTCCTTCATGCAGCGGTGAACAGCAAACAGTGGGATGGGGCAGAGCTCAGCAGTAGTATCCTGGGATATTCCAGAGGCTCGGAAACGGAGGGTGACCATGTCCCTGATCTCTGAGTGTAAGGCAGTCGAGGGAAGGTCTCCATGTGACATTGTAGGCGGTCTCAGATCTCAGTGAGGATAGTGAGTGGAGTCTACGTCAGCCCTATATGTCCGAGAATTGGGACAAGTCAAAACGTATTGTTCTATGGGTAAATAAGAAGGGCCATTTCCAGATTAGGGAGGCTGAAAATCACAAATCTTGGGTATTGCATGACTCTTGACATAATTTCAGGGAACTTTACATAGCAATGTTACAAAATTTTGAGATTTAAAAAATCAAGTCTGCAATTTATCTCATCAGATAAAGCATAAAAAGAAATTTAATTTGACACCTGATTCACTTTCACATCTTCAGTATTAAGAAAGTTATGGCCATTTTCATACTCGGAAATTAGCATCTTGCTCCCCATTGCCTTTCAATTGACTTAACTCAAAAGCTGTGATCTGGAAGTTAAAAGCCCATAACTTTCTTAAAAATTAAGAGAACTCAATGAAATTTTCAGTTATTATAGATTGAAGCATTCTGAAACAAATATTAAACAATCTTACTTGGATTACCTGAAATTAAAGCATATAATTAGTTAGTTATCTAATTGTAGCTAATTACAAAATTCAATGAGTAGATCTAAATATCTATCCATTTCTTAAGAAAAGATAAACTTTTCAAAAATTGCCTAAGTGTCCAAATAACATTCACACAATAATCCACAATATAACATAATTTTTAAATCTCATTTTCATAAATTTCTGGGCCAAATGGAAGGAATTTAGTGTAATATGCCTGTAAATTAATGGCCATTTAAATCAACTAGCGAGTGGGTTTTAGTGGAATGCGGTGGATTGGAACCTTGCGGTTTGCGGTGAAGTCGGGGGGAAAAATACTGTTTGTTCATACATTTTTTTGGGACCCCATTTCGCAACATAAAAATGTTATTAAAGCCTCCCGAAAAACCAACTTTTAATATAAAAATAAACTATTTACCTTTTTTTCTCCCCTACGGAAAATCCTTCCGGTTATCAGTGGTCACGGCTTTTGAAGGTGATTTTTAAATTACTCTAGTTAACAAATAATTTAGAGTAATTTAAAAATACCTTCATTGATGAAATGTCGGAGCGATTTTTCTTCCGCAACAAAATCGCCCGACATTCATCGATTATCCCAGTCTGTCGAAAAACGGCACTTTAAGCCCGCCCCCCTCTGAAAGACGCTAAAGCCGCGCACACGGGGAGCGGCAGAACTGCAGCGCCGCTAAAGGTAAGTTTTGCAACATACCTACTTTACAATGAGGATTTTTCCAGTGCTGATGAAATTCCCAATGGAAAGTTAGGGGACAAATTTCCTGCTGGGTGAAGAGACCTGGAAATTGGTGCAGTGGAGTTCAGCTCCAGGATCAGCTTGTTTTCAACTGCACCGTAGCGTTTTGTTTTAAGTTGTGCAAATGTAGGCCAAGGCCCAATGCTCACAGAGCTGGAAGTAAAATAAGGTTGATTGGTTTTCTTTCTAGGGCACTCACTCTTGCTGCACAGAAATGATTCATTTCAAAATGGAGCTGCCAGGAGGCTCACTTATGCTTGACTACATGAGGAAATATGGCCTTTTCTCAATGTGTTCTCCAAGCTGCAGTCTTTTAAATATGTGTTGTTAAAGCACGGATCCATGTGGTAAAGATGGTTCTGTTTTACCCACAAACTGGATTGCCATGCACATTGAAAACCCTCACCCCATCCACGAGTCCCTTCCCCATTGATTTTGCTCTCTCCCCCAAAGCGCCTAACCCATATCCTGGGGACTTGAGAAGCAGGGTTCCCACGTGATGGGCTTCAGACTTACTGTGGGTGCGAATAATTGGACGGAATCTGCAATTGAATTCCGCAGGGTATTTGGGAAGCTTACTCTATTGGGCGGCACAGTGGCCCAGTGATAGAGTTCTGCTTTACATCGTCATCCTCCCGGGTTTGATCTTGACTACGGGTGCTCTCTGTACAGAGCTTGCTTGCTCTCCCTGTGACCACATGGGTTTCCTCCTGGTGCTCCGGTTTCAACCCACATTCCAAACTCGCGGTTAATTGGCTTCTGCAAATTGTTCCTAGGATATAAGTGTATAGGTGATCGCTGGTTGGCATGGTCTCGGTGGGCCCAAGGGCCTGTTTCTACACTGTATTTCTAAACTCAATGAAACTCTTGGATTTCCAGAGCATCGTATCCCAGAGGAAAATCTGGCCCAATCAGTACTAACACATTAAGTTAAAAACAGAGCCTAATTAAATGTGTTTTATAATTTGTTAATGAGTGCAGCACAGTAATTAATGACGTGCAGCTAGTAGAGCTACTGCTTCATGGCTCCAGTGACCTGGCTTCTATCCTGACCCCCGGTGCTGTCTGAGCGGAGCCTGAATGTTCTTCCTGTGACTAAGGGATTCCTCCAAGTGCATGGAAATCAAAAGTCGCAAATCTCAACTAAAAGCAGAAAATACTGGCACTACTCAAGTTAGTATCAAAGGGACATTGCATCCCCGACCTTAGCTTTGTTCTCCAGCATTTTCAGCTTTTCTTTCCTCTGGGTAGTACTCCCATTTTCCTCTGACATTTCAAAGGCCTGCAGGTTAATCGGTCACTGTTTATTGCCCTTAGTGTGCATCTGAGTGGCAGAATCAGAGAAATGATGGGGATGGGAATATAAGAAAAATATAATGGGATTAGTGTAAATGAGTAATTGATGGCCAGCACAGACTGGTGGGCTGAAGGGCTATTTGACTCCATGACTCTAATAGAACACGTAAAATGTTTTCTCAACATTAATTACTCTCAAATATTTAACCCTGACCAAAATCTCCACAACCTTATCACAATCTTGAGGGTCTTCTTTTTGTAAGTTGTGCTTAAATATAAGTTGGAGCTTGTACTCAAAGTGTACCTCGATAGTAATGTTATTACTGATGACTGGGAAGGTTAAATGTTCTGTTCAAGCCATCCAATTTCTTTATGGGCATTAAACTTCTGTGTAGAAATTGGAGTTCATCTTTTACTGTGCTTAATATATTATTTATGTTGCTCTGATCATCTGAAAAGGTTGGCAGAAGTACAAAAGGTGGTTTTTACTGTAGCAGTTCATCTGGTGACCCCTGTTAACTCAGCCACAACCTGTGTGCTGTTGTCTGGCTGACTGCCAATAGTGAGGTCAGACCTTGTAAACCTCCCTCTCTGGCAGCCACAGAACAAGGACAGAAAAGATGGAGGTGAGGTAAGGCAAGGGAGCGGAGGGAAGGAACAACATTCAGACATTTGGTGGTGGCATGGTGACGCAGCGGTAAAGTTGCTGCCTTACAGTGCTTGCAGCACCGGAGACCCGGGTTCGATCCCAAATACGGGTGCTCTCTGTGCGTAGTTTGTACGTTCTCCCCGTGATCTGTCTGGGTTTTCTCTGAGATCTTCGGTTTCCTCCCACACTCAAAAGACGTACAGGTATGTAGGTAAATTGGCTTGGTGTAAATGTACAAATTGTCCCTAGTATGTGTAGGATAGTGTGAGTGTGCGGGGATCGCTGGTGGTTGCAGACCTGGTGTGCCGACTGTCTACACTGTATGTCTGCAGCTCTATTCTAAACTGAACTAAATTAAAATGTGGCCACCGCTCAACCTTTCCCCCCCCCCCCACCACTGACTGGATCCAGTGCTGTTTCCAAACCCCTTGTTATGCATCTCCCCACACTACCATGAGGCTGATCGCCTTGAAACCTGCAGCATTCATATAGGGTTCAACTGTTGGATTGGTGTAAAATGCTTCAGCCAGGTGAAGAGTCAGGAACCAGGGTTGTCACAGCCCAGGTTGAACGATACAATACGATAGAACTTTATTTATACCGGGGGGAAATTAATTTGCCAAGTCATAAAAAACACAACATACATGAAACATGAAAATAAAGTGGTAAGGCTTTGGGGATGTGCAAAAATTGAAGGGGGGGGGTCAGTCTCAGTCTACCCCACGACAGAATGGGGAGGAGTTGTAAAGTTTTTTTTTGTTAAATATTTTTATTAGAAGTACATATCAAAAGAAGAATATACATATCACATACATTCTTAATATTAACAATTATTTCTAATTTGTACTTCTATACATTTTTCATTTTTAATATAGGTAGGAAGAACAAAAAAGAGAAAAATAAAGTAAAAATAGAAATTCAAAATGATGAATGAAGTATTAAGCGGTTTATACATCATTGGAGATATATCCATGGGTTATTATGTGTACATCTTCATCTATTCCTTCGTTCAGGCTTCATTCAAGATCTCGCACCAAACCACTTTGACCCTTTAAATATTCAATAAATGGAGACCATGTCCTTCTGAATTGATCCAACTTGCCCAGAAGGACAAGTCTTAATCTTTCCAGATGAAGTGCCTCCGACATTCCAGTGATCCACATTTTGATTGTGGGGGATGTAGGACCTTTCCAAAATTTCAATATTAGTTTTTTCCCAATTATTAAACTGTAATCGATAAAAAATTCTTTGATTCACTGTTATTAATTGATCTGTTTCTAATATTCCTAATATTATTAATTTTGAGTCGGGAACCAAATTCGTATTAACAACATTCGAAATTATCTTAAAAATTTCTGTCCAAAAGTGAGTTGTAAAGTTTGATAGCCACAGGGAAGAAGGATCTCCTCGGGCGTTCGGTCCTGCATCTTGGTGGAACCAATCTGTTGTTGAAGGTACTCCTCAGGTTGACCCATGTGTCATGTATTGTCGAAGATGCTCCCCAATTTGATGAGCATCCTCCTCTCCAAGACCACCTCCCTAGAATCCATCTCCAGGACGAAGCCAGCCTTCCGGATGAGTTTGTTGATGGCACTGGCTACCACCGATTGGTAGAACATCTGCAGCATCTCACTGCAGACATTGAAGGAGCAGAGTTTTCTCAAAAAGTACAGGCGTCTTTCTCCCTTCTTGTACAGGTTCCTGGACCAGTCCAGTTTACGGTCCAGGTTCACTCCCAGGTATTTGTACTCCCTGGTAAACTGCACATCCACACCATTGATGGGGACAGGGGTGTTCCACTCCCAAAGTCCACCACCAACTTCCTAGTCTTGTACTCAAAGTCTTGTCAGTGTTGAGCTGCAGGTGATTCAACCCACACCACTCAAAGTCGTTGACTACACCTCTATATTCAGCTTCCCTCCCCTCACTGATGCAGCCCACAATTGCAGAGTCATCTGAAAACTTCTGCAGGTCGCTCGAGGCGGAGTTATATCTGAAGTCCGAGGTGTAGATGGTAAACAGGAAGGGAGAGAGGACCATCCCCTGTGGGGCCCCTGTGTTGGTTGCTCACCACCATGTCTGAGACGCAGTTCTGTAGCCTGACATTGTGGTCGTCCAGTCAGGTAGTTGGTGATCCAGGACACCAATGGAGCATCCACCCACATCTTCGTCATTTTGCTCGATAGCAGTGCAGGCCGGATTGTGTTAAAAGCACTGGAGAAGTAAAAAAACATGACTCTCACAGTGCTTCCCGGCTTATCCAGGTGAGCATAGGAATGATGAAGCAGGTGGATGATGCCGTCCCAACTCCTATCTTTGCTTGATAAGTGAACTGCAGGGGGTCCAGGTAGGATTTAACCAGGGGTCGCAGGCGAGTGAGCACCAGTCTCTCCAGGGACTTCAAGGGTAGGCCATTTAGGTCTGAGAGGAGGAGAAATTTCTTCGCTCAGAGGGTGGTGACCCTTTTGCATTCTCGACTGTGGGAGGCTGTGGAGGCTTATTTATTGAAGTAAATTAATGCAGAGATTGCAAGTTTTGTCCAAAAGGAAAAGGAAGCATATGTAAGGTTTAAGAACATGAAAACAGAAAGGGGCAATAAAAAGGAACTGCAGATGCTGGTTTGTACCAAACATAAACACAAAGTACTGGAGTAACTCAACGGACCAGGCAGCATCTCTGGAGGAAATAGATAGGTGATGTTTCGGATCGGGACCCGTCTTTAGACTGATTGTAATGGGGAGAGTGGGGGAAAAAATGCTATGACTAAAAATGCTATGTGACGTGATCTCTCAATCAATCACATAGTTTTGTCCCCAACCGTATCCGCTTTCTGCAGTGACAACCAAGCAAGCAACCAAGGAATTAGTGAACAAAACAACCAAAGCAAAAGCCAAGTAAATGGATAGAAACTTAAAAGTTAATTTCAGTATCAGGTACAGTAAATTCAGAAATTATTCAGACCCCTTCACTTTTTCCACATTTTGTTACGTTACAGCCTTATTCTAAAATTGATTCAATTCATTGTTTTTATCAACAATCTACACACAATACTCCATAATTAAAAAGTGAAAACCGGTGTTTAGAAATGTTTGCAAAGTAATTAAAAAGAAATAACTGAAATATCACATTTACATAAGTATTCAGACCCTTTACTCAGTACTTTGTTGAGGCACCTTTGGCAGCGATTACAGTCTCACATCTTCTTGGGTATGACGCTACAAGCTTGGCACACCTGTATATGGGTAATTTCTCCCATTCTTCTCTGCAGATCTTCTCAAGCTCCATCAGGTTGGATGGGGAGTGTCGATGCAAGGTATTTTCAGGTCCCTCCAGAGATGTTCGATCAGGTTCAAGTCCGGGCTCTGGCTGGGCCACTCAAGGACATTCACAGACTTGTCACAAAGCCACTCCTGCGTTGGCTTGGCTGTGTGCTTAAGGTCGTTGTCTTGTTGGAAGGTGAACCTCCGCCCCAGTCTGAGGTCCTGAACACTCTAGAGCAGGTTTTCATCAAAGATCTCTCTGCACTTTGCTCCATTCATCTTTCCCTCATTCCTCACTAGTCTCCCAGTTCTGCCTCTGAAACACATCCCCACAGCATGATGCTGCCACTACCATGCATCACTGTAGGTATGGTATCGTCCAGGTGATGAGCGGTGCCTGGTTTCCTCCAGAGGCATTCCTGCAAGGCATTCAGGCCAAAGAGTTTAAACTTGGTTTCATCAGACCAGAGAATCTTGTTCCTCATGGTCTGAGAGTCCTTTAGATGCTTTTTGGCAAACTCTAAGCAGGCTGTCATGTGCCTTTTACTGAAGAGTGGCTTCTGTCTGGCCACTTTACCATAAAGGCCTGATTGGTGGAGTGCTGCAGATATAGTTGTCCTTCTGGAGGGTTCTCGCATCTCCACAGAGGAATTCTGGAGCTCTGTCAGAGTGACCATTGGGTTCTTGGTCACCTCCCTGACCAAGGCCCTTCTCCCCCGATTGCTCAGTTTGGCCGGGTGGCCAGCTGGTGGTTGCAAAGTTCTTCCATTTAAGAATGATGGAGGCCACTGGGCTCTGCGGGACCTGCAATGCTGCAGAAATTGTTTTATTACCCTTCCCCAGATCTGTACCTCGACACAATCCTGTCACGGAGGCCTAGGGATAATTCCTTTATCTTCATGGCTTGGTTTTTGCTCTGACATGCACTGTCAACTGTGGGACCTTATATAGACAAGTGTGTGCCTTTCCAAATCATGTCCAATCAATTTAATTTACCACTGGTGGACTCCAATTAAGGTGTAGAAACATCTGAAGGATTATCCATGGAAACAGGATGAACCGAAGCTCAATTTTGAGTGCCATAGCAAAGGGTCTGAATACTTATGTAAATGTGATATTTCAGTTATTTATTTTTAATTACTTTGCAAAAATTTCTAAACATCGGTTTTTGCTTTATAATGGGGAATTGTGTGCAGATTGATGATAAAAAATGTTTAAAATCCATTTTAGAATAAGGCTGTAACATAACTAAGTGTGGAAAAAGTGAAGGGGTCTGAATACTTTCTGAATGCACTGTAGTTTGTGAATGATTGGTAGTCTCTTTTTATCTCTTTCCTCGACGGAGATGTGACATTTTCCGTACCGTATCTCCGACCATAACATCGTGGAGCTGGCGGTCCCTTTGTCAGGGATTGGCTTCAGGAGCTCCAACCACGGGAGCTTGCAAATTTAACATTGTTGAACTCGCAGTCCCTTGGTTAGGAATCGAGTTCGGGAGCTCCAATCTCAGGAGCTTCCACCTCCCCGATCGCAGGAGCTTCGATCGCCCTGATGCGGGAGCATCGATCACCGGCTGACGGAGCTTCAATTGCCCTGACTACGGATAGTTCGACTGCGAGAGAGAAGGAAAGAAGAAGATAATACGGTATTGCCTTCCGTCACAGTGCGCTGTGGTGGATGTTTATGTTAATTTTTATGTAGTTGTGTGTCTTGTTGCTTTTTTGGTATGACTATAGCAAATCAGATTATTTGTATGCTTTTACATACTTGGCTAATAAAGTAATTCCATTTCCAATTCCAATTATTATTCTCCGAACTGGAAGACAATTTTCCTTGGATCAATGTCTACATTGTGTTATCGATTAGATATACCTGTTCCAAATAGATTCTAAGACAATATAAATGGTTTTGTGAATGCAAAATTAGGTTGAAGTGATACAGATTTGAAAGGAAAGAGCAGAGCAGTTAAGAATGACACATGAAACACTAAACATTAATAATAAAACGCCATTGATCAAACATGTGAACCAAACAAAATACCAAAGCAAAAGGAGGCTACAGATTTTTGGCTATTCAGTAGAGCTACTACTCATGGAAAAAATATGTTCTTATGTCTGGCTGTGGCAGCTTTGACAGTCCAGAGTCGCCTTCCAGAGGAAAGTGATTCAAAGAGTTTGTGGCCAGGGTGCGAGGGGTCAGAGATGATCTTACCCGCTCGCTTCCTGGCCCTTGCAGTGTACAGTTCATCAATGGAGGGAAGGTTGCAGCCAATAGACTTCTCAGCTGATCGAACAATTCGCTGCAGCCTCCGGGTGTCGTGCTTGGTGGCTGAGCCAAACCAGACGATGATGGCGAAGGTGAAAACTGACTCTACGATGGCCGTATAGAATTGGACGATCATTGCCTGGGGCAGTTTACATACTTGGCTAATAAATTAATTCCAATTCCAATCACAATTATTATTCTCCGGAATGGAAGACAATTTTCCTTGGATCAATGTCTACATTGTGTTATCGATTAGATATACCTGCTCCAAATAGATTCTAAGACAATAAAAATGGTTTTGTGAATGTAAAATTAGGGTGAAGTAATACAGATTTGCATGGAAAGAGCAGGCCATGAGTATTTGCAGAAGGGAACTACTTAACTTGTAATATCTTCTGAATTATGATTGAATATGGCAGTTAGAAAGAAGAAGCCTCGGATTGAAAGCTTGCCTTGTATGACTTCACGAGGTACCAATGCACTTTAATGCCAATTAAATTCTCAGTACTTTGTATAGAAAATGCATTCCCGAACTTATGCACAGCAGGTCCCCACAAACAGCCTTGTAGTAATGATGTTGCTTGAGATAAATATATTAGCTAGGACTCTAGACATACTTGCAGTGATAAATCTCAAAATAATGCATGAGATCTTTCACATCTTAGAGAGGGGCAGAGTTACACCATTTCAGTATCATACTAGATTATTGCGCTCAAGGCTCGTAGGAATTTAAATCATAACCTTCAACCCACTGTGTTAAAACTTGGAAGTGGAAAACATTTAACATATGTGTAATGAGCAGGCTCGAACATAACTGATTTAGGATAACTGATTTCTGAAACAAGGACCTTTGTGTAGGTAGGAACTGCAGATGCTGGTTTACACTGGAAATAGATAGGTGACTAGTCTGGTGAAGGTAATTCGCCCAGAAACATCACCTATTCCGTTTCTCCAGAGATGCTGCCTGACCCGCTGAGTTACTCCAACATTTTGTATTTAACATTGCTTTTGTTTAGTTTATTTAGTTTAGATATGCAGCACGGGAACAGGCCCTTCGGCCCACCAGGTCCATGCCGACCTGCGATCCCTGCACATTAACACTATCCTACACCCACTAGGGACAATTTTTACATTTATACCAAGCCAATTAACCTACAAACCTGTACATCTTCGGAATGAGAGAGGAAACCAAAGATCTCGGAGGAAACCCATGCAGATCACAGGGAGAATGTACAAACTCCGTACGGACAGCACCCGTAATCGGGATCGAACCCGGGTCTCAGGTGCTGCATTCACTGTAAGGCAGCAACTCTACCGCTGCACCACCGTGACTCTTTGTTGTCCTTTGATTCAGCCATGAATGAAAGAATAAGGAAGCTTTGTCTATAAGCTGCAAGACACCTACACTGAATGAGCCACAGAGGAAAAATTGGGCGTATGGGGATTGGGTAAGGAGGTTGTTGGTGGAGGGTGCTCCATGTTCCTTTGGGCAGATGTGCCGAGAGAGTCCTTTTTTTCTGTCAACTCCCAAAGGTGGAGATAATGAGAAACCAATGGGAAACTTATCTGTTCTCATTCACACAGTAACAACTTCCTTTAATAAAATGTGAATGAAAGAATGAATAAGTTTATTGGCCAAGTATTCACATACAAGAAATTTGCCTTGGTGCTCCGCCCACAGGTGACAACATGACATAGTGACAGTTAAGAATGACACATAAAACACTAAACATTAATAATAAAACACCATTGATCAAACATGTGAACCAAACAAAATACCAAAGCAAAAGGAGGCTACAGATTTTTGGCTATTTTTTTTTTCTAATATCTTTATTTATTAGAGGTACCGTAAGTTACATCAGTGTACATCCCTTATATTGTATTACAGTCATTGTACCCCTTAATTTTTTTAAGGCTTTAAAAAAGAGAGAAAAGAGAGAGAAATAACAGCAAAGAAAGTAGAAAAGTGAAAAAGAGATGTGAAAGTGCAAAAGCGTGACAGAGGGAAAGGAAACCCTTGAAGAGTTAGAGACCGGAGATTAAGAGATAGACCCTGGAGAGGAAAAAAAAAGAAAAAGGGAAAGAAAGAGAAAGAAAGAAGAAAAGCTAATTACTTTATTATAAACATCTCGTAAAAGGAATCTACCAACTCAACAGTTTTTCTTCCCCCTTTACCAAGACCCGACACCGGTACTTTTTTGAGGTATTCTTGCACCTTATCCTTGTAGTAGATTTATAAATGCAGACCATGTCTTATAGAAACAGTCTGATTTTCCTGCTAGTCGGAGTCTCATATCTTCTAAGTGTAGTGTTTCGAACATAGTTGAAATCCACATATTAACTGTGGGTATAGGAGTATTTTTCCAGAATTTTAAGATTAGCTTTTTTCCAGTTATTAAGCCATATTAAAATAGAGTTTTTTGAAACACATTTAATTCAGGGCTATCTTCCGATATCCCGAAGATAATCCAGTCTGCTTTTGGAGTCAGTTTTATTTTAAATATTTTTGTGAACATTTCAAAAATTTCAGTCCAAAATGTTTGAATTTTTGTACAAAAGACAAATGAGTGTGCTATATTAGCTTCTTGACATTGACATTTATCACATGTAGGTGAGACGTTGGGAAAAAGTTTACTTATTTTTGTTTTTGAATAGTATAATCTGTACAAGATTTTAAATTGTATTAAGGTGTGTCTTACATTAATTGAACATTTATGCACATTTAATCAATATTCTTCCCACCTTTCTTTGGGAATTTTTATACTTAATTCTTTTTCCCAGTCTCTCCTGATACCTTCTGTTGTTGGTATTTCTGCATTTAGAATAATATTGTATATATATTATATTAGGTTTGCTGATTCTGCCTTTGTATTCATTACTTCTTCCAGTAAGTCTGGAGGCATATTGTGATCGTCTTGTGCGTATTTTTTCAGATAGTCACAGATTTGGAAATATTTAAAATACTGATTGTTTCCCAAATTGTATTTTAGTTGTATTTGTTTAAATGATAATAGTTTTCCCGATTCATACACATCTCCGAAGATTTTAATTCGAGCTCTTTCCGATTGTATAAATGCTTTATCTATAGTTGATGGTTTAAATGAGGGGTTTTTACCGAAAGGAGATAAGAGAGATAAATTTCTTAATTTTTAAATTGTGTTTTATTTGTTCCCAAATTCTAATTGTACTGTATATAATTGGATTATTGTTGTGATTTGTATTATTCATCGATGTTGGAGAGAGAAGGATTGCTCCAATATTATCAGGAGAGCAATCCTCTTTCTCCATAATCATCCAATCCGGTTGCTGGGGAGAGTTATCCAGCAATTGGATCATGTTTCTGATATTTACAGACCAGTAGTAATACATAAAGTTGGGGAGTGCTAATCCCCCTACTACTTTGGGTTTATTCAGATGAGCTCTTTGTATTCAGTGGGATTTATAATCCCAAATAAAATTTCTGATATCTGAGTCCAGTTTTTTTTTAAACTTTTTGGGTAAGTATATTGGAATAGATTGGAACAAGTATAAAATTTGTGGTAGAAAAATCATTTTTATGGCATTTATTCGGCCTATTAAGGACATCGGAAGCGTTTTCCAAAATTTGATCGTTATATAGTTTCTTAAGTAGAGGGTTATCATTTTCATCAAACATATCTTGATATCTTCTAGTAATTTCAATGCCCAAGTATTTACATTTTTCCGTAGCTATTTTGAAAGGAAACTGTACAAGATGCATAGTTTCTTTCAGTTTTATTGACATGATTTCACTTTTATTCCAATTTATTCTGTATCCCGAGAATGATCCGAAGTCCTCTATTATGTTTAAAGTATTTGGTATAGTAATATGAGGTTTTGTGATGTACACTAGTACATCGTCAGCATGTAATGATATTTCATTGTTGGAATATTTTGTTTTACATCCATGGATATTCAGATGAGTTCTAATTATTTCCGTAGGGGTTCAATTATGAGAGCAAATAACAATGGTGATAATGAACATCCTTGTCTATTACCCCTTGACAATTGAAATTTTGTAGATACATTATTGTAAATTAATATTTTGCCCGTTGGCTTATTATATAGTAATTTAATCCATAGAATAAAATTCTCTCCCAGTTGAAATTCTTGCAATACCCTGACCATATATTCCCATTCGACCTGATCGAATGCTTTCTCTGCATCCAACAATATGATTGAGAGTTTTTCATCTTCAGTTTGGTGTGAATGCATTATATTGAGCAGACGTCTCAAATTATTAAATGATTGTCTCTTAGGGATAAACCCCGTTTGATCCGGATGTATTAATTTACTAGCATATTTACTTAGTCTTCTAGCTAGTATTTTCCCTAATATTTTTTGATCTGTGTTTAACAACGTAATAGCTCTGTGTGATCCAGGGTCTTCCACATCTTTATCTTTCTTAAGTATTAGTGTGATCGTGGATTCTGCTAGTTTCAGGTAGAATTTGTTCTTTGAAGGCATAAGTATACATTTTCTGTAGGCGAGGAGTAAATATGTCTTAAACTTTTATAGACTTCATTACTAAATCTGTCGGGACCTGGTGTTTTTCCATTTTTTAATGAGATTATTGTTTCTTCTATTTCCTTATTTGAGATTTGTGCTCCCAATTCCTCTTGTTCCAGCAACTCTTATTTAGGAAGGTTACAATTATCCAAGAACTCTGGAACTTTGTTGGTGTCCATTATCGTTTTAGATGTATACAGATTCTCGTAAAATTGTGCAAATCTTTTATTAATATCACTCGGCAATGTCAATATTTCCCCTTTGTCTGATTTAATCTTTAAAATTGTGTGATCCTTTTCTTGTTTTTTTAACTGACGTGCCAGATGTTTATGGGGCTTATCCCCAAATTCAAAGTGTTCCTGTCCTGAAATTTGTAATAATCTTATGACTTTCTCTGATAATAATTTATTTAATTTGAATTTCAGTATTATTATTCTATTATGTTTATTCATAGTGGGGTCTTTAGCGTTTTCTATGTCCAGTCTAATTTGTTCTTCTAACTGTCTTTGTTTGTTCTTATTTTTCTTATTTTGAAAAGCTTGGTATGAAATTATAACGCCTCGAATAAATGTTTCAAAAGATACCCATAATAGTGCAGGTGATATGTCTGGCGTGTCGTTTCTTTCGAAAAAAAGGTCCATTTGCTCTTTTAAATATATACTCCCTTGCGGGTCTTTTAAAATTTGAGGATTGTACCTCCAAAAGGGTTTGTTCTTAGTCATTCCTTCCATTTTTAGAAAAAAAGTTATTGGGGAGTGATCTGAGATCGTATTTGTGTGGTATTTTGGTTTAGAAGTGTGGGGTATTAGTTTTGTATCCACCAGGAAATAATCTATTCATGAATATGTCTTGTGTACCATAGAATAGAATGAGTAATCCCTGCCGGTTGGATTTGCAATCCTCCAGACATCTGTCATGTTTGTGTTTTTTATGTATGTGTTTAGAAGTTCGCTAGTTTTGGATTTCGTAATACCTCTCTGTTTTTGATTGGATTTATCTAAGTAAGTGTCTAAAACACAGTTAAAGTCTCCGCCGATTATGACATTCTGGTAATTATATTCTGCAATTATATTCAAGATTTTATTGAAAAAGTGTGGGTTGTCAAAGTTGGGTGCATATATGTTTACCAAGGTAATTGGGGCAGCATGGATCTCCCCGGTAACTATCAAATATCTCCCGTCCTTATCTGTTAAGGTAGTTTTGGGTTTAAATGGAATGCCTTTGCGAATAATAATAGACGTTCCTCTAGATTTCGACGAGTATGACGAGTGAAAAGTTTGTCCTATCCAGTTTGCCCTCAATCTAGCTTGGTCTTGAAGTTTAAGATGGGTCTCTTGTAAGAAAGCAATATCTGTATTGTATGCTTTCAGCTGAGCTAGAATCTTACCCCTTTTAATGCGTTGGTTAACACCCCTAACATTCCAACTACAAAATGAGATTCCTCCCAGTTTATTTTGGTTATCGTCTTGCATTTTGAATAGATTTAATAACTGTGTGTCTTGCGGTGCATTCGTACCTCAGGTCTTTAGATATTGGGGGATCATTTACCCTACAATGTTCAGTTAGTAGATTCCCTTTGCGATAGTCCTTGAATAAAAAAAACACACGTGATTAAATGTGAAAATGATTTTAAAAAACTAACACAAGTGAAAATACAGTGTCAGAGCTTGTCGGCACTGTAACAAGTGACCCACCTGTAGGTGGGAAAAAGTATTTTATTGACTTTCATTGTCGATATAAAACAAACAAATAGCTCCGCTCCCTCGATTAATCATAACATATTGGAACGGGACCCGTTTCAAAATCAGATGTATAGTACCCATTTACAGTATATATGTCAATTTCCTCGATATTTCTGGATATAACTATCATTTTTATCTACTAAGTGTTAAGCGTATATTTTAACCACAGAAATCATCAACTGTTGGTTGAAGGGGTTAACCTATTTCTGGCTCCTGGAACTGAGCCAGGAACCCGCCTCTGCCCCTCACGCCCCGGTTATAAATCTACTTGAGACTTATTAGGTTAAATTAAAATGTTAATTTGAAAATCCCCATTTCTGCATTTCTGATTAGCATTCATTACTGTTTATTTGTTTATATTCTATGTTAATATTGTTAAGGATGTTAATACTATACCATTTAGGTTATTCATTAGATCTCATATGCAACAGTTATAGCTAAGCCCACAGTCTGTTAATGAGCTCTGCTTTCGGTGGTTATCTTTTTCCAGCCTCTCTTGGAACAGAGTGTGTCCTTGAGTTAGCATTCCGCCGATAAGACGTCTGGACAAAGTTCCTTCTGTGGGCAGTGCGCCACCATTCTGGGTGCTGTAGTAAAGAGAGAGAGTGTCCAAAATGTCCAACCTTTCCAGCTAGTCCTTCTGGTCCACGATGGTTAGAGTATATTTGTATGCTTCCTCGGGATTTGTGAACGATTTTTGCTGTTCCTTGTAGGTGATGCGCATTCTAGCTGGTTAGTAAACACCATATCTGACCGCCTTATATCCTTGGACAGCCTGCTTTGCCTTAGAGAACTGATTTCACTTTTGCATAATTTCATAAGGATAGTCCCTGAAGATTTTAAAAGTAGTTACACCATACATCAGAGGCACGCCATATTTGATATTCCTCATAACCTCTTCCACGTCAGCAATGTCCCGGAATTTCACAATAATCTGTCATGTACGTTCTGAGCCATCCTGAGATTTGTGTTTGAATCTAGGAACTCGGTGTGCTACTTCAATTTTTGGTAGGTTAGGGAGCTTAAGAGGTTTTTTAAATAATCCCGCAGTGAACTCACAAATGTTATCTTCTCGGTTCCCTCTGGTACACCAACTAATCTTAGGTTACGACGTCTCGAACGAGCCTCGAGATCCAGACACTTGTCTGAAACTTTAACCAGCTGAGTCGCCATCCATCGTGTAGCAAGGTCTTGTTCTGACCTCACCTTCTTCATCTCCTCCACCATTCTTGCCATCTCATCCTCCATCTCGTGCATTGTTAACATACAGGTTGATACAGTGTCCAGCACAGCGCTGAACCTCTTTGTGGTGTCTTCTTCACCCTTATCAATTCCCTCCGATAGTTCATCTCTCACATCGTCAATTAGAAAGTCTGAAATTACAACCCTCCTAACTTCCCTCTCTCTAGCTACTTTCTCCAATAAATGCTGAGCTCCCTCATTTGCAACACACATTAAAAAGTTTCACTGTGTTAAATACATTTCATTAAAGGAAGTTGTTACTGTGTGAATGAGAACATAAGTTTGCCATTGGTTTCTCTTTAGCTCCACCTTTGAGAGTTGGAGCTAAAGTTGGTGTGAACTCGGTGGGCCAAAGGGCCTATTTTCACGCTGTATCTTTAACGTCTAAAGTCTAAACATAAGCTGGGTTTTATGGACGACTGAGATGGTTCTGAGGCCAATTCTAGTTTTCCAACATAAACTAGATAAACAAAGACGGGTTGACTGAACCTTCCCAGTGTCTGTGTCAGTTAAACACAGTGTGCCACAGTTTACCACTTGAACAGGCAGGCTGAGCAATGACTGATAACTGAATAGCAGAGGCAATATTTTCGAGTAGGTTATTCCACATGAGGATTGAACAAATTTCAGTTAAATTATATCCTTTTTCTCTGGTACCATTGCTAAATTGATTGCAGCGATTATTGCACTCTTTCCTTCTGATGCTCCTCAAACCATAATTACAATAATCTACACACTAAATAAATCACCGCATAAAGTCGTGTAACGCAGTTCAATTACAGTTCATCTTTCGACAATATAACCACGTACAAACCATCTAACTAAGACATTATGCTTGCACGCAGCCACTGTTCAATTAATAATAGGATGTGTCAGCTGCTTCATTAGATAATTGAGGAAATTTCCCTAATTGCTTCCATCAAATTCGAGAATCCCATCGACTCCCATGCAAAATGCACCATTCACGGTGTCAGCTCATTAATGCCTATTTTCCTAATGACTACTGCAACTGCAATTTTAAAGAGAATGGTTTGGGATAGAGAGCAATCTGAATTAGCTTTGTTGGATGAAAACTGGATAGAACATTAGTGGCGGTAAATCCTGCCTTCTTGTTCAGTACGGATGCCCCCAGTATGGATGCCCTCCAAAGCTGCCTGCAGTCCCCAGGAATTAAAGCTGCCTGCAGTCTCCAGGAATTAAAGCTGCCTGCAGTCTCCAGGACGTTGTTGGATGGGCCACACATGAAAAGTTTACATAAAATACGGTGTGTTGTGAATACTTTATAGGCTATTAGCAATAACGCATCGGGAAACCTGACTGCTTGACAGGTAGCTGAGAATCCCAAGTTGAGCAACTGAGCCTACTCTCTCCATTCTCTCTCTTCAGTTTGAAGAAGGGTCTCGACCCAAAGCATCACCCATTCCTTCTCTCCAGAGATGCTGCCTGACCCGCTGAGTTACTCCAGCATTTTGTGTCTATGTTCAGTTTAAACCAGCATCTGCAGTTCCTTCCTACACATCCCCTCTCTCCATGGTTGACTTGGGAGGGGTCTTCTACTTGAAGATGGACACACTGTAGGAATAGAGAACCTCGGCAACTGAAAGCAGAGAGCCCTGCAATGGCACTTTTGGGATTATATCTAGTCAGATCAGGCCATCATAGTGCCATCCACCCTGAAGGTGGTCATCTCTCTTTCCTGAATCCCAAGAAGCCATGTGGACCATGTGCTTGGACACTGCACAGATTTTCTTTCAAGGGCCTTTTGCTACACTTGGGTTATTTAGACTTGGGTGGATATGGAGACCGTTTGAATTTTTGCTTGCATGTTTGGACTTATCCTACTTTTGCTAAGTAGGATCCACCTGTGTAATGTTCAGTTTTACATCCTTACCCATTCCTACCCATTCCTTCTCTCCAGAGATGCTGCCTGTCCTGCTGAGTTACTCCAGCATTTTGTGTTTATCCTAATGTTCAGCTTTGTCAGGTAGAGGTCATTTCTATAGCTGTTCTGAAGCAACTTGGCTAGTGAGTTGGTAGCTCATTTGGCCACAGTAAATGGCCTGGTGTGAAGATGAGTGGTAACATCTGTTTATAACAATGGTTGGGTGAGAACTCTGGATGAATGATAAAGACCAGCTTTGCCAGGCATGCTCACAACCCCAGAGTGAAATCCATACTACTTTTCAGCAACAAAACAAACCTTTGGAGGGATTCAACGGAACAGGCAGCAACTGTGGACAGAATTAGACAGATTAATGTCACTTAAGCAATCTCCTCCACAAATGCTGCCTGTTCAACTGAGTCCATCCATGTTTATGCTCAAAATTTCAGAATCTGCAATCTCGTGTGTCTGCATACTGTTCTCCTGAAGCTATGGTTAAATAGCCTTGGTTTTTTAAGCCATATATTCTTTTAAAGCCGTAGATTATTTTTAAAGCCAAAGTTTCCGTCCCTCCAGAGATGCTGCCTCACCCGCGAGTTAGTCCAGCATTTTGTGTCTACCATAGATTCTAATGATGGTTGCAGTCACACGGGGGACCAAGCAAAGATTGCTTCCATTTGATGAAAGTGGAACACTCCCACCTTCTGAAGGGAAGTCAGGTGAGGGCAATAAGTGTGGGCCTTGATCTGTTTATGTTCAAAGGATGGATACATTAAAAAAAGTCAAATTATGGAGGAAGGGAAGTTGGAGCACATTCAGAGGGAAAGGGTGCAAGTTCAGAAGGTACGGTAGGGTGGAAGACATAGATGGAAAAGAACAGTGGGCGGCATGGTGGTACAATGGTAGAGTTGCTGTCTTGCAGTGCCAGAGACCCGGGTTCGATCCAGACTACGGGTGCTGTCTGTGCAGAGTTTGTACGTTCTCCCCGTGACCTGCGTAGGTTTTCTCCGAGATCTTTGGTTTCCTCCCACACCCCAAAGACGTACAGGTATGTAGGTAAATTGGCTTGGTAAATGTAAAAATTGTCCCTAGTGTGTGTAGGATAGTGTTAATATGCGGGGATCGCTGGACGGCATGGACTCAGTAGGCCGAAGGGCCTGTTTCCGCACTGTATATCTAAACAAAACTAAACTAAACTAAATAATCTAAACTGAGCTGAAATAGACAGAGTCAGAAATAGACTTGAAAATAATTCAGAGGGATAGGAAGATTTCTGGAAAATGGAAGAAAAGGAAGGGGAGAAGGAGGAGAAGGAAGAATGAGGAGGGAACAGGGAGGACATTCAATGAGTTGGGAGAATGAGGCAGGGTCCCAAAATAAAAGTACACAAAATTGTGTGTGCATGGGGGAAGATGGGGATTGAATGCATGTGAAAGTTTAGAGAAGAACACACAAAAGAACTAACAATCGAAGGGTCGAGAAATGCCAGCAGGGCAGAGGCGTTTGGAAAAACTGGGGAACAACAGGGATATAAATAAATTCCAGCATTGAATAGCTGGTCCAACAGCCGGTTTCCATGCAACTAATTCTATGATTTGATAGTGACACTTAATGTTGGGCACCTACTGTTACGTTAAAATAACACTGCTCAGTCATAATTCCTCAGAGACATACTACCCCATCTGTCCACAATTCTGTGCCGCAACCAAGTTGATTTTATTATAAATTTGTATTACTCATTACGGTCAATTAGTTTCCTGTATTCTGCAATTAATTAACTTGCTGCTGGTGATGTGATTAAGTTGCTCACTGTATTTGTTAATTCGTGCCTTAGTTTGTACACTTAATTACTCTTTAAATTCAACCAAAAACCCACATCTGATAAATCAAATATAACACTGCAACAAATATTTCTGTCTGAATTTATTAATGTAAATTGAAAAGGAAGAAGGATTTGTTTTGACTTGGCACTTCTCACCACATCATTTAGCTTTCGAATAATAAATTCCTGGTCCTCCTGGCTTAAGGATCACCCGGTTTACCTTGGCTTGCCTGGGAATGGCACATACTGTACTGTATGTGGTTCAACCAGGCAGAATTTGGGAGTTTCCAAAATGATCCTGACTAGTGGCAAAATAACCAACCCCAGCAGACTCACAAGGGCATCAGATAGCTTCTTGAATGCTTAGCGAGAAGATAATTCAAGTTATGAAATGGATGCACAAGAACTGTAAGAATTTGAAACACAATAGGTCATCAGATCAGAGCATCAAAAGAACACAAAGTGCTGGAGTAACTCCGGGCAGCACATAGCGCAGTGGTAGAGTTTCTGCCTTACAGCGCTAGGGACCTGGGTTCGATCCTGACTATGGAGTTTGTAGTTTTCCCTGTGACTGCATGGCTTTTCTCCAGGAGCTATCGTTTCCTACCGCATCCCAAAGATGTACAGATTTGTAGGTTAATTGGCTTTGGTAAAAATTGTAAATTGACCCAAGAGTGTAGGATAGTGCTAGTTCTAGGGATGCCATGGACTCATGGGCTGAAGGGCTTGTTTTCATGCTGTATCTATAAACTAAACTAAACTCAGTAGGTCAACCAGCATCTCTGGAGAACATGAACAGGTGACATTTTGGATCGAGACCATTCTTCTGAAGATGGAGCCAGACCTAAGACATTACCTATTCATGTTCTCCAGAGATGCTGCCTGACCCGTTGAGTTACTCCAGCACTTTGTGACCCTTTGTGCATTAACCAGCATTTGCAGTTCTTTCTTTCTACATGATCCTTTGAGCCTGTTCTGCTACGCATCAAAACCATTGAGATCTTCTACCTCAACTCCATTTTCCTGCACCATCTCCATTTCCTGCACTATTCCCATTGTCCTGACATAGAAACATACAAAATAGGTGCAGAAGGAGGCCATTTGGCCCTTCAAGCCAGTATCGCCATTCATTGTGATCATGGCTGATCGTCCCCTATCAATAACCCATGCCTGCCTTCTCCCCAATATCCCTTGATTCTACTAGCCCCGAGAGCTCTATCTAACTCTCTCTTAACTCTGACCTTAACAATTTTCCTGCACTGTCCCAGTTGCTGCACTATTCCCATTGATCTACACAATCCCCACTTTCCTGCACTATTCCCATTGTCCTTACCTTAACACTTTTCCTGCACTGTCCCAGTTCCTGCACTATTCCCATTGTTCTGCACTATCCCCATTTTCCTACTCTATCCCTATTTTTCCGGCACTCTCCACATTTCTGTACACTATTCCCATTTCATCAATTGCACTTTGCCCCTTCCCAATGCATGTGAGATTTTCAATAGCTACTCACGTAACTGAACTTCTACCTGCAGGAATAAGTATTCACTGGGTTAGAAATACGAGTCTGGGTGTCACATAGGCCACGGGGATCAACTGTAAAGTGCTATCTCTCAATGGACAGTATATCCATCTCAAGTGTCAAGAGGCAAGAGTGTTTAGAAACAGAACAATGACATTCTTACTTGCAGCAGCACTCCAGATTTGTAAGCACAGTACTCAATAGGTAACACAGTACACAAACAAAAATAGCAGTTCAGTAAATTAAAAAAACCCAATATAGTGTAAAACAAAACCAAGCCCAATGTCCCTGGTGCAGCTAAGATAGTTCGTAGTTTGGTGTTTAGTTGGAGTTCATGGTATGCAATAGCCTGAAGGTTTTTTTTATATGAATCTGTATCGCCAGACGTGAATGCCTGAGATCTGGTCAATAGTTCAAGCCCAATTGTTGATGCTGATGATACAGTGGGGGGGGGGGGGGGGGGGGGGGGTGAGGGGGAGGGGGAGAGTTGAGCTGAACCACAATAACCATCTTATAGGAATCTGAGGGGTAACATTTTGGATGTATGGAACAAGCTGCCAGAGGAGGTAGTTGAGGCTGGGACTATCCCAACATTTAAGAAACAGTTAGACAGGCACATGGATAGGACAGGTTTGGAGGGGTATGGACCAAACGCAGGCAGGTGAGGCTAGTGTAGCTGGGACATGTTGGCCGGTGTGCGCAAGTTGGGCCGAAGGGTCTGTTTCCACACTGTATCACTCTATGACTATGGCATTAACTTAACAAACAGGGGCAGGAGTAGAGGACTTAGCCCTCAAGTCTACCCCACCAGTCAATATAATCATGGCTACTCTGCCTCAGGGCACATCTCCTCACCTGTACCATTTCCCCATCTCCCTTAATTTCCTGACCTTTCAAACAGTTATACACCTCCACTTCAATCTGATGTTCCAACAAACTATGATAACTAGCTCCAGGAGGAGCAGCTGTGGAAAATGATCCATCCTGCTTTATTGGTTTGCACATTAAAGTCTAATATATTGGTTCTGGGACACAGCACAGATTACTCAAGAGTATAGCTGACATTCCCAAGCTTGAAGAAATATGCAAACCTCTTTACTATCTAGCAGTGTTGGCAAAAATGACCGAGATACACGAGCTCCTACCATCCACTCTCTCCGAGTAACTCTTCGCCCCCCAGGTCATCCGCTGCCGCCTCTTCCATTGCATCGCCGCAGGCTGCCACCAGCCTTGCTGCAGTCTCTGAACCACCAATGCATGGGACAGGTAGACAGGGACATTAGTAGGGACATTAAAAGGGCTTATGAGATTTATATTGTTCATGTCACAGTCAGATGCATAAAAATCGATTGGAATAATGATGAAGCGCTTGTGTTTATTTTGCAATTGTGTTCACGTTTCACTTAGAAGGTAAGGTGGCCACTGAAATGGAATGGTGTTGTAGCTGTGCTTTCTAAAATCAAATTGGCATCAAATGACCTTGCACTATCTGACCAGAAACAGACTTGTAGGCAAGCTTCAGACTGGAGCCAAGAGCGGGGTGGTAAGAGGATAGTCCCTGTTGAGGTTGTGACAGCGCCCCCTCCCTTGGATGCTTCTCTGATCCCTATCACTGGTGGACAGGCCATGAGAGGCCAATCCCCAACATCATTGAAACGTACTGAATAGTGAAAGGCTTAGATGGAGTGAATGTGGAGAGGATGCGTCCACTAGTGGGAGAGTCTGGGACTAGTTGCAGCACGGTGGCGCAGCGGTAGAGTTGCTGCAGGGCCAGAGAACAGCGTTTGATCCTGACTACCGGTGCTGTATGAAGTTTGTACATTCTCCCTGTGACCGCGTGGGTTTTCTCCGGGTGCTCCAGTTTTTAAGGCAGAGATAGTTTCTTGATTAGTACGGGTGTCAGGGGTTATGGAGAGAAGGCAGGAGAATGGGGTTAAGAGGGAGAGATACAGTAGATCAGCCATGATCGAATGGCCGAATAGACTTGATGGGCCAAATGGCCTAATTCTGCCCCTATTACTTTTAACCTTATGACTTTATGAGCATTTACAACACTGTGCTGTGTACCATTTAATGGTGGCCCTATGGGATTTCGACTGCACCCTATCCGGGGAAGAGGAACCCAGAGTTTCACCACCCTCTATATGAAGAGTGCTAAGCACTTTAACTCTCCCTCCCATTTCCATACTGCCCTTTCTGTTCTGGACCTCCGCCGTTGTCAGATTGAGACCCAACACAAATTGGACGAACAGCACCTCATATTTCTGCGGCAGCTTGCAACCCAAAGGTATGAATATTGACTTCTCTAATGTCAAGTATCTATCTCTCCCTACCTAGCTCTCTCCATTCCTCCCCTGTCCTAGTTCTCTGATTAGTTTCGCTGTCTTCCTGATTAAATTTTACTGATTGTGTGCCTCATTGTCACCTTTTCCTCAGCTAACAATGATCGATTTCCTAGAGTTTCGTCCTCTTGGATCTGTCGTTTGCACACCTTACCCTTCCATACCTTTTTTTTTAATTTAAAAAATAGATATTTTTATTTAATAGAGGTAAATACATCAGTGTACATCACATATATATTGTTACAATCATTGTATAGCAATGTTACAAAATTTTGAAATTTAAAAAATCAAGTCTGCAATTTCTCCCATCAGGCAAATGTATTCATGTGTTATGGAGTTACTTCCAAGAGTCATAGAGTGATACTGCATAGAAACAGGCAGTTTGGCCCAACTTGCCCACACCGACCAACATGTCCCAGCTACACTACTCCCATCTGCCTGCGTTTGCCCCATATCCCTTCAAACCTGTCCGATTCATGTACCTGTCAAACTGTTTCTTAAACATTGGGATAGTCCCTGCCTCAACTACCTCCTCTGGCAGCTTGTTCCATACACCCACCACTCTTTGTGTTAAAATGTTACCCCTCAGATTTCTATGAAATCTTTTCCCCTTCACCTTGACCCTATGTAGCAATGTTACAAAATTTTGAGATTTAAAAAATCAAGTCTGCAATTTATCCCATCAGATAAAGCATAAAAAGAAGTTTAATTTGACACCTAATTTACTTTCATATCTTCAGTATTAAGAAAGTTATGGCCATTTTCATACTCGGAAATTAGCATCTTGCTCCCCATTGCCTTTCAATTGACTTAACTCAAAAGCTGTGATCTGGAAAAGTTAAAAGTCCATAACTTTCTTAAACATTAAGAGAACTCAATGAAATTTTCAGTTATTATAGATTGAAGCATTCTGAAACAATTATGAAACAATCTTACTTGGATGACCTGAAATTAAAACATATAATAGTAAGATTAAACGAGAACTTACCAGTTTGAGGTTTGATCTTTATTTTATGAGGAGTTGCGATGAGGGGTTTCGTGAAGAACCCACCAGCACGCATGCGCGACATCTCTTCAAAGCAGCGGTGTGGAATCACAGAACCAACAAACCAAAGAAATGACTTGGTATAGTAAGATTGAAGAGACTCTAGTTACCAGTTGACTTTATGGTCGAGGGTTGGGAGCGGAGGGCACGAAATCCCTCATCGCAACTCCTCATAAAATAAAGATCAAACCTCAAACTGGTAAGTTCTCGTTTAATCTTACTATTTCATTTCGGAGCCACGTGAGTGACTTCGTGAAGACTTCAAAGCTCTGTGATTACACACCCTGGACAATGTCCATGCTATCACACACGCCACGATAAGGATGGACAGGAGTAATCAACATTTTCAGACTGCTTGTTCTGAAAAATAATAATATTTATTAATAATACCAAAAGAAAAACCCCCTCACTGGGGAGTAATTGAATGTTCTCGGCCTGCATTCAGTACAGCTTCTGCGAACATTCCAGGAGCGGTAATAGGTTTATTATAAAACCGCTGAAAGGTGGCTTCACTGGCCCATCCCGCTGTGGCTAGTATATGGTCCATGGGCACCTCCATGACCTTTGCCGCCGACGTTGATGCAGCCCTGGTGGAATGGGATTTAAATACATTAGTATCTATACCTGCTTCGTTCAAAACGATCCTGAGCCATCTGGAGATTGTCTGTACCGTCACTCTATGGTGAGGTCTCTTGTGGCTGATTAGCAAGTATTGCTCCATTCCCCTTAATTTCCGCGTCACTTTAATATAGTGGCGGATATGGGTGGCTAAACATAGCCTGGCATCAGCGGGGTATGCTGGAAACACCAGCTGCAGCCCTGTGAATCCAGGCCTGTGCTGTTTAAGCAATTCATCAATAAAGAAAATGACTTTTTCTGGGGTAGAGATCATTCTATCAATCTTGATCTTGTGAAGAGTCTGTACCCTTTGTGCCGAAGTAAGTGCCAATAACATCACCAACTTCAGGGTGAGTTTGTCCAATTCAAGCCCCATCATGGGCGACCACGTCCTGAGCAGGGTCAGTACTTTCCCAATATCCCAGGTGACGTTGTAACGAGGTCTGGGCGGATTGGAATTAAATATTCCCCGCATAAGTTTGGACATCAGTTTATTGGATCCTACCTCCATATTGAGGTAGGATGATAGTGCGCTCCTGGCGCTATTGATGGCACTGTAGCTGAGGTGTTCGTCATGATGTAACCCCGCAAGGAACTCCAGCACATCTGTGATTGAAACGGAGTCATATGCAATGTTCAAGCGGCCGCAGTAGGTTTCCCATTTTCTGATGTGCGATAAATATTGCCGTCTTGTGGACTCCCTGCATGATGCTCCCATGGTACCCATGGTCCTTGATGAGAGACCATACTGCAGTATTGTTAAAGAAGGAACTGCAGATGCTGGAGAATCGAGGGTTACACAAAAAGCTGGAGAAACTCAGCGGGTGCAGCAGCATCTAAGGAGCGAAGGAGATAGGCGACGTTTCGGGTCGAGACCCTTCTTCAGACTGGTCAGGGATCAGGGAAGCGAGAGATATAAACAGTGATGTGGAGAGATAAGGAACAATGAATGTAGATCGGTGAGACCAAGCGGAGGCTGGGCGATCGTTTCGCCGAACACCTCCGCTCGGTCCGCAATAACCAACCCGACCTCCCGGTGGCTCAGCACTTCAACTCCCCCTCCCACTGCGTATCCGACCTCTCGGTCCTGGGCCTCCTCCACGGCCAGAGTGATCAACACCGCAAGTTGGAGGAACAGCACCTCATATTCCGCTTGGGGAGTCTGCATCCTCTGGGCTTAAACATTGAATTTTCTCAATTCTGTTAACCCAGACTGCCTCCCCCCCACCTCTCCTTCAGCCCTCTGGCCCTGACATTCCTTCTCCATCTCCCCCCCCCCCCCCAGTCGCACTAGCTTCTCATTTTCACACCACAAACAGCTTACAATGGCCTGCTTCCTTTATCACCAATACTTTTTTGCATATCTTTCACTCATTGTTCCTTATCTCTCCACATCACTGTTTATATCTCTCGCTTCCCTGATCCCTGACCAGTCTGAAGAAGGGTCTCGACCCGAAACGTCGCCTATCTCCTTCGCTCCTTAGATGCTGCTGCACCCGCTGAGTTTCTCCAGCTTTTTGTGTAACCCTCGATTCTCCAGCATCTGCAGTACCTTCCTAGTGGTCCCATCTGCCCCCACAACTGGTGTTGTTGTCCGTAGCTCCCCAGCCATGGGAGCTTGCGTCTGTTTGTAAGTATACCACCGGACGAGGCACAATGATGGGTTTAAATGAGTTATGGATATTGTCAATCCACCATTGTAACTCAATTTTTGCCTTGAGTGGCAGCTGCACAGGTCTATCAAAATGTCCAGCATTCAATTTTAACACTGAAATCTTGGATCTTTGTAAATTTTGATAATGTAAAGGTCCGAATTGAGCAGCTGGAAAAACTGCTACGATTTTCCCAATTACCTTAGCAGTTTGTCTGATTGATGGTATACTGGCGCAGACCAGGTTCTTGCATGTTTGAATGACATCCCCAACTTTGTTAATTGGTATGGTGGCAATCATGTGATTGGAATCTATCGTGAACCCCAGATAGTCCATGGTCTGTGAAGGACAGAACTTTGATTTATCTGGATGGATAATAAATCCCATTTTTTGGAATATTTCCACAGTGGCTGAAACTGCCAATTTTGCTGATTCCAATGTATGCCCAATAATTAGGATATCATCTAGATAAGCCATGACCGTGTGATTTGCCCTCCTCAGTGTAGCTAACACTGGCTTGAGTAATTTGGTAAACAGTCTAGGGGCTGTGGTAAGCCCATTGGGCAAAGCCTTATATTGCCAAAGTTGATCCATCCAGATGAATTTCAAGAACTTCCTGTGATGTTTCTGAACGGATACTGAATAGTATGCATCTTTCAGATCAATGCATGCCATGAAGCAGCCCTCAGAAATCAAAGATTTGGCTGTTTCAAGCGTGTCCATTTTGAAATGGGTATATTTTACAAAGGTATTCAAATGGGTTAGGTCTATAATGACCCGACATCCTCCATCTTTTTTGGTTTTAGTAAATATATTGGATACAAATTCAATCGGTTCATGTGTAGTTCTTTCTATCACACCTTTCTCTTGTAGTCTCAATATTTCAGCATAGCCTACTGCTGTTTCCTTCCTGGAAAGTGCAAATCTGCGATTTGGCTTATGCTGAGGTGGAGGAATTTGGCCATTTATGAATTCAATCTCATAGCCCTGAATACTTTGTAAAATAAACTCATCTGAGGTGAGGGTTTCCCATGCCTCCTTAAACCCCCGTAGTCTACCCCCAACATGTGAGGTTAGACATGCCAGTGCATGAAAACCAGACCGCCTTACCTTCATGGTTATCGGTGGTCCCTGACATGTTTGGTGGGACGTGGAGGTGCTGGGTGCACTGGTGATATGGAAACCGCATTTTCCATGCTGGCCGTTGAGGGCCTAGCCCTGAAAAAGGCCTGGGCTGTTGAGGCTGTTGGTACATAGGAGGCGCCGGAACGTAGGTCCTTGCTGGCCTATCGGTTTGACCTCGTGGCCTGAAAAAAGGTGTTTTCTTGGCCGTCTGTCTGGTCACGGTGTGTGACCTCATCAGACCCACTGTTTTGGCATGGTCATCTAAATCTTTGACCTGCTTCGGGAGGTCTTCTCTGAATAGTTGTCTGGGTGGTGGTGTAGGAGGTGCTCTACATAACCCCGCAAATTTGGGGTTTAATGTAGGCTTAATGATGCTTTTCCTAAAAGCATTGATTTCATATTGCGTGTTGCAAAGTAGAGCCAGGGCATCCTCCTGTTCGGTGTTCAAATCCACTCCATCCACCGACCTTGCAAACGCGGTAATCCCAGATGTAAGTAACTTCAGGATTCTCTGTAATTTTACTTCCTGAGTTCGAATGCCCGGGCTGATATTGCCCCAAATTGGCATGTTGACAATAGGCACATTGAGCGAATTGCAATTGCCCGGCGCCTTGTGTCTATCCATGGCCTTTGCAAGGACCTCCTCCTATAGCTGATGGTTTGTGAGGAAATCTATGGTAGCAGCCAGCTTGGTATTGAGGGGTTGTCCCGATGATATGGGTAATCCAAACTTGGCTGCCGCGTCCAGGAGCTCTTCCTGTGGAACCTCAGGTGCAACTGGGGCATGTACCAAGATTTCCTCCTCTTCTGGCCTCATGCTACCCATAGATGATGGGGATATGTTCATAAGTCCCCTGGAACTGTGAGTTTCCTGTCTTTGATTGAGCAGGATTTGTTCCATGATCCTCTCCATCCGATCTATGCGCCCTTCATCGTGCGTGAATGGGCGGTTAGAGTCCTCATGCCCGAAGGAACTTCTGAGGCTCCTATCATCGGCCCGTACCTCGTCGAGGTAATATCGGTGCCGTGACGATAAGTCGCTACCAGCCGCCTCAGCGAAACTGAACGACTCCCGCGCGGATTTGCTCATATGCCTTCTTTTGGCTGAGCTGCATCCGGCTGCCTCTGAGGGCATATGCGGTGAGAGGTCGGCACCTAACGCCTCAGCGTGGTGACCCGACATCCGCGCGGGCTTGCCGACTGTCCTTTTCCTGGACCCAGACGGCGTACGGTCCCGTCCAGCCCCCAGCGGGGGAAGCGGTGACCGTGGCGAGACTCCACCTGTGTGACTCCTCCTGGCCCAACTAGGTGGTGAGTCTCTACTGGCCCTTCTTGGTCTGCCAGTGGACTCAGGTCTCGCTGATACACCAGGCCGCAATCTTGCGGCTCCTGGTGAAACCTCTGCCCGAAAAGGGCTAGGTTGTCGAGCTCTATCCCTGGCTCCACTATGAGGGCTCAGGGAGAAGGGCCGTGCAGCAGCACGTAAACCCTCTTTGCTCGCCTCTGCCAACGATCCTGTTGGCGATAATGAAATGGAGTCAGGGTCCACCTGCTCCGGCGCTATGCCGACTTCTTGCTCTGCGGGAACCCCGCTAGAACTCAGCTGTGTCGGTGATTCGGGTCCTGTGACTACAGGGCTCCCCGAATTGCGCGCCTTTTTCCCGGCCCTTCCAGCGGGTGCTGTAGAAGGGAGCTCCGGGATGGGTGGCCGGCAGGTCCTTCCGGATGTCCTGCGGCCCTTACTCCTTTTGTCCATGGTCTCTGTAGGGAAGAAAATACACAAACAGAAAAACCAACCAGCTCAAGGTTGATTATACTTACCTGAGGTGGTCCTTATGAAGGGCTGGTGGTGAGCCGCGCTCCTCCTCCAGCCGTCGACTGCAAATGCGAGCGACGATATGCGTGCTGGCAGGTTCTTCACGAAGTCACTCACGTGACTCCGAAATGAAATTAGTTAGTTATCTAATTGTAGCTAATTACAAAATTCAATGAGAAGATCTAAACATCTATCCATTTCTTAAGAAAAGATAAACTTTTTTAAAATTGCCTAAGTATCCAAATAACATTCACACAATAATCCACAATATAACATAATTTTTAAATCTCATTTTCATGAATTTCTGGGCCAAATGGAAGGAATTTAGTGTTTGATTCCTGTAAATTAATGGCCATTTAAATCAACTAGCGAGTGGGTTTTAGTGGAATGCGGTGGATTGGAACGTTGCGGTTAGCGGTGAAGTCGGCAGGGAAAATACTGTTTGTTCATACATTTTTTTGGAGCCCATTTCGCAACATAAAAATATTATTAAAGCCTCCCGAAAAACCAACTTTTAATATAAAAATGAACTATTTACCTTTTCTTCTCCCCTACGCTAAATCCTTCCGGTTGTCAGTGCTCACGGCTTTTGAAGGTGATTTTTAAATTACTCTAGTTAATAAATAACTTAGAGTAATTTAAAAATACCTTCATTGATGAAAGGTCGGAGCGATTTTTCTTCCGCAACCAAATCGCCCGACATTCATCGATTTGTCCTGCCTGTTGAAAATCGGCACTTTAAGCCCGCCCCCCTCTGAAAGGCGCCAAAATCGCGCACACGGGGAGCGGCAGAAGTGCAGCGCCGCTAAAGGTAAGTTTTGCAACATACCTACATTGTACCCCATAATTTTATGGCTTTTAAGGAAAAAGAATTGAAACAAAGAGAGTGAAGTAGGTGAAAAGAGTTGTGATAGTGAAAGAGCGTGCCAAAGGGGAGGGAAAAAAACCCCTGGCCAAAGAATTAGAGAAAGGGGATTAAGAGATAGACCCTAGAAAAGAAAAAGAAAAAAGAGAGAGAGAAAAAGAAAAAAAAAGCCAGTTATTATATTATATATATCACGCAAAAGGAATCTACCAACTGGATAGTTTTTCATTCCCCCCGACCAAGGCCCGAGGCACTCCTGCACCCTATCTTTGTAGCAATTCTATAAATGCAGACCACGTCTGATAGAAACGGTCTGATTTTCCTGCCAGGCGGAGTCTCATATCTTCCAGATGCAGTGTTTCAATCATAGTTGAAATCCACATATTTAATGTTGGTATACGAGCATTTTTCCAGAATTTTAAGATTAGCTTTTTTCCTATTATTAAGCCGTAATCAAATAGATTCTTTTGATACACATTTAATTCCGAACTACCTTCTGTCATTCTGAAAATAATCCATTCTGGCTTTGGTGTTATTTTAATTTTAAACCCTTCCATACCTCTATGTCTCTCTCTCCCCTGACTCTCGGTCTGAAGAAGAGACTCAACCTGAAACATCAACCATTCCTTCTCTACCAGAGATGCTGCCTGTCCCTCTGAGATACTCCAGCTTTTTGCATCCAACTTTGGTGTAAACCGGCATCTGCAGTTCCTTCCTGCACTTTCTACGTAGGATTTAAACCTATAGACCACAATAGACTGGCAATATATCCCCGTCAGGATGTCCAACTTGGAGGGGAATCTACAGGTGGCCACGTTTGCCTTGTTTGTAGCTCTTGTCTTTTGACGGTAGTGGTGGATTTCAAGAATCAAGAGAGTATTTAATTGTCATAAGTACTGAAAGAGAATGATGCCATTTTTACTTGCAGCAACACAACAGGTTTGCAAACACAATATTTACTACATAATATAATAAGCAAAAAAATAAACCCAAAAAAGGCCAATAATAATAAATAATAAGGCCCAAACTTCCTAATGCAACCAAGACGGTTCATAATTCAGAGTTTAGTTGGGGTTTGTTGGTGGTTGTTGGGAATACTTTCAGACTTCAATGCTTTCAGACTCCTGCACCTTCTTTCCAATGGCAGGAGTGAAATAAGAGTGTTGCCAAGGTTGTGTGGGTCCTTGCTGGGGTTGGCTGCTTTTTGAGGTAATGATTCTTATACATCCCTTCGATGGCAGGGAGGTCAGTACTTGTTGGATTGTGTTGGATTGGACAGAGTCACCACTTTTTTTAGAGCTCTTTTGGTAGGTCTTGTGGAGTATTCTGGCAGAGTAACTGCAGCGAATGTTTGCGACTATGAACACTGCAGCAACTGCACCCCGATGATAAGATATCCGACACGTGGGTGATTTTCTAGCTTACAACAGTACCTCCTCTTTGAAAATATTTTGAAGTCTATGACAGGCTATGTGCTTTGGGACTGTTGAGATTCTGAAAGGTGCTCTAGAAGACCTAGTTCTTTGTTTGCCGCTAATGGCAGTGCAGTGAAGAGGTGTAGGGGAGTGTAGTTCATTCTTCTGAATCATATGTTCCAACAAGCCATGATGACTGGTTGCAGGAGGAGCAGCTGTGGAAAATGATCCATCTTGCTTTAGTGGTTTGCACTGCTGCTGCACATTAAATTCCTATATATTGGTTCTGGGGCACAGCACAGATTACTCAAGAGTATAGCTGACATTCCCAAGCTTGAAGAAAATTGCAAACCTCTTTAATATCTAGCAGCATTGGTAAAAATGAGTGATATTCTCAAACTCTGTCCGCCTACTCCCTCTGGCACAGCACAATGTCTTTATAGTGTATACCATTTTGATGGTACGCCTCTGGGATCTGGCCTCCACATTTCTCTGGTGAAGAGAAACCCAGAGCTCCACCAACCTCTGTAAGAAATTGGGGGTGGCACAGTGGCGCCGCAGTAGAGTTGCTGCCTTACAGTGCCAGAGACCCAGGTTCGATCTGTGAGGAGGATGCTATGAGAATGCAGGGTGATTTGGACAGGTTGGGTGAGTGGGCAGATGCATGGCAGATGCAGTTTAATGAAGAGGTTATCCACTTTGGTAGTAAAAACAGGAAGACAGATTACTATCTAAATGGTGTCAGGTTGGGAAAAGGGGAAGTACAATGGGATCTGGGGGTCCTTGTTCATCAGTCAATGAAAGTAAGCATGCAGGTACAGCAGGCAGTGAAGAAAGTGAATGGCATGTTGGCCTTTATAACAAGATGAGTTGCGTATAGGAGCAAAGAGGTCCTTCTGCAGTTGTATAGGGCCCTAGTGAGACCACACCTGGAGTATTGTGTGCAACTTTGGTCCCCTAATTTGTGGAAGAACATTCTTGCTATTGAGGGAGTATAATCCTGAAGTAGGTTTACAAGGTTAATTCCCGGGATGGCGGGACTGTCATATGCTGAGAGAATGGAGCAGCTGGGCTTGTATACTCTGGAGGTTAGAAGGATGAGAGGGGATCTTATTGAAACATATAAGATTATTAAGGGTTTGGACATGCTAAAGGCAGGAAACATGTTCCCAATGTTGGGGGAGTCCAGAACCAGAGGCCACATTTTAAGAATAAGGGGTAAGCCATTTAGAATGGAGACGAGGAAACACTTTTTCTCACAGAGAGTTGTAAGTCTGTGAAATTCTCTGCCTCAGAGGGCGGTGGAGGCTGTTTCTTTCAATATTTTCAAGAGAGAGCTAGATAAGGCTCTTAAAGATAGCGGAGCCAGGGGATATGGCGAGAAGGCAGGAATGGGGTACTGATTGGGGATGATCAGCCATGATCATATTGAATGGCGGTGGTGGCTCAAAGGGCCGAATGGCCTACTCCTGCACCTGATGTTTATTGTCTATTGATCCTGACTACGGGTGCTGTTTGTATTGAGATTATATGTTCTTCCTGTGACCGCTTGGGTTTTCTCAGGGTGCTCCGGTTTCCTCCCACATTCCTAAGATGTGCAGGTTTGTGGGTTAATTGGTTCCGGTTAAATTGTAAATTGACCCAGTGTGTGTGGGATAGTGCTAGGATATAGTGATCACTGGTCAGCACGAACTCGGTGGACCAAAGGGCCTGTTTCTGTGCTGAATCTCTAAAGTCTAAGTAAAGTCTAAAGTTCCTGCAACACCTTCATTTTAAACGACAGCCCCCTTTGCTTGTAACTATGTCCTTGTTCAAATCGATCCCACTAGTCATATACCCACCTGGCCCCTTTGGGATCTCATATTATTAAGATAATTAGGATCCACCTCTCCTTCTAAACTGCAAAGAAAACAGATAAAACTTCTTTAGCTATTTGTAATCTCCTTCCCAAAAATTAGCTAAGTGACTCTCCTGCGAAGTGCCCAGAACACTAGTATATCCTTTTTGAAACCCAGATGACCAAAACCATGCATAGTTATAAAGGTGAGGCCTTGCCAACATCTCCATGTTAATATATCTCCAAGTCAGGATGGAGTGGAACTTGGATGGAAGCTTCAGGTGGTCACATTCCCCTTGTTTGCAGCCTTTGTCCTTGGTGGTAGAGGTGGTGGATTGCATAGGCACTTCAGGAGTACACTGGGTGAGTAACTGCAGGGAATGTTATACACTGTGCAAACTACAGCCCCTGTGCCCTGGTGTAAAGACCTCTGGAGCAATTTGCATTTCCTGGGGTGGCACAGTGGTGCAGCGGGAGAGTTGCTGCCTTACAGTGCCAGAGACTCGGGCTCGATCCTGACTATGACTGGTATGTTCTCCTTGTGACCGTGTGGGTTTTCACCGGGTGCTCCTGTTTCCTCCCATATTCCAAAGATGCACGGGTGTGTAGGTTAATTGACTTCTGTAAATTGTCCCTGGAGTGGAGGAATAAAATTAGTGCATGGGTGATTGTAGGTTGGCGCAGACTTGGTGGACCGAAGGGCTTGTTTCTTTGCTATATCTCTAGACTAAACTAAACTAAACTAAACTGCTGATTTGGAACAGTTTGAGATTCTGAGAGGTGCTATAGAAGTCCTAGTTCTTTATTTGTCTCTAATGGAAAAGCAGTGAAGAGGTGAAGGGGATTGATCTAGCTCCTCCTTCTGAATCATATGTTCCAACAAGCCATGATGATTGGTTGCAGGAGGAGCAGCTGCGGAAAATGATCCATCGTGCTTTATTGGTTTGCAATGCTGCTGCACATTAAAGTCCTATATATTGGTTCTGGGGTGCAGCACAGATTACTCAAGAGTATAGCTGACATTCCCAAGCTTGGAGAAAAATCCAAACCTCTTTAATATCTAGCAGCGTTGGCAAAGGTGCCTGATATTCTTGAACTCCGTCCATCTACTCCCTCTGGCAAAATGTAGTGTCATTTTAGGTGCACAGTTTTGATGGAGCACTACTCTATTTGCATGGAGTATTTGCATAGGGTCTATTTCCTAAACCCATGACCTCCACCCCCTAAACCAACAAAGGCAGCGAATGTCTGGGCAGTCAGTGGGACCCACATCCCAAGGATGTTTCCAAAAGCAAATGGCAGTGCAACTTCCCAATCACTCAGTGGTTTGATGATTAAATTCTCGCCCCTGTGGTCTAATTATCGCCTATCCCGGCATATCTCTCCTGTTCCAAATGTATTTGAGCCACCCTCCAATTCCAGCCCCTATTACCTCTCTTGATTTTTTTTGTGTTGAACATGTGGTCCTGTTGGTGCAGCCCTGGAGAGTGGAGACCTCCTCCCTGTAAACATAACCACCTGCTGCTTCTCCTGTTGGACTACCCTGCGCGGGTTTTCTCCGAGAACTTTGGTTTCCTCCCACACTCCCAAGACGTACAGGTATGTAGGTTAATTGGCTTGATAAATGTAAAAATTGACCCTAGTGGGTATAGGATAGTGTTAATGTACGGGGATCGCTGGTTGCCCCGGACCCGGTGGGCTGAAAGGGCCTTTTTCCACGCTGTTTCTCTAAACTATTTGTCCCTCTGACTTAGCTTTTAGCTCCCACCTGGGTCCATCTGCACATCAGTCCCCTTTCATCTAGTCCCATCTCCATCTATCACCTCCCAGTCTGTGTCTCCCCCCTCCCCCCCCCCCCCCCTCTCATTTCCATGTACTAACTATTTTCCCTCTACACTCTCATAAGTTCATAAGTAATAGGGGCAGAATTAAGCAATCCGGCCCATCAAGTCTACGCCACCATTCAGTCATGGCTGATCTATCTTTCCCTCTTAACCCCATTCTCCTGCCTTCTCCCTATAACCCCAGACACCCTTACTAATCAAGAAACTATCTATCTCTGCCTTAAACAAATCCATTGACTTGGCCTCCACAGTCTTATGTGGCAATGAATGCCACAGATTCACTACCCTTTGACTAAAGAAATTCCTCTTCATCTCTTTCCTAAAACATCCTCTCCACATCTAGATAGAGTATTGACCTGAAATGTTGGCCACCCTTTTGCCTCCACAGATTTTCTTGACTCACTGACTTCTCCCAGCACGTTAGCTTTTTTCTTTTTTTAAAAAATTCATGTGGCACACAGTCAAATTTTGATTAATATTTCCTCCTGTAAAGGTGAATTATGATGTTTTGCTGCGATCCAGTGTATTTAATATAAACACGTTGCTATTGATGTTGTGTTGTGCTATGGAAGTGGGACAAGATGAAGATTGTAAAGGATGAAATGCAAGTGACTCACTTACTGATCTGACAGCGAGACACAGATGCTGAGGAGGTGAATTAATCAAGCACAAACTAGGCACTTGTTTTTAGTTTAGCAAACCCAATGGTATTTTTTTTCCTGCCTGTGTGTCTACTGTCATTTGTTGCACAACAGTTGGAAAGAAACATGGAAGTCTGGATGAGAAGGGATAGATTTAAAAGAGACCCGGGGGAAATTTTTATCACACAGAGACTGGTGCTTACATGGAACGAGCTGCCGGAGGAAGCTGTTGTGATGGGTACAATGGCAAGATCTAAATTATATTCAGACAGGTATGTGGATAGGAAAGGTTGAGTGATATTGGTCAAATTTCAGGCAAATTGGACAAGTCCAGGTACAAAACCTAGTTGGTGGACCAAAAGTGCCTGTTTCTGTGCTGTATGATGCTATGACCCTGTTTTTAACCTTGGCATCCGTTTATCTGGTGCATCAATTAACACTTTGTGATATGTGTTTGCATAGTACATTCCTTTAAGTAGCAGGATGACTCAATTCCACTAACTACAGTATTTTCATTTTGTACCAGCAGTAGGTATGTCCCAAGTTCACTTGCATTGCACACCAGCACATTTGGACAGCGCTTTTCATTTTTCTTCCAACGTTTCTCCACATTCTTCCCATTCCTCTCACTCGTGGCAAGTTATCATTTAGTGTCAGGAATAGTGTTGGTTTTGGGATCGTAGAGGCACTCTCTACTCCCAGTCAGGAATTAAAGGCAGGCTTCAAGCAGTTGAATAAAAGCATCTGGGCTGAGACTATGGTGCAGTGCTGAGAGATTGCCAACAAAACATTAAACTAAGGCACCTTCTTCTATCTTGAAAGAACAACATTTCCCAGTGCCCTGATCAATACTGCCAGATGTTCTGGTATCACCTGGTTCTAGGAAAGAAGTTGAGTTTGGCTTATTGCCATGTGTACCGAGGTACAGTGAAAAGCTTTTGTTGCGTACAAAGCCAATACATGATTACAATCAAACTATCCACAGTGTATAAATACACGATGAAGGGAATAATCTTTAGTGCATGATGTAGCTGTTTAGTAGCTGTTCATGAGTCTGATGATGTGGGACTTCAGGCTTCTGCAGCTCATGCTCGATAGTAGCAGTGAGAAGAGGGCATGACGAAGGGCGAAGGTGGAGTTCTTGTAGGTGCCACCTTCTTGAGTCAGCACCTCATGTAGATGCTCTTGATTAGTTTAGTTTGGGTTAGTTTAGAGATACAGTGCGGAAACAGGCCCTTCCGGCTACTGAGTCAGCGCCGACAAGCGATCCCCGCACACGAACACTATCCTGCACATACCAGGGACAATTTTACAATTTTACCAAGCCAATTAACCTACAAACCTCTACATCTTTGGGGTGTGGGAGGAAACCGGAGCACCCGGGAGAAAACCCATGCAGGTTACGGCCGAGAACGTACAAACTCCATACAAACAGCACCCCCAGTCAGGATAGAACCCGGCTCTCTGGCTCTGTCAGGCAGCAACTCTTGTGCCACCATGCTGCCCTGATTGTGCACCATGATGCTGATGAGGACTGTGTCCATGATGATCCAGGTTGAGCCTAGCTCTCTCTGCAGCCTCCTACATTTCTGTGTGTTGGAATTAATCTTATGAAGTCAATGGGTATTTTTAAGGTGGAGATTGACAGATTCTTGATTAGTTAGAGTGTTAAGGGACATGGGGAGAAGGCAGGAGAATGTGGTTGAGGGCAATTTATAGATCAGCCATGATTGAATGGTGGAGTAGATTTGATGGGCTGAATGATTTAATTCTGCTCCTATGACTTATGAACTTATAAATTTATGAAATGCCATACCAGACCATAATGCAACCAGGAGGATCTTATCTACAGTACCTCTGAAGAAGTTTGTTAAAGAGATGGCCAGCTATAAATTCTTTACTGGCCTGTGATCTCCTGACATCCCATTTCTGTCATCGATGATTAGTTCCTTGATTTTCTTGGTGGTGAAAGAAATGTGGAAGTGGATGGATAATAAGTGATGGAATGACTCCAATCTAGAATGTGCTACCAGCAGCGGTACTGGAAGTAGTTACTCCTCAAACATTTAAGAAGTATGAAATGAAATTGTGCAAAGCATGTTTAGTAAGTTTGCAGATGACAATAAATTAGGTGGTATCGTAGATAGTGAAGATGGTTTAAAAGAATTAAGGTGGAATCTTAATCACCTGGGCAAGTGGGCTGAGGAATGGCAAATGGAGATAAAATCAGATAAATGTGAGTTGCTCATTTTGAGAAGTCAAACTAAGGCAGGACCTTCACATTGAACGTATGGACCCTGAGGAATGTTGTAGAACAGAGTGATCTAGGAGTACAAATACCGAGTTCCTTGAAAGTGGCTCACAGGTACAACCCGTACTCACTCGCAAAGATCCCTGCTGCACCATGGAGCAATGTGATTAAAGACCAGACTGTGAGTAGCCCAAGTCACTGCGAGGAAGGGGGAACACAGTATCCTGCACTTAGTGCAGAGATGCTGCAATCTGACAGTACTGCTTGTGGCTAAAGCATCAGATACTAATAAATGAATGTAGGGATGAGAGTACTTGTGAAATTACTACGACAGTAGGGATCCATGAAAGGACGCAAAGTGCGCAGGACGCAAAGGACGCAAAGGGTGGCACAGTGGTGCAGCGGTAGAGTTGCTGCCTTACAGTGCCAGAGACCCGGGTTCAATCCTGACTTCGGGTGCTGTCTGCCTGAGGTTTGTACATTCTCCCTGTGACCTTCATGGGTTATCCCTTGGTGCTCCAGTTTCCTCCCACACTCTAAAGACGTACAGGTTTGTAGGGTAATTGGCTTTAGTAAAGATTGCAAATTGTCCGTCATGAGTAGGATGGTGCTAGGGCATGTGAATCGCTGGTCGGCGCGGGCTCAGTGGGCTGAAAGGCCCGTTTCGCGCTATATCATATAGCAATGTTACAAAATTTTAGTTCCTGAGGATTGGCGGGTAGCAAACGTAACCCCTCTTTTTAAGAAGGGGGGGGACAGAGAAAACGGGGAATTACAGACCAGTTAGTCTAACATCGGTAGTGGGGAAACTGCTAGAGTCAGTTATTAAAGATGGGATAGCAGCACATTTGGAAAGTGGTGAAATCATTGGACAAAGTCAGCATGGATTTACGAAAGGTAAATCATGTCTGACGAATCTTGTGGAATTTTTCGAGGATGTAACTAGTAGCGTGGATAGGGGAGAACCAGTGGATGTGGTGTATCTGGACTTCCAGAAGGCTTTTGACAAGGTCCCGCATAAGAGATTAGTATATAAACTTAAAACATACGGCATTGGGGGTTCAGTATTGATGTGGATAGAGAACTGGCTGGCAAAAAGGAAGCAAAGAGTAGGAGTAAACGGGTCGTTTTCACAATGGCAGGCAGTGACTAGTGGGGTACCGCAAGGCTCGGTGCTGGGACCCCAGCTATTTACAATATACATAAATGATCTGGATGAGGGAATTGAAGGCAATATCTCCAAGTTTGCAGATGACACTAAGCTGGGGGGCAGTGTTAGCTGTGAGGAGGATGCTAGGAGACTGCAAGGTGACTTGGATAGGCTGGGTGAGTGGGCAAATGTTTGGCAGATGCATATAATGTGGATAAATGTGAGGTTATCCACTTTGGTGGCAAAAATAGGAAAGCAGACTATTATCTAAAAGGTGGCCGATTAGGAAAAGGCGAGATGCAGCGTGACCTGGGTGTCATGGTACACCAGTCATTGAAAGTAGGCATGCAGGTGCAGCAGGCAGTGAAGAAAGTGAATGGTATGTTAGCTTTCATAGCAAAAGGATTTGAGTATAGGAGCAGGGAGGTTCTACTTCAGTTGTATAGAGTCTTGGTGAGACCACACCTGGAGTATTGCGTGCAGTTCTGGTCTCCAAATCTGAGGAAGGACATTATTGCCATAGAGGGAGTGCAGAGAAGGTTCACCAGACTGATTCCTGGGATGTCAGGACTGTCTTATGAACAAAGACTGCATAGACTCGGTTTATACTCTCTAGAATTTAGGAGATTGAGAGGGGATCTTATAGAAACTTACAAAATTTTTAAGGGGTTGGACAGGCTAGATGCAGGAAGATTGTTTGCGATGTTGGGGAGGTCCAGGACAAGGGGTCACAGCTTAAGGATAAGGGGGAAATCCTTTAGGACCGAGATGAGAAGGACTTTTTTCACACAGAGTGGTGGGTCTCTGGAACTCTATCACAGAGGGTAGTTGAGGCCAGTTCATTGGCTATATTTAAGAGGGAGTTAGATGTGGCCGTTGTGGCTAAGGGGATCAGAGGGTATGGAGAGAAGGCAGGTACGGGATACTGAGTTGGATGATCAGCCGTGATCATATTGAATGGGGGTGCAGGCTCGAAGGGCCGAATGGCCTACTCCTGCACCTAATTTCTATGTTTCTATGTTTCTATGTTTCTATGTTTCTATGCTTTAACTCAGCTGATAAGGCAGCATCTCACTCTTTCTTCCAAAGAAGGGTCTTGACTCAAACAATCACAGTGATGCAGAGGTAGAGTTGCTGCCTTAAAGGCCTGTCCCACTTAGGCAACTCTTTAGGCGACTGCCAGGGACTAGTTTTAATGGAATTCACCTACGACACCTAGCAACAACCTACGACAGCACTTAGGACAACCTACGACAACCTATGATAGCAAAAACTGTCACCACTGTCGCCGAAAATATTTCAACATGTTGACAATTTTGCGGCAATCGCCTGTAGTTGCCCAAGAAATCACCTAAGTGGGACAGTCCCATTACAGTGCCAGAGACCCGGGTTTGATCCTGACTATGGGTTCTGTCTGTCTGGGGTTTGTATGTTCTCCCTGTGACCAAGTGGGTTTTCTCTGAGTGCTCCGGTTTCCCCCCACACTCCAAAGACATACAGGTTTGTAGGTTAATTGTCTTCGGTAAATTCTAAATTGGCCCTAGTGTGTAAGATAGTGCTAGTGTACCAGGTGAATACGGTCAGCGCTGATTTGGTGGGCCGAAGGGCCTGATTCCTCACTATATCTCTAAAGTCTAAAGTCTAAAGATGCTGCCTGACCTGCTGAGCTACTCAAGCAATTTGTGTCCCTTTGTGCATCTGCAGTTTCTTTTTTTTTAAATGAGATACAGCACGGAAACAGACCCTTCGGCCCACCGAGTCCATGCCAACCAGTGATCACCCTGTACACTGGCACTATTCCACACACTGGATACAATTTACAGAAGCCAATTAACCTACAAACCTGTATGGATGTGGGAGGAAACCGGAGCACCCGGATAAAACTAACGCAGTCAAGGGGAGAATGTACAGACAGCACCCTTGTTCAGGATTGAAATCAGGTCTCTGGCGCTGTAAGATAGCTGTTCTACTGCTGCACCACTGTGCCATTGTTGCTACACGACAATGCTCTGGGTAGGTTTCAAGACCAGCAAGATCAGGTGTGGTCTCACTACATTGCAACATGATAATGCCCTGGGTAGGTTTCAAGACCAGCAGCCACAATTCTTCGAATTTAATCAGATCCAAATCCCTCCATGGCAACTGGAAAATTTAATTTCAGTTAATGAAATGAAGTTGGAACTTGAAAAAAATTGGTAGCCTCATTAATTGGTTTGCTGGTTTAATAATGACCTTCAGGGTAAAATTCTGCCATGTTTTGGTCTAGATGAAAGTTCGGACCATTGATGTGATTAACTGTGCTTTGAGCGCAGGAGCAAATAAAGATGTAAGGTCTATTGCAGAATTGTAGAGATGTACCGCACAGAAATGGGAACTAAAAGAACTGCAGATGCTGGTTTACAAAATAACACAAAGTACTTGAATAATTCCACATGTCAGGCAGCATGTCTGATGGACATGGGTAGGAGACGTTTCGGGACGAGACCCTTCCACAGCTATATCACCTCTTCCGGCAGCTCTTTCAGGATGTTCATCACACTCTGTGTGAAAAATATTCCGCTCAGATCTCCAGATGACGATGTTGCCAACAGAGTCTCCACATCCTGCGCATGAAGTTCTAAAGATTTTACATTATTCACAACCTGCTAAGTGAGTTGCACTTGTTTCTCTGTGAAGGAGAATAGTTTGTGACCTTTTGTTCCAATATCTGTTGAAAAGGAAATGCACATTGATGATGTTGGGGGGGGGGGGGGGGGGGGGACGACTCCTGCATAGTTTGCCAGGCCCATTTACTCAGTGGGTAGGACTTCAATGAGAGCCAGTCTGAGGAAGGATCTCGATCCGAAACGTCACCCATTCCTTCTCTTCAGAGATGCTGCCTGTCCCGCTCAGTTACTCCAGCATTTTGTGTCTACCTTCGGACTTCAATGGGAAATGGGCACAATCATTTCAAAACATGTACAGAAGACGTCTTTGTGCACATTACTCAGATTAACGAAAGACACATATTAAAGGCATAAAAAAAGGCACAAATCCATGTTCTGTGGCAGTGGAGTTTCAAGCTTACAGGACTAGTTCAGCTGGGATACTGCATTCAATATTGGACCCTGCATCCTAAGAAAGATTTCTTTATCCTGGAATGGGGTTGCCAAGCATCTTTACCATATTACTGTCAGGATCTAGAAGAGATTGCTCTTGTAAAATCTGGCCGTATTCCCTTAAACTTAGAAGATTAATGTAAGATGTATTAGTTTATTAATCCTGATAGGAAAAACTATCATTAGCAGGAAATATTGTTTCACATAAATGTAGTGAAGATCAGATGATTTCTGCATAGGGCTATGGGGGCTTCATCAATTAACATTAATAAGAGGTAGGATTAGTTTTAGTTTAGTTTAATTTAGTTTAGTTTACTTTATTTTAGTTATTATCACATGTACAGAGATATAGTGTAAAGCTTATTCTGTATGCTATCTAGTCAAATTATACTATTCATGAGAACAATAGATTCCTCTCTAGAAAAGCACGCAGAGAGTCATCACGTTCAATGCCACCTTGGCACTTCCAAGTCTTTGAAGAGTCTGATCTTGGCCCAAAGAGATAAGCAATTTCTTATATTCCCACTGGAAGGCTCGTTGCCCTGGCAGCAGTGGAGCAACAAAGTAGGGGTGGACCTAGCCTAGTGTGATGCTGCCTGCTCCTTCCACCACCGCTCTGTGCAGTGGCTGTAGGCTGTGCTCATGCCATTCACTCACCCGGCTGTTGTAGGACCCCCCAAGGCTGCCACCATCAACACCATCACATTGACACGAGGAAAAGAGTTATGCCCCTGTCCCACTCATGAAACCTGAACGGAAACCTCTGGAGACCTTGCGCCCCACCCAAGGTTTCCGTGAGGTTCCCGGAGGTTCCAGCCACTCTCCATGAGTCACCAGAGGTTTTGGTTACTTGCCTGGAAAGCCTCGACCGAAGCGTGAGCTGCATCTCCTGATCAAAGATCCTATAGAATATTTGCTACCGACCGCACACGCACACGCATCGCGAAGGTGGGGGCCAGGGACAGCGGAGGAGCGCTGTCTGCACGATGAAGAGGAAGGTAAACGGCTGCCACAGAGCAGGGTAAGTCCTTTAGAGAGCGCAGGAGGAAGGGAGAGAAGGGGAGAGATGGGGGGGAGAAGGAGTGGAGACGGATTTAAGAAGTTTAATAAAGTTAGCGGGCATTTTACCTTCCGGCGGGTCTTCTAGGTCCTGAAAACCAAAGATCTGACAGGATCTTTGCTGAAAACTCCAATGAGCCAATCAAAATGGCCGGTCAGTGAAGGAGATTGCCTTCGACTGCCTGTAAGTAAATAGCAACCCAACTCCACTGGCTTCGACCACACCGCAACCTATTTTTAGTCGAGGCTGTTTTTAAAAAAAAAAATCGCAAGAGCATAGAAAAAGCCTCGACTACGTGGAAACCACTTTCCACCATTAGGGAGAGTGACCGGAACCTCACGGAAACCTTGAGTGGGGCGCAAGGTCTCCAGAGGTATCCGTTCAGCTTTCCTAAGTGGGACAGGGGCATTAGAAAACCTGAAATATTGACTGATTTTTGTGGATGCTGTTTGAACTGTTGCATCCTCCCAAGCTTTTTCTGCTGGTGTTCACTCAGGGAAATCATTAGGATTGATGGAGGCTGATCTTCAGAGCCCTAGGATGTTGCTGCGGGAGTTCCTTAGAAGAATGGCCTGTTTTCCACAGCCTTCAACTGCTCCATTACATCAGTCATAAGGCCAGGCATCAGACTGATTGTCATTGATGCCACAATGTTTTCAAAGCTTCTCAGATAACAAAGCTAATTGTGTTCCACAGAATAAAACTTGTAAAACATATCTATGGCAATTTTTATCATTATGCATTCTTACAGCAGCAACAACAAAGCATTAACAAAGCTGTTTTAATGAAATAAAGGTTGCTTCAGAGTGGATTAACCAGGTAAAATACCATAAAGACTTATTAGGCTTGGTTATCAAGAGCCAGATCGGGGATTAACTTGTATAAGAAGGAACTGCAGGTGCTGGAAAATCGAAGGTAGACAAAAATGCTGGAGAAACTCAGCGGGTGAGGCAGCATCTATGGAGCGAAGGAAATAGGCAACGTTTCGGGCCGAAACCCTTCCTCGGTCTGAATAAGGGTCTCCATAGATGCTGCCGCACCCACTGAGTTTTTCCAGCATTTTTGTCTACCTTCGGGGATCAACTTATTGGGTACGATAGCCATAGTCATAAAGTGTGTAAAAGTGTAGCTGAATGAATCGGCGTCAACTCTTATGCACCCATTACCACTATCCTATGCCAAACCAAATTTATTTTCCTCACATTCGCATCAACCTCCCCCAAATTCTGCCCGTCACCCCAAACACCAGGACATTTTACATTGTCCAATCATTGTCCAACCAGGCGGCTCTGACCTGTGCGAGTAAACAGCAGCACCCCCACAAAGATGAGACGAGGAAAACATTTTTCACCCAGAGAGTTGTGAATCTGTGGAATTCTCTGCCACGGAGGGCAGTGGAGGCCAATTCACTGGATGTTTTCAAGAGAGAGTTAGAATTAGCTTTGGGCTAAAGGAATCAAGGGATATAGGGAAAAAAGCAGGAACAGGGTATGATCACATTGAATGGTGGTGCTGGCTCGAAGGGCCGAATAGCCTACTCCTGCACCTATTTTTCTATGTTTCTAAAGTTGTAAGGACAGCATGGAGTCAAGGAAAGAGCATTCAGGTCACGTCACGTCCCTGTTTCCACCAATCTTTCCACCACCACGCACAAGAAGCGACAAGACAGACACCATTGTCTGCAGATGCCGAGAAGTGTGTTCAGCTCTGGCTGAACAACTTCTAATCTTGTATGTGGACTCGATAAGAAAAAAAAGAGACAACATGCAAATCCATACAGGGGTGCTCCCGGCAAGTGCCACGGCAACTGAGCTGGAGTGGACCAGGCCTGATCAAGGCCGGACTGGGCCAGCAGCAGCCATGAATAAGGGTGAGCTGGACAAGGACCACTTTGAATAAAGGATAAGGATAACAACAATAGACAATAGACAATAGGTGCAGGAGTAGGCCATTCGGCCCTATGAACCAGCACCACCATTCAATGTGATAGAAACATAGAAACATAGAAAATAGGTGCAGGAGTAGGCCATTTGGCCCTTCGAGCCTGCACCGCCATTCAATATGATCATGGCTGATCATCCAACTCATCCCGTACCTGCCTTCTCTCCATACCGTCTGATCCCCTTAGCCACAAGGGCCACATCTAACTCCCTCATAAATATAGCTAATGAACTGGCCTCAACTACCCTCTGTGGCAGAGAGTTCCAGAGACCCACCACTCTCTGTGTGAAAAAAGTCCTTCTCATCTCGGTCCTAAAGTATTTCCCCTTATCCTTAAGCTGTGACCCCTTGTCCTGGACCTCCCCAACATCGGGAACAATCTTCCTGCATCTAGCCTGTCCAACCCCTCATGGCTGATAATCCCCAATCAGTACCTCATTCCTGCCTTCTCCCTGTCACTGAGAACATTTACTTGGCTTATCCCATCAATAAACTTTTTTTAATATATCAACTTCTTTTGTGTTGAACTTCCTTATTTGTAATGTGCTTGTTATCAATAATTTTACACATGTCCCTGATTTTTGCCGGTTTGCCTTTAATTATGTATATGCCTGCCTTTGGTTCTGTAATGTCTGTATCAATTAAACAAATTGCTTGTGTTTGCATGGTGCCTTGTGTGACCTCAGAGGATCTCAAAAACACTTTACAGTTATTGGAATACTTTTGACACGTAGCCACCATTGTAAAATTGCAAAATCAGCACTTAACTTGCACACAACAAACTGCACAGACCAATTATGAGCAGGGGGTGTGTTTTAATTGATATTGGTCGAGGGTTATATGATGGGCACTGGGGTGGATGATCCATTATTTCTATATTGCACAATTACCAGTGTCCAAGCTTCTTCTTCAGGTAACCAGGAGTGTGTGAAAGATTCTGGATCTCCCTGTCCCAGGCATATCTGAAAGGAAGCTGGTCCAAGAGGATACATACGATAGGATACGATAAAGTTTATTCATCCCTGGAGGGAAATCGGTCTGATAACAGTTACGACATACAAGGTACACAAAAACTTGAAATTAAAAGTGAAAGCAAAAAGAAAAAGACAAGCGACTGTTGGCTGGCTACTGTGTGCACAGCACCTTCACTGGAGCAAATGAACAAACAAACACAGACAGACTTATCCCCTGGGCAGAAGATTCTAAACTAGAGTGCCCCCCCCCCTTCCCCCACACTGGGTCCCCCTTTGTTCTCCCACCGTCTCTCACGGTGGTCCCCGCATGCCGGGTACCCATTGTTCTTCACAGCAGTCCCCCCACTCCGGGTCCCCATTGTCTTCCCCTCCTCCCTCACGCTCATCGACCGCGAGGCCCCACCATCACCACCGAGGCTCCTGCCTCCGCCGAGGCTCCCACTGCCGACGGGGCTCCTGCTGCCACCACCAAAGGCTCCTTCGGCCCAGACAGGCCTCCACATTCCCCTGGAAGGTCTGTGGGGCGAGGTGGGCCTACCGGGGCGTATTCCAGTCTTCAGTTGTCGTTGTGGTCCTCGGCAGTACGGTTGTTCGGCGGGCGGATCGGGCATGCGCGGCTCCCTGGGACACTCCCGCTCTCCGGGACACCTCCTGCCATGGGACACAATTCTAATTCTACTCCTATTCCTTGACCTTAATCCACCTTGAGAAAAGCCTAATAACAATTTCTAGAGAAGGCCATGTTGCACAATCTTCAATTTTTGGGAATACAGTGGATTTCCATACGTAACGCTGCACAGCCGAGATCTTTAAAGGAATTTCTCGAAGGAAGAATGAATCCTTGAGTTTAACATATTTCTCCGATCTTTCAACGCCCGACACTGAAGCTACCCAACACCACGTGACCACATTGTATTTGGGATGTCACCATCTCAGAGACTGACCAATTTAAAATGAGCTCTCTGCAATTAATTGTCTCAATAATTCTGCACAGTGTATAAAATCATTCTGAGGAATAGATCGGTTAAACGCACAGAGTCTCTTGCCCAGAGTAGGTGAATCCAGGAACAGAGGACATAGGGTAGGTATGTTACAAAACTTACCTTTAGCGGCGCTGCAGTTCTGCCGCTCCCCGTGTGTGTGACTTTGGCGCCTTTCAGAAGGGGGCGGGCTTAAAGTGCCGTTTTTCAACAGACAGGGAAAATCGATGTATGTCGGACGATTTCGTTGCGGAAGAAAAATCGCTCCGACATTTCATGAATGAAGGTATTTTTAAATTACTCTAAATTATTTATTAACTAGAGTAATTTAAAAATCACCTTCAAAAGCCGTGAGAGCCGACAACAGGAAGGATTTTGCGTAGGGAAGAAAAAAAGGTAAATAGTTTATTTTTATATTAAAAGTTGTTTTTTCGGGAGGCTTTAATAAATGCTTCAATCTATAATAACTGAAAATTTCATTGAGTTCTCTTAATTTTTAAGAAAGTTATGGGCTTTTAACTGTTCCAGATCACAGCTTTTGAGTTAAGTCAATTGAAAGGCAATGGGGAACAAGATGCTAATTTCCGAGTATGAATATGGCCATAACTTTCTTAATACTGAAGATATGAAAGTGAATTAGGTGTCAAATTAAACTTCTTTTTATGCTTTATCTGATGGGATAAATTTCAGACTTGATTTTTAAAATCTCAAAATTTTGTAACATTGCTGCATAGGGTCAAGGTGAAGGGGAAAAGATTTCATAGAAATCTGAGGGGTAACATTTTAACACAAAGAGTGGTGGGTGTATGGAACAAGCTGCCAGAGGAGGTAGTTGAGGCAGGGACTATCCCAATGTTTAAGAAACAGTTTGACAGGTACATGAATCGGACAGGTTTGAAGGGATATGGGGCAAACGCAGGCAGATGGGAGTAGTGTAGCTGGGACATGTTGGTCGGTGTGGGCAAGTTGGGCCAAACTGCCTGTTTCTATGCAGTATCACTCTATGACTCTTGGAAGTAACTCCATAACACATGAATACATTTGCCATTGAAATTAGCTTTTGAAAAGTACATGCACTTTATTGCGCTCTCAACTGTTCTTGCAATAAACTAACTCCGTACAGGTCAAGACAAAGAAGTGGGAACTCTATAGTTCAATCTCTAGGTGGAATTAATTCACTAGGTAACAAGACGTTGAGATATAGGAAGAAAGAACGTAAATGTGTTTGCCTTTCTCAACCTTGTGATGTCCTTGTGATGTCCATGTCAGTGAATATGGTTCATTTTCTGTTGATATCATCAGAAACCTGGAATCTGAAGCATTTCAGAGTGTGTTCTCAAATTGCTGTTGTGACCACTGAAAATGCCTTTAGTTTGTAGGTGGAAAACTGAAGAGAGTTGATAGGAAGTTGTGGAGAATAAAATGGGACGGGTGTAAATGATTGCTGGATAGTCGTCTCGGAGTTGGTGGGCTGAATGGCCTGTTTCAATGCTGTGTTACTCTGCGACTCCATCGCTCAATAATGGTAGCTGTTTCAACACTTCTTGTGAGTTAGGAAGAGCAGGAATTTTCATCTCAGGATCCTCAAAGGATGCCCCCACTCTGTCCCATTGGATCCACAAGGATCCCTTCCTCCACCCCAAGGAAACATGTTGTTGATGCTCTCTTCACTTGGTAACTTTAGAGTTGATGTACACACTTCCCCATAAATATCAGAGATAATTTCCCATTGTTCAAGTATTTTTAATATTAAACTAGAGTTACCGAAAACACGTTACAGGTGATCTTGGAAAGTTTGTCCAAGAATGTAGTCCAAAAATATATATTTTCAAAAATAGAACATTCAATAGGCATTGTTCAACGTTTGGCCATCTAATCAATACCATCCGGCACAGTGTGCAGGGTGGCACAGTGTCACAGCTGGCACATCTGCTGCCCTATAGCGCCAGCGACCCGGGTTCAATCCCGGTGGCGTCGGGTGCTGCCTGTATGGAGTTTGCGCATTCTATGTGACCAAGTAACTTTTCTCTGGGAGCTCCGGGGAAGGGGTCCCCCACCATACCAAAGATGTGCGGGTTGTAGGCTAATCGGCCTCTGTAAATAGCTCCTAGTGTTTAGGAAGTGGTGGTGAAAGTAAGATAACATAAAACAAGTGTGAATGGGTGATCGGTGGTGGGTGTGGACTTTGGGGGCCAAACAGCCTGTTTTCACGCTGTATCTTTCTAACAATTCAATCATTCCATTCCTACTGGTCAGCCAGTCCTCTGTTATATTACTGCCAACAGGAGCCACAAGTAAGAAGGCAAAGTAATTTCCATTATGGAATAGTCAGTGAGAACGTAAAATGATATTGCTTAATCAGATCGGTGCAATAAAATAAAATTAGTTGGATGGAAAGACAGAGAAATTGGGATTCTTGTTTCAACTTAAAGGGAAAAGATGTCCAACATTATGATGGAGTAATTAGTGAGAAATACCAGTGGGGGAGGGTTGATAACCGGAAGTCACAGGCTCGGAAAGAGCTTGAGAGTGATCAGGAGATCATTTACTAGACAATTAATTAAAAAATTCAGAATGCAAGTCGTAAAAGGGTAGATGGAAATAGATTTAGCGAGAACAGTTAAACGTGAATTGAATTATACTTGAGAGGAAAAGCAACATTTGGAGACTGCGAGGAAAAGGCAGGGAGGTGGAACTAATTGGACAGCTCTCTCAGAGACAGTACGAGCAGAATGGATTAAATGGCCGTCTTGTGTCCCACAGACTTTGATTCTACGACTCCGAAAAATTATTGCTTGTGCACTCTTCCATCATCATTGAAAATGATAGTATACCAGATGCAAAATTACGACTATGTAAATTGTTTGATGGACGCACAAGGGTATTTGGGATGTTTATTAATGATGACAGAAGCTCAATAGATAGATGAGCTGGAAAATGTCCATAAAAGAAAGTATGCTGGCCAAAAGCTAATGTTGGCATTGAACATTACCTCAATGACTAAGCCCTGCCTTTATCTATGTTTTGCCACCTTCCTCAAAATTGGCGGAGACCTGAAGGACTTAATTCCAGTCTGAGGAACAATTAGTAGCAATGTTACAAAATTTTGAGATTTTAAAAATCAAGTCTGCAATTTATCCCAGCAGATAAAGTATAATAAGAAGTTTAATTTGACACCTAATTCACTTTCATATCTTCAGTAGTAAGAAAGTTATGACCATTTTCATACTCGGAAATTAGCATCTTGTTCCCCATTGCCTTTCAATTGACTTAACTCAAAAGCTGTGATCTAGAACTGTTAAAAGCCCATAACTTCCTTAAAAATTAAGAGAACTCAATGACATTTTCAGTTATTATAGATTGAAGCATTCTGAAACAAATATGAAACAATCTTACTTAGATGACCTGAAATTAAAGCATATAATTAGTTAGTTATCTAATTGTAGCTAATTACAAAATTCAATGAGTAGATCGAAACATCTATCCATTTCTTAAGAAAAGATAAACTTTTTTTTAATTGCCTAAGTGTCCAAATAACATTCACACAATAATCCACAATATAACATAATTTTTAAATCTCATTTTCATGAATTTCTGGGCCAAATGGAAGGAATTTAGTGTTTAATGCCTGTAGATTAATGGCCATTTAAATCAACTAGCGAGTGGGTTTTAGTGGAATGCGGTAGATTGGAACGTTGTGGTTTGCGGTGAAGTCAGGAGGAAAAATACTGTTGGTTCATACATTTTTTTGGACCCCATTTCGCAACATGAAAATATTATTAAAGCCTCCATAAAAACCAACTTTGAATATAAAAATAAACTGTGTACCTTTTTTTCTCCCCTACGCAAAATCCTTCCCGTTGTCGGAGCTCACGGCTTTTGAAGGTGATTTTTTAATTACTCTAGTTAATAAATAATCTAGCGTAATTTAAAAATCCCTTCATTAATGAAATGTCGGAGCGATTTTTCTTCCGCAACGAAATCGCCCGACATGGATCGATTTGCCCAGTCTGTAGAAAAACGGCACTTTAAGCCCGCCCCCCTCTGAAAGGCGCCAAAGTCACGCACACGGGGAGCGGCAGAACTGCAGCGCAGCTAAAGGTAAGTTTTGTAACATACCTACAATTAGCTAAGTTAAGCAACTAGATAAGTTGTCTGAAGAGGGGTCTGAAACCGAAATGTCACCCATTCCTTCTCTCCAGCGATGGTGCCTGTTCCGCTGAGTTACTCCAGCTTTTTGTGTCTACCTTCAAGTTAAACAATTAGATGGATAAACTTATTTAAACTCGTCCTGGCCAATTCTTCTGTGGAAGATGTATCCGTCCATGGTGGCATTAGTTAGAGTGAACACAGCATAGTCCTCATGGAATCAAAATGCTGCCTTCATACCAAGGACACTCTTCATTGTGCTGTGTGGTGCAACAACCGTACACAATGGGATCTGAAATGTCACCCATTCCTTCTCTCCAGAGATGCTGCCTGTCCCGCTGAGTTATTCCAGCTTTTTGTGTCTATCTTCTCCTGCCTCACCTGTCCTGTGATCTGGGCTCAATTCTAACCTCTGGTGCTGTCTGAGTGAAGTTTGCATATCGTTGGTGATTACGCAGTTTCCTCCAGATGCTCCAGTCTCCTCTCATATCCCAAAGCAAAGCTGGTTTGTAGGTTAATTAGTTACTGTGAATTAGCCCTTGTGCCGGTGGGTGGTAGGAAATGCAGAGGGAGGTGATGGATTTGTGGGAGCGAATAGGTCCCAGGGAAATAGTGGCTGGATGGATGGATCAGTTTGCATTATTCTGATGCCAGCATAGACTTAATGGGCCAAGTGGTTTCTTTCAAGGGATGGCACTGTGGTGCAACAATTAGACTGCTGATCCCCAGGTTCCGGAATCCAGACCAAATTGAGATCTCCGGTGCAGTTTGTGTGGCATTTGCTTGTCCTCACTGCAACCATGTGTATTTCCCTGGAATGATCTGATTTCATCCCACATCCCAAAGACACATTGCGAGACCATTCATGAATGTCTGGATAGCATGTAAACAAAAGCTTTTCGCTGTAACTCAGTTAACATGACAATAATAAACTAAACTCTATGAATTACCCCTAATGTAGGTATGTGACAGAAGAATTGGAGGGAGTGATGGGCATGTGGGAAAGAATAGGTTATAGTGAAATAACTAAAGGAATGGGACTAATGGGAGCTTTGCGAGCCCACATAGGCGTGATGCTATAAGAATATATGAGAAAATACATCTATCATTCTTTCAACACTGATTCATTATGGAGATTCATAATTCATTATTGCATCCGCTGCTCTAGATGTCAGCTGATCTATATCGGTGAGAGCAAGCGGAGGCTTGGCGATCGTTTCACCGAACATCTCCGCTCCGTCCGCAATAACCAACCCGACCTCCCGGTGGCTCAGCACTTCAAATCCCCCTCCCATTCCATATCCGACCTCTCTGTCCTGGGCCTCCTCCATGGCCAGAGTGAGCAACACCGCAACAGCACCTCATATTCCGCTTGGGGAGTCTGCATCCTGGTGCATGAACATTGAATTCTCTCAATTCTGTTAACCCTTGCTGTCTCCTCCCCTTCCCACCTCTCCCTCAGCCCTCGGGCTCCTCCTCCTCCTTTTTCCTTTCTTCCCCCCCACCTCCCCCCACCCCCTATCAGTCTGAAGAAGGGTTTCAGCCCGAAACGTTACCTATCTCCTTCGCTCCATAGATGCTGCTGCACCCGCTGAGTTTCTCCAGCATTTTGTGTACCATCGATTTCCCAGCATCTGCAGTTCCTTCTTTAACAATTCAATATGGAGAGTAGCAGAGATATCAGGAGTCCTGCAAGTACCTAATGTTAAGTATCAAACAGACAAAACTGCAATACGGGATTACATACAAACTGACTATCAAAAGTAACAGATGCAGTAGATGAAGCCAGCACTTCATATTAAAGCTATTCACTGCTACCAAAGTCCATGATGATTTTATTCTATTAAGCAGCTAATTGGATACACAAAGAGCATGCCTATGCTCAGTGATGGTGGGCAGCATTAGTAAGTGCTAAAGGCAAGGCTGAGGTATGAAACACCTCTGCTTCCATAGCTCAGCTTTCATGTCCTCTTCCCATGATCCTCACTGTGACCAAAATGAAGGCCAGTTCGGGCACAGTCTCAGGATAAAGGTCATTGAGGACTGAGATTAGGAGATTATGTTTTTCGCTCAGAGAGTGGTGAATGTTTAGAAATTTGAGGCATTGCGAAGACCAAGTGCTCCAAGTCCTAGATTAGAGTTAAACATCTGATAAAGTGTAAATAGGCTGATTTATTCATTTTGTGCTGGAAGCTGGACTGACAGGTGACAAACAGTTGAGAGGGCAAAAAAGATTGCTGATGTTTCAATCTATCACACAGGCAGAACGCTGGAAGAACTCAGGCTGTCTATCAGCACCCATGGAAGCAAAACGGCATAATTATGGAGAATTATTCTCGTGTAAATTTGGTACATAAATAGGTGACTTGGTTGATGACTGGAATTTGCCACCGAATGTTTCAACTTTTACCCTGGTTTCCTGCAGATCTTCCAGTCTCCTCTCATGTCCCAAAGAAAAGCTGGTTTGTAGGTTAATTAGTTACTGGAAATTAGCCCTCGTGTAGGTGAGTGGTAGAACAAGAAAGGGAATTGATGATGTTTGTGAGAGAGCAAATAGGTAACAGGGAAATAGTGGATGAATGGATCTGATTGCGTTGTTCTGAAGTCAGCATAGACTTGATGGGACAAGTGGCGTATGGCGTGCACAGCCTAAAGTTGTAGGTCAACTCGTTCTATTTGATCTTATTTGATTCTGCACACCACGTTGATTGCATTCGTCGAACAGGGCGGACCATGTGAAGGTTGCAATCTCCCACCCCTCTTTCAAGGGATGGCACCATGATGCAACTTTAGACTGCTGCTCCCCAGATTGGATGATTCTGCTTAGGGCAATCAAAAACCAGAGGACATATATTTAAGGTGAGAGGAGCAAGGTTTAGTAGTAATCTGAGGGGCAACTTTCTCACACAGAGGGTGGTGGGTATATGGATTGAGCTGCCAGTGGAAGTAATTGAGGCAGGTACAATAACAACGTTCATTGGATAGGAGAGGTTTAGAGGTTTAGAGGGGTATGAGCCAAATGCAGACTAACTCAGTTGGGACTCATCTTGCTCGGCATGCACAAGTTGGGCCAAAGGGCCTGCTATGCTATTCTATGACTAAATGGAATGTTGGGATGGAGTTCATTGCTGGCAAAATGGGGGAATGTGGCATTTGGCTTGGTAATATTTTACATTTGCCCTTCTGATCAATTAGTGTGTGTGTATATATGTATATGTATATGTATATGTATATATATGTGTGTGTGTGTGTTTTTTATTTTATTTTTGTCGTCTTGTGTCTGTTTAAGTGATTATTTTGGTTTATTAGGCTGTGTATGTGTGTATGTGTGGGGGGGGGAGGGTGGGAGAAACAGGGTTTTAGTCTCTCCCTTCGGGGGGATGCGACTTTTCTTGTCATGTCCCCCGTCACCGTCTCCGTCTGTGCTGAGGCCCTAATGGCGGAGCTGGCGGCACGGCTTCGGAGCTTCAGCGGCCACCTGGCTTTTGGAGCTGCGGTGCTCCAGTGGCGTTCCGGCGACCTGGCTTCGGGGATGCGGTGCTCCAGTGGCGACCTGACTTTCGGAGCTGCGGTGCTCCAGTGGAGACCTGGCTGCGGTGCTCCAGGGGTGACCTGGCTTTCAGGGCTGTGGTGCTCCAGCGGAGACCTGGCTGCGGTGCTCCAGGGGTGACCTGGCTTTCAGGGCTGCGGTGATCCAGCGGCGACTTGGCTTTCGGGGCTGCGGTGCTCCAGCGGCAGCCTGGTTTTCGGGGCTGCGGTGCTCCAGCGGCGACCTGGCTTTGGAGCTGCGGTGCTCCAGTGTTCCAGCGGCGGTCCCTGTGCGACAGCCCGGTTTCGGAGGCTCGGCCGCGGGCCTGGTGGACGGCAACATTGGAGGCCTGGATCACCTCAGCGCAGAGGGAGACCAAGGAGGGAAGAAGACAGAATCTAAGACTTTTGCTTTCCACCACAGTGAGGATGTGTTTCGTGAACTCACTGTGGTGGATATTAAATTTGTGTTTTTGTTACTTTTAATATATGTATGACTGCAGGCACGAAATTTCGTTCAGACCGAAAGGTCTGAATGACAATAAAGGTAATCTGAATCTGAATCTGAATCTGAATCTTTGTATGTATGTGTATCTATACACACTGAACTTTTTTTTCGTTATTTATTATATTGTTTACAGTATACTAAATCCTACATATTCTGCTGTGCTGCTGCAAGTAAAAAGTTTTATTGTTCTATTCGGGACATATGACTATAAAACACTCTTGACTCTTTAATCCTGACTCTTGGCACTGCAGAAAACTTCCTCAGAAGGTTTGTCAGCCATTTAGCTCTATGCTGGCAGTGTGAAATCGGATCTTTGCCCGCTCCACTCCCAAAATCCTGGCCACCCAATTTATTCTGCAGGTCCAGGAATGACAATCTTTGTGCATTGGGCATGAGGTGAAGAACTGCAGTCAGCATGTGGTGTTTGCATTAATGTTAAAACACAAAGTACTTGGGCTATAATACCAGGAGAAGCGCTCAACCAAGAAAATCAAGCGCAAAGCAGAGTTGTATCTAAACTACCTAGCCCAAAGCCCTATGGCATAGCCAGCTATACATGCCATGTGTAGGACAATAACTAACTTCATATTCAGTAATAAGTTATCTACATGCTAACTAACACACAAAAAAAACCAATCCTAATGCCACCTGAAAATCTAAAATGCCTTTACGCATTTTATGGGACGACCAATGTATCATTGTATATCATTGGTGTTATCAAATGGGCACCTCGCCTCACTGGTGTATTGTTGGGTTTGGACCACGACTCATCGGGAAGGCTCAACAATTAATTCTGGTGTCCCAGAGCCACACTGATCTAACCACCTATGCTACTGATATGCACTACTGAGCAGCTAACTATACATAGGCTTACTCCCGGAAATTAATATCAAGGAAAGAACATCAAGGTAACCCCGAACCTAAGTTAAATGAGTAGATGTTGAGCCACGCTGGGATTTCTCCCCTCTTCCAATGTAGGCAAGTTTTGTTGGAACCTTCGTCACAAACCCATCCTATGATTGCCACTCATGCACCCCTCTCACGAGTGTTCAACACACCTCCAGCTGAAAGGGTTTTACTGTGTAAGGATGAATGTCTTCCTGCAGCCATTTTGAATTCTGATCTCTTTGCTCGCTAGTTGCTTCAAGTACTTCCCTACATTCTGAAATCATGAGGGGCAAGTACAAGGGCAAGTTGAGCCTTTTCAAGGTGTTTGTGCTGAGTACCAGCCAAAATTCAGGCGGAGTGGTGCGGCCTTTCTTGGAGACAGGCCCAGAGCTTCAAGCCGCGGATGCGGCGTGGACTTACTATTGCGGAGCCTGGGATCATTTGCCGATGATCGCCTGTGTTGGAGCTCCGACCGAGGAGCCTGTGGGCTTTAATATCGTGAAGCAGCGGTCTCCAGTAAGAAGCGGCCAACTCGGGAGCTCCATGCCGTGGAGTGTTCCAATCCGTGCCGATCCCGTAGTTTCGATCATCCCGACGAGAGGGCTTGAACAACGGACTATTGGCAGTGGCGACTGCGGAAGGCTCAAAGGCCCCAACCATGGATGAACAAAGGAGGAAGATGACTAGACTTTATTGTGTACCATCACAGTGATTCCACTGTGGTGGATGTTTATGTTAAACTTTATTTTATGTGCTGTGTGTATTTTTGCTTTTTACTTTGTATGGCTGTATGGTAACTCAAATCTCACTGTACTTTAATTGGTTCATGTGACAATTAAATTGAATCTTGAATCCTGAATCTTGAAAATTTGCAATTTTTGTCTCTTAATTTACAGCAAAACCTGGCAACGTCTGCACAGTAAAAGGACATTCATTTGTTTTATTGGGCTGGCTTACTATAAAAATTCTTGCCACTTTTCATCTTTAATGGATACGTATTGCTGTTGGAGCCACTGCCTCACAGCTCCAGTGATGCGGATTCAATCCTGACCTCTGGTGATGTCTCTGGGATGTGTGTACATTTTCCCTGTGACTGCTTTGGCCTCTACCTGGTGAGTTGGTTTCCTTCCACAGCCCAAAGACATACAGGTTGGGAGGTAAATTGTCCCTAGTGTGGAGCTGGATGGTAGAACAAAGGTGGAGTTGATGGATAAGTATGGAGAGTAAAATAGGTCTGAAGGTCTGAATAAAATCAGTCTGAAGAAGGGTCTCAACCCGAAAAGTCACCTATTGCTTCTCTCCAGAGATGTTGCCAGTCCTGCTGAGTTACTCCAGCATTTTGTGTCTATCTTCGGTTTAAACCAGCATCTGTAGTTCCTTCCTACAGAATAAAATCGGATCTGTGTAAATGGACTGGGTGAACCAAAGGTTCTGTTTCCATCCTGTATTATTCCTAACTCTGCCTTGAGCTCAGTCAGCTGCTCTGCTGGGCCTTTGTGCCAATGAGCTCCATGAAGTGGAAGTCCCAGAGGGCAGGAATATTCCAGGAGCGCAGTCTGTATCCTGCTTGCTGATCTTCGGAAAGAGTCATCAATTGAGGCCCCACAACTGGCTTTGGAACCTGTTGTTTAAAGAGGCACCCTTGCCGTAAGACCTGATGAGAATATTTCGGGCCGGGACCCTTCTTTAGTCCTTTCATGAGTTGGGATTAGTTTTAGATTGCACAAGCAAAAAAAGGGTGAGGGCCCAAATCTAGGGCGGCACGGTGGCACAGTGGTCGAGTTGCTGCCTGACAGCGCCAGAGACCCGGGAACGATCTTGACCATGGGTGCTGTCCGTACGGACTTTGTACATTCTCCCCGTGAACGCGTGGGTTTGTTCCTGGTTGTCTGGTCTCCTCACACATCCTAAAGATGTACAGAGATGGCGGACTCGGTGGGCCGAAGGGCTTGTTCTGTGGCGTGTCTCTATCATTGATATCATAGGGAGAGTGGTGCCCTTTGGTGCTATCTGGCTTTATGGATTGCCTGAGCTAATGCAACCACCAACTAACCTCTTTAAAGACTAGGTGTTATAATCTGGGGTACACAAAAGGCTGGAGAAACTCAGCGGGTGCAGCAGCATGTAAGGAGCGAAGGGGATAGGCGACTTTTCGGGTCGAGACCGTTCTTTCGGGTCGAGACCCTTGTTATGATCTGGTCTGTGTTTTGATCAGGATCAACGGTCACATTCTACACAACTGCTTATGCACCATTTATGCGACATATGTCAGGCCCTGTCATATCTGGTGTAAAAATATATCTTGTAAAACATATAAAATAACTATTCAGAACAGAAGCAGGCCGCTCGGCCCTTCGAGCCCTCTCTGCCATCAAATAGCGAACATTCCAAATTCACATTTATTTAATATTGTTTTCTCACCATTTTGCATCTTACTGCAACAGTTTAAAAAATATATAAATAAAGCAAAGGCAGGAATCAAAGTATGTAGTTGAGAATCAACTTGATGACTAATAAAGTGTTAAAACCTTGCTGCCTATCGCCGAGTTGCAGCTACCATCAATGGCTAGAGTAAACAGTGTCACCATTGATCGTAGCTACAGCTCTTCCACATCACCTAACAGATTTACACTTTGCAGTTATTAGACGTCAATAAGATGAACTGGTAAAGAAAGAATCAATTTATATCGAGTTAGATTTTGCGTCAAACGCAAGCATAAAAATATAAAATGGAAAATCTCCTATTGCAGGCGGCAGTCAAAATCTGCATTCTTGTCATTGTCAGCAGATGAAACAGCCCAGGAGAACTTAACCTGCTCCTGGATATCATTATATGTGTATTCTTACATCTGCTTTACACATTGCATCTTCTTATGCTCCTATGGTTAGATTCTTGGGAGAGTTCTGTGGTACCAGGTGTCCACTCCCTGGATTAGAGCAGTTGAACATCTTGAGGTTTGGAAAGGACTTTGATAAAAAATGTGGTTAGAGATTGATATAATGGAGAACATTCCTACAGATGAGTGAATCCGGTAGCTAGGTAGATAAACAAAGCCAGAAAAAGTTATCAAACTATTATTTGCACAAAAGGCAGTGATGATATGGATGTCTATGGCACTGGCAGGAGCAGATGCTCGCTTAATTGATCATATTACATCTAAGAATGACAGATTTTTACAGGCTTGTGCATAAAGAGTCTTTTTTCACATGAATGACACGGCACACCAGTTACGATTCAGTCTGAGGTTGGTTAACCACTTCAGTGTTCCTGAGGAGAGGGACTTTATCTCTGCAACTTCACTGTCAAATTTGTTTAGAAACCAAAGTGTTATTGTTTTTCCATGGTTGAATCTGGGCTACCAAATTCATATTCTGCACTCAGTGATGCAGGAGTAGAGTGGCTACCTCACAACGCCAGAGACTCAGGTTTGAACCTGACTACAGGTGCCGTATCAGCGGAGCTTATATGTTCTCCCTATGAGCGCGTGGGTTTTCTCCGGGCGCACTGGTCTCTCCCCACATTCCAAAGACATGCAGGTTTGTAGGTTAGTTAGTTTCTGTAATTTGCCTCCAATGTGCAGGACATAGATCTAGTGTACGGGTAATTGATGTTTGCTGTGGACTTGGTGGGCCGAAGGGTCTGTTTCCATGTTGTGTCTCAAACTAAACTCCAAACACACCATTTATGAGCCCATTTGGATCAATTGTTCAACTCTCTGTATCTTATAGAATCCTAGAATATAGGAGCAGGATCAGGCCATTCAGCCTCTAGAACCTGCTCTACCATTCTATATTCTGATCATCTAAATTCAGTAGCCTGTTCCTGCTTTCTCTCCATATCCCTTGATCTTTTGGTCATTAGAATTATACGTAGCTTATTCCTGAAAGCATTTTGTAATGCATGTGGCTGGTCAAAAGAAGGAGGTTTTATTTTTGGGTGGGAGACACGTGGAACTGCAGATGCTGGTTCACAAAAAAACCCACAAAGTGGTAGAGTAACTCAATGGGTAAGGCAGCATCTCTGGAGAACATGGATATGGATATGCAATGTTTCGGATGGGGATCCTTTCTGACCCTGATTACCAGACTGATTCCTGGGATGGCAGGATTTCCATATGAAGAAAGACTGGATAGACTCGGCTTGTACTCGCTGGAATTTAGGAGATTGAGGGGGGATCTTATAGAAACTTACAAAATTCTTAAGGGGTTGGGCAGGCTAGATGCAGGAAGATTGTTCCCGATGTTGGGGAAGTCCAGGACAAGGGGTCACAGTTTAAGGATAAGGGGGAAGTCTTTTAGGACCGAGATGAGAAGATCTTTTTTCACACGGAGAGTGGTGAGTCTGTGGAATTCTCTGCCACAGAAGGTAGTTGAGGCCAGTTCATTGGCTATATTTAAGAGGGAGCTAGATGTGGCCCTTGTGGCTAAAGGGATCAGGGGGTATAGAGAGAAGGCATGTACAGAATACTGAGTCGGATGATCAGCCATGATCATATTGAATGGCGGTGCAGGCTCGAAGGGCCGAATGGCCTACTCCAGCACCTATTTTCTATGATTCTATGATTCTATGACCCGAAACTTTGCCTTTCCATGTCTTCCAGATTCTTTTGTATGCCAGTTGGATTCGATATTTTCTTTGTATGTTCAGCCACACCTTTCTCGATATGGGTCACAATTGCATTGCTGATGCAGTGGGGCTATCACTGCTTTTGGAGTGTTGCAGGGGAGCTTGAACCACGTTGCTTCGAGAGAGATATCATCAGCCACTGGCCAGGTAAGTTAATCGTTTCTCTTGGTCCTTCACCCTCCCCACCACCACTTTTTAACCTCGCTCCCAGCACCCTGATGATGGACACAAAATGCTGGAGTAACTCAGTGGGACAGGCAGCATTTCTGGATAGAAGGAATGGGTGACATTTTGAGTCAAGATCCTCCTTCAAGTACCCAGCACGCTGAACTGTTGTTTCAAATCACCTACTGCCCAATCTGCCACATCAGGATTCAACATCCACACACAGAATTTGTTGTGGGAACAACTTAGTTCATTGTGTAATATACCAGGGAACAATTAAATTCCTTATTCGCATGAAGCTCATCGAGTAGGGTACAATTCAAAAAGGAATGATAAAGAAACTAAAATGGCCCAGGATGCTGTTTAGCAGGAATAACAGAACCATAATCTGAAATTGTTAAACTTGAGGCTGAATCCAGAGGCTGATGTTGCCTGGTTGGAAATGAACTGCTGTTCGTTTTGCTTCACTGGCACAGTGTTGTGAGATGAGGAGCCGGAAATAAAGTGACAGGTGATAAGGGGGGAGAGGTTCTGAAAAGTGATCACCCAGCTGTGTTTGATTTCATTTCTGTGCAAGAACCCAACAGTGAGCAGCAGAGTGAAATATTGTAACATTACAGGAGTATAACTACTCTGCTATTTTATCCAGAAAGAATGCTTGAGGTCCAGTGTCATAGGTGGGGAAGTAGTAGAGCCTGCTGGAGACACAAGCAATGACAGATGCTGGAATCATCAGTAAAACACAAAATGCTGGAGGAACTCAGCAGGTCAGGCAGCATCTATGAATATTATCTGACCCCCCCCCCCAGAGCTACTGCAGTATTTTGTGCTTTAGCTAAAGTCTGCTGCTGCCTTTATCTCTTCATCTACCTCTGTTTATCCAATACACAGTTGAAGTACCTGCTAATATTTACAATGTTAAAGTAAACTGATTGTTATGGCATGTGATATAAAAGAAAACTTTGGCCTGCCTGCGATTACACTTTTCAACTTCTCACACACTGTAACCTTAAGATCCAATCAAACTATTGAAGTCCTGTAGTAATCCAACATATTATAACAAATTAAACTTTATTGTTATTTTACCTGTTAATCTTTGCACAGGGAAGACACTTTGTGGCCAATGCCTACAGCAACGCATTCATGGTAGGGTGAACTCGCGTGAAAAGGTTTATTTACATGAAGGACAATGGTCCTTGTGGGGCACAGTCCCTCATCGTCAGTGGTCAAGTGAGGATGTGCTGATGGTCTCGGGCTTCTCCCGGCCGCTCAGTCTCTGGCAGCTTTTGGGTTGCCTCAGCGACTCAGTCTTGGACTCAAAGTGCAGGTGCTGGCAGACTCAGGCTTGTCTCAGCGACTCGGTCTTGGACTCCAAATGGAAGCCTGGCAGACTCAGTGTTGTCCCAGCTGCTCAGTTTTGCTCCAAGCGTGCACAGGGAAGCACAGCTGGTCGGAAGGCATCCCACTTTCTCTCTCCCATGCTGGTTGCAACTGCCTTGGGTTTAAGTAGGGTTGACATGGTGCAAGTGAGCTAATTAATTCCCGGCCATTTGCACACTATGGTTTCCCCTCCGGTCCTGGCCTCTGCTCAGTCAGGAGTGTTGTCCAGGATGCTGGATAGTTTCCAGCAGGCAGACGCTGTCCATGGTACTGGTCTTCAGCTCCTCCTGGCCGGTCTGCCAGTAACAGGAATCGAAGCTGCATTTAGGGGGAATGTGCCGCCACAACGCTCAAAAGATAAAAATCAAAGGCTTCTTCTTTCTATGCATGATAGTTCCCTTGCAGTGGGATATGAAATAAAGATTGAAATCTGGTTCAGACTGCGAGAGTTGGGGCAACACAATGTTGCAGTGGTAGAGTTGTTGCCTTACAGCACCGGAGACCTGGGTTTGATCCTGACTACGGGTGCTGTCTATACAGAGTTTGTACGTTCTCCCTGTCACATGCGTGGGTTTTCCCCAGGTGCTCTGGTTTCCTCCCACATTCAAAGACATACAGGTTTGTAGGTTAATTGGCTTCAGTAAATTGTAAATTATCCCTGGTGTGCAGGATACAGTGGCTTGCAAAAGTATTCATACCCCTTGAACTTTTCCACATTTTGTCACGTTACAACCACAAACGAAAATGTATTTTATTGGGATTTTATGTGATAGACCAACACAAAGTGGCGCATAATTGTAAAGTGGATGGAAACTGATACATGGTTTTCAAATTTTTTTTACAAATAAAAAACTGAAAAGTGTGGTGTGCAAAAGTATTCAGCCCCCTTTACTCTGATACCCCTAAATAAAATCCAGTGCAACCAATTGCCTTCAGAAGTCACCTAATTAGTAAATAGAGTCCACTTGTGTGTAATCTAATCTCAGTATAAATACAGCTGTTCTGTGAAGGCCTCAGAGGTTTGTTAGAGAACATTAGTGAACAAACAGCATCATGAAGCCCAAGGAACACACCAGACAGGACAGGGATAAAGCTGTGGAGAAGTTTAAAGCAGGGTTAGGTTATAAAAAAATATCCCAAGCTTTGAACATCTCATGGAGCACTGTTCAATCCATCGAATCGGGCCTTTATGGAAGAGTGGCAAGAAGAAAGCGATTGTTGAACCAAAGCCATAAGAAGTCCCATTTGCAGTTTGCCACAAGCCATGTGGGGGACACAGCAAATGGGGGGGGGGGAGGTGCTCTGGTCTGATGAGACCAAAATTCAAGTTTTTGGCCTAAATGCAAAACGCAATGTGTGGCGGAAAACTAACACTGCACATCACCCTGAACACGCCATCCCCACTGTGAAACATGGTGGTGGCAGCATCATGCTGTGGGGATGCTTTTCTTCAGCAGGGACAGGGAAGCTAGTCAGAGTTGATGGGAAGATGGATGGAGCCAAATGCAGGGCAATCTTGGAAGAAAACTTGTTGGAAGAGTCTGCAAAAGACTTGAGACTGGGATGGAGGTTCACCTTCCAGCAGGACAATGATCCTAAACATACAGCCAGAGCTACAAAGGAATGTTTTAGATCAAAGCATATTTGATATGCAAAATTGCTGTTCACAGATGCTCTCATCCAATCTGACAGAGCTTGAGCTATTTTGCAAAGAAGAATGGGCAATAATTTAAGTCTCTAGATATGAAAAGCTGGTAGGGACATACTCCAAAAGACTTGCAGCTGTAATTGCAGCGAAAGGTGGTTCTACAAAGCATTGACTCAGGGGGCTGAATACTTTTCCACGCCACACTTTTCAGTTTTTTATTTGTAATAAAATTTGGAAACCATGTATCCAAGCCCAGCCATTCCATTCTTTCAGCTTATGACAGTCCTGCCATCCTGGGTATTAACCTTGTAAACCTATACTGCATTCCCTCAATAGCAAGAATGTCCTTCCTCAAATTAGGGGACCAAAACTGCACACAATACTCCAGGTGTGGTCTCACTAGGGCCCTATACAACTGCAGAAGGACCTCTTTGCTCCTATACTCACCTCAGTTGAGTTGCCTCCTTACAGTGCCAGAGACCTGGGTTCGATCCTTACTACGGGTGCTGTCAGTACAGAGATAGAGTGGACGTGGAAAGGATGTTTCCACTGATGGGAGAGTCTAGGACCAGTCAAAGCCTCAGAACAAAAAGACGCTCTTTTGGAAAGGAGGTTAGGAGGAACTTCTTTCGTCAGAGGGTAGTTAATCTGTGAAACTCATTGCCAGAGCGGGCTGTGGAGCCCAAGTCAGTGGATATTTTTAAGGCAGAGATAGACAAATTCTTGATTAGAATGGGTGTCAAGGTATATGTGGGGAGAAGGCATGAAAATGGGATTATGAGGCAAAGATCAGCCTTGATTGAATGGCGGAGTAGACTCGATGGGCCAAATGGCCTAATTCTACTTCTATAACTTGTGAACCTGTGTGTTTGTATGTTCTCCCTGTGACTGTGTTTTTTCTTTCCTGGTGCTGCAGTTTCCTCTCACATTCCAAAGATGTGCCGGTTTGTAGGTTGATCGGCTTCTGTAAATAGTCCCTAGTGTGTAGGATAGAACTAGTGTACAGGTGATCGTGGTGGACTCAGTGAGCCATTGGGCCGAGTTCCGCAGTATCACTAAACTAAACTAAACTAAACTAATTATGTTCAAGATTGCTGTGACACTCTGTAGGTCCTTTGTTCTATCTATTGGCAAGCATCATTGAAGGCTCATAAAACCTATCTCTACCAAAGACAGTCAGCTGAGTCAGTCAGCTCAATTGTCAGCTGAGGCTAAATTAATTCAAAGGACATCAAACAAATCATTTGTGTTTTAGCCGAGCTATTTTGAAACAGTGTGACATTCTGGATTTGATTGCAGACCTTTCTTTCCTCACTGCCAGTTGTCTCTGCACACTCCTGTTTCTGACTGATCACCCTTCAAGCTCGGGAGGCTTTTAACAGTTCTGGGGCAATCTGACAGCACTTGTTACATCTCCAACTGCAGCTCCTGCAGAAATGTAAAAGCACAGGAAATAGAATCATAGGTTTTTGCAGCACAGAAGCAATGCCCGTGGGCCCAACTCATCGATACTGACCCAGGTGCCTTCCCGAGTTATTCCCATTCCCAGTTACTCCCATCACAACCTTTCCTAATGTTGTAATTGTATCCAACAATACCACTTCCCCTGGTGTAGGCGGGAACTGCAGATGGTGGTTTAAAGCGAAGAAAGACACAAAATCTGGAGTAACTCAACGGGTCAGACAGCGTCTCTGGACAAAAGGAACAGTTGATGTTTCGAATCGAGTCTGAAGAAGGGTCGACCCGAAACGTCACCTATTCCTTTTCCCCAGAGATCCTGCCTGTCCTGCTGAGTAACTCCAGCTTTTTGTGTCTATCTCCACTTCCTCTGGTAGTTTGTTCCATAATTACAATTCTCTGTGTCCCAAAGGTCCCCATTGAATCTTACCCCTCCCACACCACACCTACGCTCTCTAGTGTTAGACTCCCTAGATAAAAGGCAGTGACCATTCACATTATATATGCCCATCATGATTGTATAAACCTCTGTAAGGTCACCCATCAGTCTTCCACCACTAGAGTAAATAGTCCCAGCATATTCAGTCTCTCAGTATCATTCAAACCCTCTGGTCCTTGTAATATTCTTGTGAATCTTTACTACAAGCTCTCCCTAATCAAATCCTTCCTTTAGTATGGCAACTAGGACTGCATACATAGAAACATAGAAAAATAGGTGCAGGAGTAGGCCATTCGGCCCTTCGAGCCTGCACCGCCATTCAATGTGATCATGGCTGATCATCCAACTCAGTATCCTGTACCTGCCTTCTCTCCATACCCCCTGATCCCTTTAGCCACAAGTGCCACATCTAACGCCCTCTTAAATATAGCCAATGAACTGGCCTCAACTACCTTCTGTGGCAGAGAATTCCAGAGACTCACCACTCTCTGTGTAAAGAATGTTTTCCTCATCTCGGTCCTAAAGGAATTCCCCCTTATCCTTAGACTGTGACCCCTTGTTCTGGACTCCCCCAACATCGGGAACAATCTTCCAGCATCTAGCTAGTCCAACCCCTTAAGAATTTTGTAAGTTTCTATAAGATCCCCCCTCAATCTTCTAAATTCCAGCGAGTACAAGCCGAGTCTATCCAATCTTTCCTCATATGAAAGTCCTGACATCCAGGAATTAGTCTGGTGAATCTTCTCTGTACCCCCTCTATGGCAAGGATGTCTTTCCTCAGGTTTGGATACAATAATCATCTGCAGTCTCACCAACATCTGTTACAGCTGTAACATGACGTCCCAATCCTTGTACTTAACACCCCATCCAATGAAGGCAGGTGTGCTAAATGCCTTCTTCACCACCTCATCTACCTGAGTCTACACTTTGAGGGAAACATGTACTTGTACCCCTTGCATCTCTGTTCTACAACACTCCTCAGTGGCGAATAATTCACTGTATGTCCTGCCCTGGTTCAACTTCCTAAAATGTATCACTTTGCACTTGTCTGAGTTAAATTCCATCTGCCATTGCATTCCTAGTTGATCTAGATCCTGTTGTAACCTGTAACAAATTTCTTCGCTATGCACCACATCACTAATTTTGGCGTAATCTGCAAACATACAAATCCTGCCACGTACACATTCATTCAGATCATTTACATATATGACAAATAACAGAGGACCCTGCCCCAATCCTTGCAGCACATTACTGGTCACAGGCCTCTAATATGAAAAACAACCCTCCTCTCTGTTTTCATTAATCTAATTTGATATCTAGTCGGATAACCGGGATCCCATGTGATTTCACCTTCTACCATTTTCAAACTCCTAGCAACTCCAATCAACATCTAACATCCTGCCCTCATCAATCTTCTTACTCACCTCTTTAAAAAATCTCCGTGAAATTCATGAGACATGATTTCCCATCGACAATGCATGTTGACGAACCCTGATCAACCCTTACCAAATGCAGATAATTGTTTCTCTCAGAATCCCTCCCAATAACATTCACACCACCAATATTAGGCTCACTGACCTGTAACTTCCTGGCTCAGCTGTGCAGCCTTTCTTAAAAGCACAATATTAGCAGCCATCCCATCTTTAGGCATTTCACCTATGGCTGAAGAGAATACAAAAATATCTGCCAGGGGGCCGACAACTCCTTCCTTTGCTTTCCACAAACATCTAGGATACATTTGGTCAGCCCTTGGGGATTTATCCACCTTTATTCACCTCAGATTGGCAGCATATTCTGTTTCTTAATACCAATATGTTTCCGATCTTCCCTATCCCTATCTTCCACGACCTTCTCCACAGTAAATACAGACAACAAAAAACATCCATTTAAGACCTCACCCACCTCCTGTGGTGTCAAACATAGACAATCACATTGATTAATGTCAAAGAGTATTTATTCTCTGCCTTTTGCTCTTTATATACTTGCCATGGAAGGGATTATTATTTGAGGAGAGGTTGCGCAGACTAATCTTTATTTTATTGGACGTGAAGAATAAGAATGGCTGAATTGAAACATGGGCCTAATGGGGAAGATACTTGAGTGGATATTTCCTCTGACTGGAACTGGGCTTAAAACCTCAGATTGAGAGGGTAGCCACAGACCTGATGAGAAGCCTCTTTTGGTTTCTTTCAAGGGATGGAAAGAAACTTTTTTGGAATTCTTTTGGAATCCCCCCAGCACGCCACACATGGCAGTACCTCCTGGTGGGCTGGGCTGGGCCGAGGCCTGTAGTGGGGAAGCTGGCTCCAGCTCATTTCCTGAAGACCAGAGAGGATGGAGCCGATGTGGACAATGGACTCGAGGGACGAGGCCGGTAGGAGAGGGACCGGGGTCTGGCCTACCGTATCTTCAAGGATGGCTGCGGGAGATGCCCCCAGGCCACAATGGTGGATGGGTGAGGAGAGGGACAACGGTTCACAGGCCACTCCAGACGTCCAAGGAAGGCGACGGCTGGAGACCTTGCAGCATCCTGGACCGGGCACCGCTCATAATACCTGGGGCACTGACTGGACTTTGAAAATAATGCAAAAAGCCTGGCACCTCTTGCATGTGGTTACAGTAGACTATTTCTGAACATTTCGCTAATTGGGGATTGTGCTTAGGTATGACAATACTTTACTGGACAGTATGTAAAAAAATAATTTTACTGTGCGTTTGCACATGTGACAATAAAATACCATTGAGCCATTAATTCTAGAGGCCTGGGTGTCAGTCACTGAAAGATAGAGATTAATAGATTGTTAGACATTAAAAGGCATGGAAAATTCCATCTAGTCAGGGTCCAGCCATGATGTTACTGATGATCAGGACAACTGAAATAGGTTCAGGAACACGTGTTTGCTTGATATTCCATAGCTAACTAATTGTTCTTCTCACTGTTAAGGGTGATGGATCGGGAGTGGGGTGAGGTTGTTGGGGCAAGAGCACACAGTTTGAAAACAGTTTGAAGATGTCCCACCTTCTTGGTAGTGGAGGTTGTTGGAAGCCGTAGGGCGAATTTTGAGCCCTCAGCGAACCCAGCTCAAGGGACTTATAGTCTCTTCTTAAATGCTTTGCTACAGGCCTCAGCATTCAACATGGGTTAGCTCAAACAAAAGTACATCAAAGACTCTTCATCAGAAATGCAAATGTTTCCCTGTACTGGTGAAATGTCTTTGATCTTAAACGTTATAACTTTCAGTTTTTTTTTTCTGTTGCTCCTGTCCTTCTGTTTTTATTTCAGACTTCTGGCATCTGTGAAATTTTTATTTTCCCCCCAACTGATAACCGATATTGTTAAATAGCATGGGGATGACTCCTTGCTTGTGAGTCCAGTAGATCACATGCTCAGGATTGCAAGGCCCCAAAATGCGCAAGTTGAGATTTGAACTGTCTGAGCAAGTAGCTAAAAGATGAAAGGTCAACGCACGGCTCGTGAGGTAGTGCACGGGATCAGGTGAGGTTTGGGGCGGCGCAGTGGTAAGTTTCTGCCTTACAGTGCTTGGAGTACCGGAGACCCGGGTTCGATGTCTGTATGGACTTTGTACATTCTCCCTGTGACTGGGTGTTTTTTTCCCCCATGATTTTCAGTTTCCTCCCACACTCTGAAGACATAGTGGTTTGTAGGTTAAATGGCTTGGGTTTGTAAACTTGGCATAAGTGCAAATTGTCCCTGGTGTGTGTAGGCTTGTGTTAACGTGCGGGGATCGATGGTCAGTGCAGTCTCGGTGGGCAAAAGGGCTTGTTTCCGCGCCGTATCTCTAAACTTAAACTAAAAAATCCATCAACTCAACAGGTCCTGCTGGATTGCGGGGTGGAGGAGGTGGGGGGTGCAGAGAAAGATTAAAGCTCTTAAGGACAGTTCTGTTTGTAACAGGTCACCTCCCTTCTGAAAGGAAGCTGAATAATTTAATTCAGGGAATCGCAAGGCTGGCTGAGTTCACAAATGTTTCTTGTCAAAGCAATGTTGCTAAGGATTATTGATGGGAATTTTAAAAAAAGCTGGCGTTTTTTTTTACAAATGACAGAGCACAAAGCATGCCTGCTGATCCTCAGTCCTTGTGCAGGCAATAAGGGTTTAGCCAGTGATGACTAGCTAAGCTATGCCTGCATGTTATTGTGCAAACAGATGAATTCCCCCTCCAGAAAAAAACCCATTAGCCTTGACAAGACAGATGGCTTGGTAATGAAACATGATTTATTCCATTCAAATGGGATGTCCTGAATGGCTGGCAAATGCTGTCTGGTGTTGTAGACAGGCTTGATCTCTCAAATGGGAGGCATTTATCGGTACAGTCTTTTGGAAGCATTAGCCACAGTGCAGAAGCTCCTGGACCCAGCCCCAATTAAGAACACAGATGATTGAGGAAAGATATAAGAGAAGTGATCAAAATGTTGAGGAGTTTCATAAATCACATATAAGACTTTGGCTGAAGTGTTGCATCCACGTTCCAGGCACCATAATGCACTGTGCACACCAAGGCTTTCAATCCAAAAGTGGCTCCTGGGATAGGATGTCATGTTGTCAATTCCTACCCTTTCTCCTCTGTGTCAGTATGGCTCACAAGTTCACAAGTTATCGGAGTAGAATTAGGCCATTCGGCCCATCAAGTCTGCTCCACCATTCAATCATGGCTGATCTCTGCCTCCTAATCCCATTTTCCTGCCTTATCCTCATAACCCTTGACACCCGTTTCATCAAGAATTTGCCTATTTCTGCCTTAAAAATATCCACTGACTTGGCCTCCACAGAGGAGTTCCATAGAATAACTACCCTATGACTAAAGAAATTCCTCCTCGCCTCATTTCTAAAACGGTGCCCTTTAATTCTGAGGCTATGACCTCTGGTCCTAGACTCTCCCACCAGTAGAAACATTCTTTCCACATCCACTCTGTCTATGTCTCGGTGCAAAGCAGGCGTTCATCGCTTGGAGTCGCAGAGTCATACAACACAGAAACAGGCCCTTCAGTCCACCGTGTCTGTGCCAATCCACTGTTACCTGCATCTCATCCATAGCATTCTATGCCTTGACACTTCAAGTGTTTGTCTACATGCCTCTTAAATGCTGTGGGGATATCTGCTCCCAACTCCTCCTCAGGCAGCACATTCCAGATTCCAAATACTCTCTGTGTGAAAAAATTCAGCATTAAATCCCCTTTAAAGCACTTTAATTTCACCTTAAACCTATGCCCTCTAGTTTTTGATACCTCCATGAAGGAAAAAAAAATCTGTCTATCTGCCCTATCTTTGCTTCTGATAATTTTATGTGCAGGTCCGCCACCGATTTTCCAGTTACTGGTGGTCCAGCATTTCCATTAATCCGGACAAAATTATGAGAGCACACTTGAAATCCCTCCCCCGGAAGTGTCCTGACAATGTGTAACCTAGGCGGATGATCCGTTGACCTCAACCTCATTGGGACTTCCACAGCTGATCGGTGGATGAAATTTGCACTCTGTGGTCAGGGCATTGGGATTCAAGCCTGGCCGCCGGCGCTGGCGGATCTGTTCCCATGGGCGGTTTGCACAGCAAACGGCAGGTTGAATTTCCCCCTTGTGGCCGGGAGTCTGGAGTTCCAGCCTCGCCTTGTCAATCAACAGATCTATTCCCCTTGCTGACTATTCCCCTTCCACAGATGACTTTATCGGCTAGTATCTCGGTCCCCTAAAGCTGTGACCTCTGTTGGTTCAGCAAAACGGATAATCTAACAAGGCTCTGGAACCATGAGTGCTGGAAAATCGATGGTGGACCTGCACTTCTATCAATTCACCACTCAGCATCTTTTGTGCTTTGGTTGAACAAACTCAACCTTTGCAATCTCTCCAAATGGCTAAAGTCCTTAACTCAGGCAAAATCCTGGTAGATCTCCTGTGGATTAGCTACAACGCAATGACGTACTTCCCATAGTGTGGCCACCAGAACTGCATGCAATATTTTAACCAGTGTTTCGTAAAGTTGGAACATTGCATTATATTCCATGCCCCAGGCGATGAAGGCAAACATGACATATGTCTTCTTCACCACTCTCTCCACCTGTGTTGCCACTTTCAGGGAACTGTGGACTTGAATCCCAAGGTCCCTCCGTTCATCAGCATTCCTTAGTGCCTTATCATTAATTGGATATACCCTCTCCTATTTGGCTTCTCAAACTCAGCCTATTCCAATCTCTCTTTGTAACTGAAACCCTCCAATCCAGGACAAGACTGGTGAATCTCTACTGCACTCTGTCCAACACAAGTACATCCATCTGATTGTCTGAGTTTCCTTCTGCAACCAAATGCATAATCCTGACTGACACATGTGCTGGAGTGAAGGGCTGCCGCAATGTCAATGATAACTTAGTTTAGTTTAGTTTAGAGATACACTGCAGAAACAGGTCCTTTGGCCCACCGAGTCCGCACCGACCAGCCATCCCTGCACACTAACACTATCCTGCACGCATATTTGTGATATAATTATTGATTCTGGTTGATTTTTGTTGCATTAAATGCTTAAATGTGTGGATCCCACAATTATTTACATTTATACCAAGCCAATTTACCTACAAACATGTACGTCTTTGGTGTGTGGGATGAAACCAAAGTACTCGGTGAAAACCCACGCGATCACGGGGAGAACGTACAAACTCCGTAAAGGCAATCACCGGTAGCCAGGATTGAACCCAGATCTAAGGCAGCAACTCTGTCGATGCCGCTTCATTGAGATAAAAACCAAAGTCTTCAATGCAATTACAGGTGACTATGAACAATTACATCAGACTGTTTTGAAGAAGGGGAAGGAAGTTCTTCCCCATATTCAGAAAAGTATAGATCGTTCAGCGATTTGATATTGTGGCCATTTATTTCATTCTTGTCTCAGGGAGTTGCAAAAAGCAGACTGGTTTTCAGTGACCACTCGTCAAAGCTTTTTATTTTTTTTCTGTAAATTGCTTAGCAAGGATCCAAAGCAATGAGAACTGTCAATCACCTTTTTTATTGACAGGACCACCATTTTCGAATTGTGAACCCTTTCTCTCTCCCAGCTTGGCAAAAGGGCTGTATGCATATCCAGCCCCTGCACTGCAAGACAGACTGAAATTATTATCGATCTCTATCACTTCAATTTCTTTCGCCTCTCCATGTTTTAATATCAAGTTGCTTTCTTTGATTGAACAACTTGGACAGTTTCCATTTCCTGAGACGGAAAAGGTGGCTTCCCTCAGCAATGTGGGTGATTGATGGGGTGATTGAGTTGAATCTATCTAGAGTCCATACAGAAGCTGTTATTTGTCCTTAAGAGCTAGAGCAGGAAACATATGTGTAATATCATTATTGATTCTGGTTGATTTTTGTTGCATTAAATGCTTAAATGTGTGGCTTCCACACCCTCATTGTGAAATGGATCAAGACTGTTAAATAATTATGTGTCGAAAGTTGCATGGTGATCTCAAGTGAAGCTGGACAGGTGAGTGCACGTTTTTAAGGTTACTGGGACAGTATCTTACTCTGAACGTGAAGATTGTCGTGTATTACTGGGAAGGCCAGAGAAAGGAACTGCAGGTATGGGTCCCGTATCAAAATGTCAGCCATTCTCCCAAGAGATTGAGAGATACAGCACGGAAGCAGGCCCTTCGGCCCACCGAGTCTGCACCAACCAGCAGTCTCTGAACATTAACACCACCCCACACCCACCAGGGGCAATTTTATGCCAAACTAATTAACCTACAAACCTATACTTCTCTGGAGTGTGGGAGGAAACCGAAGATCTCAGAGAAAACCCACACAGGTCACGGGGAGAACATAAAACTCCATACAAACAAGCACCTGTAGTCAGGATCAAACCCAGTCTCTGGCGCAGTAAGGCGTTAGCTCAACCGTTGCACCACAGTGCCACCACCTAGTCTAGGTTCCTTGTGGAGTGAAGAGGAACAGGAACCTTCCTCCAGTGCCTAGAGAATGAGACAATAAACCAGCCATCCCACAGTGCTTTCGTGATCTCAGGATGTCGTACTGCCAGTGAAGTAAAGCAGGAAAATTGTTTCTGATTCAGGCATAGAAAGCTCCCACAAACAGCAACGTAATCATGGCAAAATTATCCAACTATATTTGAAAGATAAGTATTAATCAGAGGACACAAGAGAACTCCACATTTAGAGAATCATAGAGTCATATAGCGTTGAATCAGGGTCTTGCCTACACCCACCAACATGTCCCATCTACGCTAGACACAAAGTGCTGGAGTAACTCAGCGGGTCAGGCAGCATCTGTGGAGAAAAGGAATAGGTGATGTTTTGGTTCAAGAGTCTTCTTCAGACTGGAAGATCCCATCTACACTAGTCTCACCTGCCTGCATTTGGCCCATATTCTTCTAAACCTATCCTATCCATGTACCTGTCTAAATGTTTCTTAAATATTGCGATAGTACCTGCAAGTTTACTATCATTGCAATGGTGCCTGAAAGTTCTTCTTTAAAATAATGTTAATAAACAGATTGGGTCTCTTTTGTCAGAAGGAAATAATTAATCAGATAGTCTTGAGCTCTGCTGGTGTTATCCTGCTATCAATTTCTGCAGTCATGTTAACCTTTAAGACTTCACTCAGTGGCTGTTGGATTAAAGCACATTTTAAAGCAGTGACAATTGAACTGTTGAAATAAGTCTGATGTACAAAAATTGTTAGCGTTAGGCCTTCAAAATGGAAAGAAAAGGTACTGCATTTCCATTGATACGTTTCAGAGAATCATAATTGAAGAATGATATTCATGACTTTGGCAAAGGAATACATCTGGGCATGCATCATCCTTTTTGAAATGATCCTGGAATTGATGATACAAAAAGAACGACACTTATGTTAAGACTTGGTTGAGTGGAAAGAAGAGAGAGATAGGTCAGTGAGAATGAGATGAAATGCTAAAGTGGCAGGCAACTGGAAACACAGGGTCAGCTCAGCAGACTGAGTGCAATTACTCCATACCGAGGGCACTCAATCTGCATTTGGTTTCTCCAGTATTGAAGGGAGAGGCCATATTTTGAATGCAGTACTCCTGAACAGAGGGCAGTACAGCATGCGATCAGGCCCTTCCGTCCACGATGTCTGTGCCAATAATGATACTAAGATAAACTGATTCCTTCTGCCCGCACATGATACATATCTCTCCATTCCCTGCATATTCATGTGCCTATCTAAATTCTGCTTCATCTGGAAGGAGTGCCTTGTGTGTCTGGATGGTGGGAAGGGAAGAGGTGTAATGACAGCTGTTGTATCTTCTTCTGTTGCAGTGAAAATTGGTGGAGGCTCTAGAGAGAGTCACAACAAAAATGGTCCCTTTGGAATGGCTGCAAGGGGAGGGTGAAGATGTGTCTGGTGGTGGGATCTCATTGATCGTGGAAGAATTTGTGATGGATGATCTATTCATGTTCATAAGTCGTAGGAGCAGAAGTTGGCCATTTGGTCATTCAATCATGGCTGATCTATCTTTCCTCTCAACACCTATTCTCTTGCCTTTTCCCTATAACCACTGATACACTTACCAATCAAATATATGTCAATCACAATCTAAAAATACCCAGTAACTTGGCCTCCACAGCTGTCTGTGGCAATGAATTCCACAGATTCACCACCCTCTGGCAGTAAAGATATTCCTCCTCATCTCCTTTCTAAAGGTATGTCCTTTTATTCTGAGGCTATGCCCTCTGGTTCAAAACTCTTGCACTAGTGGAGAATGCAGAGGCTAGTTTGATACAAGGTGAAAGCTAGATTAACTCTATTCTTGTTCTACCTGATATTCAGTAGCATTACCATCATTGAATCTCCCACTATCGATATTCAGGAGTTTACCATTGAACACAATCCCAACTGGAGTAGCCATATATACAGATGGCTACTAGAACAGATCAGTGGCTAGGAATCCTGTGGTGAATAACTCATCTTCTAACGCCCCAAAGCCTGTCCACCATCTATGAGTCTCCCATAGTCATCACATCATCATATAACTATTAAAACTCTCTTTGTTAGTTTGTTTGATTGGTCGTTTGTTTGCTGTTTTCACATCAGTCATATCCCCTCCAAAACCCGACGGGGTAACGGAGACATTTTTACATATTCCGGTAAACATTTACCTCATGAATTCAAAAATCTCCTCATCTGAAAATGTGGTTAATTATTTCATAAGTGCTTAACTAAAATTGTTTAAAAATATAACTGCTGCATGTCGTCACAATACCTTTGTTCCTCGCGACCAGCTGCGCAGATTTTCAATGCGCAGCCAGTTACGTGGGTTGAAGCCCGTCAACACGTGATCAAGTCATCCAGCGCGTTCCACTGGGCTTCTTGAAGTTCAACAATATGGTGGCGGCGGTCATTATTGCAGAAACAACAAGCAAGTTCTGCAGATCCCGAGGTCATCATGCGGCCTGCTCCAGGTTTCCAGATAGTCGGGCCCTATTCGCTCTCTCTCTCTCTCCCCGGCGCAGCGAGTGAAGTCACGCTCTCTCCACCTCCCACTCTCCACCTCCCCCTCTCCACCTCCCCCTCTCCCCCTCTCCCCCTCTCCCCTCTCCCCTCCTCCTCTCCCCTCCTCCTCCCCTCCCCTCTCCCTCTCCCCTCCCCCTCAACTCCCCTCCTCTCTCTCCACCTTCCTCTCTCCCCCTCCTCTCTCTCTCTCTCTCTCTCTACCTCCCGCTCTCCACCTCCCTCTCTCCACCTCCCCCTCACCCCTTCCCCTCTCCCTCCCCTCCATCTCCCTTCCCCTCCCGTCACCCCACTCCCCACTCTCTAACCCTTCCCCCCTTTTTCCCCCTCCTCTCTTTCCCTCTCTCCCCCTCCCCTCCAGCCCTACCCCCCCTCTCTCCCCTCTCTTCCCCTCTTCCCACCCTCCCATCCCCCCTTTTCCCCCCTCTCACCCCCCCCTCACCCCCTCATTAATTTAGAGCAGCCAATCTGTGGCTGCACTTACACTGTATGCTCACCCGAGACCTCGATCGCTCCACGCAAAGCCCAGCAGCCCCCAGGGCTCTGGAGTGACCTTGTCATCATGTTTGGCATAGTCATTGTGAGCCTGTTCCTGTGCTGAACAGGTCAATGTTCTATGTTTTAATGGAGACTTCAGCTGAACAGCTTATGGGGAAAGCGTAATGGGTGTTCATGATGGTGCATTTGCCCCGGCCGGAGGTCTGTGGAGAATCATTGGAGAGGCCGCAAAATGGCTGTGTGTAACATCGGAGTTGAACAGGCATTTCAGCTAAAATGGAGTTGTCTGCAAATGACTATATGAAAGATCGAGCAAGCAAGCGACCTTAGAAAAACAATTGAGTGCTGTGAAAAATAATGGTGCTCACATGGAAGAATTAGTCTTCGTATCATGTAGCTACATGGACATGCAGTAGAAAAGACACACTTTTCTTCCCGGGCAACAGTGATTAGCTCGTATTCTGGTATAATAAATATCTCTGGTTTTCAATATGAGGGAGGACAGCTGGTTTTAAAATATAGTTGACTGGTGTTTGTAGATTGGGGAAGAAGTACTGGTTTATGCAGCGCTGCTCTAGAGCTCACTGATCATCTCCTTGGGCCAAGATGACGAATGGTGCCAGGACCTTGTATCCCTCCGGGCAAAGCTGCCAACATTGCGTTGTGAGGCAGGTGAGATTATTTTAATTGTTTTTTAGTCGTTGTTAATAATTGTTACATTTTTAACCTTATATGGTTGACGTATTCTTTCTTCTACACTGATCGGAATTCTCGGAACCTGTTTGTATCACTACACCATGAAGGATGACCAAGCAGAACCCAAGAACGACGAGGTTTGGGCCCTGCTCCTTTCTCAGGACTAACAGCAAGCGGGACTGTCTGGCTGTTGACTGCCAACAAGCCACACCAGGGTTCAGAAGTTCATAAGTTCTATGATTAGTCCATTCGGCCCATCATGCCTACTCCAACATTCAATCATGGCTAATCGCTCTTTCCCTCTCAACACCATTCTCCTGCCTTTTCCCCATAACCCCTGACACCCATTCTAAAGGGAGCCACTGCGATTGACAAAATGCCGCTATGTGAATCTGGTCCATCTCGGTCCAGGGTTTCACGCCCCCAGGTCATCCGCTGCCGCCTCTTCCATTGCATCGCCGCAGGCTGCCACCAGCCTTGCTGCAGTTGCTAAACTACCAATGCATGAGGCAGGAACATTAGTAGGGACATTCAATGGGCTTGTTTAGATTTATATGGTTCATGTCACAGTCAGATGCATAAAAATCGATTGGAATAATGATGAAGCGCTTGTGTTTATTCTGCAATTGTGTTCACGTTTCAGTTAGAAGGTAAGGTGGCCACTACAATGGAATGGTTTTGTAGCTGTGCTTTCTAATACCAGGGGAGGCCAATCCCCAACATCATTGAAATGTACTGAATAGTGAAAAGCTTGGATATAGTGAATGTGGAGAGGATGTGTCCACTAGTGGGAGAGTCTGGGACTAGTTGCAGCACGGTGGCGCAGCGGTAGAGCTGCTGCAGGGCCAGAGAACCAGGTTCGATCCTGACTACCGGTGTTGTCTGTACGGAGTTTGTACATTCTCCCCGTGACCGCGTGGGTTTATAGGTTAATTGGCTTGGTATGATTGTAAATTGTCCTGCTTGTGTGAAGGATAGTGTCGGTGCAGACTCGCTGGGCCGAAGGGCCTGTTTCCACTCTGTATCTCTAAACTAAACTAAACTAAAACAAAGACTAGAGGTCACAGCCTCAGAATTAAAGGATGTTCCTTTAGGAAGGAGATGAGGAGGAGTTTCTTTAGTCAGAGGGTGGTGAATCTGTGGAATTCTTTGCCACAGACAGCTGTGGACTCCAAGTCAATGGATAATTTTAAGGCAGAGATAGATAGATTCTTGATTAGTATGGGTCAGGGGTTATGATAGCAGGCACGAGAATGGGGTTAGGAGGGAAAGATAGATCAGCCATGATTGAATGGTGGGTCAGACCTGATGGGCCGAATGGCCTAATTCTGGTCATATCAGTTATGACCTTATGATCATTGGTAACAGCTGGGTCTAATTAGCAGATATTGCTTTGACCGCCTGAACCTCATCAGCCTACTTATATAACCCAGGCATTCCAGCTAGTGGGAGGGAGTTTGGTCTCCAAGTGCTTCTGTGGTAATTAAAAACATATATATAATTATTATTATTAATAATAATGATGATGCAGATAACATTTTTTTGAGTATTGCTTTCACCTTCTAGGCTGAATGAATCATATCATGGAAGTTCAATATGTTAATTGATGATCTTTATTTGATTTCAACTGTGCATATTGCTTGACAATCTCAGAGTCATCTGTAGACGCTGTATCATTGAGTTAAATTGGCAGTGAATATCACCAGTGCAGAGCAACCTGGCCTTTGCAATCTTGCCTGTGGATTTGGTGAAAGGAAGTTCACATCATCTTTACATTGCTCATTAGTTCAAGTGAGTAGCTGTGAACTGGAATAATGCAGCGCCCGTGATACACTCATGCTCTCCAGAGATTTAGTCTGCGTTATCTCAAGAATCCTGGACACCTCATTAGTGATAGTCCAAAGGAAGTGCCTCCAGGGTGAACGGCATCATTGAGGACAGTTTCAATAATTCCAGAGATTACAACAGCAATGATGATGGAATGAGAGACTGCTAAGGCAGGTAGGTCACAGTTGGAGATATCTTAATGTATGGACATATGCTGCACAGATTTTGTACATTCTCCTTGTGATCGTATGGGATTTCCTTGGGTACTCTGGTTACCTCCCACATTTCAATGATGTACAGGTTTGTAGAATAATTGGCTTTGGTAAAAATTGTCCCTGATGTGTAGGATAGTGCTAGTGTACGGGTATCGCTGGTTGGCGTGTACTCGGTGGGCCAAAGGTCCTGTATCTGCACTGTATCTCTAAACTAAACTACCAAACTTTCTTGGGCAGAGAAATCGTAGCAGAAGAAAAGCCCAGGAACACAGGAGGATATCGAAGGAAGAAGGAGTGCAAAAGGTGAGATCCCATTGGAAATAACCTCATGCAGGAGAGACAATTGAGATCACTGTGGAGGGAGGTTGCAGGGGGTGGTATCATCGGCACCAGGACAGATCAGAGCAAGTTTGGTGAGGGGTTGGAGGGGAGTGGGAAGCACAATTAAAAATGTTATTTCAGCACGCCTCCTGGTTCACTCACCTGCTGGATCCAGATACCAGGAGGGGTTGCTTCTTTAGACCTTGCAGCAAGAGATGTACCTCCATTCCATATTGTTCAACCGGTTATGCAGCTGAGCTCTGATTGTAACCTGCAAGCAATCCGAGCTCCCACTTGTGATCAGCATTCATTGAGAGCAAGTTATGAATGGCATCTGCTCGCTACTTACGAACGATTGTAACCTGCAAGCAATCCGAGCTCCCACTTGTGATCAGCATTCATTGAGAGCAAGTTATGAATGGCATTTGCTCGCTACTTACGAACGATTGTAACCTGCAAGCAATCCGAGCTCCCACTTGTGATCAGCATTCATTGAGAGCAAGTTATGAATGGCATCTGCTCGCTACTTACGAACGCAATCACAAAGCAGCCTCGAGCAACACAGAAAATTTAAATTTTCTCCACTTGGTCTCGTCTGCTGGAGAAGTGATGATGTCTGCTGTCAAGGTCAGGATCCTGAGCATGTTTACAGGGTGAAATTAAACAAAAAATGAATGACATTTTAGGAACAAGGCAATAAAATATAAGGGAGGTAATTTGCCACTTCCTGAGGCACACATGGCGGGACACAGCTAATGAGAAGGAAGGCTAGCAGGAAAGTGACCAAACAAACACCAATTATCTGATTGGAAGCCAGCTAAGATTTATTCACAGGCAAGACTGAGTCATATTTTAGACGAAAGGATGCAAATCAGGGGAATGATTGGTCCCACTTCTTCAGATACAAAATGGAGGAAAACATTTTTTTGTCCAGGAATGACCTTTTCCAGTGGTGCTGGTGTGGTGGGAGACTGGGGGAATATTGTTCAGGATGCCAGGCATTCCTTTTCATTTAGTTTAGAGATTCAGCGTGGAAACGGGCCCTTCGGCCCACCAAGTCGGCGCCAACCGGCCATCCCCATATATTCACACTCCTACACACACACACACACACACATGATATGGGAAGTGTTTAACTGGTTAAAAGGTCAAGCAGCTACAATGCTTTCATCACCTGTAGCCTCTCTGTCATTCATGTATCCCACCTCTGTTCCTCCCAGCCCTCACATTAATCAACTAGTCACGTAGTAGACATTTGGACATTCATTCCTTACACACTGTAAATGTTAGAATTCATTTTGTCCTTGGGGTCAGCTGCGATAGATTAGTTAATTTTCACATTATTGCTTGTGTTCTGCATCTGACCACTGATGTGACAACCAAGCCCAATCTCGGATAACTAGACCATGCTAAATACATTATACATGATTTGCGGGAAAGGAAATGCTGGTTTAAATTATGACCTCATTGAGCGGGGAAAATAGCAATTAATAAACATTTGTTGAGGTGCGTGCTCCAAAGATCTGAAAATTTGGCTTCTCTTCCCCTTAAACTGACCTGCTGTTCACCTGACTCGGGCAAGGTGGGGAATAATAAAGACTGGGTCTTTATACTGGTTTGAGAAATATTAGACATCGCAAGGGTCCATACTGTGAGGAGAAGTTGCGTCAAATTAGATATATTCCAGTTGTATAGTGAATGATAATAACTGTTTCCTTTCCATGCTTGAACAAGACACAAATGATGGACCCCATGTGCTCAGGGTGAATTCAAGACACATTGATCGGAACGAGTAGAAATTTCAAAGTCGTTTTCCCAAGATGGTGTTGGTGCTGAATTTTAATTATAATTTCCAAGACTGATATGTATTGATTATTGTTGTTCAAGGTTAAGGTACAGATCAGCAATGGTCTAATGGGGCAATGGCTCTTTATTGTCACGAATGGACTGCACAGTTAAGTTCTTGGACCCATCGCCATGTGTCGGTACAATTTTCGTTTAGTTTGGAGATACAGCGTGGAACCGAGTCCGCGCCGACCAGCGATCCCCGCACATTAGCGGTACCCTACACACACTAGACTAGGGACAATTTTTACATGATATCAAGCCAATTAATCTATAAAACCTGTACGTCTTTGGAGTGTGAGAGGAAACCGAAGATTTCGGAGAAAACCCACGCAGGTCATGGGGAGAACGTACAAACTCCATACAGACAGCACCCATAGTCATGATTGAACCCTGGTCTCTAGCGCTGTAAGGCAGCAACTCTACCGCTGTGCCACCGTGCTGTCATGTTTAGGTAAGCTACCACTTCTGTGTGGGTAGTAGAAGAATTTTGCGTGGGATTTGATGAAAATGCAGGGAGGATAAAAGAAAATGAGATTAATATGTGTTTTGTGCAAATGGTTAATTATTGTTGAACACATAGCTAATGGGTTGTAGGACCTGTTTCCATACTATCTCTCTAGGATTGCTTGAGTTCCTGACATCTCTTTCCTGAAGGGCCTGTCCCATTGCAGCAACCTAATTGGCGAGTTTAGAAGAGTTTGCCCTTGACTCATACTCGCAGCATGGTCGACACGAGGTCCTAGGAGGTCTTTGTAACTCTCCTTCATGCTCAAGAGCAGTCCCTGTGTACCCGAGGCCTCAGCTAGGTCGCGGCGTATTTTTCAACATGCTCTTCCCCCCCCTTCTTCCCCCCCCTTCCCCCCCCTTCCCCCCCCTTCCCCCCCTTCTCCCCCCCTTCTCCCCCCCTTCTCCCCCCCTTCTCCCCCCCTTCTCCCCCCCTTCTCCCCCCCTTCTCCCCCCCTTCTCCCCCCCCTTCTCCCCCCAAAAGGGTTTCAGTAAAATAGATAGTCCATTCACAAAAGCTTTGCAACCATATACATTCTAGAAATTAGTACAATTGTGGATAATAATTTTCCTCAACTTTGCTGGTCTGGTCAGAATACAGACAAGATTGAAATGAAGTAGTGGAATTTGAGTTTGATTTAAATAACAAACCCTAACTACCTTCTTGTGTTTTAAATTGCATTTGAAGTCTTGACTGACCTCCTGCATTTCTATCATGTATTTAATCTCCCTATGTTCACATGCTGCAGAGGTTGTTGATAAGATTTATCAAGCTGCAAGTACTAGAGATTACCCAGCATAGGAGGTGTGAGGTGTTTATTGATTGCCAAAGCAGCACATGTACAGTTTACTTATTGTACTCTTTAGGGGAAGTCAGTACAGTGTGGAAACAAGCCCTTCAGCCCAACTTTCCTGTACCAGCCAACAGGTCCCAGCTACACTTGTCCCACCTGCCTGCGTTTGGTCCATATCCCTCCAAACCTGTCCTAACCATGTACCTGTCTAACTGTTTCTTAAACATTGGGATAGTCCCAGCCTCAACTACCTCCTCTGGCAGCTTGTTCCATGCACCCATAACCCGTTCAGCATGGAAATAGGTCCTTCAGCCCACCACATCCATGCTGACCAGTGGCACCTATCCAAGTTAATCCCATCTTGCAGCATTTAGCCTGTAGTCTTCAATGCCTAGTCAATTCAAGTTCTCATTCAGGCATTTCTTAAATGCTTCAATATTTTCCACCACAAAAAGAAATGGAAGTAATTGTTTGCCTTTGATGTGATTTATGTGTGGAAAATAAAAATGAAAAATCTATCCTGAACTTTGTGTGCTGATGAGTAAAGGGCCTGTCCCACTTGGACGTCATTTGCATGCCAATTACGCGACTTCGTCGTCGCGTTGAGACGCACGGGTAGCGTGTGGGCCGCGCGGGACGGTTGCATGGAGAAGCGCGGAGGGGTATGGAGTTGCGCGCGGTATCGCACGGCGCTCCAGGATTTTGTAGGGCACAAAATCTTTGCGCGCCTCCGGCATGACGTATTGCGTACGCGGTCGCTCGCAGGAGTATTGCGGTCGCATGCTGGCGTCCTGACCTCGTACATGTAGTGTGTGGTGACGCATGATTACGTCACCGTGCGTAACCATGCGACGCCGCACGCCGCCCAAACGCAGTCGGCCCGCCTTTTACGCGTCATGGATATAAGCTCGCGCGATTTAAAAATTTGCACAGTTTCGTAGAGAAAACTACGTGGTGAACACCAAAATATACTAAACCGGAAAGTGCAAAAGTGAATCAATGCTTCACTTGCAATGACTGCTTGAGTCCCTGGATTGTGGGTAAGGAAGAGGTTAAAAAGACAAATGTTGTATCTCCTACAGCTGGATGAACGAATGACATGAGAAGAGGTGCAGTTGGTAGAAATGGAAGAGTAAATCCAGATAAGTGATACAAAATGCTGGAGTAATTCAGCAGGACTGGCAACATCTCTGGAGAGAAGCAATGGGAGATGTTACGGGTCGAGACCCTTCTTCAGACTGAAGTAGAGGTTTGACTCGAAATATCAACCATTCCTTCTCTCCAGAGATGTTGCCTGTCCCACAGTTACTCCTGCATTTTGTATCACTCTTCAATTTAAGCCAGCATCTGCAGTTCCTTCCTACAGATTAATTTGGTCTGCAGTTTGCTACTTTTCATTCACCTCTTTTTTTGAATAGGGGCATCACATCTGCAGTTTCCCAATTGCTAGCACCACTCAAGAAACTGGAACATTTTAGAAAATCACCGTAAATATCATAAACTGGGTAAATATCATAAACTGGGAAAAAATCATAAACTGGGTAAATATCATAAACTGGGAAAAAAATCATAAACTGGGTAAATATCATAAACTGGGTATTCAAATGACGGCATGCTCTCCAGACGGCTGTGCTGACGCATGAAGACGCGTGATGACGCGCACGACAGTTGTTACCTGCCTGCCACGTAAATGACGGCCAAGTGGGACAGGCCCTTAGATGTTTCCAACTAGTGTTAATTAAATAGGAGAATGATGTTGAGCACAGCGCTTTATCACAAGAGAAGCACTTACTTGCATATTCTCGTGTTAATTGCTTTTGTTGGGTTCAATGAGAAGAGTTACATGATAATGAATAGATGTTTTTTTTTCAGTCTTGGAGATACAGCACAGAAACAGACCCCACCAAATCCACATTGATCATTGAGCACCCATTCATGCGAGTTCAATGTTATCCCACTTTCTCATTCAATCCCTACACACGAAAGACAATTTTACAGAGGCCAATGGACCTACAAACCCACAAATCTTTCTGGAAGAAACTGCAGCTCCCGGAGGGAACCAATGTGGTCACAGGGAGAACGTGCAATTTCCACAAACACAGCAGCTGAAGTCAGGATCAAACCTGGATACCTTGGTGCTGGAGTCAGCAGCTTCATCATCTGCACCACTGTGTTACCCATGGTGATGGGGTTGGATGAAAGAGAGAAAGACTTTGTGTATCTACAAAATGTTTGGCTCAATAACCTAATCCTATATAATAAATTGTATGTAATTCTGATAGAAATGTTGCCAGTATGTTAGTCAATGTTACAAGCCTCAAATTAATGTCAGCAAAGCTACCCCTCCATCATTCTCCATTGACAAAATTAGATTAAATGGATCTTAAAACCGAGAGAACCTTTCATGTGTAACTGGCTGCTGACTGTAAGATTGCATGTTACTATTCAGAACTCTATTAAATATTTTTTTTTTGTATTCAATGTGACAAATTCAGAAGCAAAGGAATTTAGATCATTTCTTGAACGGCAGATACTATGGCGTTACTCCATCTTTTGGAACTCCCTACGCTCTCTCCCCAATGGTGGATAAGTCTTCAGCTGAGAACTCTTCACATAAGAATATGTAAACTCAAAACATGTTACCTGTACATTTATGAAAGATCAGTCGTAAAGACAATTAAAAGACAGAATTCCATTAAGTAAAAAGTTCAGCTCAATGTAGTTGTGTGTGACCAGATTATGTAAAGATGTGGTCCTTCGTAATTCACCCATTGATCCAAGATAACTTACAATTATATTATCTCTTTGATATCTAAAACACATTTCAGACAGTGATGTACTTATTGAAGTTAGGCATCATTGCAATATTGGCAAAAGCAGCAGTCAATTTATTTACACTAGATAGACAAAAAGTGCTGGAGTACCACAGGAGGCTCTTCTTCAGACGGTTCCAACCTGAAATGTCACCTATTCCTTTTCTCCAGAGATGGTGCCTGACCTGCTGAGTTACTTCAGCATTTTGTGTCTATCTTCAGTGTAAACCAGCATCTGCAGTTCCTTCCTACACATTTATGTACACTACTGAGACAATGATAAGGTCACGTGATGTTGGTTACAGGCAAATATGGGCCAGGATGTTGTCGTGTGAGTGATGTTCTGATTTCACAGTCCTGGAAGCTCTAATGGAGTCTTGGTTTGGCATCTCATCTAAAAGGTAGAACCTTCAATAGTGCAGCGCTCTCTTGGGAATGTGCTTGTAGTATCGGTGTGGATTATGATCTCATGTCTCTAGAGTGGAGTTTGAGCCCAAAATATTATTACTCGGGCACACGATTACAATAGATATTAGAAACCATTTGAGCCATCGTTCACGCTGGTGTTTAAGCTTCATTTGAGTGTCCACTTTACTGACTACTTTAGCCTTTAGAATTTAGAGATACAGCATGGAAACAGCTCTTCAGCCGACCAGCGATCATCCCCATACACGAGCACTAAGCTACATGCCAGGGAAAACGTACAGAAGCCAATTAACCTACAAACCTGTATGTATTTGAAGTGTGGGAGGAAACCGGAGCACCCAGAGAAAACCCATGTGGTCGCAGGCAGAATGTACAAACTCTGTACAGACAGTACGCATAGTCCAGGATCGAACCCGGGTCCCTGGCACTGCAAGGCAGCAACTCTACCACTGTGCCACTGTGCTTCCTTAATTGAATCCATCAATGTGACCATCTATTTCCTTGGCCTGATATATTAAAGGGGAGGCTAGATTAATATAACCATATTTTGGTTTTGCAGTGACTGCCAAATACTGAAAAAATAATCAATATTGTAAATAAAGGCTCAATCTTCAAGATATGAGAAATTAATGTCCGTGTTGCAGTTTTTATTTTTCTGTTGGAAAGTGTTGATTTCTTTAACTCTGTTTTCTAGCTGGTTTCTAATGCAATCCCCAAAGTTCCTCTCATTATTCAATTATAAGGTCCTTTGATGTTTGTCAAACAAATATCTTTTATTTCATTTTCAGCATATCAACTCGTTTTCTATCTTTCTCTGCCAGGAGACAAAAATGAACTGTCAAAAACGATTTAACAGAGTCTTGCAGTTGAGTGACTGATGGGACAGAATCTCTTTGGAGACACTTGCAGCTGTTAGCTCAGTAATGACAGGGAATGGGCTGAGAATGTAAAACAAGCACAACAAAGATGCTCAAAAACAAAACACATCCACCATGATTGAAATTGAGTAATTCCTTGTCACTTTTCCTTCCACCAGAGATATTAGATTAACATCATCCTTCATCGACCCTACTGGCTCATTTATTTAAAGATAGTAGTCAGTTTCTCAATTTGTTTTCCAAAAGGTGTTTCTTCAGAACTAACAAATGGACACCATTGGAACTCACACTAGCAATTAGGGGAGTCGCAGATCAGGCCTGTCAACAAATAGAAGAAACGGATACAGCATAAAAATAGTGACTTAGAGCAGCAAATCTGTATGTTCAAACCTTTCCATTATCATCTGTTCTTTTAAAGGCAGCAATGCGCAGTTTATAGGCAGTGCAGGCCCAAGGGCCTGTTTCTCGACTGCATGACTGAGGGCTATAAAACAATGACTGCCTATGATTTAGTTTGGAATGGAATATATATTTTCATTGTTGCGCAGGATATCAACTTTCATTAGTTATCCGGTTCAGTAAATCAAAAGACTGAGTGGATTTCACATGAGTTGGGGAAATTGGGATTAAATTAACGCTCATGAGTTGCAAATGTAAAGGAGGTGAATGCAACTAAATGACTCATCTACCTGAACAGAAAAATGCAATGATTCAAGGCCAACCGGTCCCTGGTCAAAGCTAGGTTCATTCCCTTAGTTTCCTTTACCTCCCAGTCATCTTCTGTTTAAAATTTGACAGAAATGTAATTTCTGCATTAAGTTAAATACTCTGTTTCTGAAAATACAGTTAGATCTCAAAATATGTTTTGTAAAACGGTGGCCATCATAGTAAACATGTTTATTCGGATGTTAGAAATTTGGACATTTAGAGTTTTGAGTCTTAGGAATGACAAATCCAATATATCATTCATTATGGAAAAAAACAACACTTTGTCGTGACTTCGCTGGGTGGCTTCAAGCTCCAGGGCAAAGATATTCTTTTGGACCATTTCGGGTCCAATCCCAAAGCTGCTGTCAAACTCTCCTTTTGGTGCCTGAGTTGTAGCAAGAGGCTAGCAATAGGAAACCATCAGGAAGGAGGGTCGAGTGAGAGAGGGGGTGAACACTGATTTCTGTCAGCCCATCCATGCATTCTAATGGGATATGGAACAGTCTTTGCTCTCCAGAGTCCGGAAGTGTTTCCTCCCCATGAGATCTCTCCTCAGACCACCTTTGGAAACCATCTGTTTCCTAATCCATAGTTGATCTGCCCACTGTCATGTGTCCACTATTTCTCTGGTTGGGGTTGGGTTGTGTGGGGAAGCCTGTGTATTGTGGATGGTCTGATTGTGTGGGATGGAATTCTGCTGGAGCTCGAGAGCTATTGCATTCTCTGGGAAGTTCTTGACCTGTTTTTGATACTCTACGAAACTGCAAGTCTTGGTGGCAATCGCGATTACGTTCTTGCCAATAAATATGGTCGAGACCCGACTGTCTCGGAACAGTAACATGTTGATCGCCCGGATGAATATCGTGACTACGTTGATGGTTACTAAGCTCAAAACAGGATAGAGCATCATCTTCTGCGGGGCTATGTGCTCGCCTTGCATGCTGATCTCGCTGAGAGAGACACATGGCAGAATGAGCAAGAGAATATAGCAGTAGAAAAACATGAGGCCTTCCGCCCACATCGGAAGGCCAGACTTGTGCGGCTCCCACAGGTTGGCTTGGATATCCAAAATATCCAGCAAATCCAAGGCCACCCAGAAGAGACGTCCTCTTAGATCCTCCTTCTTCTTGAAAGTCTTGACATAGTCCATGCTGTCCAAAGCGATCAAGATGAGGTATAGCCCGGGGACACATATGGAGAGCAGTAAGGTCAGTGCCTTTCGAGCCACTATGTCCGTGTTTTTCTTCTCTGCCTTATAGTTCTGAAAAATAAAGTAGAGCTTAATCTCCAGGACGAATATGTAGAGAAACCAGAGGATCATGGCGTAGCCGCGCTTGGCGGTCTTCACCTCAGCTCCGACCCAGACAGCCACGTACCGGAGCACAATGAGGAAGCAGATGTCTCCCACCAGCACGATGATGCAGACCCCGATCTTCCGCGGCCCTTGGTTCTGCTCCACCAGGTAGGCGTCCATGAAGGCCATGCTGCTCATGATGACGATGGTGGAGAGGCACACGTGCCGCCGGTCTGGTGCTGGCAGGACCATGTTCGTGGTCAAGGAGCACCCTGAGGCTGACCTGTCAGGACTGAAGAAATAGGGCAACTTGGCTGAAGATTGCTGAAGGGTCACACGTCTTATTAAATGAAGACAAGTATGATAGCTCCCATTATTTTAATCTGCTTCAAAATGTGGTCGCCTATTGCCCTAGTCCTCCAATAATAAATCTAAATAATCTGGTCGATTCCTGCTGGCAATCTCTTCCCATCTGTGCTCTTGTAATGGGTGCAATGATGCCTGAGGTGCTTTGTGTCTCATGAAAGACAATGAGGTAACTCTTCATCAAATGGAGAAAGGCTGACATATCTCTGGAAATCATGGATCCCTGAGAATGCCTGACATGCCTGAGATGTGGAGTCTTGAGTAAAGGTTCATCATTTGGATCGCTGTAGGGGTCTCGGTGGCGATAGCAGTGGTGCAGGTGTGGACAGCCTGAGGTGTGAATGCATGATAGTGCATTCAATCAATTGCAAATCTTCCAGTCGATGGACCCGACGACTTGGGCACATTCATCAGCTGCTTTTCATGGATTGGAGCTGGATTCGTCATACACCTCATATCAGCCATTGTATCTATCCAGAGCATCCACATTCTCCCTGGAATCCTTACGCTGGTTGTCGCTTCAGATCCATGAGATCTGGGGTGTAGGGAGGGGGAGAAGAAAGAAGAGAGGAACGTTAGTGTTGAAAGCCTACAATCACGCTATTTTCTGTTGAAGACCGCATATTAATCCCTTGCAAATTGGTGTACATTGGGGGAACAAATCCAGAATCTAACATATTTTGGAGCTTGAGGGTTTCTAACAGCGAACTATTCTCTACAGGCAACAGCATTTGCAAAGGTTCACAGGATGAGCTTAATGCCAGCACAAGGAACCATGCAAGGACATGCTGTACTGCATAGTCGTGTCAATAGTGGAAACATGGAACATTATGCATAACCGGAAGGCCAAGTCTGTAGTTAATTCCCGTTAGTGAGAATAAACAAGGCTGACCATAACTCAGGAAAAACAAGTAAGAACAGGAAGATAAAACATACTAGACTGAGTGGGACCCTTTGGGCCCCATTGGCACACAGAAGGCCTGGTCCCCCAATGCAATATTCCACCACTCACCCATAGCCCCCAACTGCACAGGCATGCTGGAACCTGGAACAGAAACATGCAATGATTCAAGGCCAACCGGTCCCTGGTCAAAGCTAGGTTCATTCCCTTAGTTTCCTTTACCTCCCAGTCATCTTCTGTTTAAAATTTGACAGAAATGTAATTTCTGCATTAAGTTAAATACTCTGTTTCTGAAAATACAGTTAGATCTCAAAATATGTTTTGTAAAACGGTGGCCATCATAGTAAACATGTTTATTCGGATGTTAGAAATTTGGACATTTAGAGTTTTGAGTCTTAGGAATTCGCAGGTTCCAGTCGTGATGCCCCTGATCCCCCCCATCCCCTTACTGCCCCCCACTCCACCCCTTGCCCATCCCCCTCCCACGCACTCACTCCATTCCCCCAACCCCCCCCCCCCCCATCCACTCTTAGTGGCTCTCCAGCGGCGCAGCCATTCTCGCCCACTGTGTTCCCATTGTGACGTAGCACACGCAGGTATTACTGCGCAGGCGCAGCTGATGGGCACGACAAGTGGAAAACGGATTTATTAAAGCTTAATAAACTTAATAAATGTGAATAGCTCTTAAAATATAACAACAATTTAAATGTTAAAGATGAGATTTATTCAATTCAGTTCTTTCTTGTTGCATCTCTTGTTGCGTTCTGCTGCTAACTGCATCTTGATGTCTCTTTGCTGTTGATGAAAAAAAAGACACACAATTTTAATATAGAGACTTTATTGACTGGTCAAACTTTTACTTGAAGAAAATGTGAGAATTTACTTCAGAAGTCATCGCTCAACCAAGCACGCTTTAATGACAACATTCTTGGTCGATGTTCCATCCTTCAGGAAAACGTTGACATTTTTCTTCACCTTTCCTCGGCTAAGAGCCACATATAATTATCCATGCTGAAATACCGGTTTCTCGAGGTACATGAACACATTCTCCATGGTTTGTTCTTGTGCTTTATGGATCGTCATAGCAAAACTTGACTGAATCATGAATTAGCTCAGCTGAAAGGGAATGTCTTCGCCTTCTGTCAAATTGAGTGTTATCCTAGAAATGAGAATAATGTCATCTTTGAAGGCTCCCATGTTGATTTGTGTAACAATCAGATTATTGTGTAGCTCTTCCACAATCATCCTCGTTCCATTGCATAGCTTTGGGGGTTCCAAGTTTCTCATTAACAGGATCGGAGTTCCTTTCTTCAACTACAATTTGTGCGGTGGTAAACCAAAGATGTCGAGTGAATCGAGGAATTCTGTTGGGAAGTGAGTAGCATCAGTTCCCTCGGTGACAGCATTGAAAGAAAAGTACTACTTAATGATTCCAGGGAAGTGTCTGATACATGGAGAATTGATGCTTCTCATCGTATCGTTGTGCTGAACCAAGACACAATTGTCGGAGAATAATTCTGCAGGATTTTAAAATGCGGGGTAGATGAAATCAATACAATCCTCCAGTGTTTTTGCTGATAGAAGCATGTCTTCTGGCATTTCAATTTAATCATCCTCATTCTTTAAAATCTCATCTTCTCCAACTTTCAACAAAAAATGAGAATAGTCTCCTTCTCCCTCTTTCAATCGCATATTTGTCTGTAATTGAAACTTGGTCAAATGTCTCCACAAGTAGGATTTCTTGATGCAGGAATTTTCAATATCAGTATCATTTCCCTACAGGAAGGAGTTGTCGAAAATCGCTACAACAAATGGTAAGAATGAAACCAAAAGGCTTAGTGTTGGTGCATATGTCTTGAATTCTATCCACCGCTTCAAAGCTCTCCCTCCTAATCATTGAACATACATCCCAAACAATGAGTTTCACTTGCCTCATCAAACGTGCCGTGTTAGAGTTCTGTCAATGTTGCAGAATGTATCCTGGGTCACTTGGATGGGTACCTTGAATCGAGAATGTGCAGTTCTTCTACCAGTCATTAATTTAACTGCTATCCCAGAGGATGCTGCAGCCACATCACCTTGACCTCTAACTTTGGAGAGGATCAAATTGGTGATAAATGTAGGTATGTTACAAAACTTACCTTGAGCAGCGCTGCAGTTCTGCCGCCCCCCGTGTGCGTGACTTTGGCGCCTTTCAGAGGGGGGCGGGCTTAAAGTGCCGTTTTTCTGCAGACTGGGAAAATTGATCCATGTCGGACGATTTCGTTGCGGAAGAAAAATCGCTCCGACATTTCATTCATGAAGGTATTTTTAAATTACGCTTGATTATTTATTAACTAGAGTCATTTAAAAATCACCTTCAAAAGCCGTGCGTGCCGACAACGGGAAGGATTTTGCGTAGGGGAGAAAAAAAGGTACACAGTTTATTTTTATATTAAAAGTTGGTTTTTAGGGAGGCTTTAATCACATTTTCATGTTGCGAAATGGGGTCCAAAAAAATGTATGAACCAACAGTATTTTACCTCCCGACTTCACCGCAAACCGCAACGTTCCAATCCACCGCATTCCACTAAAACCCACTCGCTAGTTGATTTAAATGGCCATTAATTTACAGGCATTAAACACTAAATTCATTCCATTTGGACCAGAAATTCATGAAAATGAGATTTAAAAATTATGTTATATTGTGGATTATTGTGTGAATGTTATTTGGACACTTAGGCAATTAAAAAAAAGTTTATCTTTTCTTAAGAAATGGATAGATGTTTAGATCTACTCATTGAATTTTGTAATTAGCTACAATTAGATAACTAACTAATTATATGCTTTAATTTCAGGTCATCCAAGTAAGATTGTTTCATATTTGTTTCAGAATGCTTCAATCTATAATAACTGAAAATGTCATTGAGTTCTCTTAATTTTTAAGAAAGTTATGGGCTTTTAACTGTTCTAGATCACAGCTTTTGAGTTAAGTCAATTGAAAGGCAATGGGGAACAAGATGCTAATTTCCGAGTATGAAAATGGTCATAACTTTCTTAATACTGAAGATATGAAAGTGAATTAGGTGTCAAATTTAACTTCTTTTTATGCTTTATCTGATGGGATAAATTGCAGAATTGATTTTTAAAATCTCAAAATTTTGTAACATTGCTAATAAATGTTTTTCCCGTTCCTCCTGGTGAATCAATGAAAAACATTGAAGGAAGCTTCCTTTTCAAGCAGTTGCACACCTGGTCATACACTGCTCTCGGCTCAGCATTCAGCAGAAGCTCATTCTCTTCAACAAAGTGCTGTTGTTCAGTTCTATTGTATTGCAATTCCTGCAGCAATTCTGGATTGTCATCATCAAGGTGCATCCTTCCATTTCCTGGTCGTGGCAAATTAAAGAATTCCATTGTTTTGTTGAAATTCTCAAGCCTTGCTTGAATATACAACAGAGCCTGATCATGATGCTTCTCCTCAATCATGGTATTAGGATCACTCATTGTTCCATGTTCATTGTACTTGAGGTGGGGGAGGGGGGCGAGCGTCTGGCAGCCGGGGTAGGGGGACGGCTTGAGGCAGGGGGCTGTGGGGGGGGAGCATCCTGCAGCCGGGGGAGAGGGGCACAGCTTCAGGCGGGGGTTGGAGGTGGAGGCTGTCGTGGGGGGGGGGTTGGCGAGCGAACGACAGCTGGGGGAGGGGGACAGCTTTAGGCAGGGGCTGTCAGCGGGTAGAGCGTCCAGCAGCCAGGGGAGGGGCGCAGCTTCAGGCGGGGGCTGTCAGGGTGGGGGTGAACATCCTCCAGGCGGGGGAGAGGGATGGCTTCATGCGGGGGCTGTCAGGGAGGGGAGCGTACTGAAGCCAGAGGAGGGGAACGGCTTCAGTCTGGGACTGTCGGGGGGCGGTGGGGGGGGGGGAGGGAGAAGATTCGTCCTGCAGCTGGGGCAGGGGGATAGATTCAGGCGGAAGTAGTCAGGGCCGGTGGGCCACTGTCTCCTAAACTAGCCTTGCACAGCTCCATTAAACTTTCCCCGTCTCACCTTAGGTTTAGTTATGTCCACTCTGGGACAAAGGTTCTGACTGTTAAGCATGACCATGGTGTATTAGACAATACTTCTGGCTCAAAATTGGTGAACTATCATTATCGAGGACTTAACTCATTGTAGCTCTGTTTGCAGGTTCGTGAGATGCGAAAGGATTCAAGTCATCAGCCGCAACTCCTTATATAAACCACGTCTGATGTTCACCCTATAATTTAATTAATCGCTTGATGGAAGATGACTTACTGAGTAAAATCTAAATGAGATGTTCCCATCAGATTGAACTATTTTCAATATTACCTTCCTTGTTTGAAACAATTGGATTCTATTCATTATTTCATTATCTTTGTTTCTTTTTTCATACTAAAATACTTTGCAGTGAGGGTGGATTCTGAGTAAGAATCCCTCCAAGTCTGAGGGTTGCCGGAAGGCAGCTCCTAGAGTTGGAGGGACACAAATAAATCAGCAGGGGCAAATAACCAGGGTGTTTCACCAGCGTGCAGTGCGAGGGAGCGATGTACTATTCCCTGCCTGTTGGGAATAGTACATTGTGAGCGGGAGGGAATGAGAGCTTGGTAAAATGCTCATAGTTTAGCAGACAGTGGAATGAGAGATTGCTGCCAAAGTGCGCATCATTTTCAAATCCTTGGAACAATTATTTAGCGGGGATAACACAAAGAGCTCAGTGGCGCAGTGGTGGAGTTGCTGTCTTACATCACTTGCAGCACCGAAGACCCGGGTTTAATCCTGACTAAGGGTGCTGTCTGTAAGGGGTTTGTACATTTCCGGCGTGGGTTTTCTCAGAGCTTTTCGCCTCCCACACTCCAAAGATGTACAGGTGTGTAGGTAAATTGGGTTGGTATAAGAGTAAATTATCCCTAGTGTTTGTAGGATTGTGTTGATGTGTGGTGATCGCTGTTTGGTGCGGACTGCCCCCACCTTAAGCTGTTTCTGCGCTGTATATCTCTAAACTAAAAACTAACCTCATCGTCCGCAGGAGACCAAGAGGAGGAAAATGAGGCTGACACAAAGCCACCAGTCTTTCAGACTTGTGGGTGCAGCAATTTTCCCCTTTGCTGCCTGACTTGCCTCCCTCGCTCTGCATCTGGCTCCACAGTCTGGCCATCACAGGCTAATGCTAACCTAGCGCTAGCACAGCTGCACTCGGCCATCAGCAAGCAGCAGGATGCTCACCCCGATGGTGCCTTCATTGTTGCAGGGGACTTTAATCAGGTGGACCTACGAGCTGCACTCCGCAAATTCCACCAGCATGTGCAGTGCCCTACCAGGGGCTCAAACACGCTGGATAAAGTGTACACCAACATCAAGGACGCATACCAAGCTCTCCCCTGCCCATCCCTGGGAAAGTTCGATCACCTCTCACTGTTTCTACTGCCTGCATACAAACCCCTCATCCGCAAGACCAAACCTGCAATAAAGACGGTCAAAATATGGCCCGAGGACGCCACCCTACAACTCCAGGACTGCTTTGATCGCACTGACTGGGACCTGTTGCACAACAGGCTACCTGTGGTACAGAAGTAGACTTGGAGGAGTACACATCCACTGTGCTCTCCTACATTAACTGATGTGTGGAGACTGTCACAGTGGACAAGCAAATAAAGATGTTCCCAAATCGCAAACCGTGGATGCACAAGGAGGTTCAGAACCTGCTAAGGGCACGCAACATTGCCTTTAAATCCAGGGACACTTCTGCCTACAGTGCTGCCAGGTCGAACCTGAACAAAGGCATAAAAAAGGCCAAAGACATCCATAGGCAAAGGGTGGAAGACCACTTCAACACCGCGGACACCAGAAGCATGTGGCAGGGTGTCAGGGACATCACTGACTACAAGAGCAGCCCCGCCTGCCCCCACAGTGATATCACACTGGCCAATGAATTAAACACCTTCTTTGCCCGCTTTGAAACTGGTAACACCACCAGGAGAGGAACAACCCCGGCCATGGCGGAGGGATAGGCCATAACACTGAGCACCCAGGAGGTACAGTGCTCTCTGCGTAGGACCAATCCACGCAAGGCTGCAGGCCAGGATGGAGTCCAGGGTAGGGTACTAAAGAACTGTGCTGTACAGCTGGCTGAGGTATTCACGAGGATCTTCAACCTGTCTCTATCTCTGGCAATGGTCCCCAAGTGCCTGAAGACAGCTACCATAGTGCCGGTGCCGAAAAAGTCTAAAGTCACCAACCTGAATGACTACCGCCTGGTTGCCCTAACTCCAATACCAATTAAGTGCTTTGAAAGGCTGGTCCTCTCCCACATCAAATCCAGCATCCCTGCATCATTGGACTCTCATCAATTTGCATACAGGGCAAATAGATCCACAGAGGATGCCATCTCTGTGGCTCTTCACACTGTCCTGACCCACCTGGAAAGACAGGGAACCTACGTGAGGATGCTCTTCATTGACTTTAGCTCTGCCTTCAATACGGTCATCCGCACCAAGCTCACCACCAGCTAGGCCTCAGCTCACTGATATGCGATTGGATCCTGAATTTTCTGACGGAGCGACCGCAGGCAGTGAGACTGGGGCCGCACCTGTCCTCCACTATCACCCTGAGCAGTGGCACACCACAGGGCTGTGTACTGAGCCCCATGCTCTACTCCCTCTTCACCCACGACTGTGTCCCTGCATTTGACAACAACACCATTGTCAAATTTGCAGATGACACAACGGTGATCGGGCTGATCACCAACGGTGATGAAACAAACTATAGAGCGGAGGTGCAGAACCTGGCGGACTGGTGCTCACGGAACAACTTGTCGCTAAACACCTCCAAGACCAAAGAGCTGATTATCGACTTCAGGAGGTCACGGAATGGGGAATACGCCCCAATCTCCATCTACGGGCACAGTGTGGAGAGAGTGTCCAGCTTCACGTTTCTGGGCACTCACATCTCAGAGGACCTCACATGGTCCACCAACACCGCGGCGCTGGTCAAAAAGGCACAGCAATGACTGTTCTTCCTAAGAACATTGAAACGGACTGGTCTGCCCCAACAGCTGCTGACGACCTTCTACCACTGCACCACAGAGAGCATACTAACGTATGGCATTTCTGTGTGGTATCTCAGCTGCATGGAGGCGGCGAGGAGAGCTCTTCAGCGCGTTGTCCACAGAGCGCAGAAGATTATTGGGATGCAGCTACCAGCCTTGGAGGGCATCTACCACACACGGTGCCTCAGGAAAGCCGTCAGCATACATAAAGACTCCTCTCACCCCGTGTAATGGACTGTTCGAACTACTCCCTTCTGGCAGTAGTTACAAGGCCTTCTACGCCCGCACTACCAGACTCAGGAACAGCTTCATTCCCAGAGCTATAGCGGCTCTGAACCGGCCCTGCTGAGGATCACCCCCCCCCCACCACCCCCATGGACTGTCTCCCCCGGCCTCGCACTTTAGTCTGTGTTGATGTTACTGGTCAAATGTTCGTTTTTACAAACCTTGTTCTCGAGAGTTGCTAACCAAAATCTCGAAGTTGCAAACCAAATCTCGTTGCACTTATGTGTAATGACAATAAAAGATATTATTATTATTATCTAAACTTCCAGGTACTGAACAGCTCAAAGCTTGAGTCAAAGAGAGGATGGAAACAAGGTATTCAGCCCACCGAGTCCACATCAACCACTCATTTGCATTCATCTTATATGAATAATATTTTTATTCTCTCCATATTCTCACCAATTACCCCTTACTAGTGCCCTGCAGGCTAGGGGCAATTTTACAGAGGCCATTTAACATAGGCCATTAAACCTACCATCCTGGACGGGTCTGGGATGCAGGTGGAAACTGGAGCACCCGGAGGAAAACCATACGGTCAAAGGATAAACGTGCAAACTCTACACAGGCAACACCCGAGGTCAGGATCGAACCCGGATCTCTGGCACTGTGAGGTATGTGGCTCCACTAACTGTGCCATTCCACAGTGCTCTGAAACATCAAGCTGTCTTGACTTTTTAGTGTTGGAACAAGTGGCGTTCATTCCAAGGAACCCTGTGTATTGCAGCACCACATTGATCAGCGCCCCCTTTGTCGTCTCCACTTATCACCTCCCATCCTCTCTTACTATCGTCACCCTTCCCTCCCCCACCTAACTCCGTCTAGTGCTAATCAAACCTCTACTCAGCTGCACCCACCTATCACTTGCCAGCTCTTGCACCTCCCCCCACACACCTTGCACTAAGTCCCTTCTATTCTTTCAGTAAGAATGAAGGAGCTTAACTCGAAATGTCATTAAGTCATGTGATTTGCCGTTTCCCTATTTTAATTCCCTTCCCTTTTAATATCCTGGCAAAAAAAAAAAATCAACCCGTGCAAGGTCTGACATTTTCAATTCACCCAGCCTTTCAGAACCTTCATTAGTTCTTGGTGCTTGTGCTGCCTTCTTGCTGTTCCAGTCCAAGTGAATCATTCTGTGAGACCAAGCAGCCTCTGGACATGTGAAACAAGAAAGCACTGCTATTTCTTCACCAGGTTCCTTGCACCTGAAGGCTGAGGATCACGGCAGGTTATTAATTAGCTGTTGTACACAGCAGGGGTTACGTCTGTTCTACTATAGCAAGCAGGAGGCTGTTTAGCCTTCGGGCCTATTCTACCATTCAACCAGGTCATGATGTATCTATATTGTGGCTCCTTCCTCCCTCCTTGGTCTAAACCCCTCAGGGTGGCTCATATATCACCCTGTCTCCATTTGGAAACTTACAATTGTGCCTCAGCCTCTCAGAAAGCATGTCTTCCACAGCTTCTTGCTATCAAGTCCTCAATCTTAAATGCTGTTAATCCCTTAATCTTTAAATCAGAAGTGAGTACAAGTCTAGTCCCATTGAACCTGGACGCTTTCATGAATTCATTCAATTTGGATTTCATGCCGGTGAATTTTCTCAGCATGGTTTCCAATGCCAACAGATCCATCCTCCTTTATGTCAGTAACTCACCTTGGTTCAAATCTGAGATTCACATTCCTTGGCCCTATGAACCCAGAATGGGGATAAAGACATAAATACAACATACCTGTCAAACTGAAGTGATTATGTACCTACACACGTATATTTATGTAGAACTGTACAGCACATGAACAGTTGCTTTGGTACACAATGTCTGTGTCAAACATGATGCGAAGTTAAACTAATCATCTTTGCCTGTACAAGATCCACTCCCTCCATTCCGTGCATTTCCACTATTTTCCTATCTCTCTCTCCCATTCCTCTTTCCTTTCTCTCCTTCCACTCTCCCTCATCCGCTCTGCGCCTCTGCCATCCTTCCCTTCCCCTCTTTGTGGGTTAAACGCATGGATAGTAAGTAAAATAAAAAAGGGAAAGAAAATATCCTGCATTGATCTCATTTGAGACGGCCTATTCAATTATAATTGCCTTTAAATTATATAGGATGTTCCATTAAACACAGGACTTTAGACGACCCAACTTCCAAGTGCAGACTTTGGTCACATGTTCCATTTTGTGGTCTCACCAGAATTTTGTGCAGCTAAAATGTGTCTTTCACTCACTTACCCTCCAGTACATTAACTTCCATTACTCTTTCAAATTTATTTTGACGTTATAATGATTTGCGAAACTGCCTTTCTTTTCTAGCTCTATAGCATTTTAAAAGAACCATCCTATTTTCAGTTCCAGAATGGATGACTTCACAGTTGTCTATGTTGAAAATAATTTGCCTGTCTTGCTTGTTTTATTTGAGTTGACTAAGTGCTCTGTAATTTAGTGCTTCCATCTGCACTGCCTACAATGCTACCAATCATCACATCATTAGGTGAATGATGTGAAAATCAGTGTGGTCCCAAGACAAATTTTGGTGGCACACCACAAGTTACATCCCGACATAATGTAGTATCCACAGTTTAATAATTTTCACAGTTCTTCAGCCAGTCTCTAAATCATCTCAATAAAGTTCCTTCAATTTTGCAACATTTGACATTAGCTAAGTGGGACTATATGCAGTGTTAAAGAAGGAACTGCAGATGCTGGAGAATCGAGGGTTACACAAAAAGCTGGAGAAACTCACAGCGGGTGCAGCAGCATCTAAGGAGCGAAGGAGATAGGCGACGTTTCGGGTTGAGACCCTTCTTTCAGACTGAAGAAGGGTCTCGACCCGAAACGTCGCCTATCTCCTTCGCTCCTTAGATGCTGCTGCACCCGCTGAGTTTCTCCAGCTTTTTGTGTAACCCTGGAACTATATGCAATTCCCCTTCGAGGTCCATACAAATGTCATGTTGAGAGATGCAAGGAACTGCAGATGCTGGAATCTTGAGCAAAACACAATCTGCTTGAGTAACTCAGCGAGTCAGGCAGTTCGAGTGAAGGGAATGGTTAGGGGATATTTCGGGTCAAGACCCTTTTTTTTACTTCAATAACATGTCTAGGCAATCTGCAACCTTGGGCGGCACAGTGGCGTAGCTAGTAGAGGTGCCGCCGCAAAGCTCTAGTGGCATGTGTTACATCCCAACCTCTGGTACTCTCTGTGTGGAGTGTACACAATCTGCCTGTGACCATGTGGGTTTCTCCTGCGTGCTCCAGTTTTGCTATCGAGTCCTAATGACTTGCTGTTTAGTAGGTTAATTGGCCACTGTAAATTGTCCCTATAGTGTAGCTAAATGGTAGAATCTGGGAGGACTAGATGAGACCATGAGGAGAATAAAATGTGATTGAGTACGATTAGTGTAAATGGATGGCTAACGATTGGCACAGACTTCTTGTGCTGAATGGAGAGATGAAAACAGTACGTTAGATACAGGAAAAGTAGTTTATTCCCAATGCAAAGCATGGTGTTTCCCAAATCCCTTACTGATGACTCTAAGCATCTTTGAGACTAAGTGTTAATGAATTCCGTTTTTATGGAACAATTCTGGTTCAATAGTTAAAGTGATTTAAATTGCTGTTGAAAAAAGCACCATGGGGAATACAAGTATTAGGCAATCATTACTCACCGATTAAAAGCTGTTTCCCTCCTATATGACTCAATGACTCTGTGACCTCTTCAAAATATTCAATCAGTTTTGACAAGCATGACCTACCCTTTCTGGATTTATGCTATATCTTTGATTAGTTGACGATTTTCAAGGGGTTCAATATCTCTGTCTTTAATAAAGGCTCTAATAATTTCTCGACAATACATGTTTGGCTAGCTGGTCTATAATTCCCTGCTTTGCCTCTCTCACCTTTTCTAAATGGCAGAGTGTCACATGTAATTTTCTAAACCAGAGGGACAGTTCGTGTATTGAGAGAATTTTGGAAAATTTGGAATTACGTAATCCTGGGCAAAATAATTATTAATGGGGTATGCTCATTTGCAGATTAAATATTTTATGTGCAAAGTGAAGGATTACATTGAGGGAGGAGGACGGGCAATGCAGATCACACAAGGGCAACTTAATCCAAATGGAAAGATGCACAACCTTTCCCCAGATCTCTGACTGGCGATTCTAAGTGTCTTTCAGACCAAGTGTTAATGAGTTCATTTATTTTGATGGAACAATCCTGGTTCAACAGTTAAGGCAAATTAAACTGCTGCTGAAAAAGGACCATGGGGACACGTCTATTAGGCAGTCATTACTCACCAATTAAAAGCGATTTGTAACTCTTGTACCCGAAGCAGATCTACATGATCCTTTTATTAATTATGCCTTTGTGAGGGCATTAATGCTGATTCCCTCTCCTTATCCATATTGACACAGTGCCTACAGTTAATGGAGAACAGGGAGGCTGAGATTGCTCTCCTGGTTAAAATAAATGTAATATAAGGTTTCAAAACTCAGAGGTGTTTTGGCAAAGTATATATGGGTGGAGGCGGGGGGGGTGCAGAAGGATGAAATAATTGGCTGAGGAACCACTAAGTGGATGAAAATTTATTTTAACTGCACAGATTGCAGTGATTCTGAATGCTTTGTCTGTAAGGATGGTGGAGCCGTTCAAAATAAAGTTACATAAATACTTGAGATTGACAATTAGGAACAGATAAATTCCTGATCTTGAAAAAAATGCAGGTCTATGGGGAAGAGCAGAACTTCTGTGAAGGAGATGATTGTGCTCAGTGGAAAGGCTTCCTTCTCTCCAGCAGATAAACACTGTGACTTACTGTGACTATGCTGGGATGTACTATTCTATGCTAATCCACTCTCCAAGTACCTTCGCAACTGCACAGGGCAAGTCTTGAGCCTTGTTCCTCCATTTTCCTCTGTGGGGCAATAACATCATATTCACTCTGGTTGAACTGCATTAGGGATATCATTGGGGAAAGACTTAGCGAACTCGCAATTGATCTCTCTGTTTCTCAGTTGAGAAAAGAAGGTACTGGGTTAATTATGGCTCTGCAGGTGGCGCTCTTTAATATGATTTACATGGTTGGAAGTTTTGGTTCTGCTTCAGAGCTTTGGACACATAATGCAACACCGAAGGATTGCCATAGTTCAGGTGAACAATGAAATCAAGGCGTGTAGGAAGGAACTGCTGGTGCAAAAGAAGATACAGTAGACACAAAATGCTGGAGTAACTCAACGGGACAGGGAAGCATCTCTGGAGAGAAGGAATGGGTGATGTTTCGCGTCGAGACCCTTTTCAGAACACCACCTCCACTCTCTCAAGCATTATTTGGAAGAAAAATACAATGTAGATTATGTCGGCTCTCAGAATAATCCCATTAAACCCATTCTCCCTGTTACCTATTATCTCTCAAGCATATCAACTCCATCCAATTCTCCTGCCACCCACCTGCACCAGGGGTGATTTACAGCTGACAATGCACATACCAAAACATGCTTATTTGGGTGTGGATGGAAACTGGAGCACCCGGGGGAAATTCACACAGTCACAGTGAGTTTGTGACAACTCCTCACAATAGCACCAAAGGTCCACATTGATCTTAGTCCGCTGAAGTTGTGCAGTAGTATTAAGAAACATAGAAAATAGGTGCAGGAGCAGGCCATTCAGCCCTTCAAGCCTGCACACACCATTCAATATGATCACCGTTGGTCATTCTGTTCCTACTTTCTCCCCATATCCCTTGATTCCGTTAGCCCTAAGAGCTAAATCTAACTCACTCTTGAAAACATCCAGTGAATTGGTCTCCATACAGCCATATGAAAAAAAAAGCAACAACATAAAAGTGAACATAAACATCCATCACAGCAGATTTCCCACATTCCTCACTGTGATGAAAGGCAAAAAAAGTCCAATCTTCTTCCTCTTTATTCTCACGCGGTCGGGGCAGTCGACCCATCCGCAGTCGGAGCGATTGAATCTCCCACAGCTGGCGGTCGAAGCCCCCATGTCGGGCGATCGAAGTTTCCGTGTTGGGGGCGGTCAAAGCTCCCACATCAGGGCGGTTGAAGCTCCCGTGTCAGGGTGATTGAAACTCCCGTGCCGGGGCGATCAAAACTCCCGCGTTGGGCGGTCGAAGCTCCTGCGGCTTGGAGTTCCCAAAGTCGGTCTCTGATCCGAGAGCGCGAGCTCCGTGATGTTAAGTCCGTAAGCACCCATGGTTGGAGCTCCGAGGTCGATCCCTGGTAAATTGATTGCGGGCTCCACGATGTTAAAGTCCCGTAGCCACCCGTGGTGAAGCTCTCAAAAGTCGGTCTCCAGCAAAGGCCGCCAGCTTCTCGATGTTAGGCTGCAGTGCGGACGTTGATACAATACAGGAAAAAAATTGCATCTCCGTCGAGGTAAGAGATTAGAAAAAGTTTCCCCCCCCACCCTCCATGTAAAACAAGCTAAAGAATGCTAAAAACATACATTTAACACATACTATTAAAACACAAACAAGGAAGGGACAGACAAACTGTTGGCAAGGCAGCCATTGCTGGTGCCACTCAGTGGACAATCACATTAGACATAATAAAGTATTTTATTTAGTACTACTATATTGGTTAATGCTGCTGTTATATTGCGGGAGATGCAGAACACGTTGTAATAAGGGTTAATTTACAGTGAGACTGGTGAGAGAACTGGAAAGGGAAGGGGATGGAGAGAGAGAGCACGGGCTATCTGAAGTTAAAAATGCATTATGCACACAGCAAGCTCCCACAAATAACAATGTGATTAGCAGCTCTTATGTGAATTCTGTCACCAGGAAGCAGTGCTGCCCATCTCCCTGTCTCCAAAGGCACTTCCAGTTAACTCTTTCACCCCTGGTGTTTTCCAGGTATCACAAAGTGTGTTGAATCAAACAACATTTAAACTTCCTAGCACCGAAGGAGGCTATTGTGACTACTGAGTCCGGACAAATAGAAAATAAGTTCATAAGTTCATGCGATAGGAGTATAATTAGGCCATTCAGCCCATCCAGTCTACTCTGCTATTCAATCATGGCTGATCTCAGCCTCCTAATCCCATTTTCCTGCCTTCTCTCCACAACGCTTGACACCAATTCTAATCAAGAATGTGTCTATCTCTACCTTAAACATATCCACTGACTTAGCCTCCACAGCCCTCTTTGGCAATGAGTTCCACAGATTAACTACCCTCTGACTAAAGATATTGGTGGACACAACTCCCCTGGTTCTTGATCAGACTTCAGGCTTCTGTACCTCCTCCTCAATCCAGCAGTGAGAAGAGGATTTTCCCAGATGTTTGGGATATCCTTGATGACAGCACAGTGGTGCAGTGGTAAAGTTGCAGCCTAAGCGCTAGAGACTTGGCTTCAAGCCTAACTACGGGTGTTGTTTGTACCTTCTCTCTGCGACAGCGTGGGTTTTCTCTGGATGATCCAATTTCCTCCCACACTCCAAAGATGTACAGGTTTGTAGGTTAAGTGGCTTTGATGAAAACATTGTAAATTGTCCCGAGTGTGTAGGATAGTGCTGGTGTACACGGCGTTCTCTGGTCAGTGGGCTGAAGAGCCTGTTTCCACGCTGTCTCTCTAAATTCTGAAGCTGCTATCTGCTTGAGGAAGGATGGGACTGTGATGGATTGAGATGAGTCCACCATTCTCAGCAGCCTCTTGAATTCCAGTGCATATGAATTGCCGCATCAGCTCAAAATGGAACCAGTCAGGATACTTTCTACACTGCATCTGTAGAGGGTTTTATTTAGTATTCCGTGACATACGAAATTTCTTTGAACTTCTCAGAAAGTAGAAGCGTTGGTTCCTCAACTTTATTATTCCATCCATGTGCTGGGCCCACGACAAGTCATGCAAACTGTTAACGCCATTGAATTTGAAGCTGTCAATTCTCACTACTGCTGATGTCATTCAATACAACCAAATGTCATACCATGCATGTCTCACACAAGATTAAACCACTTTTATCGGAATACAACATGGGTAGCCATACATTGCTTGCTGTCGACCATCACCCATATAACTAGAAGTCGAATTAAGCAAAGATTTAAGTTGGGCGATGCATATTGGTCAAGTGTCCAACAAAGCAAATAGAACTCTTGGTCTACTCAAAAGAAATGTTCACGCATGTAGTACATCTGTCAAAACGAATGCCTACAAGTCCTTGGTCAGGCCCAAATTGGACTATTAAGGGACAGACGTTTAGGGGTAACATCAGGGGGAACTTCTTTACTCAGAGAGTGGTGGCTGTGTGGAATGATCTTCCAGCAGAAGTGGTGGAGGCAGGATCGATTGTAACATTTAAAAGTAAAGTGGAAAGGTATATGGATGGGAAGGGAATGGAGGGGTATGGTCTGAGTGCAGGTAGATGGGACTAGGGGAAAATAAATGGTCGGCACGGACTGGAAAAGGCTGAGAAGGCCTGTTTCCGTGCTGTAATTGTTATATGGTTATATGGTTATTGTGGAGCCTTATGGGATCCTTTCAACAACAACAACAAGTTTCACCCTGGAGAAAGTACAGCGCCGAGCAGCCCACTTAGTATGCAAAGACTACAAGCACAAATCAAGCGTGAATAATATGCTGAGTTCTCTCGGGTGGGATACCCTGGAGCTCCGCAGAATCAGGCTAAGACTTATTGTAATTTACAAGGAGATTCACAAAATCACGCCATCAAATCTCCCGTCATCCCAGAGCACCAACTACCATGAAACAAGACAAAATAATGGTCGCTACATCATCAACTCGCTAAATTTGAATAAACTTTGCTACCAATATTCCCTTTACTCAAGGACGATAAGGGAATAGAATATGTTACCACCCAACACACATTCTGCTCCCAATGTTAAGTCATTTAAAAAGGGGATTGAGCAAATAGATCTCCTCATCTTGGTCAAAAAGGCCCAGTTCAAAATTTAATCACCACTCTACTCACTCCGACCTGCGCGAGATAACCACTGACTAGGTGTTTGCGCAGTAATCAACCAGAACCAGAACCAGACTGCCAGTGAAACACCTCCCGCAGTTTTGCACTGGAGTATCAAGTTACAGGTAGGTTCAGTTTAGTTTAGAGTAGATACAGCGCAGAAACAGGCCCTTCGGCCCACCGAGTCCACACCGACCAGTGATCCCCGCATATTAACACCATCCTACACACACCAGAGACAATTTATACTTATACCAAGTATACAAACCAAAGCTAATTAACCTACAAACTTGTACGTCTTTGGCGAGTGGGAGGAAACCGAAGATCTCTGAGAAAACCCACGCGGTCATGGGGGGAACGTACAAACCCCATACAGACAGTACCTGTAGTCGGGATTGAAATCGGGTCTCCGGCACTGCAAGCGCTGTGAGGCAGCAACTCTACCGCAGCACCCCCGTCTTTTTTTGTTTCTTTGTGCTGAAATCTCAGGAGTGCCACTTAACCCCACAAACCCGAGGGAGTCTGTTGCCAACCCAGCTGGCTGTGCAGTGTTCTCTGGTCAGTATTTATGCCTAAAAAAAACACTGATCTTTTCCGTTATCTCACCATTTTCCATGGATCCTTGATTGTGCATAAACCAGTTGCCGCATTTCTTACATGATGAGTGATTGCACATTCCTAGTAATTAATTGTCTGTCAAACATTTTCAGGACATTTTAAAATAATGAAAGGTGTTATATAAATGGTAATTCTTTCAGCACTTCTTTCAATATTGCATAGACCACCTTGCCTCTGGGAACTGGGAAAGTTCATTTAAGGAAATTGAATGAGAAACAGACCTTGCATTGGCTCTGTCTTGTTAATCAAGATTATGTCCGTTCCTTTGGCACATTTCCCAATTCCCATATCCTTTGATGTCCACATCTCTATTAATTTGAACCTTCAGGGTTTCAGTTCAGTTGAGTTTAGAGATACAGCGCAGAAACAGGTCCTTTGGACCACCGAGTCCGCACCGACCACCGATCCCCGCACATTAACACTATCCTACACACAGTAGGGACAATTTACATTTATACCAAGCCAATTAACTTACAAATCTGTACGTCTTTGAAATTTGGGAGGAAACCAAAGATCCCATAGAAAGCCCAAGCAGGTCACGGGGAGAACATACTAACTCTGCACAGACAAGCACCGATAGTCAGGATCGAACCCGGGTCTCGGGGTCTACCGCTGCATCACCGTGCTGCCCTTAATGTACAACCTTAGCCATAGTGTAAGAGAGAGAAGTGTTCTCAACAATAATTCTAAAGGACCTGTCCCACTTACGCAACCTTTACAGGTGACAGCTGGCACCTGTGATAGGTCTCCAAAATGTTCAACATGTTGAAAATTCGGCTGCGACCAGAAAGACGCTACCACTCTTTGGAGACCTCTCATGACCATACAGGCTGTATGGTCGTGAGAGGTCTCCTATGGTCGTGAGAGCTCACCTGCGACATGTTGCCAGGGGGTCGCCTGTATGGTCGTGAGAGGTCTCCTATGGTCGTGAGAGGTCTCCTATGGTCGTGAGAGGTCTCCAAAGTCTTTCTGGTCGCCACTGAATTTTCAACATGTTGAAATTTCGGCAACCTATTACAGGTGCCAGCTGTCACCTGTAAAGGTTGCGTAAGTGGGACAGGTCCTTTAGAATTATTGTTGAGATCACTTCCCTCTCTTACACTATATGGATTCCAAGCCAAACTTACTTTCCATTAATTCTAATGAAACACATATTGGGAAGAAGGGTTGATACCCTGCCTAAAATTGTTTCAATATTGGGGGGCAATTGGAGATGTTCTGACTATTGGTAATGAATATCAAGATCATAAAACAAGTGAAGTTGAGAGGTGTAGAAGAGGCCAAACTAATCAAATGATCCCGAAGACCATTTTCACAGCAAAAGCCAATTCTATGCATTCTGTGGACATGTTCTCCATCACATAGTAGCTCTAAGAGAAAGGCAGATATCACGTCTCATCTAAATCCTAGCTGGCTGATGCATTATCCTGAATTTAGTTCTCCTAGTTCTATGCTATTTGGAGTCACCATCATCCCTGAAACATATTATGAATATCAGTCTGCTTGATGCCATTCTTTCTTCCACTTATTTGACAGTGGATCTTCAGTTCCTGTGCTTAAAATGATTAGAATTACTGTCACCCCTTCAAACTGGGGGAAAGTGCACAGAGGTCACCAAGTCAGGCTTTACTTTATAGCTAAATATAGCACGGAAAGAGGCCCTTTGCCCACCAAGTCCATGGCGAGCAGCGATCACACTGTACATTAATACTATCCTACACACTAGGCAACAACATAATTTTTTTATCGATCAATCAACCTACAAACCTGTAGGTCTTTGGGATGTGAGAGAAAACCGGAGCACCCGGAGAAAAACCATGCAGTTACAGGGAGAATGTACAGACTCCGTAGTTGGGATCGAACCTGGGTCTCTTGCGCTGTAAGACAGCCACAGCAATGCCCTGGCAACCATATGTTGAGCTTCGTTAATGCAAAGGAGCAATGAATGTAGTTCACCAATCTGGACAAAGAGAATCGCTGCTTCATCTGGAAGTACTGTTTAGGCCACGAGGATGTTATGTTGGCAGTTTCACCTTTGCTATTTATCAAATAAGCACAAGAGCTTGCAGAACAATACTCAGCGAATGCTTCAGATTGTCAAACATCTTTTGATCAGGCATCAATCTGACTCTCTGCTCCATCAGGTAGATGTAAGTAATCACCAAGAATGCTTTCAGAGAAGTGTAGCGGAGTTCTCCTGTGTATGCTGATCCCTTAACTGCTATCTAAACCACATGCTCTTGTCATTATCAGATGTGGCAACTTGCTATGTGTGAATTCACTGCCACTTTCTCCAAATTGCAACAATCACTACACCAGAGAAATACACTGCCCGGTTATGTATTCTATTTGAGGAGCAGTGCAGCTAGAATAATGGGACCTTTAGGGCGGATACATAGTGTACAGTTGATGTTATTAAAGCAATTTTCCAATTAGAGGCGGGTAGTGGCGAACCTTCCCTATCTCCGCATCCCTCCATAAATCACTCTCAGCACTTTATTCCTTTTTCATCTCAGGCATCCCATTAGTCTATCAACCAAACAGCTTTGTAAATATTTGAATCACTGGGATACTCTATTCATCCCTCTGCCATACTCTCCTCAAATAATAACCAACCTGTTTTGCCACTTTTCCAATCCTGATGAAGGATTATTGACGTGAAGTGTTTGCAGCATTCCCAGTTTGCATTCCCCGTTTGTGGGTCATGGCGCGACTCCTGGAAGTTGGCCTCTCACAAACCATTACGGCAGTAAGGAGATTGTATCTTACTGCAAATACCGCAGATGCTGGAAACCTGAAGTAAAAACCCAGACTGGTGGAAATATGTAAACGGTCAGGCAGCATCTGGAGAGAGGGACAGCGTTTGTGTTCCTGGCCAATGGCCTTTCATCAGATGAGCTGAGCATTTCCAGCATTTTCTGGTTTTAGACCTGCCAACTTTTTCTGTAACGTTTTATACCAAGGGGGTACACGTGGCAACAATAAACCAAACTGGAACTAAAGACTGTGTTAGTGGTTGAAGGCAGGCACTGTGTGTAGTGAGTTGAAACAAGATGTAACCAAACAAATGGGTTCATGTTATTAGATACTGAGACAAAAGGCATTGCGGAACGCCTTTGTCTCAGTAGTGGGTACAGAGTCAGGTCACCGTGTGAGTGCTGCTACCACGTGCAGGAAGTCCCCCGGTTATGACCTAACATGGTCACTTGAGCCGTATGGCCTCGCGGGGCCGGTCCCACTTCGATCGGCGGAGGCGTATAGAGTTGTGCGGGGCTGGTCCCAACATCGCGTGGGGCTCCGAAAAACTGACACTGTCCAAAAATTCCGTGCGCCAATGGCCTGTCAGCCCGCAGCCGCAATGAGGACGTACGCAGCGTCTCGATGTTGTACGCAGCGTCTCGACGTTGTATGCAGCGTCTTGACAGCGTACGCCTAGTGCGTGGCGTTGCACGATGAAGTCACCGCCCAGCGTGCCGTCGCGTGATGACATCACCGCCCGATGCCGTGCGACGTCCAAATTCAGTAGGGCTGCCTCCTGCGCAGCTCCTGCCCAGCTGCCCTCCTGCCGTACTCACCAGTATGATGTCGGGACCAGCCCCACGCAACTCCATACGCCTCTGCGGTTCGAATTGGGACCGGCCCTGCGAGGCCGTACGCCTTAAGCGACCACGTTTGGTCGCGCTAGACGCATGCAAACGCATGTTGGTGGGACAGACTCTGTGCCACCGTGCTGCCCTTTGTGGAACAAGATTCATTGGGAGCTGATCAGAGGCAGCCTAATTTATAAAATACAGCCCAGTGTAATACATCCCAGTGAAGTTGATATGACGCTCATCAGTTGGTTGAATGTCTTCATTGGTTTTCCCTTTGTTCAGCTGACTGCAGGTCTACAGTTTTCTGCTCTGTGTTGTTTCATTTCTATGAACACTCTATCCACAGATAATCACATTGCTCCCAATAGTAGAAGCAATACTGTGATTTGGCTCTGTACCAATCCAGTAAAAGCTCTCTGAACCTTTATCCAAGAGCTGAGAATTGTTCTTGTACCCGTATTCATCCTCAATCAACACCTCCAAAAACCAATTTTATCGAGCTAGGTCTGCGTGCAATTGCTGTGTTAAAACTGACAGGCAACACTGCCTGTAAAGCAAAGCCGATCATAATTTGTGGAATAGAAATGGAAAATGCTGGATAGATTCAGCAAGTCATGCGGCATTTCATAGAGTGATACAGCATTGAAACTGGCCCTTCGGCCCACCAGGTCTGTGCTGACCACCAATCACCCATGTACACTAATCCTGTTTCATTGTATCCACATTCCCATCAACGTCTTCCTGTGGGAAGAGAAGTAGAAGCAAAGGTTTTGTCGCAGAGACTTCGCCAGAATTAATGGCGGTTTCTGAGCGTTCTGATGAGCATTTGCAGAACTGGGATCGTTCGTTGCATTGCCTCTTTCCTGCCATCAACTCTTTCCTCCAGAATTTATCATTTATTCAGTTCATTTATTAAAGAAGTTTAATCAGCATAAAAGGGGCTGTCCTGCTGAGTTAAGAGTTAAGATTTATAAACAGCTGTAAACAAGTGGTGCTTGCACTGAGCAGATTCATGAGGTATCGTGACTGGAATGCTGAGATTACCACAAGGCTCCAGCTCGGGGAGCAAGCTTTTATCTTGCTTTTTAATTAAGCTTCTTTCTCCTGCTGTGCATCCTGCTACTTTGAGATCAACCAAATGAGTTGTTAAACATCAGCCTCATTCTGTGTAACAGCTGAAAAATCGTGGTGTGATTGAATTCAGGTTTTGTAAAGTAATGGTGGCAATGGTGGTGCCTTCAGCTCTCTTTGCTTTCAGCTCTGGAAACCTCCCGCTGTTTCTTTGCCCCAACGCTTCCATTGGCTCTGGGGACCATATACACTGACCTACGCACTCACATGTGTTCTGTCTCAGGGTTAATTACTGACTGATGACTGTCTGCGAATTGAATTGAATCCACATTGGTGTATAGGTGGTACACACCATTGAAAAGTGGGAAATGTAGATTGAATTGAATTGAATTTATTTGTCATTCAAAAACAATGTGAACGAAATGTCATTACCACACAGTCATAACAATAAAAAGCAACCAAAACACACAGTTGTATAAATTTAACATAATAATCCATCACAGTGAATCTTCTCCAGACACCTCCTCACTATGAAGGAAGGTAAAAAAAGCCTTATCACTTCCTTGCTTCTCCTGCGGTCAGGCAGTTAAACTGCGGCGTTGCGGCAATCGAGGCTCCCGATATTGAGATGCACCGGGTGACGAAAGGTCCTGCGAACGGGCCGATTAAAGACTTGCGATTCAGGATCGACGCAGTTGCTGTGGCTGGAGCTCCCGAAACGTTGGTCTCCAACCAGGGACCTGCGTGCTACAGAGCTCAGATCCCGCGGCCGAAGCCTCTGAAAGTAGAGTTGCAGCCGCAGTCGCAGCGCCTCCTCAGCCTCCAAAAGCCAGCCAGCTCCACGAGCCCACAGGCGCTGCGACCAGTGTCCTCACGACACGAAAGTTGCATCTCCGTTGACAAAAGATATAAAAAAGGTTTTCCCAACACCCCCACCCCACCCCACAAATAATACACAACTAAATAAAGACTACTACATACATCTAACATTAACGTTAAGACAAAGAAAGAAGAAAGACAGACAGACTACAGGCGCACACACAAACATGCACCCACCCACACACACACACACACACACACACACACACACACACACACACACACACACACACACACACACACACACACACACACAACACACACACACACACACACACACACACACACACACACACACACACACACACACACACACACACACACACACACACACACACACACACACAAGGACCTTCAAGCTCGAGGGCACTCGCCTGAAAACCTCGAGCTGGATCGACCGTCAGTGAAGAAACCACGAGCCGGATTGACCGTCTGCGCATACACACACAAACACATCGCAAAAGCGGGGGCCAGGGAAAGCGGGGGAGCGCTGTCTGAAATTCACACCCACGATGAACAGGACGGTAAAAGATGGCTGCACAGTTACGGTAAGTCCTTTAGAGAGCGCGGGTGGGGGGGGAGAGAGAAGGGGAGAGAGAGGGGGAGAGAAGGAGGGAGAAGGAGTGGATGCTCTTAAGAAGCCAGACAACTTTTAATAAAGTGTAGCGGGCATTTAACATCACCGGTCGGTTTATTTACCTTTTTTTCTCAACGAGCTTTACCTTCGACTACCTTTGACTACCTTCAGCCATGATCAGCCATGATTATATTGAATGGCGGTGCAGGCTCGAAGGGCTGAATGGCCTACTCCTGCACCTATTTTCTATGTTTCTATGTTTCTATACTCGCAGCATGGTTAACACAAGGTCCTAGGAGGTCTTTGTAACTCTCCTTCATGCTCGAGAGCAGTCTCCACATACTCGAGGCCTCAGATAGGTCGCGGTGTTTTTTTTAGCAAGCTGAAAAGCGCCCGCGAGTAAGAAAAGGTCGCCATGGAAAAAATCTATATTTTCTTACTCGTAGGTTTACTCGAGGTAGGTCATAGTAGGTCGTAATGCTATTGTAGGTAATCGAAGGCAATCGAAGGTAGTCGAAGGTAGTTGAAGGTAAAGCTCGTTGAGAAAAAAAGGTAAGTAAACCGACCGGTAATGTTAAATGCCCGCTACATTTTATTAAAAGTTGCCTGGCTTCTTAAGAGGGCCTCCACTCCTTTTCCCTCCTTCTCTCCCCCTCTCTCCCCTTCTCTCTCTCCCCCCCACCCGCTCTCTCTAAAGGACTTACCGTAACTGTGCAGCCATCTTTTACCTTCCTGTTGATCGCGGGTGTGAAAAAATGTTTTTCTCATCTCGGTCCTAAAAGACTTCCCCCTTATCCTTAAACTGAGACCCCTTGTTCTGGACTTCCCCAACATCGGGAACAATCTTCCTGCATCTAGTCTTACCAAGACCCTGTACAACTGCAGCAGAACCTCCCTGCTCCTACACTCAAATCCTTTTGCTATGAATGCTAACATACCATTCTCTAACAATGACTGGTATACCATGACACCCAGGTCTCGTTGCATCTCCCCTTTTCCTAATCGGCCACCATTCAGATAATAGTCTACTTTCCTGTTTTTGCCACCAAAGTGGATAACCTCACATTTATCCACATTATACAGCATCTGCCATGCATTTGCCCACTCACCCAACCTATCCAAGTCACCTTGCATCCTCCTAGCATCCTCCTCACAGCTAACACTGCCCTCCAGCTTTGTGTCATCCGCAAATTTGGAGATGTTGCATTCAATTCCCTCGTCCAGATCATTAATATATATTGTAAATAGCTGGAAAGTGGGGTCCCAGCACTGAGTCTTGCGGCACCCCACTAGTCACTGCCTGCCATTCTGAAAAGGACCCGTTTACTCCTACTCTTTGCTTCCTGTATGCCAGCCAGTTCTCTATCCACATCAATACCGAACCCCCAATACCAAGTGCTTTAAGTTTGCATTCTAATCTCTTATGTGGGACCTTGTCGAAAGCCTTCTGAAAGTCCAGATATAACACATCCACTGGTTCTCCCTTATCCACTCTACTAGTTAAATCCTCGAAAAATTCTATAAGATTCGTCAGACATGATTTACCTTTCATAAATCCATGCTGGCTTTGTCCAATGATTTCACCACTTTCCAAATGTGCTGCTATCCCATCTTTAATAACTGACTCTAGCAGTTTCCCCACTACCGATGTTAGACTAACTGGTCTGTAATTCCCCGTTTTCTCTCTCCCTCCCTTTTTAAAAAGTGGGGTTACATTATCTACCCTCCAATCCTCAGGAACTACTCCAGAATCTAAAGAGTTTTTTAAAATTATCACTAATGCATCCATTATTTCTGGGGCTACTTCCTTAAGTAATCTGGGATGCAGCCTATCTGGTCTGGGGATTTATCGGCCTTTAATCCATTCAATTTACCCAACACCACTTCCCGGCTAACCTGGATTTCACTCAGTTCCTCCATCTCATTTGACCCCTGGTCAAATGATTCGAGGGCAAACTCTTCTAAATTCGCCAATTAGGTCCCGCAGTGGGACAGGCCCTACACACACACACACACACACACACACACAATGCTGATGTATCAATAGGATACACTGTGTAATGGCAGTACATACAGTGGCTTGCAAAAGTTTTCATACCCCTTGAACTTTTCCACATTTTGTCACGTTACAACCAAAATGTAAATGTATTTTATTGGGATTTTATGTGATAGACCAACACAAAGTGGCGCATAATTGTGAAGTGGAAGGAAAATGATACATGGTTTTCAAGTTTTTTTACAAATAAAAAACTGAAAAGTGTGGCGTGTAAAAGTATTCAGCCCCCTTTACTCTGATACCCCTAAATAAAATCCAGCGCAACCAATTGCCTTCAGAAGTCACCTAATTAGTAAATAGAGTCCACTTGTGTGCAATCTAATCTCAGTATAAATACAACTGTTCTGTGAAGGCCTCAGAGGTTTGGTAGAGAACATTAATGAACAAACAGCATCATGAAGCCCAAGGGACACACCAGACAGGTCAGGGATAAAGTTGTGGAGAAGTTTAAAGCAGGGTTAGGTTATAAAAAAATATCCCAACCTTTGAACATCTCACGGAGCTCTGTTCAATCCATCATCTGAAAATGGAAAGAGTATGGCACAACTGCAAACCTACCAAGACATGGCCGTCCAACTAAACTGACAGGCCGGGCAAGGGGAGCATTGATCAGAGAAGCAGCCAAGAGGCCCATGGTAACTCTGGAGGAGCTGCAGAGATCCACAGCTCAGGTGGGAGAATCTGTCCACAGGACAACTATTAGTCGTGCACTCCACAAATCGGGCCTTTATGGAAGAGTGGCAAGAAGAAAGCCATTGTTGAAACAAAGCCATAGAAGTCCTGTTTGCAGTTTGCCACAAGCCATGTGTGGGGCACAGCAAACATGTGGAGGAAGGTGCTCTGGTCTGATGAGACCAAATTTGAAGTTTTTGGCTTAAATGCAAAACGCTATGTGTGGCAGAAAACTAACACTGCACATCACCCTGAACACACCATCCCCACTGTCAAACATGGTGGTGGCAGCATCATGCTGTGGGGATGCTGGCCAGAGTTGATGGGAAGATGGATGGAGCCAAATACAGGGCAATCTTGGAAGAAAACCTGTTAGAGTTTGCAAAAGACTTGAGACTGGGGCGGAGGTTCACCTTCCAGCAGGACAACGACCCTAAACATACAGCCAGAGCTACAATGGAATGGTTTAGATCAAAGCATATTCATGTGTTAGAATGGCCCAGTCAAAGTCCAGACCTAAATCCAATTGAGAATCTCTGGCAAGACTTGAAAATTGCTGTTCACAGACGCTCTCCATCCATAGAAACATAGAAACATAGAAATTAGGTGCAGGAATAGGCCATTCGGCCCTTCGAGCCTGCACCGCCATTCAATATGATCATGGCTGATCATCCAACTCAGTATCCCGTACCTGCCTTCTCTCCATACCCTCTAATCCCCTTAGCCACAAGGGCCATATCTAACTCCCTCTTAAATATATCCAATGAACTGGCCTCAACTACCCTCTGTGGCAGAGAGTTCCAGAGACCCACCACTCTCTGTGTGAAAAAATTCCTTCTCATCTCGGTCCTAAAGGATTTCCCCCTTATCCTTAAGCTGTGACCCCTTGTCCTGGACCTCCCCAACATCGGGAACAATCTTCCTGCATCTAGCCTGTCCAACCCCTTAAGAATCTTGTAAGTTTCTATAAGATCCCCTCTCAATCTCCTAAATTCTAGAGAGTATAAACCGAGTCTATGCAGTCTTTGTTCATAAGACAGTCCTGACATCCCAGGAATCAGTCTGGTGAACCTTCGCTGCACTCCCGCTATGGCAATAATGTCCTTCCTCAGATTTGGAGACCAGAACTGTACGCAATACTCCAGGTGTGGCCTCACCAAGACCCGATACAACTGAAGTAGAACCTCCCTGCTCCTATACTCAAATCCTTTTGCTATGAAAGCTAACATACCATTGGCTTTCTTCACTGCCTGCTGTACCTGCATGCCTACTTTCAATGACTGGTGTACCATGACACCCAGGTCGCGCTGCATCTCCCCTTTTCCTAATCGGCCACCATTTAGATAGTAGTCGGTTTTCCTATTTTTGCCACCAAAGTGGATAACCTCACATTTATCCACATTATACTGCATCTGCCAAACATATGCCCACTCACCCAGCCTATCCAAGTCACCTTGCATTCTCCTAGCATCCTCCTCACAGCTAACACTGCCACCCAGCTTAGTGTCATCCGCAAACTTGGAGATATTGCCTTCAATTCCCTCATCCAGATCATTTATGTATATTGTAAATAGCTGGGGTCCCAGCACTGAGCCTTGCGGTACCCCACTAGTCACTGCCTGCCATTGTGAAAACGACCCGTTAACTCCTACTCTTTGCTTCCTGTTTGCCAGCCAGTTCTCTATCCACATCAATACTGAACCCCCAATGCCATATGCTTTAAGTTTATATACTAATCGCTTATGTGGGACCTTGTCGAAAGCCTTCTGGAAGTCCAGATACAGCACATCCACTGGTTCTCCGCCATCCACGCTACTAGTTACATCCTCGAAAAATTCCACAAGATTCGTCAGACATGATTTACCTTTCGTAAATCCATGCTGACTTTGTCCAATGATTTCACCACTTTCTAAATGTGCTGCTATCCCATCTTTAATAACTGACTCTAGCAGTTTCCCCACTACCGATGTTAGACTAACTGGTCTGTAATTCCCCGTTTTCTCTCTCCCCCCCTTCTTAAAAAGAGGGGTTACGTTTGCTACCCGCCAATCCTCAGGAACTACTCCAGAATCTAAAGAGTTTTGAAAGATTATCACTAATGCATCCACTATTTCCGGAGCTACTTCCTTAAGTACTCTGGGATGCAGCCTATCTGGCCCTGGGGATTTATCGGCCTTTAATCCATTCAATTTACCCAACACCACTTCCCGACTGACCTGGATTTCACTCAAGTACTCCTTTGACCTGCGGTCCCCTGCTATTTCCGGCAGATTATTTATGTCTTCCTTCGTGAAGACGGAACCGTCTGACTGAGCTTGAGCTATTTAGCAAAGAAGAATGGGCAAATATTTCAGTCTCTAGATGTGCAAAGCTGGTAGAGACATACACCAAAAGACGCAGCTGTAATTGCAGCGAAAGGTGGTTCTACAAAGTATTGACTCACAGGGGCCGAATACTTTTGCACGCCACACTTTTCAGTTTTTTATTTGTAATAACATTTAGAAACCATGTATCATTTTCCTTCCACTTCCCAATTATGCACCACTTTGTGTAGGTCTATCACATAAAATCCCAATAAAATACATTTACGTTTGTAGTTGTAACTTGACGAAATGTGGAAAAGTTCAAGGGGTATGAAAACCTTTGCAAGCCACTGTAGAAGAGAACTGAAGGGAGCCTGTGTGACATACAGGGGGGAAAAAAATGGTGAAGGAGTAAAGAAATACAAAGGATAAATCTTATGCAAAAATGGTATATAAGGGATAGTTGGGTATGGAAAGGGTACACATTGTGGAGTGTTGGGATTACGAATGAACTCAGTGGTACAGTGATTTTACTCATTAACTGTCCCCTCTTTAACCTTTGATCAGTTTAGTCAGATGCAACCTTCCTCTAATATGACAATGCTGTCTTGATTAATCTGTGGCTCTCCAAACTTTATACCATCCCCCAGAATTAGAACAGAGAACAGGACAGTATGGGAATGGGCCCTTTGGCCTGCAATGTTTTGTCAAACACAATGCCGACCTAAACCGATCTCATCTGCCTGTACATAATCAATATCTCTCCATGCATTTCCATGTGCCTATCCAAAAGCCTCTTAAATGCCACTTATTGGCCTCCACTACCCCTGGCAGTGTGTTCCAGATTTGCATCACTCTCTGTGTAAAAAAATACTTCCCCAGCACATCTCCATTAAACTTTCCCTCTCTCACCTTACAGCTAAGCCCTCTAGTGTCGGGCATTTCCACCCTGGGATATACAGTAGGTTCTAACTGCCTATCATATCCATGCCATTGCAGTAACTACCAGAGATACATGAATAATTGTGCATTTGCTTGGTTTATCATTTCCTCCTTTCTTAAGTAAACACAAATATTTGCAGTTCTCCATAACTCTGGCACTTGTATCGCAGGCAGGGAAGAATGTACACCGGGTAGTCAAAGCCTCCACAATTTCCTCTCTTGCTTTGTTTTATCATCCTGGAATACATTTTGAGAGTGGCAGGTTAACAACTTTCTAAGATGCTAAATCCCTTGATAATATCACTTTTATTATGTTTACTCCATGCGATCTGTAGTACTTCCATTCCATAACAGAAGCATCAATTCCAACCTGCTACCATTTGCAGTTATTCATATCGAAATCAACAATAACAAGTTGCATTTTTTGTGTTGGCTCTAATCTAATGAAAGGGTCCAAGGAATTTTGGAGGAGTATAAACAACCAGAAGCTGATGCTAAGCTAATTTAGGGACTGTTAAGGTAGCTTGGTCAAAGTGACAGGCTTCAAGAGCCAGAGATTGAGAGGTGGAGTGATTTAAAGAGGGGGTTGCAGAGCTCAGGCTGGTTCAGCTGAGAACATGTTGGCCATTGATGAGTTTAAAATAAAAAGGACGAGAAATTATCCAGAAATGGAGGAACTCAGTCATCCTGGATAACTGTAGAGCTGCAGGAAGTTACAGTGATAGGGAGGAATAGGGCCAAGAAGGGATTTAATGTGAGGTTCAAAGTTGTACCGTCAAGGTATGGCTAACCTGAGAGCACAGACCTCTTCAAATATACTCTCCGGTGAAGAGTGTAGATCACAATGGAGACACAAGGAAACTGCAGATGCTGGAGTGCTGGAGTAACTCAGTGGGCCAGGCATAGTAGAACCATCATCAAACAGCATGGAAATAGGCCCATTGGCCATTTGACCCATCTCATCCATGCCGAGTAAGATGTCCAATGTAAGCTAGTCCCATTTTCCCCTGTATAGCTCATATCTCACTAAGTCTTTCCCATCTGTGGAGGGAATGGATAGGAGACTTTTCAGGCTGGGACCTTTCTTCAGACCCTTCTTCAGATCACAGATATTTCTGTTTATGAAAGTTTAAGCACTGAGTTATTTAAATTGTGGATGTAACTCCAGGGACTGAAGGCCCACCCACCTTTCCCAGAACACACTTCTCATAAACCAAGATGTATTCCTGATCTCTCAATCTACCTCATTGTGGCGTTTGTACTTTTTTTGGTATTTGCACTTTCTTTGTAGCTGTAACATATATACTGCACTTTGTATCTTTTGTCTTTTGTATGTTGCTTTTGCACAAACTAATTTCACTCATGCATGGTATGATTTGCCCGGATAGCACAGTGTTTTTCAATGTATTCAGTACACATGGCATTAATAATCCAATACCCGAAACAACATCTTATGGTCAATGCTTACTGCAAATACTTTTCTATCCTGGACTAACTCATTTATAAATTAATTCCATAGGTCAGTTTAAATTGGCTCCAAAAGTGATGAAAAATGCATGAAATACTACACATGTCAACTTCTCTCACTGAAAAAACAATTTAACATTGAGATAGTCACTTTTTTATCTTTCCCCTTTCATTCGAGGTGTTCAATCATATCCTGGAACAATTTCAGAAACAGGCTGGGGCATTGCACAAGATGTATTGGGCAACACCTACATTCATAGAGAAGTACATCGCAGCCTACATCCTACATCCATAGACAGGCTGAGAAGCTGGTGGAATTGGGGCTCTACACCCCCCTGTGTGCCTGGGTCCTGGACTTTCTCACCGCCAGGCCCCAGGTGGTCAAGATGGGAGCAAATACATCGAAGTCCCTCACCCTGAGCGCAGGATCCCTCCAGGGTTGCATCGTCAGCCCCCTACTGTACTCCCTGTGCACGCATGACTGTGTGGCCATGTTTAGCTCCAACTCGATGATCAAGTTTGCTGATGACACTGTGGTGGTGGGTCTGATTTCCCATAATGATGAGAAGGCCTAGCGAGTGGAGGTGGCTGATCTGGCACTCAGGTGTCAGGACAACAGCCTCCTCTTACATATAAAAAAAACTAAGGAGCTGATCGTAGATGTTAGGAGGGCACATCATCCGAGGACGTACACACCATTGAAGATTAATGGGGATACTGTGGATAGGATGAGCTGTTTTAAATACCTGGGAGTCCACATCTCTGAGGATATGACATGGACATCACACGCTGCAGCACTCGTGAGTAAGGCAAGGCAGCGCCTTTACCACCTAATTGAGGAAATTCAGAGTGTGTCTGAGGATCCTCCAGTTCTACTACTCAGCGGCTGTCGAAAGCATCTTGTCCGGAAATATCACGATTTGGTTTGGGAACTGCTCTGCCCAGGATAAGAAGGCTCTGCAGAGAGTAGTGCGTTCGGCCGAACGCACTATGGGAACTTCATTCGCCCCTCTACAGGAACTATACATCAGGAGGTGCAACTGGAGAGCCAACAAGATCATTGGAGACCCCTTCCACCCCAGCAACGGACTGTTCCAGCTGCTACGGTCAGGCAAACGCCTCCGTCGCCATGCTGTGAGAATGGAGAGGATGAGAAGGAATTTCTTCCCAGAGGTCATTAGGACTGTAAACTCCTATCTCACCAGGGACTAACTTACTGTACCAATTTACTGTTGTGTGGTGTCTTTTTAAAATTGCTGTTTTTTTCCTTTTCTTCCCTCCCTCCCACAAATATGTAATATGTGAATATTCTGTTTGTAGTTTGTTTGTTTGTTTGTTTGTTTTTTTGCACAAAGTTCGCGAGCATTGCCACTTTTCATTTCACTGCACATCTCGTATGTGTATGTGACAAATAAACTTGACTTGACTTGACAATGTGAAAACAGGCCTTTTATCACATCGGCTCAATGCTAACCATCAACCATCCATTGACACTAATCCCTCATTCAAGCCATTTTTTCCAATTTTCACATTCCCATTAACTACCACCAAGGTTCCACCACTCACGACTAACTATGGGCAATTAGCTACCAACCCATACGTCTTTGGAATGTGGAAGGAAACCCGGGCACCCAGAGGAAATACACATGGTCATGGGGAGAATGTGGGAACTTGACACAGATAATAATGATTGAACCTGGGCCTCCGTCACAGTGAGGTAGTAGCATATTTAGCTGTGCCCTGTGCTGCCCTTTGGTTATAGCAAGCTATCAGTTAACATTGAAGATAGACACAAAATGCTGGAGTAACTCAGTGGGACAGGCAGCATCTCTGGAGAGAAGGAATGGGTGGCGTTTCGGGCCGAGACCCTTCTTCGGACTGAGAGTCAGGGGAGAGGGAGACTTGAGGTATGTGGAAGGGCGAGGTGCGAAAACGATAGATCAAAGAAAACGATGATCAAGGAAATGTAGAATGGACCAACCATTCTTCTTTCCAGAGATGCTTGCTGGCCCGCTGAGTTACTCCAGCAGTTTGTATCTATGTTCGATGCAAACCAGCACCTGCGGTTCCTTCCTACGCATTTTATCTATTAACATTGTATTGTTTGCAAACTGGTCACCGTATTTTATATGTTGTACAGCAATAACAACACTTCTAGTGTACTTCATTGGCCATAGACCACTTTGAACATTCTGTCAGGAAATATGCTATACAAATGCAAATTTCTTTTCAATTCCTTGATCTGATCCTACCCCAATTAAACTACAGAAGGAGACCTTCCATATACTGGAAGTGTGCCAGCAAATTTCCAGCTCTCCTCATTTCCTTACACCCTGCAACATATTCTCTCTCAATCCCCTTTCCATTCTTTATTGCTATTGACCTACACTAAGGAGTACATTTACAGTGCCCAATTAATTTACCTACAAGTCTTTGGGAAATGTCAGCATCCAAAAGAAATCCATATGGTCACAATATGAACAGGCAAACTCCATACACAGAGCCCCTGAAATCACGATCAATCCAGATCCTCAGAGCTGTGTGAAACCAGCATTTGATGTGAGGCAGCATAAGAATAGACAAAATGTGTAGGAAGGAACTGCAGATGCTGGTTTACACAGAAGATAGACAAACAATGCTGGAGTAGCTCAGCAGGACAGGCAGCATCTCAGGATAGAAGGAATTGGTGACGTTTCCGGTTGAGACTCTTCAGACTCATCAGAAAAAAGGGTCTTGACCTGAAACATCACCCATTCCTTCTTTCCAGAGATGCTGCCTGTCCCGCTGAGTTACTCCAGCTTTTTATGTCTATCTCAAGCATCTATCAATCAGATCAAGGAATTGAAAAGCATTAGTGTTTAAGTAGGAACTGCAGATGCTGGAAAATTGCAAAGCATTAGCACTGATGCACTGCCATACTTTCAAGGGTATTTAATGTAAGTCTGTACATCATTGTATCTCATTGCACTTCCATTTAAAAAACCAAAGTCAACAGTATGCATGTGTTCTCCATTTTAGTTGCTATCATATGCGGGTCCACATATATATTCCTTTGTATAATTCTGGTGGCAATTTTCCGTTGATTTCATGATAGCTTCACCATCTGTCCATCGGGTGGCACTGTAGAGCAGCTTTTAATCAAATCTTAGTCAAATTTGTCTTATTGCTCCCTCACCTCGAATTTCTGTTTCCAAAATAAATAAGAGATTCAACAAAAGAAAAATCAAAGAACCACACACCTGATTGTAATGTTTGCTTTTGTTCATCTATTTATTTGGCTTGCTAAAAGCTATGGTTTATATCTGGATCTTTCTCACCAACAATCATAGAGCATAGAACAAACCGTGCAGCACAAGAACAGCCCCTTTGCCCCACAATGTCTGTGCCGAACATGATGCCAAGACCACCAATTACCTATCTGCACCTTACCCTATATCCTTCTATTCCCTACATAGGAAGGAACTGCAGATGCTAGTTTGTACACAAAATGACACAAAATGCTGGAGTAACTCAGCGGGTCAGGCAGCATCTCTGGAGAAAAGGAATAGGTGATGTTTCTGGTCGGAACCAGACTCCATTTTGTGTCTATCCTCTCCATTCCCTGCATATACATATGTCTGTCCAAAAGTCTTTTCAATGCCACCACTAAACATTCTTCAACCACTAGCCCTGGCAGCGTGTTCCAGGCACTCGCCATGCTCAGTATGAAAAACAACTTGGCCTGCATATCTCCATTAAACTTTGCCCCTCTCAACTTAAAGCTATGCCCCTTCATTCTTGTGATGTGAGGATCCGCACAGCACAATGTATTTTATGCAGAGCCATGAGTTCTGAAAGTGATGTGAGTCTCTCACCGGGAAACACAGAGGTTTTGAACTAGTCATGAAAGTAATTGGAGCAGGGATTTATTCATTCATGTGTAGTATTTGGCAGAACACGTTATTGGACAAGTTTTGGGGATCATTTGTGTTCCCCAGCTACTTATTATTGGGAACCATTGGATGGTGGCAGGATAACTTAGTTTGCACTTGATACTATGACTTTGCAGGCTCCTCAAACCCTTCAATTATCACCCTCAGTGCAACGTGCTTTACAAGTTTTAGAACTCGAATGCTTAAAGTCTAAAACTCGGGTCAGAAGCTGCAACTTATGTCAGGATTGGGGAAAATGCATGCAGGTTGTTTTGTGATTCCAATGAAAAGGTAAAAAGGATCTGAGATAAAATAGAAAATGTTGGAAAGATCCTGCAAGTCAGTCACCATTTAGTCAAGTCATGTTTATTCGTCACATACACATACGAGATGTGCAGTGAAATGAACAGTGGCAATGCTCGCGGACTTTGTGCAAAAAAACAAACAAACAAACAAACAAATAGCCAAACAAACTGCAAACAGAATGGAACAGAATCACATATTCTTTTACATATTAAATATTGTGGGTGGAAGGAAGAAGGGAAAAAACCCCAGCAATTTAAAAAAAAGCAGTAGAGTGGTTTAAGAAGTAGAATTAACATCTCAGGTTGTTGAGTTTTAATCTGAGGTGTGTGATCAATGCAGAGAAACATGGAAACAAAGAAAGTAGGTGCAGGAGTAGGCCATTTGGCCCTTTGAGCCAGCACCAACATTTAATATGATCAAGGCTGATCATCCAGAATCAGTACCCTGTTCCTGCATTTTTCCTATATCCCTTAATTTTGTTAGCCCAAAGAGCTATATCGAACTCTCTCTTGAATACATCCAGTGAATTGGCCTCCTCTGCCTTCTGTGGCAGAAAACCAGCGGTGAAAGAGCATGGGGCAATGTCACAGTGGGTGTAATTTCTCTTGGAAATGGCTGTGAGTGTAATCTACCCCTGCTTTTGTGGTTGTGACATGGGCATGGAAAACGGGCTCACACTAGACCCATTGCTAGGTTTCCCTGCACACTCTTTGGACTTTGGAAAGTGCCTGAGCTTTGCAGCTGCTCAGCCTGACCACGTGAGAGCTCTGTTTCTTATCACTTTCCAAGACTCTAATCTCTGGCTTACATCATGTTTATTTTCAGGACATTGATGCTGAGCGATCCAACGGGTGTAGGAAGGAGCTGCTGATGCTGGTTTAGACACAAATCGCTGGAGTAACTCAGCGGGTCAGGCAACTCGCTGGAGAAAAGGAATAGGTGACGCTTCGGGTCGAGACCCATCATCAGGCTGGTTACACACAATGTCATAAGTACTCGCCAAGAGTCCAGAGTATTTTATTGTCATTATGTACCAAAACGGGAAAAATAAATTCTTACTTCTGCAAGATTTAGTTTAGTGTCTTGTCACGTGTGCCAAGGTACAGTGAAAAGCTTTTGTTGTGTGCTATCCAGTCAGCAGAAAGACAATACGTGATTACAATTGAGCCATTTACAGTGTATAGATACATGATAAGGGTACAACTTTTAGTGCAAGATAAAGCCAGCAAAGTCCGATCAAGGATAGTCCAAGAATCACCAAAGAGGTAGATAGTAGTTCAGCACTGCTCCCTGGTTGTGGTTGGATGATTCAGCTGCCTGATAACAACTAGGAAGAAACTGTTCCTGAATCTGGAGGTGTGCGTTTTCACACTTCTATACCTTTTGCCTGATGGAGTTGCAGCGGCACAATGGGTTTGTTAATTTGGTACTCAATATAATAAATATTTTAAAAGTTCAATAAATAAAAAAAACAATATTTACAAAAAACAAAATAAAACAGGAAATTCCCAATGCAACCAAGGCCGTATGTAAGTTGGAGTTTGCAGTGTTCAATAGCCTGATGGACGTTGTGAAAAATGCTATTCCTGAACCTGGACGTTACATTTTTCTGACTCCTATACATTCTTCCCGTTTGCAGGAGTGAAATGAGAGCTCGGCCTTGGTGGTGCGGGTCCATGATGATGCTGGCAGCCTTTTAGCCACGGAGTGAGATAAATGGAAGGTTTACCAAAATGAGCCTTGGGATGGCAGGACTGCTGTCTGAGGAGCTGTTAGGCTGCCTACCTATAAGTTTACATTAAGAAAACAAGAGATCAAATGATTGAACAAAGGGGTGGTCAAAAAAGGGGACATAGTTACGATATTAGGTGCCTCAGAACATCTTCTCGCTGAGGGTAGTGAACTCCTGGAAATCTCTGTCGTGAAGGCTGGATCTATTGGGTGCTCAACCTGTTCAGTGCCACCCCCGAGTAGACTCAGGCCATGACCAATAGTGGAAAAAATAACCTGGCAGTGAAAAGGTTAAAGTAGATGCTTTTTGAAAAATCGGGGAACTGAGGACTGTGGGATACTGGGACAGAAGGGATGAGGCCCGATGGTCTGTGGATCATCCATGGTCGTATTGAACGGCAGGACAGGCTGAGGGGCAGAGTGGCCTACTCCTGCTCCTATTTCTGTGTGTGTTATTCCATGCTGCTTTGAAAAAGAAGATCAAGAAAACTAGTCCATTCGGGTTGGGTACCAGTGTACTGACATAACAGGGGCGCGAGTGGAATTTCTCCTTTAAGGAACAAACATAGAACGTAGAACAGTACAGAATAGGAAGAGGCCCTTCAGCCCACAATATATGTGCCACACATTGTGCCAAGTTAAACTAATGTCCTCAGCCAGTACATGATCCATATACCTGTATTCCCTGCATGTGCCTACAAACACTTGCCCGGCATTTGTCCTATAAACCTTCCCTGAAAATCTCCTATAAACTTCCCCTGTCTGGCTTTAAGCTATGCACTCTGGACTTAGACAATAGACAATAGACAATAGACAATAGGTATAGGAGTAGGCCATTCAGCCCTTCAAGCCAGCACCGCCATTCACTATGATCATGGCTGATCATCCACACTCAGTACCCTGTTCCTGCCTTCTCCTCATATCCCCTGACTCTGCTATCTTTAAGAGTTCTATCCAACTCTCTCTTGAAAGCATACAGAGAATTGGCCTCCACTGCCTTCTGAGCAGAGAATTCCACAGATTCACAACTCTCTGTGTGATAAAGATTTTCCTCATCTTCCCTTTATTCTTAAACTGTGGCCCCTGGTTCTGGACTCCCCCAACGAATTTGCGTTGTTTTGTACAGGTTTTTTTAAAAAAACATTCGCCTTGTTAAATACGGATTTTTTTTAAACGAACATGGATAAAAATCGCTGCACCAGCCATCAGACAAAAACGATTTGTTAACTACCATTGTTAGCACTTGTTAACAGCCAGTAGTTAACACGTAGTTATACAATGTCATCAATGCATCGATCCACATTCCTCAGTAAATGTAATTGTGTTTTGACCAAGTATTAATGATGCCGTGTTCCTTTGAATAAAATTTCTTATTTCTTTCTTAAGATTCTTTTACATTCTTTATACTCATCTAGTACCTCATTTACTCCATGCCTCCAATAATTATTGTAGATATCTCTCTTTTTTCGAACCAAGTGTCCAATTTCCCTTGAAAATCATGGCTCTTTCCGATTTTTACTATTTCCTTTCAACTGAACAGGGACATAAAGATTCTGTGCTCTTACACTTTCCCCTTTAAATGTCCTCAATTTCTTTTCTACATCCTTCCCATAAAACAAAATGTCCCAATCCCTTTCTGCTCTCACTGTCACGTGGCACAGGCAGTAATCCTGAAATTGTTACTCTTTTGGTCCTTCTCCGTAACTTTCCCCCCAACTCCCTAAATTCTCCTTTCAGGACCTCTTCTCTTTTTCTGCCTATGTCATTGGTACCAATGTGTACCACAGGCTCCTCTCCCTCCCTTTTCAGAATCTTATTTATTGAATGTTAAACATTGATACAGCGATTTGGAAGAACTTGCCAAATCAAGCTGTGCCAGGGAACCATTTACAACCATCTGGGAGTGCAATTTAATCATTCATTTTAATGGGACACCTTAGTCAGTGTTCCATGGGTATTGCACTTCAGTTTATAGTCTCCTGTGCTGAGGTACAGTGAAAAGCTTGTGCTATGTGCTAATCAGTCAGCAGATAGTTAATACAAGTTAATAAATGGAGCCATTTACAGTGTATAGATATGTGATCAGGGAATAACCTTTAGTGCAATGTAGTATCTCCCCCCCTGTCCGCCACATCTTCCCATCTCCCCCCCCTGTCTGCCTTCTGCAAAGACCGCTCCCTCCACAACTCCCTTGTCAATTCTTCCCTTCCCTTCCGCTCCACCCCTTCCCTGGGCACTTTCCCTTGCAACCGCAAGAGATGCTACACTTGTCGCTTTACCTCTCCCTTCCACTCCATTCAAGGACCAAAGCAGTCATTCCAGGTCCGACAGAGGTTCACCTGCACCTCCTCCAACCTCACCTATTGCATCCGCTGCTCTAGATGTCAGCTGATCTATATCGGTGAGACCAAGCGGAGGCTTGGCGATCGTTTCGCCAAACACCTCCGCTCGGTCCGCCTTAACCAACCCGACCTACCAGTGGCTCAGCATTTCAACTCCCCCTCCCATTCCATATCCAACCTCTCTGTCCTGGGCCTCCTCCATGGCTAGAGTGAGCAACACCGTAAACTGGAGGAACAGCACCTCATATTCTGCTTGGGGAGTCTGCACCCTCATGGCATGAACATCAAATTCTCACAATTCTATTAACCCTTGCTGTCCCCTCCCCTTCCTACCTCTCCCTCAGCCCTCGGACTCCTCCTCCTCCTTTTTCCTTTCTTCCCCCCCCCTCCCCCCACCTCCCCCCACCCCCCCCATCAGTCTGAAGAAGGGTTTCGGCCCTAAACATTGCCTATCTCCTTCGCTCCATAGATGCTGCTGTACCCTCTGAGTTTCTCCAGCATTTTGTGTACCCAAGTACAATGTAGTACATTGTAATTCTATTGTGCATCTGTGGAAGGGTGAGATTTGTAGGGGACATGCCAAACTTCTTAAGCCTACTAAGGAAGGCGAGGCGTTGGTGTGCTTTCTTGGCTATTGCTTCAATGTGGGTGGCCCAGGAGAAATTGTTGGTGATATTGTCTCCTAGGAATTTGAAGCTCTCAACCATCTTTACTTCAGCACCATAGAGTTAGAAGGGCTAGATTATATGATCGAAGCTCTTGAGAAGAACATCAGGCCCCAGCCTCCTGACCAAAGCAGCTGAGCCGTGCGGAACCATGAAAGAGGCTCCTGGACATCCAGTGTCTAGTTCTACTTCTATATTGCTAAAAGCTGATAGTAATTAGGTCACAAAAAACATTTCTAACGATATTATAAATTATGGCTAGGTAATGGATTTAATGGATATTAAACAAAAACAGAAAACCTTGAAAATATTCAGCCGGTCAGAAAGCATTTTCTTATTTTGTTTCTGATTCACTTAATCCATTGAGTCTATTCCATCATTCAGTGTAATAATGGCAGATCAGTGACTTAATTACATAAATCTGTCTTTGTTCGAGAATATCTTTATTTAACAAAAGCCTATTAATTTCTGATTTAATAGCATCCATTGACCTGGCATGAATTATCACTTTAGACTTTGGAGATACAGCGCTGAAACAGGCCCTTCAGCTCACAGAATCTGCACCAACCAGCGATCACCCTGTACACCAAAAGCTATCCTACAGAATTGAGACAATCTTATAACTTACCAAATCCAATTAACCTATAAACCTGCAGGTCTTTGGAGTGTGGGAGGAAACCAGAGCAGCCGATGGAAACCCATGCGGTCACAAAGACAACGTACAAACTCCGTACACACAGCACCTGTAGTCAGGATCTAACCTGGTCACTGCCACTGTAAGGCAGCAACCCTAATGCTGTGCCACTGTGCCGCCCCTCCACCTGTACAGGACCATGCAGAGCTGCTACCACATTTAGAGTGTGAATGTTATCTATCTGTTTATTTATCTATCTATCTATCTATCTATCTATCTATCTATCTATCTATCTATCTATCTATCTATCTATCTATCTATCTATCTATCTATCTATCTATCTATCTATCTATCTATCTATCTATCTATCTATCTATCTATCTATCTTTCTATCTGTCTGTCTGTCTGTCTGTCTGTCTGTCTGTCTGTCTGTCTGTCTGTCTGTCTGTCTGTCTGTCTGTCTGTCTGTCTGTCTGTCCGTCTGTCCGTCTATATATATATAAAACTTGTCTTATGCCCTTCCGGTTTGCGGGGTTTTTCTATTTGCTCAAAAATGGTACGCGCACAAACTTGTGCTGCGAGTGCACCAAGTTTCGTTCTGATTGGTGGAATATTGTAAAAGTTAGCAAGGTTTAAAAATTTAAAAAACTGCGCGTGCGCAGATTGATTTCCTCTCCTGCCAGTCAGCGCTGCGTGGATTGGTCTTTTCTCCTGTCACTCCCCGGGATGGTCCGCCCCTTCCTGCACCATCGCATCTTTACTGGAGCTGAGGGAGGCCGGAGGAGGTCTCCAAATGGATACAATTTTCGGAGGGACCGGAAGCACACTGCACGGAGTCGGAGATGTCGGAGATGTCACCAAATGGAAGGCGCGATACTCTAATCCCGGCGGAGGAGAACGACCAGCGACCAGTGCCCGCTGTGAGTCCCCATCGCACCGCCAGCTGCCGCCCCTTCCCCTCTGGTCCCCCTTGCTGGATCCTGCCCCTCTCCCCCTTGATATCCCCCTCTCCGCCATGACTCTTCTCCCGCCTTTTCTCCAAGCTCTCGGAAATGAATGCAGTATCCAGATCAGATACAATCATAAATTAGTTTCCATCCCTCTATATTCCATCCCTCTTAAGATAGAGAACTTTCAATTGTGTTTTTGCACCTATCCATTAGCTTTTAGCGAGTCCTTCTCTGATTTCTAGCTTCTCTCTATTTAGAAAATCATAAGATGTATCTTGGGTGCAGTTGACATTCTTCAGCACTTTCAACCTTACCGACCAATTTTCAGCACAACCTACCCATGACCCTTTGCAAATATTGATTCCCATCTGCTCTAGTCATTGATATACAGCTTGTATTCCTTCACCTCAGCTATTTATCAACATTGTCATATATCTTTATTGGGAGTGGTGCAGGGGAAGACTCCAAATTCCATACAAATGAAATATTTGTGGGCTTCGAAGTGTAACGTTATTCGGCAGGCAGCTGAAGAAAAGTTTTTAAACTTTCATCAAGCTCTTCCTTCTGGGTAATTTCTGCAGCAAAGTCAGATCAGAAAGCTGAATGATCAGGTGAATTTCTGAAACAATAATGGATTTAATGGATATTAGGATTGATGGATGCAAGTGAAGAGTGAAAAAGAGTAATTAATTATAGTGCAAGGAAACGGGCCCTTTAGCCCAACCCGCTCATGCCAACCAAGATCTCTGCTTAAGATAGTCCTATCTATCTCCATTAGGACTATGTCCCTCTAAACATTTCCTATCTATATATTCCTTTAAATATTGTAATTAGATCGGCCTCTAGCACCTCCTCTGGCAGCTTGTGCCATTTACCCACCACTCTCATTGGAAAATCTTGCCCCTCAGATCCCCTTTAATCTTTCCCCATTCACCTTAAATGCCCTCTTGTTTTAGATTCCCCCACCATGGAAGAAAAGATTATCTACCTTAACTACTGTATGTCCTCGTGATTTCATAACCTCTAAAATCTAAGGAGCATCTTACAGGAGTGGAGAGGTGCAGGGAGGAAATGTTCAGAGAGCCGGCTCATATATGGCAGTAGGAACAGAAGAAATCGGGGTTTGAAACAGCTGAAATTGTTTGCTGATGAAGCCATCACAGAGAGCACAGAGAGCCTGATGAGTTGACGTGAGAATCTGCAGATGCTGATATCTTGAGCAAAATACAAATTGCTATAGGGACACAGTGGTTCAGGCAGCATCTGTGGAGGAAAGTTAACAGATAATGTTTGGAATCAGGACCCTTTTTCAGACTGGTTGTAGAGTTGAAATATGTCACTGAGATGGGAGGAATGAGATCACAGAGAATAAAATCAAAGTACTGGCCTGACCTGCTAAGTGGTCTCAACATTTTCTTTCATTTCAGATTTCCAGCATCCGCAGTTCATTTTTCAATTTCATTCACTGGTTTAATGGGGGAAATGTCAAAATCCGGTTCGGAATTGTGAACTCAAGGGGTTGGTAGGGCAGTGAGTGAGGATTTCTGTGTAAAGTAGGACAAAGTCGGTAGAATTTTGTACTTGCCTGAAGATAAACAAGAGAAGTGTATGTTCTTTTGGAAGAACAAAGGCTCATAAGAACTGAAAAGCTCAAATACACCTGGGAGATTTTTCAGCTTCAAGGTACAATCTCACCAAATACCTGCTAACATAAAGTACAGAGCACATAGGAATCGCACCATACTTCATTCTGTCTGCATCACGTTACATGTTGTACATGACAAGCTGGAGCTGAACATTGCCATTGACTCAGCCTATTACTTTCTAGCCTGTGTATCGGGAGGCTGGTTTCAAAGCCCTCTCCATGGCCTTGACGCCATTATCCAGGTCCATACTGACAGAGGTGTTATTCTCTTCATATGAAATGCTAAGTCAAAGCCATGTCTTCCTTCTCAGGATAATAGCCCTTTATATTTCTTCATGGTTGGTATCTAAGGTTACAGTGAGACATAGATCAGTGGGCAAGTTGGCAGAATGGTGGCAGGTGGAATTTAATGCTGACAAGGTTGAGGTAATGCACTAAGGGATGTCGAATTCTGGTGGGACAGATATGGAAAATAGGCCGGTGAGCATTAATGTAGAGAGGTCTCAGGATGTAAGTCCAGCTGTTATCAGGCAACTGAATCACCCTACCACACCAAGTGAGCAGCCCTGAACTTCTATCTACCTCACTGGAGATGCTCGGACTATCTTTGATCGGACTTTACTGGCTTTACCTTACACTAAACGTTATTCACTTATGGTCATAAGGTCATGTGATAGGAGTCGAATTAGGCCATTTGGCCCATCAAGTCTACTCCATCATTCAATCATGACTGATCTCTCTCCCCCTCCTAACCCCATTCTCCTGCCTTCTTCTCATGTCCTCTGACACCTGTACTAATCAAAAATCTATCCATCTCTGCCTTAAAAATATCCACTGACTTGGCCTCCACAGCCTTCTGTGGCAAATAATACCACAGATTCACCACCCTCTGACTCAAGAAAGGCTCGAATGAAATCATGTATTGTCTTTCCACTAACTGGATAGCATGCAACACAATCTTTTCTCCATACCTCAGTTCATGTGACAATAAACTAAACTGAGCTGAACTGAACATAGGTGGCAGAATGTGGTGACACTGGTGTAGAGGGTAGTGAAAGGGGTATTTGGTTTGCTTGCTTTCGTTGACTAAATGTTGAGTACATGAGTGGCGATGTCATGTTCCAGTTATACAAAACATTGGTTAGACCGCACCTAGACTATTCGGTACAGTTCCGGTTGCCAAACTTGTCAAAGGATGTGGAAACAATAGAGAGAGTGCTGAACAGATTAATCAGGATATACACAAAAAGCTGGAGTAACTCAGCGGTACAGGCAGCATCTCTGAAGAGAAGGAATGGGTGATGTTTCAGGTCGAGCACAGACTGGTTAGGGATAAGGAAAATGAGAGATGCAGACAATGATGTAGAGAGATAAAGAACAATGAATGAAAGATATGCAAAAAAAGTAATGATGATAAAGGAAACAGGCTATTAGCTGTTTGTTGGGTGAAAATGAGAAACGGGTGCGATTTGGGTGGGGGAGGGATAGAGAGAAAGGGAATGCCAGGGTTACTTGAAGTTGGAGAAATCAATGTTCATACCATTTCATATCAGCATGTTGCCTACAATGAAGATCTATAGGTTTAAGGAAAGATTGGACAGAGCTTATTCTCACTGCAACAGTGGAGGGTAAGGGGTGACCTAATAGAGGCATATACAATTATGAGGGGCTTAAGGATAGTCTTTTTCCAGGGAAGAAGAGACCAGAACTAGAGGGCACAAGCTGAACACTAGAGGGGAGAAATGTAAAGGAGATCTGGAGGTTTTTCCTACAGAGGGTGGTGAATATCTGGAAGGAGCCAGCAGAAGAGATGATAGAGGCAGGTGCAATCACAATGTTTACAAGGCACCCAGACAGGTACTTGGATAGGAAATGCATAGTGTAATATGGGCCTAATGTGGGGAAGTGGGATTAGCGCAATTAGGCAACATAATCATCATGGGCCAAAGGGCCCCATCTCTGTGCTGCACAAATCTATGAATCTTGGTGAGAATTTTCTCCTGTGACCAGATCTAATTATCAATATTATTCTACCAGCCACTATATATAGAGGAGTGAACCAGTCATTATGATATTGTCTTTGTGAGATCTTGTTGTAGTGCTTTCTGGTGGTTGTGATTACAAAGTATAACAGTACTTCAGAAGTACTTCATTAACCGTGAGGTTCATTAAGAGGTTGTGAATGCTGCAAATGGATGTAAGGTCATCCTTACTATAGAAAATTAAATGCACCTCTTATCCTTATGTGACTCTGTGCTTCCACTCTACAAATGCCTCGGGTGTTGCTTTTCCCATCAAATAGTCCAAAGGTATTTGTTGTGTTCGACCTAATTTTATGGTGAGAGGTGAAAGTTTAAAGGACTGTTTTTCACACAGAAGGTAGTGAGTGCCAGGTGCACATTGTCAGTGGTGATGGTGGAGGAGGCAGACATGATAGTGGCATTTATGAGAAATTTGGATAGGCAAACGCAAGGGAATAGAAAGAAGTGGATTATGTGCAGCAGATAAGAGTTGGTCTTGGCATCATGTTTTGCACACATTGTGGGCTGAAGAGCCTGTTCTTGTGCTGTACAGTTCTATGTTCTAGACCTCTAACTGATTCTGAATTATAAAGGTGGCAACAGCAATCCTTGGTGCCAATCTGTGCACTTCCTCCTCATGTCTTTGGAAACATGTTCAACACTGCACAACAATTGCACAGCCACTATGAGCTGTTAAAACCCTTTCAAGTCATCTTTGCGGCTTTGCTGCTGTTGTCCAATGTTTGAATTCCATTCTATCACTCAATACGGAAATAAGGCTTAGCTCACTCAGCCTGGGTACAGTCCAGGTCAGATTATCTTGTCTACGTCTGTTATTTGAAGGTGTCCTGAGACTTTTGTTCCCCTGTTCCATCCCATCACCTCAATACATTGTTCTGAAAATTACTATTGAATATGTTACAATCATGGCCTTTCAGGTAGAGTTTTCTAATTCCAAACATCAGTTCAATTTGGAAGCAGGCTCTTTGGTCTATCACATTTCACCACCAATATACAGTAACTTTATTCTCTTATCCCCCATCAACACTTCCTCACCAATTCTTCTGCCACCCACACTATGGTAACTTACTGAAGCTTAACAACCATTGGCAGGGCGGCACAGCGCCAGAGACCCGGGTTCGATCCTGACTACGGGTGCTGTCTATACGGAGTTTGTGACTCCTTGTGACTGCATGGGTTTCCTCCCACACTCCAAAGACGTACAGGTTTGTAGGTTAATTGGTTTCGGAAAAATCGTAAATTGTCCCCCATGTATAGGATAGTGCTTGTGTACCAGGTGATCGTTGGTCGGCGTGGACTTTTCACACTGTATCTCTAAAGGCTAAGGTCTGAACCAGCAGCTATGGGCAGGATTGGTCCCTGACAGGTGTTGACCTCACCACCAACAAAGTTATCTTTGACCTGCACTATCATTCATTTTGCTGGAACTATCAACAAGAAGGTACAGGAGCCCATGAACCATTACTTCCCGGTTCAAGAAATTGTGAGCAATTTTGGGCACCATATCTGAGGAAGAATGTGCTGGCTCTGGAGAGGGTCCAAAAGAGGTTTACAAGAATGATCCCAGGAATGAGTAGGTTAACTAATGATGAGCGTTTGACGGCACTGGGCCTGTACGTGCTGGAGTTTAGAAGATTGAGTTATTAATGGAGTTAATTGAAGACATTACCAGTTCTATGGATAACAAGAAATATGCAGTGGGTGTATTTATAGATTTGAAAAAAGCATTCGATACAATTGATCATCATTTGCTAATTGATGATCAAATGGAAAAGTATGGAATCCGAGGGGTTGTACTAGAGTGGATGAGAAGCTACATCAGTAAAATACATCAGTTTGTGCAACTATGGGACTGCAAATCAACATTCTTAGAAATAACTTGTAGAGTCCCACAGGGGTCGGTTTTGGGCCCCAAATTATTTATTTTGTATATTAATGATATATGTAGGGTGTCAAACCTCTTGAAATTTGTGTTATTTGCAGACGACAATAATAATTTCTGTGATGGGGACAATTTGCAGCAGCTTTTGGAGGTGGTCACAGCAGAAATGAGTAAACTAAAAACATGGTTTGATCTGAATAAATTATCATTAAATTTAAACAAAACCAAACTTATGCTGTTTGGAAAACGCAAAATAAATATACAAGTAAAAGTAATGACAAAAATAATGTTGAAATAGAAAGGGTGTATGAAAATAAATTTCTGGGTGTGAATCTTGATCACAAAATCTGCTGGAAACCCCATATAAAACATGTGAGAGCAAAAGTAGCACGGAGTATTGGAGTGATGGGGAAAGCAAGGCATGTTTTGAATGAGAGAGCACTGTTTATTCTGTACAGCTCACTTGTGTTACCGTATTTAGATTACTGTGTGGAAGTTTGGGGCAACACCTACAAAACCACCTTACAATCACTGAGCACACTACAAAAAAGAGCTATTCGTATAGTAAACAATGTAGGATATCATGACCACACCAATATACTGTATTTAAAATTACACACCTTAAAGATTAAGGATCTGGTAGAATTTAAGACTGCACAAATAATTTATAAAGCAAAAAATAAACTGCTACCTGTAAACATACAAAAACTGTTCAAAGACAGAGGTGGGGGTTATAACTTTGGAGGGAAACTAAACTTGAAACAGCATTATGCTCGGACCCATTTAAAAAGTATGTGTTTTTCCATTTGTGGGGTGGTTTTGTGGAATGGTCTTGACGAAACTATTAAACAAAGTATGAATATAATGCAATTTTAAAAAATGTACAAAAGATATATCCTTGAAAAGTACAGTAATGAGGAAGGAGAATGTAAATCTCACAGATGTTAATGGTGCTTGTTCTTTTGTTCTTTTCTTTTTTGTTTTTTTTATTAATAGCTTGATTGGAATAGTTTTATTTGAATTGTCTGTTTAGTTTATTTTATTGAATTTTGCATTTGTTAATGGTGAAGAATGGGGGTAGGACTTGACAAGCATAGGCTTCTTCCTATCCCTTTTTGAATGAGTCTAATGTGTATTATGTTGAAATTGGCTTTTGATTATTTAAATTTATATATGTACATATATGTTATGTATATGTGTATCTGTGTATATGTATGTATGTATATATATATGTACATGTATATGTATATATGTGTGTATGTATTTATGTATATATATGTGTGTATATATATAATTTTCCTTATTTATTCATTTTCATCTTTTCTTTTCTTCTCTTTTCTTTTAATCGTTAGAAATAAAGAAAGAAAAAAAAAGAAAAAAGAAAAAAATGAGGAGGTGCCTCATTGAAATGTACAGAATAGTGAAAGGCTTGAATAGAATGGATGTGGAGAGGATGTTTCGACTGGTGGGAGAGTCCAGGACTAGAGGTCAGAGCCTCAGAATTAGGAAGGAGTTGAGGAGAAATTTATTTGTCAGAGGCCGGTGAATCTGTGGAATTCTTTGTCACAGAGGGCTGTGGAGGCCAATTCAGCGGATATTTGTAAGGCAGAGATAAATAGATTCTTAATTAGTATAGACATCATAGGTTATGGAGAGAAGGCAGGAGAATGGGGTTAGGAGGGGGAGATAGATCAGGCATGATTGAATGGCAGAATAGACTTGATGGGCCGAATGGCTGTATTCAACATATGACCAAGAACAGCTTCTTCCCATCAAGGCTCTTGAACCACCCTGCACAACCCAACCTCAGCACTGAACTACTATGGTCTCTCAATTACTAAAATTGTACGACATACTTCGACTTGCACTATCATGGTCTGGTTTACCTAGAAAATGTACTGATTAGTTTGTGGTGTTGTTACATTTAATGTGTCTGTAAAGCTGTAGCAAGTAAGAATGTCATTGTTCTGTTCCCTGTGTATTTGACAATTAAATACTCTTGAACTCAGGAACTCAGGTCTCTGGAGCTGTGAGGCAGCAATGCTAATGTCTTTGCCATCCATCACTGGCTAAACACCTACTTCACCTGGTACCGCCATCTCCTTCCTTTCTCCTTTATCAATGTCCTGCATCAATTCGAGCATTGCTGCTAAGTGTTAGCCCTGAACGTCCTCCACTCAGTGGAGAACAACACCATTTTATCTGGATTCCTTTGATGAAAGAAGTCTGAGAATCTACTCAGCAAATGAGCAATGGAAATGATGAAAACTGCTGGAAATGATGGAAATCTGAAATACAACCAGAAAACACTCAGCAGGCCAGGCACAAACGGTTCGACGATCTTCTTGTAACTTTGTCAGCACCAGAAACATGGTGACACTTGTGTTCCGCCTAGGTGAGGTCTGATATATCATTTGACCGGGTTGAATGCAAAGCATTTCACTGTCCCTATGTACATGTGACATTACAGTATCATTAAATCATTTAAAAAAAAAGTATAATTGAATAATTGAATTGAATAATTGAATCATTGAATCACATCTGTGAAAATAGAAACAGTTGATGTTTACGATCCAGGATCTTTCGTTAGGCCAAATGGCCTGTTTCCAAACTGTATGACTTGATGTTCAGAATTTAAAGGGTTTCAGACTTGAAGCATTCACTGCCTCAGATGCTGTCTGAACCACTGCATGTTTCCAGCATTTTTTGCTTTTATTTCAGCAGACAGAGGGTTTGCTTTGAATTATCTCGGCAGTGTGCCTAGAATGTTTAATTAGTTCAGTTTTGGAAGTGGACACCAGATGAGAGCTCTATGGATATTATACATCTCCAGAGCTTCACTGCATCTACTGGGGCTGTTAGAAATCACACATATTGGCAGATGGCAGTTATCAGCTCAGCTAAGACAAAGGTTGAGGTTGGACACCCCACACCAAGAAGATAAAGAATGACCTGAGGTCATTATTATAAGATGACCCCAGCTAAGATGTGGCTGGGTAGCTGCCAGGAATTAGGGCCAGATATTCCACATGGATTCAGTGAATGAATCCTGTTTGCAACTGGAGCTATGAAACAGGGCTACTGACAGTCCAGCACCTCTTTAGTCTTATGTTGTCATGCCAACAGTGTTAAATGGGTTCAGACCCTCAGGAATTTGATTCAATGATTTTCTGACTCACGGATCAGGTTACATTATATTGTTTGTAAACAGCTCGTATCTGCAGAGATGGGACTTTCTGCTGATAAAACCATCAGCAGAAAGTCCCATATTGAGGTACTTTTGAAGACTGCAAGTCAATTGAATTCAACTTTCAGTGCTGGAACGAACAGTCTTGTGATGGGGATTCAAGAGCATTGCAGTTATCTGTAATAGAACAGCTTTCATTATCTATGCAACACATAAGATGGATAATCAAGCAAAGGGCTTCTATAGACACTTGTGTTTGCCTGAATCAATTTTCCTTATTATTTGAGCTATTAATCTGCAATGAACCAATAGTTTGGGAAGGGATATTATTGCAGGTTTTAATAGATAAGATACCACTTTGGGCCAAATCAAATGAGTTTATTTTTGAGATAAAAGAATGATTAGTTACTGTAATTGAGTTCGGAATTGGAATTCTACACCATTTTTGTCTTCCAATCCCATACACTGTGCAAATCTGTGTCTCCACAGATCGGAGAGGTTGGCAGATATTTTGCACATTTTCATTGTTCCTCTTCCCATCCCATACTACCTTACAACAAGAACACCTTGCATTTATGTAGTGCCATCAAAGTTAAGACACTCTACAGTGCTCAACAGACCAAAGTGCGTGACAAGGTGGAGAAGCAGCTAAAATGAGGAGGGATTGAAACCTTGCAGTGAATGAGATCTTGGAAGGAGGGCAGAGAGGTGGGGAGATGGGGGTAGTTTTGGGAGGAGATTCCTGACTTTTGGGCTCAAGCAACTGAAGTAGCATCCGGGACATAGTGAGATACGTGGATAGATGAAAATTTCAGATGCTGGTTTACAAAAAAAGACACAAAGTACAGGGGTATCTCAGCAGATCATGCAGCATCAAGACAGAGACAGGCTTTATGACAGAGATATTAAAGTTTATCAGCTCATGATAAAATAGGGCTGAGATTATAAACGGTTTGGATCAGCTTGAGACAGGGACTGATGAGAAAGGCGGAATAAACTTGTTGCAACAGAACTGGTTAAATGGCACAGATTTATAGCAATGATTGAACAATAGTGAATACTGTGCATTAATATAGTAACTGATACAGGTTTGTTCTTTATTAGTTGGATGAAAAACGTTGACTGGCACATGCTAATACTAAACTGAATGTTCAGTAGACTTATCATGTCGGATTTCTTTGTAATTTATTTTATTTTTTGTACATGATGTCAGCCTCATCTCCTCATGTTCAGTTACTGCTTGAATAAATCTTCTGCTATTCACTGTGAGCAAGTCAGTGGGTGTTGGCTGGCCACATTGAAACGAGGCACCTAACAAACAAATCCAATATTTTCTCATCCTCAAACCAAGTCTCGACCTGAAATGTCACCTATCTCTGTTCTCCAGAGATGCTGCCTGACCTGCTGAATTACTCCTGCACTTTCTGACCAATAGTTATTAGACAGGGTTGAGTGCAAGGAATCAAATTACACACCGGTTTGCAACAGGGAAGTAGTGAGTGATGGTAACTACACTGGGGCAAGAACTTAGCAGCCTTTCACAGAGGGGTACTTGGTAGGCGATAACACCTTGTGTCATGTTGGGTGCAGAATGGTTGGGCAATGGGGTAGTGGTTGCTGTTGGCATAGTTTTCTGTTGTCTACAATGGCCATTTTCAATGCACTGAGAATTCAGATATTTGGGATGTGGCCCGTTGTGTTCAAAGGCCAATTTGTTTTGCATGTTAGATAAAACATCATTTGTAAGGAATTCATAACTCATCAGTGCAAAAAGTTGCACACTAATTAATTAAGCTAATTAGAAAAAGTAACAACACCCTCTTGTGCTCAATAATATATAGCTGTATATGGGAACATTGAATACAGGACTGCCGCAGAGGTCCCGGGTTTCACCGGCTCCTAGTTAATGGGTGAGGGCAGATCCTGTGCGCTCCCCAGTTTACTGACTGCCAGTGTGCAGAGTGGGGGTCACGGCCATAGTGGGACTGGGAAGTGCCAGACTGGGGGAAGGCTAAGGCATCTTCCACTGACAGGAAAATGCCTAACACTAACTCGCCCCCCCCCCCCCCCCCCTTCCAGAGCTGCCCAAGGCTGGAGCTGGAGCCGATTTGGGACCAGCTGTGGACTCCGTACGTGTGGCCACTGAGTGAGTCCACCTCGGCCAGCATGCCCTTCTGGATCATCAGCAGCAGCCCATCCGATGCCACAATTGCACCGAATGTCAACATGGTGGAGAGCAGCACTACCCTGCACACCGCCCGGGCCGCCTTCAGCACCCCCATAGCACCGGCTCCGTCAGGCCGCCCGCTCGCTCGCTCACTGCAACACTGGCCGGCCGACAGCCCGACCAACCCCTCAGGGCACCCACTGGCCGGCCAACAGCCCGACCGACTGTCTGACCCCCTCTCTTCCCCCCTGCTGCTCAGCTCGGCCCAGGGCCGCCTTCAGCACCCCCATAGCTCCAGCTCCGTCACAGAAGTCCTCAGAAAAAAAAATATGCCTGCGGGCTGGTTGTTTTCAGGTTACGGGCAGGATCTGGCCCGTGAGCCGTAGGTTGCCGACTCCTGCCCTAACCCTAACTCTAACCCACTTCCTCTTCCTCTTCCACTGTAAGGAAAATGCCTGACCCTGATCCTGACCCTGACCCTGACCCTGACCCTGATACTAACCCTAGCCCTAACCCTGACCCTAACCCTAACCCTAGCTCTACATTTGTATTGATCTTTTTTTTTCACAGTTCACAACATCATAACTTTACAAAGATAAATCAGTTGTAAAACAAAATTATCAGCAAGTGGTTACTTTACCTTTATTCCTTCGAAACCTTGCTATTATTGTGATGTAATTAGGAGGCAGCCATGATCCCAGTGTGCTCACTGCGTGGCTAGCATGAAACAAAGCACGTGATTGGTCAATTGGTGTCCAACCTCAATGTCAAACGTGCTTTGATTCGACATCTACTACTCTGAAAATTTGTGTTTTTTTTCTCTTATTTAAAAAAATATGTGCAGGTTTTGTTCTTGACGAGTTTCAGGTATGATTTCTATAATATTTTTACATAATATGTTATAAATACAGGTAGGTACGTGATTTGGGTCACAAAATGAAATGAAAAACCACCTCGGCCCACGGTCTATCAGCGGGTCAGACAGCATCTCTGGTGAAAAAGGCTGGTTGACGTTTCGAGTTGGGATTCTTCATCAGACTGAAGGTGGGGGGGTGAAGTGCTGAAGACAAGAAAAGCACAGAGGGGGAGCAGCGAGGAGGGTGTTGCAGAAACAGTTATCTTTTTTCTCCAGAAATGCTGCCTGACCCGTTGAGTTACCCCAGCATTTTGTGTCTACCTGTTTATCCAGTTCCGTCGAAGGGCCAGCAATCCAAAATATTAACTCTGGTTCTATTTCCACAGATGCTGCCTGGCCTGCTAAGTGTTTGCAGCATGCCCTGTTTCTATTTCAGATTTCCAAGCTGTCATTTGACTTTATACTTTTAAAATCTGGTGCAAGGCGAGGCTCTAATGGTTTCTGTTATTGCAATTTTTCTTTTGCATCGCCACCATTAACTTAGACATCTATTTTACAAGTTACAAGTCAAAACCGAGCCGCCAAAGATACTTGAAAATGAATTAATTGTGCACCTCAGTAAATTCAGTGATCCTTTATCCTACATACTAAAACACAGGACAATTTTGGCAATATGGGGAATAAACAAATTGGTCTGAAAGACAAAATCACAGCTTTCCTATCCTCTTTCCTATAAAATGTCCTGTAACTCTAGGAGGTTTTAACTGTTGTATTGACAAAGCAAGGGGACAAAATGTTATTTAAGTGTCGGGTATTGATAAAGGGATTTTTACCTTCATTGAAACAACAGGCAAGCTGTGACACTGAAACGCCATTTACCAATTAGTTACCATCATTTATTTAACAGTGAGGCTTTATAACCACGAAAAAAGGGAACAAGATGCATAAACACCAGGGGATTATACGTGAGTGCATATCATACATTTGAATTTGTAAGTTCTCGGAGAAAACTCACGCAGGTCATGGGGAGAACGTATAAACTCTGTAAAGACAGCATCCATAGTCGGGATCGAACCCGGATCTCCGGCGCTGCATTCACCGTAAAGCACTCTACCACTGCACCATCGTGACCGCCGTGACTTAATTTAACTCCACAAATCTATCCAAGTATTTCTTGCTTGCCATGGTGGAGTTGGACCTTAGTTCTGTGTTGTTTGACTCTGTTTCTTCCTCTCCCCATTTATGATATATAAATGCTTCCATATGTTTGCCTTAACCACAACTTTACACAAAGATAGGGACATTATGCATTAGTTATACAAGATATTGATTAGAGTACTTCTGGCAGAATAAGAAATACATAAATTAAATGGAAGCAATTCTGAGAAGGCTTGTTAGACTGGTACCAGGAATTGACAGATACAAGGAACTGTAGATGCTGGTTTACAAAAAAAAGTCTCAGTGCCTCACCTACTTATAGAAACACTGGAATTTAGAAGGATGAGAGTGGATCTTATCGAAACTCAAGTTTTGTAAAGGATTGGAAAGGTTAGATGCAGGAAAAATATCCCTACGACCCACTAAATCTGCGCCAACCCGCAATCACCCATATACTAGTTCTATCCTATAAACCTGCGCATTCTTTGAATGTGGGAGGAAACCAGAGCTCCTGGAGAAAACCCACACGGTCGCAGGGAGAATGCGCAAACTCCATATAGGCAGCACCCATAGTCTGGATCAAACCCAGGTCCCTGGCGCTGCAAGGCAGCAACTCTATCGATGCTCTACTATGCTGCCCTACGTCTTCAATATCTTTATGGCAGAGATCAAAGGTTACTGTATTAACGAGGGGATGAAAGATTGCCGTAGATAAAGGGACTGTGGGATGAAGATTGTATTGAGATCAGCCATAAACATGTTGAATGACAAAGCAGGCTTATGGGACTAAGTATCCTACTCCTGCTAATGGTCATACTGTATGTGTTAGTGAGTCTCTTGTCACCAGTTTCTGGACAAAATACCTTCTCTTAAAAATCATTACTTCTGGAGGTTTTCCTCAGTATTTTCATCAACATGAATAATGCTGGGACTGAAGAACATGTTTACTGAGACCAACATAAACAGCAGCAGTTGGGAAACAAATACAGCAACCCGAGTATTTCTGTGTGCCACTTATAAATAATTGGGTACATTTCTGATAAGAATGGGCTCGACCCGAAATGTCATCCCATTCCTTCTCTCCAGAGATGCTGCCTGTCCCGCTGAGTTACTTCAGCATTTTGTGTCTATCTTTGGTTTAAACCAGCATCTGCCGTTCCTTCCTGTACATTTCTGATAGATTCCTATTGCTTGTTCATGCGACTAAAGGGCTCAATGTAAAAGTATCTTGAGAGTGCCTATGAGGTAAATTAATTAACGGATTGGTTACTGCTGTAGGTGGGGTACGAAGGCCATTCAGCCCCTGAAGCTGTTCTAGTAATTTATTGAAGAATTATATAATAATGATCTGTGGCTCAAACCATTTTCCTGCCTTCATTCCATTTTGTTCAACACATTTTATCTAACAAAAATCTATTGACCTTCTTGAAAGGATGGTGCAGAAGGGTGCCCACATTTCTATCCGCATTTGTTTGATTAAGTGTTGCTAAAATTCACTTCTAATGACCGGTGGTGCATCTAAAGATGACGTGTCTATCTAAAGATTAAGTTTTCCTTGTTCTAAATTCCCCCACCAGAGGAAATATGCTCCAGACCTGGATTTCACTTGTTTTACATGCGCCAAAACAGTTATGTTTAGCAAAAATTACAAATCCCAATTTTTAAAGAAATCCCAAAATTGGCCGAAATACAGTGTAGAACCAAGTTATGATGTTTTAAACCAAAACCAAAAATCTCAAACTGATTTCAGATGGGACCTCACCCAATTTTATATATTTTCTGATCTTTTGCTGTTTGGTGATCAGACAAATGGGTATCCCTTGAGACTTGCTGGCTGTGTTCGCCATAGGGCAGCACTATGCACTTTGTCTTGAGGGGAAAAAGAGAGCACCCACATTTACTGAAGGATACACAAGTCCTGGTTATGGATCAATATGCCAGGTGGTACATCCTATGCTTCAGGGGAATTATTATTAATGCCCAGTGCCAACGAAAGCTGAACCTGAAGGCAGTAACTTTCAGAAGTGACACCCCACACACAATGCGGCAATGCTTTAAGATACACACATCTGCCTACACCTATATATACAGGTGTATATGTATATATATAAGTATATGTATATATATGTGTGTGTGTATATATATATATATGTGTGTGTGTGCGTGTATATGTAGTGGTATACACATATATATTCACACACACACACATATATATATATATATGTGTGTTAGTATATGTATATGTATGTGTATGCATATATGTGTGTGCATATATATGTATATGTATGTATACAGTATGTACACAAAATGTGGATACACACTCGCACATATATATACTGTTGTAATCAAAATTGTCTCTCACTGTACTTGTGCATGTGTATCTGCCTTAATATATATATAAAGACAGAGGCCTTATAGAAAAGATTCACTGGAATGTTGCCAGAACTGGAGCATTGAGTTATAAGGAGAGATTGTATAGGATGGAATTGTTTTCTCTGGAACAAAAGAGAATGGGATGATCTTATCGAGATCTCCAAAAATCACGAGTGGCATAGATAAGGTAGATACCCTATCTTTTACCCTGAGTAGGAGAATCTACAATGCCATGGGTTTAAGGTGCGAGGAGAACGTTTTAAAGGGCACCCAAGGAGCAAGTTTTTCACACAGAGGGTCATGGGTATATGGATTAAGCTACCAGAGTAAATGCTAGAGGCAGGTACAATTTAGCTGCTTAAAAGATATTTGTGCATATGGGTAGCAGATATTTTGAGATATGGTCAAAATTCCGGAAAATGGGACAAGCTCAAGAAGGCCCATGGAAGGCACCTTAGTTGGGCTGAAGTTAGTTGGACTTAGTTTCCATGTTGACCATATAACCATATAACCATATAACAATTACAGCACGGAAACAGACCTTCTCGGCCCTTCCAGTCCGTGCCGACCATTAATTTTCCCCTAGTCCCGTCTACCTGCACTCAGACCATACCCCTCCATTCCCTTCCCATCCATATATCTATCCACTTGTCCAAGTGTCCGCTTAGTTGTCCAAGTCAACTTCAGTTAATTATCAGACATACAAGTATGGTGAAAATGATGAAAATCTTGATTCTGCAGCGGTATTACAAGTACATGATACGCATGAAGATATATGAAAGCATAAATTATACAAAAATGATGCATAGGTTCTACAAGATAGGGACAATACCCTGGAAACCTCCCCCTTCCTCCTGCTTCTCTTACTCCTCCTATTCTCAGGAACCTGACAATGGCCCATAGACTCCTGGTCCCCAGCCTCTGACACTAACATTTACCTGCTGTCTCCAGCAGGCAGCATTCTGCTGCTTTGCTTGGCCTGCATTGCACAATGCCTCTGAGCTGGTGCAGGAGACAAGTCTCCTCTTCAGGAGACTTGAGGCATTTCCCACAGTGATCCTAAAATTCATTGCATCTGCCCTCCCAGGATCAATATTGGGCAGTGCAGGACGCTGAACATGTTCGGCAATGCAGTGCAGACTCTCTCGGGATGAAGGATTCGTGAAACACAATACCCGGAAGTGGCCGCGCTGGCTGGCAGCTGCGGCTCACCTTCAGTCCGTCTGTTTATACTTTTTTTTGTGTGTATTTTTGTGATTGTTCGGTAGAATTTTGTTTTATTAGGTTGGGTATGTGGGGGGGGGGGGGGGGGGGGAACAGAGTCTCAGTCTCTCCCTTCGGGGGGATGCGTATCCCCCTGTGCTGAGGCCTAATGGCGGAGCTGTGGCGGCGGTCTGGTTCGGAGCTGCGGTGCTCCAGCGGCAGTGGCGGTCCGCTTAGAGCTGTGATGCCCCAGCTGTGGCGGCGGTCTGGTTCGGAGCTGCGGTGCTCCAGCGGTGGCAGTGGCCCGGAGAGCTGCGGTGCTCCAGCGGCGGCGGCGGCGTTCCGCTTAGAGCTGCGGTGCTCCAGCGGCGGCGGCGGCGTTCCGCTTAGAGCTGCGGTGCTCCAGCGGCGGCGGCGGCGTTCCGCTTAGAGCTGCGGTGCTCCAGCGGCGGCGGCGGCCCGCAGAGCTGCTGTGCTCCAGCGGCGGCGGCAGCCTGGATCGCCTCAGCACAGAGGGAGAACTAGGAGGGAGGAAGACAGGGACATAAGACTTTTGCCTTCCACCACAGTGAGGAGGTGCCTGGTGAACTCATTGTGGTGGATGTTGGATATGTGTTTATTGTGTGTTTTGTTTTTATTGTATGTATGAATGTATGGTAACAATTTTGTTCAGACCGTAAGGTCTGAATGACAATAAAGGAATCTAATCTAATCTAATCTAGGTAAACCCACTTTATAACGGACAATAGAAGGGGGAATGGTGTCCATAATTGCCAATTGTCCGCTATAACCGAGTGTAATACTATGTGGCATTTCACGTGTAGAGACCCGACAATAACATCTAAGCTGAGCAAGAACTGCACTGACATAGGTAACATTAAACCTGAAGCCTTATATGCCCTAAACTACCTAGCTCCAAGGTTTCAAAACAGCAATACAGGTGGTGGTGGCGGCAGTGGCAGTCATGGCCAAGGTAGCAGTGTTGGCCAGAGGTGTCATCGGCAAGCCCAGCCAAGTCTAGCATGACGGTGATGTTCGGTACGACCATCCGCTATAACCAGGACCCATTATAAAGTAGTCTGTGAACACAAGGCATTACTATACACGCCCTCAGCAATTTCTTAAATCCGTGACAGAGCGCACATGGGGATATTTTTCCTGCGCTGTTCTGTTCTATGTTTGGGAGGAGCAGGCTACATGAAACTTTTCATCTCAAATATCAAGGTCACTGAGTTTTATTTCATCCCACATCTGAGCCTCTCTTGCAGATATATATGGGAAAAGTCACAATTCCTTCACTTTTGCAGTAGACAACCAGAATGATAGAAGATGAACAAGATGGACTTTGCTCTTTGCCTTGATCATTAGTTCCCATCATGGACAGGTATCCTTTTTAAGTAATGGAAGGATTAAATGCATCAAACCCCAAGAGAAGCGTATGCGATGTCCTCTTCAAATTTAGCTGCCATAAGCACATTTTAAGCCAGATCATATCACATTATGTGAAAAGGCGGCCACTTAATAATGTACAATGGTTATCGATTTTTTATTATTAAATCAATTGAACTGAAATATTAAAGCAGATTCTTTGCCAGGTTCATTTGACATATTTGCGAAAGTACTTTGTTCAATAAAAGGCTTACGCGGAAGGGGACAATATTTAACGAGGCTCTCCAGCAACATGTTTGGCAGAAGATTAGTGAAAATGTTGGGAAGCTGGGGAAGCCTAGACCTTGACTCTTAATTGGGAAATTGTGTAAGAAGGAACTGCAGATGCTGGTTTAAACCGAAGAAAGTCACAAAAATCTGGAGTAACTCAGCGGGACAGGCAGCATCTCTGGAGAAAAGGAATAGGTAATGTTTTGGGTCAAGAGCTTTCGTTAGACTGAAAATCAGGGGAAAAGGAAACGAGAGCTATAGACAGTGATATAAAGAGATATAGAACAAATGAATGAAAGATATGCAAAAAAGTAACGATGATAAAAGAAACAGGCCATTGTTAGCTGTGTGCTAGGCGAAAAAGAGTTGTAGACAATGAGGCTCAAAAAGACGACTTAAGTCTTGTCTTGATCTCAACATGCCACCAAATGGCAGTGTGAAACAACATAGGGGTAGACATTAGTCATTGAATGCACTACCTCTGTTCAAGCATTTTTGCCATATTTATACCTCAGACCTTTATTCCTATTATGTTAGACTATCGAACAGTACAGAACTAGAATAGGCCCTGCAGCCCACAATGTTTGTGCTCAACATGATGCCAAGATAAACTAATCTTATCAACCTGCCCAGGATCCATATCTCTCCATTCCGTGCACATACATGTGCCTCCTTAAATGCCACTATTATATTTGTCCCCACCACCACACCAAGGTCAATGCATTCCAGGCACCCTCCACCCTCTGCATAAAAAACCTACTCCACACATCTTCTTTAAACTTTGCCCTCTCACCTTAATGTTATGCCCTCTCTAGTCTTTGAAATTTCCACTCAAGGAAAAATGTTCTGACTTGACTTTAGCAGTGCAAGGAAATGTTATGCCTCCGTCATACTGCGATTGAGTGTGAAGGATTGAGCTTTGTGGATGCCTAGAATTGCATACGAAACCTGGAGTTCCACCAACACATTTATCAGTGAACATTTATTCTTGCAGCATCATTGCCAAATTCCCAATACATCAGGTTAGGGGAGGGGTTGTGTAGGAAATCCACATGAATCAATTCCAGCCACACTGACTAAAAGGAAGCTGTGAATACAACATTTGATGTATTTTGGAATTGGTTAAACACACCAGAAAAAGAGAACTTAAGGCTTGGGATATCCAGTGATATCCTCGCTGGATATCAAGAAGAGTTAGGTCAAGAATATGTTATTGTCATATGTCCCAGACAGAACAATTACATTTTACGTGCAACAGCACAGCAGAATATGTAAGCATAGTATGCTGTAAACAATATAATAAACAAGAAAAAAGTTCAGTGTGTATATCTATATAATTAAAAGTCTCATCTTGACCACTTCCTGTCTGCGCTGTATATTGATTTTAGAAAAAACGCTACCCTGTATCGCTATGATTTTTGGCCATCTTACTCACAGTCCTCCTCTGCTGTGCAGGCCCTGAGGATTTTTCCTATCGATGAAAAATATAAAAGTTATGAGTATTTAAAAAACCTTGAGATCCTCTCGCCCGGCAATCACTGCGATGAAGGTAATGCCCCTTCCGGGGTGTGGAGGGTGGGGCAGGTGTATAAATCCCCAGATGCCTGGACGTGACTCAGTCACTCTGCAAGATCACAAGGGAAAGGCCCCGACTCTCATTCTAACCTGTGAATCAACTGAAGTGTGAGTCTGCAATGTACTTCCAGTACAGTGGCTTGCAAAAGTATTCGTACCCCCATAAAGTTCCGCTGACTGCGGAAGCCCTAAAGTGGAGAGGGCGCGCTCAAGAAAGTTTACTGTCTTATATATGGTGTGTGAGTCAGTGAGTGTGTGTGTGTATGTGTGTATGTGTTTGTGAGTGTATGAGTGTGTGCGTGTGTGTGTTTGTGAGTGTGTGTGTGTGAGTGTATGTGTGTGTGAGTGTGTGTGTGTTTGTGAGTGTATTTGTGTGTGTGTGTGTGTGTGTGTGTGTGTGTGTGTGTGTGTGTGTGTGTGTGTGTGTGTGTGTGTGTATGTTTGCGAGTGTGTGTGTGTGTGTGAGTGTGGGTGCGTGTGTGTGAGTGGGAGTGTGTGTATGTATGTGTGAGTGTGTGTCTGTGTGTGAGTGAGTGAGTGTGTGCATGTGTGAGTGTGTGTGTGAGTGTCTTTATGTGTGTGCCCACAATGTCCATACTAGCCCTCTGGAAACCAGTCTCTTTGGCCCACAACACCCATGCTAGTGCTCCAAAGACCCCCCCCCCCCCCCCCCCCCCACACTGGCTAGCAATATTGGTGGAGAGGTGGAATATTGCATTGGGGGACCAACCCTCCCGTGTGAATACACAAACACACACACACACACACACACACACACACACACACACACACACACACACACATACATATATATATATATATATATATATATATATATACACACACACATGTACACAGATATACACACACGCATATATATAGACACACACAGACACACACATATACAGTCACATACATATATGTGAGTGTATATGTCCGGAAGTGGCGGCTCACCTGCAGTCCGTCTGTTTTTTATTTTATTTTTGTCATCTTGTGTCTGTTTTAGTGATTATTTTGGTTTATTAGGCTGTGTATGTGTGTGTGTGTGTGTGTGTGTGTGTGTGTGTGGGGGGGGGGGGGGGAGAAACAGGGTTTTAGTCTCCCCCTTCGGGGGGGTGCGACTTTTCTTGTCGTGTCCCCCGTCACCGTCTGTGCTGAGGCCCTAATGGCGGAGCTGGCGGCCTTTGAGCTATGGTGGCCTTCCAGCTTCCAGCAGCGGTGGCACGGCTTCGGAGCTTCAGCGGCGGCCTGGCTTCGGAGCTGCGGTGCTCCAGCGGCGATATGGCTTTCGGGGCTGCAGTACTCCAGCGGCGACCTGGCTGTGGGGCTGTGGTGCTCCAGCGACGTTCCAGCGGCGACCTGGCTTTGGAGCTGCGGTGCTCCAGCGGCGACCTGGCTTTCGGGGCTGCGGTGCTCCAGCGGCGACCTGGCTGTGGGGCTGTGGTGCTCCAGCGGCGACCTGGCTGTGGGGCTGTGGTGCTCCAGCGACATTCCAGCGGCAACCTGGCTTTGGAGCTGCGGTGCTCCAGCGTTCCATCGGCGGGCCCTGTGGCGGTGTTCCGGCATTCCGGCGACGGCGGTGGTGGCAGCCTGGCTTCGGAGGCTCGGCTGCGGGCCTAGTGGACAGCAACATCGGAGGCCTGGATCTCCTCAGCGCAGAGGGAGAACAAGGAGGGAAGAAGACAGAGACTCTAAAGGGCCTGTCCTATCAGCATCCGACTCCACGCGACGAGCGTGATCAAACTAGAAGCGGGGGCCGCGCGGAGGTCGGGTGATCCCCTGTACAGGGCCGTTCCCACCAGCATGCGCTTGCATGCGGCAAGTGTGACCAAACCAGCAGCAGGGGCCGCGCGGAGGTCGGGTGAGTGGTGCAATGCGGCGCAACGAGGCGAGCTTGGAGCAAAGTCTAAAGGTAAGTTCGCCAGGACAGAGAGGGACACACAGAGAGGGGCACAGAGGCACACACACACACAGAGGGCCACGGAGCCACACACACAGAGGGTCATGGAGGCACCTACAGAGAGGGTCACGGCGGCACGACGTCGAGGCGGTGTGTAATGCGTCGAGGCGACTGCGAGCCTACAAGCTGGTGCCGTGCGGAATTTTTGAACATAGTTTTTCGGAGCCCCGCGCGATGTCGGGACGAACTCCGCACAATTCCACACGGCTCCGGTGATCAAAGTGGGACTGACGGGACGGCTCAAGCGACCACGTTATGTCGCACTCATCGCATAGATTTGCATGCTGGTGGGACAGGCGCTTAAGACTTTTGCCTTCCACCACAGTGAGGAGGTGTCTGGTGAACTCACTGTGGTGGATGTTAAATATGTGTTTATTGTGTGTTTTGTTTTTTATTTTACTTCGGAGTCACGTGAGTGACTACGTGAAGACCCCGCCAGCACGCATGCGCGACATATCGTCGTACGCATGCGGAAGCGACGGTCGGGAAGAGCGGGGCTCCTCCAGCGTGAGTTTAAAAAGCTCACGCCAGGTAAGTCTCACCGAAGGAGTGAGTCGACCAGTATGGAAGGGAGAAAATCTAAGAGAAATCAGCGGCTAAGGACAGCAGCCAACGGAGAACCGCCTCTCCAGAGCTACAGGTTCTACCTGCAGCTCCCGACTTTTCGGACTTTGAGACCGTTGGTACGCCACGGTCGGGGAAAACTACCCGGAAGTCGGCCGGGGCCGACTCAGCGGAGTCCGGTCCCGAGGGCACCCCGCTCGCAGGCAGCGACGGAGGTCACCTTGACCGCATTGAGCGGATGATGGAGCAGCTGCTCCAACGTGACCTGCTTAAGCAGGGGCAGGATCACAGTGGGACCCCTAGTAGGCCCACGGCAAGTTCCCTTAGAGGACTGCCAAATGTATCCCCTTCTATACAGGGGAGCATTGAGGGTCAGAACTGGGCTGACCCAGAAGAAGGGGAGTTGGCTGAAGCACCTGCAGCGTCAGGGGTGTGTGAAGATTATATGGATGTGGTGAGCAAACATGCCATGCCCAACCAGAAGGGCCTACCCATCCACCCCAAGCTGGCTGCCAGCATTGATTATATGGCCACTAACCAACTTCAGGAACAGGCCATCAATGCCACAGCAGACAAATATATGGCGCCAGAAAACTGCAAGTCATTAAATGTACCCGCGGTGAACAACCCGATATGGGGAAACATGAGCCCCTCGAGTAGAGGGCAGGAGATGAAACTTCAGAAGATCCTGAAGCTCCTTACCGCAGGGATTACTGCAGTAGCCAGAACAGCAGTGGGAGTGGATATGCCGGAAGAACTACAAGATGCTTTGGCCTTACTGTGCAACACACAGTATGAAATAAATAATTTCAGGAAAAGCATTATAAAGCCGGCGCTTAACCCCAAGTTCGCGGGGTTGTGTAAGCCTGGGAATACGCAGCCTCCAAGCCTGCTATTCGGGGAAGATCTCCCCAAACAGCTTAAAGATCTGGACGAGGAGGCTAAGGCTTTGGGCCTTATTAAAGTACCTGGGTACACTAAGCCTCATCACCCACACAGAACGCACCCCTACGCACCCACCGGGCAGAGTTACCCTAACAGGTCTGCCGGTGGTGAAAGCTCAAAGGCCGGCATACCTGCTCAGCGGTCTTTTTTAGGCCAAGGCCCAGGCCGGCCTCCTTGGAAGATGCGCCACTCCCAGAACACCTACAACCAGCCGAGGAAGCAAGGCCAGAAACCACCACACCGGCAGTAACCATGGAGGTAGGTGGGTCTGGGATCCCCAGGAACACTACCAGCCCAAATTCACTTTGCATAGGGGGCAGGTTGCACATGTTCCTCGAGAATTGGCTCACTTTTACCTCTGATCCTTATATACTCAGGAGTATTCAGGGCTACAAAATTGAATTTATTCACGAACTCCCTACCCCGGTACAGCATGCACCTAGTCGGAAATTCGTCCTTTCTCATAGAGATAAGGCAGCAGGGCATGCTGAACTACAGAGGTTGAGAGAAAAAGGGGTAATTGAGAAGGCCATTAAAGAACCTCAGGAGTTCGTGTCTAATATATTCACTAAAAACAAAAAAGATGGCGGTTGCCGCATCATCATAGATTTGACCGACCTGAATACTTCTGTCCAGTATATTCATTTTAAAATGGACACCTTCGACACTGCTATACAGCTTATAGCCAATGGGTACTACATGGCATGCGTTGACCTCAAAGATGCATACTATTCAGTACCCATACACAAGGATCATAGGAAATACTTAAAATTTATCTGGATGGGACAATTATGGCAATATAAAGCTTTGCCTAATGGGCTATCGTCAGCACCCAGATTGTTTACCAAGATATTGAAACCAGCTTTGGCCTATTTAAGGAAACAGAATCGTACTGTTATGGCCTATCTTGATGACATCCTCATAGTGGGGGAGAATTTCGAAATGGCTACTTTGGCAGTCACAGCCACGAAACATCTTTTTCAGAAACTGGGGTTTACGATACATCCAGATAAATCAATATTGGAACCCTCTACCACCATGAAATATTTGGGGTTCATTATTGACTCAGTGCAAATGTCTGTCACGTTACCACCAAGCAAGGTGGAAGACCTGATAGAGGCTTGCAGGAGCCTCATTGGCATTAAGGTCCCATCCATTCGGCAGGTGGCCAGGGTGATTGGGAAGATAGTAGCTGCATTTCCTGCAGCACAACATGGGCCCTTACATTACCAAAACTTACAAAGAGCCAAAATTACAGCGCTCAAAAATCATGCTGGCCATTTTGATAGGCCCATGAAAATTCCAGAAAAGGCAAAAGCCGAATTATATTGGTGGATGGGTAATGCCCAAAATTGTTCCAAACCCATAACTATCACCAACCCCTCGATCACCTTACAAACGGATGCCAGTGCCATAGGGTGGGGAGCTACTAACACTACCTCTAGCTGTGGAGGTAGATGGAGTGCACCAGAGTTAACCCTATTTAAAAACTTAGGGATTAACTATTCAGAAATGCTGGCAGCATTTCACGGCCTTAAGGCATACTGCACTAACATGCACAAAGTTCATGTCAGAATACAGATTGACAACACCACGGTGGTAGCCTATATTAACCACATGGGCGGTGTAAAGTCGATATCGTGTGATGAATTGGCCAACAATATCTGGCACTGGTGTCTGCAAAGAGAAATTTGGATCTCCGCAACTTACCTTCCAGGTAAACTAAACACAGTGGCAGACACCAGGTCACGGAAATTCAACGACAACATAGAATGGATGTTGGATCGGAATGTGTTCGCAGATATTGTAGAACGTTATGGGACACCAGATATCGACCTTTTCGCGTCCAGGCTAAATCACCAACTACCAACGTATGTTGCTTGGGAACCAGACCCGGGGGCAGTAGCGATGGATGCTTTCTCGCTACACTGGGGGGATTTATTTTGCTACGCTTTCCCCCCTTTCTGCCTCATCAGTCGGGTCTTGCAAAAAATCAAGCAAGACTCCGCATCGGGTATCTTGGTAGTGCCCGACTGGCCTACTCAACCATGGTTCCCTCTGGTACAGAAGATGGCCACAGAACCCTGTATCAGGGTGAATAAAAGACCTAGCCTGCTTGTTCATCCTGTTACAGGAGAATGTCATCCATGTCATGACCGCATGGGATTATTGATTTGCAGATTTTAAAACGGCCACTTCATGGATTCGGACTCTCCAACAGGACCATTGATACCATCACGGCAGCCTGCAGAGAGTCCACAAGGAAGCAGTACCTGACCTACATCAGGAAATGGGAAGGATTCTGCGTGACTACCAAAACAACATACGAAACCGCCACCATCACGGAAGTGCTGGAGTTTCTGGCTACCCTTCATTACGATGAGGGTCTAAGCTACAGCGCCATTAACTGTGTCAGGAGTGCCCTATCATCTTACTTGGGCAAGGGGAGTGACCAATTGGGAATTGGGTCACATCCCCTAGTATCCAAATTTATATATTAAATATATAAATACGTGCCCTCCGCTCCCGACCCTCTATTATAAAGATCACCTGGTATGAAAGTTCTCTTTTTCTCTTACTATGTCAGTCATTGTGACTGTTTGTTCTGTGATTTCACACCACTGCTTTGAAGAATGTCGCGCATGCGTGCTGGCGGGGTCTTCACGTAATCCCTCATCGTAACACCTCATAAAATAAAGATCAAACTTCAAACTGGTAAGTTCTCGTTTAATCTTACTATTATATGTCATGACTGCAAGGTAACGGAATTTCGTTCAGACCGAAAGGTCTAAATGACAATAAAGGATAATCTAATCTAATCTAATCTAATTTAATATGCACATACACACATATACATACACACATAATACACACACATACACACTTACATATGTACACACACAGACATATACACATCACATACATACATACATACACACACACACACACGCACACATATATACACATGCAAATACATCTATATACACACACATATACACATACATATACACATGCACATACATATACACACACACACGTATATATACATGCACACACACATACATATACACACACATATATATATATATATATATATATATATAGACACATACGTACACATTAAAATTAAACAAATAAACAATAATAGTGTTTATTTCAACTTGGTTTAGTTTCTTGTTATCATGTGAACCGAGGTACAGTGCCATCCACAGTGTACAGACACAGGATAAAAGGAATAAGAGCGCAGAGGAGCATGTTTCTCTTTGCTTTGGGAAGGAAGAATCCTGCCCGAACTCCCAAGAAATCCTAGCGTTAAAATGTACATAGATGAGCACATGAAGAAACATCCCCTCAGGGCAGGGAGTACGAGCTGAGTGCAGAAATATCTTGAACGCTACCATTCAAGTATCAGGTGTCAGGGGTTATGGGGAGAAGGCAGGAGAATGGGTTTAAGAGGCAGAGATAGATCAGCCATGATTGAATGGCGGAGTAGACTTGATGGGCCGAATGGCCTAATTGTGCTCCTATCTTCTCTACTTATTTTCTATTTGTCCGGACTCAGTGTGCACAATAGCCTCCTTCGGTGCTAGGAAGTGTAAATGGTGTTTGATTCAACACAGTTTGCCATACCTGGAAAACACCAGGGGTGAAAGAGTTAACTGGAAGAGACAGGGAGATGGGCAGCACTGCTTCCTGGTGGCAGAACTCACTTTTTTTCTCCACATTGCACACAACAATCACTAAGATGAGCTTCAAGTCAGCAACGTGTGAAAAATTGATGGTGTGCAGAATGGTCATCTTAACCGTGACAATTCTAACCCATGTGTTTAGTCTCCCACAAGACATTAGGCTATCATCTGGGTTAACCAAGGCTCCTTTCCAGAAGAGGTCACTCTCTGTGTGCCACATCACATGATCCATGGGCGCCCCACTCCTGCTCCTTGTTGCTTCTCTCCACCCCACATCTGCTGTTTCAATTGGATGCCCTGTGTCTCCAGACCATCCGGCTGTAGATTGAGACCCAAAACAAATTGGAGGAACAGCACCTCATATTTTGCTTGGGCAGCTTACACCCCAGTGGTATGATCTTTGATTTCTCGAACTTCAAGTAACCCTGGCTTTCCCTCTCTCTCCATTCCTCCCTCACCCAAGTTCTCTGACTTGTTTCACTGTCCACGATTCAATTTTGGCACCTTCCCTTCAGCTAACAATGATCTACATTTTCCTTGAACCTCATCCCCTTTGATTTTTGTTTTCACACCCTATCCTGCCATATTTCTATGTCTCTCTCTCCCCGACTCTCAGTTTGAAGAAGAGTCTCAAACTGAAATGTCATGCATTCCTTCTCTCCAAAGATGCTGCCGGTCTTGCTGAGTTACTCAAGCATTTTGTTTCCACCTTCGGCTGTAGATCAGATGGCAGGTGTGAAGATGGCAGCTGGGCTGAAGTAGAATATTGGCATCATGGCCACTGGTCAGGAGCCCTGTGTTCAGCTGGGGTTGCAGGTTCATCCTGATGCCTGTGGTGCAGTGGAAGCCCTGTGGTTCCGTGTTGCTTCCCTGAACAATAGAACTAAAGGCCCGCTCATTCGGATGGAACTCATCTGAAGCAAATTAATTGCCCTCCCATTGGTCAACTGCCTTGTGTGGCACACATCAGAGAAAGAGAACATGGGGGGGGGGGGGGGGGGGGGGGGAAGAGAAAAAGAGAGAGAGAGAGAGAGAGAGAGAGAGAGAGGGAGAGAGAGTGTCAGTTTGCTCCTGGGCCTGGCCAAGATGGCCATTCACGGGTCCAGGCAGTGGGCGGTCGATGGTCAGGCTAGAGTCGGCTGCCTGCCCCTCTTTTGGGCCTATGTCCGAGCACGTGTGTCCCTGGAGAGGGAACACGCGATGTCCACGGGGACTCTGGAGGCCTTCCGTCAACGCTGGTCACCGCGTGGGGTTGAGAGTATTGTAAACAATTAATGTACTGTTGTACTACAATGATTTTTTTTGATATAGTGTTATTTTGATTATGTTTTGATGCGTTGTATCATATGATTGTGTTGAATAAAGTTTTTGAAAAGAAAAAAAAAACGAGAGAGAGAGAGAGAGAGAGAGAGAGAGAGAGAGAGGTCGTGTTTTCTTCGCAGCTCTGCAGTTGAGAAGGATTGGAGCAGCCTTTCCAGGATTTTGCCGTTGGAGAGGGCACAGACCCAGGGGGGCTTCATAGTTCAACTTATTGTTGGGCTGTTGAAGCTTTTCTCTGGTCTGGGGAGCCTCCATCTGTGTGAAGATTCCTGAGTTTCTCCACATTGTCGAGGGTGCGGTTGGCGTTGGCGGATTGCCAAGAGTGCCTGTGATCTCAGTGGGCTGAAGTTGTGCGGTGTCTTTGTCGTTTTTGGCTCCGCTTCTCTGCCCTAAAGTCATTTTGTCAGTGCGGCTGCCTGGCTTAATGTGAAGAAGGTACTTTTGCGTCCAGCGCGACTGGGATCGAGTTTCCCGTAAGCTGCTCTTGGCTGTGGACGAACCTGGGGACTTTCCTGCTTCAGCTGGAGGTTTCTGTTTTCTGCTGCCTGTCTTTGACTGTGACTGTCTCTGGGACTTAACTTGGAGCTGTGCTGCTGAGGGGCTTGGAGCTGGTTTGTGCCTCTGTGAGGATGGCGATGGAAGGGGCGCGGCCGAAGGTCCGGACCTACGCAGCGACGGCATCAGTGGCGGGTGCGAGGCCATCTGAGCTTGAGCCTCATGTTGACTTGGATGGGGACAGTTTTGGTATTTCTGTTCAAACTGGGCCTATGATGTCTAGGGGGGTAATTACGAAGGCCATGAATGAACTTCTTGGGAGGGGGGCTATTGTCTCTTCTGAGCTCGAAAGGGGAAAGGTGGAGATGATACTTAAGACCCGGGAGTGTGTGGCCCGAGCGTTGGAGGAGGGGATCTCAGTGGGGGGGGTCCACGTACAGGTGGATCCGTGGGTATCCAGGGTGAGACCGGTTCTCCTGCGGAGCTGCCCCACTTATTTTTCGGATGCAGTGCTTATTCCACACCTGTCCAAGTTCGGGGAGGTGCGGTCTAAGTGCTTTAGGCTCTTGCATCCTGGGGGGGACCCGGAGGAAAAAGGGGTCTTCAGTTTCAAGAGGAGGGTGTTCATGAAGGTGGGTGAGGGGGATGGTGCCGAGGGGAGTTTTGAGGTGGTGCATAAGGGGGTACCCAGAACCGTGCGTTGGAGTTGGGGAAAGGCACGGTGTCATGCGTGCGGCGAATTTGGACATCTCCGTAGGGAGTGTCTTTTTCGCGGGGGCACTGCTAGAGGTTCTAGTGCAGTGGCCCAGGAAAGCGCTGCTGGCCCATCTGGGGTGGCTGGTCAAACCTCAGCGGCGCGGGGTGGTACTGCTGACCCGGCTGAGGTTGCCAGTTCTGCCTTGGTGACCCGGGGCGGCAGTGCTAAGCCTTCTGGGTCCAGAGGTTCCGCTTTGGGGACCCTGGGCAGTGAGAGCCCAAGCCCCCCACGTCCCCTACGTCTTGCGCCTGTGGCGGTGGATGGAGGTGGGGCGCAGGAGGAGGGGAGTGTTGAGGGGGGGTTTTGGGAGAAGCAGGGGAAGCATAATAAGAAGAAGGAGAGGGATAGGGCTGCCCGAGCGAAGAAAGTGCAATCGGGTGAGTTTGGCTCCAGTGTGGTGCAGACTGCACCTGCTGGGGCCCAGGGGGGAGTTGTGGTGGCTCGGAAGGGGGGAAAGAAGTCTAAACGTGTGGGTGGCAAAGTGGTTGGGGGTAATGTGGAGGCGGATGACCCTTCCCTTATGGAGGTTACCGCACCTCCGCATGCGAGTGGGACTAAAAGGAGGCATTTGCCTGGTGAAGAGGAGGAAGGGCGTGGGTCCAGAGCGAAGGGGATGTCTTTCTCTGAGCTTTCCACCACTGAGGTGGCTGAAAGTGGTCTTGACCCGGTGTCTTCTGGGTCGGTGGTTGGGCCTTCTCTTCATGGATCTACAGCGGGTGTCACCGGACTGGGTGCTGAAGTTGATTCCGGTGGAGTTGTGTCCACTGGGCGGGAGTCTGTCCCTTCATCTCAGGGGCCCTCTGAGGGAGTTATCTCGGCGGATGCTGTGGTTAGCTCCCTTGGGTGTGTACCCTCTGGGTCGGATGAGGTCCCCTCGTTTCAGAGGCCTACTGAGGGTGCTAGCACGGTAGATGACGTGGTTGGCTCCTCTGGTAGTGTGCCCTCTGTGACGGGGGATGGGCAGAGTCAGGCTGAGGGGGGAGTTTCGGGGGTGTTGTCGTTCAAGTCTGTGCTCCATATCAGTGCCAGTGGAGGTGCTGGGGGGCGGGATGCCTCACCGGATGAGTTGTCTGGGGTGAGGTTAATGGCAGGTGGTGATTCTCTGGGTGATGCCTGTGGAGAGGGCACTCTGGATGATGTGGAGGTCAGGGCTGTTATGGGACGTGATCCTCTTTCAGACTCCGAGGGTGCCAGTGTTCCACAGGCCCTGGGGATGCCTCTTGTTGTTGCTTCCCCAGGCCCAGAGGAGGAGGGTGATGGTAGCGTGCAGGAGCCCAGCCATTCAGAGGGCTGCGAGTCTCAGGTAGGGGTGTTGGGATCCACCCCCAGCATTGATCCGGGTGGTCGTGTCATGGCTGTGGAGGAGGATAGCGATGCGGCCAGTGGGGGGGGCTCAGAGTGTGATGTGTCAGACAGTTCTGGTCTTTCTGAGGTTGTTGATTCAGGTGCGAGCGGGTTGGCTGAGAGCCCAGACTCCAAGGCCGTGTCTGAGGCGAAGCTTATTGTTGAGGTGCGAGAGTTCTTAAAAATAAGTCGTGCTCCCAAAACATTATGGTGGGCCATTACAAGGAGATGGGAGGATTGGCGAGATGTGCGGGAGAGTCTCGAGGCTATCCTTAGTAACAAGGATAGTGGTCTTTCTGACTCGGATTTGGGGCAGTTTTGGGGTTTGTTGAAGGTCCTCAGAAAAGGACCTCCTGTGACTACAGGGAGTGTGAGGGTCACAATCTAATGTGTCTACACATTCACAGTAGCTACATTAAATTTAAATGGGAGTAGAGCGAGTTTTCGAAGATTTCAGCTCTTATCAGCCCTAAGGGAGGGGAGATTTGCAGTTTGTTATCTGCAAGAGACACATACCGTTGCTAGTGATGAACCTACCTGGCAACTGGAGTGGGAAGGGAGGGTTTATATGAGCCATCTCAGCTCAAATTCGAGTGGGGTGGCTTTTTTGTTGGCCCCAAATTTTCTGCCAAGCATTTTAAAAGTGCAGGAAGTGGTGCCAGGACGTTTGCTCCATCTGGCCGTGAGCCTGGATGGCATGCCGTTGCATTTCATTAACGTGTATGCCCCTAGCTCCGGCACGATGCAGGCCGGCCTGCTTCGGGAGGTGAATGCTCTGTTGGGCACTATTGATAGGGGAGAGTGTGTCTTCCTTGGTGGGGACTTTAATTGCACACTTGAGGTGCGGGACCGTTCTGGTACTCAGTGTGCGCCTGCTGTAGCGAAGAAGCTGAGAGGCTTGATTGACTCCTTTGAGTTGGTTGATGTTTGGAGGGACCTTCACCCTGATTCCACTGCTTTTTCGCGGAGGTCTGAGGGCGGTGGTTCCCGCATTGATCGGTTTTATATTTCCCGAGCGTTTGTTTCCCGTGTCTCAGCGGCCTCAATGCGGCTGGTGCCGTGCTCGGACCATTGTCTGGTGCGTGTGGATTTCAATCCAGCGTGCGCTCGGGCTGGGTCCGCGTACTGGCACTTTAACAACAGGCTGCTGGAGGACCGGTGTTTCCGGGAGTCATTCACTCGGTTTTGGGTGAAGTGGAGAGAGAGGCAGAGGTGCTTCTCTTCCCTTAGGCAGTGGTGGGATGTGGGTAAAGCTCACATCCGTCTCTTTTGTAAGGAATATACATGGGGGTCGACTGGGAGGCGGGACTCAGCGGTCGAGAAGCTGGAGAGGGAGATACAGGACGCTGAGTCTCGCCTGGGTCAGTTTGGTGAAGACTCCAGCGAATGGGGAGAGTTTCAGAGGAAGAAGGAGGTTTTGAGGAGTCTGCTGCTTGAGCGATCTCGAGGCGCTTATGTGAGGTCTCGGGTCCAGATGCTGCACGAGCTGGACCGAGCGTCGCCTTTCTTTTTCTCTTTGGAGAAGGGGCGGGGAGCTCGAAAACAGCTCGTGGAGTTGCTTGCAGATGACGGCTCCTCTGTCACTGATCCAGAGAGGATTAATGCCTTGGTTAGGTCCTTTTATGGGACCCTGTTCTCTGCGGAAGGATTCAGTGTGGAGGCTCAGCAAGATCTGTGGGAGGGTCTACCGACCGTAGATAGGGGGGAGGCTGATCTTCTTGATGGCCCCTTATCTTTGGAGGAGTTGACTCGCGCCTTGCATCAGCTCAGGAGGGGTAAGTCCCCCGGGCTGGATGGGTTGACGGTGGAGTTTGTTAGAGCATTCTGGGACGTCCTAGGGGGTGACTATATGTTGGTTTTGGGGGAGAGCCTGGCGACTGGAGTGATGCCTCTCTCGTGGCGTAGGACGGTTGTTGTCTTGCTGCCTAAGAAGGGCGAACTCCGTTTGTTGAAGAACTGGCGTCCAGTCTCTCTCCTTTGCACAGAATATAAAATTTTTGCACGGGCAATGGCAAATCGCCTGGGCTCCGTGCTGCATCAAGTGATTCATCCTGATCAATCTTATACAGTCCCTGGCCGGTCCATCCAGGATAACATCCACCTGGTTAGGGACCTGATTCATTTAGTCCAGGGTACTGGTGAGTCAGCTGCTTTTCTGTCTCTTGATCAGGAGAAGGCTTTTGATAGGGTAGAGCATGAATACCTATTTGGGACGTTGCAAGCGTTTGGGTTTGGACCACACTTCGTGGCCCGGGTCCGGCTTTTGTACGCTGCTGCGGAGTGTCTTGTAAAGGTTAATGGCGCGGTGCTATCTCCTTTTCATTTTGGGAGGGGGGTCCGCCAGGGGTGCCCTATGTCGGGCCAGTTGTATTCGGTCTGTGTGGAGCCGTTCCTGTGTCTTCTTCGGAGGAGGTTGACAGGCCTGGCCCTACCTGGCCCGCGGGTTGAGGTGATTCTATCGGCGTATGCCGATGACGTACTTCTTATGTTCACTGATCCTGGTGACCTGCGGAGGATGCGTGACTGCCAGGAGATATTCTCGGCTGCATCTTCTGCTAGGATTAACTGGAGTAAGTGCTCTGGACTTTTGGTGGGTCAGTGGCGGGTAGACTCCCTGCCGGAGGAGATGGCATTGTATGCGTGGAGTACCACGCACCTCCTCTATCTGGGGGTGTACCTGAGTCCCACTGAGGATGTTTGGCCGGCAAACTGGCAAGAGTTGGAGACGAAGGTGGTTGCTCGGCTGGGGCGCTGGTCAGGCCTGCTTGGAGTTCTCTCCTTTCGGGGGAGGGTGCTGGTCATAAACCAGCTGGTGGCCTTTATGTTATGGTACCGGCTGGCTACTCTTGTCCCGCCCTCTATATTTGTAACTGCTATACAGAAGAAGCTGGTGGATTTCTTTTGGGGAAATAGGAAGCATTGGATTTCCGCGGCGGTCCTGAGTCTTCCGTTAGAGGAGGGCGGCCAGTCCTTGGTGTGCGTGCGCACCCAGGTGGCGGCTCTCCGTCTCAGGACTCTGCGGAGATACATGTATGTAGAGAACCCTCCCAGATGGCACGCTCTGGCCACGTATTTTTTTCGTCAGGGTCGTTGCCTAAGGGGGGTCTCGCGGCTCCCGGTGGCGGGTGTCAGTCGACCCGCTCTAAGGGGCTTGCCTGTTTTCTATAGGGATGTGTTAAGAGTGAGGAATTTGGTGGTGTTCAGCCAGAGTGTTGTTCCACGAGGAGAGGGGGATGTTGTGGCTGCGGGTGTGGCTGGTCCTCATCCTGTCATGGTGGTTGTCGAGGAGAGGCGCGAGCCTAGAGTGGTTCAGATAGAGCTTACCCCTGCTCCGTCAGATCTGCTCATCGGGCCTAGGCTTCGGGATATTTCTCGGCCTCCGGCTCCGCATAATCTGAGCTGCCTTTCTGAGATGACCAGCATGCCATTTTGTGATGCAAGGAGACGCGCACTGTACAGGATGCTCCTGCACATTCTGAACCACCGTGCCTTCGTCTCCCGTCCTGACTCACCATGGAGGACGGTGTTACCATCCGAAGGCGGCGGGGGGCCCCAGTGGGGGTCCTTCTATAAGGGAGTTGTACCCCTTTATATTGGGGACCTGGGGTGGAGAGTGCTGCATGGAGCGGTGGTTTGTAATAAACTTTTGAGTCGGTTCACGGGCTCGTCTGCCGCATGTATTTTCTGCGGAGAGGAGGAGACCGTATTCCATGTGTATGTGGAGTGTGTGAGGTTACTGCCCCTGTACCAATATCTGAAGGGGTTGTTCCTCAAGTTCTGGCTGCATTTTAGCCCCACAATCCTGGTGTTTGGACACAAGGCGGGGAGTGGGGAGAGCCGAGTGTGGGGGGGGGACTTACCTGTCGGTTTGCTCCTTGGCCTGGCCAAGATGGCCATTCGTGGGTCTAGGCAGCGGGCGGTCGACGGTCTGGCGAGAGTCGGCTGCCTGCCCCTCTTTCGGGCCTACGTCCGTGCACGTGTGTCCCTGGAGAGGGAACACGCGGTGTTCACGGGGACTCTGGAGGCCTTCCGTCAGCGCTGGTCGCCGCGTGGGGTTGAGGCGATTATAAATGAATGTACTGCTTTACTACAATGATCTGTTCATTATAGTGTGATTTTTGATTGTGTTTTGATGTGTTGTATTTTATGATTTGTGTTGAATAAAGTTTTTGAAATGGAAAAAAAAAAAAAAAAAAAAAAAAAAAAAAAAAAGTGTCAGTTTGCTCCTGGGCCTGGCCAAGATGGCCATTCACGGGTCCAGGCAGTGGGCGGTCGATGGTCAGGCTAGAGTCGGCTGCCTGCCCCTCTTTTGGGCCTATGTCCGAGCACGTGTGTCCCTGGAGAGGGAACACGCGATGTCCACGGGGACTCTGGAGGCCTTCCGTCAGCGCTGGTCGCCGCGTGGGGTTGAGGCGATTATAAATGAATGTACTGCTGTACTACAATGATCTGTTCATTATAGTGTGATTTTTGATTGTGTTTGGATGTGTTGTATTTTATGATTTGTGTTGAATAAAGTTTTTGAAATGAAAAAAAAAAAAAAAAGAGCAATATCCATGCCAACAAGCCGTCACCACGTACACTAGCACTATCCTACACACTGGGGACAATTTACACTTTATCAAAGCTAATTCACCTACAAACCTGTACCTCTTTGGAGTGTGGGAGGCAACCAGAGCACCCGGAGAAAACCCAGGCAGGTCACAGGGAGAACATACAAACTCCATACCGACAACAGCCATTCAGGACCGAACCCGGGTCTCTGGCGCTTTAAGGCAGCAACTCTACCGCTGCGCCCTGTAAAACCTACGAATATTGCCAACAGAGCCTTGGAATTTTGAACCAAGCCTTGAACCAAGATACCCGTCTACACTAGTCCCACCTGCCCCTGTTTTGCCCATATCCCTCTAAACCTTTCCTATCCATGTACTTGTCCAAATGGCTTTAAAATGTTGTCATCGTATTTAAGGATTATGGTTTTAGCAGGCTGAGCCAGCATTTACTGCCCATTCCTAGTTGCCCTTGAGAAGGTGCTGATGAACTGCCTTCTTCAACCCCAGCTGTCCTTGAGGTGTGCCTTGATCTGCAATGCTCTCTAGGATTTTGACACAGCAATGGTGAAGAGATAGCAATATAGTTTAAAAAAATATTGAGGCAATGAAATTGAAACTGAAGGCAATGGTGACCCAGAGGGGCAGTGGATGCTTGGCAACATGACTAGAGAGGGCAGAAAAAAGATTCACAAGGTTGTTGCCTGGACTATAGGGCTACTGTTATAAGGGGAGATTGATTAGGTGAGGACTGTTTTCTGAGAGTGATCTTGTTGTGGTTTATAACATTTTGAGGGGCATGTATAGGGTGGGCAAAGTCTGAAGAAGGGTTTCGGCCTGAAACGTTGCCTATCTCCTTCGCTCCTGAGATGCCGTTGCACCCGCTGAGTTTCTCCAGCATTTTGTGTACCCTAGGGTGGGCAAATTCTTTTTTCATAAGATCATAAGGTCATAAGTGATAGGAGTAGAATTAGGCCATTCAGCCCTTCAAGTGTATTCCGCCATTCTTTCATGGCGGATCTATCTCTCCCTCCTAATCCCATTCTTCTGCCTTCGCCCCATAACCTCTGACACCCGAACTAATCAAGATTCTAAAACTAAAGTGCATAGGTTTAAGGTGAGAGGGCAAGATTTAAAGGGGGTCTGAGGGACAGGCTTTTCACATAAAGGGTAGTGATATATGGAATGAGTTTCCAATTGCTTTAAAAAAAGAAACATTTAGACAGGTACATGGATAGGAAAGATTTAGAGGGATATGGACCAAACACAGGCAAATAGATTGGATGAGATTAATTTTTTGTCATATACACCAGGGAGTAATAAAATTCCTTGTTTGCAAGAAGCTTGTCTAGTAAAACATATACAGTAATGATAGATACAGCAGTAAATACATTGATGATACACGGTAACAATAGATACTGTAAATTGCTCATTCTAAGCTTCCCCCCAGTCTAGTTTCAGTCAAAAATCACTGAGTCAAGCACTTGCACATCTAAACTTTATTTTGACAAAACACAATACAGTTCTCACTTCTATACCTAACCACCGCGGGTTCGAACCTCTTCTCTGCCTGATCCAGCCCTCTAGGCCTCGCTCAAACAGAGACACTCGAGAAGGTCACGCATTCCCAGGCGCTCTCCCAGAAGATTGACAGAGGACCTCGTGGCAGCAGGACTTTTATAGGTCCCCGGACCTCGAGGGGCCGAATCACATGGGGGTGTCTCTTTACAATTCAATTACTAGCGATTAACCCCATACATGACAGACATTTCCCTAACCCAATAATACAGTGGCTAATACATTGTATTCAAACAGTGTTTCTCAGAGGAAACAAACATCGCAACATTTGCAAGAAAACCAAAGGCTCAATACCCCATCCAATCAACATTCAGTAAAGTAAAGCTTTGCATCATTATTTACAACTATTTACAAAGTGTATGTCTGGTTTACATTCATCCAATCCATTCTATGCATTTTGCACCTAATTGTCAGGGTCTGCAGATGATCCCATCTCTTCCTGCAGCTCGGATCTAGGCTCTGGACAAACTGGCACCATTCTGCAGCTTGTCACATTTCTAAAGAAAGCACTTTTAAAGTGACCAAATGGCATAGCAGCCCTGAAGCCTTTACTCAATTTTAGGGTCCTGGCCTCCCCAATTTGACCAGGATTAACATTCCTTCCCTTTTATCATAAATGATAACCCATCATTTATGATAGCCAAATAGTCAAATAATCAGCTAACTGAACATACATTTGTGCTTCCATTACATTTCCCATCTACCAACAACACAAGATGATGATGTTTCTTCCCAGAATCTTGTCAAGCTCCCAAGTTTTTGTGGGCGTAGCTTTACAATTTCCGTCTGATGAGTCTTCACCTCCCGAGTTTTCGTGGGAGCGAATTCCCTCCATCCGTGTTATTGCCCATTCTTCCATCCCTTTCCATAGTTGAACCTATAACCTATAATTCCTGAAAAACCTGGGACAAAGTAAGTTACCATCATGCACCCATGCTTCCCCATACATTCACTATAATTCTGCGATACTATCCCTTTTCTACTATTATATTCTACTCTATCGCTGTATTCCTATTCATATTTACACAATGTTATAGTATGTATATCTGATGATGGGTTCCCATATAAATTTCAGCTGGGTTCAGTCCAGATTTCCCTACAGGCGTGATTCTTTTTTAAAGCAAACCATGATAAATGTTCGAATTTAACCAAGTTGTTTCAGTCTTCAGCCTTCAATTTACTATTTTAAATTTCAGTGTCCATCTCATCCTTTTCATTCCACAGCATTGTGGCCGATAACACAATTCCATTCCAATTCTTGTGGAATTCCCAGCTGTTCAAATTTAAGCAATCAATTTCTATATGCTGTCAATTTAATAGTAAGATTAAACGAGAACTTACCAGTTTGAAGTTTGATCTTTATTTTATGAGGTGTCACGATGAGGGATTACGTGAAGACCCCGCCAGCACGCATGCGCGACATTCTTCAAAGCAGTGGTGTGAAATCACAGAACAAACAGTCACAATGACTGACATAGTAAGAGAAAAAAGAGAACTTTCATACCAGGTGATCTTTATAATAGAGGGTCGGGAGGGCACGTAATCCCTCATCGTGACACCTCATAAAATAAAGATCAAACTTCAAACTGGTAAGTTCTCGTTTAATCTTACTATTTTACTTCGGAGTCACGTGAGTGACTACGTGAAGATTTCAAAGCTCTGTGATTTCATGCCCTGGAAGCTCCATGCTCACACACCGCTAAAGCTGGGATAAGAGGATGGACGTGATTCAGACAAGACACTGGCTGAAAAACAAAACAGGTATTTATTCATACCAAACACAATATTGTGTCCCATAAGGGTTATTTATCTGGCAGCACTTAAAATCCTCCCTGCATAATTGTCAGGGGAGGTCACGGGTTTGTTATAAAAGCGGTGGAAGGTTTTCTCATTGTTCCAACCCGCTGTGGCCAGGATGTGATCCAGTGGTACCTCCATCCTTCTAGCCGCCGAGGTGGATGCTGCCCTGGTGGAGTGAGATTTGTACACATTAGTATCCACCCCCGCCGCATCCAGTACCACCCTTAACCATCTGGAAATGGTTTGCACCGTGACCCTGTGATGAGGCTTCTTGTGACTGACAAGCAAAGCTGTTTCCGTGCCCCTTAGATCTTTAGTGACTGAAATGTATCGCAGAATCAATGTAACGATACAAAGACGGGTGTCCGCTGGGTAAGCCAGGAACTCCAAAGTATGTCCAGACACTCCGGGTCGATCTTGCTTCAATAGTCCCTGCACCTGGAATGTGATCTTCCCACTGGTAATTGCCATGGCATCCAGACTGAGTTTGTGCAGGGACTGGACCCGTTGCGCCGTGATCAGTGCCATTATCATGACCATTTTGTAGGTTAATTTGGCCAAAGGGAGTCCCGTGTTCGGTGTCCATCCTCGCAGCATCGTCAATACCGTGCTGATGTCCCAGGTATGGCTATATCTGGGCCTGGGGGGATTAGAATTAAATATTCCCCTCATAAATTTGGATACTAGGGGATGTGACCCAATTCCCAATTGGTCACTCCCCTTGCCCAAGTAAGACGATAGGGCACTCCTGGCACAGTTAATGGCGCTGTAGCTTAGACCCTCATCGTAATGAAGGGTAGCCAGAAACTCCAGCACCTCCGTGATGGTGGCGGTTTCGTATGTTGTTTTAGTAGTCACGCAGAATCCTTCCCATTTCCTGATGTAGGTCAGGTACTGCTTCCTTGTGGACTCTCTGCAGGCTCCCGTGATGGTATCAATGGTCCTGTTGGAGAGTCCGAATCCATGAAGTGGCCGTTTTAAAATCTGCAAATTAACAAATCCATGCGGTCATGACATGGATGACATTCTCCTGTAACAGGATGAACAAGCAGGCTTGGTCTTTTATTCACCCTGATACAGGGTTCTGTGGCCATCTTCTGTACGAGAGGGAACCATGGTTGAGTAGGCCAGTCGGGCACTACCAAGATACCCGATGCGGAGTCTTGCTTGATTTTTTGCAAGACCCGACTGATGAGGCAGAAAGGGGGGAAAGCGTAGCAAAATAAATCCCCCCAGTGTAGCGAGAAAGCATCCATCGCTACTGCCCCCGGGTCTGGTTCCCAAGCAACATACGTTGGTAGTTGGTGATTTAGCCTGGACGCGAAAAGGTCGATATCTGGTGTCCCATAACGTTCTACAATATCTGCGAACACATTCCGATCCAACATCCATTCTATGTTGTCGTTGAATTTCCGTGACCTGGTGTCTGCCACTGTGTTTAGTTTACCTGGAAGGTAAGTTGCGGAGATCCAAATTTCTCTTTGCAGACACCAGTGCCAGATATTGTTGGCCAATTCATCACACGATATCGACTTTCCACCGCCCATGTGGTTAATATAGGCTACCACCGTGGTGTTGTCAATCTGTATTCTAACATGAACTTTGTGCATGTTAGTGCAGTATGCCTTAAGGCCGTGAAATGCTGCCAGCATTTCTGAATAGTTAATCCCTAAGTTTTTAAATAGGGTTAACTCTGGTGCACTCCATCTACCTCCACAGCTAGAGGTAGTGTTAGTAGCTCCCCACCCTTTGGCACTGGCATCCGTTTGTAAGGTGATCGAGGGATTGGTGATAGTTATGGGTTTGGAACAATTTTGGGCATTACCCATCCACCAATATAATTCGGCTTTTGCCTTTTCTGGAATTTTCATGGGCCTATCAAAATGTCCAGCATGATTTTTGAGCGCCGTAATTTTGGCTCTTTGTAAGTTTTGGTAATGTAAGGGCCCATATTGTGCTGCAGGAAAAGCAGCTACTATCTTCCCAATCACCCTGGCCACCTGCCGAATGGATGGGACCTTAATGCCAATGAGGCTCCTGCAAGCCTCTATCAGGTCTTCCACCTTGCTTGGTGGTAACGTGACAGACATTTGCACTGAGTCAATAATGAACCCCAAATATTTCATGGTGGTAGAGGGTTCCAATATTGATTTATCTGGATGTATCGTAAACCCCAGTTTCTGAAAAAGATGTTTCGTGGCTGTGACTGCCAAGGTAGCCATCTCCAAATTCTCCCCCACTATGAGGATGTCATCAAGATAGGCCATAACAGTATGATTCTGTTTCCTTAAATAGGCCAAAGCTGGTTTCAATATCTTGGTAAACAATCTGGGTGCTGACGATAACCCATTAGGCAAAGCTTTATATTGCCATAATTGTCCCATCCAGATAAATTTTAAGTATTTCCTATGATCCTTGTGTATGGGTACTGAATAGTATGCATCTTTGAGGTCAACGCATGCCATGTAGTACCCATTGGCTATAAGCTGAATAGCAGTGTCGAAGGTGTCCATTTTAAAATGAATATACTGGACAGAAGTATTCAGGTCGGTCAAATCTATGATGATGCGGCAACCGCCATCTTTTTTGTTTTTAGTGAATATATTAGACACGAACTCCTGAGGTTCTTTAAAGGCCTTCTCAATTACCCCTTTTTCTATCAACCTCTGTAGTTCAGCATGCCCTGCTGCCTTATCTCTATGAGAAAGGACGAATTTCCGACTAGGTGCATGCTGTACCGGGGTAGGGAGTTCGTGAATAAATTCAATTTTGTAGCCCTGAATACTCCTGAGTATATAAGGATCAGAGGTAAAAGTGAGCCAATTCTCGAGGAACATGTGCAACCTGCCCCCTATGCAAAGTGAATTTGGGTCAGTAGTGTTCTTGGGGATCCCAGACCCACCTACCTCCATGGTTACTGCCGGTGTGGTGGTTTCTGCCCTTGCTTCCTCGGCTGGTTGTAGGTGTTCTGGGAGTGGCGCATCTTCCAAGGAGGCCGGCCTGGGCCTTGGCCTAAAAAAGACCGCTGAGCAGGTATGCCGGCCTTCGAGCTTTCACCACCGGCAGACCTGTTAGGGTAACTCTGCCCGGTGGGTGCGTAGGGGTGCGTTCTGTGTGGGTGATGAGGCTTAGTGTACCCAGGTACTTTAATAAGGCCCAAAGCCTTAGCCTCCTCGTCAAGATCTTTAACCTGTTTGGGGAGATCTTCCCCAAATAGCAGGCTTGGAGGCTGCGTCTTCCCAGGCTTGCATAACCCCGCGAACTTGGGGTTAAGCGCCGGCTTTATAATGCTTTTCCTGAAATTATTTATTTCATACTGTGTGTTGCACAGTAAGGCCAAAGCATCTTGTAGTTCTTCCGGCATATCCACTCCCACTGCTGTTCTGGCTACTGCAGTAATCCCTGCGGTAAGGAGCTTCAGGATCTTCTGAAGTTTCATCTCCTGCCCTCTACTCGAGGGGCTCATGTTTCCCCATATCGGGTTGTTCACCGCGGGTACATTTAATGACTTGCAGTTTTCTGGCGCCATATATTTATCTGCTGTGGCATTGATGGCCTGTTCCTGAAGTTGGTTAGTGGCCATATAATCAATGCTGGCAGCCAGCTTGGGGTGGATGGGTAGGCCCTTCTGGTTGGGCATGGCATGTTTGCTCACCACATCCATATAATCTTCACACACCCCTGACGCTGCAGGTGCTTCAGCCAACTCCCCTTCTTCTGGGTCAGCCCAGTTCTGACCCTCAATGCTCCCCTGTATAGAAGGGGATACATTAGGCAGTCCTCGAAAGGAACTTGCCGTGGGCCTACTAGGGGTCCCACTGTGATCCTGCCCCTGCTTTAGCAGGTCACGTTGGAGCAGCTGCTCCATCATCCGCTCAATGCGGTCAAGGCGACCTCCGTCGTTGCCAGCGAGCGGGGTGCCCTCGGGACCGGACTCCGCTGAGTCGGCCCCGGCCGACTTCCGGGTAGTTTTCCCCGACCGTGGCGTACCAACGGTCTCAAAGTCCGAAAAGTCGGGAGCTGCAGGTAGAACCTGTAGCTCTGGAGAGGCGGTTCTCCGTTGGCTGCTGTCCTTAGCCGCTGATTTGGCCGCCGCTCTCTTTGATTTTCTCCCTTCCATAATGGTCGACTCACTCCTTCGGTGAGACTTACCTGGCGTGAGCTTTTTAAACTCACGCTGGAGGAGCCCCGCTCCTCCCGACCGTCGCTTCCGCATGCGCACGACGATATGTCGCGCATGCGTGCTGGCGGGGTCTTCACGTAGTCACTCACGTGACTCCGAAGTAAAATTATAAATCCAATTAAGAATGCCAAATCTAGGGACAATTTCTTTCCACCTTGATCATAGAAGCCGCTTTACCATCAAGGGTTAAACAATTTAGATCCATCGGTGAAATATGCATTGGCTCTGCTATTCCTACACCCATTCAGGTTTCTCCTTATAATTCACTTGATTTCTCCTCCAGTTCTTCTTCCTTACTATGTTGGCTCCGCTCTCAGTCTAGGAGTTGTCGCTTATACCCGTTCTTAACCACTGAGTAATTTCCTAGTCCAGTCTCTTAAAGGGACATCCTGCTACTCACAGTTCCTCTTTTGACCATTTCTAATTCCAACTCCAATTTTAATTCCAACTCTCATATTCCCTGTATAATTCCATGTTACCAGATCTTCCCAAGTTCCATCCTTCCTGAATAATGCTTCCCATCTTTGGCTGCCTGTCTGGGGGTGAGACAATAACAATATCAATTAATAATCAAACTCCAAATATTCCTAAGCCAAATTTTGCAAGTCTGTTCCAAATCTCAAAATTTGAAGTCCCTCTAATACATTAACATGCAATTTGGAGACCGAATCCAAAATTTCATAAATGTATTTCTAATAATCATAATTTAGACGCAAGATAGGTGTTTTACCCCAAACCACAGAGGAATGTTTTTTTCAGATCCAGTTCTTTAAAGAGGAGCTTGTCCCAATAGTTGTTACAGGTTGTTGGTGTTGTTTCTTTAGGGAAGATTAGATAGTGTCCTTTACTTTCCTTCCTTTTCTAGCCTCGAAAGCTAGATGATTTAAAGTTGGGCACTAGGGTAGGTTTACTTCTTATTCTTTCCTGATGCCAGTTTCAAGGGAGTAGGGATACTGAGGAGCTTTGTCTGTCTGTTGGCCTTCCCAGATTTGTCTTAAAGGGGCAGGACAGTATCATTTCCTCCTGCTTGTTGATTCCTGTTTCTGGGGAGCTACATTACTTTTGCTGCCATCTGCCTGTTCTCAAGGGGTCTGTATATTCTTTACCTCACCCCCTAGATAGTATGTTGTCGATTATATTGTCCTTCAGGCACAAACTCAGTAATACATTAGTATAATAACTTCTTTCCCCACTCCTGTACCTCCTGCACAATAAGTTTGTTTCTTCTCTCCCTAGTGCCACTTCTTCTCCTTAGTTACCATTCCTTCCTACGCCAGTTACTATTTTTCTTACTTCTTCCTTTGAGTGAGGGTTTCTCAAGAATTAGATTCTTTGTCATCTAATTTGGAAGGGGAGTTTTGTTCTTTCCGGTTTTTATTGCTGTTTTTGGGCCATGTGAGGATGCCTTCAAATTTAATATGTGGTATTAACTGACAGGTTAGGGCTAACAAAATAGGTTTGATTGCCAAAATGTCCCTGCCCCCCTGATCTTCTTGCCAGTGTCCTCGTCCTCGTCCTCTACCCTCAGAGTCCCAAGTGTAACCTTTCGTAATCCACTGCTTTCTGAAACCCCGTGGCCCTCTTCTTTGCCCCCTTCCTTCTCGGCAGTACCCCCTCACAGGACTCGACGGACTCTAATGTCCCAATTCCCCACAGTTGTAGCACTGATCTGGTTGGACCGCTCTATAACCTTTCCAGCCAAACCGAGGAAAGGTTGGCTCTCGGAATGGTAGATCTATCCAAGTTTTGAGATCTTCCTCCCCCTTGTCTTCCTCCATCCTTATTTCCATTTTTGAATCTTTAATATAGGTCTCTGAGCTGCCGTTGGATCAGGCTGCATTAAAGTCTGAATGTATGTGACCAGGGGGACATTTACACCTAATGCGGGACTTAATACCAAAGGTGGAGTAGGCAGCATTCCACCAATGAAGTGCCTACGGGGAATCCGTTCTATACCCCCGTCGTCAGGGAATTGCTCCGACATAATAATATTATCAGTGTCCGGATTAATCCCTCTGTATCCACCTGCTATCTCACCATCAGGAAAGCTATTCGTTCTGTCTCTGTACTTCAGGAAGGATTCCTTCACTTTCTCACTACTGGATTTCTAATTAATTTTGGTTTCCATTTCGGCGGATCCTTCCTTCTAGCTCCTTGATCTCCCATACTGTCCTCCACTGATGGAGCAATCATAGGAGCTAGAGGATCCTTCTCCGATTTTTTCACTTCAGATTTGAATTTAGTGGGAGGAGCAGAAGATAACGTTGACTCCTCCCATGTGCCCTGCTCGCCAAAGATCCTATAGCAGAGCAAGATAGATCACTCCTTCCAAATGCAATGGGCTGACATGTAGTACGCAAATTACAACTTTTTTTCATCCATTTCCATAATCCAACCCGACCCCACTCGCAGTGTAATCAACATTGCGGGGAACAGTTTGTGTTAATAAATTTAAATTCAGAAAATGAGGAGAAGATTGTTACCACATAACTTTTATTTTTACGAGGATGTTTCTGTAACCGGCTTCCGTCTCCGCACTATTATCCTATAGGATCTTTGGTGTGGAGACGGAAGCCGGTTATGGAAATGGGGCCGAAAATTACTCATGAATCTGCCCATGACCATACAAAGTATTTTTCATTGAGTGATCTATCTTGCTGGCTATAGGATCTTTGCTGCTCGCAAGCTGCGCATGGTGTCTCCGAACTGGGAACATGAGAGTGCTGTGAGGAATGCTGTGGCTCTATTCCGAAAAATTCTGCCCAACCTGGCATATTGTGAGCCTCTCTCCCTTCGAGGTCTACAAATACTGCTGCACTCTTACCAAATTTAACAAGTTACCTCCCCTTTAAGAGCCATCTCAGTAGTTTCCCTTTTAGAAGATGGTATTCTCTCCAGCTCCTGCTCCTGTTGTTGGCTTCCACTATCTTCCTGTTCCTGTTCTGGAATATCCCGAGAATGACCAGTTCTCTCGTGTTCCCTCGAATCCCTAATTTATATGCTGCCATTCTTAGAGTGGACAGTAAAATGATCTCTTTATATATTTTCCTTCTCGTGAAGATCATTTTCCATATTCCAATTAGCTTATTTCCTTCTTCATTATTTCCATATTTTTTGACAATCATTTCTTTATAGTTTATTCCTATTACAGATTTTAGTCCACCCAGCGGCCAAAGTTCGTTTCTCAAAACTGCATTTAATTCTCCAGATAATCCTCTTCATGTGATAGTCTACTTCATGTGGAAACTTCTCGCAAATTATCCTTATCGGGCTTCCTGATCTATTTGATCGGTCCTTCTCTAAGACATTCCCCATTTTTCCTGCACAATAGTTACAATACAAAATAAATTCCAGACACTAACACCTATTGAAACTCACTCCTTCCTCTCAGACTCCAAGGTCAATGGAGTCTCTCCCACACAATGGCTAATCATCTCTCAGATTCACACCTATTCGCACAATTGTACCCTTTCAACTGTTACTCAATCACTCACTCAATCGCTCCTATTCAATTACTCAAACAACTCGCTCGTATTCAATCGCTCTCACAACTTTCTTATCAATTAGATCACAATCACTTCATTCAACTCTAAACTTTCAAACAAAGGATCTCCGGTTTCTCAATCCAAGTCTAACTCTTAATCACAGTGTCTTCCACGCAACAATCTCTCTCGCTCAATCCACTTTAAGTTCGCACAGACAGACAAATCCGAACCACGCTAATAAAACTATAATTAAAAACAAAAGTATTCCCCTGAGTACAAGTAACACCAAACACACCCCAATATAAACTACAAGCATCCAATAAATCACACTCCAATAAATCTTCCTTGAGGCGCAAACAGTCAGTGGAATGGCTCCTCCCTCGACACAGCAATCGAAAGAGTACAACCCCTGAACGAACCACCACGACTCAGATTCTCACAATACTACGATATAAACAATTACAAATATTTAATTCAAACAAACTTTTACTTCAATCGTCTAACTCCGTAAACACTCACACAAGCAGCAACACAAGTAGCAGACCGCAAACTTAACACACTCCAAATCTTACTTTTTAAATCTTAATACCCTCTAAATTTATTTACATACACGGAATATTTAATCAATTCAGATCCGATAACTACAAAAAGCTAGATTTTTACAATTTACAAAAATGATTTAAAGCACTGGCGCACAGTTTACAAACGCTTGATCTCAATGCCGCGTCACGCTGTTATCAATTAGTGAACCTCTTCCTCCGATACCGAAGAATTTCCTCTTCCTAGGTTATTCTTTGCTAAGGGGTATTACTCCTTAAATGACTATGTTTCCTCCCAAATGTTACTATCCTCACGCTAAGACTGGACCTCTATCCCGCCTCTCTAAGTTCTACAGAATTAGGGGTACCTCTTGCATCCGGGTGCTTTTCACCAAGTAAACAGGTTCCCGTCCCTCAGGTTATCTTCTCTATCAGGTACTAATCAACAATCGACCAGAGGATTACTATTCACTGTTCAGCCGCTATTCGGAATCGATCACAGACATGCACAAACCCCAAAGTTCTATCTACAAGAATGTGAATTCTACCTTACGGGCAGAACTTCAATGTGAAATTCTGTATTTGGAAATTTGATTCTGCAAATCTAGACTTGTTCTCGAACTCCTAGTTTTAGTGCATATTCCTCCTCATACGCGGGCTCGCAAATCAAAGTAAAATTTCCCAATTACATTTTTGAATGTACTAGAATATTCCCAGCCAATCTATACTCTGACCACCGAGCCCAGTACCACTCCATGCCCTGTTTTATGGGCCCCAAACACAAAGGAGTGCTAAGCACCCCCTCCCCCCCCCCCCCCAAGATATCGATTAACCCCATACATGTCAGACATATCCCTAACCCAATAATACAGTGATTAATACATTGTATTCAAACAGTGTTTCTCCGAGGAAATGAGCAACACAACATTTGCCCTGATATGCAAGAAAACCAGACAAGGCTCAATACCTCATCCAATCTACATTCAGTAAACTAAAGCTTTGCAACATCATTCACAGCTATTTACAAAGTGTTTGCATTCATCCAATCCATTCTATGCATTTTGCACCTAATTGTCAGGGTCTGCAGATGTTCCTATTCTCTTCCTGCAGCTTGGATATAAGCTCTAGACAAATTGGCAACATTCTGCAGCTTGTCCCATTTCTACAGAAAGCACTTTTAAATTGACCAAATGGCCAAGCAGCCCTGAAGCCTTTACTCCATTTTAGGGTCCTGTGACCAGGATTAACAATACAATAATAAATGCAATGACAAATGCAAATAGAATGAGGTTCAACAGAAATCTACATCGGCGTAGACCAAATGGGCTGAAGGTTTCCATGCTGTATAACAATGAATTTTAAGATTATAGAGATTCTTGGAATCTTTATAGAATCTGTGTCCAAACCTCTGCTAAAATTAGCTTAGATTTGTGAATTACTTGGCAGATTTATGCCTCTTGTAAGAGTTTTTTATTTTGGGCGTAGGACAGTTGACACTTGATGAGAGATGAGGCACTACTGTGTAGCTAATTGCTAAAAAGTGCACTCTCTACCTTGGCACAGGTTAAAAGCAGATTTTACCTGAAAAGTCATGCTTGGAGTGCTACAAAGGTACCTCATATATTTTCTCACAGCTTACAAGGAGGCTATCCAGCCCTTCAAATCTATCTCTCAGAGCAAGTCTATCAATCACTTTTGTATCAACACCAGTCTGAGTTTACTGTCATCCAGCTACTGGAAGTAACCGACAACACACTGTTAACCAACCAACCTGCTTTGGGAGGTGGGAGGAAACTAACGCACTTGTGGAAACATGCCTGGTCACAGGAAGAACATGCAAACTCCACACAGACTAAACCCGAGGTCAGCATCGAACCAGTCCCTAGGAGCAGAATTAGGCCATTCAGCCCATCAAGCCTACTCTGCCATTCAATCATGGCTGGTCTATCTCTCCCTCCTAACCCCATTCTCCTGCCTTCTCCCCATTAGCTCTGACACCGTACTAATCAAGAATCTATTTGTCTCTGCCTTACAAATATCTACTGACGGCCTCCACAGTATTCTGTGGCAAAAGAATTCCACAGTTCATTCCCACCTTTACTCAGGGGAGAAAAAGAACAGACCTGGAATGGGAAATGTAGGTATTGCAAAGATGAAACTCCAACCTGAATGATTGGAAGTGTGAAATGTTCGCTATCACCGTACAAGATGGACAGTGGATACTTTGTTCTAAGAGTTGAAGTGTCTGGATAGAAAAACATAAAGGGTTACCGTTTCATACTGTTTTCATACAACAGTATGAAAGTAATGTTGCAGCTTTAGAAAGGATATGCAAAAGGGCAATCAGAATGATTCCGTGATTGAAAAGGATAATGAGAAATAATTATTAATATTGGATATATTCTCTGTGGAAAAGAGAAAGTTGAATGTTAATAAAGCTGATGCATTTAAGATTGTAGAGGGATTAGATGGTTCTGACAAGCCATTCAATAATGTACGGAAACAGAACTTTGGGTTGCTTCAATTGGGGCAAAGAATAAGGGGGAACAATGGGCTCACAAAAGGAATGAGTGGGGTGAAGCCATGTCAGATGTAAAAATTAAAAATACCTGAATCTAGTCCCCCGCGACACTGTCCACATCTGATTCTAGGGAACATACCCGTTCACGGGAAATGAATCAGCCACTATTGGGGTGGCACGATGGTGGAGTTGTTGCCTTACTGCGCTTATAGTGCCAGACACCAGGGTTCAATCCCAACTACGGGTGCTGTCTGTACGACGTTTGTACGTTCTCCCCGAGATCTTTTGGTTTCCTCCCACACTCCAAAGACGTACAGGTTTGTAGTTTCATTGACTTGGTATAAATGTAAATTGTCTCTTGTGTGTGTTGGATAGTGTTAATGTGTGGGGATCGCTGGTTGGTGCGGACTTGGTGGGCCAAAGGGCCTGTTTCCGCGCTGTATCTTTGAACTAAACTATATCCAACTTGCCAGTCTGAAGATGGGTCCCGATCCAAAATGTCACCTATCCATGTTCTCCTGAGATGCTGCCTGACCCGTTGAGCTACTCCGACAATTAGTGCCTTCTTCTGCTAGCCTTTACTTTTTATATTTGTTACATGGCAGCCATGTCTCTCTGGAAAGGATGGAAAGAGCTGATGCCACAAGGTTGCTTTCGAGGCACCTGACGGTAACAAGGAGAAGGAGTGTGTCTTCCAAGTCACAATTTGTCCTGAACATCCTTTACCTTTCTGTCCCACCATCCCCTCTGTCCGTCTCTCCTTTCATTAACGACATCTGGCTACATCTGCTCCCACTGACCATCCGTAAAACCCCACACCACCTTTTCCTGCCCCACCTTACCCCACACCACCTCACACCACACCACCCCGCACCACAACACCCCACCCCACCCCATCGAGCCTAACTTTTATGAATGCCAGGGAGGTCAAAGTTAATGCTGTAAGGTCTTAAAGGGCTTTTGTTATTAGAACCTTCCACACAAAAATATAAGCAAGGAATGGGTTAAATATACTGCTCTCATCATCCGTGAGGTAAGGGTGAAAATATCATTTATCACAGTGTTATTTAATGTAATTTAAATATTATTTCAAGAATATTAAAATCAAAAGACTCGCTGCATTCAAACACCCATTTCATGAATAGTCAGTGAAGGAGAGGGGGAGCGGGTTGTTGGTGCAATTTAACAATCCATCGTATGTAAGGTGAATCTACTCCACTCTCTCAACAGGGGTATCTATTTATAATGGCTTTTAAGAGGAAGTATTGTTGCCATGTTAAAGCATGAGACCTAGCATTTGGACTTAAATCAGTCATGTCATTCTGATTTTTGAAGAGAGTGTTGTTTGAAGCTACTGTTTCTGAAAGCTAAGTAGCAACAGAAAATGATATGATTAATGCTAAAACCCTGTGTTGACTTCATTCAGAGACACTCCATGCAGGGCTGAATTACCGAACACATCGTTCAAATTACATTATTGACTAAATGTTGGCAGAATTATGGACTAAATCTCTACTGACATTAATCCAATAGTTGCTCACTAAACTCCCTTCCAAACACAGAATGCTACTGACCATAACATTAATCCAGATGCTTCACAGAGCTACACAATTCCACCACCCCAGTACCACCCGTGACTCTGTGTATGTTAATCTAATTCCCTCACGATGTCACTTAATGATATCTTACCCAGCATGCTGCGGTACTGACGGTTTCCTGAAAATAGCACTTCTTTCTATTTATGAGCACTAAACGTGTGCTATTTATTGTGTTGAGGCCCTAGTGGAGGTCTTGAAATAATTTGTCAATTCGTATAAAAGGAAGAGCTATGGTGAGATACAGCACATAGACAGGTCGAAAATAGACACAACATGCAGGAGTACCTCAGCGGGTCAGGCAGCATCTCTGGAGAAAAAGGCTGGGTGACGTTTCGGGTCGGGACCCTTCTTCAGACTGAAAGTAGAGGGGAGGGAACTGGAGGTAGGATCTGGAGGAACTGGAGTTCCTCTATTTTGAGGAAACGCGTGTGGTCGCAGGGAGAACGTGCAAACTCCAAATTGACAGCACCAGAGGTCAGGATTGAACCCAGGTCTCTGGGGCTGTGAAGTGGCAGCTCTACCAATGTTGTGGTGATTTGCATCGAGAACTATGCACTTAAATGGGAGCTGTGTGTTGGGGGTTGTGTGAGTACTCCCAATGGTTGTACTATGGCTATGTTGGTCACTGGAAGGGTGCTAGTCCTTGACAATCTGCATGAAACATTGCCAAGGGGAGAGTTAGCGGGAGGAAATGGTGCTCTGTGCCTCTGGGCAACCCCAAGTTGGTGCTTTGGATGTGGAGCGGATGTTTCCATTACAGGATGTTTCCACTAGCACGAGGGTCTAGGACCAAAGGCCAGAGCCTCAGTATAAAAGGGCGTACCTTTAGAAAGGAGATATGAAGGAATTTCTTTAGTCAGAGGGTGGTGAATCTGTGGAATTCATTGCCACGGAAGGCTGTGGCGGTCAAGAAAATGGAGATTGACAGATTCTTGATTAGTTTGGGTGTCAGAGATTATGGGGAGAAGGTAGGAGACTGGGATTGAAATGGAAAGGTAGATCACCCATGATTCAGAGAGTTAGATATAGCTCTTAGGGCTAACGGGGTGCTGATTTTGGATGATCAGCCATGATCATATTGAATGGCAGTGCAGACTCAAAGGGCCGAATGGCCCACTCCTGCATGTATTTTCTATGTTTCTATGATTGAATGGCGGAGTAGACTTCATGGCCTGAATGGCTTAATTCTGCTCCTATCACTTATGAATCTATGAACTTTGCACTGATTGACAGCCATGCTATGAGTATCCTCAACCCTGTGGGTTCAGAGCCGGACAAGAGGCTGGAGGTCACAGCCCACAGCCCCAACGCGAATTGTACAGAGGCTGCGGAGAGTGAAAGGACATCCTAATGGAGTTTTCATTATCCTCAGCCGTGGGAAGTCATGTCATCTGACAGACCCTCTCTCTGCTTCTTCCAGTGAAAATAAGGGGTAAGCCATTTAGAACGGAGATGAGGAAACACTTTTTCACAAGGAGAGTTGTGACTGTGGAATTCTCAGCCTCAGAGGGCGGTGGAGGCTGGTTCTCTCGATACTTTCAAGTGAGAGCTAGATAGGGCTCTTAAAGATAGCGGAGTCAGGGGATATGGGGAGAAGGCAGGAGCGGGGTACTGATTGTGGATGATCAGCCATGATCACGTTGAATGGCAGTGCAGGCTCGAAGGGTCGAATGGCCTACTCCTGCTCCTCGTGTCTATTGTCTACTGACTAGCTCCTTGCTTGTCAGAGAATATTCAATAAAGTACGTCGACTGTATCCAAATGTGACAATTTGTGCCAGTGGTGGAGGAGACATGTGGTCCATGAAGTGTGGCATGTTCGGCTGCACAGCAGACTCCAGGGAAATTACAATCTCTCAAAGATAAATTACACATGGACGTGTACATTTAATAGCCTGATAACCATTATTCCATATAGAAATGAAAGCTAGCATATTCTACCCCTCTATTCTATGATGAACAACAACTGCTAATAAATCTAATTTCCAGATTAGTTTTTTTATTTATGTTAATCCATACCCTTTACAATGTGGAAGATAGACACAAAATGTTGGAGTAAATCAGCGGGTCCGGCAGCATCTCTGGAGAAAAGGAATAGGTGCCATTGTGGGTCAGAACCCTTCTACCCTAAGACAAAAACATCACCTATTTATTTTCTCCAGAGATGCTGCATTTTGTGTCTATCTTCAGTGTACACCAGCATCTGCAGTTTCTTCTTACACATTTTGTCTCTTTCACAATGTCACTCAATTAGCTTCTCCTCCAATATACTGTTGCTGACTCTACCTCCACTGATGTGAATCCATTTCCCTTGCACTGCCCCTGGTTAACCCATCTTCCCTTGTGGCACGTATTGCTAACTGCATCTCCACTGATGAATCAACTCCCTTTCATTAATCAACTCCCTCACATTGTGTAGGAAGGAACTGCAGATGCTGCTTTACCGAACACAGACACAAAATACTGGAGGAACTCAGTAGGTCAGGCAGCATCTCTGGTGAAATGGAATCGTTGAAGTTTCGGGTTGGGCCCTTCTTCAAACTGAGAGTAAGGGGAGAGGGGAATTAGAGGTATGAAAAGTTATGAGTAGCAAGTGAATGAAAGGTATGAAAATCAAAGCCAGCAACGACAATCAAGGAAAGGTGGAGTCCACAATGGTCCATTGTTGGCTGTGGAAAAGGGGGTCATGAGTGGATACAAACAGTGAAACTAAGCAGGGCGACAGTGAAAGTGGTAGGACGATTAGGGTGGGGGAGGGATGGAGAGAGAGTGAAGGTTTTTTGAAGTTAGAGAGATCAAAACTATCAACCGGTTGATAGCTGCCCAAGCTAAAGATGAGGTGCTGTTCCTCCATCCCAACTTCAATTGGCGTTCAGCCGCACTCTGACAGTGGAGGAGGCCCAGGACAGAAAGATCAGTGTGGGAATGGGAACTGGGTGATCACCATCACTGGGTAACCCCTTTCTATCCCAGCGACCCTGTGTTACTGACTGAAACCGTACAGGAGTTAATCCAGCTCGCCCACATTGCCACTCAAGAACCCTTGGTCACACACAAAGACACTGATCATTTCATCCCAACTTCAATCACTGAAAGATTTAAGGGTGCAGAAATGAAGTTGAAACATGTTGATCTAAACAGAAACCCAAATTCATTAATTGGTTTCAGTGGTATTGTGCTTACTTTTTAAATCCATACACTCAAAATCTGCCTGCAGCAAATATCTTTTAAGACCATTTGGCATTTTTTGTTAGTAAAGAACTAAAGTTACTTTGTTGTAGATTTATTTTTCCTGAGAGCAGCTTGTATCTCTGGAATGACCCAGTTCACTGAATCCAATGTTATCCAATTCAAATATACTCTTCATCAAACTAAACGCCATATATTAATTAAGCCACACGACTGCGATAAAAATAACTTCTGTGGATCTTATTTCAACGCTCCCCGGAGAGGAGGGTCGTTGAAAGAAAACTCTGATCCCACGCAGTGTGGCGGAATGGGCACTTAATTAAAACCTCGGGCACACTCGGCATTGTGGAGCGTCTGGTGACCGCAAAGCGAGCCAACAGCGGACTCTGCAAGCAACGTCCAACACAACGCACTGAAGTCAAACGCGCCACTCCCGTCCCAGCCTCTGCGCGGCACAGGACCCACAAACCGACCCCTCCACCAAGACGCACGTCGTTCCTCTCTCACTGCCTAGCACCAAGTTTGTTGTTTTATTCTCGTTGAAATGTTCTAGCGTTAATTTACTGAGAGTCACTCATTAGTAAGAATGCAAGATAGCGGCTTCCCGCTCGTGTTTCCATAAACCAAAGTTGGGGGACAGATATACATAACCAGAGGGCATATGTTTAAGTAGAGGAGGGGGGGGGGGGGGGGGAGAGATTTAATGGGAACACTGAGGGGTAACCTTTTTACACAAAGGGTGGTAAGCGTATGGAACAAGCCACCGGAGGAGGTAGACGCGAAATGCTGGCGTAACTCAGCGGGACAGGTGGCATCTCTGGATAACAGGATGCAGCACCCAGAGATGCTGCCTTGTCCCGTTGAGCAGCTCCGGCACTGTGTGTCTATCTTCGGTGCAAACCAGCATCTACAGTTCCTCCCTACACATACCGGAGGAGGTAGTTGAGGTAGGTACTATCGTGTAAGAAACAATTGGACAGGTACATGGGGTATGAAGAAGGGTCTCGACCCGAAACGTCGCCTATCTCCTTCGCTCCTTAGATGCTGCTGCACCCGCTGAGTTTCTCCAGCTTTTTGTGTAACCCTGGACAGGTACATGGATGGGTTTAGAAGGATATGGACCAAAAGCAGGCAGGTGGGACTAGTGTAGATGGGGTATATTGTTGGTCGGCGTGAGCAAGTTGGGCCGAAGGGCCTGTTTCCATGCTGTATGACTCTATAATTACTGTAAGCGTTGCCACCGCTTGAGAGCTGTGTATGTATTTAGTTATTTCCCAGCATCTCGGCCTATGGACGAGAGGTAGTGACTCCTTGCTGCCACCTGCTGTGAATTCAATCCAAACCCGTTCCAACTTTACTTAAAAAAATAACTACAGAAGGGGGTTCCAGTTGGCATGCAGTGTCTTTGATGTAGCAATGATGCAGGCAGTGATGGGCATAACGACTCAATTGCGCTGAATGAGCTGGCTATAAGTCAATTGTCTGCGGCTTTCTAATGTAACCTTTTGGAAAGCCTTTGGTTGAGGTGTTCCTCGTTAACTTCCGAGGACTTGCAGTAGCCCGCCCTTTCCGATTCCCTCATACACCCCTGTCCAGTAAAAGGATCAGTGGTTCCATTGCCAGGAAGCAAGATTGGGCTGGGTGGGTTTAGCGCCATTTCCATCGCATGTACTTTGCGCTTTAACCTGCTGCCCGCCACCGTGCTTAACGAAAAAATGCAATGGAACAAAACTTTGCAGCTGCTTGTCATGTCGGTGGCGATTTTAGAAGCCACAACGACTGAAAACTCCCTCTTCTGCAAACTACACCTACAAACCCTTCTCATCCCGCATCGCCACCTCCAACCCCCCATCTAAAGCCTCCTGCAACAAACTGCGAGTACAGTGTTAACTGAAAATAGACACAAAAAGCTGGAGTAACTCAGCGGGTCAGAGAGCATCTCTGGATAAAAGGAATAGTTGACGTTTCGGGTCAAGACCCTTCAATTGTCACAGAATTGTTGAGTTAACAAGTTATTTAAAAAAAAATCATTAACATTGAGGAAAAATCATAATCCACCGTGAAGCCTAACCAGGTATCATTTGAACAGCCCCAGTAAAGCATAGCATTGGAATCGACTCCTTTTCATCTCTTTTCTGCGGTTCCAAGTAGCAACAGCATAACACACACATAAGTTCAAACGCTTTCTAAGCAGCTCCAGACAGAGATATCAGCTCATCTGACAGCCATTCCCCCATCGCCCCCTTACTGATAGCCCGTTGGACATTTTGGAGTTTCCCTTCAGCGATGTACGCAGATCGCAATAGTCAGGGATCCCTCTGAAAGGGACAGAATTCCACAATTCATCTCCTACAATCCCGACAGAATGCTGAAATCAGAACTGTCGCCGGGACTGGATTACGGGTGGGAGATACGATACAGCTGGGTAGAGTTATCCGGGCGAAATCTGCGAAGGGAAAATGCTTTCATTGCGTGCGTTTTGAATAGAATCACCAATGGTTGTAATTTTGGGGGGGACTGGACATTTCCTGCTTAGATCCTCGCGCTGTGCAACTACTCAGCTTCAGCCGATCCAAGTAAAATTGCAATTCTGTCTTACCCGATGTCTTGCTTTGCTCCTGGAGATTTCAGTGCGCTGCCGAATGTGCCCTCGATGAAAAGCTAATTGTAACCTTCCCTCCCCGAGCGAAAGGAAGCCGGCTGGATAGATTTCCTGTGTTGGATCGTGACATTGAGAGAGAGAGAGAGCGGCGGGATCCTAAGCTGGGGGTTTGTCTCTCTCGCATCAGAGAGACCCTTCTCAAATCATCATCTCGCTCGCTCTCTCTTTAATCAACAGTACATTAACTGCCGACATGCCTCTGTTTCTTTCTGCTGGCCACTGCTGAGCTGAGCACTACAGAACGAAGCAAGGCGCTGACTCCCGGTGGGGGTAATTTGGCAGCATTTCGCTTGTACGGAAGACTGTCACGTTGTCCTGAAACTGGCAAAATCATTCTGCCTCCAGTCCTCCATCCCTTGCTGCCTCCCCCCCCCCTCCCACCATCCATCCACACAACCAGTAGCTGTGGCTGACACTGAGCGCCGTCTCTTGTGCAGTCGATTGGAAGATGAATGATAACGGCATGTTAGTCCAGTGTTCATCCCACGGTGCCTTGGAGGTCAAAGAGAGGGATAGAGTGAGAGTTTAAAATTAGACAAGTCGGTGATTCTTGCCCAACACTTCAAACCGCTGGCCAAGTTTTTTTGTGTGTGCTTTGATTCATCATAAATGGGCCCGGATTCATTTCAATCCCATTTGTATAAACGACGCAGGAACAAAACAAAATCGGAATCTGTGGGATGAATAAAGCGGTGGTGGAGGAGGGGGAAAGTCCCGTCCACTTGGACCAGCTGTTGGGAAGGTCTAGATTTCTGAAGGTTTGTCCAGAGGCCCGTTGTATGTAATGCCAGGAGCTCCCTCTTCAAACTGAAAGGGGCAGAGGCAGAGGCAGAGAGACCGGGAGAGAGAGGATGCGGGCTGATAATAGTACTAATGCTCATTCTTGAAGGTTTATTTCTTGTACGGTCGGTAGAGTTATGGCAAGATGAAGGCTGCATCTGCCCACAATTAGAAAGGAAATGAAAGACAACTGTTTCGTAAACCCAGGACATTACGGAGATTATTGTTACTGCCGATGAATTGTTGACACGCTGAGAAATGCCGCAGAGAAGTTATGCACTGCGAACTCCCAGAAACAGGATGGGATATTAACTAAATAATCCACTTCAGTTATATTGATTGAGCGTTAACTATTGACTGGGCTGCCATAGAGATCTCCCCGCACTGGAATTAATACGTAACCGAGGGATCTTTCAGCTGAGAGAGCAGATGGAACTTTCATATCAATGTTTTCCAAAATCTCTCCCCGTTACTAGTGCTCCAAACCAGGCAAGGTCCGCCAATGCTGGGTATGAACATTGAATTATCTAATTTCAAATAACCCTTACATCCCCCCCCCCCCCCCCCCCCCCCAGCCCCTCACTCCCCCACCTTAGTCATCCTACTAGTTCCACTGTCCCCATCCTTGTATCCCTTCGTTATCACCTCTTCCCCAGTCAACAAGGGCCGTTATGGTCTCTACCCTTCCTTGGTCATCAGTTGTTGGCCTTTCTTTGTTCTGGCCTTTTCTTACCTCCATTCCCTCCCCTATTCTTTCAGTCTGAAGAAGGGTCCAGACCCAAAACATCAACCATCCCTTTTCTCCAGAGATGATGCCTGACCCGCTGAGTTACTCCAGAACTTTGTGTCTAATGTCCACAAATGAATGTCCACTTCTTCACTCTGCATGCTCTCCAATGCAGTCATATATTTCTTATAGTGCAGTGACCAGAACTGCACACAATGTTCCAAGTGTTATTTATATCATGTTTTTTAAAGTTGCAAGATAACATCCCAACTCTTCATGGTCAAATTTTATGTTCTTGTCAATGAAGGCAAGCACGTCGTTTGCCTTTTTCACCACCCTATTGATCACTGTTGGCACTTTCACAGAACTATGCTCTCTCTGTTCATTAACATTCCTCCACGCCTTATTAATTGTTACATGTACATTATCGACAAAATGCATCAATTCAAGACAATCTCTTGTAGATGATGAAAAAACATTGAGGTGACAGAAGGTGAGTTACTTGCCTTTGGATACCCAACTTCTTAAGCCCCTGTCCCACAGGAGTCCTAAACAGCAACCTCTGGTGACCTTGCCTGCCACCCAAAAAAAAAAACAAGGTTGAGGTGACCAGAGCAACCTCCTACCATCTCCCACGCAATGTTGAAAACCTTCCTCAACTATGAAGAAAACAGGCTTCGACTAGACCTGCGACTAAAAAATTATTGATTTTTAAAACGGCAACCTATTTTTAGTCGAGGCCGGTTTTAAACATGATGAAAAAATAGCAGCAACCTAGATGAAGCTTCAACCATGCAGAAACCACTTTCGACCATTAGGAAGAGTGACCAAAACCTCCGGTGGCCTCATGGAAACCTTGGGTGGCGGGCAAGGTCACCAGAGGTTGCTGTTTAGGTCTCCTAAGTGGGACAGGTGATTTACATGCATTTGTAGGCACAGAGTCATACAGTGGAGAAACAGGCCTTTCAACCCAACTTGCTCACAACGACCAACATCTCCCATCTACACTAGCCCCACCTGCCTGCATTTGGCCCATTTCCCTCTGAACCTATCCCATCCATGTATCTATCTAAATGTTTTTTGAATGTTGCAATAGTACCTGCCTCAACTATCCAGCAGCTTGTTCCATACACCCACCACCCTTTGTGTAAAACAGTTACTCCTCAGATTGCTATTAAATCTTTCCCCCATCACCTTAAACCTATGATCTCTGGTTCTCAATTCCCCTACCATGAGCAAGAGAATCTGTGCATTTACCCAATCTATTCTTCTCATGATTTTGTACGCGTCTATAAGATCACCCCTCATCCTCCTGTGCTCCAAGGAATAGAGTCCTGGCCCGCTCAACCACTCCCTATAGCTGAGACCCTCATAATATCCTCATAATTCTGCTCAGAACCCTTTCCAGCTTGACAACATCTTTCCATCCTCCTCTTTCCATTACATGGTGCCTAAAACCAAACACAATACTCTAAATAAGGCCTCATCAACATCTTATATAACTGCAACAGGACCTTCAAACCTCTATACTCAATACTCAGACTGACCACCCTATCTACCTGTGATACCACTTTCAAGGATGACCTTTATGTGGCTGGTCTAGTTAAACCCTATTGTTGTTATCCCAGCATGTTGTCAATAGGAAAGTCAGCAACTGTCACACCATTGAAAGCCAAGGAGGGATAGTTAGTCTCTCTCTTGTTGCAGATGCTCATTGCCTGGCACCATTTGAAAGTGAATGTTTCCTGCCACTTATTAATCCATGGTTGAAGGTTATCTAGGCCTGCTGCGTGCAGGTACAGGCTGCTTAGTTCGCTGAGCATGTTGTGAATGTGATTGAACATTGTGCAAACATCTGCAACATCTGCAACCCACTCTTGACCTTATGATGTAAGGATAGATTAGAGCCATAGAGTCAGAGAGTGATGCAGCGTGGAAACAGGCCCTTCAGCCCAACTTGCCCACACCAGCCAACATGTCCCAGCTACACTAGTCCCACCTGCCTGCGCTTAGTCCATATTCCTCCAAACATGTCCTATCCATGTACTTGTCTTATTATTTCTTAAATGTTGGGATAGTCCCAGCCGCAACAACTTCCTTTGGCAGCTTGTTCCATACACCCACCACTCTTTGTGTGAAAAAGTTACCCCTCAGATTCCTTTTAAATCTTTTTCCCTTCACCTTGAACCTATGTCCACTGCTCCTCGATTCCCCTACTCTGGGCAAGAGATTCTGTGCATCTACCCAATCTATTCCTCTCATGATTTTATATACCTCTACAAGATCACCCCTCATCCTCCTGCGCTCCAAGGAATAGAGACCCAGCCTATTCAACCTCTCCCTATAACTCAGACCCTCTAGTCTTGGCAACATCCTTGTAAATCTCTTCTGAACCCTTTAAAGCTTGACAATATATTTTCTATAACATGGTGCACAGAACTGAACACAATATTCTAAATGCGGTCTCACCAATGTCTTATACAATTGCAACATGACCTTCCAACTTCTATACTCAATACCCTGATGAAGGTCATTCTGTCAAAAGCCTTTTTGACCACCTTATCTACCTGCAACTCAACCTTCAAGGAACCATGTGACTGCACTCCTAGATCCCTCTGCTCTACAACACTCACCAGAAGTCACTGTGTAGGTCCTGCTCTTGTTAGACATCCCAAAATGCAACACCTCACTCTTCTCTGTGTTAAACTCCTTGATGAAGCAGTTGACGGTGGATGCTCCTGGAACCCTATCCTGAGTAACTCCTGCAGTGAGGTCATGAGGCTGGGATGATTGACCTCTGATAACCATACTACACTTCCATTCTACAAGGTATGACAATCCACTGGAATATGTTTTCTCAATACTCATTGATTTCAGTCAGTTTTACCAATGGTACTTGACGTCAAACTTGGCTCCAATTAGATTAGATTAGATTAGATTCCTTTATTGTCATTCAGACCTTACGGTCTGAATGAAATTGTTACCATACAGTCATACATACAATAAAGACAAAACACACAATAAACACATATCCAACATCCACCACAATGAGTTCACCAGGCACCTCCTCACTGTGGTGGAAGGCAAAAGTCTTAAGTCCCTGTCTTCCTCCCTCCTAGTTCTCCCTCTGCGCTGAGGCGATCCAGGCTGCCGCCACCGCTGGAGCACCGCAGCTCCAAATGCTGCCTAGGTGTCAAGCATGGAGACTCTCACCTCAGCTCCGGAATGTAGCTCATTGGATCAAGGCTGAGTTGAGGTTTGGTGCTGATGGTTCTCAGTAAAACCAAAGCTTGGTACAGGGAGGTGATTATTGGTGAGCGATTATTTATAGATAGATAGATAGATACTTTATTGCCACAAGTATTGTCACTGATCAGCCATGATCATATTGAATGGCGGTGCAGGCTCGAAGGGCCGAATGGCCTACTCCTGCACGTAATTTCTATGTTTCTATGTTTCTAAGTACTATGAAGGTACAGTGAAATTCTTTGTTTTTGCATACAAAGTACACAAAAGAGTCACCACAAGACACAGTTTATAGCACTGTTAAGAAACTTTCCATCAGATTGAAGGTAATTAGCAGGATAGGATTGGTCCTGCATTTTTGAATTGGACGAGGCTGGGTATTTTTCCACATCGTTGAAAAGATGCCAAAATTACAACCAAATTGGATCAGCTTGACAGGAAGTACAGCTAGTTCTGAAGAAGGGTCTCGACCCAAAATCACACATATCGATGTTCTCCAGAGATGCTGCCTGACTTGCTTAGTTACACCAGCACTTTGTTTCCTTTTGTGTATGAATCAGCACCTTGTTCCTTGTTTCTACCCTCGTTCTGAAGTGCAAGTCTTCAACAACTGTATTGGGATGTTGTGAGGACCCATGGTGCTACTGTGTCTTGATATCATTTGGAGGGTATCATACCCGCTGAGGGCTTGTTTCTGCAATCATGGGGACCTCTGGAGAAAACTGAGGTAGACAATCCATTCACCACTTCTGGTTGCAAATGGTTCAGCCTGGATTTAGCACTCACATGCTGGGTTGTTTCATTGCTGATGCCAGGAGTGTGCTTGCAGCTTCCTCTTCTTATAAGTTGTTTAATTGTTCCCCGCTATTCATGACTAGGTATCGTAAGACTGCAGAGCCAGTCCTAGGGGGCAGCACGTTGGCTCACCGGTAGAGTTGTGGTCTTGCAACGCCAGAGACCCCAGTTCAATCCTGACTACGGGTGCTGTCTGTACAAAGTTCATACGTTCTCTCTGTGACATGCGTGGGTTTTCTCTGGCTGCTCCAGTTTCCTTCCATATTCCAAAGATGTGCAGATTTGACGGTTATTTGGCTTCCTTAAAATTGTAAATTGTCCCTAGTGCATAGGACAGTTCTGGTGAATGAGTGATCCCTGGTCAAAGGGTCTGTTTCTGCATAATAGCTGTCTAGTCTAAAACCCTGATCTGATGCATTGGTTGTAAAATTCCTTAGCTCTGTATAGTGCATAATGTTTTTTGCTGTTCAGCATGCATCTGGTCCTGTATTGCAGTGTAACAGGTTAGTACCTCATTGTAGGTATGGTCTCTTTATTAAATGAGGTTTGACACTTGGATTCACAGCAGTCAATATCCCATCTTCATACTCAGGACTCTGTCCAAGGTAATGAATGGCATTTAATAGAGTTGACATAGAGCGGATCTGACAGTCACTCAATTACCAGGCATTGATCATCTCCAGCAAAGCACAGTGTTGGTATTCAACATCTTTACAAGCTTGAAAGAGTTCAGAAAAGATTTATGAGGATGTTGCCAGGACTAGAGGGTGTGAGCTATAGGGAGAGATTGAATAGGCTGGGTCGCAGGAGGATGAGGGGAGATCTTATAGAGGTATACAAAATCATGAGAGGAATAGATCAGGTAGATGCACATCTTTAACTAGAGTAGGGGAATCGAGGACCAGAGTACATAGGTTCAAGGTGAAGGGGAAAATATTTAATAGGATTCCAAGGGGAAACTTTTTCACACAAAGGGTGGAGGGTGAATGGAACAAGCTGCCAGAGGAGGTAGTTGAGGCTGGGACTATCCCATCGTTTAAGAAACAGTTAGACAGGAACATGGATAGGACAGGTTTGGAGGGATATGGATCAAGCACAGGCGAGTGGGACTAGTGTAGCTAGGACATTTATGGCCGGTGTGAGCAAGTTGGGCTGAAGGGCCTATTTCCACATTCTACCGTCAAAAGACCAGAACAAATCTGGGCCGGCAACTGATGCCCAAGGAAGGGTGGAGCCAATAATGGCCCATTGTTGGCTGGGGAAGAAGTGATAATGAAGGGATATAAGGATGCGAACAGTGGAACTGGTAGGACGTCTAGGGCGGGGCGTGGGTGGGAGATGGAATGTAGGGGTTACTTGAAATTAGAAAAATCAATGTTCATACCACTGTGATAGAGTCATAGAGTGATACAGTATGTAAGTAGGCCCTTCGGCCAACACTGGCCAACATATCCCAGCTACACTAGTCCCACCTCCCTGCGTTTGGTCCATATCCCGCCAAACTTGGCCTATCCATGTACCTGTCTAACAGTTTCTTAAATGTTGGGATAGTTCTGGCCTCAACTGCCTCCTCTGGAAGCTTGTTCCATACATCCACCACCCTTTGTGTGAAAAAGTTTCCCCTCAGATTCCTATGAAATCTTTTCCCCTTCACCTTAAACCTATGTCCACTGGTCATCAAATCACCTACTCTGGGCAAGAGATTATTGTAAACTGCCATGCAAAATATGAGGTGTTATTCCTCCAACTTCTCTGCATAATGCAGTATCTGCAGTTCCTTCCTACACAGGAGGAGAATGAGACCATTCAGCCCCTCCACTCTGTTACATCTTCTACCTTGCTGCTATTTTCAGAGCTATCCCCTTATCCCTATTCCTCCAATACCCAGAAGTGACCTAGATTTTGAAAGTTATGGCTGAGCTCCCATGGTCCTCTGGGGCATAGAATACCAAAGATTTGCCACCCAATTTCCTGACTTTCCAGACTTCCCTTTTTTGCGCCAGTTATGAGCTCCTTAACCTAGGACACATTCTCCCTGCAACTGGCCTCTAAGTATATTGCACACCCAGTGAACCACCCCTCTTTCTATGAACTCTGGAGAATCAAGGCTTAACTATTCAATCCTTCCCTATATAACAGACCTGCCATACCAGGGAAAAGTCAGGAGAATGGGTGCTGTGAATGGCTTGATTGTAATCATGTATTGTCTTTCCGCTGGCTGGTTAGGATGCAACAAAAGCTTTTCATTGTGCCTTGGTACACGTGACAACAAACTAAACTAAACTAAACTTGAACCATTGCTGAACTGTCTCTATAGCAATGACGTCCTCTTTCAGTAACAAGGCCAACATTATGCACAGAACTTATCCTCTCACCACGGCATTGATAATTCAATAAGATACCCCCTCCTTTGTACTCGAATCTACTCGAAATACTGGCCAACATACCATTTGTCTTCCTGATTACCTGCTTCACCTGCATGTTAACCTACAATGATTTGTCTACAAAGACACCCAGGTGCCTTTGAGCATCAATATTTCCAAAGCACTCAAAAGCAGCTCAACAATTCTGTTTCTTTTCAACCGAAGGAGTTGTTTGACACATTGTTAAGACGCTATGATTCTGCAGAGAAGCTTATGTCAGGATGTTGCCTGACTAATCTGTGGCATGACTCCATGTTTAGATACAGGCCCCGTGTTTTTGTGACAAGGACTTTGCAAGGTCAACTGGGAGCAACTTTGCTATCTCTGAATTTAGTGTCTATGTCTATTCTGAGTCAGTCATCTTTTACTCTTTCTCTATTTCAAGGAAGTGGTACAACTGGTATTGGTGGTGGTTTATTATTGAATGGCCTGCCAGACCACTTCAGTGTCAAACATATAGATGACTCTGGAGTTACGAATCAGTCAGATTGGGTACGGACAACAGACTACTTCCCCAATGGACATTCATGAACCAGCTGTTTTTTTAAGATCAATGGTAGAAACATAGAAACATAGAAAAATAGGTGCAGGAGTAGGCCATTCGGCCCTTCGAGCCTGCACCGCCATTCAATGTGATCATGGCTGATCATCCAACTCAGTATCCCGTACCTGCCTTCTCTGTGATCATTGTTACTTAAGATCAGTTGGTTTATTTTAAAGAATTTTCATTTGTAAACTGAAGATAAATCACACTGGTGCCGTTAAGGTTTGAACTCAGCCTTTGTTCTACGCTTCTGTAGTAGTTTTAAGTTCAGTTTAGATTTAGAGTATGGAAACAGGCCCTTTGGCCCACGGAGTCCATGCCGGCTATCAATCATCTGCTCACACTAGTTCCATGTTATCCCACTTTCCCACACCCCACACACTAGGGGCAATCTACAGAGGCCAAATATCCAACAAACCCACACATCTTTGGGATGTAGGAGGAAATCGGAACACTCAAAGAAAGTCCACGCGGTCACAGGGAGAATGCACAAACTCCACACAGACAGCACCCGAAGTCCAGATGCGTCATTGTGCCGCCCACTAGTCTGGCAACCTAAGTGTCCCTCCATCACACCTCTGCTGAGATGTGGCTGAAAGCCTGAGGAGTCGATTATTCAGAAGAGAAATGGAAAGAAGTTTCTTTATCCTGAAGAAGGCGAATGTTTGGAATTCTCCACCAAAGCGTGCCACCGAGGCTCAGTGTTTGAATATATTTTAGATGCAATTAGAGAAATGTTTAGGTTTTGAGGAAATCAAAAGATATGATATTAGTGCAGCAAAGTAGCAGTGCTGTGATCTTGGTGAATGCTGAATGGGCATGAGGGGCCGAATAGACTACTCCTGTTTCCATTTCTTATTTTCTTATAATGTCAGGCAACCTCTGAACCACATCTTCCCTTTCTACTCAAAATCCTCTTCTTCTTGAAGTAAATAGGCTAAATAATTCCATTGATAGCTTGGTTCAATTCACTGGAGTGCTATGCTTCGTCTTCTTGCGTATGGCGTGCACAGCCTAAAAGTTGTACGTCAACTTGTTCTATTTGATCTTGTTAGTGCACGTCGGGTTGATTGCATTAGTCAAAACATGGTGGACCTCGTGAAGATTGCAACCTCCCACCCCACAGTGCTATTATTCAAGTACCACTGACTAAAGTAGGACAACTTGTTGGTCAGCTCTCCTCATCCATCGCTCTTTGTTCGGGTGCTGGATTCTCACTGACAATGTTGGGTTGAGATGGTTCTTCCTTATTTTTCTAATTGTTCATCCAGCAGAGTCAGAGTGTGAGTGTGGGTGTGAGTGTGAGTGTGAGTGTTAGTGTGAGTGTGAGTGTGAGTGTGAGTGTGAGTGTGAGAGTGAGAGTGTGTGTGTGTGTGTGTGTGTGTGTGTGTGTGTGTGAGTGTGTGTGTGTGTGTGTGTGTGTGTGTGTGTGTGTGCGCATGCATTTGTGCATGTCTGCACATGTATGCATGCACATGTGTGTATGTGTGTGTGAGTGTGAATGTATGTGCCATGGATTTATGACTGACTGAATTTTGATTAATGTAGATCAACTGTTTTTATTGCTATAACACATTTCATATTGAGCCTTTGTCCTGAACAAGTTGAAAAAATCAGGTGCATTTTCAGGAGAAATTTGAAGACGGGGAGGTGAAGGGAAGAGCAAGACCAGGCAGCAATTGCAGGCTCGGTTAACATCAGAAGCTCAGCTGATAATACAGGGGAAAGAGGCAGGTTAGAGGAACATGAGTGGGCATCCAGCCAAGCTGCCCACTAAACGGGATGCCTACCATTCCTGCTACGAGCCCACCCAACAAGGGCCATAACACCATTTGACCATCACAAGGTGTGTAGAAGTTACCACCAAATTGTATTCGATCAGACACTGCGTCACTCTTCCGACCTAGCAATCGCCAGTGAATTTGATGCAACAAAGCAAAAGGAGCCAGCAGAAACATCGAACGGGTGGATGAAAGGTAAGGAGTATAGGATCAGAAGAATGGTTTACTTCACTCGACAAGCCACCGATCTGTATCTGAATTCAATTTACCCACTAGGTTGCTTAATGCTGTGACCTCAGCCCCCTATACTCACCAACCACTTTGGTGGTCTATCTGTTGACAGTTCAATGAGGCACGCCTTCTACTGATGGAGCTGGCTCACCCACCTGGCTGAGAGGACTTACTTTTACGGTAGAACCCCCCTAGCTATTAACAGGACCTCCTTTGATCCTTCATGGTTATCTGTAGGAAGGAACTACAGATGCTGGTTTAATCCGAAGATAGACACAAAAAGTTGGAGTAACTCAGTGGGACAGGAATGGTTGATGGTTCGGGTCGAGACCCTTCTTCCAACCCAAAACATCACCCATTACTTTTCTCCAGAGATGCTGCCTTAGTTATCTGTTGTCTCAGTTTCAAAGCTCCTCAGTCTCAATGTTTATTTGGATCAGAGTTCCAGACGTCTAGAAACCTCTGTGTAAAAATTACTTCTGTACTTTTCATCGGAATGACACTGCACTAATTTTAAGGTTATGTTTCCCCATTTCTCCTGTAACAGGAAACAGCTCCTCACAGTTTACCCTTTCAGTTCTTTAGTAAATTATCTTAGTTAGATCACACCTTTCCTCCTGTTATTGTAGCTGTAAGATATCAGCAATAGTTGGTTTCCTAAGTCCTTTACACCAAATTCTGCCATGTAACTCTTAAACTCTTCAATTTCCTCTCCAAAACTATCCACTTCTTTGTCTTGCACCACTTTCTTTCTGTAAATCACTCATTAAAACCAAGCTGTTTGACCCGAGCTTTAACTCCTCAATCTCAATATGGCTTCAGTCAGAGGGTGGTGAATCTGTGGAATTCTTTGCCACAGAAGGCTGTAGAGGCAGTCAATGGATATTTTTAAGGCAGAGATAGATAGATTCTTGATTTGTACGGGAGTCACAGGTTATGGGGAGAAGGCAGGAGATGGAGTTAGGAAGGAGAGATAGATCTGCCATTCAATCATGGCGGAGTAGACCAGATGGGCCAAATGGCCTAATTCCTATCACTTATGACCTTATGGTGTCATATTTTATCTGCCTAAACTCCCAATAAAGTGCCTAATGATGCTTTACTATATTGGTGGTACTTTATAAATGCAAGAATTCCTCTTTTGGGATGTAGTTCCTCCATGCTTACAGCATGCCTCTAACTGGCTGGCAGGACAACCACAAAATGAAAATGTGGGTAGGATGAAACAGGAGAAGAGGAGCCTGGGGGGGGGGGGGGGGGGGGGGGGGTGGGGGGGGGGGAACAAATTGCCTGATGCTGTGCCATAAATTAAAGGCAATTCCAAATAAATCAGGCTTTTTTATTTGATCTTTAATATTTTTATAACGAATAAAATGAAATGAAATGAAAGACACACCGTATTTTTTAATGCCTTATGGCTTTTCCCTGAGTCGCACGTTGTAAATTAGACTTTAATCCCTGGAGAATCCAGGGCAGTCCAGAAGTGATTGGAGTGCTGTGACAGGGGTCACCTTTCCAACCTCACTCTGATGGTTGGAGGGAAAACATTGGAAATTCAGGCACGTCACACATATTGTTTTCCTAGCATAAGCAGCGGTAGATCCCAGGCCACCCACCCTCACACTGCCTGACACTCTCCTTCTGCACTCCAGCTTTCTATACCATTGGCAGCTCAGTAACAGCAACTTGCTTTTTATTTGACGTGCTTAAGATGTTAATGTTGCAACATGTTGTTGGACAATGTTAATACTGGCTGCATGTGAAAGATTTGCAATTCAACAATGCCTTCACTGCCTCGATTGCCCCAACGTCTTTCACATCCGATTAACCTCTTTTGAAGTTGTAGGACTGTTGTCTTTCTATGTCTACCCGTGTTTGCAATGTGCCAATGGTCAAATTACTGCTGATTATGCAGAAGACTTGACTTGGGATTTCAATAAATAACGACATAACAGAATTATATATTTTGTGGTCAATGCCTTTACTCGAGATTAGAAGATAATTACAGCTTTAATTTAATTGCTGTAGTCATAGAGTCATAAAGGCATACAGAGATGAAACAGGCCCTTTGGCCCAACTTGCTCACACTATCCAACATGTCCCATCTGCAATAGTCCAACCTGCCTGCTTTTGGGCCATATCCCTCTAAACCTGTCCTATCTATGTACCTGTCCAATGCAGGTAAACATTGCAATTGTACCTGCCTCAACTACCTCCTCTGACAGCTCGACCCATACACCCACCAACCTTTCGCACTATCTATCCTATCTATACCCGTCATCGTTTTATATACATTTAATAGATCTTCCAACAACTTCTGGCATTCCAGACAAAACAATCAAAGTTTGTGCAACCTCTCCCTGTAGCTAATGCCCCCTAATCCAGTATGGAGAAGTGGCTCGACCTAAAACGTCACCCATTCCTTCTCTCCAGTGATGCTGCCTGTCTTGCTGAGATACCCCAACATTTTGTGACTATCATCAATGATAAACTTCCTTTGCACCATTTTCAGAGCTTCCACATCCTTTCAGTATTTGGGTGACCAGCATTGCACGCAATCCTTCAAATGTGGCAAAACCAGATAAAAGGTGCATTATGTCTGCCTGACCTATCCTCAGTGCCCAAACAATGAGGGCAAGCACACCATATTATTTCTTAAACATCTATTTACATGTGTTACCACCTTATACACTTGGACCCCATGATCTCTTTGTACATCAATGCTGTGAAGTGTCTTGCAACTAATTGTATATTTTGCCTTTACATTTGACCTCTCAAAGTACAAACCGCACATGCAGAAGGTAGAGCTGTTTTTTTCACTGCACCAGAGACCCCAGGTTCAATCCTGATCTCAGGTGCTCTCTGAATGGATTTTGCACATTTTCTGGTTTCCTCCCACATCCCGAAGACATGTGGTTTGTAGGTTAAAAGTGGTCTGTAAATTGCCTCGAATGTTTAGGGAGTGGATGAGAAGTGGGATAACATAGAACTAGTGTGTACAGGTGGTCAGCATGGACTCGGTGGGACGAAAGGCTTATTTCCATGCTGTATCTCTAAACTAAGCTAAACGTACTAGGATTAAACTCCATCTGCAATTTCTTCGCCCATTCCTGTAGCTGTCTATATCCCACTGTATACATTGACAGCCTTCCTCACACTCCATGTCCCCAGCAATCTTGGGGTCATCTGCAAACTTACTAATGACCATGTCTAAATCTACGTCCACATCATTTAAATGTATCACAAACAGCAGAGGTTCCAGCACAGATCCCTCTGGAACTCCACTGGTTACAGACATTCAGCATGAATATTGTCCTTCCACCACAACCCACAAGAAAGGAAGAAAGGAAGAGGCGGGGACAGTGGGCTGAGGGAGAGATGGGTAGGGGAGGAGAAAGCAAGCACCTTATTGATCCCTGGGATGGCGGGACTGTCATATGAGGAAAGATTGAAAGGACTAGGCTTGTATTCACTGGAGTTTAGAAGGATGAGGGGGGATCTTATAGAAACATATAAAATTATAAAAGAACTGGACAAGCTAGATGCAGGAAAAATGTTCCCAATGTTGGGTGAGTCCAGAACCAATGCCACAGTCTTAGAATAAAGGTGAGGTCATTTAAGACTGAGCTGAGAAAAAAAACTTTTTTACCTAGAGAGTTGTGAATTTATGGAATTCCCTGCCATACAGGGCAGTGGAGGCCAAATCACTGGATGGATTTAAGAGAGAGTTGGATAGAGCTCTAGGGGCTAGTGGAGTCAAGGGATATGGAGAGAAGGCAGGCACGGGTTAATGATAGCGGACGATCAGCCATGATCACAATAAATGGCGGTGCTGGCTTGAAGGGCTGATTGGCCTCCTCCTGCACCTATTTTCTATGTTTCTATGTTTCTACCTGAAATTGGAGAAGTGAATGTTCATACCACTGGGGTGTAAACTGCCCAAGCGAAATATGAGGTGCTGCTCCTCCAATTTACGGTGAGCCTCACTCTGGCCATGAGGAGGCCCAGGACAGAAAGGTCGGATTCGGAATGGGAGGGGGAGTTGAAGTGCTGAGCCACCGTGAGATCAGATTGGTTATTGCGAACCGAGCGGAGGTGTTGGGCGAAGTGATCGCCGAGCCTACGCTTGGTCTCACTATTCTCATTGATCACTTTCATCGTCCCCTCAAAAAACTTGATCAATTTAGTAAGACATGACCTGCTGTGCACAATGACTCGCTGACTGACCCTAATTAACCCATTCTCTTCCAAATAGGAGTACATCCTATCCCAAAGAATCCTCTCCAATAGCTTCCAATGTGATACTGACTGGCCTATAATTCCAAGGATTCCCGCTACTTCCCTTTTAAAACAAAGGAAAAACATTAGCTTCTCTCCAGTACACTGGGACCTCACCTGTGGCTAAAAAAGACACAAAAATATTTGTCAAGGCTTCCGCAATCTCCTTTCCTGTATCTCTTAGTAACCTGGGATATATCTCAGGCCCTGGGGGTTTATCCATTTCAATGCTCTTCAAGAGCCCCAGCACCTATTCCTTCTTAATCTCAAACTGCCCTTGCATTTTAGTACTCTCCACATTGAACTCAGTGTCCTATGTCCTACTGTCTCTTTAATCCAACTTGCCAAAACCATTCAGGGCTCCTTTTGTCCTTTCTAATCATCCACTTCAGTTATTTCCTCCTTGCTTTATATTGTTTAAAGATGCTGTCTGATTGAATCTACTTAAACCTTGCATGTGCTTCTTTTTTCTTTTGATCAAAGTTTCTCCCTCTTTGGTCATCCGTTTCCTTTGCCATGCCAGTCTCGTCTCTCCTCCTTACTGAAATGGAGGACCTTGCTGGTCCTGAACTTTGATCAACTGTCCTTTAAATGACTCCCATACGTCAGATGTGGACTTACCCCAGAAAAGTTACCTATCCATGTTATCAAGAAATGCTGTTTGATCCGTTGAGTTACTCCAGCACTTCATATCTTTTTTTGTATACCAGCATCTGCAGTTCCTTTTAACCATAACTGCTCCCAGTGTTCCTTCCAAAGCTCCTTCAGGATAACATTGTAATTTACATTACCTTACTCTAATTTAGTAACTTACAAGTCAAGATCAAGGTCAAGACATCCCTATTCAATACAGTATTAAAACGTATGGTTATCACTATCACTATCACTAATCACTATCCCCAAAATATTCTTCAACTGAAACACCAGTCAATTGGCCAGGCTTATTTCCCAGTATGTGTATGACAGAACTGCAGATGCTGGTTTAAACACCGAAGATAGACCAAAAATGCTGGAGTAACTCAGCGAGTCAAGTAGCATCTCTGGGCAAAAGGAATGGGTGACGTTTCTGGTCGAGACCCTTCTTCAGACAGGTCCAGTATGTTATCTTCTCTGTTTGGATCATCCACATACTGTTTCATGAAATCCTCTTGGATACACCTGACACATTTTCCCAGTCTAAGCCTCTGAGCAAGTCCCAATCAATAGTGGGGAAGTTAAAGTCACCCTCTAATCTAAGACAACCCTGCTGCTTTAAAATCTTTTGGTAATCTGCCTATATATGTGTTCCTCTATCTACTACTTGCTATTCGGGGCCTACAGTATAATCCCATTGGAGTGCTTTCACCTTGCTTATTTTTATCCTCTACCCATATCACCTCAGTGGACAAACCCTCCAGTATCATCTCCGAGAGCCACCATCACCCTGATTAGTAGAACAAATCCTCTGTGTCTTTTCCCTCCCATCTATCATGTTTGAAACATTGAAATCCCAGAACATTGAGCTGCCGGTCCTGTCCCTCTCGCAATCATGTTTCTGCAATGGACAAAGCATCAATGTCCCAATCACCAATCCAGGCTCTAAATTCATCTGCTTTTAACACAACTCTCCTGGCATTGAAATAAGCACACATGCTCCCATCTGCTTGACCATATTCCTTCACCTCTCCCTGCCCGTTCTTTCATTGGGACTTACTGGTCCTAATCTCTATCATAAGGTCATAAGTAATAGGAGCAGAATTAGACTATTCGGCCCATCAAGTCTACTTCGCCATTCAATCATGGCTGATCTATCTCTCCTTCCTAACCCCATTCTCCTGCCTTCTCCCCATAACCCCTGACACCTACACTAATCAAGAATCTATCTATCTCTGCTTTAAAAATATCCATTCACTTGGCCTCCACAGCCTTCTGTGGCAAAGAATGAAACAGATTCACAACCCATCTATCTTCCCTTCACTCCATTCAATTTCTAGCCTATTAATCTAATTCCTATCCCCCTGTCTATCTGGTTTAAAACCTTGTTTTGTTTAGTTTAGTTTAGTTTAATTTAGTTTAGAGATACGGCTTGGGAACAGGCCCTTTGGCCCACTGAGTCCACACCAACCACAATCACCCATACACTATTTCTATCCTAAACACTAGGGGTAATTTACAGAAGCCAATTAACCTACAAACATGCATGTCTTTGGAACATGGGAGGAAACCGGAGCAGTTGTAGGAAACCCACACGATCACAGAGAGAACATACAAATTCGACACAGACAGCACCCGTGGTCAGGATTGAACCCACATCTCTGGAGTTGTGAGGTGGCAGCTCTACCGCCATGCCACTGTGCTGCCTGAGGATCACCAGTGAACCTCTCTGCAATGATATTGGTCCATCTCCTTCAGGTCAACTTCAGAAATTGTGACTACAGACTGCATCTGATGTTGAACTACCTGGCCCATTAATGTAGCTATAACTAGCCACTCTTCTAGGGGCAAGACTGAAAAGTATAATTACCGCTGTTACTGTACATGGGAAATGCAGCAGCCCCATTGAAAGTGACAAGCTCCCACATACACAGCAGGGTAGAAACAAGGCAGGCTTTATGTCCCCTTGTGCATTTCCCAGTTCAATGTGATCACGGCTGATCTGTGACTTAGCTCTCTGTGTACATCCTTTCCCCACTTCCTTGAATACCAGTTAACTAGTAATCTCAGATTCTGAATCACAATTGACCCAACATCAATTGCCATCTGTAAAATATGGTTCTAAATTCCAGGTGTCTTTTATGTATAGAAGAGTTTTCTAACTTCAATCCAGAAAGGGTGATTCCAATATTTGGACTCAACCCTGCTAATCAAGTGCCCTCAACTAGTAGGGAAAGTTTTTTTTCCCATCTAGAACTTGTCCAATTTGGGGACAAATGACAATAAAACACTCTTGACTCTCTTGTGGTGTGTACCTAGTCGACAGATATTTCATGTTATTAACATGAGGAGTGAGATGGCAGGTGGGGCTATACTCATTTCCACAGACCAACAGCAATGAATAGCTCTCTGGCTTGGGGTGACGTTCTCTACATCCTTCTAATTAAGGAAAAGCCAATGGCTTGCCTTCCACATTGGTTCCCTGTCTGCTCTCTCAGTCTGTATATCTTCCTCTGCACGTCTTTTTTACACGTATGTCTCTGTCAGTATCACCCTTTAAAAATAGGTCCCTCCCTCCCTGGACACAGGTGTGAGCTCGTGTGAGTCTAAGTGTTTACATCTATTTCTCTCACCTCACAAGGGTCTGCAGATGCTGGAGTCTTGAGCAAAATCCAAGCTGCCGAATGAACTCTGCGGATCCGGCAGCATCTGTGGCAGAAAATGGGCAGGTGATGTCGCGTGTGGGCATCCCGACCCAAATCGCAGTCTATTTCCCACCACAGATGCTGCCTGACCCGCAGAGTTCCTCCGACAATTTGTTTTTTTTACAGGGTATTTCTTGCCCTGCTTCCCTTTCAATGGAGATAGCCATCTGTGTGTGTGTGTGTGTGTGTGTGTGTGTGTGTGTGTGTGTGTGTGTGTGTGTGTGTGTGTGTGTGTGTGTGTGTGTGTGTGTGTGTGTATGTGTGAGTGTGTGTGAGTGTGTGTGTGAGTGTGTATGTGAGTGTGTGTGTGTAACTGTGTGTGTGAGTGTGAGTGTGTGTGAGTGTGAGTGTGAGTGTGAGTGTGTGTGTGTGTGTGTGTGTGTGTGTGTGTGTGTGTGTGTGTGTGTGTGAGTGTGAGTGTGTCTCCCTGTGTCAAAAAGACAGTAAGCCACAATCTCAGTTGTGACTGCGTGGCATTGAATAAATAGCACTGAGACCTTTACTCAGTCTCGTCTTCATTCTCAACCTGGCAAGCATCACTTACCTTGAATGTGAGCTCTGAGAAACACAAGGCTTGTTAAAAAATGATTAATGCCTCTGGAAAAACGAAGGGCCAAACAGAGAGGCATTCTCCCCGCTGGCAGCCTGCCCCCCTGTGACAGGTCCGTGGATCAGAGCCACTGAATATAAAACAGAAACACTCACTGTGAATGAAAGCTTGCTCAGAGGCTCAAGGCTGTTCAAGGCTGTAACTAGTAGTCTTGCGGGTGCCTTTCTGCACAGCTGACAGAAATGTATCTTACTGAGAAGCTGCGACACGGAGCACAAACCCTGCCTCTGAGACTTTGCCCGACTCACCTGTTTCCATGCTGCATTCTTACCGTCCATCCCCTGTATACTCAGAGTCATATAGTTATGTGTACAACATAGAAATAGGCCCTTTGGCCCATGAAATCCATGCTGACCATGATGCCTATCTATTCTAATCCAATTCACCTGCGTTTATTCTATATCCCTTTCCGATAGTCAGTATGAAAAAGGGACCCGACCTAAAACGTCACCAATATGCTTTTCTTCAGAGATGCCGACAGACCCACTGAGTTACTCCAGCACTTTGTGTCTATCCCTCTTTGCCCTCCTCTTTCAAGCAATGTCAAGAAACATTTCAAGGAATGTTTCTTAAATGTTGCGATAGTACCTTCCTCAACTACTTCATTTGGCAGCTTGTTCCATATGCCCATCACCCTTTATGTAAAAAAGTTACCCTTCAGGTTACGATTACATTTCTCCCCCCCCCTCAGGTTAAACCTATGAACTTTGGTTCTCGATTCCCCTAATCTGGAAAAGAGTGTGCATTTACCCGATCTAGTCCTCTCATGATTCTGTACGCCTCTATAAGATCACCCCCTCATCCACCAGTGCTCCAAGGAATAGAGTCCTAGCCTGCTCAACCTCTGCCCATAGCTCAGGCCCTTGATTCCTGGCAACATCCTAGTAAAGCTTCTCTTCACACTTTTCAGCTTCACAACATCTTTCCTCTAACATGGTGTCCATAGGATACTCCAAACGCAGCCTCACCAACATCTTATATAACTGCAACATGACCTCCCAACTTCTATACTCAATACTCTGATGTAGGACAATATGAAACTTACCGAATAGTGAAAGGCCTGGCTAGAGTGAATGTGGAGAGGATGTTTCCACTAGTTGGGGAGTCGAGGACCAGAGGCCAGAGCCTCAGAATAAAAGGACGTACCTTTAGAAAAGAGAGAAGGAGCAATATCTTTAGTCAGAGGGTGGAGAATGTGTGGAATCCATTGCCACAGATGGCTGTGGAGGACGCCAATGGATATTTTAAAACCAGAGAATGATAGACTCTTGATTAGTATGGGTATCAGAGGTTATGGAAAAAAGGCAGGATAATGGGGTTGAGAAGGAAAGATAGATCAGCCATGATTGAATGGTGGAGTTGACCTGATGGACCAAATGACCTAATTTTGCTCCTATAACTTATGAACCTATGAACATGCCAATAGCCTTTTTGACCACCCTATCTACCTGTGATGCCATTTTCAAGGCAGGTAGTACATGAAATGTTGTTGCTATCTCTCCTGTCATGCTGCCAAACGAGTTCCAGTCTTTCTGATGCTGGAGGTCAACTGAGATCCCATGTGTCAGCACTGACCCCCCTCCAGTCCCCGTTCCTTAGTCAGGAATGTCATGGCTCTGCAACAACATCTCCAGCCGTAAACAGATGGAGAGAAACATCAAACGAGATGGACTAAATGACTCATGGCAAGCAGTTAATGAGAGCAGCTTAACTGAGCCAGTGGTAATGTGGGAGTGGGCAGAGCGAGACAAACCCAAAGCAGACTGCTGCCCTTCATACCAGGAAGGTCACACTGTAGCATCTGCTCCCCACTCACCCCTGGTTCAAATTGCTGGGTTCTCCTCATTTTTTGCCTTGTACTTTGCTCACAGTACATTACTGGCCCTGTCCCATCACATCTCAACACGTTTCCCTGGATTTAAAGGATCTCATCATTTTCTGAACAAGGAACAATTATTTCATAGTCACAATTAACTTATTAAACCATAGCATCTTTTCTTACCCAGATTTTTTTTCCATTGTCACAATTAACATAGCATTACGTGAATCAAGAGCAATTGAAAACAACCATCAAATTTCAACATTCTCCCCTGTCAAATAAACAGGGCTGCAACCTCACAAAATCCACATAAATGTAGAGAGGGTAACGCTTGATATATTCTTAGGAACTTGAAAGGGCAAGTGGATGAAGTGTTCGTGGAAGAGCCTTTTGCGACCAGTGACCACTTGTAAAGGTGTATACACGTACACAGTGTTCCTTTACCGAGTCTTTATTAATCACATATATATCGATGCCCTAGTTGTACATGGTCTGCACGTTTTACTAGAGGGGGTACCAGGGATGGAGAGACAGTAATATACTTGGTGAAAGGGGAGTGGCTACACAACCTACAATTAAAGGGACATGCACTAAACATCTACATCCTTCCTCTTACAAAAGAAAGGAACGTGACAGCCGACCATGTCTCATACACTAGAGCAACTGGAAAAGGATAGACAGCAAAATAGCAGCAATCAAATATAATCGCCATAACGGTCAGGCGCCCTTACAATCTGCCCCGAGCGGGTACGAACCCCGCTCACACCCTCTCCCCCCAAAGGAACGGGCACCGGGGGAGACCCCACGACAGGAGGACTACGATGTGGGGACTTGCGTGGTGACAAAGGGATTGGAGGCGAGCGACCTGGCGATGGGGAAGAGACGGCTGGAGGCACGGGAACAGGCACAGGGAGAAGAACCGGGACAGGGCGAGCAGGCACAGGTTTAGTGACCGCTACAGGCGGGAGAGCGGACAGAGGGGGAGCATGGGGGTCAGCAGGAGGAGGAGGAGGAGGAGGCTCGTTCACCAGGCGGAGGCGCCGCCTGGACCGACGGTAAACAGTACCATCGAGGTTCACCAGATAGGAGCGAGGTGAACCAGCCGTCCCAACAACAACCGCAAGGCCAGGGTGACCGGAGGTGGAACGCATGCGGACAACCTGACCAGGAGACAGAGGAGGCAGGGCACGGCAAGACCTGTCGTGGGATCGCTTCTGAATGGACTGCTTGGTAGCAATACGCTCACGGACCACGGCAGGTTTTACAACAGCTGGGGTAAGAGTCTGCTGGGCCACCGGAATGGGAGGTCGAGTAACCCGGGACATGCGGCGCTGCGCCGGGGATCCCAGAACACTGTCACGGGAAATGTTTCGCAGGTTGAGGAGGGCGAGGTAAATGTCAGACTTCGATGCGCGGCAGCGATTCAACAAGTCCTTTGCGCTGCGAACAGCACGCTCGGCCAGGCCATTGCTCTGAGGGTACTCAGGGCTACTAGTGTAATGCCGAAAGTTCCAGCGGTCAGCAAAGTCCTTGAACTCCGCACTGGTAAATTGGCTGCCGTTGTCTGACTGCAGGCTCGCTGGTGATCCAAAGGTCGCGAAGTGGCGGCGCAGCTTCGCGATAACAGCAGAAGAGGAGAGAGAGAACAGCTGGTCGACCTCATACCAGTTGGAGTAAGAGTCGACAAGCACCAAGAAGTGCTTGCCGTGCCACTCAAAAATGTCCGTTGCCAGCGCCGACCATGGCAGGTCCGGTGCGGGCTGCTGCAGAAGGGGCAAACGCTGCTGCTGCGGGGCGAGACTGTTGCAGGTAGGGCAAGATGACACCCGGTCCCGAAAATACACAGCCATATCAGGCCAATAAAACTGGCTTTGGGCGATAGAGAGAGTGGCCTCGGCGCCAGGATGACCCCGATGAGCGGTGTCGAAATACTATTGGCGAAGAGCCTCAGGTACCACAACCTTGTGACCCTTAACGATAACTCCATCTCGTAGCACCAGCTCGTCACGGACCAGGAAGTAGGGCACTGCCGCGGCGGGCAGGGAAGAACGTCGCTCGGGCCAACCCCTTTGAATGACCGCAGCCAGCTGTTGGAGCGAGGCGTCAGCAGCAGTGTGTTTAACTAAGGACTGTAGTTGTTTTGAAGGAACAAAGTTGACATTCAGGACAATCATACCTGAAGCCTCGTAAGGGTGACGGGTGGTCGAAGCCAGAGGAGCCCGAGACAGCGTGTCAGCAATAAACATGTCCTTGCCTCTACGGTACACTACGGAGAAGGTAAAACGCTGCAGCTGCAGCATCATCCGCTGCAGCCTGGAGGAGGCAGCGTGAATCGGCTTGCCGAGGATGGTGACCAGAGGCTGGTGGTCGGTCTCAATAGAGAATTCGGTGCCCAGGATATAGTCCTTAAACTTTGAACATGCAAACACAACAGCCAGCAGTTCCTTTTCGATCTGGGCATAGCGCTGCTCAGCTGGAGTCATTGTGCGGGACGCGAAGGACACGGGCAACTGGACCCCATCATGAACTTGCAAACAAGCAACACCCAGCCCGAACTTTGAAGCATCGCATGTGACAATAGGACGGTTCAAATCTAAATATTGCAGCGTCGGAGTGCAGACAAGCTTTGAACGCAGCACATCGAAAGCAGCCTGGTGTTGCGGGAACCAGGACCATGCAGTGTCTTTCTTCACCAAGTCTCTTAAAGGGGCACTCAACTCGCTCAGATCGGGGATGAATTTTCCCAAGTAATTAACCATGCCAAGGAAACGCTGGAGGCTCGGCACATCCACAGGAGCAGGCATCTCCGAGATAGCAGCGGTCTTCTGTGGGTCGGGCTTCAGCCCGGACGCTGTGAAGACGTGTCCCACATAGGTGACCTCCGGGACACGGAACCGGCATTTACTGGGGTTGAGCTTCAGATTTACCTCCCGAGCTCGATCCAAAACTAGTCGGAGGTTGTGGTCGTGCTGTTCCACATCTTCACCATACACCAAGATGTCATCTACAATGATAGCGCACGGGAGCCCCGCAAACAGCTGTTCCATCGTCCTCTGGAAAACTTCACTGGCGGAGCTGATCCCGAACGGCATGCGCAGGAATCGGAACCTCCCAAAGGGAGTGGCAAAGGTCGTCAGGTAGGACGATTGTTCATCTAGCGGTATCTGCCAGAACGAGCTCTTAGCATCCAGCACCGAAAACACAGTGGCAGGGCCAACCTGTGCAGCAACATCTTCGACAGTACGCATGGGATAGTGCGGGCGCTTGATAGCCAGGTTCAAATCTTTGGGGTTGATGCAGATCCGTAGCTCACTCTTGTCCTTCTTGGCAGCAACCACCATGGTGGAGACCCACTGAGTGGGCTCGCTCACCTCTTTCAGAATGCCTGTAGCCACCATGTCCCGAAGGGTGGACTCGACCCTATCCTTCATCGCAAAGGAGACCCGGTGTGGAGGGCATATAACTGGATCCACGTCAGGGTTTAGAGAGATCTCATAACTGCAGGGGAGCATCCCCAGCGCATTGTCAAACCGATCGGGGTACTCGGCTAACGGGTCCAAAGGTTGCCGAACTAAACGGATCTCCCGGTGAAAATTGACCAATCCGAGGTCTTGGCATGCCCGAACACTGAGCAGTGTAACACATTTTTCGTTAACCAGGAAGAAGGAGAGGGGCCGAACGGTCTCTAGCACTTCACAGTTCAGGGTAGCCTTCCCCACAGGGACAAGCAACCCTCCCCCATAAGCACGAAGGACAGAGCGCTCAACGGTGACTCGCTCATTATTCCTTATCTTCTTGAAAAGGCTAGTAGACATAACGTTCGTTGCGGCCCCAGTATCGACCTTGGCAGAGAACGTAGCACCATTGACAGTAACTTGCACAGTAGGGTCTGTTATTCGAGCAGGTGTCTTCCTAACTGAAAACACGCTGAGCCCACTCTGAGAAGAGTCCGAATCAGACAGTGGGAGGTTGTCAGGAGGGTGATAAGAACCAGACGCAGTACCATCCCGTACCAGGTAATTAGAGTGCCTGCGCTGTTGCTGGGCAGAATTTTTTCTAGCTCTGCATGCTGACGAGAAGTGGTTAGGCTTGTTGCAGAAGTTACAAATCTTTCCCACCGCAGGGCACACGTTGAAACGATGAGTCACAAAGTTACAGTTCGGGCAGCGCTTCTCCAGCTTGGAACTTGAACCATAGCTGGCCCCACGGCGAGTTTGCTGAGCAGGACGGCGGGTTGCGACGGTAGCTGCCCGAACCTCATGATCAGGGGGTGGTGCAGCAGAGATAACAGCCTCAGACATCTTTGCAGCATGCAGGGCAGCCTGGAGAGTCAAGTCTGCCTTACACAGGAGCTCCGACCGCAGCTTTTCATTTCGTAGACCATACACCAAGACATCGCGGGTCAGGGTCTCTGGGGTAGCGTCATTCAGGTGGCATCGCCTAGCCAGGTGCCGTAGGTCAGCGTAGAAGTTGCCGACAGACTCACCGGGTTTCTGACGACGTCCAAAAAACTTAAAACGCTCCAGAATAGAGTTCGTGGGCACATCGCACATCTCGCTGAACTTCCCCAGTAGACAGTCAAGGTCCTCGGGGTCCTCATCCGGCCCGTACTCAAACGATTCAGAGCGCTCCAGAGCCTCGGAGCCGGCTAGATTCAATAGCAGCGACGCTTTAATGGCAGAGGAAACTCCCGGGTGCACGATAGCCACATAATGCCGAAAATCCCGGCGGAACACATTCCACCGGTGAGCGATGTCGTCGTCAAAGACAAGGGACTCAGGCTTGCGGCAGGAGGAAGCCATAACCAGGCAGGGAAGGGTAACTGGGGCAAAAAAAAACTAAACCCGATAAACAGGAGGCGCGCAATTCGAAACGACTGACACCATGTAAAGGAGTATACACGTACACAGTGTTTCTTTACCGAGTCTTTATTAATCACATATATATCGATGCCCTAGTTGTACATGGTCTGCACGTTTTACTAGAGGGGGTACCAGGGATGGAGAGACAGTAATATACTTGGTGAAAGGGCAGTGGCTACACAACCTACAATTAAAGGGACATGCACTAAACATCTACACCACTGCTCCATTAGGTTAAAGATAGTTGTGGATGGAGACAGAGCAGGCTCACAAGTTAAAATTCTAGATTTGGGCAAGGCCAACATTGACGTCTTTAGACTTTAGACTTTAATTTAGACTTTAGAGATACAGCGTGGAATCAGTCCCTTCGGGCCCACTGAGTCCATGCTGAACTGCGATCACAGGGGCGGCAGAGTGGTGCAGCAGGTAGAGCTGCTGCCTCGCAGCACCAGAGGCACGTGGTTGATGCAGGTGCTGTCTAGGTTGAATTTTCACATTCTCCCCGTGAGCACGCGAGTTTCTTCCGAGTACCCTCGTTTCCTCCCGCATCCCAAAGATGTGGGGGTTTGTAGACCCTTGCAAACTGCCCCTAGTGTGGATGCGAAAGTGGGGGTAACATAGAACTACTTTGAACAGGTGAGTGATGGTTGGTGTGAACTTGTAGGGCCAAGGGGCCTATTTCACTGCTGTATCTTTCAGTCAATCAAAGGGGGGGCACGGTGGCACAGCGGTAGAGTTGCTGCCTTACAACGCCTGCAGCGCTGGAGACCTGGGTTCGATCCTAACTCCAGGTGTTGTCTGCATAGAGTTTGTACTTTCTCCCCGACGAGACCTTTGGTTTCCTCCCACACTCCAAAGACGTACAGGTTTGTGACTTAATTGGCTTGGTATAAATGTTAAATTGTCCCTGGTGTGTGTAGGATACTGTTAGTGTCGGGGGATGGCTGGTCGGTGCGGACTTGGTGGGCCGAAGGGCCTGCTTCCGCGCTGGATCTCTAAACTTGCTCTACATCAGGACTTAACAGCTTAAACCAAAGGGATTCTGTAGAGAGATGTACCCTGAGCTGAATGCTGAAGCGAGACCTTAACACGTATTATGTAACAAGCAACCCTTTCTTGATCTGATGACAAAATACACCAAGGCCCTTTTCTCAAGAGCTGCATAAGTGAGCTACAGATTGAATTGCTTTCTGCATTGACACAGTTTTGATTTGAAAACTCCACATGTCCCAGGTCTGAAACAATCTCCATATTATTTGTTGCATCGCTCTGTGGCAGGGAAAGCAATGCATGTCTGTGCCAGCAGCATTACACTGTTCCTGGCACCTTGTGTGCCATTTGATTACATTTTCCCGTCACAGTGACAAACTCACCATAAACTTCAGTTAAAGATCTGCCTTGTGACATCAGATATGTATCGAATTGAATAATCCATTTTTGTTTGTCTTGGGGATGTCTTCTTGGCTCCTTTCATTGAAAACACTGATTATGTTTGGTTACTGGGGAGAATTGTGGACGAATACATTTGCGTTAGGTTTCAATAATAAAGAGCAACTGAATGGCAATACGCGTGACTGCATATTCAACATTGTCCATTGTAGTTTGCAATTAGTTTCTCTGATTTACCCCGGTGACTGATGTAATTTATGGCAAACCTCAAACAAGCGTGCAGTAGTCTGTGCACAGTTTCTGCTTTCTTCTGGGAACTGCAGAGTTGATATAATATAGATTGCCGAGGTGCAGTTTAATCAGTGTTTGAAAGCGAAAAGAAAACCATATTTTCCAGGTGGCTTTTTGGGAATGTTTTACAAGGCCATGTCTCAAGCCTTAATTATATGAAAGCAATTCTTAATTGTCTTACTGGAAAAGATGTTACATTTTTGATATGCGAGTGCTATGCTGGCAGTTATAGCTCATCCCTGCTGAAACCACGGGATTCTTGAGAGAGCCATTAAATGTAAATCATCCAAATGTGAGGCTGGATTAACATGTAGGCCAGACCAGGTAAGGATAGCAGGTTTGCTTCCCTAAGGGATGCCAGTAAACCAGTTGGAGTTCCATGACAAATGACTGCTTTAAAGTTATTTTTAAAGATGCCCTCTTTTTTATTTCCTTTTCTTAAAGCAATTTAGATTGTCACAGAGGGATATGGGCCATTAGTCTAAGCTTCTAGAATGCTGCTTCAGAATCACGATTTCACTGCGCCCATTCTCTCAGTCACACGGAGCTCTGGGTCCAAGATCAATAAGGAGGAGGTTCTTTTCAAGCTCCAGTTTAAAGGTTGCAAGCACACACACCCCCCCCCCCTCCCCATCCTCCCACCCCCCCACCCCCCCCACAGGCATTGCAGTGTGCCTGCACATGCCTGCTGGTGACTGTTTATCTGAACCAACCTCCAACAACAAACGGGGAGAAAGCAATTTATGACTTAAAAAACATCAAGAGAGAGTTAAATTGAGCTCTTAGGGCTAATGGAATCAAGGGATATGGGGACAAAGCAGGAATGGGGAACTGATTTTAGATGATCAGCCATGATCATATTGAATGGCGGTGCTGGCTCAAAGGGCCGAATTGCCTACTCGTGCACCTATTTTCTATGTTTTGATGTTTTTATGACTGACGCACTGTAGCCTTGTGCAGCCAATGGCAAGCCTCTGTGTGGGAGGAGAACAGACCAAGGTCCTTCTGCTGCTGGACATTGGGGTGGCAGGGTATGGTGGGGACGCCCCTCAAACGAGGGAAGAGATATCATCCCAGTGACAGTGGCAAGGGTGTCGGGTATAGGGAAATTTCTATGTACACTGCCAAACACCACACTAATGAATGTATGTATAGCCTGTGAAAATGTCAGAAGAATTTGTGCACGCTTCTAGTGTTATATATATTTTAAATTCTGACTATTTTGATTTTTTTTTTAAAGTGATGCCACACCTGCACTGTGCACCCACTCTTTCTGGTGTGGTGATGTTCCCATCCTGCAATCCCAACGAGAGTGTCGGTCCATTGGGCGCATTTGATCTTGACAGAGTGCTGCATGCCTGGAATTTGCACATTCTCCCTGAGACGTCCTTTATTCCTCCCGGGACCTCTGCTTTCTCCCACATTCCAAAGACATGCTGGTAAGTCAATCGGCCACCGAAGGTCTTGGAGAAAACCCACGCGGTCACAGGGAGCACGTACAAACTCCGTATAGACAGCACCCGCAGTCAGGATCGAACCCGGGTCTCTGGTGTTGTAACCGCAGTAAGGCAGCGACTCTACCGCTGCGCCACCGTACCGAGTGTAGTTGGGTGGTAAAGGAAATTGGAGTGGACAAGTAAGAGAAAGTAAGTACAGAAAAATAAGAAGGGGACTGCTGGAGTTGCTGATGAGAGCTACGTTGACTTGATGGGCCAAGTAGTCTCCTTTCCTAGTGTGATAACAAAATAAAAGATAGAGTCATGTAGCATGGATGCAAGTCGTCAACCCATTGAGTCTACAGCAACCATCAACCATCCACTTAAACTAATCCTACACTTATCCCAATTTATTCTCCCTGCATTTCTATCAAGGTCCACCACCCACATTCCATCACTCATCTATACACTGAGGGCAATTTACAGCAGTCGTGTTTGGGATGTGGGAAAATCAAGAATGATTTTTGTTGGCGAGTGACAAATTTTCCAGTGATTTTCCAAATTTTCCAATCATTAGCTGGAAGATCAAAGAATTAATTATTAGAACAAGAATATAAGACCTTTAGAGGTAGGTGCAAGAGTAGGCCCCACTACCACTGAAATCTGTTTCAATGTTGAGTATGATCATAACCAGTCTGATCATTGGATTCATCACCAACCTCCTGCCTGACCTCTCCAACACTTTGTCCAGAACCCATAATCTCTCGCAGTCTTCAACATAGAGAGAAGGCGAGTGAAATATTTTGACTTTGTGAGTTGTTAACTTCTACCTGACAGGGTATTTGAAACTGATTCAATAGCAGCTTCAAAAGAGTACTGGGTAAATACTTAAAACATAGATAATCCTTGTGCCATAGGGCATGTGAGTCAATGAATGGCCTTAATCTTGACTGCATGATTTGGCAATTCTATGACAAATTTCTGCAATTGCTGGGTCATTCAAAGACACATAGTGATCAGTTCAAGGTGAAATGCCAGTGAATCTGCATTTGCCTCTGACATGCAAAAGTTTTGTTGAGGACGTTGGATGGCATTGACAGGTGGAAACTCAGTCATATTGTTTTGGAATTCAACCAGCACCTCTTGTACCACCAACAAGATTCCCACAACTTTTTCACATGGGCAATGCATCAGTGTCTCTCTTTAAGTTGCTGGGGGATAAGTGAAAAGGTGAAGTAACAAAGGGTTTTATGGGGCAAAACAATTCATGCGGAGAGGGAGGGGGGCAGAGGCTGAGACAAAGAGAATCAGAGCGACAGAGAGAAAAAGAGAGACACCAAAAGAGAAAGAGAGTGAGACACACACACATACACATACATACATGTACAGAGAGAGTGAGAGAGAGTGAGCGAGAGAGGGGGAGCGAGAGAGAGAGAGAGCGAGAGAGAGATACAGAGATAGAGAGGGAGAGGAAGAGAGAGAGAGAGGGAGAGAGGGTGAGAGGGAGAGAGGGAGAGAGGGAGAGAGGGAGAGAGAGAAGCAGAGAGAGAGAGACACACACACACATACATACATGTGCAGAGAGAGTGAGAGAGAGTGAGCGAGAGAGGCGGAGCAAGAGAGGGAGAGAGCGAGAGAGAGATACAGAGATAGAGAGGGAGAGGGAGAGGGAGAGAGAGAGAGAGAGAGAGGGAGAGAGAGAGAGAGAGGGAGAGAGGGAGAGAGGGAGAGAGGGAGAGAGGGAGAGAGAAGCAAAGAGAGGGAGGGAGAGAGATCCCTGGAGAGGGAACACGCAGTGTCCACGGGAACTCTGGAGGCCTTCAGTCAACGCTGGTCACCGCGTGGGGTTGAGAGTATTGTAAACAATGAATGTACTGTTGAACTACAATGATTTGTTTGTTATAGTGTTATTTTTGATTATGTTTTGATGTGTTGTATTATATGATTGCGTTGAATAAAGTTTTTGGAAAAAGTTAAAAAAAAAAGAGGGAGAGAGGGAGAGAGGCTCAGAACCACAAATTCCAGTGTGACTACCAGCTAGGCATCCGATTCCAGCCCATTCAATGCTATTAAAATATACATTGTGAAGAGTTTACTACAAGGTGCAATTGTACAAGTGGTACACACTCAATATTGCACACTAACCATTGCTTCCATTTATTGGTGCATGGTAGGCACTTCCCTTGGACTGCAGCATGACTGCAAGGGGGAGAATGGAAAATGGTGAGGATGAGAGCAGGATTTTCAGCAGGAGGCTGCTTCAGGAGTCATGTTCTTCACAAGGGATGCATGTGAGATCGCTGGCTTGTTTCCAGAAAACATAAGTATTTGTCCAGTCAAACAGAAATCCCTCTGCCTCTTCTGACAATCACCTTGGGTCTGTGTCATCTTGTTTCAAACACCCCTATGGGTGGAAACAATCTTTGCCCGATATACTCCATGGAAGTCCATCACAGTTTTAATGCTGACACTCAGAAGTAGACATGAATGATTCCACTACATTATTCAAAGAAAGGAGACTCCACATATAGCCCGGGTTCCCCAGCTAACACCACAGAAACCAAGAGAAGATGGTCATGCATCACATTGTTTTAAGTGACATCTTGCTGTGCACAAGCTACTTGCTCGATATCCTATTTAACTTTAATTTCATCTAGAGATACAGTGCAGAAACAGGCCCTTCGGCCCATCAAGTCCACACTGACCAGCGATCCTTGCACAATAACACTGCCCTACACTCACGGGCCAATTTTACATTTACACCAAGCTAATTAACCTACAAACCTGCAGGTCTTTGGAGTGAGGGATGAAACCGGAGATCTCAGAGAAAACCCATGCAGGGCACGTGGAGAACGTACAAACTCCGTACAGACAGCACCCGTAGTCGGGATCGGGTCTCTGGTACTGTAAGGAAGCAATTCTACCGCTGTGCCGCCCCCATGTTGCAACAGCATTAAAATCAATTATTTGACTAAATACACTGGGATAACATAAGTTTGAATGATATCCATTTCTAGTCATTATTCCTAATAAATGGTACCTCTTGCCATTCCCACTTTGTTAGTCTCTCAGCTAAATGAGGCTTGTGATCTTTCTCCTAACTTCATGGTATTGCACATTTGGTCTTGGTCTTCTCTCACCTTGCGAGGAAAGCACAAGCATACACCAGTATGTTTTGCTCTGAGCATAATTTCTTCACATAGAATCAATAACAGTGAGTAAGACAGGTTTCTATCTCATACTCTACTAACATCCTCCAGAGGCTGGCAGGTTCTAAATGACTAATCACATTGCTGTCTAGTGAGAACAGGATTCCAATTTGCAGGTCAGGATGGGGCAGCCACTAACTGGTCATTATGTGCTAAATATTTACTCAGCATGTAGTAGACATTTTTCACAATGCGCACAGCCTTGTGTGTTGCCTGTTCCCACATTGGAACATTGGGTAAGCATTTTACTTCTTTAGGAAGTGTTGCATGGTCAAAATGGTAATAAAATTTGTGTCATGTTCAATAAGCCTGTTGAGGAACATCGGAACCAGAATCCATTCACTGAGCTTGTCCTCGCTATCTTGGCACAAACAAACCCTTACTGCAAAAATAACCTGCTATTCCCAGTCTCACAAGTTTTGATTAATTGAAAGTGCAGCATGGAAACAGACCCTCAGACCCACCCAGGCTATGCTGAACATTGATCACCCGTTTACGCTAGTTCTATGTTATCCCGCTTTTGCATCCGCCCTCTACACTCTAGGGGCAATTTACAGGGGACAATTCACCGCCAAACCCGCACGTCTTTGGTATGTGGGAGGAAACTGGAACACCTGGAGTAAAACCAAGCTCTCACAGAGTGAAAGTGCAAACTCCACACAGACAGCACCCGAGATCAGGATTGAACCTGGTTCCCAGGAACTGTGAGGCAGCAGCTCTACCATCTGCACCACTGTGCTGCCTTAGTAAATGCATGCCTAGTAAATATTAAGCACATAATGAATAGTTTGTGGCTACTCCATTCGACCTGAAAATTGGAAGTTATCACAAACAAGACTCATAACAGTCATACAGAGGAAAAGGCAGAAGATTGGTTGATAAAACATTTAATTAACGTGGACACAAGATGGCAGACGGAAGAGTAGATGTGATGGGTTGAATGGCATAATTCTTCTCCTGTAGCTTATGAACTTCTTCCCCCACCCCCACTCCATTTGTCCATCACCCACAGTCTTCTCATCAGCACCCTTCTCCTACTGTTCCCATCTGTGCAAACCACCTCCTCTATTTGCTCTGAAACCCCACCTTCCTTTCCCGCCAGATTCCTTCATCTGCAGCCCTGGTTATCTCCATTAATTACACTTCAGCCTTTGTTATACCTCCACACTTCCCACCCCCACTGACTCCATCCTCCAATCCCCTTCTCCTCACCTAGATCCACCTAGCATCGAGCAGCGTTTGCCTCAGCCCTCAACTCTTCACACTGGCTGATCGCCCTCTATTCTGTTCAGTCCAGAGGAAGCTATCTCGATCTGAAACATCGACTGTCCATTTCCCTTTCACCGAATCTGCCCAGCCCGCTGAGTTCCTCCAACAGTTTTTTGTTGTTTTGTTTAAAAACTGTTACAGAATATTGTGGGGGCTGATGATTTGCGCAGCTCATGGGAGGTGAATTAGAAAGGTAGTCTTGTTGGTTGGCGGAGAGTTTCATTTGGTGACTACTTTCACTTGTCACTTTCTCTTCCTCTTTCACTCATCACAGTGCTTTGGGACTCATTAGTCTGACGCTTACAGCATCATAGGTCTAAATGACCATCAGTATATTCGCACGTGAAATTTCTCAATAGATTTGTTTTTCAATCTTCTCATACTGCCTGTGGGTGAGGTGCCCTGCACAAAAGAGCAATGTTTCGGCATTGTTGGTTCTGTCCTTGCAGATGGTGGCAAGATGTAACACCTGTATTTCACCAATATCCCTGCTCACTGCATGTTGCAAGTGCAGGCAGAAACCCTTTTAAAAACCAATAGCAGTGAGGGTGAAGGAAATGCTGGTTGTGTAGAATGATTATGTGATTAATTTGCATCAGTATTTACAGCAGAGGAAGAGGATATTATCCTAGACCTCCCAGAGGAAGTAATATTAAATTAGGTGCAAGGCCTCAGCTAGATTAGTTTAAATTAAATAAGTAATGAATAACGTAATTGCTCTAAAACTGACATTTCCTTATCACTGGATGGTTTTCTTCCCAGGGTTTACTTGGAGATTTTAGAAAACTATTACAAATTTTCCAACTGCAATCTGCAAAAGGTTTTACAATGCAGAAGTGTTCTTTTGCATTGAACGTTCCCCAACCACATTCTATTAAAAAAAACGTGACTGGGATCAAAACAGAATTGCAGTTCGTTTATTTATCCAAATGATTACTGTTGGGGAGACTCAAAACACAGCAAGACACAGTGCTGGAGTAAATCAGCAGGTCAGGCAGCATCTCTGGAGAACATGGGATAGGTGATGTTTCAAGGAAACATCAAAACATAGAAAATAGGTGCAGGGGTAAGCCATTCGGCCCTTCTAGCCACCTCCTCCATTCAATATGATCATGGCTGATCATCTAAAATCAGTATCCTGTTCCTGTTTTCTCCACATATCCCTTGATTCCATTAGCCCTATGAGCTCTATCTAACTCTCTCTTGAAAACATCCAGTGAATTGGCCTCTACTGCCTTCTGTGGCAGAGAATTCCACAGATTCACAACACTCTGGTTTCAGGTTGGGACTCTTCTTCATTCTTCAAGCTCAGTTCTAATGCCTGAACGGTTGAGTTACTCCAGCACGTTGTATCTTTCTTTGCCAACCAGCATCTGCAGTTCCTTGTTTCTACAGAACAGATCATTTGGCCAACCCAGTCTATGGCAGCACAATGGTGTATCCAGTAGAGAGCTGGTTCAATTCTAACATCTGGTGCTGTCTGTGTGGTGTCTGCATGTTCTCTCTGTAATTGCATGGGTTTCTTTAGGCTGATCCTGTTTCCTCCCATATCTCAAAAATATGCAGCTTGTTAGATCAATTGGCCACAGTAAATTCCCTGTATTATGAGCATAAATTGTCGAACTGCAGGGGAGTTGATACAAGAAGAGCTGGACCGGTGACAACTTATGCTCATAGTAGAGGCAATTTACTGTGGCCAATTGATCTACCAAGCTGCATATTTTTGCATGCTGGTCCCAGAAGAAGATCTTCTGTTATCCAATGCAATGGCAATGAGGGGAGAATTAGATGGGATTAGTGCAGGCACATGTCGTGAGTAATTACTCAGGGTAGGCAGTCAGTTAGCTTTTAAATATCTTGAAAACCGCGCATGCGCCGATTGTTCTCCTCTCCGGTAAGCAGTCAGATGACTTTTATAAAGTAATTTGACTTCAAAAGCCTTATCTCTTAATAATGTATTTAAAATCATATAGCTCAAAGAAATTTACTTACCACATTTGTTGTACACAAACTCCATTCTTCTCTCTTTGTTTCTTAAGATACTCTTAAGATAATGACAATCCATGTTTGATAAATGCGCCAAGAAACTTGCGGTGCACATGCGCAGTACACTGCGCAGCACATGCACGCAGTCCACGGTGCAATTGCAGCTGCCTTTATAGACCGTTATCATTGAAGGCTTGAAGTAGCATCGGCGGCACGTGAGTTGCATGCAATTTTGCGTATTACATGTACTGTGGATGAAAGGCACGGGAGGATTATGCCTACCCAAGAGATCGATCTCTTAGGTAGGCATAATTCTCCCGTGCCTTTACTATTTATATTTAATAATTACTATTTTATAATTTTAGCCAGGATAGGCACTGCCTACCTTGCCTACCCTGAAGGCACGTGCCTGTATTAGTGCTTGAGGATTGATGTGGACTCTATGGATTGAAGAGTGTTTCTGTTTCATATCCCCCTCTAAAGACTCTAAAGACTATAAATAAGGACAGAATGACTGGGAACCTTGAAAGTATTCAAAGATCAGAGAGAAGGCATTGGTTTGTAAACAACAACCTGAAACCTTAACTTTTCTTTCTGCACAAATGTTGCCTGACCTGCTGGGTACTTCCAGTACTTCTGGTTTCATGACAGCTTTCCCCAATCTGTAGTAGTTTGCATTTGAATCATAAATAAAATCATACACCACAGAAATAGGCTCTTTGGTCAACCCTCCCAAGAATGGATCGACTGGGCTTATATTCACTGGAATTTAGAAGGATGGGAGGAGATCTTACAGAAAGCTATATAATTCTTCAGGGATTGCACAGGCTAGATGCAGCAAAAATGTTCCCGATGTTGGGGGAGTTCAGAACCAGGGGCACAGTTTAACAATAAGGGCTAGGTCATTTAGGACTGAGATGAGGAAAACCTTTTCACCAAGATTTGTGAATCTGCGTAATTCTCTGGCACAGAAGGCAGTGGAGGCCAATTCACTGGATGTTTTCAAGAGAGAGGTAGATTTAGCTAATGGAATCAAGGGATATGCGGAGAAAACAAGAACGGGTACTGATTTTGGATGATCGGACATAATCATATTGAATGACGATAATGGCTCGAAGGGCCGAATGGCCTACCCGTGCACCTGTTTTCTATGTTTCTATGTTTCTTCCATGTCAACCAAGATGTCCAGCTAATCTGATCTTACTTGCTCCTGTTTGACCCACATGCTTCTGATTTGTCCAATTTTGACAAATATCTTTTAAATGTTACTAGACTAAGTGGGACCCATTGTCACACGGGAGGCCTGGTCCCCCAACACAATATTCCACCACTCACGCATAGCCCCCAACTGTGCAGGCGCGGCTGACCGGTTTCTGTTGTGACGGCCCTGATCCCCACTCCTCCCCTCACCCCCCACTCCGCTCCTTGCCCTCCCCCCCCCATGCACTCACTCCATCCCCCCTCAATCCCCCTCCCCACGCACTCTTAGCGTCGCTACGGCAGCGCAGCCATTCCCATCCATTGGGTTCCCATTGTGATGTAGAACACACAGGTATTACTGTGCAGGCGCAGCTCCCGGCTCCCGGCTCACTGTGGTGGCCGCTGCCGCAAACGCAGCCCCCACTCGCTCTCCACACTCTGCTCACTCCGCTCCTTCAGCTTTATTCTCCACGCCGTCGGTGATTGACAGCAGGTACCGGAAGGGGCGTCGCCGTCTTGGCGAATTGCAGGAGAGAACACCAATCTGCTGACAGAAGAGGAGACCAATCTGCGCATGCGCATTTTTAACGACTTTTAAACCTTGATAACTTCTGTAATATTCCACCGATCGAAACAAAACTTGGTGCACTTGCAGCACAGGAGAATGGCGAGTAAGGTGGCGAAAAATCGTAGCATAACCAGGTACCATTTTTGCGCAAATGTAAAAACAACGCAAGGTGGAAGAGGACAAGATTAGAGTCTTAGTTATGTATAGATAGATAGAAAATAGATAGATGAGTCATGGAGACATATAGGTTTTGGATTTGAAACTTGACTGAAGATGTTCTGCAAGTTTCTATATAGATGAGATTAGAAAATCTCAAGTCTACCTTTATTGACGCTGCATAGATGGGCTACATTGTAGACAAAAGTATACCATTGTAAGGAGATACAAAGGAGGTTAACAAGTAGGGAAGTTGATTTTATGCAGGCATATGTGAGGTCATCCTTAAGACTGAAGAAGGACACAAGAAATGCTGAAAAACTGGAAGCTTTAAGGTCCAAAAACACCCGTGCCAATAATGTAACTAGATTACACCATGGTCAGGTACAGAAAACTGATGATGAAATGTTGCATCTATCCACAGAGGACCAGCGTCCAAGGGAATAGAGGGTATGCTCCAGCTTCACAAATCTCTTGCTTCAGCCACAAATGGATTGCTGGAAATGGTTCTGGACATACACTTTAGCAATTACGAAGGATTACAGGATTATTAGCACAAAAAAGCATATTTGGCTCAACCCATCCATGCTGATATTCATAAGCCTTTTGTCAGGTTTTCCTCATCTAAATCTAACAAAGTGAGCCTCTATATTTTTCTTCCATTTAGTGCTAACCGTCCTCTCCTTAAATGCATATATGCCCTTCACTTCAACTACTTCCCATGGGGAAAATGCTCCATATTTTCATCATTTAAGTAAAGGAATTGCTTCCAAATTTCCTTTTGAAATTTCCTTTTGAATCACTCCACTGAGTGACCTCTTGGTAGGTGTAAAGAAAGCGCTTGCATTTGAGATGGGGTGCAGTACCAAAGAGGCAAAGTCAAAAATTAGAGCATGCTGGAAAATACTTGCATGCAAAACATGCAGAGGGTGTTAAACATTTGGAATTCTCACTGCAAAATTAATTGCTACTCTTAAGATAGGTTTTGTTAACCATATTCATTAAAGGATGTGGGGAAAGCTGAGTGCATGGTGACTAACAACATATAGGTTGAAATCCTACCAAATTGTGCCACAGACTGTAGTGTAGAATAGTAAGATTGAACGAGAACTTACCAGTTCGAAGGTTGATCTTTATTTCATGAGGAGTTGCGGTGAGGGATTTCGTGAAGAACCCGCCGGCACGCATGCGCGACATTCTTCAAAGTAGCGGTGTGGAATCACAGAAACAACAACAGAAATGACTTGGCATAGTAAGATTGAAGAGACTCTAATTACCAGTTGAGTATGATCGAGGGTTGGGAGCGGAGGGCACGAAATCCCTCACCGCAACTCGAACTGGTAAGTTCTCGTTCAATCTTACTATTTCATTTCGGAGTCACGTGAGTGACTTCGTGAAGACTTCAAAGCTCTGTGATTCCACGCCCTGGACCACGTCCATGCTGTCACACACCACTTATGAGGATGGATAGGAGTAATCAACTTTCCAGACTGCTTGTACTGAAAGACAAGAGCAACATTGGTTAACAACAAAAGAAAGCCCCTTATTCGGGGACATCTCCACGTTCTGGACCTGCATTCAGCACGGCCTCCGCGAACTGTAGAGGAGCGGCAACAGATGTATTGTAGAACCGCTGGAAGGTGGCTTCGTTCGCCATCCTACTGTGGCAAGAATATGGTCCATGGGCACCTCCATGACCCTTGCCGCCGACGTTGATGCATGCCCTGGTGGAATGGGATTTGAAGATATTAGTGTCAACACGTGACTTACCCAAGACGATCCTGAGCCACCTGGATATCGTCTGGACCGTCACTCTATGGTGAGGGTTCTCCATTCCTTCAGTTTTCTCGTCACTTTCACAAAGTGACGGATATGGGCGGCTAAACATAGCCGTGCATCAGCGGGGTATGCCAGGAACTTCAGCTGCAGCCCTGTGTACCCAGGTCTATGCTGCTTGAGTAGCTCGTCTATGACGAAGACTACTTTCGCAGGGGTAGAGATCATCCTGTCGATCTGGATTGTGCGGAGTGTCTGTACCCTCTGCGCTGAAGTCAGTGCCAATAACATCACCAGCTTCAGGGTGAGTTTGTCCAGTTCCAGGCCCTCCATGGGCGACCACGTCCTGAGCAGGGTGAGTATTTCCCCGATATCCCAGGCGATATTATAGCGTGGTCTGGGCGGATTCGAATTGAATATTTCCCGCATGAGTCTGGACACCAGCCTGTTGGATCCTACCTTAATATTGAGGTAGAATGACAGCGCACTTGAGGCGCTGTTGATGGCACTGTAGCTCAGGTGGTCATCATGATGCAACCCCGTCAAAATTCCAATACGTCGGTTATGGTTACAGCGTCGTAGGTAATATGGGAGCGGCCGCAGTAGGTTTCCCATTTCCGGATGTGAGAGAGGTATTGCCGCCTGGTGAACTCCCAGCATGACGCTCCGATGGTATCCATGGTTCTAGATGAAATGCCATACCGCAGTAATGGCCTGTGCAGAACCCCCAAGCCAACAAGTTTAGATGACTGTGGCAGGGATGTGGTCCCCCTGAGACAGGGTTTGTACCAATTATGGGCAACCCTCGAAGAGGACCCAAGGTTGACTGATCATATCAAGGACCACCGGATACCATGGCTGCGTGGGCCAGTCGGGTATGATAAGAATGCCCTTTGCAGCATTGGTCTGGATTACCCGCAACACCCGACTGATGAGGCAAAATGGAGGAAAGGCATAGAAACCCATTTCCCTCAGTCCAGCGAGACGCATCCATCGCCATTGCCCCAGGATCGGGTCCCACAAACGTATGTTAGTACCTGATGGTTCAACCGTGACGCAAAGAGGTCGATATCCGGTTCACCAAATTTGGCAGTAATTTTAGCGGATATTTGGAGATTCATCATCCACTGATGTGGTCATAGAATTTGCGTGACCTGATGTCCGCCACTGTATAGAGCTCACCTGGGAAACAGGTAGCTGAAATCCAAATAGTCCGTCGAACACATCAGAGCCAAATTATATTTGTCAATTCATCACATGAAAGTGACCTTGTACCGCCCATATGGGTTAGATATGCCACCGCAGTGGTATTATTCATTTGGAGACGGACATGAGCATCAGTAAGGCTAGAACAAGAAGCTCGAAGTCCGTGAAATGCTCCCAGCATCTCCAAATAGTTTATCCCTTGTGACAACAAGAAGGTAAATTCAAGGTTGTCCCATCTGCCCTCCCAACTGGAGCAGTTGTCCATAGCACCCCGGACATGGGAGCTTGTAAGTCTGTTTGTAAGTATACCATCAGATTGGCCAAATTGATGGGTTTAAGTGAGACATAAATATTGTCAATCCTCCATTGTAACGCAATCTGTGCCGTGCAAGGCAGCTGCATTGGTCTATGGAAATGTCTAGCGTTCAGTTTTAACGCCGAGACCTTGGCGCTCTGCAAATTTGATAATGCAAAGGCCCGTTTTGGGCAGCTGGAAAAAACGCTACAAGCTTGCCAATCACCGTAGTAGTTTGTTGAATTGATGGTATACTGGCCCAGACGAGACCCCAGCATAGTTGGGTGACATCGCCAATCTAGTTAGTTGGTATGGTGGGCCTCACGTGATTGGAATCCACCGTAACCCCAGATACCCTTAACCTGTGAAGGGCAGGACGTTGATTTATCTGGATGGGTAATGAACCCCATTTGCTGAAAAAATTTCCACGGGCTGAAACTGCCAGTTCGGCTGCTTCCCAATAATTAGGATATCACCTAGACAGGCCCACACTACGTGATTTTGTCTCCTAGTGTAGCCAGTCTTGATTGGAGCAATTTAGAAATAATCTAGGGGTGTGTAAGCCCATTTGGCAAAGATCTGTAGAGCCAGAGCTGATCCATCCAGATAAATGGCAAGAACTACCTGTGGCATTTCTGAATGGATACTGAATAGCATGCATCTTTTAATTAATGCATGCCACAAAGCAGCCCCCAGAACCCAAAAACTTAGATGTCTGGAACTTTTCCAGTTTGAAATGGGCATATTCTACAAAAGTATTCAAATGGTGCAAATCAAAAAATAAGTCGACATCCTCCATCCCTCCTTGTGACTGTAAATTTTTCAGCCTAGCCTACTGCCGCTTTTTGCTGGACAGTGTAAATTTCGGATCTGCATATGCTGGGATGGAGGGATGTCACATAGATGAATTCAATCGCATGGCCTTGAATACTTTGTAAGATAAACTCATCAGACGTGATGGGACCGCATGCCCCCGGAAAGAGCCGAGGTTTCCAACCAACATGTGAAGTTCAACATGCAGGGGCATGAAATCCAGACCTCCTTACCGTCATGGTTATCGGCGGCCCTTGAGATGCATGGCCGTATGTGGAGGTGCTGGATTCTGAAAATTGAGGCGGAGCTGGAGTGGAGGCCCTTGCTGGCCTAACGGCAGGGCCTTCCTGGTCGAGAGATGTGACCACATGAGTCCCACCATCGTAGCGTGGTCATCCCGCTCCTGGACCCTCTTGGGGAGGTCTTCCCCGAAAATTTTGATTCTGTTGCAGGAGGAGCTCCAACATCCGCTCCATCCTGGCCAATACGCCCCTCGGCCTTAGAACTCGGGCGGACGGAGTCCTCATGTTCTGCTGAACCGCTGGGGCTTCGTCCATCGGTCCGCACCTCGTCGAGGTGAACCTGGTGCCGGAAGTTGTCGCTGGCAGCCGCTGCAGCGAAGCTGAGCGATTCCCGCACGGGAGGTACACTCAAACGCCTCCTCGGCGGAGCTTGATCCCGCTGCCCTGGAGGGCAAATGCAGCGGGGAGTCGGCACCTGACTTAGCATGGAAACCCGATGCCCGCGTGGGCTTGCCGGCTGCCCACATCATGGACCTTGCCGACGCACGGTCTCGTCCTCCCATCCATGGGGAACTCAGCGACCGTGGCGTATGGGCTCGTTGAAGGGAGGAGCAGTTCGCTGGGCTTTGTGACTGGTTTTAAGGCCTCCGATAGGACCTCCTCCTGGAGCTGATGTTTCTCAGGCTCCTGCGGACGATGGTGAAACCTCCCTGTGCCCACTGGAGCTGGATGCGTCCTCCCGATGATTCTGTTGCAGGAGGAGCTCCAGCAGCCTCGTCATGCGACCAATACGCCCTTCACCCTGAACACTCGGGTGGTCGGAGTCCTCCGGCTCAGAAATATTGCCGGGGCTCCTCTCATCGGCCCGCACCTCGTCGAGGTGATCTCGGTGCCGGTAGTTGTCGCTGCCAGCCGCCGAAGCGAAACCGCGCGATTCCCGCGCGGGAGATGTGTTCAACCGCCTCTGTTTGGCGGGAGCTGAAGCCGCTGCCACGGAGGGCAAATGCGGCAGGGAGTCGGCACCAGCCGTAGCATGGAGACCCGATGCCCGCGCGGGCTTGCCGGCCGCCCACATCGTGGACCTTGCCAACGCATGGTCTCGTCCCCCCCATCCATGGGGGACTCGGCGACCGTGGTGGGACCCTACCCAAATGACCCGTCCCGGCGTCGGAGGTTGGGGGGTCGACACTGCCTCACAGTGGACCTGGGTCCCGCCTGTGAACCAGTCCGCAACTCGGCGGCAGGTAATGCCTTAGCCCCAGAAGGGTTAGGCTGGCGAGCTCCTTCCCTCCCCCTACTCGGAGGGCTGAGGGAGAAGGGCCGTGCAGCAGCACGCGAGCCCTAGCCCAGGTCGCCCAACGAGGCCGTTGGCCACCCCGATATGGAAACAGGGTCTACCTGCTCCTCGAGCACTGGAGCTCCTGCTCCTCGAATCAGCACTGGAGCTCCTGCTCCTCGAATCAGCACTGGAGCTCCTGCTCCTCGAATCAGCACTGGAGCTCCTGCACAGCGGCGGGTCGGGCCCTGTAACAACAGGGCTCCCCGACTTCCACGCCTATTTCCCGGCCACGTACCTGTAGGGAGAGAACACAATACACACCCGCCACAACATGACACCAACTCCTACTGGAGCTCCGGTGTATCGGCGGGTCGGGCCCTGTACCAACAGGGCTCCCCGACTACCACATCTATTTCCCGGCCCGACTCGCAGGTGAGCCGCTGAGGAGGGCTCCGCGATAAGTGGCCGGCGACTCCAATCCACGTTCCTGTAGGGAGAGAACACACTGTCCCCCCCCCCCCAACAGGAAACACCAACTCTAGGGGGCTTAGCCTTACCTGAGTCGGCCCTCTGAAGGGCTGGTCAGGAGCCGTGCTCCCCACCAGCCGTCGGCAGCAATGCGTTGCGACGATATGTCGCGCATGCGTGCCGGCGGGTTCTTCACGAAGTCACTCACGTGACTCCGAAATGAAATTAGACTTGTGTCCCTGCTGCAGCGATAAAATAAGATTAATTGGTCATGTTTTTCATTCTTTAACCTTCATTAATCCAATGAAGTTGTGTTCATTCTATGATGGAGTTGAAGCAGATTTCTTGTTCAAGGCCAGTGCATGTTACTAGGCTGGTGTTTATGCTCCTCCTGAGTTTTCTCTTCATTACATCGGCATGATGGTGCAGCGGTAGAGTTGCTACCTTACAGCACTTACAGCGCCAGAGGCCCAGATTCGATCCCGACTATGGGTGCTGTCTGTACGGAGTTTCTACGTTCTCCCCGTGACTCCGTGGGTTTTCTCTGAGATCTTCCTCCCACACTCCAAAGACGTACAGGTTTGTAGGTTAATAGGCTTGGTATAAATGTAAATTGTCCCTAGTGTGTGTAGAAGAGCATTAGTGTGGGGGGATTGCTGGTCGGTGTGGACTTGGTGGGCCCAAGGGCCCGTTTTGCACTGTAACACTAAACTAAGCGTAAATATTATCAGTATATCCTTTGATCCTCCTTCATTTACTTGGTTTCTCCTTGATGTATCACCTTCTAGTGACAGTGAGCACCCACCACTCTACGGGGACAGGAATTCCTCATTGATTATTAGCATTTATCTTATACTTACATCATTCTTAGTTTTGGTCATCTTAACATCCCTCCAAAACACATACACACGCGTGCTTACACACTTATGTACGTGCATGCATACGCCGCCATTGCCAATGTCGCTATCACTACCAAAGTGAAAATTACATTTTATCAAATTGGCTCATAATTGTACTTTTTTTTTCTGCCGGTGCTCAGATTTCAATGTGATAGCCTACATGTTTTCACTGCAGGGCTTGGTCTCCAGCCATCGTCTGCATCCACTTCAATTTGCCTCTCACCAAGGCTGGGGCTCTGTACCTTCCAACGCAACTGGATCCTTAACTCCCCCATCAGCAGACAGACCGCAGTCAGGGCTGATCGATCACAACATCTCCTCCTCACTGACCATGAAAACAGATGCACCTCAGCCTCCTGCTCTACTCTCTGTACATTCATGTGGGTTTGGCTAAGCACAGCCTCAGTTCCATCTATACATTTGCTGATGATGCCACTGTTGTTGGCTGAATCACAGTTGGTGATGAGTCAGCGTACGGGAGAGAGAAAGTACACCTGGTTGAGTGTGCTGCATCAACAACCTCTTGCTCGACCTCAACAAAACCAACGAACGTCATTGACTTCAGAAAGGGGAAGTCAGGAGACCACGTGCCGGTTTGCACTGGAGGGTTGGCAGTGCAGAGATTTTGTTGCCTCAAATTCCTGGTCATTAACATCTATATGACCTGTCCTGGCCAGCACGTATATGTAATAATGAAGGAGACATGCAGAGGTCATTACTTTCGTAGACGTCTAAAGATATTTTGCATATCATCGATATTCTAACAAACCTCTACCAATGCACTATGGAAAGTGGCCTGACTGGTACGACATTTAAAGTTCAGAGGGAGTTTAGAGCTTAGGGAGATACAGCATAGAAACAGATCCTTCGGCGCACCAAGTCAATGCCAACCATCGATCATCCATACACTAGTTGTATGTTAACCCTTTCATAACCTGCACACTAGGGCCATTTTACAGAAACCAATTAATTTACAAACCGGCACGTCTTTGGAATGTGGGAGGAAACATAAACATAAACAAATAAAACATATAAGCTCTGTGCAGTAATCACCCGTAGTTAGGATCAAACTCGGGTCTCTGGTGCTGTGATGCAGCAGCTGTACCACTATGCTACTGTGCTGCCCCTAATTCCAATGCACTGGAACACAAGAGGCAGCAGGGAGGCTGGTCAACACAGCCTGCCACTTCATGGGCACAGACCTCTGCACAACTGAAAGCATCTACATGAGCTGTTGTCTCAATACAGTTGCATCTAACAGCAAGGATCCCCACCATCCGAACCATACCCTCTTCTCATTGCTACCATCAGGCAGAATGTACCCTTGAAGTCCCACTCATCCAGGTTCAGAATCAGCTTCTCCCCTACAACCATTAGGTTCTTGAACCATGCAGCAGAACCCTAATGCACTACATTAGACCACCACTATATTGCCATGAACTAATGGAGTTTTTGCACTAATGTCTTCTTTTTTTGTACAAACATTTTATTTTCTAAGTCTTGGATAGCTTATGTATAGCTTATGCATTGGTTTGTGCTTTAAGTCTATGTTCCTGCAATACTGCAGCAAACAAGGTTTTCATCATATCTCACTGTACTTGTGCATATGGTAATAACGACATGACTTGGCTTTTTCCCTGCATCTCTGAGCTTCCTATATTGGAATATGGAGACCAGAACATTGCAACATTCCCTGGGTATTTCAACACCACAACAGAGTCCACCTCAGATAAACTGCATCTGTATTTAGTGGCTGAAGGCATTGCCAGATGCATGTTCCATCTACACACTGTGCTGCGTCAACTCATAACCCCAGTGGGAATTCATTAGGGCATAAACCAGGATTCCTTCACTGTACTGAAACTCTGAGTATTCCAGCCGGATATCACTTCTGTGAATTAATAACCTCTGCATATCTTCCCCACACCACAAGTTTGTCAATAGCTACTGTGTTTGGCACATGAATGATGAATATGACCTGAAGGCAATAAGTCATGCATAGAGTTACAGCCCAGCAGATTAAGTTTGAGGTATATTGAGTTTGCTGAAATGGATGCAACTATTCTTACTTTTATAAGAACTCCTCGCACTGCAAGAACAGCCAAAGGAGGGACGAGTGTTCCAGAAAAAGGAGACATAGAAGAGCAGCAAACTGGTGCTTCAACTCACTCCTCTGCAAGTTACTTCAAGATGGCAGCCCTCCTTGTGCCCGTCAGCCCTGAATAAAGGCTCAATAAGCCAATCCAGGAAACCTGTGTGGTCATGTGGTCATAGGTGATAGGAGCAGAAATAGGCCATTTGGCCCATCAAGCCTGCTTCACCTTTCAATCATGGCTGGTCTATCCCTCCCTCCTAACCCTGTTCTCCTGCCTTCTCCCCATAACCTCTGACACCCGTACTAATCAAGAATCTATCTCTCCCTGCCTTAAAAATATCCATTGACTTGGTCTCCACAGCCTTCTGTGGTAAAGAATTCCACAGATCCACCACCCTCTGATCAGTGCTATGAACAGCGGCAACTTTAACCATTATTTTATATATGGTTTATACTGGTAGGAGGGATAGACACAAATTGCTGGAGTAACTCAGTGGGTCAGGCAGCATCTTTGGAGAAAAATAATACATGAAGTTTTGGGCCGGGGGCCTTCTTCAGACGGAAAGTAGGCAGTGGAGGGGTGGGGGGAAAGAGCTGGAGGTGAGGAAAGATCAGCCAGGTCCCGACTTGAAATGTCACCTATCCTTTGTTTCCAACGATGCTGTCTGACCCACTGAGTTACTCCAGCACTTTGTGTCTATCTTTGGTATAAACCAGACCAGCATCTGAAATTGTTTGTTTCTACATGCTGGTAGGAGGCAGGGAGGCACAAAATGCTGGAGTAGCTCAGCAGGACAGACAGCATCTCTGGAGCGATGGAATGGGTGACCTTCAGTTTTGAGACCCTCAGTTGCGTGATGTGAATGATGGAATTAAGGCTCTGGTTCTACGTTCAAACATATTATGAAGTCAGTTTGATCACTTCTCCGAAAAGCCTCATCATTTCAATCCTCCATCTGCTTCATCTTAATGTCCACTAAATATTATAACAACACCATAGAATCATCTATCACAGGAGGGGGCTATTTTGCCTATTGTGCCTTTGTCAGCATTTTGAAAGATCAGTCTAATTACTACCAATCTCATGCTTTTACCCGGAAGCCCTCCAAATTTGTTCCCTTCAGATATAGATCCATTTTCCTTTTTGCCAATTATTATCCAATCTGCTTCCACCACACCTTCAGGCTATGCAATCCACATCCTAATTTGGTGCAAATGAAAAAAATTGCCTCAGGTATAGAAGCTGGGAAGTCATGTTGCAGTTATATAATTTGTTGGTAAGGCCGCATTTAGAGTATTGTGTTCAGTTCTCGGCACCATGTTACTGGAAAGATGTCATCAAGCTGGAAAGGCTACAGAGAAAATTCACGAGGATGTTGCCAGGACTCGAGGGTCTGAGCTATAGGGAGAGGTTGAGCAGGGTAGGACTCTATTCCTTGAAGCACAGGAGGATGGGGGAGAATCTTATAGAGGTGTATAAAGTCATGGGAGGAATCAATCGGGTAGACGTGCTGTCTCTTGCCCAGAATAGGAGAATCAAGGACCAGAGAACAGGTTTAAGGTGAAGGAAGAAAGATTTAATAGGAATCTGAGGGGTAATTTTTTCTACACAAAAGATGGTAGATGTATGGAACGAGCTGCCAGGGGAGGTAGTTGAGGCAGGGACTATTGCAACATATAAAAAATAATTAGACAGGTATACGGATATAATAGGTTTAGAAGGATCTGGACCAAACGTAAGCAGGTGGACTAGTGTAGATGGGACATGTTGGTCCGTAAGGGCATGTTGGGCCAAAGAGCCCGTTTCCATGCTGTATGATTCTGCTATATTCCCTTTGTTGGATCTTTACCCATTCACTTAACCAGTCCATTTGTCTTTGTAGCTTTCCTATGTCTGCTTTACAAATGATGATCCAAATTATCTTTGTGTCAAAAAGATAGCAAGCGCATCTTTGGTGTCTTTATCCAAGTCGCTTATATGAATTATAACAAATTACGGTCACAGTAATGATCCCGCATCACTCATGATTTTTTACCATGCAGAAAAAAGAGCCATTCCAACACCATTGTGCCAGAGCTACTATGCTCCAGACTTTCTGAGTTGACTGTGCCTGAACCCCTCTGTCAGTGGATCACCAACTTCCTGACAGACAGGAAGCAGCATGTGAGGCTGGGAAAGCATATCTCGGAACCGCAAACGCTCAGCATAGGAGCACTGCAAGGCTGCGTACTCTCTCCTCTCCTCTACTCTCTCTACACCAACGACTGCACCTCCGCAGACACTTCTGTCAAGCTTCTCAAGTTTGCGGACGACACCACCCTGATTGGACTGATCCAGGATGGGGATGAATCTGTCAACAGGAAGTGTCACAGCTGGCATCCAGGTGCCATTGCAACAACCTAGAGCTCAATGCTCTTAAGACGGTGGAATTGATTGTTGACTTTAGGAGAGCTCCCCCTCCCCTCACCCCACTCACCATCAACAGTCACATTTGTGGAGTACTTTAAGTTCCTGGGAATCATCATCTCCAAGGACCTTAAGTGGGGGGCTACCATCGACTCCACAGTCAAAAAGACACAACATAGGATGTACTTCTTACGGCAGCTGAGGAAGCACAATCCGCCACAGGCAATGATGGTCCAATTCTACACAGCCATCATAGAGTCTGTCTCACCTTCTCCATCATGGTCTGGTTTGGCTCAGCCACCAAGCACGACACCTGGAGGCTGCGGCGAATCGTCCGAACAGCAGAGAAGGTTATTGGCTGCAACCTTATCTCCATTGATGAACTGTACACTGCAAGGACCAGGAAGCGAGTGGGCAAGATCATCTCTGACCCCTCTCACCCTGGCCACAAACTCTTTGAATCACTTGCCTCTGGAAGGTGACTCCGGATTATCAAAGCTGCCACAGCCAGACATAAAAACAGTTTTTATCTACGATTAGCTGCTCTACTCAACAGCCAAAAATCTGTAGCCTCCCTTTGATCTGGTATTTTGTTGGTTCGCATGATTGATCAATGGTGTTTAATCATTAATGTTTTATTATTATTAATGTTTAGTGTTTTCTGAGTTTATTGTTGGACCTCAACAATAAACCTCTGTGGACTATCATTAGCTGCACTAATAACTTTTGGGGGGGTTTTGTACTAAAAAAACAGTATTGCAGTTATTAATTTATTTTGTTTCATTATCTATCATTTATGTTCTTTGCTTTACTGATCTGCTATGCTGCTGCAAGTAAGAATTACACAGTTTTGTTGTTTTGCACACATGACAATGAAACACTCTTGACTCTAGACTCTCGTTACTTCATCAAGGAACTGCATATATAAATATAGAAACCTAGAACATAGAAAAAATAGGTGCAGGAGTAGGCCATTCAGCCCTTCGAGCCAGCACGTAATTCAATATGATCATGGCTGATCATCTAAAATCAGTACCCCATTCCTGCTTTTCCCCCATATCCCTTGTTTCCTTTAGCCCCAAGAGCTAAGTCTTACTCTCTCTTGAAAACATTCAGTGAATTGGCCTCCACTGCCTTCTATGGCAGAGAATTCCACAGATTCACAACTCTCTGGTTGAAGAAGTTTTTCCTCATCTCAATCCTAAATGGCCTATCCCTTAACCGTGACCCCTGGTTCTGGACTCCCCCAACATCGGGAACATTTTTCCTGCATCTAGCCTCTCCAATCCTTTAAGAATTTTATGGTTCTACTCGACTAAGTGGGACCCGTTGGGTCCCTGTCACATGAGAGGCCTGGTCCCCCAATGCAACCCTTTCCCTAATGCAATATTCCACCACTTACCCGTTCCCTCAACCCAATACATTCCCCAAACACAATATTCCACCACTCACTCAAGTTAATTCTGGCCAAATTGGAGATGCCAGGACACTAAAATTGAGTAAAGGCTTCTGGGCTGCTAGGCCATTTGGTCATTTTAAATGTGCCGTCTGCAGAAAGGGACAAGCTGCAGAATGGTGTCAGCTTGTCTGGAGCCCAGATAAGAGTTGCAGGAACAAAATGAACATCTGCAGGTTTTTACAATTAGGTATAAATTGCATGGAACGGATTGGGTGAATGCAAACCAGACATACACATTGTAAATATTGTTGCAAAGCTTTACTTTGCTAGATGTTGATTGGGTTAAGTGTTGAGCCTTGTCTGGGTTTCTTGAATATCCAGGTACATGTTGCATAATTCATCTCTGTTAACTTGCATCTAGAAACTTCATCAGATACAATGTATTTGTCACTGTATTATTGGGTTGAGGAAATGTCTATCATGTACTGTGTTAATCAATATCTGTTATTGGACTGTATAGAGACCACCCCCATGTGGTTTGGCCCCTCAAGGCTCGGGGACCTATAAAAGGCCGCTCCCACGAGGTCATGTGTCGATCTTCTGGTAGAACGCTTAGGACTGCGTGACCTTCTGGAGTGTCTCTGCTTGCACAAGGCTAGGAGGGCTTGGCCAGGCAGATACAAGGATCGAAACCGCGGTGGTTAGGTATAATAGCGGGAACCGTTATTGTGTTTTTCCAAAATAAAGTTTAGATGAGCAAGTGCTTGACTCAGTATTTTATTCTGAAAATAGACTGGGGGGAGGCTTAGAACAAGCTATTTAAATTGGGAGCTTGTCCGGTATCTCAACTGACCCCAAAATACAAGTTTGCGATCAAGGGTGTTGACCTGTTTCAATCGCAAGTGCAGAAATCGGGCCCACTGTGTGGTTTTCGCATTGATTTTCGGCACTTCGCTAGTCGGAGTGGATCGATCATTCGCGGGCTTGGGAAAGGGTCCCAACAAGATCAAAGAACAGATTCTAGCAAGCACGAGGTGGTGGATAGCACTCCTTTGGGTTAGGGGCCGATAAAACAGGGCAAGGAGTGGCCCAAAAATGTGGTCATAGTTGGCAGGCTGCAGCTGCTTTAATGAGAGCCTGATGTGCTTCAAGGGCAAGGGGTGGCCCACTGTCCCAGATTTGGTATCCAATTGGTGGGATAGTGAAATACAAGTCTGGTTTACATGCGAAGCGGTGACGCATTTGACCTGTAGTTGCTGGGAGCGCTAATTGGAAAGATGCGTTCTGAAAATCGGCATCGACTGCCAGCGCGAAGAGGCTAGGCGCTGACCCCCAGTGCCAAGCAAAGAGGTGTGTCTGTATGAAGCTATCTGAGTTCATCCCTGAAGTGACGGATGATGAATCTCATAAAGGCACTGGGCTCAGTGGCTAGAGTATAGATTTTCTGGGAATACTCTAGTCCATTCAAGATTTCATTGGGCAATTTGAATTAGAGAGCCTGCGTATGTAGAAGGATAGGCACCAAAACTAGTGGTCCGAGAACGAGTCTAGATTTGCAGAATCAAATTTCCAAATACAGAATTTCACGTTGAAGTTCTGCCCGTACGGTAGAATTTGAATTCTGTGTAGATAGAACTTTGAAGTTTGTGCATGTTTGAGATTGATTCCGATAGTGGCTGATCAACAGTGAATGGTTACCCTCTGATCGATTGTTGATTAGTACCTGATAGCAAAGAGTAACAGAGAGACAGGAGCTTGGTTTACTTGGCGAAAAGTACCCGGATGCGAGGGGTACCCCTAATTCTGTAGAACTTAGAGAGGAGGGATAGAGGTCCCCCTATAGAAGTCCAGTCTTAGCAGGGGAAATTAACATTTAGGAGGAAAAGTAGTCCATTTAAGGAGTAGTACCCCTCAGCAACCCTAGGAAAGGGAAACATCTTCGGTATCAGAGGGAGAGGTTCACTGATTGATAACCGTAACGCGGTATAGAGATAGAGCGTTTGAAAACTGTGCGCTAGCGTGTTAAATTATTATTGTAAATTGTAAAAATCCAGCATTGTCTTTTTTAGCATCTTTAGTGGATCTGAATTGTATAAATACTTTGTGTATGTAAAAAGATTTAATTTGCAGACCGCTACTTGTATTGTCTGTGTGAGTGCTTAAGGATTTTTCGGTGTTTCAATCGATAATTGAAGTAAAAGTGCGTTAAATTGAATATTTGTATTTGTTTAAATCGGGATTGTAGTATTGTTAGAATTACTTAATTAGAAAGTAATTTTAGAATAATTGAAGAGGAGCGATTGAGTGGGTGATTGAATAATGGTTGGGAGAAATTGAAGGAACAATTGAGTGAGAGGTGTGAATCTGATAGATGTTAGTCATTGTCTGGGAGCGATTCCAGTGACCTTGGAGTCTGAAAGGAAGGAGCGAGTATTGAATAGGTGTGAGTGTCTGTAATTTTATTTTATATTGTGTCTATTGTGAAGAAAAATGGGGAATGTCTCAGAGAAGGATCTATCAAATATACCCGAAAGCCCGATAAGAATCATTTGTGAGAAACTTCCGCATGAAGCAGAAAGATTAAGAGGATTATCTGGGACATTAAATAGCATTTCGAGGAACGAACTTTGGCCAATAGGTGGACTAAAATCTGTAGTAGGAATAACCTACATAGAGACAATTGTTAGATGATATGGAAACAGTGAAGAAGGCAACAAGCTTATTGAAATATGGAGAATGTTCTTCACTGAAAGAAAAATAAATAAAGAGATTATTCTGCTTTCTACTTTAAGAACTGCAGCGTTCAAGTTAGGAATTAGAATGGAAAAAGAGAGAACTGGTCCTTCTCTGGACATTCAGGAACAGGGAAAGGAAGATAGTGGAAGCCGACAGCTGGAGCAGGAGCAGGAGCAGGAGAGAACACCAGCTTTTAAAAGAGAAATTACTAAGATGGCTCGTAAAGGGGAGGTGCTGACTAAAATCAAACATATTAAATTTAATAAGAGTGCTGTGGTATCTGTGGACCTCGAAAATTCTGCCCCAATATAAGCAAGGGTGGGCAGAATTTTTCGGAGTGGAGCCACAGCATTCCTCACAGCACTCTCATGTTCTCAGTTCAAATACACCATGCGCAGCTTGCGAGCAGGGCGCTCGGGAGGACTCAGCAGTATATTCGACTCCACCTACTAAATTCAAATCCAAAGTGGAAAAATCAGGAAAGGACTCTCTAGCTCCTATGATTGCTCCACCAGCGGAGGATAGTATGGGGGGATCAAGGAGCTAGAGGGAAGGTTCCACCGAAGTGGGTACCAAAATTAATTAGGAAAACAAGTGGGAAAGTTAAAGAATCATTCCTAAAGCACAGTGATTCTGATAGCTTTTCTGAGGGTGAGACAGCAGGAGGATATGATGTAGCATCCTGACATCGATAGTATTATTAGGTCGTAGCAAATTCCCGACGGTGTGGGTATAGAACGGATTCCCCGTAGGCAACTCACTACTCCACCTTTAAAATTTGATCCCGCAGTAGGTGTAAATGATCCCCGGGCCACAGACGTCCACATTTCAATGCAACCTGGTTCGATGGCAGCTAAATCCTTTCAGAGACCCTTACTAAGAATCCAGAAATGGGAAATAACTTTGAAGGAAGATAAGGGGGAGGAGGATCTTAAAGCGTGGATAGACATGCCATTCGGAGAGCCGACTTTCCCTTGGTGTGGTTGGAGAGGGTATAGAGCTGTTAGATTTGATCAATGCTACAACTGTGGGGAATCAGGACATTTGAAAGTGCTAAAGCAAGCTGCATTAGCGCTAGTATGGGTGTTGTGCACTGAAGGGGCTGGTTTACAGAGGGCTAGTATGGACATTGTGGGCCAAATGGATTATTGGGCTGGCAGCTCAGTCACTGAAGCCTGTTGTGCTGGCAGCTCACTCACTCACGGCTGGTGGGCTCGCAGTTGACTCACGGCTATCCTTGAAATTCCATTTCAAGCAGGGTACAAGGGCACCAAATTGAAGTGCGGTTTCATACCATTTCAAGCAGGGTGCAAGGCCACAAAAGACAGCGAATCGTGACCTCTCCCTTCCCCATCTTGCAGAGACTGAGCCACGCCCACACTTCCGGGTTTTATAGTCCCCCCTCCCACAAGAAGGGGCTTGGCCTTCATGGCGTGATTGACAGGTGAGAGAATCTCAACATTTTTTAAACACCAATAACTTTTCTATTTTTAATCGATGGGAAAAATCCTAGGCACCTGATGAGCGGAGGGGGACTCTGAGTAAGATGGCCAAAAATCACAGCCATACGTGATAGTGTTTTTTTCTAAAATCAATATAAAGCGCAAACAGGAAGTGGTCAAGATTAGACTTTTAATTATATAGAAGGCAAGTCAGCTTTAATTAGGCAAGGCAGCTCTAATTTGGCAAGGCAGCTCTAATTCGGCAAGGCAGCTCTAATTAGGCAAGGCAGCTCTAATTAGGAAAGGCAGTTCTAATTAGGCAAGGCAGCTCTAATTTGGCAAGGCAGCTCTAATTAGGAAAGGCAGTTCTAATTAGGCAAGGCAGCTCTAATTAGGCAAGGGATCTTGCTTTAGCACTTTCAAAACCAAAGGCAAGGCAGCTCACCTTTGCACTTTCAAAACCAAAGGCAAGGCAGCTTGGTTTAGCACTTTCAAAACTAAAGGCAAGGCAGCATGCTTTAGCACTTTCAAAACCAAAGGCAAGGCAGCTCGCTTTAGCATTTTCAAAACCAATGGCAAGGCAGCTCGCTTTAGCATTTTCAAAACCAAAGGCAAGGCAGCTTGGTTTCAAACCAAAACACACTTTTTCTGAGTAAGATGGCCAAAAATCACAGCTGTAAGTGGCAGCATTTTTAAAAAAAAAATCAATATACAGAACAACAGGAAGTGGTCAAGATCAGACTTTTAGTAATATAGATAGATAGATAAGATCCTCTCTTATCCTAAATGCCAGTGAATACAAGCCTAGTCGACCCATTCTTTCATCATATGTCAGTTCCGCCACCCAGGAAATTATCCTGGTGAACCTATGCTGCACATATACAAAAATATGGCAGCTGATTTTTTTTGTAACCATAGGCTTTCGATTATGCAACCTTTCATCTTATTCATTCCAAATGGGCTTTCGCAGCAACTCTGCTGGGAGGCCCTTGAGAAGGTATCACAATCGCAGAGCTATCGAACGAACATCAAAAGCACAACCAAAACACTTTCCCCTTAGATCTATAAAAAAACACGGCAGATCAATAACATATTGTATAGGGTTTAACAGTCTCCCAAAGCACATTGAGTCTCCAGGCACAAGTTCTTTTCAAATGTGTTGCTCCAGTAAAATGTCAAAGATTTTTCAGTTACATCAGTTTCTTTTTGGCTTCGATGCTTTTCCCTTGAGCCTCGTTGCCTCCAGTTACTTCAGCAGTAATCAAACCGCCAGGTGGGAGGATGGAAGTGGTTAGAAGCTGGATGGATTTTGTGAGGTGTTCCGATGAAGTCTGTGGATGTATGTTAGACATATAAGGAGTGGCTTTGACCAGGCCTTGGCTTTGTACTGAGTCGGCCATATTGTCTGCTTCCAACATCTAGCAATCTTTGGCTCATTTCCTCATTTGGGACCTTGAAATTGGTGACACAAGTAGAGAGAGCGGGAAGGAAAGTGGATGGTGTGCTTGCCTTCATAGATTGGGACATTGGATATAAGAGTCTGGAAGTCATGTTGCAGCTTTATAAGGCTTGTGGTTGTGTGTAGTATTGGTCATTCCATTACTGGAAGGATATGCAGGCTTCGGAGAGGGTGCAGAAATAGTTTACCAGAGTGCTGCCTGCATTAGAAGACATTAGCTATAAGGAGAGATTGGACAAACAATTGTTTTCTCTGGATCAACGGAAGCTAAGGAGAGTCATGATGGAAGTATATAAAATTATGAGAGGCATAGATAGGGGAGACAGTCTGAACCTTTTTTCCAGGGTAGAAACGGGTATAAAAGACTACAGGGCATAGCTTTAAGGTCAGAGCGGCAAAGATTAAAGGGATGCGTGAGGCAAGTTTTTTCACACAGAGAATGGTGGGAGCTTAGAACACTCTGCCAGGGGCTGGTGAAAGTAGATACAATAGTGGCATTTTAGAGGCGTTTAGATAGGTATATTTATATGCAGGGTATCGGCAAATCAATATGGATCATATGCAGGCAGAAGGGATTAGTTTAACTTGACATTGTGTTCGGCACAGATATAATGAGACAAAGCCTTGTTTCTGCGCTATACTGTTCTGTATTCTTTGCATCAACTTCTAATCCCTTTATCCATTGGTTTTCGATCCCTTGCCCTCTCCTGTTTCTAGCCTACAGGCTGTCCTTACATTTTTATTGCACCTCCCAATGCTCTTTACAGTGATAGAAAAAGACACAAAGTGCTGGAGTAACTCGATGGGTCAGGCAGCATTTCTGTATAGGTGACGTTTCGGGTCGGGCCCTTCTTCAGTCTGATGGTAGAGGACGGGAAAAAGCTGGAAGTGAGGTGGGGGCGGGATGATGCTTGGCAAGTGATAGGTGGTTACCGGTGAGATGGGTTTTTCATTGGTATATGCTCGGACAAAGTCCAGAGATGAAGTAAAGAGTGAGTGAGATAGGAAGAAGCATGAAATGTGAAGCTAGAGGAAGGGAAGGAGATATAAGGACTGTGGGGAGAGGGGAAGGAAAGGCTGGATAGTTGGAGAAATGGGTGCATATTCAGGCGAGGCACAGGGAAGAGGAGGTGCAAAATAAGAGGAGGGGGTTGTTTGTTAACTACCTAACATTGAAGCATTCAATATTCCTACCATTGGGTTGTGAGCTACCCCTGCAGAATATCACATGCTGTTCCTTCAGTTTGCATGTGGCCTCACTCTGGCAATGGAGGAGGCTCATTCTGGCAATGGGCACCTCATTTTCTGCTTGGCCAGCTTGCAACACAGTGGTATGAATGTTAAATTCTCCAATTTTAGGTTGCTAACCAACAAACAACAATTCCCCTTCCCCCCGTCCCTTTTCCCCCTCACTTCCCTCTACCCCACTTGGGTGCGCACTCATTTCTCCCACAATCCCACCCACCTCGAACCAGACTACGGTTGATGTCTGTACGGAGTTTGTACATTCTCCCCGTGACCTGCATGGGTTTTCTCCGGGATCTCTGGTTTACTCCCACACTCCAAAGACATACAAGTTTGTAGGTTAACTGGCTTGGTATAATTGTAAATTGTCCCTGGTGTGTGTAGCATAATGTAAGTGTGCAGGGATCGCTCCCCGCACACTTAGTGTGGACTCAGTGGGCCGAAGGGCCTGTTTCCATGCTGTATCTCAAAACTCTATCCCTTCGTCTGGCTTTACATTTCACGCCTCTTCTTTCCTTATCCCCTTATATCACTACCTTTTGTCTTTTCATTTCTGGCCTTTGCAGAACCATAAACCTCCCTCACCTGTACTCACCTGCTACTAGCCGGGCTTTGACCTGCCCTCACCTCTCTTCCAGCTTTCTCTCCACACCGACAATCAGTCTGAAGAAGAGACTCAACCCGAAAAATGCTGCTTATTTGTGTTCCCCAAAGATGCTGCATGACCAGCCGAGTTACTCCAGCACTTTGCATCTTTTTTGTAAAACCAGCATCTGCAGTTTCTTGTGACTACTCTTTACAGCGAATAAGGCATCATCTTTACAATAAATGTAGAACTCATAAGCCCTCAATCTTCACAGAGCAAAGAAACGCATGCAACAAAACATGTTGAAAGTTAACAGTGAAGCCTTTGATATTGTAAGGATGTCGCAAAGCAATTTACAGACAATTAAATACATTTTACAATCTTTTATCATCAGAGAACTTTGGCGCACCCTGATGTTATGAAAAGAGCAATATATATCCTTGATTATTCTTTAGTCAGCATTTGCAGGGAAAGCACAGAAGTGACAGATAGACGTGTAAGGAGGACCTGCAGGTGCTTGTTTAAACAGAAGATAGACACATAATGCTGGAGTAACTTAGCAGGTCAGGCAGTATCTCTGGAGAAAAGGAGTAGGTGACGTTTTAAGTCGGGTGGATAGTGACAGGTGGATACTGACTGCATGCTAGTGATAAAAAGGAACAGTGACATGTTGGCAAAGCAGCTTCTTGAAGACCATGAGGACTGCTGTTTGCACCATTTGAAATGTAGGAGCTTGAGGACATAATAGGGAGCAGGTGTAGGTCACTCGGCCCCTCAAGCCTGCCCTGCAATTCAATACGATCGCCGCTGATCTTCCCCAGGCCTCTTCCCCGCTTTTGTTCCAGTTCCCCTTAGTCATCAGTCCCCTAGATATTCAACATTTTCTTCCTCTTTAAATATATCCAATGATCCGTCCTCGATAAGCCTCCAGGCAGAGCTTCCAAGGGATTCACCACCCTCTGCAAGAAGAAGTTCCTGCAGACTTCAGTTTTAAATGTTTTAATTGTCTGCCCACGAATCATATATCTGCCACAGGAGGCAACTTCCACACAGCAAGCTTCCCCTAAAGTATTGTTGTACTGAGTAGAATTTAGATAAAAACAGAAAATGTTGGAAAAACGTAGCAGGTCAAGCTGCACCTGTGGAAAGAGGAACCGTTATGGGCCTGTCCCACTTAGGCGATTTTTCAGGCGGCTGCTGGCCACTGTCAAGTTGCCGACAGTCGCCTGAAAAAACGGCATCTGGAACGGCCACTGTCGGAATGGAACACACTCACACACACACAAACACATTGCTTCCTTCACCAGCCCGTTATGCAGGCAGGGGACAGGGCAAGCGGGGAGAGTGCATTCACACGGTGCAAAGTGCAGGTGATACAGACACACACCGCGATGAACAGGAAGGTTGGCGCTGTAATTAAGACTGCTAAAGCACAATGTACGGCAAGTCCTTTAAAAGAGGGGGGTAGCGGGGGGGGGGGGGGGAGAGGGGAGAGAAGGGGGGAGAAGGAGGGAGAAGGAGTGTAGACAACTTTTAGGGAGCCACGGATAAATGGCAGTGAAACTCGGCAGACATTTAACATTACCAGAATCCTTGGTTCTGAAAACTACTGCTTTTGTTTTTTTTCCCAATGAGCCAATGAAATTCACCGGTCAGCACCAGCAACAACCTATGAGAACCTTCGACCTCCTGGTGACCCACCTACGGCATGAGAATTCTTGCTACTTGACAGTAGCCGGCAGTCACCTGAAAAATTGCCGAAGTGCCCATTAATGTTTTGCAATGGTTGTTGAACGGTTAATAAACCGTTTGCAGCCATTTGCAAATTAACTTTTATGCAATGTTTGTTCAACAGGAGTGTGTCCTTTGCTCTTTAAAAAACAAAAGGATCATATAAGCTCTCTCAACACTACACTATGTGGGAACTTGTAACCACAAATCTCTGACTCAGAGATCAAACATCTTCTGAAAGCTCAATTGTCGAATTGTAACCCTTCTCATTCCACACTGACTTGGAAAAACAGTGAATGAGCAACTTAACAGATCACGAACGAGAGCAGAGGACAATGAAAAAACTGAGAAGGTCAGTCGGAGTCTGTGGACAATCACTCTAACTAGTGATTCCGTTGCAATGTGCTCCCTTTTTCTTCTGTGACTGCTCAAAGAAGCTCAAATCCAACCCCCAACAGCTCTGGTGAATTGTGGGAAGAGAGGCAAAGTGCAGAGCACAACTCGTGACACCATCGAGTGTGTGACTGACCTCAGGAAAGTGTCAACTACACTAGGGTGAACTATGCAGCAATGATTTCACGCTGAATTGTTGTGCGTCGAGACACATCAATGGCGTAACTAGCTTATCTTTGTGATTTGTGCTTGAAAATGGCTGCTGACTGGTCCAATTTCTAGGCAAATCAACCTTAGCTTGAAAATTCCATTGATTCACAGTCTCAACTGTGTTTTGTTCATGCAATTTCAGATTTTCATTACCTTTCAAGTTTACTGTATTCATGAATACGGGCACCAACACAGGGAGCTAGCAATACAATCATGCTGCTTCAAACAAATAATACCCGAGCAGTTTTATATGTATTTCTGAGTACCTCACTTCCCATGAAGAGTTTCATCTCTTCTTTCCTCTGCAGTGTTTTAATTTTGTCTAATCTAAATCTTCCCTGAATGACGGCAACCGGAGGTTCACATGCAGAATGCGTTTGCAGTGAGAATCTTAACCTCTCCAGCCTGAAAAAGAACAGTTCGTGTTCACTCTCAGAGCAATCAGATTTTCCCAACCCCCTGTCTTCTTACACTTCATAAGTTCATGTGATAGAAGCTGAATTAGGCCATTCGGCCCATCAAGTCTACTCCACCATTTAATCATGGTTGATCTATCTCTCCCTCCTAACCCCAGTCTTCTGCCTTCTCCCCATAACCCCTGACACCCGTACTAATCAAGAATCTATCTATTTCTGCCTTAAAAATATTCATTGACTTGGCCTCCACAGCCTACTGAATTCCACAAATTCACCACCCTCTGACTAAAGAAATTATTCGCCATCTGCTTCCTAAAAGAATTTCCTTTAATTCTGAGGCTATGACCTCTGGTCCTAGACTCCCCCACTAGCGGAAACATCCACTCCACATCCTCTCCACGCTGTGTTACCTCAAGACCCACACTCAGTTTGTGTCCTCCTTGAGATCTGATACCCTCTATGAACTTTACTAAACCGGCTGAAGATCACTGCCATCTTCTCCTGTTGAGATCAGGGTTGCAATGACTTGCCGATTCCTCGATGACTTTAGCCACGTCATTCTGCTACTCATTGCATAAGGGAAACCCCCAAACTTCATACTCGAGGAGAAATGATTGAATCTATTTTTTCTACAGGGCTGGAAAGTGTGGTATCCTTGCCTGCTGCCGCGAAAGCATGGCTGATGTACAAGAAGGTTCTGTTGCCCCCTTTCCCCAGGTACATACTGTACCTCCAGCAGTCACCTATCCAGGTCCCTCAGATCCCCTCCTCAGAGCACTCTCCCATCCCACCTTCCACTGTCGCAACGTCCAATTTATTTCTTGGCAGCAGTCTCCCACAGTGGGATGAGTACTAATTGCTACATGGTAAGTCCCACTAGGAACTGCCCACAGTACTCTCACCTTCTGTGAAACATTGTGATGACAACTGAGAGAAACAGCAACACACCAACGAGGAAGGCTGTGCAACATGGTCAGTTTCAGCCTGACGTTGGATAGGGAGGCCCAAGCACACACTTCACATTTGAAGTTCTTGTTTAGACTTAGAGATATAGCCTGGAAACAGGCCCTTTGGCCCACCGGGTCCACGCCAACTAATGATCAGCCACACACTATCTATGTTATCCCAGTTTCGCATCCTACACAATTTACAGAAGCCAACTTACCTACAAGCCTACACAACTTTGGAATGTGGGGGGAAACAGGCGCATCCGGAGAAAACGCACGCGGTCACAGGGAGAACGTGCAAATTCCACACAGACAGCACCTGTGGTCAGGATTGAATCAGGCTCTCTGGTGCTGTGGGCATTAACTCTATTGCTGTGCCATCGTGCTGCCCTTTGCTCTAGTGCATTGTATGCTCTTTCACAAGCGATGTTAGTGTGACATTTTAATCCCAGCCTCAGAAGGTTTCTCTTTCACGGATAGACATTGGTGGCATTTCTGAAATTGAATAATGCTACCCCATTAATTCAACAAAACTGGTTTTAAATCTCATATGTACCAACACCAGGAGATAAAAAGGTGATAAATTACACCATGTGTAACAGGACTGATATTGCACCTTATGTTGCAGCATTAGTCTTGGTATTAGACCTTTCTGCCCAGCCACCCACATTGATGTTTACAGCAGGGTGTGTTCCCCAAACCTAATCCCTACTCAGCTGTGAATCTTTCCATCTCATATAAATGCCCTGAACCAGCCTCTTGCATAAGTGAGCTCACCAATTCCTGAGTTTAAATGTTTCTCCCGAACTTTCTGTGACTATTCTGTGTTTACTGTATAACACTGGCATCGGAAACCAGCACAGCACTCAGGGTATGGAGACTTTGTTAATCTGAAGAAGGGCCCCGAATGATACCCAGACTTTTTCTCCAGAGATGCTGCCTGATCTGCTGAGTTACTCCAGCATCTTTGAGAGGGCCTAGGTTTGGATTACATTCACGGGCACAATGGGCAGCACAGTGGTGCAGCTGGTAGAGCTGCTGCCTCGCAGCGCCAGAGACCAGGGTTCGTTCCGACCTCGAATGCTGTCTGTGTGGAGTTTGCATGCGGGTTCCTTTGACCACGTGGGTTTCCTCTGGGTGCTCCGGATTCCTCCCACACCCCAAAGACCTGCAGGTTTGCGGGCTAATTGGCCTCTGTAAATTGCCCCTAGTGGGTAGGGAGTGGATGAGAAAGTGGGATAACACAGAACTAGTATGAACAGGTAGACACAAAATGCCAGAGTAACTCAGGCAACATCTTTGGAGAAAAGGAATAGGTAACGTTTCGGGTCGAGACCCTTCTTCAGGCAGGAACAGGTGATTGATGGTTGCAATGGACGCAATGGGATGAATTGCCTGTCTCCATGCAGTATCTTTCAACCAATTAACCAGGAATCTCCAATCTATTACAATTAACTGGTGTGTGAAAAGTAGGGAGTCTATTTCCTGACGTTTCATATTGAGCATTTCCAGCAGGATGTGTGATGTGGAGTTGCAGTCCCAGATTGTGCTTTACATCCCAGCTCCTCTCCAGTTTTCTCTGTTACTTCTGAGCAAGAGGAGCCTCTGCCTCTATCAAATGTTCCTGCACCCCTTCAGCTGGAATTAGTTATGATTCCTTGAAGAAAAGAAGCTGGGATCACTGCTTGTGGAGGGAGGAACAATGTTCTTTATGTATGACATCCTATCCAAACTCTTCATAATATTCATTACCAATTGTTCTCGTCTGACTTATCACGGGTTGGGCAGGAACAGGCCCTTCAGCCCACCATGTTTGTGTTGACCATGATGCGAATATACACTATTTTGTTTTTGATTGTTTGAAAGATCTATTGAACTACTGCGGCACATGGGCACCAGATGCCTGCGTTCGATCCTGACTACGGGTGCCGTCTGTATAGAGTCTGCACTGTAATCACGTGCATTTTCTCCTGGTGCTCCGGTTTCCTCACACACTCCAAAGACATGCGGGCTTGTGGGTTAATTGGTTTCTGTAAATTGCCCCTGGTGTGAAGGATGGAACTAGTGTATGGGTGATCGAAGGTCGGAGTGAACTCAATGGGCTAAAGGGCCTGTTTCCATGCTGTATTTCTAAACTAAACTAAATTAAACTACTGCCGTCATTACCAGTACTCTCACTCCCCCCATATCACCTCTATTCCAATCTCACTGTCTTTACTTCACCAATAATTAATCTACATTCAACAGTTTGGGCCTCGCTTTTCTGCTATTCTCTCCCTAAACTCTTCCAGATTCCTTGTCTCCTTTAAAGCCTGTATTAAATCTGCCTCTGTGAATGAGTTTTAGACTATTGCTAGTTCATCCAGATTTGGATTAGGTTTTAAGACACGTAAATGGTGCTATATAAATCTAAATTATTGGAAACTCATTCTCTTCTTGCGGCATTTGGTTCACCAATCCCTCATTCCAGATTCTCTGGAATTACTGGGTTTCTCTGTATAAAGCAAAATCTTGCATTTGTTAAGCCTCAGGGCATCTCATATCCCTCTGCAGCTGATGCAGTAATGTTGGAAATAGGGCAGGCAATATGTAGCAATGTTACAAAATTTTGAGATTTAAAAAATTAAGTCTGCAATTTATCCCATCAGATAAAGCATAAAAAGAAGTTTAATTTGACACCTAATTTACTTTCATATCTTCAGTATTAAGAAAGTTATGGCCATTTTCATACTCGGAAATTAGCATCTTGCTCCCCATTGCCTTTTAATTGACTTAACTCAAAAGCTGTGATCTGGAAAAGTTAAAAGCCCATACTTTCTTCAAAATTAAGAGAACTCAATGAAATTTTCAGTTATTATAGATTGAAGCATTCTGAAACAAATATTAAACAATCTTACTTGGATTACCTGCAATTAAAGCATATAATTAGTTAGTTATCTAATTGTAGCTAATTACAAAATTCAATGAGTAGATCTAAACACCTATCCATTTCTTAAGAAAATAAAAACTTTTTTTAATTGCCTAAGTGTCCAAATAACATTCACACAATAATCCACAATATAACATAATTTTTAAATCTCATTTTCATGAATTTCTGGGCCAAATGGAAGGAATTTAGTGTTTGATTCCTGTAAATTAATGGCCATTTAAATCAACTAGCGAGTGGGTTTTAGTGGAATGCGGTGGATTAGAACGTTGCGGTTAGCGGTGAAGTCAGGAGCAAAAATACTGTTTGTTCATAGATTTTTTGGGACCCCATTTCGCAACATGAAAATATTATTAAAGCCTCCCGAAAAACCAACTTTTAATATAAAAATAAACTATTTACCTTTTTCTCTCTCCTACGGAAAATCCTTCCGGTTGTCGGCGCTCACGGCTTTTGAAGGTGATTTTTAAATTACTCTAGTTAATAAATAATTTAGAGTAATTTAAAAATACCTTCATTGATGAAATGTCGGAGCGATTTTTCTTCCGCAACAAAATCGCCCGACATTCATCGATTTTCCAGGTCTGGTGAAAAACGGCACTTTAAGCCCGCCCCCCTTTGAAAGGCGCCAATGTCGCGCACACGGGGAGCGGCAGAACTGCAGCGCCACTAAAGGTAAGTTTTGCAACATACCTACAATATGTCCGTTGTTGATGATGGGTTGCTGACGTCCGCTATTGCCGATCGCCTGCCATGATCGCGTGAAGGGGGGTAAAATTTAACTTAAGGCCGGGATGGAAGAACTGCGGCGTAAGGGATGGTTAAACCTGTGGGAATTCACAGGCCTGGGAGCCGCAGAGCCTCCCGGCCCCAGGCCCGGTGCACCAGGGACGGACCTAGTACTCACGCCACCTTCATGCCACTCGCTCTCTCCGCTCCCACAACCAAAAGCTCACCGCGAGGCGCCAGTTCTTTATTAAATGGTGGAAGCTGGGGGTGGGGGGGGGGGGGGGGGGGAGGGAACCTCGGTTCACTATAATCAAAATCGGTCCGTTATTGTGAGCGTTAACTATTAGTATCTGGTTACCTAGGATAACTGATAATTTATTACATATTTACTTGTTGTGTTGTTGCGTTAATGTGCCTACAGAGCTGCAGCCAGTAAGAATAGCATTGCTTGGGTCTCGGTGCACGCGACAATTAAGCACACATGACTCGTGATGGGTTATGGGGACAATTACAGGGAGAATGAGAATGGTTTGTGAATTCCGACAACTCCTTTACTCTCTCTACACCGATGACTGCACCTCTGTCAAGCTTCTCAAGTTTGCGGATGACACAACCCTGATTGGACTGATCCAGGATGGGGAGGAATCTACCTACAGACAGGAAGTGGCACAATTGACGTCCTGGTGCCATCACAACACCCTGGAGCTCAATGCTCTTAAGACAGTGGAATTGATTGCAGACTTTAGGAGAGTTTCTCCTCCCCTCCCCCCCCCCCCCCCCCCCCAGTTATTTAAGTTCCTTGGAACCATCATCTGCAGGGACCTTAAAATGGGAGGCCACCATCAACTCCACAGTCACAAAAGGCCCAACAGAGGAAGTACTTCCTGCGGCAGCTGGGACGACACAATTTGCCACAGGCAATGATGGTCCAGTTTTACACTACCATCATAGAGTCTGTCTTCACCTTCACCAACATGGTCTGGTTTGGCTCAGCCGCCAAGCACGACAACCGGAGGCTGCAACGCATCGTTCGATCAGCCGAGAAGGTTATTGGCTGCAACTTTCCCTCTATTGACCAACTGTACACTGCAAGGGCCAGGAAGTGAGCGGGTAAGATCATCTCTGACCCCTCTGACCCTGTCCATAAACTCTTTGAATCACTTCGCTCTGTAAGGCGACTCCGGATTGTCAAAGCCTCCACAGCCAGTCATAAAAACAGCTTTTTTTCCACGAGCAGTTGCTCTACTCAACAGCCAAAAGTCTGTAGCCTCCTTTTGGTCTGGTATTTTATTTTATTCTTCGCGTGTTTAAATTATAATGTTTGATTTTACATATCTACTTATTGTTATTCTTGCGAGCAAAGCACCAAGGCAAATTCCTTGTATGCATACATACTTTGCTAACAAAATGTATTTCAATTCAAGTGTTGCATTTTGGTAAAGTTAAACCAGGGCAGGACTTACACAGTGAATGGTAGGGCCTTGGGGAATGTTGGACACAGTTCCCTTTCAGCGGCGACACAGCTGAGAGGCAGGAAGGCGTTGGGCATGCTCTTCATTGGTCAGAGTACTGACTACAAGAGTCAGGAGGTCATGTTCCAAGGCATTGCTGAGATGGCACTCGGAGTATTGCGTGCAGTTCTGGATGCCTCGCTACAGGAGGCATGTCAGATGGTCATACGGTCATAAGTGATAGGAGTAGAATTAGGCCATTTGGCCCATCAAGCCTACTCTGCCATTCAATCATGGTTGATCAATCTCTCCCTCCTTACCCCATTCTCCTGCCTTCTCCCCATAACCTCTGACACCCGTACAAATCAATAATCTAGTTATCTCTGCCTTAAAAATATCCACTGACATGGCCTCCACAGCCTTCTGTGGCAAAGGATTCTACAGATTCACCACCCTCTGACTAAATACATTTCTCCTCACCTCCTACCTAAAAGAACATCCTTTAATTCTGAGGCTGTGACACTTGCAAAGTGTGCAGAAAAGATTGGCAAGGATGTTACTGGGACAGGAGAGCTTGAGTTATAAGAAGAGACTGGATTAGCTGGGGCTTTCTCTGAGGAGGTGGAGGGTTGACATTATCAAGGTATATAAAATCATGAGGGGTATAGATAGGGTGAATGGTCATGATCTTATTCCCAGGGGATGGAAGTTTAAAATTGGAGGCACGAGTTAAAGGTGAGAGGGGAAATATATAACAGAGACCCGAGGCATTTTTTTTGCACTAGTCTTTTCTTGCACTAGTCTCATGTTTGCAAGCGTTTTTTCTTTCAGAAACAATATGTTTCATTTACATGCAACATTGCATAATTTATGTTTCTGGACGTTTGAGTCTATGTGCCTTTGGTGCTGCTGCAGGGGAAATTTTCATTGTACCTGTTCCTCACTGTACATGTGTATGTGGTAGTGAACTCAACTTGACTTGACTATGACTCTATGACAGACTTGTGGAGTCAGACCTGAACACAAAGCCCCCTGACACAGAAGGCGAGCTGCTGCCGACTGATTAACAACTGACACTTTAAGTTGCCGATTTGAAGAATTTGATTTTTCTGAATTGTTTAATAGTTCAAACCTGCCACAAACCTTCATCTTAAAATGTCACTTTTTTTTATTTCTTCAAATCTATCATTTTTTTAATTACATAGAAGGAGGCTGCTTTGCCCATTGGATTCAAGCCAGCTCCCAGAACAAAGCCACCAGACATATTCCCCCATTTCCCTCCTTCTGACCTATTCTCGCTTGGATGTTCATCAACTTGCCCTGCATTTTCTGCCTTCTACCTACACGAACGAGGATAACTGACAGCAGCTAACTATCTTCCGCCATTTCCTTGGGATGTGGGACAAGTGCGGAATACCAGGAGAAAATTCACGTGGTCACAGGGAGAACAGGTACCCTGACCCCCTGCCCTGTGCCCTACCTGGACTCGCTCTTCTCCCCTCCCACTTCCACCTCTATTCCTTCCTCCAGACTCACAATTTGCAACTCCTCAATCCTTTTGTCTCACGACTTCTGCCTTTTCGTCTTTGGCCCATCAGGCCACCGCAATGAAGACCCGGCGGGTCGCCCATGAGCACGCCTGGCAGCAGGCCTGCTTCGTCGCCATGAAGAAGGACTCGGTGGGCTGTTGCCTGCAGGGGGAAGCTCTGAATCCGCCAAGCTCGGCCCTGAAGACCGGAGAGTCGAGGAGTAGGCAGCCACTGGTGACAACGGAGGTGAGGAGTGGGCTGGTGGGAGAGGGACTGGGGTAATGCCTCCAGCACCTTCAAGGTCAGCTGCAGGAGACGCCTCCAGGTCAGTGGCAGTCGGGCAAGGAGATGGGCTTCACTTTGAGGGCAGTCGGTCGAAGGTGATGGAGCAAGAAGCAGCTTGGGGCGTACCTGGGGTTACCTGCATCTGGGGCACTCCAGTAAATCCAGCACGTAGACCAGACTTTGGAGGTTAGACCAGACTTTGGAGACTATGCAAAAATAATTTCACAGTGTAATGCACATGTGACAATAACGAATCATAAAGAACTATTGAACCCTCTGCCTAACAAAAATCCCCCTCACCTGTATCAACCTATTGCCGACCAGGTTTCATCCTGTCATTCCTCTTTTCCAGCTTTCTTCCCCCCTAACTAACAATCAGTCTGAAGAAGGGCCCCAACCCAAGAGAAAGTTAGATTTGGCTAAGGAATCAAGGGATATGGGGAAAAAACTGGAATGGGGCACTGATTTCAGATGATCACCCATGATCATATTGAATGGCCTACTCCTGCACCTATTTTTCTATGTTTCTATGAAACATCACCTATCCATGTTCTCCAGAGATGGTGCCTGACCCGCTGAGTTGCACCAGCACTTTGTGTCTTTTATTTTTACAAGCAAAGTATCCTGAGATCCATAAGCACTGTGCACAAACGCTCAGGAAGTTGGCTACAAAACAGAGAATTGTGTGTAGGGTTGCACAAAGAATGGGAACTGATGTCCCATTTTCACCGCTGCACAGTTTTACTCACAAATGTAATGATTTTGACACCGGATATAGCACCACAATTTCAAACTCCGCAGATGGCATCCAATTGTAAATTGTATTTGGTACAAGGGTGGATTCAAGAATAAAGACTTTGCAGAACAAGCGTATGGTTAGAAATTGGAAATGTACAGTGCGGATTCATGTTTATTGATATACATCAGTGCGAAGAACAGAAAGACCACAGATATTTGTATCATAGGAATCTGAAGGAGGTAGATCAGCAACGGGGAAAACATGAAGTGCTGGAGGAGCTCAGTGGGTCAGGCAGCATCAGTGGAAGGAATGAACAGACAACATTTCGGGTTGGTACCCTTCTATAAACTGAGGAAAGCGTCCAACAGAAAATGTCGTCTGTCCATTCCCTCCACAGATGTTGCTGGACCCGCTGATTTACTCCAGCACTTTGTATTTTCCTCAGGATTCCAGTATCTGCATTTTCTTGTGTCTCCAGGTCAGCAAAGGAAGCTGGCTGTACATCTGTAGAACACTGAAAGTTGTAACATGCCTCAAAGAAGTCCATGCACGGCACAGAAATATTCCATCCAACCTGTGACCTGCGCAGGTTTTATGCATCACGTAAATATCTGTGTCCAGCGATAGCTGAGAATCAGGACTTTACAACCATAAGGTGCAATTGAGGCAAATGGAGTTATCTGAAGGGGGAAAAGGACATACAGTGATGTGAACAGAAGTGCTGGAAGTACTCAACAGATTAGGCAGCCCCCCACTGGAGGGAGAAACAGAGTAAATATTTCAAGACCTATCTGAACACTGCTGGAGTTCTGAAATACTAGAAACGCTCAGCGGGTCAGGTAGTGTCTGTGAAAAGAGAAATAATTAACGATTCAGGTGTAAGAACCTTATCCAAACCTGCACATTCTCATAGCCGATGACTAAACTGAAACATTAACCCCGTTTCTCCCTCCACAGCCTGTCCTGCTGAATGTTCCTGTCTTAGTTTAGTTTAGTTTAGATTAGTTTAGAGATACAGCACAGAAACAGGCCCTTTGGCCCACTGAGTCTGCACCAACCACGATCCCCGCACATTAACACTATCCTACACACACTGGGGACAATTTAAACTTATACCAGGCTAATTAACCCACAAACCTGTTCATCTTTGGAGTGTGGGAGGAAACTAGAAATCGAATAGCTCACAGAACACCCAAGTGGTCACAGGGAGAATGTACAAGCTCCATATAGACAGCACCCGTGGTCGGGATCGAATCCAGGTCTCTGGTGCTACAAGTGCTGCAAGGCAGCAACTCTACCACTGCGCCACTGTGCTGTTCTGTCTATATTTCATTTTTCCAGCACATGCGTTACTTAGCTTCTGTACAAGCTTTTACCGGCAGAGTGAAGAAGGTGTTTATGTGAAGCATAAACACTAGGATAGGTCACAAATTGGATGGAATATTTCTGTGCTGTGGTCCTGGTCAGTAAAAGGGCTCTAATCTGACGCACATAAATTAAGGCCAGTCACATGTTTAGTGATTGTTGTTAACAGTTCCAGGAGCCTGAAAATCATAAGTGTGCCAATCTTTAGAGATGTCCGACTCCACTTTCCCCAGTCATTCTGTAGACTGCATTTCTTTAGACTCTACTTTAGGCATTAGCTTTTGGAGATACAGCATAGAAACAGGCCCCTCAGCCCACCGAATGAGCGGACACTAGCACCATCTCACACACCAGGAACAATTTACAATTTTACCAAATCCAATTAACCTTCAAACCTGCATGTCGTTGGAGTGTGGGAGGAAACCCGAGCACCTGGAGAAAACCAACATGATCACAGGGAGAACGTACAAACTCTATACAGACAGTTCCAGTAGTCAGGATCTCTAGCGCTGTAAGGCAGCAACTCTACCACTATGCCACTGTGCTGCCCTCCACTGCATCACCCGCTCGAGAAGGTGAATGTAAGAAATGGATTCAAAGGGACAGATTGGGTTTAAACAGTGTTACGCTTTAGTGGCTGAAGATCAATAGATCACATGCAGACAGGAACACATGTAGCACAACGAATAAATCTGCTGCGTCACAGCTCCAGCAATCCAGATCTCCGGCGCTACACGCTCTCTCTGTATGTTCACCCTGCGATCATGTGGGTTTCCTCCTGGTGTTCTGGTTTCCATTATGTTGTTCCACCTTTCCTGCCTAATGGGCCTGTCCCACTTAGACGATTTTTTGGCCAATTACAGATGACTGCTGCAACATTTTCAACATGTTGACCATTTTTCAGCGACAGTGCGACAATATTTGCTGTCATAGGTTGACGTAGGTTTTGTCGTAGGTTGACGTAGGTGCTGTCACAGGGTGTTGCCAGGTGTCGTAGGTGAACTCCATTAAAATGAGTCCCTGGCAGTCACCTAAAAAGTCGCCTAAGTGGGACAGGGTCATTAGGAAGGAAACTCCAGCTTCTCTATGCATTGTTTTTAGTGGCATTGAAGACTTTGGGTTTCTTCGCACAAATATTGTGGTTATTAAATTATTGACATTTTCTGTTTATTATATGTAATCTATTGCATTGTGTTTTAAGGCCTGTTGCAGGTAAAAATTTCATTGTTCCATTGTCGGTAGGTATGACAAGTAGATACTCTTGACTTAATTCTCTTGATCTATTCCTCTACCAATCTCGCCTACAACCTCTTCACTCTGTATTCCCATCAACTCTCCCCAGTTTCTCCCACTCACCTACACCCGGGGCAAGTTACCACGGGCAATTAACCTATCATCCTACAAGCCTTTGGGTTGTGGGAGGAAACAGAAGCACCCGGAGGAAACCCACGCAGCCATAGAGAGGACAAACTAACTCCGCACACTCAATGCTGGAGGTCAGGGTCGAACTCAGGTCACTGGAGCCGTGAGCCTTATAGCTGCACCACGGTGTGCTGCCCTTCCGAGCCACCCGCTTGAGTATTGAGGCAGCACACTCTACAGTGCCATCAGACATCCCGGTCCTGTCGTATGGTTGGGAGCTTTATAATGAGCGCAAAGCTTCCCATTAAACAGGCCTAGACTGCAGGATATGTTAAAGCAAGGCCACCCGTGGGTTTTATCAAGACCAAGTTGTCAGTCTATGATGGTTCACCAAGGGGGTTTCAACTGCAAATTAAACATTAGCGAAATCTGGAAAACTGTAGTTAACAGTGAATATATTTCTTTGCAAGATGTTCACCACAGGACACGCAAGTGGGGGATCTGCTCTCAGCCACGGAACTGTGAACATTGGCAGAGTCGAGGCAAGGCTGACAGGCTGGGGCTGTTTACTCTGCAGAGTGAATTTGACAAAGGTCCCAACCATCTCAATGTGTTTCATGTAGTCTGACCCCCAGCACCCAGTACACCCCTTCCCATGGCTAAATTGGTGAAGCAGAACTGAAGTGTTCTGGGCCTGGCTGAGGGATTAATGGGCCGAGCCAAACCCGCCCAACATGTTTTTCTTGCAACCTGTGGGAGACTGCATGGATCTGATGGCCATGTGCATACGCCAGGATGGGCATGAGTTTTCTCCCTTGCACCAAGCCTCTGGGCTACCTCTGTTTACAGCAAGATGGGAATAAATTTGGGTGGCACGGTGGCGCAGTGGTAGAGTTGCTGCCTTACAATGCCAGGGACCCAGGTTCGATCCTGACTGCAGATGCTGTCAGGGCCGGATTTAGATGAAGCTGTTCCGCTTGTGAGACCCCTCCCAATCCCTCACCCCCACGACTGGAGGAAGATGGTCCACCAGATTGACACCGATATGCAGCCGAGCGTGGCCAATGAGATAAGGGGCTGGAAAGCTGCATTATTTATTTATTTATTTATTGCCAGTGCTAGTGTCGAGTTATTGGCTTAAATCACTATTATTCCGTAATGGAGGGCAAGTAAAATTACTGAAGGGTTGTTTAGAGACTACAGTGCATTGCAACAGCATTTGTAAGAAAGGCTGATGACAGTGTCAAAAATATTATACACCTTGCAGGGCTCTCACTTAATTTTTTTTCTCTATTGTCAGCCAGGCAACCTTGGCAGCTTTTTAAGTTGCTAAATGACAGTTTAGGTGGTCATTTAAGACAGCTTGCATGACCAGTCGGAATTATGCTCAATGAAGCATTCACATATTATTTCTGCATCAAAAAAATAGTAGTTTCCACCCCAGCGGTATGAACATTGGCTTCTCTAATTTCACGTAGCCCTTGCTTTCTCCCTCCTTCCCCTCCCATTCCCAGCTCTCCCACAGCCTACTGTCTCCGCCTCTTCCTTTGTTTTTCGTGTCCCCCCCCCAACATCATTCTGAAGAAGCGTCTCGACCCGAAACGTCATCTATTCCTTAGCTCCATAGATGCTGCCTTACCTGCTGATTTTCTCCAGCTCTTTTGTCTACCAATGGGATCCCACCACTGACCACATCTTCCCATCTCCTCCCCTGTTGGCTTTCCGCAGAGACCACTCCCTCTGTAACTCCCTGGTCAATTCATCTCATTCCACCCCCTTTCCTTGCACTCTCCCTTGTAACTGCAGGAAATGCTACACTTGTCACTTTACCTCCCCCCTTGACTCCATTCAAGGACCCAAACAGTCTTTCCAGGTGCGGCAGGGGTTCACCTGCACCTCCTCCAACCTCATCTATTTCATCCACTGCTCTAGGTGTCAGCTGCTCTACATCGGTGAGACCAAGCATAGGCTTGCCGATCGCTTCGCCCAACACCTCCGCTCGGTCAGTAATAACCAACCTGATCTCCCGGTGGCTCAGCACTTCAACTCTCCCTCCCATTCCAAATCTGACCTTTCTGTCCTGGGCCTCTTCCATGGCCAGAGTGAGGCCCACCGTAAATTGGAGGTAGTCCATGCTTTCTCCTCCCCTTCCCAGCTCTCCCTCAGCCCACTGTCTCTGCCTCTTCCTTTCTTCTTCCTGTCCCTCCCACCCTCACATCAGTCTGAAGAAGGGTCTCTGCCCGAAACATCGCCTATTTCCTTCGCTCCATAGATGCTACCTCACCCGCTGAATTTCTCCAGCATTTTTGTCTACCCATTCACACAAGTCCTGTTATCCCACTTTCCTCATCCACTCCCTGCACATTAGGAGCAATTTTACAGAGACAGGGAGAATGTGCAAATTCAACACAGACAGTGCCCGAGGACAGGATCGAACACAGATCTCTGGCGTGTGAGGCAGCAAGTCTACCAGCTGGGCCACTATATTTTGTTTTCCAACAGACAAAAAATTATACGTTGATAACTTTGGTTAGTAAAAAAATGTAAATATCCATTTTCAGTTTTAAATGTCCAAATGACGCTATGTTCCCCTTTAAGGCCCTGTCTCACGGTGCGAGTCCACCCAAGAGTGACCCCAAGTGAAAGAAAAAAAACGGACTCGTGGTTATGCACGAGATTCAAAATTTATGGTCAAGTGTTTAACCGAGTTCCCACGGGTATGTTTTTATACGATGTTCCAAGGTACTCTCCCGAGTTACCAAGTTCCTCTCCCGTTACACTTGAGCCAACCGTGAATGAAGGTATGTTTTAATAAAGCAACAATGTTAAAGAGAACATCTCCATCCTGCGGCTTTGAGTTAAAGATAGAATTCAGCGCGGCTGCATCTATTAATATGACCTACAGAGGGAAAATGCGCATCAGATTGCTGGGAGACGGAGCTCAGGGTTCGCCTCCTGAGCTGCTTTGGTGCCCAGGCGTGAGGGAGGTTGGGGAGGGTGGGGGCGTCATTAATCTGTCTGGGGTGACAAGGCTCTTGGGTTAGGAGTGGTGTGCAAGGGAGTGGTGTGCAAGGGAGGCTTAATTCTCTCCGATCTCTCTGAAGCCCCGGACGAGAACAAAGGAAACCTATCTTGCCAGCGCGTACAAGCCTGTTGTATATAAGGGTCTCAACCCGAAACGTCACCTGTCTCCTTTACTCCTTCACTCCTTAGATGCTGCTGCACCCGCTGAGTTTTTCCAGCCTTTTGTGTACCCCCGTTGTATATAACTTTGCTGCTGACGCGCACACCCACTCTCTCTCCCTTTCTCTCTCTTTCTCTGCTCTCTCTCACTGCAGCTTAGAGCCCAACCTCACCATCCTATAGTGGTAACATTCACATCGGGTCCCCTCCACACCCACACCCCCTCTCTCCGACACACAACCCCCCACAAGGCAACAGGCAGCGTGAGAGACAGAGAGTTTGTAGGGTGTTGGTTTTGTATAAGGATTTATTATTAAATTATTAGCCAAGATCAGATTTACTTATTTTAAACAAAGTTTGGAGCGCTTGACAATACTTTTTTTTTCTCTTTGCGCTCGTTTTCAGAAAGGGTTCAGACCCCGCTTGGCTCGTTGCCCCCTTTGAACCAAGCCCTGCGAGAGGGAGGGAGGGAGGGAGGGAGGGAGGGAGGGAGGGAGGGAGGGAGGGAGGGAACGTACAACGTACCTCGGTGTACCAACACCGTACCTCGGTGACTGCCAATCACCCCCCCCGGACACTTATTGTTATTTATTCAAATCATTTGCTGTGTCGCTCTTCCAGGGAGATGCTAAATGCATTTCGTTGTCTCTGTACTGTACACTGACAATGACAATTAAAATTGAATCTGAATCTGAATCTGAATCTGAGGGAAGGTGTGAGTGAACAAGAGCGCCGAGCAGGAGAGGGAAATAGCGGGGGGTGGGGTGGAGGAGAAATAGGAAAGAAGTTAATTGTTCAGATCAGAAACCTGTAGGCTGGGAGCCATAATGGTGAAGAGCACACCCAGTTCTTCTGAGGAGTGCATAAGAGACATCGATCCGAAGCAATGTTCCTCTAGAACTATAACTGAAACCGTGTCCACATTACCTCCTCTTGGCCGGACCGCAACACCAAATCTACGTGTCAGGAAAATCCATTGATTCATCTCCATGGTTTTTATAGCTAATTTTCCAATAAATAACTGCAGTAATCACCCCCCGAAAGGGTAGGATAGGGCTGAAGCCCAGTGTTTAGATGTTGGAATGTTTTTTTTTTTATCATTCTAATAGAATGATTTTCCACTCCTGTGGTAATTAAACTTTTTTTTCACTCCTAGTTTTTTTAACATATTTTTAGGATATACATTATATATAAAATTGTACACATGGGAAAATAAGACGAAAATGACCAAAAAACAAAGAATATTTAGTCTAGGGTGAATTAAATTTTGTGATTAAGACTCGAGAGTGAATGGCACTGAAATAATTTAAAGAGTTCCCACGGTAGACTCACGAATCACTAAGTTAAACGCACGGGCCCTACGTTCTTACAACGAGTCTAAATGTTTCAATTTTAAACTTGAACACTAAATTTGACTCGTGGAAAAAGTCAAACATGTTTGACTTTTTTCACGAGTTCACAAGTTTCACAGGTACCTGCCGTTAGCGCCACGAGTGGACAAGTTGATCGCGCGAGGTCCGACGTTTCGGCTACGTTGGCTGTACGTGATCACCACGAGTGAAAACTCGGGGTCACTCGTGGGCCAACTCGCAACGTGAGACAGGGGTTTTACAGCTAATGTGTTTTAATTCAGTTCAAGACTATGGGGCAGTACATTGGCCATAAAGTTGCTGCCTAAAAATGCCAGAGACCCGGAATTGATCCTGAATATGGGTGCTGTCTGTATGGAGTTTGCTCCTTTTCCCTTTGATGGCATGGGTTTTCTCCGGGTGCTCTTGTTTCCTTCCACATTCCAAAGGTGTGCAGGAACCTTTTTCAGACACAACCCAAAATGTAATATTTTCCTTTTGTTCAGAGATTCTGTCTGACCTGTTGAGTTACTCCAGCTTTTTGTGTCTATCTTCAGTTTAAACCAGCATCTGCAGTTCCTTCCTACACACATGACACTACACGATAGAACTTTATTAATTCCAGGAGGGAAAATGATTGTGTGGGGATATATATATTATGTGTGTGTATATATATTATACACACACACACAGACGGAGAGGGTTGGGGAGAGGGGGGGAGGAGAAGGGGGCAGGAAACGGGGGAGGAGGGGGGAGGAGGGGGGAAGAGAGGGGGGAGGAGGGGGAGAGAGAGAGAGGTGGGGGAGAGAGAGAAAGAGAGAGGTGGGGGAGAGAAAGAGAGAGAGGGGGAGAGAGAGGTGGGGGCGAGAGAGGTGGGGGAGTGAGAGAGAGGTGGGGGAGAGAGAGAGAGGTGGAGGAGAGAGAGAGGGAGAGAGAGAGAGGTGGGGGAGAGAGAGAAAGAGAGGTGGGGGAGAGAGAGGAGGGGAGAGAGAGGAGGGGAGAGAGCGAGGGGGGTCACAAGGTTTTTATCAAAGGACTTGCGAGCGGCGCGGCTGGCAGCGCATTGAGTTTGCAGCGGGAGGGATGGAGAGGCGCGACTTGACTTGCTGTGCGGAGTTTCCCAGATGGAGCAATGGCCGCCATGGTGGCCTTCTCATCGCGTGCCCCACATGACGATAACGGCTGCCATCGCCACCATGTTCTACCATCGGGCGGAGGATAAGGAAAGGATTCAGAAGCAAGCTGGTGGCCTCCGGTGACCAGCTGTAACCTGCTGTGACCTCTGGTGACCTCCCAATGTGCCTAACACTTGTTCTTTCTGCGCATCTGTACGGGGGTATGGGTTGGAGCGGGCGGGCGTGGGAGTCCAGCTGCGGGAGGCATACTTGAGCTGGGCGTGGGCAGCAGGGGGGTGGGGCCAGGATGCAGGTGGACCTCGATTGGTGGGCATGTGGGCATTGTGACGTCAGCAGCTCAAGCAGCAATTTAATTTTTTTTTAAGTGAGTTTTGTGAACAATTTTATTCAAAATCTGGGGAAATAATTGACCAAGGAGTGGATCTCTGAACTCATAAAATAAATCTGTACCGAAATTGTAAAAATCTCCGAGTTTTTGCGTCTGGTTTTCGAGAAGATATGTTTCAAAGGCAAAATGCCGTACACCCACACACACACAAAGTTTTAAAAGTACATAGATAGATATAGATATAGTTATATATTCATATATAAACATACACCATTTTGTTTTCTCGTTTATAACATTGTTCACAGAGTACTACGTTTACATATTCTGTTGTGCTGCTGCAAGTAAGGATTTCATTGTTCTAACGGGGACGTGAGAGAATGAAACACTCCTGACTCTTGAATTACTCCGCTAATGTGTGGGATAGAAATAGTGTACGGGTGATCGGTGGTCAGTGTGGACTCGGTGGGCCGAAGGGTCTGTTTCCACGCTGTATCTTTAAACTAAAGTAAAAACACTAAAACCAGAGGGAGTCTAAACAAGGGTCTTTACCCGAAACGTCACCCAATTTTTTTAATCCCGAGTTGCTGGCTGCTCCATGGAGTTCCCCCGCACAATTAAAGCATGGCATAGTCTTCACCCCACCATAGTTACCCAACCGGACGCAACTAAATTTAAGGTACCGCTTTTTTCCCCAAGAACTCTTTTTTGCATAAGTCCAAGTCAATAGTCAAGAGAGTTTTATTGTCATGTGTCCCAGATAGGACAATGAAATTCTTGCTTGCTGCAGATCAACAGAATATGTAAATATAATACAGAACAGGAGATGAAAGCTCAGTGTGTTTACATTCCATAGACCATATATATATACACAATAATTAAACAGATAAAATGCAATAGGTTGTTATTGTTGAGCCCTCCACCACCTCCAGTTTAATATTTATGGAGGACCAGGAAACCAGAAGCAAGAGTTACTCCAGAGAGTTACTCCAGATCCAGGGTCAGGGAGTGATTCTGCATTGGTTTGCAGCGGTCACATCGAGGCGGCCAGGTCTCCCACAATTCAAAGCGAGGGAGAAAGTGACCAGCGCCAACCAGTTGCCATGGCAGTGCGCATGCGCAGGGTGGCCGATGATGTGCTGGCCGTGATTGTGTGCATGTGCAGGGGGAAGGATGTGCTGGCAGTAGCAGTGCGTATGTGCAAGGCGGCCTGCCGTGCCAGCAGATGATGTGCAAGCAGAGAGCGGAGCCCGATGACCCGGACATGGATACGGATGGCGGGCAAACACAGAGTAACAGAAAGAGAGAGATAGAGATAGAGAGGGGGGCCCACCCAGAGTTGAACGGCAGGTGTCCTGCCTTGGCCGGACGCCGCCTAGATTTCGAGGCCCTCGGCCTCAGCCTATGAAGCCTAGTGGTAAATCCGGCTCTGCAAGGCCCCCCTACATCTCGAGGCCCTAAACTTAAGCTAATCAAGCTTATACGTAAATCCGGCCCTGGATGCTGTCTGTACGGAGTTTGATCGTTCTCCCCGTGACCGTGCCAGTTTCCTCCAGGTGCTCCAGTTTCCTCTCACACTCCAAAGACATACAGAGGTTTGTAGGTTAATTAGCTTTGGTAAAACTGTAAATTGTCCCTAGTGTGTCGGGTAATTCTAGTGTACAAGCTCTTGTGAGTCTGTCTACATTTTAATGAAGTATGAAATGTGCGCATGTTTAATAACCCACTCGACATTGTTACATTGTGAAGTGACATGTATCTTTGTAAAGGAAGTTCCCCCTGGATTCAAACAACAGGCTGAGGAAAGAAAGGTGCTGGTGCCAATTATAAGTGTCCACCTTGACTTTGAACAGCTCGCTTACTTACATTTTCATAACATCAAGCCAGCTTCGACCACCCAGTTAATTGTCAGGTCACTTTGGCAAAGGGCCAATGCTGGGGATGGCTTGCTTCAGTTAAAAACTGCACACTGCATAATACCAGCTTGAGCACCTTAAAGAGAAGCTGCTGTGGTGGCAACAAACACTTCACAATTGATTTTCCGCTTCCATTCGGTCACCACAGTCATTAATATATGTGCATGTTGTGAATGATTTTCTAGGCCACAATCACTGAGACTTTAGAGATACAGCGTGGAAACAGGGTCTTCGGCCCACCGAGACCGTGCCAACCAGCAATCCCCATGCACTAACTCTATCCTACACACTAGGGGCAATTTTCCAATTTTACTGAAGGCAATAAATCTACAAGCCTGCACGTCTTTGGAGTGTGGGAAGAAACCGGAGCACCCGGATAAAACCCAGGGGATCACAGGGGAATGTAAAACTCCGCACAGCCAGCATCTGTAGTCAGGACGGAACCCGGGTCTCTGGCGCTGTAAGGCAACAACTCTACCACTGCTTCACTGTGCCGCCTGTTAAAGTCAAACTCAACCTATGCTGGGATTTGAACTCATTGTTCAGGATCTTTAGGTAAGGCCTCTAGATCCTTAATGTAATGGTTTAACCACTGTGGTGCATTTCCCATTCCTATGTTCTCTTTGAACAAATACATTTACAATACTGGAACGGGCCCTTCAGCTCACAATGTCTGTGCCAACCATGATGCCAATTTAATTTGTTATTCATGTGCTTGTCAAAATGCCTCTTAAATGTTGCTATCCTATATGCTTTCAGCACTTCCTCTGGCAACTCGTTCCAGGCACCTACTACCCACAGTGTAAAAATAACTTACCTCATAAATCTTTAAACCTTCTCCCTCTCACTTTAAAGCTACATCCTCCAGTTTTTAACATATCTGGAGAAAAAAAAGACTAGTTACCCGTCTACTTTTAACCGACGTTCCAGAAAAAACAATCCAAGTTTGTCCAAGCTCACCTTCTACTTAATAGTACCTAATCAGGCAGCAATCTTTGTTTCATCACAGCATACTGAGACCTCTCCTTATAACATCTCTTCTGTCTTACTCGCTTCAGCGGTTACAAGTCCCTCTCAGTTTATGAATACCTGAGGATAGACACAATAAGCTGGAGTAACTCAGCAGGACAGGCGGCATTTCTGGAGAGAAGGAATGGGTGATGTTTTGGGTGGACGCCCTTCTTCAGACTGATGTCAGTGGAGTGGGTGGTACATTGATAAGGAAGTGTATAGATAAGGAAGTGTGAGGTGTGAGAGCAGGACAAAGGGAATGAGATCAAGGAACCTGTAGAATAGATCATTGTTAGTTGGGAGAAGGTAACAACAGAGCAAACCAGAGATAATATGTAGTTGGCGAATTGGGAAAGGGAAGGGGATGGGGAGAGAGGGAAAGTAAGGGCTACTTGAAGTTAGAGAAGACAATGTTCATACCGCTGGGGTGTAAGCTGCTCAAGCGAAATATGAGGTAGCCCTTACTTTCCCTCTCTCTCCATCCCCTCCCCTTCCCAGTTCCACGACAACATATGAGCAAGGGTCTGGGAGACTGCTATAGTGGATTTGCTGCATGAAGGTGGACATCCTCCTGCTGTGTACAAACTCATTCAGCAGTTGCATTTCCAACCTGGGAGTGATTTGATTAACAAGTAGTTCACAGGCACAGATCCTTGCCTTAATCTGGGTGCGACCCGTGTAAGCAGCCACCCCACACATTCCCCACCTCCCTCACCACATCCTATCATCCACCTTTCAGTTCAGGTTTGCTGAGAAATGCATGACCAGATGCAGGGATGGAGAGGGGATATAGCCGGTGTGAAGAGATGGGTGGTGGTAGGCAGAATCACGTGAGGAGGGGGTGGTGGACAGATGGAGTCAAGTAGTGGGAGGGAGAGTTTGAAGCCAGGACACGATGGCTGTTGGGCAATACGGAGAGATGGTTGAGGAGGTAAAACAACAGGGGAAGATGGAGCCAGGTGGCAGGATGGAAGCATGGAGAGATAGGGAGGGAATGGAAGATGATGTGGAACATGATCCTGCAGATGCTGGAATCTGCTTAAGGAATGGGATATGTGGAGGAAGGAACTGCAGTCGACACAAAAGAGAGATACAAAAGTTGGAGTAACTCAGCGGGACAGGCAGTATCTCTGGAGAAAAGGAATAGGTGACCTTTCGGGTTGAGATCCTTCTTCAGACTCTGACTTCAGTCCTGAATAGTCACCCATTGCTTTTCTCCAGAGATGCTGCCTGACCCGCTGAGTTACTCCAGTATTTTGTGTCTACATTAAGTGATAGTTGGAAGCAGATAACTAAAGGATGATGAGCGGAATGAATGAGCCGAGGCATGGTTTAGAGGAACCAGAAGGTGTAGTGTATGGGGAACAGGCTGATGGAGCCTGGGTATTTGATAGGGAGGGGATGCCAGTCTTTGCCCCAACACCGCCTCTATTTACAGCTCTCTCTCCCCAACTCCAACAATCTGAAGAAGGGTCTCCACCCGAAAAGTCGTCTGTCCATTCCCTTTTACAAATGTTGCCCGACCTATTATAATACTCCAAGTTTTTGCTTTTGTTCTCAAAACTCCAGCATCCGCTGTTTCTTGTATACTCATGTGTACACTCTTTCTATCTGCCAGTTTAAATCAGGGAGGGATCTCCCGATGCCAAATTAAGTGAGAGTGTATCTATCAGTTTAGCATGAGATATTTTCTGCGTTACCCGGGGCAAGGTGAGAATATGGAGCACACTCCCGCAGGGCATAATTCAGATGAATTAAGATGAATTAACAGTGATGTGTCAGTGGTGTGTTGGTGTATGGGAAGTGCTGGGGTTACAGGATCAGGAGGCTCGCCAGCTGTCAGCAAGCACTCAGTCACCACCAGAATATGTACATAGTTTAGTTTAGTTTAGTTTATTGTCACATGCACCGAGGTACGGGGTGAAGCTTTTGCTGCGTGCCAAGCAGTCAGCAGAAAGACAACACAGGATGACAATCGTGCCATCCACAGTGTACAGATACATGATAAAGGGAATAACGTTTAGTGCAAGATAATGTCATGTAAAGTCCGTCTAAATATCTCCAATGAGGTAGATAGTAGCTCAGGACCACTCTCTGGAATTTGAGGCAGGGGGGACCTGGCGGGGGGGCGCTGATAACGGTAGGGGCTGTCGAGAATGAAGGGACACCCGGTGAGGGCCGCCTGCTGCCACGTGCCCGCCCGGCAGAAAATGTTCGGAGAACGTTTGTAACTTTCTTGGCCCTGAAATGTGGCAACACTTTTGTACTGCCTAGTTGAGGTCTGCTACATGATTTTACCCGGTTGTATGTAAAACAAAGCCTTTCACTGAACCTAGGTACATGCGACAATACAGTATCATGGAACAGTATCATGGATCAAGTACAGATACGTTGAATCATGGAATCATTGGATGGTTCAGTTGCTTGTTAACAGCTGGCAAGAAGCCATCCCTGAATCTGGAGGTGTGTGTTTTCACAAGCACGTTTCTTTAAGTGCTCCTATACAAATGATCAAATTCACGTTCCTGACACATGCTATTGGACAAATAATGTGGATGTGCTCAGTAGGAAAATAATTAAATAGGTAAAATGCAGCTGGTAAAAGAGGGGAGGCTCTTGGGAAGGGTAAAAACTGATATGGAACTGGCACACAGTTTGGCACACAGTGTTGATGTTCCTCAAATCCAACATTGGCACCATGTGACTTGCAAAGCACATCATCTATAATTCATAATGCTGTCACAAGTTAAGTATTTTACTAATATAAAAGCAGAATGCTGGAAACACTCAGTAGGTCAGGCAGCAGTAAAGAAAAGAGAAATATAGAGTTATATTTGAAGTCGAAGACCTTTCAAACTAACAAAGTATATTTTCTCTTTGTATTTGTGGCTTCCAGCACCCGTGTGTATTTTTTCATTTTGTTAAGGAAAATGTAAATCTGGTCGTGAGGGAAGAGAGTAACTCCATCGGCTAAGAATGATTAAACTAGAAGCAAGAAATGAAAATGCTCCAGAGGTTCTTGGCATCCGTGGAGACATCAGTAAAGTCAAAGTTGCAAGACCTTATCTCAGGAGCATCGGACGGAAGATGGAAAGGAGGATGAACAAAGCTGAAGGTGCTATTGTGGGTACTAGCAACTCACTAGTTTCCTCCCACATTCCACAGATTTGTAGGTTGGCTTCTATAAGTTTAGTTTAGTTTAGAGCTACAGCGCGGAAACAGGCCCTTTGGCCCATGGAGTCAGCACCGACCAGTGATCCCCGCATATTAACAGTAAGCCTACACACACTAGGGGCAATTTACACTTACACCAAGCCAATTAACCTACATACCTGTATGTCTTTGGAGTGTCGGAGGAAACCGAAGATCTCGGAGAAAGCCCACGCAGATCACGGGGAGAAGTTACAAACTCTGTACAGACAGCACCCGTAGTCGGGATCGAACCCGGTCTCTGGCGCTGCCGATTGTAAATTGTCCCTGATTTATGGGATAGTGCTAGTGTACTAGTGCTGGTTGGCAGAGACTCGATGGACCGAGGGGCCTGATTCTGCACTGTATCTCTAAAGACTAAAGTCTAAAGTCTATATGTGAAAACAGCCTCTCACACTCCTCTTTATTCAGACACCCAATGGTTTTTATACTCTCCCCAGTCTTCCCTTCTCCAAAGAAAACATTCCCAATTTTGTATCCTAGTAAACTTCATTCCTTCATTCTGGAAACTATTCCAGATCCTTCCAATAATGTGATGCTCAGAATTGAACACAAAATTCCAGTTAAAGCTGGGCTTCTGTTTCGTAAAGATGCACCATGGTTTCCCTGCTGTTATGTCTCTTTGTCCTTTTGATCAGTTTTAGCCTGGGGATTCCCTTGAGTTATTCTCTGAGGAGACATTCTCGCCGTCTTCCCCGGAATTGCATGCCATGATAATGCTGGGGACATTGGCCTGAGAGATGAGGCTGGTGTTGCTTTGGTATTCCAGTCACTGCTGTTCAGCTTCACAGTTTTATTCTTTGAACCTGAGCAACAAAAACCAGTACTGACTGCAACCATTCCCCTTGTGAGTAATTCGAGAATACTTTAGTATAGTTTAGTTTAGAGGTACAGGGTGGAAACAGGCCCTTCAGCCCACCGAGACCATGCTGAGCTGCGATCACTGCACACTAGCAGTATCCTACACACTAAGGACATTTTACAACCTTTACCGAAGCCTGTACGTCTTTGTAGTGTGGGACAACCTACAAACCTGTACAACCTACAAACCTGTACGTCTTTGGAATGTGGGAGAAAAGTGGAGTGCTCAGAGAAAACCCATGTAGTCACTGGAAGAATGTACACACTCCATTGTCAGGATTGAACCCAAGTCTCTGGCGCTGTAAGGCAGCAACTCTACCGCTGCACCACTGTGCCACCCTGAGTTGTTCAGCATGTGTGAGAGAGAGCAGGAATGAAGAATAATTTAGACCCGAAACGTCACTCATTCCTTCTCTCCAGAGATGCTACCTGTCCCGCTGAGTTGCTCCAGCATTTTGTGTCTCCAGTATCATCGGTTTAAACTCTGAATTTAAAACCATCATCTGCAGTTGCTTCCTATGGGTTACAAGTGAACATGCTCTGAGAGCCGGCATAGACTAAATGGGTTGAATAGACTCTTTCTGTATCTTAAAAAAATATGAGACATGAGAAACTATGAAGGGTGTTCATAATTATCTCCAAATCCATCTTCACCTAATATTTAATTTATTTTCACAATGGTAAGGGTGGAGTGTTTTCACTTTTTTCATTGTACTATTACTGATGAATTGACTAGTATGTCCACTGAGTTAGCACAGACTGGACCGTTGCTAATTCTAAAAATATCTTCAACAGGAAACATTTCCTTCTAAAATTTCAAATGTCTTATCTATTATTTGCATCATTATTTGTTTATTATTGTCATGTGTATCAAGATACAGTGAAAAACGTTGCTCTCCTGGCAAATCCGACTATATATGAGTGCATCGCGTAAGGCAAAAGAGAAAATAGACACTGCTGAATATTATGTTACAATTGTATAGAAAGTGCAGTTTTTGAAAAAATGCAAGGGCCGCAATGAGGTGCACTGGAAGATCGGGAACTCATTCCTTGCACACGAGAGGTTGGTTCAAGAGCAGGGAAAGAAGCTGTTCTTTAATCTGATGATACATGTTTTCAAGCTTTTGTATCTTCTGCCTGACAGGAGAGGAGAGACGAGAAAGTGAAAGGGGTGGGAGTTATCTTTGATTATGTTAGCTGCTTTCCTGAGGCAGCGTGACATATAGATGGAGTTGATGGGGGAAGATGGGGAATATTTTGCGAGATGGACTGGGCTGCATTCATGACTCTGCAATTTCTTGAAGTCTTGGGCAGTGCAGTTGTCATTCCAAGCTATGATCTTTCCAGATAGGATGCTTTCTAATGGATCTGTAGAAATCGATGAGTCAATGAAGATTTGCCAAATTTCCCTCACCTTCTAAGGAAGTAGAGATGTTGATGTGCTTTCTTGGCTCTAGTGTCAATGTGGTTGGATCAGGTCAAATTGATGGTGATATTTACACCCATGAACTTGAAGCTCTTGACCATCTCCAATTGAGCACCATTGATACAGACGTGGCATGTACATCACCTGTCTCCCAGAAGTCGAAGACAAGCTGCTTTGCATTGCGGACATTGAGGGATAGGTTATTGTCTTGACACCATGATAATAACCTCTCTACCTTCTTCCTGTGCTCCATCTTATCATTGTTTGAAGTCCAGCCAGCTATGGTGTTTTTATCTACAAACTTGTAAATGAAGTTAGAGCAGAATTTGGCCACACATTCATGACTGTAAAGGGTGTATAATAAGGGGCGTTATCATTAAGGATGTTTTTTCACCTATCCTTACGGATTGTGGTCAAGGTTTGTGATTCAGGAAGTCAAAGATAGGTTTAGTGAAAGTGGCAACACCTTTTTGGTGATTTTGGACAAGTTCACCTGATGGTAACCAACAGGACTAGAAAACGGCAGAACCTTTATGTTCAGTCACTTTGATGAAAAGTCAGATAAACTGGAGAATTAATGGATAGCAGATTTATTGCTATGAAGAAATGATTTATTACTATTAGACATCCACTGACAGACAAGATAAAAATTACCCTCTAAATTTTAAAAAATTGTCATTGATTCAAGCGCGCAATCCCTGAATCATGTAGGAATCTGGAATACTCCTGGTCGCAGAGTTAAATTATGAGGACATGTTGCACCCACTGAACGTTTATTCTGGTGAGATCAAGGGCTTAAGATGACCAGGGAGGTCGACAGGATAACTTGTGGCAGAGAGCATCCATGACAAAGGAAGGTAACTTAAAAATTAGAACTGGCCTCAGGAGCTGTGTCCGGCATCACTTCTTTACAGATAGTCGGGGTAATCTAGAAGCGTTCTCTTCCAAAAGGCTGGGTATTCATTGAAGATTTAAAAGCTCAGACTTTGTTTTCAGGCAAAGTTGAGAAACCAGTGCAGGCAAGTGAAATTGAGGAGCACGATCTCTTTCAATGTCAAGCACGCTCAGGGGCCTGTGTGGCCTATTTTTCTTTCTGTGACTATTCAGTCCATTCATCAATCAACACATTCATCAATCATATTGATCATTTTTTGCCCACAATTGTTTCACTCTGTTTATGCTGAAGATTGCTTTTATTTCATTCCTTAAGGCCGCACTTTTTATTTTCTGCTTTGTTAAATTTCTCTATCAAGAGTTCCAAGTTCGGTTTAAGTTCTGTTTTAAGGCGATCTGTTTTCCTTCAAAAATTACTGAGAGTAATGTCTTAAGAACTGATATAAATCAAGAAAATATTGAACCCACATCAAGTCCATGGCACTTGGGGTCTTTGTTAAAAGATTGTCAAAAGGATAAAAGACATTTTAAATTACCCTTTGTCAAAAGGATAAAATTAATTGTAGAACTAGCCCAATTTCACAATTCAGTATTTCTGTAGTGAAATACAGAATTTTGAGCAAACCGGTGAAAGTTATTTCAACAAATCTCAGAATTCAACTAGAATTCTAGGTTTATTGGATCTGTTGAAAGTCAAGTTAGATTCTAGACTTGGTTAAGTGAGGTGCATTTTCGGCTGTTAACTTTAATAGCTAGTTTATCGAGAAAATCCTCCGTGCGAGAAAATGGAGATTTCAGTAAGAATAAAGACAGGCAATTATAAAACATTTCCTGCCCAAATTAAGCCAACAAATATGTATTGCATATTGTATTCTGGGCAGTTATAAGATCATAAGGGATAGGAGTAGAATTAGGACATTCAGCCCATCAACTCTACTCTGCTGATCATGGCTGATCTATCGCTCCCTCCTAACCCCATTCTCCTGCCTTCTTCCATAACTTCTGATGGGTACTAATCAAACCTGCACAAATCAGTTGATAAGTTCTGCCCAGAATGATCCAAAAACAAATTTATGTAATCATGGAATTAAAGCAGAAAATCCTGGAATCATTCAGCAGGACGGGCAGTACCGTGGAAAACAAAGAGAATCAAAGTTCCAGGACTGAGATCCTTCATCAGGACTGAAACATTAACTCTGTTTCTCTCTCCATAGCTGCTGGCTGATCTGGTAAGTGTTTCCAGCATTTACTGTATTTGTTTCAAATTTCCAACCTCTGCAGTTTTTGAAGCGATCAGGGTGCCTGACCTAGATTTGCTGGAGTCAATGACAGAATGTATCTTGCCTTGCTTGATTCTGCCATGAATCTGTCTGGAAAAGGATTCTAGTCCCTCACATTTGGCTGGTCCCCCAACCCAATATTCCACCTTCCACCTTTCCACCAATTCCATTATTGGTTGGCAGTGGGGGGGGGGGGGGGGGGGGGCTCTCTGGAGTGCTAGTATGGGTGTTGTGGGCCAAAGGGACTGGTTTCCAGAGGGCTAGTATGGACATTGTGGGCCAAATGGATTCTTGGGTTGGCAGCTCAGTCACTCAGGCCTGGTGGGCTGGCAGCTCAGTCACTCAGGGCTGGTGGGCTGGCAGTTCAGTCACTCAGAGCTGGTGGGCTGGCAGTTCACTCACAGCTATTCCTTGAAATAGCATTTCAAGCAGAGTGCAGGCCACCAAATTCAATTTCATAGCATTCCAGGCAGAGTGCAGGCCACCAAATTCAATTTCATAGCATTCCAGGCAGCGTGCAGGCCACCAAGTTCAATTTCATAGCATTCCAGGCAGAGTGCAGGCCACCAAATTCAATTTCATAGCATTCCACGCAGAATGCAGGCCATCAAATTCAATTTCAAAGCATTCCAGGCAGGGTGCAGGCCACCAAATTCAATTTCATAGCATTCCAGGCAGAGTGCAGGCCACCAAATTCAATTTCATAACATCCCAGGCAGAGTGCAAGCCACCAAATTCAATTTCATAGCATTCCAGGCAGAGTGCAGGCCACCAAATTCAATTTCATAGCTTTCCAGGCAGAGTGCAGGCCACCAAATTCAATTTCATAGCAATCCAGGCAGAGTGCAGGCCACCAAATTCAATTTCATAGCATTACAGGCAGAGTGCAGGCCATCAAATTGCCAAACAACTCATTTCATTGTCATTAAGGGCTATCAAATCATTTATTGCAAATACATTGCAGACTCACACTTCAATTGATACACAGCTCAGAATCACAGTCAGAAACTCAGAACCTCGCCTCTATTTTCGCATCCATCATCTCTTCCATCATTCGCTCCATCCCAGCAATCTTATCAGTTACCTCAATCAGTTGAGTATGTATGTCCTCCTCCAGTTCTGTTTTCCATTCATTGGAATTGTAGTATTATATTGCTTACTAATTAATTAATAAATACTAATTTGTAATTATTAATTGCTAATTACTAATTAGTTTGATTTCCCTTACTCCACTTATATAGTATTACTAATTATGATACTAATTATAGTTGAAATTAACAACTAAAAATTATTAATATGAATAATAGAAAAAGTTATTAAGAAAATAAAGTTAGCACCCCCACCCCAATATATACAGTATTCCAAATAAGAGCTGGAATATTTAACATCTTTTTTTTAGAAAACGGAAGTCGCTAGATTAGTAGCCATGTTAGTGTGGCTTTCATCTGTGCACACTACACATTATAAAAGTGTAGTCTCTTTTTTTTCTGATCACCTTTTTATCACCCTTTACTTTTTTTATATTTACACTCGTTATTATTTTTTGTATAACACATACTTGATTTTATATTATATATTATATAATCATGACTTCTATCTATTTTATATAATCAGATTAAATGGATATGGTTTAATGGAATTGGAAATTCGCATCGGATTGAAGTTGGGGTGTAATGTCGGGCTGGAGGAGCCAAGAAGGCTACTCCAAAAAAAGCCACCCTAACAATAAAATGCAAGATATGAATGTAAGGAATGGGGGTGATGGAATCACCTTCTGTAGTTGGAATGTTAAAGGAATCAATGAACCAATTAAAAGGGGAAAGGTATTAGCTCAGCTGAATAGATTGAAATCTGGAGTTACGTTTCTTCAAGAAACACATCTTAAAAAAGATGCTCAATATAGATTAACAGCTAAATGGATTTCAAAAGTATATTCTTCGTTTATACACAAATCCAGAGGGGTTGCAATAATTATTCGTAAAGGTATACCTTTTAAACTTAATTCGATAATAGAGGATAAGGAGGGTAGATATTTAATAATTACAGGGGAACTACATTTAAAAAAAGTAATTCTTATGAATATATACGCACCTAATTTTGATAATCCGCTATTTTTAAAGAAAATATTTAATAGTATTCCTATATCCACCCAATATAATTTAATAATTGGAGGTGATTTAAATTGTACTTTAGATAATTATTTGGATAGATCTTCTACAAAAAGTAAGGCTCTTTCTAAATCAAGTAAGCTTATAAATTCTTTTATTAAGACATCGAATGTTAAAGATATTTGGAGATTGGATAATCCAACCGGACGGGAATATTCATTTTTCTCGCCGGTATTCGGAACCTATTCGAGGATAGATTATTTCTTAGTCGACTCAAAATTACTCCCCTTTACGTATGATGCAAAGTATCATAATATTATTATCTCAGATCATGCTCCATTAACATTTAAGATAAAATTAAAAGATATAGTTAATAAAACTAATATTTGGAGATTCAACACACAGATATTAAAGGATAAAGACTGCTGTAACTATGTGGAGAAACAGATTAAATTATTTTTTGAAACTAACGATAAACCTGAGACTTCCCCATTATTATTATGGGATACATTTAAAGCATTTATGCGCGGTGCAATAATATCAGCACAAGCTCATTTTAACAAAGAAAATCGAAAAATGGAGCAAAAGTTAGAAAAAGAGATAAAACAATTAGATAGTGAAAATATAATACATCCTTCTAAAGAGTTGAGTAATAAAATTGCTATATTAAAATATAGATTAAATAAAATTTACTCTGATCAAGTGATAAAACTATATCAACAAACTAAACAAGTTCATTTTGAATTTGGTGATAAACCTCAAAAATTATTAGCACGACAACTCAGAAGATTAGACGATGAAAAAACTATACATAGTATTAGATCGGTACAGGGAAATACGTTGACTATACCAAAAGACATTAATGACACATTTTTACAATATTATCAAAATCTTTATTCATCTAAATTAACAGGGCAAACAGATGAAATGGAAACATTTCTAGAAAAATGTCATTTTAATAAGCTAGATTTTGAGAATAGGCAATTATTAAATGCTGAAATATCGGTAATAGATATCGAAGAATCAATTGGATCGTTAAAAAATGGTAAAACAGCGGGCCCCGATGGCCTGAGTGCAGAATTTTATAAAAAATTTCATGATCTACTTTCATCAAGATTACAAACAGTGTATAGACACACCTATGAGTTAGGAAAGTTACCAGAGTCTTTAAATGAATCTACAATTACATTAATTCCTAAATTAGATAAGGATCTGGAAGATCCTGGATCATATCGAGCGATTGCCCTTTTAAATACTGATCAAAAAATATTAACTAAAGTACTGTCTCGGAGGCTAAGTTTAGTGATTTCCAAAATAATACATTATGATCAAACAGGTTTTATTCCAAAACGTTATTCATCACATAATCTTAGACGCTTGTTTAACATTATATACTCGAGAAGAAGGAGAGATATTGAATTAGCAGTTATATCGTTGGATGCTGAAAAAGCATTCGACCAGGTGGAATGGTCATATTTATTTAATATAATGGAAAAGTATCAACTGGGGGATGGATTTTGTAAATGGGTAAGAATATTATATTCTAACCCTACAGCAAGAATTTTAACTAATCAAATACTATCACCTAAATTTAGACTTTTTAGGGGATGCAGACAGGGATGTCCGTTATCCCCTTTATTATTTGCTTTGGTGATAGAACCTCTGGCCGAAAGAATCAGATCAGAACCCGAAATATATGGGTATAATACTGACACAACAAATAATAAGATATCTTTATATGCAGATGATATTCTGATTTATATTACTAAGCCGGAATGTAGTATTCCCAAGTTATTCAATGTTATAAATGAATTTAGCGTATTTTCAGGATATAGGATTAATTGGAATAAAAGTGACATTATGCCTATAACTGGTATAAATGTAAATATACTACAAAAATACCCACTAAAAATAGTTACAGATAAATTTAAATATTTAGGAATCAATGTGTCTAAATCCTATGAATTATTAATTAAAGCTAATTATTATCAATTATTAGAGAAACTTAAAAAAAACATTTCATATTGGAAAACACTCCCTATATCTATGATCGGTAGGATTAATGCTATAAAGATGATTTTTTTACCACAATTGTTATATTTATTTCAGGCAATTCCTTTTTTTCTCCCAAAAAGTTTTTTAAAAAAAATTGATACTATAGTTAATAATTTTGTCTGGGATTCCAAAAGTCATAGAATAAGTAAAAAACACTTATGTAAGTCTAAGATAAATGGAGGGCTGGCACTTCCAAATTTTCTATATTACTTTTGGGCAGTCCAGATTAAGAATATGAATTTTTGGTGGGTAAATATGGATGTTGAACCAATGTGGTTAAAAATGGAAAAGGAAGACTGTTTACCTTTCAATATAGAGTCGATTATTTTCGCACCAAAGGAAGTACAAAAAAAGACTTATAGGGACAACCCTATAATTCATAATAATAGGCGTATTTGGAAACAGATAGTTAAGACCCTATATCTGGTTAATCTTTCTTTTAGGTTACCAATTAGGAATAACCCACTGTTTAAACCCTCAATCTTAGATGCTGGGTTTAGACTGTGGGAGGATTCAGGAATTAAAAGGATAGGACACCTTTATAGAAATGGAATTTTTTTATTATTTGAAGAGTTACAAGATATTTTTGGATTACCTTCACAACACCATTTTAGGTATTTACAAATTAGAGATTTTATTAAATGTAACACACAAGACTATAAAAAAAAAGAACCAGGCTTATTAGATGAGCTGTTTAATTTACATCCAAATACGGATAAGCTTATAGCTTATATATACAATATTATTTTAGATAAAGAGAACCCAACAACTGAAACATATCGTCAAGCATGGGAAAATGAAATTGGATTACCTATAACAAAAGAAACTTGGGAAGAATGCTTACAAAGAATACATTGGTGTTCTTTGAATGCCAGACACACACTGATACAATTTAAAGTTATATATAGATTACACTACTCGAAAACCAAATTAAAAAGTATCTTTCCTAGTCTCTCCTCTATTTGTGATAAATGTAAGAATCTTGAAGCAAATTTAATACATAGTTTGGTAACGTGTCCACGGTTGAATTATTATTGGATTGAAATTTTTAAAGTTATTTCGGAAGTTCTTAAGGTTGAACTCGACCCAGACCCAAAATTAATAATATTCGGAATCCCGGAGCCAAATTTGGTACTCACAGTTAATCAAAGAAATTTTTTTGATTACTGTTTAATAATAGGGAAAAAAATGATACTTAAATTTTGGAAGGGAACATTATCCCCAACAATTAAAATGTGGAAAGCAGAGATGTTGGAGACGTTGAATTTGGAAAGAATTAGATTTGTCCTTTTGGACAGGTATAATTCTTTTGAATCGATATGGTCTCCATATATACAGTATTTAGAGAAGTAGCTATTCTTGGAATCACGGCTCGACGGACACCCTACGGATCCGATGCGAATAACTTACTTATATTTGATATTATTGTGCATTTATTAGAGATATTTCTGAATGAAATAGTATTTCGTATAATGACTTTAGTTTTTGTTTATATATATGTAATATTTTTGTTTTTCAAATTTTCCCTTTTTTTTCTTTTTCTTTACGGTTGAAGTATGTGGGAAGAATTTTTTATTCCTTTTTATTTACTCTTTTTTCTTTTCTCTTTTATATATCCTTTTCTTTATTTCCAAAAAATAGAAGATATTAAGTATTGATATGTTATTTGTAGTAATATTGAATTAAGGTGTTAGTTTATAAAGTAAGCTTTACATTGTAAACGGTTTACTTCAAATAAAAAAATATTACACAGAATCACAGTTGTGGACTCTCCCTCACGATCTTCCATAGTGACTGACTCACGTCCAGGCATCCGGGGTTTTATAGTCCTGCCCCCCACCCCAGAAGGGGCGTTACCTTTATCGTGGTGATTGACAGGCCTGAGGACCAATCAGCTGATCTCAAGATTTTTTAGACACTCATAACTTTTTTCTTTGTCATCAATCGGAAAATTCCTCAGGGCTGCCCTAGCGGAGGAGGACTGTGAATAAAATGGCCAACAATCATAGCGATATAGGGTAGCGTTTTTTCTATATACAGCGCATACAGAAAGTGGTCAAGATGAGACTTTTAGTTATAGAGATGTAGGCAAGTGGGATCAGTATAGATAGGCACGATGGTTTGCATAGACGTGATGGGCTGAGGGGTCTGTTTCTATGCTATACAACTCTATGACTCTAAATACACAGTAAGGTGAATTGTCAAAGAATTGTCAGTATACTCAGTTTAATTCTTCATAATGCAGAATTTCTACAGGAGATATAATGTAACTAAAATATTCAACATCATATTCTGCCAGTAGACATATGTACATTTAGATAAAAATCCACTACTGAGTGCACAGTATGCTCATCATTCTTGCCTCCTTTTAATAAGTGGCAAGCTTTCATTACAAATTTGGCAGAAGCTGATAAAAGATTAAAATCTGTGAGAACGAAAGATCATGTTTTTCAACGGTTTTGAGAACACACACAATAAATACCTGGCTTAGGTGCTTGCATTGCCGGCTATGTTATGATGAATAGGCCAGGATTTCTCAAAGGACAGGGACTCCTGTTTTAATCAAGCAGTTGGAATGATAGGTTAGTTCACTGCACGTTTCTCACTCAAAGCTCATGTCACAAATTTGGTGACTCATTGAGGGTAATAACTCCACAATCATCTCACAGATGATGAATGACTGCCTGCACCATAGTGCAGTATACAGGGTGCAGGTCAATGGGCTTGCAATTCTCCTCTTAAGTACATTCAGGGCCAGTGAGTTATTGTCACGTGCACCAAGGTACAGGGAAAAGCTTGTTTTGCATGCCAACCAGTCAGCGGAAAGGCAATACAGGATGACAATCGCGCCATCCACAGTGTACAGATACATGATAAAGGGAATGATGTTTAATGCAAGGTAGGGTAAGGTAAAGTCCGATTAAAGATCTCCAATGAGGTAGATAGTAGCTCAGGACCATTCTCAATTGTCAGTGGAATCTGGGGTGGGGCTGCCAAAAATGATGGGAGGGACCCAGCAGGGCCGCTGACATTGAAGGAATGTCTGTTGAGGGTAGTCTGCTACTGAGTGCAGTGCCAGGCACAAGATAAGACTGTTCCGCGAACATTTGTAACTTTATCGACGCTGAGAAGGGAGTGTTTCAATGAAGGTACAAGAAACTGCAGATGCTGGAACCTCGACCAAAAGACAAAGAGCTGGAGCAACTCAACGGATCAAGCAGCATCTGTGGATGGAATGGACAGGTTTTGGGGCCCTTCTTCACTGTTCTTTATATTCAGTATTTCATTGAACCCTGTCTCCCATCAGCAGCACCATCAACCTCACACATTGCTCCAAAGAGAGCACCCCAGCCAACCATCTTTAGTTCAGTTTAGAGACACAGTGCGGAAACAGGCCCTTCGGCCCACCGAACCCGCACCTACCAGCGATCACCTCGTACACTAGCATTATCCTACACACTAAGAACGATTTACAATTTACAGAACCAATTTACCTACAAACATGTACGTTTTGGGAATGTGGGAGAAATCCAGAGCACCCGGAGAAAACCCACACGGTCACTGGGAGAAACGTATACAATTCTGTACAGACAGCACCTATAGTCACGATCGAACCCGGGTCTCTTGTGCTGTAAGGCAGCAACTCTACTGCTGCGCCACCGTGCCGCACAAGATGGCCACAATCTCTCTCAATCGGACAGGGTCCCTACATGTACCAACAGTGCCTCATGTACCACTAATGGTGCAATACTGACATGGATAGGACAAGTTCGGAGGGATAAGGACCAAATGCTGGCAGGTGGGACTAGTGTAGCTGGGACATGTTGGGTGGTGTGGGCAAGTTGGGTTGAAGGGCCTGTTTCCACACTGTGTCACTCTATGACTCTATGACTCACCAAAATCTCACATCTGGGACAAACTATTACATCAGCCAAAAACTGTACCCTCCCTTCAATTCACATTCCACGTGGTCTATGGCTGTGGGCCTCAAAAGTAAAAGGTTAATCACAAAACATACTAGTAAAATCTCATTGCTTGTGGAAAAGTCCTGCATGAGGGATGTTGCCTGATGCAGACTGCTGAGTGAATTCCATTATTGTTCAGCTGCAAACTCCAGGCAGGATAAGCCTGGCCATTATTACAGGGTCGATGCAGAAACAGTTGTCATATCCATCTGGGGAAAGTGCACTTTGGATTTTGTGCACTGCTGAAAGAAACAGCATGAGTTGCTTGAAGTTCCAGGATAAGACCCTGTAACAAAATACTACATCATAAAGTGTCCCTTTGTAGAAACAAAGAACTGTAGATGCTGGCTCATACTAAAGGACAAAGTGCCGGTGTACCTCAGCGGGTCAAACAGCATCTCTGGAGAACATGGATAGGTGATGTTTCAGGTCAGGACCCTTCTTCAGACTGATGGAAGGGTCTGTCTGATGAATATGTCTGAAGAAGGGTTTTGACCCGAACAGTCACCCATCCATGTTCTCCGAAGATGCTGCTTGACCCGCTGAGTTACACTAGCACTTTATGTCCTAAAATATCCCTCTTCTGAATTAGTTATATAGACATAATCAGGATATTAACTTATACTTAACTGGGAATTAGCATTTGATAAGTGACACTTAATATCACTTCATCTGTGAACATTGGGAGAGCCAGCAAACCTCACACTGGGTACATGCGTCACCTCAGTCCCAATGAGTGGAAACAAACTATCCTTGATCCCAAAGACTGCTAAAAAAGGAAGCTTTTTGCTTGGAACCTCCCAGTTAAAAGGCATCATTGACATCTGCCTACCCCATTTTGATAATATGATAACTTTCAACATTATTGATAACACAGCTGCATTCCTCATTAATGTGAAGACATGTGACTGGATTGTCCAATTTATTATCCATTAATCTTTTCAACCATAAACCCAACATTAATGCAACTGCCTCTATGTCAAACTCTCTCTGCCTGCTGGTGAGGTCACCTCGGCATTGATCTGCTCACAGATTAATCATTTTTACAGACAAGCGAAAGTGTGCTTTGTTTTTTTTTCAACTGAACATCAAAGCAAATTCTTGCAATCGGAAAATTCTGTTGGATTTAAAACATCCAGTTCAACTCCGGGTGCATGCAGAATTAAACAAAAGGAAATGCAATCTTTTTTCTACACATCTCTTTATGCCCACAAATGAGTCCATCTCTTCTCATCAACATGCAGCTTTCAATCTCTTTCCCACTCCCACAGTGGACTTTTTGTCTCTGGCCTCCCGGCCCTGTTAAAATCCCCTAAGCAAGCCTGAACAATACTTGGTCATCCATCTAGGCATGATGCAGTCTACTGAATTCAATACCAAATTCACTAACTTCAGGTAACATTATTTCTCTCTTCATCAAAAATGATAATTTATTCCATTTTGACTCTGTTCTTCCACCTTTTCCTGGTATAGCTTAGTTTGCTGGGCATGTCCTAGGGTGTTACTATTAGCAATACCTGACACAACCATAGAAGCTTCATCTGACTGATTTACTAACTCATTTCGTCCAATTCCTTTTCTCTCCCCAACACTCTCCCATCCTCTCTGCTACAAGAAACTAACTTACTTTCTCTTTTTCTCTCAGTTCTGATGAAGGGTCTCAGACCCCAAAAAATTAATTCTTCTCTTTCCACAAATGCCACCTGACCAGTTGAGAGTTTTCAGCATTTTCTGTTTTCACGTGTAGCACCCGCCAATATGATGAAAGCGATCTGCTGTATCGTGTTTTATTAACATGCTCTACATCAACAATGTGTGTTGAAAAGCTATCAAAATGTTCCTTTTCTACGATAGCACAAATTTGCTCACTCCTACGTAATCTATTGAAAGCGTACAATGCAATGAAATAGATTGAAATATGAAATATGAAATGAAATAGCAAAACCATACATCTGTTAAATAATGCTTGCAAAATGTCAACAGCAATCATTATTAACCATCAGCTGCTTCACAAGTTTGGAGGTAGTTACTAAGGCTGTGCACGATTTATATCAGTGATTTAGGTGAAGAAATCATGTATCTAACTTTTCTCCAAGCTAGATGCCAGTGTGGGCTGTTAGGCGAGAGAAGAGAGACTTAGTTTAGTTTAGGAAAGAACTGCAGATGCTGGTTTAAATCGAAGATGGACACAAAATGCTGGAGTAACTCGGTGGGACAGGCAGCATCTCTGGAGAGAAGGAATGGGTGATGTTTCGGGTCGAGATCCTTCTTCAGACTGAAGAAGGGTCTCGACCTGAAATATCATCAATTCCTTCAGATTAAAGAAGGGTCTCGACCCGAAACGTCACCTATTCCATCTCTCCAGAGATGCTGCCTGTCCCGCTGAGTTACTTCAGCATTTTGTGTCTATCTTAGTTTAGTTTTGTTTAGTGTATAGATACAGTGCAAAAAGACGCCCTTAGGCCCACCGAGTGCACAACAACCAGCGATCCTCACATATTAACACTATCCTACACACACGAGGGACGATTTATATTTACAGTAAGCCAATTGGTACCCAGATGGGGCGCTGAAGGTCGAGAAGCCGAAGCCAAGAAGTCGATGCCAAGTTGCAGAACGGACATCACGCCGAAAAGCCAAGATGCCGAATGGACATGACACCGAAAGGATAAGAAGTCGAACGGACACGACGCGGAAAGGAAACAAAGCCGAATGGACACAATGCCGAACGTACAAGACACCGAACGGACATGACGTCGAAAAGACATTGAACGGACATGATGTCAAAAAGCTGAAAAAAAATCGTACTTATATCTTTTTTTTACCTACTTATTTTTAAGGCTTAAAATCTAACGGGGAATGAACATGACATGAAAAAGTCTCTGTGGCAATCGCAGCAGCTTGGAATCACTGCCACCATTCGACAAATGCAAGCTGAAGCTCCCCCCACCCTCCTGGCTCCCCCCCCCCCCCCCCCCGCCCTCCCATCTCCTCCCCGGCCAGTGATGTGATGGACGCGGGGTGCCTGGACCGATCACTGATCTTTGTCGATGACTGACAATCCCGTCCCCGAAGACATCATGTCCGTTCGGCGGCTTTTCCACATCATGTCCGTTCTGCGTCGTGTCCTTTCGGAGTCGTATCCTTTCAGCATCGTGTCGATTCAGTATCTTGGATTTTCAGTGTGATGTAAGTTTGGCATCTTGGCTTTGGCTTCTTGTCTTCGACTTCTCGTCCTTCGACGTCCTGTCCACACACAAAGTCAATTATCCTACAAACCTGTACCTTTTTGGAGTGTGGGAGGAAACCGAAGATCTCAGAGAAAACCTACAGGGTCAAGGGGAGAACATACAAACTCCGTACAGACAGCACCCATAGTTGGGATCGAACCTGGCGCTGAAAGTGCTGTAAAGCAGCAACTCTACCACTGCACCACCGTGCTGCCCTCGAGACTTTTCTGTAACCTTTAACCTTAATCTTTTTATACCCAACTTCAAAGAGGGATATAGAAAGGTTAAGTGAATGGAAAAGAGCATAGCAGGTAGAATATAATGTGGAATAATGCAGGGTCATTCAATTGAATATATTTAAGAAATGTTTCAATAAGTGAGAGACTGAAAGGCGACTGCGTTCAGTGGGATTTGTGTGTCCAGGTGCATGAATAGCTAAAAGTTAATATGCAGGTTCAGTGAATAGTTAGGGAGAAAATAAAAGAGGTTGATGAGGTTCATTGAGCGAGGGTATGAGTACAAGGGAAGAGACATCTTTCTCCAACTATATAAGTCCCCTGTTGAGACAACATCGGGACCATAGTCCATCACTCTGGCTTGTGTTGGAAGGAACTGCAGATACTGGTTTAAACTGAATATAGTCACAAAATGCTGAAGGAACTCAGTGGGTCAGGCATCATCTGGTTTCCATACTGAAGGAAGAGCATATTTGTAATCAAGGAGCGCACAAAGAATTTACCAGACTGATTCCTAAAGATTTAGATTTAGATTTAGAGATACAGCGTGGAAACAGGCCCTCTGGCCCACAGAGTCCACGCCGACCAGCGATCACTTCATACGCGAGCACTACCTTACTCACTGGGGACAATTTACAATTTGACTGGTCAAATAACCTACAAACCTGTATGTCTTTGGAGTGTGGGAGGAAACCAGAGAAAACCCATGCGGTTACAGGAAGAACATACAAACTCTGTACAGACAGTCCAGTAGTTGGGATCGAACCCGGGTCTCTGGTGCCGTAAGTCAGCAACTCTACCGCTGCATCGCCTTAAAGTGGTAGGTTTGTCATAAAAACAAACAAGACTTTTACTGTCTCGAGTTTAGACACAAATGAGGTGACCTGATTGAAACGTATGCAATTTTTAGAGGGCTTGACAGAACAGAAGCAGGGGTGTTATTTCCCCAGGGTAAATGACTAAAATCAGGGGTCAACATCTCAGAATAAGGTGATTGGTATCCAGGAACAAAATGGGAAAAAGCTGCTCTGCCTAGAGTATGGTAAATCTTTCACAGCATCCATGGAAAGATCTGTGGCGACTCAGTCACTCAGTATATTCAAGACAGAGAATTTTAGATATTGAGTGATTCAAAACATATGGACTTAGTTCAGGATAACTGTGCTGAGGTCAAAGATAGTCCGTGGACTTACGGAATGATGGAGCAGATGTGAAGGGCCGAATGGCCTACTTGTCGTATCTGTTGCTTATGTTCCAAAGGATTCAAGAGATGAGGGACATCGAATGTGCAAAGTGGCTGGAGACGAGAGGTTATTTTCCTCACTAAAGGGGAGGCAATGGGGAAAATTAACAGATGCTCAAAATCATGAGGGTTTTTACATAGCAAATATAAATAAATGATTCCACTGACAAAAAGGCTGAATATCAAAGGACAAAACTGGAGCCCTATCTGGTTACAGCCATGACTACCAACAAAATTTCATTTAGTCTGACACTTATGATTAATAAAATCTCCCCATCGCCTCAGAACTAATGGACTACTGCAGATTAGTGGAATTCATATCTTTGAATGCGCTATCCAATTAGTTTAGATCCTCTTTCTCCATAGCTCACAATTATTTCCTCCTTAAGTAAATATTAGATTCCCTCCAAGAGTTATTATTGGTTCTACTTCTACAATGCTGTCGGGTTGCCATAGCACCACAGAGTTGTACAGCACTGAAACAGGCCCTTCGGCCCATCGCATTCAAGGGTATTTTGTGGTCTATTCCTGAACACAGAACACCACAGGATTCTTTTCCCCTTGTGTCTACACATTATTTTTCTGACCTGTGTCAATTCTTCCGTTAAACAACGGGATCCCAGCACTGGCCACATCTTCCCATCTCCTCCCATTTCGGCTTTCCACAGAGACCGCTCCCTCCATAACTCCTTGGTCAATTCGTCCCTTCCCACCCAAACCAACCCCTCCCCTGGTACTTTCCCTTGCAACCGCAGGAAATGCTACATTTGTCGCTTTACCTCCCCCCTTGACTCCAGCCAAGGACCTTAGAAGTCTTTCCATGTACGGCTGAGGTCCACCTGCACCTCCTCCAACCTCATCTATTGGATCCACTGAGTTTCTCCAGCATTTTTATCTACCTAACTCAAATAGAACAAGTTGTCCAACAACTTTAGGCTGTGCACGCCACACGAAAGAAGAAGAAGATCTACCTAACTAAAGATTTGGTATGTCTTCTTTGCCCTGTGCTCCTGGTCTATATAGAATGAATGTGGAGCGGATGTTGCCAGTATTGGAAGAGTTTGGGATCAGAGGGAACAGCTTTAGAATGAAAGGACAGACATTTAGGATGATGACAAAGAATTTCTTTAGTCAGAGGGAGGTGGAGGCCAAGCCATTGGGTGTTTTTATAGCGGGAGATTGATAGGTTCTTGATTAGTAAGGGTTTCAAAGGATACATGGAGAAGGCAGGAGAATAGCTGAGAGGTAAAAATAGAGCAGCCATGATTGAATGGCGGAGCAGATTTGATGGGCCAAATGGCCTGATTCTGCTCCTATGTCTTATGGTCTTCTGATCTCCTTCCTCTTGCATATGGCGCGCACAGCCTAAAGTTGTAGGTCAACTTGTTCTATTTGACCTTGTTTGTGCACGTAAGGTTGATTGCATTAGTCGAAACAGGGTGGACCATGTGAAGGTTGCTATCTCCCACCCCATGGTCTTCTGATTACGTGTGCTTTTCCAATAGAACTTCCCATCTCATCCTGCCACCTTCAACAACTATAATATGTATGTTCATGATCTGGCCTGAAAGTGGCAGTGTGTTGGGACAGTGGGCAGAGGTCCACTCACCCTGGTTTGATCCTGACGTCCTAGTCCTGTCTGAGGACGTCAGGAGCTTGCACATTCCCCCTATCTCTGTGAGTTCACATCAGGTGCTATGGCTTCCTCCCGCATCAGAAAGATGTGCAGGTAGGTTAGCGGCAAGAAGAATCAAAGGGGTATCTGTGAGGCAGAATAAGTTGCGGGGTGGGACAGATGGAATAGCTCTCTAGGAGCAGGCATGTGTTAGATGGAGCAAATGGTCTACTCCTGCCTCATCAGAAGCATATACAAGTTCACCACTGATTTTCCGGCACCCTCTGTTCCAGATAATCTTTCTGGATTATCTGTTTTGTTGGATGAACTAAGGTCACGGCCTCTGAGAGGAGTCGAACAGTACCAGAATGGTCTGCCTAGGCCGCCGAGTGTCTGAGATACCAGGCCACAAAGTTAGCCTTGGATGTCAGCTATGGATCTGCCGGTTTCGGCTGGGATGCAGTTCCAGAGTCCCGGCTGCAGGGGGCAAATTCAACCCGCCTATTGGCTGTGGTAGTCCCGATGAGGCCGAGATTGGCTGTCTCACTGGTCCAGGCACTACATTTTCGGGGGAATTTCCAGGGGGATTTTAAGTGCGCTCTTAAAACTTTGTCTGGATTTAAAGAGGTGCCAGACCACCAGTTGATCATTGAGCTTTGACCTGACGGCCTAAGGAACAGAAGCCATCAGAATTGATAGGCAAGTGAGAGTCATAGGGTCGCAGAGGAATGGAACTAATGGGATTGCTCTGGTGGGAACTAGCATGGCATGATGGGCAGAACAACCGCTAGTAAATGTACAGAGTCATCTAGGGCTACAAACCACGGAGACACAGAGGGTAAATGCACGAATGCAGCAGGAAAGCTAAAGAGTGGCTAGAGTGTACAGGTCTTGTTGAGATAGTGCCAAGGTTCACTGAGACCTCATTTGAACTACAATGTGCGTTTGTGGTCTCTATGCTCATTGTATCTACTGGCACCGGAACGACAGCAGCAGATTCACTGGGCTGATGCCTGGTGAAAGTAGTCTGAGGAGAGATTGAGTGAGCTTGACCGAGGTTGAGTGGAATTTAGAAGAAAGAGCAGTGATCTGAGTGAGAGAAATAAGACTGAGAGGGGTTAACAGGGTCGAGGCTTAGGGGCACGTGCCAAAGCTCGGAGCTAAAGTCTCAGGATAATGGGTTGACTATTTTGTTCTTTGTGTGGAGAGCTGCCGATCGTGAACGGAGTGGGCCACATGCTCAACCCCTGAGTATATTTAATGCTGAAGCTTACAGATTCTCGAACAGAAAAGGGGACAGAGTGTGTGAGTGTCAGGATGACATCCGACAAGCTATGGGATATGATCTATTCGAATGGCAGAGCAGACCAGTAGCTTTTAATTCCTGCTTCTCAGGCACCCGAGTTCCTACTGTTCCCACATCCCTTTTAAAATAGCCCAGTTTAAATTATATTTGTCATAAATTTCATTTGTATCCCCTCTTCTTCATACAAGATGAATTACTTCAGACTTTTCTGCATCAAATTTCATCTGCTTCATATGCGGTAGCACTCTCTGGGGGGGTGAGATGTTGGCACCATTGCTCTTTTTCATATGTATAAATGACTCGAGTGTGCAGGGAATAATTTCAAAGTTTGCAGATGGCACGTAAATTGTAAATGTAGTGAGCGATTATGAGGATGGTTGCAGACCTTGGGAGGACTTAGGCAGAGCGGCGAATTTATCTTCATAACTCCCCATTCATCCTTGGTTGTTTTCCAATTCATTGTTCAGGCCGGGCAGATTTTGCCCTTCCCTGAATAAATTTCACTGACTCCCTCAACGCTAAGCTGCAGCCTCCATGATTGCCTCAGCCTGCTGTCCCTATGCCCACTCAACAGCAGAGATGTTGAGACGAGACTGTCAATTTCTCAGGTTTGTCTTTCAAGGAGGTGCTTAACAATGAGTGGAATTATTTTAGAGGAACACCAGTGACAGTGAACAGCTTTTCGTGTTGTGCATGGCGGGGTGAGTTTATGAATGCTGACAGCTTTGTCTCAGAGCAGTTGCCTTGATAAAGCCAATTTACTTACAAGGTAAGTTCAAAATTCTGCCTTCAATGTTCATTTTGCATTAGATATAATATACATTTTACTTCGGAGTCACGTGAGTGACTACGTGAAGACCCCGCCAGCACGCATGCGCGACATATCGTCGTTCGCATGCGGAAGCGACAGTCGGGAGGAGCGGGGCTCCTCCAGCGTAAGTTCTAAACTTACGAACGGTAAGACTCACCGGAGTGGTGAGCGCGGTGAGAGCAGCGGCAAGAGCTGCTGCTATAGAGAGCAGCCAGCAGCGTACCGCTTTTTCTCCGAGCTGCAGGTGCTACCGGCAGCTCCCGTTTTCCGCCCGGGAGGGCCGCTGGTTCGCCACGGACAGGCGGTAAATCCACCCGTTTTTTCTCCGAGCTGCAGGAGCCACCTGCAGCTCCCGACTTCTGCCCGGAAGGGCCGCTGGTTCGCCACGGACAGGCGGTAAATCCACCCGGAAGCCGGACGGGACTGCCGACTCAGCTGGGTCCAGTCCCGAGGACACCCCGTTCGCTGTTAGCGACGGAGGTCGTCCTACCCGCATGAAGCGGATGGTGGAGCAATTGCTCCAGCGTGACCTGCTTTTGCAGGGGCAGGGTCACGGTGGGCCTCTTCGCAGGCCCACGGCAGGATCCTATTATGGACTGCCTAAATGTCTCACCCTCTTCGCAGGGGAGCATTGGGGGTCAGAACTGGGCTGACCCTGAAGAGGGGGAGTTGGCTGAACAAACCAACAGTGTCAGGGGTGCAGTGAAGAGTTCTGGATATGGTAAGTAACATGCAGTTCCTTCTAAAAAAGGTTACCTAACCACCTTAAGCTGGCAGCTAGTTCAATTATATGACTACTAACCAGCTTCAGGAGCAAGCCATCTATGCTACAGCTGATAAGTATCTTGCTCCTGATAATTGCAAATTCAGAGGATCTTGAAGCCTTTGATCGCCGGAATTACGGCAGTGCCAGTACTGCGGTGGGTATAGAGCTACCGGCAGAAACAGGATGCTCTGGCCTTACTGTGTAACTCAGTTTGAGATAATAACTACAGGAAGAGCAACTCAACCCCAAATTGCGGGGTTATGCAAACCAGGTACGCTCAACCACCATATCTACTGTGCGGAGATAACCTCCCCAAACAGGTGAAAGACCTGGACAAAGAGGCCAAGGGCATAGGCCTGATAAGGTACTCAGTACCTCCAAAACGCACTACCAACAGCAGCAGCACCCCTACACACCCACCGGACAGAGATATCACTACAGATCGTCCGGTGGTGAAAGCTCGAAGGCCGGCCCACCTGCACAACAGCCTTTTAGGCCATGGCCCAGCCCGGCCTTCTTGGAAAATGCGCCACCCCTACAACGCAGCAACTCAACAAAAGATATAACAGTGGTATTAGACCACAACACGGCAATACCTTGGAGGTAGGTGGGTCTGCCTCCCCCAGGATCACTTATGGGGGAGACCGGTTGCACTTGTTCTATAAAGTATGGCGCACTTTTACCTCTGATCCTTACATTCTCGGGAGTATTCAGGGCTATAAAATTGAATTCATTTACGAACTCCCTACCCCGGTCCAGCATTCGCCTAGCCGAAAGTTTATACTTCCACAAAGAAAGAACGGCGGGCCATGCGGAACTATTAAGACACAGGAGTTCGTATCTAATATATTTACCAAAAAATAAAAAGATGGCGGATGCCGCATAATCATAGACCTGACCGAACTGAATACTTCTGTTCAGTATGTTCATTTCAAAATGGACACTTTCGACACAGCAGACAGCTAACAGCTATGGGTACTACATGGCATGCATTGACCTCAAAGATGCATGCTATTCAGTACCAATACACAAGGATCACAGGATATACCTTAGATTTATCTGGATGGGATAATTATGGCAATATATAGCCTTACCCAATGGGTTATCATCAGCACCCAGGCTGTTCACCAAATTATTGGAACCAGCTTTGGCCTATTTAAGGAAACAGAATCATACTGTTATGGCCTATCGTGATGATATCCTCATTGTCAGGGAGTATTTGGAAACGGCTACATTGGCAGTTCTAGCCAAAAAACATCTCTTTCAAAAGCTGGGGTTCGTCATACATCCAGATAAATCAAAGTTGGAACCCCCTACTACCATGGGTTACTTGGGATTCACCATTGACTCAGTGCAAATGTCTACCACCTTACCACTGAACAAGGTGGTGGACTTGACAATATCTTGCAGAAGCCTTACTGGCATCAGGGTCCATCCATATGGTAGGTGGCCATGGTAATTGGGAAGATAGTGGCTGCTTTTCCCGCAGCGCAATTCGGACCACTACATTATCAAAACCTACAAAGAGCTAAAATTATAGCTCTCAAAAGTCATACCATTTCGACAGGCCTATGAAGTTATTAAGATAGGCAAGAGTTGAATTAAATTGGTGGATGGGAAATGCTCAATTCTGTTCCAAATCCATCACTATCATAAATCCCTTGGTTACATTACAGACTGATGCCAGTGTTGAAGGTGGGGAGCAGCTAATACCACCACTGTTTGTGGTGGCAGATGGAATGCACAAGATTTAACCCTGTTGGGAGCACTAGGGATTAATTATCTAGAAATACTGGAAGCATTTCATGGACCCCGGGCCTACTGCTTAGATATGCACCAGTTGCATGTATGGTTACAAATTATAATACCACAGTGGTGGCCTATATTAATCATTTGTGTGGAATAAAAACGATATCATGTGATGAATTGCTTTTTTACAACTGGCACTGGTGTCTGGATAGAGAGATTTGGATCTCAGCCACTTACCTTTCAGGTAAACTAAATACGGTGGCAAACACCAGGTCACGCAATTCAACGACAACATTGAATGGATGTTGGATCGGGACCCGGGGCCAGCAGCGATGGATGTTTCTCGCTGCATTGGGGGGATTGTTGCTATGCATTTCCCCCCTTCTGCCTCATCAGTCGGGTCTTACAAAATTTAATAGACTTCGCTATGGGTATTTCGGGGTTCCCGACTGGCCTACCCAACGATGGTCCCCAGCAGTACAAAGATGGCCGCAGAACACTGCTTTCGGATCCTCAATCGGCCGGGCCTGTTGGCACACCCTGTGACGAGTAAGTCATCCGTGCCATGATCGCATTTACCTATTGATGCTGTTTCTGAACAGGCCATTTCTGGACTTCGGATACTCCGACAGGACGATCTATGTCATCACTTCGTCGTGCAGGGAGTCCACCAGGGACAGCACTGACATATGTCAGCAGATGGGAGTGTTTCTGCTTCAGAACTGACACTTCATATGACTCGGCCATCATCACTGGAGTGCTGGAGTTCTGGCCACCCTTCATTCCATGAAGGTTTGAGCTACAGTGCCATTAAATTGCAAGGAGTGCCCTACCTACCTACCTGGACCGAGGGGGTGATCACCTGCCTATAGGATAACACCCTCTGGTATCAAACTGATGAGGGGTATTAATCTATTTCCCCTGGACCAGATTCACCCATACATGGGACTTAGGCATAGAATTTATTATGCCTCGAGGATGGACACCAATATCAGGGCTCACTTGGATAACTACATATTATATGGTTATGTTTATGGCACTGGTACAGCACATCGGGTCCAGTCTTTATTAAGCTAAGTATGGATGCCATGTGTTTACCTATGGTGGATACCTTTCTGATTCAGGGGTACTCAAACTATATAGACCCAGTTCCTCTGGCCTTAAATTATCATTCTGGCCTACCCTGCAGATAGTCGTCTCTGCATTGTGACATATTTACGATATAGAAGGAACCAAGAATCTAGGGGCACGGAGAAGACTTTACCCATAAGCCACAAACGCCCTCATCATAGGTCACAGTGCTAGCCACTTCGAGTTGGTTAAGGGGGGTATTGGGTGCAGCGGAGTGGACACTGATGATTAGTCTCACTCCACTGGGGCTGCATCCACGTCAGCGGCTGGGATGATGGGAGTTCCTATGGACCACATCCTTGCTACAGCGGGTTGGAGCAGGGAACGAACTTTCACCGTTTCTACAATAAACCCGTGGCCTCCCCTGACTCTTATGCAGGGAGGATTTTGAGTCTGCCAAATAATTTACCCCTAGGGGATTTTATTTTGTTTTGGTATGAATAAATACCTGTTTTTGTTTTACAGCCAGTGTCATGTCTGAATTACGTTCATCCTCTCATCCCAGCATAGTGGTGTGTGAGCATGGAGCTTCCAGGGCATGAAATCACAGAGCTTTGAAATCTTCACGTAGTCACTCACGTGACTCCGAAGTAAAATAGTAAGATTAAACGAGAACTTACCAGTTTGAAGTTTGATCTTTATTTTATGAGGAGTTACGATGAGGGATTACGTGCCCTCCGCTCCCGCCCTCTATTATAAAGATCACCTGGTATGAAAGTTCTCTTTTTATCTTACTATATTAGTCATTGTGACTGTTTTCTGTGATTTCACACCACTGCTTTGAAGAATGTCGCGCATGCGTGCTGGCGGGGTCTTCACGTAATCCCTCATCGTAACTCCTCATAAAATAAAGATCAAACTTCAAACTGGTAAGTTCTCGTTTAATCTTACTATTAAATCACATTAGCAGAGAAGTTTATAGGAAGGTTCTTAGCTTCAAGCGGAGAGCAACTGCAGCTTCCATTTATGCAAAGCCTTTCATCCAAAGATGCTGTTTCGCACCCCAGCATGCAATGAGGTTAATGGCCTGACAACACAGCAAGAGGCGAGGTGAGAGTGTGGATGTAGGGATTTCTAGAGATGCTACAAGGCACCGTCAGCCCACTGCCTCATTTACTAATGCATCAGAGGGGCTTTAAAATCATGCATTATTCTGTCTCCAATGGCTGGAGGATTGGAGGGACCTACAGAGATTGGCAAAAGGAGGCTTGGGGACATGTTCTGCACAACCAGCGGCCAGATTGGTCACATTAGCAGAAACATATTCATGTTGGAAAGAAAACAAAAGTGCATGGGCATTGGGAAAGAGCAGATAGCTTGGGAAATTGCAATGGCTACAAAATCTACTGTCTTGCATCACACTATGGTTCTGTTGCCATGGTAGTATCAATAACCTCATGCATCTCAAATTCTTTACACCCCAAACAAAATCAGCCATCAGTCTCTCTGAAGAAAGGTCCTAGTCCCAACCCCAAATGCTGTCTGTCCATTCCCACCACGGACGCTGCCTGTTATGCTTTGCCGAAAATATGCAGTGTTGGCTTCTCCAAAGATAGACTCAAAATTCTGGAGTAACTCAGGGGCTCAGGCAGCATTTCTGGAGAAAAGAAATAGGTCACCTTTCGGATCGAGACCCTTCTTCAGACTGAGAGGCAAGGGAGAGGGAAACTAGAGGTAAGGAAAGGTACAGAGCAAATCAGAGCTTGCACCGGTGACCAAGGAGCCAAGAATGGTCCATTGCTGGCTGAGGAGGAGGTTAGACAATCTTCCTGAATGACCATCTTCCATCTCTTCTGTGGGTTCAATGCCAGCAGATGGACCAAGGTGGGGTGGATGGTGGCTGTTGGGATGGGTGGTTTGGAAAGTTTCCCCATTTTTAGTCATGGTTGCAATGTAGGAAGCACAGCCACCACCTCTCAAGCAGCAATCTCACACAGACAGTTACACCAAGCAGTATTGCTCCTAACTTTGAGTGAGAAATAAACATTCGGCTTGGTGATGGAGATAACTTCACCATTCATCCTTCAAGCAACTTTACGAGATCCGTAAAATCCAGTCAAGAGCAAAGCGGACATTGATTTAATGTCTTGTCTGAAAGTACTGCAGTAGAATGTGGACTGGATATTTGCAATACTGCTATGGTTCGGCTAATGTAGTTGTCACTTATATTCAAGTTTCTGGAACGGGCCCGAAGTCCAGAAAGATTGACTCAACGGTGGATGTCCAGCCAACTGTGCTGTTGCTGGAAATGCTCCGCACTCTACAATGTAGAATATAGAACAGTACAGCACAGGAACAGGCCCTTCGGCCCACAATGTCTGTGCTGCACATTATGCCAAGATTTACATTTCGCTTGTTTATGCAGGGGATGGAGGGACAGGGATTGCATGCAGGTGATCCCTCCATTCCCTGAAGAGCCATGTGTCTATCGAGACTTTAGACTTTAGAATTTAGACTTTAGAGATGCAGCATGGAAACAGGTCCTTCGGCCCATCGAGTCTGCGCCCGTACACTAGCACTATCCTACCCTAGGGAAAATTTACAATTTTACCAAAGCTAATTAACCTACAAGCCTGTACGTCTTTAGATTGTGGGAGGAAACCGGAGCACCCAGAGAAAACCCACGTGTTCACAGGGAATACACAAACTCCATGCAGACCGCACGCAGTCAGGATCGAACACGGGTCTCTAGCGCTGTAAGGCAGCAGCTCTACCTCTGCACCACTGTGCTGCCCTGAAAGCCTAGTCTAAAAGACTCTTGAATGCTATAGTCGTCTCTGCCTCCACCACCACCACCACCACCACCACCACTGACAACAGGTTTCAGGCACCCACCACCTTCTGTGAAAGCGACGCGCTCTGAGCTATGACATTTCCACCGACAGACAGAAAAGCATTCTGACTGTCTTCGCAGTCTATGCCAAAGTGTGCACATGACACATGAGGAGGTCATTCAGACATGAAACTTGTCTGGCATTCAGTTATGGCATGGTAAATAGCTCAGTGTTTCAAAGTACCTCAATTATACATCCTCCAGCATCCTTACCTTAAGCCACTTGAGTCAACACCCTTTGTTCTACCTGTACCATTAAATAGCACGTCCTGATTTCATTCTTGAATGACTTTAGTCTAATTTCATTTTGTCTTTTCTTTTTCCTTCAACCTTCCCACTAGAAAATGTAACTTCTTTATACGCACTCGAGAGTGAAGCTTCTTGGCATTTTAAAAAGGTCAATTATTTACTGTTTGTGTTATTGGTAGTGAAGCTGTTGTTAATGTATTCCTTTGGCAGATGAGATGATATCAGAACTCAGTAGATAGACAAATGCTGGAGTAACTCCGCAGGACAGGCAGCATCTCTGGAGAGAAGGAATGGGTGACGTTTCGGGTCAAGACCCTTCTTCGGACCGCACTCCAGTCATGAGGCCTAGTCCACTGAGTTACTCCAGCATTCTGTGTCTGTCTTCAGCATCTGCAATTCCTTCCGACACGTCAGGTTGGTTAAGGATTTTCAGCCAGAATGATCAATTTAAAAGATTGCTTGTCTGGGATCTTTTAAAATAATGGATCCATGTATGAAAAAAAGGCACAAAGTGCTGGAGTAACTCAGCGGGTCAGGCAGCAACTCTGGAGAACATGGATAGGCAACAATTTGGTTCGGGACCCTTCATCAGACTGATTGTAGTAGGTGGGAGATAGCTGGAAGAGAAGTGGGGATGGGACAAGGCCTGACAATTGATAGGTGGGTACAAGTGTGATGGGTTTTGATTGTAAATGGGCGGACAAGAGAGTAAAAAGGTGAGCAGGCAAGGAGCTGTGGATAAGGAAAGAACATTACTCAGGAATAAAAAAACAAACTGGTGGACGTACTCAGCGGGTCAGGTGGCGCCTGTGGAAGGAACGGACCGATGATGTTTCGGGCAGGACTCTTCATCAGACCATCGATGGAGTAGGAATCACAGAGGGCGAGCAGTGTCTCACAGAACTTCCTTCAGAGAGGAGGAGGAGTTCTTTGAAGTGAGCACACATTGAGGAGATTTTGCAGTGGAGCCATAAAATGGAGACACAAGAAAGTACAGATGTGGAATCTTGAACAAAAAAAGATTACACCATAGTAAATCCCAATGAGTGACCTGCCCCTAAAGTGGGACCTGAGACTGTACAGTTATCAAGCTACAGGTAGCTCTGTTAACAGAGCTTCTTCCTCTACAAGTGTTATCCCCGAATAGCAGTGTTAAGGAGGAGGATGTCGATATTCAATCGAGTGAAGTCTGCATCAGTTCCAGGGCAGGTCACATGAACCTGCCTCAGGTGGGTAGGACAGGACAAAATATGTAGGCGGGTAGGTTACTCCTTTTAAGTAACATATTTACTCAGCTCCCCCTCGGGTCTATGATCAACCCATCTTTTAAGAGGGACAGCAATTCTCCTATACCATCAGCTTGCAGCTTACTCAGTCTGCTGACCTAACCCACACCAAACAATGACATACCCTAGATCACTGATCCTGCACAGCACCCCTAACATACTTGTCAACCCCCTCTTAATTATTGGCCACCATCCAATTATCAAGCCCTTCTTCATCATTCATCAGGACCGATACATATTTTAAATCACCAAAATTTCATAAGGTCATAAGGAATAGTAGGATTAGCCCACTCGGCCCATCAAGTCCATTTCATCATTCAATCTGATCTATCGCTCCTTCCTAACCCCATTCTCCTGCCTTCACCCCATAACTTATGACACTAGTACTAATCAAGAATCTATCGATCTCTGCTTTAAAAATATCCACCCTCTAAACACATTTTCCTCACCTCCTTCCTAAAAGAACATCCTTTAATTCTGAGGCTATGACCTCCAGTCCTAGACTCTCCCATTAGTGGAAACATCCTCTCCACATCCACTCTATCCAAGCCTTTCACTATTCTGTATTTCAATGGGGTCCCTCCTCATTCTTCTAAACTCCATCGAGTACAGGCGCAGTGTCGACAACGCTCATCATAGGTTAACCTACTCATTCCTGGGATAATTCTTGTAAACCTCCTCTGGACCCGCTCCAGAGCTAACACATTCTTCCTCAGATATGGTGCCCAAAATTGCTCACAATATTCCCTGGCCCCTCGAGTAGTCCACCCAAACACTCGGTTCACTTCATTTCCATTGTTCATTCTCCAAGGCAGAGCACTGACTATGATTGTGTTTGTAGACCCAGTGTGGGTACACAGCACCGTGGTTTCACAGAACTTGCCAATGGTAAAGGGCTGTCCCACTTACGCAAACTTTTCGGTGACTGCCAGCACCTGTCATAGATCCCCGAAAATGTTCAACATGTTGAAAATTCAGCGGCGACCAGAAAGACGCTACGACTCTTTGGATGACGAGGAGACCTCTCACGACCATGCAGGCGACCCCTGGCGACCTCTCACGACCATACAGGTGACCCTCTGGCGACATGCCCCCTGGTAACACCCCGCGACACCTGCGACATGTTGCCAGGGGTCACCTGTACGGTCGTGAGAGGTCTAGTCACACAAAGAGTCGTGGCGTCTTTCTGGTCGCCGCTGAATTTTCAACATGTTGACATTTTTTGGCGACATATGATGGGTGCCGGGAGTCGCCGAAAAGGTCGGGTAAGCCCTTCAGTGAAAGGCACCTTGACCTATTTCAAAAGTAGTTGCTTAATGTCCCTTCAATAAGTTACTTTTAATTTCTGGGCAACAATAGATTTCCACAAACAATGTCGTGGATTTCAAAGCAAGAGTTTGATCAAGTCAAGTTTATTGTTGTATGCACGAGAACAGTGAGATACAGGTACAATGAAAATCTTGCAGCAATATCACAGCCACATAGATTCAGACTGCACACAGACATATGATTCATGCACATTTATACGTATCGGAACTGGCTACAAATAAAAGACTGCATAAAAACAAGATATTATTGCAGAGATACACAATTAGAAAACACAAGTCCACGGTAATTTAGTAAGTGGCCTGCAGTGTTTCATTACTGAGGTAGAATTAGGGTAGTGGCTGTCATAGAAAACATAGAAAATAGGTGCAGGAGGAGGCCATTCGGCCCTTTGAGCCAGCACCGCTTTGAGCAAGCAGTCGATTCAAGAGTCTGTTAGCTGCAGGAAAGTAACCGTTCTTGAACCTTCCTGTATGTTCTCTGCCCAATCATAGTAGCAAGAAGAGGACTGAATGGTGGGAATAGATGCTGCCTTCTTGAGGGAGGGCCTCATGTAAATATTTTTGATCGTAGGGAGGGCTGAATCCATGAAGGACCAGGCTCTGTCCACCACACTCTGCAACCTCTTGCACTCCGGCATGTTGGAATTGCCGAACCAGACCATGATGCAGCCGGCTTTGTAGCCCGATTGCATCATGTATATTGATTTAATGCTCTTGGCTGGAAAAACTGGCAGGGTAGAGTGCAATGAATCTCAGCAATGATTCAATGATTCAATTATGTTTTATTGTCACATGTACCTAGGTGCAGTAAAATGCTTTATTTTGCATAAAATCTGTTAAAAAAACATACACTTGGCAGCAGGCCTCCCCCCCCCACCCCATGCCAGGTCCCCCTTCTATCTCAGAAGCCCCCCCCCCCCCCCCCCGCTGGATCCCCCTTCATTCCTTTGTTCTCGGTGCTCCTCCCCCGCTAGTTCCCCCTTCGTTTCCGTCGGCCTGCCTCGTTCTCCGACAGTCCCCTCACTCTCCCATGGTCCCATCGCTCTCCGACAGCCAACCTACCACCTTTCTCGCTCTTCTACAACCTTCCTCACTCTGCGACGGCCTTCCTTGCTCTCGACGGTCCCCATCTCGCTCTTGGCACTCGCTCGCAGGTCCCTCCTGGCTCTCACGACGCGACGCGAGTCCCTTCGACATCTGTGGTGAGAGGGTAGGGCCTACTAGAGGGCTTGACCCAACTGTCCCGACTGCGCTGCTCACCGCAAACTGCATTGATAAGGAACACTGTACCTCCTGCAGTTGTGTTACCCACCACATTTAGAGCTGAATGCAATGAGATGTAAAATCCCATTCATCCGTGTTTAACTTCACCCAGATGGCAATTGTTCTTCCAAACTTTGATTTTTCTTGGAAGATAGACACAAAATGCTAGAGTAACTCAACGGGACAGGCAGCATCTCAGGGGAAAAGGAATGGGTGATGTTGCGGCCAAATCTCGACCTGAGACGTCACCCATTCCTTCTCTCCAGGGATGCTGCCTGACCCGCTGAGTTACTCCAGCATTTTGTGTCTATCTTCGGTGTAAATCAGCAATTGCAGTTCCTTCCTACACATTTTGGTTTTTTCTTAATAATTCGCAAGCCTTAAGGAAATGTGCGGTAGAATTCTCAATAAAGACCTTTTGGCAGCTAAAACAAAGTTATAAAACATCAGAAATAAAGAAAGGTAGACAAAATTGCTGGAGAAACTCAGCGGGTAGCATCTACGGAGTGAAGGAATAGGCGACGTTTCAGGTTGAGACCCTTCTTCAGACTAATGTGGGGTGGGGGGAGGGAGGGAAAAAGAAAGGAAAAGGCAGCGACAGTAGGCTGTGGGAAAGCTGGGAAGGGGAGGGGAAGGAGGGAGAAAGCAAGGACTACCTGAAATTGGAGAAGTCAATGTTGATACCGCTGGGGTGGAAACTGCCCAAGTGAAATATGAGGTGCTGCTCCTCCAATTTCCAGTGGGACTCACTCTGGCCATGAAGGAGGCCCAGGACAGAAAGGTTAGATTTGGAATGGGAGGGGGTGTTGAAGTGCTGGACCACGGGAGATCAGGTTGGTTAATGCGAACTGAGCGGGGGGAGGGCCACAGTCTAGGGTCTTTCCGCTGCTGGACATGGGGGGCACAGTATGGTGGAGACGCCTCTCAAAATAAGGGAAGGGATCCCATGCCAGGGGGCCACATAAGTGGCACGGGTGGGGGACAGATTTGAGAAATGTATAGACTATTGAACTATTTGTATAGTCTCCGAAAATGTCGGATAAATTTTTTGCACGGTTCACGTATTGTATATATTTATAACTTGAATAAAGTCTATTTTGAAATTTAAAAAAAATAATAATGCAAACTGAGCGGAGGTGTTTGGCGAAGCGATCGGCAAGCCTACGCTTGGCCCCACCGATGTAGAGCAGTTGACACCTGGAACAGCGGATGCAATAGATGAGGTTGGAGGAGGTGCAGGTGAACCTCTGCCTCACCTGGAAAGACTGCTTGGGTCCTTGGATGGAGTCGAAGGGGGAGGTAAAGCGCCAAGTGTAGCTTTTCCTGTGGTTGCAAGGGAAAGTACCAGAGCAGGGGGTGGTTTGGGTGGGAAGGGATGAATTGGTCTCAATATCTTTATTGAGATAAAGAAATGTTCTTCATTCCTTGAACACACCTGGAATAAACAGCAGTTGGGACAGTGATGAATTTTGTAATCTCTTTAGACCATGGTTTCCATGGCATTAGAATCTTCAGATTAATTGCAAACTCAAACACGCTCCCAGAGCTCATTTTTATTTTTCAAACAGTTGAATCCCTTTCTCAATTTTTGCCAGCTGTTTGGCAAAGGGAAAGAAGAATAATATCCCTCAGGGAATAGGGAGTAAAAGCACTCTGGGGGAATGCAGCCTGAGTGGGTGTTCAAAGCTAGGGCTGCAGCTGGATAAAATGTGACACCATGTCTGAATTGAAGCAGAGCAGGGGATCAACAGTTGCTGAAAAGTTTTAAACATTTCAAGATCCAGCGGCGACCAGAAAAACATTATGACTTTTTAGGCGAGTTGAGGAGACTACTCACGATCATACAGGCATCACCCCACGACCATGTGAAAACAGCCTAGTCGCCTGTAGTCACTGAAAAAATCACCTGAGTGGGACAAGCCTTTTAGGGAACTCGAGGTAAAGGAGCCATTAGGAAGTAGTGACCATAATATAAGTTTTAATTTACAATTCGAGAGGCAGAAGGGGAAATCGGAAGTGTCAGTATTACAATTAAACAAAAGGGACTATGGAGCCATGAGGAAGGAGCTGGCCAAAGTTGACTGGAAAGATACCCTAGCATTGATGACAGTGGAACAATGGCAGGTATTTCTGGGAATAATTCAGAAGGTGCAGGATCAGTTCATTCCAAAGAGGAAGAAAGATTCCAAGGGGCGACCGTGGCTGACAAGGCAAGTCAGGGATAGTATAAAAATAAAAGAGAAGAAGTATAACATAGCAGAGATGAGCGGGAATCCAGAGGATTGGGAACATTTTAAAGAGCAACAGAAAATACCTAAGGCAGTACGGGGAGAAAAGATGAGGTACGAAGGTAAGCTAGCCAAGAATATAAAGGAGGATAGTAGAAGCTTCTGTACGTATGTGAAGAGGAAAAATTTAGTTAAGACCAAAGTTGGACCTTTGAAGACTGAAACAGGTGAATTTATTATGGGGAACAAGGAAATGGCAGACAAGTTGAATTGGATCCGTCTTCACTAATGTGGATAAATGTGAGGTTATCCACTTTGGTGGCAAAAACAGGAAGGCAAATTATTATCTAAATGGTGTACAACGGGATGTGGGGGTCCTTGTTCATCAGTCAATGAAAGTAAGCATGCAGGTACAGCAGGCAGTGAAGAAATCTAATGACATGTTGGCCTTCATAACAAGAGGAGTTGAGTATAGGAGCAAAGAGGTCCTTCTGCAGTTTTGTAGGGCTCCAATGAGACCAACCTGGAGTATTGTGTGCAAATTTGGTCTCCAAATTTGAGGAGGGACTTTCTTGCTATTGAGGGAGTGCAGCGTAGGTTCACGAGGTTAATTCCCGGGATGGCGGGAATGTCATATGTTGATAGAATTGAGCAGCTGGGCTTGTATACTGTGGAATTTAACAGGCTGAGAGGGGATCTTATTGAAACATATAAGATTGTTAATGGTTTGGACATGCTAGAGGGGGGAAACATGTTCCCGATGTTGGAGGATTCCAGAACCAGGGGTCTCAACTCCAACATCACCCATTTCTTTTCTCCAGAGACGCTGCCTGACCTGGTGAATTCCTCCAGCTTTTTTTTGTCTATCTCTGGTTTAAACCAACATCTGCAGTTTCTTCCTACATAATGGTTACTCAAATGTGAGAACCCATTGGGTCATTCTCAGCAGGAGAATTGTAATCAACCACAACGTGACCACATGATCCAGCACTTCTCCCACTCTTTTGTTCCTATCACATCAAGCAAAGAGCTGTTGTCTCACAAGAGGTGCTGATGGCGTGACCGATGCATCAGCGGGAAACACTTAAAAACAAAGCTTTGTGCCATAAATGCTACAGACAGCATGCAACAGAGAGAGCTGAGTGATCCAACAACCAATGGATTAGGTCAAAGCTCTACAGATCTCCCACGTGAAATCATGAATGATTGTGGACAATTAAATGGCTAGTGGGAGGAAGAAGCTCCAGGATATCCCCATCCTCAACAATATCTGAGCCTAGTTTATACATGCTGAGGCATCCATAACCATCTTTAGCCAGGAATGTCAGGTGGAAGATTTTTCTCAGTCCCTTCCTGAGAGCCCCACCTTCAATAAAATCAGTTTTCAGCAAATTTCATTAATTCCACATAAAAGCAAGAAAGAGCTGATAACACTCAATGAAACCTTGGCTTTGGCACTGAGGATATTCCCTCCAAACTAGCCATATATCTAGACAAACTTTCAATATGGTATCAATTGAATAATATGGATAAGTGCACAGGCTAGTTTATTTTAGAGACGCGGCAAGGAAACAGGCCCTTCGGCCCACCTAGTCCATGCTGACCATCGATCACCTGTTCACACTAGTTCTATGTCATTCCATTTCTTACACGCAAGGGGCAATTTAGAGAGGGCATTTAGGTTACAAATTGGCATGTGGTTGGGATGTGGGAGGAAACCGGAGCACCCAGAGGAAACCCACACGGTCTCAGGGAGAACATGCAAACTCCACTAAGACAACGTTGATCGCCGTGGAAGGTCGAGTGTATTGTTGATAAAGTTGGTGATATATTAATTTAATGACCATTTGTTTGCAAACTGTATATATAGGCAGCCTTTGATCATGTTAATACTCTGTATGGTAATTTTTATTTTCTGATTAAAAATATTTAATACAACATTTTTTTTTTAAAGGACAGGGTCGAACCTGGGTATCTGGTTCTGTGAGGCAGCATCTCTACCAGCCGCACCACAGTGAAGTTAGATGTTGCCCCATTAGCCTGCTCCAATGATCGGTAAAGTACAGTGAGATGGTGCTATTAAATCGCAACTGCAGATCAATAAGCTGCTGCCTGATATCCAGCCACTCCTGACCTCATCACTGCCTTGGACCAAATGAGAACCAAAGAGCTAAATTCCGGAGGAAAAGCAAGAATCGATGGGAAGGCAGCATTTGATCAAATGGTGGTATCAGGGAGTTCTGGTAAAACTGAAGCTAATGGGCATCAAGGGACAACAGCTCTGGTTGGTGTTAGATTCCGTACAAAGGAAAATGGTTGTGGTTCTCTGTGGTTAATAAATACAGCCCCAGATCCTCACTGCAGGAGGTTCTCAGGGGCAGTACGGTAGTCCCAACTACCTTCAGCATCTCCATTGATCCCCTTTCTACAGAAGTGGGGATCCCCCTCCCTATTGTGTTTAGGTCTTTTGTGTTGCTGGATGCATAAATAAATAAACTGGGCTAGAAATGTAATCTAGAATATCATTTATTGAAAGCATTAACTTCCCATCTGGCACAGCCAGGAATCAAGATACATCAAAAACGTAAACCAGTTTTGAAGGTACTCCACACATATTTATCGATATAACTTCGCCAATGATAACACAATATTCCATTCAATTAGATATTCCTTTGTAAATGAAGCAGCCCGTTCCTGCGAGTTGCAAGACCTGGGCAACATTCAGGTGCAGGATAATGTAACATTTTAACGTTATGTGCTAGGCGGTGACCATCTCCGACAAGTGGACATCTAGTAATCTTCTTAAAACATACATTGGCAATGTAATTGCCAAGTCCCCTACTATAAATATCCTGAAGGTCACCATTGAATGGAAGCTTAAATAAATCAGCCATGTAAAAACAGTTGTTGTGTAAGCAGACCAGGGCAGGCAGCGTGTACAAGTGATGGAATACTATGAATTTTGCTGCATTTAACAGCAACAAGATTATGGGGCAACACAGTAGCAATGTTACAAAATTTTGCGATTTAAAAAATCAAGTCTGCAATTTATCCCATCAGATAAAGCATAAAAAGAAGTTTAATTTGACACCTAATTCACTTTCATATCTTCAGTATTAAGAAAGTTATGACCATTTTCATACTCGGAAATTAGCATTTTGTTCCCCATCGCCTTTCAATTGACTTAACTCAAAAGCTGTGATCTAGAACCGTTAAAAGCCCATACCTTTCTTAAAAATTAAGAGCACTCAATGAAATTTTCAGTTATTATAGATTGAAGCATTCTGAAACAAATATGTAACAATCTTACTTGGAGGACCTGAAATTAAAGCATACATTTAGTTAGTTATCTAATTGTAGCTAATTACAAAATTCAAAGAGTAGATCTAAACATCTATCCATTTCTTAAGAAAAGATAAACTTTTTTTAAATTGCCTAAGTGTCCAAATAACATTCACACAATAATCCACAATATAACATAATTTTTAAATCTCATTTTCATGAATTTCTGGTCCAAATGGAATGAATTTAGTGTTTAATGCCTGTAAATTAATGGCCATTTAAATCAACTAGCGAGTGGGTTTTAGTGGAATGCGGTGGATTGGAACGTTGCGGTTTGCTGTGAAGTTGGTATTACAAATACAGCCGGTTCATACATTTTTTTTGGACCCCATTTCGCAACATGAAAATATTATTAAAGCCTCCATAAAAACCAACTTTTAATATAAAAATAAGCTGTGTACCTTTTTTTCTCCCCTACTCAAAATCCTTCCCGTTGTCGGCGCTCACGGCTTTTGAAGGTGATTTTTAAATTACTCTAGATAATAAATAATCTAGCGTAATTTAAAAATACCTTCATTAATGAAATGTCGGAGCGATTTTTCTTCCGCAATGAAATCGCCCGACATTGATCGATTTGCCCAGTCTGCAGAAAAACGGCACTTTAAGCCCGCCCCCCTCTGAAAGGCGCCAAAGTCGCGCACACGGGGAGTGGCAGAACTGTAGCGCTGCTCAAGGTAATTTTTGTAACATACCTAAACACAGTGGCGCAGTGGTAGAGTTCTGGACCTATAGCGCCAGAGACCCGGGTGTGACCCTGACTGCGGATGCTGTCTGTATGGAATTTGTACGTTCTCCCGTGACTAGCGTGGGTTCCCTCCGGGTGCTCCGGTTTCCTCCCACGCTCCAAAGACATACAGGTTTGTATGCTAATTGGCTTGGTAAAATTGTCCTTAGTGTGTGTAGAATAGTGTTAATATGCAGGGCCCGCTGGTCGGCAGGGACTCGGTGGGAATACAAAAGTTGGGACAATGTACTGTACCTTTACGAAACACTCATCAAGCCTCTACTGGGGTATTGTGTTCATTTACGGTTACTATGATAGGAATGATGTTAGGGCATTAGAGAGAGCCAAGAAAAAATTTACAAGAATAGTTCCTGTGATGTGTAACTACAGTTACTGTAAAATAGGAGAATCAGGAGGATGGGGCTGTTTTCGTTTGAGAGAGGACTGAAGGAAAATGTCATGGAATTATATAAAATTATGAGGTGTCTGGTGATGATGGGATGCTGTTGTTGCAGGAGAATTAACGGGCTGGACCTCACAGGTGTAAAAGAAAGGCAAGGAAAATTGTAGGTGAGATGAGGAAGATCTAACTTTATGTAGTATGTGGTTGGAATCCGGAGTGCACAGCCTTACAGAGCTGGCCGAGGCAGGTTCCATTGTGGCCTTCGAGAGGGAAGTGTGAACATTTGGAGGAGAAAAAACTTACAAGACTACGGAGAAAGGGTTGGGGTTTGGAAATACTGAGTTGTTCTAGTGGAAAGCCAGAGCAGCCATGGTCCAAACGTGGACAGGTGGGACTAGTATAGCTGGGTCATGTTGGCCAGTGTGGCAAGTTGGGCTGAAGGGTCTGCCTCCACACTGTAACACTCTATGATGGGCTGAATGGCCACATTCCATTCTATTTTTCCTGGCTTGCATACCGGGTCTTGCGTGCAGTCTAAGTATACCAAGCAACAATTGTGTTAAGCTTTATTCACTTAAACATTCTGTTTAGATTTGCATTTTATACCAAATAGGTTCCTGATTTATAGCTTCAATTAAGAGAAAGGAACTGTGGTCGGCTCCTATCTCTAATTTCCACAAGTGATTAGGTCTGGGGCCGCACCATCTCCTTCGGTCCTAGCGTAACACTTCCTGCCCTTTTGCTGTGACAACCAGAACCATATTTTAAAAAGTACAAATGAGGAACAGATGTGTGGCCTTACATGGCTACGTTGCATAAAGCTGCTGTGGTTGTAGATTGTAGATTTACTTCAAAATTTATAATCAACATGTCAAAGGAATGCTGTTAGAGCATTACCAGTGGATTGAAAAGGAAATCCCAGAGCTTTTGTGGAATCAGAAGGAACAATTTGAGAAAGGAAGCCTGAGTTGATGGAAATGGAAAACAATAATTAATTTTTGCCACTAGGATTTTTAAAACAGTTGCTAGGCAGTTGAAGCTGGTTAATAACCTAAGACAGGTAGACAAAAATGCTGGAGAAACTCAGTGGGTGAGGCAGCATCTATGGAGCGGGGGAAATAGTCAAAATTTTGGGCCAAAACACTTCTTCAGACGTCCAACATTAATGCCCTAAGACATCTCGGTTGCCCTTTCATATTTATACAGAAACCTTTACAGGTAGTGGTATTAGTTTATTTTTCATAGGTGTACTGAGATGCAGCAAAAAACTTTATGTAACATGCTATCCCGGCAAATCATACCATTGATTGAGTCATAGCGCAATAAGGCACGAAACAGGCCCTTTGACTCAATTTGCCCACAAGACCAACATGCCCCATCTACACTAATCCCATCTGCTTGCGTTTGGCCCATATCCCTCAAAACCTATCCTATCCATTAGTACATTGTGTAGAGCAAAAGAAAAAAATAAACAGAGTTCACAATATAGTGTTACAGCTGCAGAGAAAGTGCAGATTTAAAAAAGTGCAAGGTTCGCAAAATGTACAATGGAAGATTATGAATTAATCCCAAAATTATGACAGGTCCATTCAACAGTCTAATGACAGTGGGGAGAAGCTGTTCTTGAATCTGGTGGTACGTGCTGTTACGGTTTTATATCTTCGGCCAGGTGGCAGAATGGATTAGAGAGAATGACTGGGGTGTAAGTGGTTCTTGATTATGTTGGCTGATTTCCCGAGACAATGTGAAGTACAGATGGAATTGATTGGGAGGGAAGCTGGTTTGTGTGCTGGACTGGGCTGCATTCATAACTCTCCGTGGCCTTGGGCAGGGCAGTTGCCATATCAAGTTGAAAGCATCCAGAAAATATGCTTTCTGCGGTGCATCTGCAGAAATAGGTAAGAATGCCAAACTTTGGCCTTTTGAGAAAGTAGAGTCATAGTCATAGAGTGATACTGTGTGGAGGTGTTGGTGTACTTTTTTGGATGTAGCATAAATGTGGTTGGACCAGAGCGATTTGTTGATGATACACCATGGAACTTGAAGCTCTGGACCATCTCCATTTCAGCCCCATTGAGGCAGAGTGGGATGCATCCCACTTCCTGCGGTCCATGATCAGATCGTTCATTTTGGTGACATTGAAGGAGAGGTTGGTGTCTTGACACCATGCTACTAACCTATCTCCTTCCTGTCCTTCGTCTCAAGATCCAGTCTCTGAGATCCAGCCACCTACTATGTTGCCATCTGCAAATTTACAAATGGAGTTACAGCAGAATTTGGCTGCACAGTCATCAGGGTATAGGGAGTACAGCAAGGGCTTAGAATTCTGGCTTGCACTGTCGAGAATTACCATGGAGGATATTTTGTCACGTATCCTTACCGATTGCAATCTATGGATCACAAAGTTGAGGATCTAATTGCAGAGGAGAATGCTGAATGCTTGGTGTAGGTGCTTTGGAGATAAGTTTGTTTGGAACTATGGAGTTAAAGGCAGAGCTGTAGTCAATTAATAGGAGAGAGAGTAAATGCTGAAGCAACTCAGCGGGACAGGCAGCATCTCTGGAGAGAAGGACTGGTTGACGTTTCGGGTCGAGACTTTTTCAGATTCAATTATTAGGATTCTGACATACTATACATGGCCTTGTCATTCGCATGCTCCAGTGATGAGTATAGGGCCAGGGAGATGGCATATGCCTTGAGCCCCTGACAGCGGTAGACAAATTGCTGTGGATCAAAGCCAACTGGGAGGATGAAGCTGAGTTGCATCATGAACAGTCTCTTGAAGCACTTCATGATGGTGAATGTCAGAACCACCAAATGGTCGTCAATAAGACATGGTACCTTGTTATACTTGGTACCTTGATAGTGGTCCTCTTAAAGCAGGTGGGAAACTCAGATTGCAGTATGAAGTGAATAAACATGTCCATTCATATTCCTGCCAGCTTGATGCACCAAGATGCAGAACAGAACACCACAGGAGATCCTTCTTCCCTGTGGCTGTTGAACTGTACAACTGCTCCCCCTTCTGTCATGAGGTAGGCAGAGACTGTCACCCCTTCTCTCGCACCCCCCCCCCCCCCACCCCTAGAGGGTTAGTATGGACATTTTGGGCCAAATGAATTCTTAGGCTGGCAGCTCAGTCACTCAGTCCTGGTGAGCTGGCAGCTCAGTCACTCAGGCATGGTAGACTGGCAGCTCAGTCACTCAGGCCTGATGGGCTGGCAGCTCAGTCGCTCAGGTACTGGTGGGCTGGCAGATCAGCCACTCAGGGCTGGTGGACTGGCAGATCAGTCGCTCATGGCTGGTGGGCTGGCAGTTCACTCATGGCTATTCCTTGAAATTCCATTTCAAGCAGAGTGCAGGCCACCAAAATCAATTTCATGACATTTCAAGCAGAGTGCAGGCTACCAAGCTCAATTTCATGGCATTTCAAGCAGAGTGCAGGCCACCAAGCTTGGTTCCATGGCATTTCAAGCAGTGTGCAGGCCACCAAGCTTAATTTCATGGCATTTCAAGCAGTGTGCAGGACACTAAGCTCGGTTTCACGGCATTTCAAGCAGAGCACAGGCCACCAAGCTCTGTTTCGTGGCAATTGAAGCAGAGCGCAGGCCACGAAGCTCAGTTTTGCGTCATTTCAAGCAGAGCGCAGGCCACCAAGCTCAATTTCGCAGCATTTCAAGCAGAGTGCAGCCTACGAAGCACAGTTTTGTGGCATTTCAAGCAGAGTGCAGCCCACCAAGCTTAGTTTTGAGGCATTTCAAGCAGAGTGCAGGCCACCAAGCTCAGTTCTGTGGCATTTCAAGCAGAGTGCAGCCCACCAAGCTTAGTTTTGAGGCATTTCAAGCAGAGTGCAGGCCACCAAGCTCAGTTTCACAGCTTTTGAAGCAGAGTGCAGGCCACCAAATTGCCAAGCAACTCATTGCATTGTCATTAAGGGGTAACAAATCATTTATTGCAAGTATATTGCAGTCTCACAGTTCAGTTGATTCACAGCTTAGAATCACAGTTGTGGACTCTCCCTCATGATCTTCCAGAGTGACTGACTCACGTCCAGGCATCTGAGGTTTTATAGTGCTGCCCCCCCCCCCCCCCCACTCTGGAAGGGGCATTACCTTCATCATGGTGATTGACAGGCGAGAGGACCAATCAGCTGATCTCAATATTTTTTAAACACTCATAACATTTTTATTTTTCATCGATTGGAAAAATGCTCAGTGCTGACTCTGCGGAGGAGGACTGTGAGTAAGATGGTCAAAAATCATAGCAATATAGGGTAGCTTTATTTCTAAAATCAATATACAGTGCAGACAGGAAGTGGTCAAGATGAGACTTTTTTGTTATTTAGATATACATGTATTATATAACACACACACATATATATATACATGTACATGTGTGTGCATGTATGCCGTTTGGAGCTTCATTGGGGATTGTAGTGTTTAATAGCCTGATGGTTGTTGGAAAGAAGCTGCTCTTGAACCTGGATGTTGCAATTTTCAGGCTTCTATACCTTCTTTCCGAAGGCAGGAGTGAAATGAGTCTGTGGCTCTGATGATGCTGGCTGCCTTTAGGAGTCAGAAACTCCTGTAGATCCCTTCAATTTTGGGGAAGCTAATACTCGTGATGAACTAGGCAGTATTCACCACTTTTTGCAATTTTTTTTCGTTCCTGGGTGTGCGAGTTGCCAAACCAGGCCATGATGAAACTAATCAATATGCTCTCCACTGTAACCTGTAGAGGTTCAAGAGAGTATTCATCGGCATGCTAAATCTACTCAATCTGACAAAGAGGTAGAGGCTTTGATGGGCTTTCATTATGATTGCATCAATGTGCTGGGTACAGGACAGATCTTCAGAGATATGCGCGCCCATGAACTTGAAGGATTTGACTCTCTCTGTCCTGTCAATGAAGACAGGTTTGTGGATCCATGGCATTCCTCTTCTGAAGTCAACAATTAGTTCTTTAGTTTTACTGACGTTGAGAGCAAGGTTGTTGTTCTGGCAGCATTCAGTCAGTCAATCGATCTCCCTCCTGTACTCGGACTCATCATCATCCAACAATGGTGGTCATCAGTGAATATGAAGATGGAGTTGGAATTGTGTTTTGGTTACATAGTCATCGGTATAGAGTGGGAGGAGCAGGGGGCAGAGCACACAGCCTTGAGGTTCCCCCGGGCTGATGGTTATAGAGACTGAAGTGCTGTTGCTAATTTGTGCTGATTATGTTCTGTTGATGAGGACATCGAAGATCCAGTTGCAGATGGATGCGCAAAGACCCAGTTCTGTGAGCTTGGGAACAGGTTTGGAGGGGATGATGGTGTTGAACACTGACCTGTATTCTATAAACATCAGTCCGATGTATGTGTTTTAATTGTTTAAATGACCCAGCGCAGAATGGAGAGCCAGAGAGATCACATCCTCTCTTGACCTGCTGTGGCAGTAGGCAAACTGTAGTGGGTCCAGGTCCTTGTTGCTGTAGAAGTTGATATGTGCCATAACCAACCTCTCAAAGCATTTCATCGACATAGACGTTAGAGCCACCGTCGATAGTCATTGAGGCATGCCACCTCAATTTTCTTGGGCACCAGTATTATTGATGGTCATTTAAACATGGCACACCAGCAGCTTTTTGGAGGTCATGCCTTGATTTCCTGTACAGGTCAGGTCACCCGGCTTGAACAACTCATGCTTGGTCTTCCCTTGGGAGTGAATGTCATGGTGCATCCACGGTTTCCAGTCAAATATGCATGACTTCTTTGGCCTGCAGTCCCGAAACACATCTTGAAGAAACCTGTGAAGGCGGTGGTGTACTCATTTAGGTTGGCTGCTGTGTCCTTATAAAATTGACCTGTCCACCAACTCCAAGCAGTCAGGTAGATAGAAACACAGGTGCAGGAGGAGGCCATTCAACCCTTCGAGCCATTCATTGTGGTCATGGCTGATCATCCACAATGTACCTGTGCCTGCCTTCTCCCCATATCCCTTGATTCCACTAGCCCAAAGAGCTCCATCTAGCTCTCTTTTAAATTCATCCAGTGAATTGGCCTCCACTGCCTTCCGTGGCAGAAAATTTCACAAATTCACATCTCTCTGCGTGAAAAAGTTTATTCTCATATCACTTTTAAATGGCCTCCCTTTTATTCTTAGACTGTGGCCCCTGGTTCTGGACTCCTCAAACATTGGGAACATTTTTCCTGCATCTAGCTTGTCCAGTCCATTTATAATTTCATATGTTTCTGTAAGATCCTCCCTCATCTTTCTGAATTCCAGTGAATACAAACTCAGTCTTTCCAATCTTTCCTCATGTGACAGTCCCGCCATCCCGGGATTAACCTCGTGAACCTATGCTGCACTCCCTCAATAGCAAGGATGTCCTTCCTCAAATTAGGAGACCAAAACTGCACACAATACTCCAGATGCGGTCTCACCAGGGCCTCGTACAACTGCAGAAGGACCTCTTTACTCCTATACTCAAACCCTCTAGTTATGAAGGCCAACATGTCATTAGCTTTCTTCACTGACTGCATTACCCGCATGTTTACTTTCAGTGACAGATGTACAAGGAAACCCAGGTCTTGTTACATTTCCCTTTTTCCTAATCTCTCACCATTGAGATAATAATCTGTCTCCTTGTTCTTGGCGCCAAAGTGGATAACCTCACATTTATCTACATTGTACTGCATCTGCCATGCATCTGTCCACTCACTCAACCTGTCCAATTAACCCAGCAACCTCCTAGCATCCTCTTCGCAGTTCACACTGCCACCCGGCTTTGTGTCATCTGAAATTTGCGAGTGTTACTTTTAATTCCATCATCTACATCATTATTATATATTGTAAATAGTGGCGGCTCTAGCACCGAGCCAGTCCTGTGCAGTTGCCAGCATTCCTGACTGATTCCTGGCTGCTCTGGGTCTTGACAGCTGCACTCCGGCCTTCACGAAGGTGATCATCTGGGTGGTGGGCCGTGCTCGTCTGCAGCTGCTGATTCCCATGCAGATGGCTTCTGCAATGGGTTACAGAACCTGGTCATGACTCCAGGTGTACCGGCCCTGCCCAAGAGCCTTTGGGCAGCAGCTCAGGATGTGTTCCATCGTCCCCTTTCCTGAGCATTGCGGGCAATCCGGAGATTCCGCTTTGCACCAGATGAAGAGGTTTGATGGGCTGGGCAGGAAATCGTACACTGCCTGGACTAGGCACTTGATGAGCTGTGGTTCAGCCTGCCAGAGCTCAGTCCATGTGACTTTTCGGTGCATGGCCTGCTCCCACCTTGTCCAGGCTCCCTGCTGCCTCAATCCAACTGCTCTGGTAGAATTCTCCTCCTCCACCACTGCCCTCACTTCCTCCTGGACCAGCCTGCGCCTCTCTTTCCACTTCGCCTTGTCAAACTGGGGAGTTGGGAAGATTCCCAGACCAGCTCTTCCCCGAGTCACTGCTCTCGCCAGGACTCTGTGGCGTATCTGAGACTCTGCTTCCAGCACGGCTTCGCTGGCTGTCCACTTCTTTCCAGTTTTCACCTCCACCCCTGCCTGAGCCACCTTGGGATCGTAGAAGTCCCTGTACAGCATCACCTCCCTGGCCCGTGTCACCTTAAACTCCTCCCCCAGGGACTTCAGGGGCAGCTGGAGCTTGGTGTTATTTCCGTAAAGAACGAGGCTTCTAAGGTTCCTGGGCAGTCCCAGGCTCTTAACATATTGTTCTCTTAACATATTGAAAGAAGCTTTTACTATCCTTCTTTACATTCTTGGCCAGCTTACCTTTGTACTTCATCTATTCACACCATATTGCCCCTTTTATTACCTTATGATGTCCTTTGAAGGCTTCCCAATCCTCTGGCTTCCCGTTACGCTTCGGTATGTTTTTTTCACATTTTCTTTCTTGCTGGGATCCTTTTCCAGTCGACCTTGGCCAGCTCCTCTCTCATGCCTTGGAAGCTCCCTTTGTTCAACTACAACTGACAATGCAGATTAAACCGTCTCCCTCTCAAATTGCAGATTAATACTTATCATATTATGGTCACTACCTCCTAACGGTTCCTTCACCTTGAGTTCCCTTATTAAATCTGGTTCATTAGACAACACTAAATCCAGAATTGCCTTCTCTCTGGTCGACTCCAATACAAGCTGCTCAATCTCAGAGGCACTCGACAAATTCCCAATCTTGGGGTCCAGAACCAACCTGATTTTCCCAGTCTACCTGCATATTGAAATCTCCCATAACCACAGTGGCATTACCTTTGTTACATGCCAGTTTCTGCATCTCACACACACATACTCACACACTCCCTCCATCTCACACACACACCTTCCACCACACACGCACACACACACACCCTCCATCTCACACGCACACACCCTCCATCTCACACACACACACACTCCATTTCACACACACTCACACACACTCACATACAAACACACCCTCCATCTCACACACACACACTAGCACACATACACCCTCCATCTCACACACACACACTAGCACACATACACCCTGCATCTCACACACACCCTCACACAACCCTCCATTTCTCAGACACTCTCCCACACACACACCCTCCATCTCTCACACACAGACACCCTCCATCTCTCTCTCACACACACACACACATGCACACACCCTCCATCACACACACACATCGGGACATACGGCAGTAAAACTCTGTTGATTATACTCACGCCCGACTTCTGGACTGAGCGTGGCCTTGGACACAGGTCCAACTTCTGGACTCAGGTCCGATTTCTGGTCTGAGAGCAACATCTGGACTGAGCGCGACCTCTGGACTGAGCGCGACCTCTGGACTGAGCGCGACCTCTGGACTGAGCGCGACCTCTAGAATGAGTGCGACCTCTTGACTGAGCGCGACCTCTGGACTGAGCGCAACTTCCAGAATGAGCACGACCTCTGGGCTGAGCGCGACCTCTGGGCTGAGCGCGACCTCTGGGCTGAGCGCGACCTGTGGACTGAGTGTGACCTCTGGACTGAGTGTGACCTCTGGAATGAGCGCGACTTCCAGAGTAAACGCGACCTCCGGACTCAGCCACAGCATGTAGAGTCACAGTTCTGGAGTCAATTCTCATTCACCGCTTCCAGGCTGACTGTCTCACGCCCGGCCTCCTCGCCCACGGAAGAGGCATTCCCTTCATGGTGACTGACAGGAGAAATGACCAATCTGCTCATCTCACGACTTCTTAAACCTTCATAACTTTTCTATTCTTTCACTGATCGGAACAAAACCTGTTGCACTTGGAGAAGAGGAGTACGGTGAATAAGGTGGCGAAAAGTCCTAGCTATATAGGGTAGTGTTATTTCCGCAAATTTAATTACAACGTAGACCGGAAGCGGTCAAGATGAGTTTCAGTAATAGTACAGTTAGAAGTAATTTCTCTTCTTTCCACAATCTGTTTTCATTAATATCTTGGACATTTCAACATAACACTTCTTAACTTTCTAAATTCCACAAAATGCAACTCTGATTCCTGTAATCATTCATAAAAGTCAATGCTGCTCTCCCTCCAAGGCCAATATATCCTTCAGAATATTTTACTGTGCCCTCGGGAATTTGTGCAGCCTCTAAATCCTTAGACATTGAGAGAGCCTTGGGAATCTCCTTTGGGACTGATCACATCGACCAAAGCAAGGACAGAAGAGACAGTGCAATACACATTTATTCCTAATCCCTAATCACACAATGATTATACAATTCAGTACAGTTATACAATTATGTAATTACTATTACTTTGCAAATGGTATAACACTATGCAAAGCCTGATCGTAGTTAATTGCTGCTTTGTAATTTGCGTCTTGAAACACCTAATTGTTAAGTCATCTTAATGTTTGCTTACAGTCCCAGCGAAACGTTAACAATTTTGTCAAATTATTCTCAGGGAATTATTTTCAAGGCTGTTCTTTTCATGCTGCTTGCCAATTTATAATTTGTTCCCACTCATACGGAGAATTTCTGTGTTCTGTTAACTCTTAACCTGCCAGCAAAAAAGATGGTCTCTTTCCACAATATTTTTGCACATTTTCTTTCAAAAATCTTCTTTCTCAATCCATCCCTTAGGATCGGGGTTGACTTAATTCCATTCCTGTTTAATGGGTTTTGAAGCGTTTCACAGGGCCAATGTGCGGATAATGGAAAAGAATTAACATTTCAGAATCAGAATCAGAATCAGAATGCCTTTTATTGTCACTATACACGTGTACAGTGAGATTAAAAACTGCTCCTACTCAGTGCAAAAACAAGACAAAAAGGGGGGGGGGGGATAAGGTGCACAGTTTCTGCAGCACTATATACATATCTATAAAAAGACAATGGATAATAGAATGGATAATAGGATTCCTATATCCAGTATGGGTTAGAGTTACAGTACAAGTACTTTCAAGTAGTGGAAACAAAGAACTGCAGATGCTGGTTTATACTAAAGTTAGACACGAAGTGCTGGAGTATCTCAACCAGTCAGGCAGCATCTCTGGAGAAAAGGGATGGGTGATGTTTCAAGTTTAGTTTCAATTAGTTTAGAGATACAGGGTGGAAACAGGCCCTTTGGCCCATTGAAGATAGACACAAAATGCTGGAGTAACTAAGCAGGATAGGCAGCACCTCTGCAGAGAAGGAATGGATGTCGTTTCAGGTTTCGATTATTATTTATGATTATTATTTATTATTATTGTTTATTAAAACATCACCATCCTATCCAGAGATGCTGCTTGGCCCGCTGAGTTACTTCAGCATTTTGTGTTTATCCGGTTTAAACCAGCATCTGCAGTTCCTTCCTACACCTTCGGCACACCAAATCCGTGCCGACAGCAATTACCCCATACGCTAGCACAGGCAACTACAGGCTCTTTCAGTCATGCCTGACACCGTGGGTAGTTTATGGGGCTCATGACTGCTTCTGAAGCACTGTCTTAAGGGTCTCAATACCAGTCATTGGAAAAGCTTCATATGGTCATATTCAGATATATTCTTATCACTGAAAAGGCTATGCAAACATTCACTGACAACACAGAGGGATGAGCTGACTCATTTTACCCTGAGCCAATATTTTTCTATGTGGCTTCTCCAACCTAACTCTTCTTTTATGTGAATTCCCCATTCTTTAGAGTAGCCAACTGCGATTTTTATGGCAGAGAATAGTAAGATTAAACAAGAACTTACCAGTTTGAAGTTTGATCTTTATTTTATGAGGAGTTGCGATGAGGGATTTCGTGAAGAACCCGCCAGCACGCATGCGCGACATACTTCAAAGCCGCGGTGTGGAATCACAGAAAAACCCAAGCCAAGAAATGACTTGTTATAGTAAGATTAAAGAAACTCTAGTTACCAGTTGACTTTATGATCGAGGGTTGGGAGCGGAGGGCACGAAATCCCTCATCACAACTCCTCATAAAATAAAGATCAAACTTCAAACTGGTAAGTTCTTGTTTAATCTTACTATTTCATTTCGGAGTCACGTGAGTGACTTCGTGAAGACTTCAAAGCTTCTGTGATTTCACGCCCTGGACAACGTCCATGCTATCACACACGCTACTGAAAAGGTGGACCGCAGTAATCAATTTCCGTCACTGTTTCTCTGAAAAAATAATAATATTTATTAATAACAACAAGAAAGGACCCCTCACTGAGGGGGAACTGTACGTTCTCGGCCTGCATCCAGCACGGCTCCTGCGAACATTCCAGGTACGGTGACGGGTTTATTGTAAAACCGTTGAAAAGTGGCTTCACTGGCCCATCCCGCTGTGGCAAGTATCTGGTCCATGGGCACCTCCATGGCCTTTGCCGCCGATGTTGATGCTGCCCTGGTGGAATGGGATTTAAAAACATCAGTGTCAATACCTGCTTTGTTCAAGACGATCCTGAGCCATCGGGATATCGTCTCCACCGTCACTCTATGGTGAGGTTTTTTGTGACTGATGAACAGGTATTGCTCCATTCCCCTTATTTTCCTCGTCACTTTGATATAGTGGCGGATATGGGTGGCTATGCATAGCCTAGCATCAGCGGGGTATGCTGGAAACTCCAGCTGCAGCCCTGTAAATCCAGGTCTATGCTGCTTGAGCAATTCATCAACGAAGAAAGTGACCCGTTCAGGGGTAGAGATCATTCTGTCGATCTTGGCCTTGTGAAGCGTTTGCACCCTTTGTGCTGAAGTAAGTGCCATCAACATCACCACCTTCAGGGTGAGTTTGTCCAATTCGAGCCCCATCATGGGTGACCATGTTCTCAGCAGGGTCAGCACTTTGCCAATATCCCATGTGACGTTGTAACGGGGCCTCGGCGGGTTGGAATTAAATATCCCCCGCATAAGTTTGGAGACCAATTTATTGGATCCTACCTCAATATTGAGGTAGGACGAGAGCGCACTCCTGGCGCTATTGATGGCACTATAGCTGAGATGTTGATCATGATGTAGCCCCGCAAGAAATTCCAGCACATCTGTGATGGAGACGGAGTCATATGCAACGTCCATGCGGCCACAATAGGATTCCCATTTCCTGATGTACGATAAGTACTGCCGTCTTGAGGACTCCCTGCATGATGCTCCCATGGTATCCATTGTCCTTGAAGATAGACCATACTGAAGTAGTGGCCTGTTCAGATCCTGCAAGCCAATAGATTCAAATGACTATGGCAGGGGTGTGGTTCCCCTGTGGCAGGGTTCGTCACCAATTGTGGGCAACCCTCCAAGAGGACCCATGGTTGACTTATCATTCCAAGGACCACCGGATACCATGATTGCGTAGGCCAGTCGGGTATAATGAGGATGCCCTTGGCAGCATCGAGCTGGATTTTCCGCAATACCCGACTGATGAGGCAGAATGGAGGAAAGGCATAGAAGAACCATTTCCCCCAGTCTAGCGAGAATGCGTCCATCGCCATTGCCCCAGGATCTGGCTCCCATGATACGTATGTTGGTACCTGATGGTTCAACCGTGACGCAAAAAGGTCAATATCCGGTTTACCAAATTTGGCTGTAATTTTGGTGAATATTTGGGGGTTCAACATCCACTCGATGTTGTCATTGAACTTCCGTGACCTGGTGTCCGCCACTGTATTGAGCTCACCTGGCAAGTAGGTAGCTGAGATCCAAATATTCCGTTGAATACACCAGAGCCAAATTGTGTTTGCCAATTCATTGCATGAAATTGACCTGGTACCGCCCATATGGTTCAGATAAGCCACCGCAGTGGTATTGTCTATTTGGAGACGGACATGAGTGTTAGTCATGTTTGAACAATAGGCTCTTAGTCCGTGGAATGCTCCTAGCATCTCCAAATAGTTTATCCCTTGTGCTAACAACAAAGTAGCTTCAAGTGAATCCCATCTACCTCCACAACTGTTATTGTTGTCCGTAGCTCCCCAGCCATGGGAGCTTGCATCTGTTTGCAAGTATACCATTGGACGAGGCACAATGATGGGTTTAAATGAGTTATGGATATTGCCAATCCACCATAGTAACTCAAGTTTTGCCTTAACCGGCAACTGCATGGGTCTATCATAATGTCCAGCATTTAGTTTTAATGCTGTTATTTTTGACCTTTGTAAATTCTGATAGTGTAAAGGTCCATATTGAGCAGCTGGAAATACTGCTACAATTTTGCCAATTACCCTGGCAGTTAATCTGATAGACGGTATACTGGCGCAGACCAGGTTCTTGCATGCTTGAAACACATCACCAACTTTGTTAGTTGGGATGGTGGTGATCATGCGATTGGAGTCTATCGTGAACCCCAAGTAGTCCATGATCTGTGCGGGGAGGAACTTTGATTTGTCTGGATGGATTATAAACCCCATTTGTTGAAAAATTTCCACTGTGGCTGAAACCGCCAACTCTGCGGATTCCAGAGTGTGCCCAATTATCAGAATGTCATCCAAATAGGCCATGACCGTATGATTTTGTCTCCGCAGTGTAGATAACACTGGCTTGAGTAGTTTGGTGAACAGTCTGGGGGCTGTAGTAAGCCCATTGGGCAATGCTTTGTATTGCCAAAGCTGATCCATCCAGGTAAACTTCAAGAACTTCCTATGATGTTTCCGAATGGATACTGAATAGTATGCATCTTTTAAATCAATGCATGCCATGAAGCAGCCCTCCGAAATCAAAGATTTGGCCGTTTCAAATGTGTCCATTTTGAAATGGGTGTATTTTACAAAGGTATTCAAGTGAGTTAAATCTATAATGACCCGGCATCCACCGTCTTTTTTAGTTTTAGTAAATATATTAGACACAAATTCAATTGGTTCATGTGTGGTTCGTTCTATCACACCTTTGTCTTGTAAACTCAAGATTTCAGCATAGCCTTCTGCCAATTCTTTTTTGGAAAGTGCAAATTTGCGATTCGACATATGCTGGGGTGGAGGCAATTGGCCATGAATAAACTCAATTTCATAACCCTGAATACTTTGCAAGATAAACTCATCTGAAGTGATGGTTTCCCAAGCCTCCTTAAATCCCCGTAATCTGCCCCCAACTCGTGAGGTTAGACATGCAAGTGCATGGAACCCAGACCCCCTTACCTTCATGGTTATCGGCGGTCCCTGGGATTTTTGGTGGGACGTGGAGGTGCTGGGTTTCGTGGTTGGTGCGGAATCCGCATCTTCCATGCTGGCCGCTGAGGGCCTAGTCCTAAAAAAGGCCTGGGCTGAGGAGGCTGTTGATATTGAGGAGGTGCCGGAACGTAGGTCCTTGTTGGCCTGTCGGTCTGACCTCGTGGCCTGAAGTAAGGTGTCTTCTTGGCCGAAGGTCTGGCCACAAAATGTGGTCTCATCAGACCTATGGTTTTCGCATGGTCATCCAGCTCTTTGACCTGCTTTGGGAGGTCTTCCCCGAACAGCTGTCTAGGTGGGGGGGTAGGAGGTGCTCTGCATAGTCCCGCAAATTTGGGATTCAAGGAAGGTTTGATAATGCTCTTCCGGAAAGCGTTGATCTCGTACTGCGTATTGCAGAGCAGAGCTAGAGCATCCTCCTGTTCAGTGCTTAGATCAACCCCATCTACCGACTTTGCAAAAGCGGTGATCCCAGACGTAAGTAGTTTTAAAATCCTCTGCAGTTTCACTTCCTGCGCTCTGATGCCCGGGCTGATATTACCCCAGATTGGCATGTTCACAATCGGCACGTGGAGTGAATTGCAGTTCCCTGGAGCCTTGTGTCTCTCCATGGCCTTCGCAAGGACCTCCTCCTGCAATTGATGGTTGGTAAGGTAATCTATGGTTGCGGCCAGTTTGATGTTGAGGGGTTGTCCTGATGATACGGGTAACCCGAATTTGGCTGCCACATCCAGCAGATCTTCCTGAAGGACCTCAGGTGCTGCTGGGGCATGTACCAGGATATCCTCCTCATCTGGTCTTATGTTGTCCATAGATGGGGACGGGGATATATCCACGAGTCCCCTGGAGCTGTGTGTGTCCTGTTTCTGAATGAGTAGAACTTGCTCCAATATCCTCTCCATACGATCCAAGCGCCCTTCATCGGGCGGGTGTGGGAGGTAAGAGGCCTCGTGCCCGAAGGAACTCCTGAGGCTCCGATCATCAGTCCGTACCTCGTCGAGGTAATATCGGTACTGTGATGATGTGTCGCTACCAGCCGCCTCGGCGAAGTTGAGCGATTCCCGCGCGGACCTGCTCGAGCGCCTCCTCTTCGCTGAGCTGGACCCGGCTGCCTCGAAGGGCATGGGTGGGGAGAGGTCGGCACCTGACGCCGCAGCGTGGTGACCCGACGTCCGCACGGGCTTGCCGACTGTCCTGAATCTGGACCCAGACGGCGTACGGTCCCGACCTGCCCCCAGCGGGGGAAGCGGTGACCTAGGCGAGGCTCCACCCTTGTGACTCCTCCTGGTCCCTCTGGGTGGTGAGTCGACACTGGCCCTTCTTGGTCTGCCAGTGGACTCGGGCCTGCCTGATTCACCAGACCACTTCCTAGTGGCTCCTGGTGAGACCTCAACCCGCGAAGGGCTAGGTAGTGGAATTGTATCCCTGCCTCCTTCAAGAGGGCTCAGGGAGAAGGGCCGTGCATCAGCACGTGAATCCCTTTTGCTTGTCTCTACAAACGACCCAGTGGGTGAGAGAGAGATGGAGTCAGGATGCACCTGCTCCGGCGCTGTACCGACTGATTGTTCTGCAGGTACCCCGCTAGGGCATAGCTGCGTCGGTGAACCGGATCCTGTGAATACAGGGCTCCCCGGCTTGCGCGCCTTTTTCCCGGCCCGTCCTCCTGCCGTGGAGGGGGGCTCCGGGTTGGGTTGCCGACAACTCCTTGTAGAAGTTTTACGGCCTTTGTTTTTCCTGCTGTCCATGTCTCTGTGGAAGAAAACACAATTACTTACACAGAACAACCAACTCAAGGTTGTTAGTACTTACCTGAGTGGCCCTTATGAAGGGCTGGTGATGAGCCGCGCTCCTCTCCAGCCGTCGACTGCAATGCGAGCGACGATATGTCGCGCATGCGTGCTGGCGGGTTCTTCACGAAGTCACTCACGTGACTCCGAAATGAAATACAACATTTTAGTCGCCTTCTCTGTAACACTTAAATAGTATGTGGCGGCATCTTTGGGGACAGGGTTGAAACAGGTTTAAATAGTATGTGGCGGCATCTTTGGGGACAGGGTTGAAACAGGTTTAAATAGTATGTGGCAGCATCTTTGGGGACAGGGTTGAAACAGGTTTAAATAGTATGTGGCGGCATCTTTGGGGACAGGGTTGAAACAGGTTTAGTTAGTTTAGTTTAGTTTAGAGACACGGTGTGGCCCATTTTGGCCCATTGAATCTGTGCCAATCAGCAATCGTCCGTCCACTAGTTCTACCCTACACATTAGGGACGAAGGTGCCACATCTACATTAGTTCCACTAGCCTGTGTTTGGCCCATGTCCCTCTAATCTTTTCCTGTCCATGTACCAGTCTAAATGTCATTTAAAAGTTGTTATAGCCTCTGCTTCAATGACATCTTCCAGCCCCTCAGATTCCCATGAAAGGTTTGCTACATGGTTTTTGATATAACCAGTGACTATTGAGGTATATTCATTCAGGCTGTTTGAACTAGTCTTGACCATGTTCCAGTCCACCAACTCAAGGTATTCCTGCAGTAGACCCTGGGCCTCACTGCTCTATTATCTTAGTGTTGGTACCTCGTGCTTCCGTCTCTGTGTGAAAGGCGGTGGAAGCAGCACTGACAGATGGTCAGACGAGATGGTGGTGTTGTACCTGTGATGATGAGAGTTTGGTTTAATTTAGTTTAGGGATACAGTGCGAAACAGGCCCTTCGGCCCACTGAGTCCACACCAACCAGCGATCAAAATGCGCTAGCACCATCCTACTCACTCGGGACAATCTTTACCAAAGCCAGTTAACCCACAACCCTGTACATCTTTGGAGTGTGGGAGGAAACCATAGCACCCGGGGGGAACCCACGTGGTCACAGAGAGAACGTACAAACTCCGTGCAGACAGCACCCATAGTCGGGATCATAGAAACATAGAAAATCGGTGCAGGAGTAGGCCATTCAGCCCTTCGAGCCTGCACCACCATTCAATATGATCATGGCTGATCATCCAACTCAATATCCTGTACCTGCCTTCTCTCCATACCCCCTGATCTCTTTAGCCACAAGGGCCACATCTAACTCCCTCTTAAATATAGCCAATGAACTGGCCTCAACTACCTTCTGTGGCAGAGAATTCCAGAGACTCACCATTCGCTGTGTGAAAAATGTTTTCCTCATCTCGGTCCTAAAGGAATTCCCCCTTATCCTTAGACTGTGACCCCTTGTGCTGGACCTCCCCAGCATCGGGAACAATCTTCCTGCATCTAATCTGTCCAACCCCTTAAGAATTTTGTAAGTTTCTATAAGATCCCCCCTCAGTCTTCTAAATTTTAGCAAGTAAAAGCCGAGTCGATCCAGTCTTTCCTCATATGAAAGTCCTGACATCTCAGGAATCAGTCTGGTGAACGTTCTCTGTATCCCCTCTATGGCAAGAATGTCTTTCCTCAGATTAGGAGACCAAAACTGTATGCAATTCTCCAGGTGTGGTCTCACCAAAACCCTGTACAACTGCAGTAGAACCTCCCTGCTCCTATACTCAAATCCTTTCGCTATGAATGCTAACATACCATTTGCTTTCTTCACTGCCTGCTGCACCTGCATGCCTACTTTCAATGATTGGTGTACAATGACACCCAGGTCTCATTGTATCTCCCCTTTTCCTAATCTGCCACCATTCAGATAATAGTCTACCCTCCTGTTTTTGCCACCAAAGTGGGATCGAACCCAGATCTCAGATGCTGTAAGGCAGCAACACAGCCGCTGCACCACCATGCTGCCTCCTGGAGGCAGAGTTAATACCTTGCATTTTGCAGGAGATGTGATGATGGCATTTGTGCGGTATGTTTCTGACGTAAATTTGGTTGAAGTCACAGGCAATGATGAAGAGGGTTTCATGGTTCACTGTCTCATAGAGTTAATGATTGAATATAATACATCCAGCTCTTCTTTGGCATTGGCTTGGGGTGGTATATAGACTGCCGACAAGATGGTGGAGGTGAATTGCCTCAGTAGATAGGAGGGATGCGTGTTATGATCACGTATTGCAGGTCTGGGGAAGTAGAATCGAACTGGGGGCAGCACCTCCGTACACCACAAAGCATTAGCTAAAATACTTGCCTGAGGATTCTGTGTGAACCACATGGGTAAATGGAAAAATACTCAGGTTATATAACAGGTCCGTCCGTCGAGTTAGAGGAAGGTCATGTTCCATAGTCGGGATCGAACCCGGGTCTCCGGCACTGCAAACGTTGTAAGGTAGCAACTCGACCACTGCGCCACTGGACTCTTGAACTCTTTCTTGCTCTGTTCGTACTCACGGCCATGCCAGTTGTGTTGGGTCTAATAAAGATGGGAATTTCAAGAGCTGCTTTAAAGAGTGATGATCGACAGGAATCGTTCCATGCTGGAATTAATGCCTTTCTCAGCACTGGAGCAGATGGATAGTGAGGAGATGGTTGTTTTAGCAGCTTTAAGGGAAGCTTCACTTTAAATATCGCCACCCTCCAACACTATCTTTCTTTTGTTATCTTTTCTGCATCCTTAGCCTTTGGAGCCATTTTTAAAGATTTTATTTCATTCTAGAAGCTACTCAGCTGAAGACGGCTGGATTGTAATAACATATAGTCTTGCCGCAGACTGGCTAGCACACAAGAAATATTTTCACTGACAAAAAACTAAACTAAATGACCACTTCTGTGGATAAAGAAACAGAGTTACTGCTAGTGAGGAGAAACAGTCACAGAGGTTTGTTTTAACAGCTTTAAGGGGAGCTTCATGTTAAATGTCGCCACTCTCCAGCACTGTCTTTTGTTTGCTATTTTTTCTTCATCCTCAGCATTTTGGAGCCATTTTTAAAGTTTTTATTTTATTCTAGAAAATACTCTGCCACAGGCAGCTTGATTGTAATCAAGTATAGTCCTTCCATACAAAACAAAAAAGCTCTTCACTGTACCTTGGTATAGGTGACAATAAACTAAGCTAAATTAGACTGCTTCTGTGGATAACTGCTTCTGTGGAAGGAGAGTTCATGGGTTAGGTTGAAGGCTTTCGGTTGTTTACAATTTGTTTAGCAGAGAACAGAGCAGTACAGCACAGGAACAGGCCCTTCAGCCCATAATGTCCAGTGTGAACGTGATCCCCAAGATAAACTAATCTCCTCAGCCTGCACATGATCGATATCCCTCCAATCCATGCATATCCACGTGCCTATCTTAAATGCCACAATCATATCTGCCTCCTCCACTACCTCTGGCAGTGTGTTCCAGCCACCTTCCATCATCTGTGTGAAAAATCTGCCCTGCACATTTCCTTTAAACTTTACCCCCTCTCCCTAAAGCTATGGGCTTTAATCTTTGGTATTTGCACCCTGGGGAAACTATTCTGATTGTCTTGATATTAATTTGTTCTTGATATCAATTATTTTCTTCACTTTTGCAGTTCTGATGAACCTGACACATTAAATTTGTTTCCCTCTCCACAGATACTGCCTGATCTCAAGAGTCTTTCCAGAGGTCATAGGTTTAAGGCGAGGGGGGAAAGATTTATTAGGAGTGTGCTGGGTAACCTTTTCACGCAAAAGGTAGTGGGTGTATGGAACAAGCTGCCAGAGGACATAGTTGAGGCAGGTACTATGGCAACTTTTGAGCAACATTTGGACAGGTACATGGATTGGACAGATCTAGAGGGATATGGGCCAGGTGGGGCTGTTGTAGATGGGATATGTTCGAGCAAGTTGGACCAAAGTGCCTGTTTCCATGTTGTGTGACTCTATGACTATGATTCTATTTCCAGCATCTGCGGTAGTTTCCAATTGCCCGTACACACTGAGACTTGTTGAAAAACGTGTTTAAGCCCCTTACATTACAGCGGACAAAAAAAATCACACTCTAAATTGGTATCAAATCCGTGCTTTGAAGTAAAAAAAATCAATTTGCTGTAGCAAATATTACACAAGGAACAAATTGGTAGCCAATAAGTGAAATAAACTTTCATTTAGACATTGCTCAGGGCAAGCCATGGGGCTTTGCAGCCATGAAAATAAATGTTTAAAGTTGGAAAAGCAGCAGCCAATATGTGCCCAGTGGGAGCCTAGGAACAGCAGCATGAAAATAACTCTTTGTGATTAGATGGAGTACATACTGGCAAAGAAACCAAGAATCTCTCTTAATCTTCATCAGAGCAAAAATGGAAACAGAAACATTACCACAGGAAAATCAGTGGTGCTTCTAACAATTCACAAAGATCTTTCTCCTCAGACAGTATCTCACAGAGAGCCTGGCAAGACAACTCCAATGAACTGGAAGGCAAGAGCAGAACAGTGTGGACCACCCAAAATATGATGTTAAATGCTGGAGTAAATCAGCGGGTCAGGCAGCATCTCTGGAGAACATGGGTAGGTGAAGTTTCAGGTCAGGACCCTTCTTCAGACTGCACTCTCTCTGTGACCACATGGATTTCCTCGACTTCCTATCTGACCCGCTGTCTGACCCGATGAGTTACTCCAGCATTTTGTGTCAATTTTCGGTCTAAACCAGCATCTACAGTTCATTCCTACACATAGTAATGAAGCTTGTTCGATGGTGAATTTAAGCCACACTAGCTCATTATCCTCACGATGTCCAGGTGTTTTTAAAGGTAGGAAACTAGGAACTTCAGAGGTACAGAAAGTTGGAAGTTCAAGTTTAGAAACTGCTACAAACTAGTAGATAAGATCAAAAACATAATTTTACTTCGGAGTCACATGAGCGATTACGTGAAGACGCCCCGCCAGGCGCATGCGTGTCATTACGTCTGACGCATGGCGCACCGACGGGCTGGAGAGCGCAGCTCCTCCAGCAGTAAGTAGTAAACCAGCAGGTAAGTGATTTAAAACTTTTCTGCGGGTACTTAAACTCCATCACACTGGCTCAGGAGCCAGCGGGAGTCGTTACACAATGGAGCGAGTTGTAAAAAAGTCTGTCCGTAGTAGGAACTTAACTCACGGGCCCGCGGTTAGTGCTCGCAGATCGGGTAGGGAGATTCTGGCTGTGGTAACGCCGGCTCCGACAGGCTCCTGACTGCTGATCTACCGGCAGCTCAACTGCCACCAATAACTCCAGTGCTTCAGGGCACTGAGGCCATTCCAGCAGGGAGAAAGGCCAAAAGGAAATCTCTCAGGCACGTTTTATCTGACGAGTCTGATGAGGAAGACTCCCCTCCTTCCAACAAGAAGGTCTGGGGATGGCTTGATCAAATGGAGAAAATGCTGCATACAATGATGAGCCACAAAATATTCCAATCGGGGTCGAATGCCCCTAGGATTCCCCAAACAGCCTCACGCAGAGGCCTATGAATATCAGTGGGAATCCGCCTCGCCAGCACCTTCTTTAGGGCTGGTAGAGACCTCCCTAGAGCAAGACTCGTGAGAGCCAGGGCAGGAGGAGTCTGACCCTGAAGTTGGTGTCACTGCTTTTGGGCACACATGAGCCATGCTCCAGGTGTCCTGGATGTGGCAAGAAATTTTGCCATTCCGGAAGGTACTGGTGAAGCCATGGAGGAAAATCAGGCTGCTAACATCAACTACATGGCCTCTCACCAGCTACAGGATTCCATTATGGAACAAACGCCCACATGTTACGTAACACCTGTTAATTGTGCGTCACTCAAGGTGCCCACTGTGAACTCTGCTATCTGGACACAAATGAGCGCAACGATGTGTGGACAAGTGATTCGGTTCCAGCGAGTCCTCAAATTGGTGGGGCCAGGGATCACGGCTTTCAGCAAAATGGTCCAGGGGGCACAGCAGGATATGTGGGCCCTGCTGTGCATGCATACTTTGAAATCAACTGCATCTGGAAAATTGCCATAAAGCCGACATTAAACCCACGATTTGCAGCTCTGTGCAGGTCATCGAACATTCAAGCGCCAAATTTTCTCTTTGGCGAGGACCTGCTCAAACAGGTCAAAGATCTGGAAGAAGAGGCCAAAATGATTGGCCTCATGAAAACTTACATCCCTTCGGCCAGGATGCCACCTCACAGGTCTTTTTCGACACGATGGGGGTCAGATCCTGGTGCAGGCCCAAGCAGAATGGTACCAGTTGGACGGCGTTATTACCCACCTTTGTATGCCAACTACAACCCTAGCATGGCAAGGAGAACAAGAAGTTCAAGGTCAACTATGGAGGTACGGGTGATTCATTCAGTCCAGGATAAATCCCCTGGGGAACAATCTCCTGTTGGGGGTAGGTTACAGTTATTTTATGATGAATGGTGCTGCATAACATCTGATCTGTTTATACTGGACACTGTCTCAGGATCTCGGATAGAGTTTATGTCAGGAATTCATCCACCTGCACAAAATATGCCTGGTCGTGTATTGTTTTTTTCTGGACCAGAAACTCTGCAGGTAAATAAAGAAATTGGGGTTTTGTTCCAAAAAGGGGTAATTGAGAGGACAACATACCATCCTCAACAATTTGCGTCCAATATATTCCCCAGACAGAAAAAAGATGGTGGGTGTTGATTCATTCTGGATCTAACCCAGTTAAATTCCTGTCCAGTATAGGCATTTAAAAATGGACACCTTCAATACTGCTAAACAGCTGTTATCAGAAGGTTGTTATATGGCAACCATAGATCTGAAAGATGCATATTATTCAGTACCAATTCATCATCAGTACCGAAGATACTTGAAATTTAGTTGGATGGAACAGCTGTGGCAATTTAAAGCATTACCCAATGGCTTAACCCCAGCTCGTAGGTTATTCACGAAATTGTTAAAACCAGTTCTAGTGCGACTTCATGCCCAGAATCACATTGTGATGGCTTATCTAGATGATATTTTAATTATAAGCAACACTCAGGAAACAGCTAAGGGGGCGGTTTCAGCAACCAAACACTTGTTTGAGAGGTTAGGTTTTCTCGTCCATCCAACAAAATCCAACCTAGAGCCATCGCAAAAAATGGACTATTTGGGCTTTGTCATTGATTCAGTTGATATGTCAGTGACTTTGCCTACGGCCAAGGCTGTTGAAATCACGGAGGTCTGTACCAGTCTCGCAGAAAAGTAACAACCCTCCAACCAGCAAGTAGCCAGTGTTAAATTTGTGGCGGCTTTCCCTGCAGTGGAGTTTGGACCTCGGCACTATCAAAGTTTGCAACGAACTATAGAACAAGCACTTAAAGAACATGCAGGTCATTTTGATAGACCTATGCAGTTGCCAGCCAAAGCCATCGCCAAATTACAATGGTGGATAATCAATATTGCACAAAAACATTTTGATTCAACAACCTTCAGTGGTTTTACCAAGAGATGTGAGTGCTTTGGGATGGGGAGCCATGGACAGCAAGTCTAGCTGTGGTACAAGAGGATTTAATCCTGCAAAGGCATGGTATAAATTACTTAGAATTGCTCGGTGCATTTTATAGATTAAAAGCTTATTGTTCAGCAATGTGTCATTTACATGTTCAACTCCAGATTGACAATACCACGGCTGTAGCTTATATCAAACACATGGGAGGAATAAGGTCAGAATCATGTGATTATCTGGCTAACCTCATTTGGGACTGGTGTATTTCCAGAAATATCTGGGTCTCAACTATCTACCTACCAGGTAGAGATAATGTGGTGGCAGACAACAGGTCACGTAAATTTAATGACAACATAGAATGGATGCTAAATCCTGATGTTTTTTAAATGATTGTCAGCCGCTATGGTTTGCCAGATATAGATCTGTTTGCATCCAGGCTAAATCACCATTTGCCTAAATACGTTTCATGGGAACCAGATCCAGGAGCAGTAGCAGTGGATGCATTCTCGCTACATTGGGGACGTACGTTCTTTTACGCTTTTTCCCCATTCTGCCTCATTAGGCAATGCCTCACCAAAATAGAGCAGGACTCTGCCTCAGGCGTTTTAGTGGTTCTGGACTGGCCTAAACAGCCATAGTTCCCATTGGTGCTCAGAATGATGACTTAGCCATTCATGACTGTCCCCAAGTGCAGTAATTTGTTGGTGCATCCTGTAACAGGAGAAAGTCATCCGTTACATGAACGTATTAATCTGTTATTCTGCAAGTTATGACCAGACCATTTCAAGGGCTTGGACTGTCGAGTAGGACCATGGATGTGATAACTGCAGCTTGGAGAGATAGCACTAAAAAACAATATGTGTCTCATATTAAGAAATAGGAGATGTTTTGCTTGCAGTCAGATATATCTTATCATACTGCAAGCATACCGGATGTGTTGGAGTTCCTTGCTACATTGCATTTTGGTGAACGCTTGAGCTATAGTGCCATTAATAGTGCTCGGAGTGCTTTCCTCTTTTTTGTCCTCCTATTTAGGGCAGTTTTCAGAACAACAATCTATCGGGTCTCATCCGTTATTGTCCCGATTCATGAGAGGAATCTTTAACAAGAACCCTCCTAAGCCTAGATATACAGAAATCTGGGATGTCAGTATAGTTCTCACACTGCTTCGGCAATGGGCTCCAATTACGTCACTGTCTTTTCAGAAGTTAACACTTAAAGTGGTTATGCACATGGCGCTAGTATCAGCTCAACGAGTTCAAACATTGCAAAAGCTATGGTTAGATAGTATGTACTCTTCTGTAGATAACATTACGTTTTATGTGTATGATTTAATCAAACAATGCAAGCCAGGAAAGGCCGGAACCAAAGTAAGCTTTAAAGCATACCCCGTTGACCAAACGCTATGTGTAGTTAAGCACCTGAGTCAATATATCGAGGTAATTAAGAGTCTCAGAGGCTCTGAGACAGCTATGCTCATCAGCCACAAAAAACCTTGAAAAAAGGTGTCAGTACAAACTAATTCTAGATGGTTAAAACCGGTTTTGGATTGTGCTGGAGTTGACACTCATGTGTTTAAATCTCACTCCACCAGGGCGGCATCAACATCCGCAGCAAAGGCACAGGACGTGGCTCTAGACCAAATTCTCGGGGCCGCAGGATGGTCTAGGTAGGCGACCTTCTCAAAATTCTATGATAAACCTGTCCTGACAGTGCAAGGTTTTGGGCATGCTGTTTTGGGTTTGGTTTGATTTTCTTTTCTTTCTAAATTTCATTTGTAATTTCCTCCTGGGACAGAGGGGTTATTACTGTTTTCTTTATTATTATTAAAAAAATGTTTATTGGATAATCCAAAGCAATGTTCAATACATTATTTATTCATTACTGTGTCAACTGAAGCAGTGTGTTGTATGGAATGGATCTACGGCATGAAATCACAGAGCTTTGAAATCTTCACATAGTCACTCACGTGACTCCGAAGTAAAATAGTAAGATTAAATGAGAACTTACCAGTTTGAAGTTTGATCTTTATTTTATGAGGAGTTACGATGAGCAATTACGTGCCCACCGCTCCCAACCCTCATAATTGCAAAGATTATCTGGTAGTTCTAGTCTTCTGAGTCTTACTATATCTCTTTGATTATAGTTTCTGTGTTTCATGCTGCTGCTTTGAAGTATGACACGCATGTGCCTGGCTGGGCTTCTTCACGTAATCCCTCATCATGACTGCTCATAAAATAAAGATCAAACTTCAAACTGGTAAGTTCTCATTTAATCTTACTATTAAACATAATTAAAAAGAATAATGTTATCTTGAATCTTACCTTGAGAAGTCAGGAATACCAGGGATGAAAATTTGATTAGATTGGAGATACAGCGTGGAAACAGGCCCTTCGGCCCATCGCGTCTGTGTCGACCAACAATCAACCCATACACTACTTCTATCCTGCACTCTAGGGACAATTTACAAAGGTCATTTAACCTACAAACTGGCACGTCTTTGGAATGTGGGAAGAAACCAGAGCACTTGGAGGAAACACGCACAGATACTCCATACAGATACCTCCTGTAGTCAGGATCGAACCCGATTCACGTACATATAACGTTTTTATTTTACAGTTATATGAAACATTGATGAGGCCTTAATTAGCATCACCTATCCATGTCCTCCAGGGATGCTGCAATGCTGCTTGACCCACCACGTCACTCCAGCATTTTGTGTCTTTCCTTGGTAAAGCAGCATCTGCAGCTCCTTTTCACTACTGTCGACCATCTGTTGTATTACCACAGACTTGGTTTCTAATGGTGTTTCTAATGTCTTGTTTTTGCACAATTCTTTTCTCTTAACTATCCATGTGCTTGTGATTCTGCTGTGAGCAAGATTTGCATTGTACCTGTTCCTCACTGTACTTGTGCACATGACAAGAAATGTAATTCGGTCTGAGAGAAATGAAGCTAGTTTAATATTGTGATGAAACAAGGCCACCTTCAGCAATACAATGATTTCTCACCATTGATTTACCTTGAACTTATCGTTGGATGCAATTGATGTCCTAACAGGATGGAAGTTTGAGCAATTCAATGGGGTCACAGACCAGATTGTTATGGAGCTAAGTCATTTAAATTTGCCCTGGATACAATCCATTCCATCCACTCCAACTTTTAGATCTTCTGTATTGCGTTTAGATGATGGGAGGTCATCTGTTGATTAGTTCTGCTCATCTGTTAGAGGAAACATTTTGTTGAGCTAGAAAGGGTACAGAGAAGATCTATGAGATGTTGCCAGAACTGGTTGAGCAGGCTAGGACACTATTCCTTGGAGCACAAGAGGTGTACAAAATCATGAGAGGAGTAGATTGGGTAAATGCACAGTTTCTTTTACCTAGAGTTAGCGAATCAAGAACCAGAGGCCACAGGTTTACGGTGAGAGGGGAAAGATTTAACAGGAACCTGAGGGACAACCTTTTGTAAAAGAAGGGGGTAGGTATATGGAAGAGACTGCCAGGGGAGATTGTTGAGGCAGCTACTATCACAACGTTTAAGAACCATTCGGACAAGTTCATGGATAGGTAATGTTTGAAGGGATATAGGCCAAACGCAGGCAGGTGGGACTAGCTAGAATGGGCATGTTGGGAGTGGGCAAATTGGGCCGAAGGGCCTGTTTCCCCATTGCATGACTATAACTTTATTTGCAAAACATGTATAATTGTTTACTTTAATTTAATTGCTCTAGTTCCCCGATAACCAACTATCTTGGACATGAGAGCAGCTTTGAAAAAAAGAAAATGACCTTTCACTTGTCTAAGAGAAGGTCATACCATGGCCATACCATCATCTAGCCAGATCAATTGTTCACCTGTTTATTTTTTGCGTATGTATTCTGTGTAAAGAGCTGCCAACACTAGCTCAGTGCTTCTTAAACGGGTGAATGGTTCACCTAAGGGTGAATGAAATTATTTTGGGGTGAATGAAACTAGCGGGGTGAATGAAGGGTGAATTACTTAATTTATTCAGATATTTATATATTTTTCTATACTTAAATAAGGCATTGCCATTAAAGTAGTTAGTAAGCTCATTGGTTTTAATGGCAGTGGAGCTGGAAATTCGATGATTTTTTCTCTCTTCCTATGGTTTTCTAATTTCAAAGTAGCAGGATATTTCCCAAATGTACTCTAATACAACCTTTTAGGGAAGACCAGACGAGCTAGTGGTATCATAAATTTATAAATGGCAACACTGGAGGATCGCCGTAGGCAACTGTTGAACTGTAACTTTACTTTGTGTAGCAATTTAGCTACCAAAGTTGGTATTTGATGGTATTGTGAGCTTTCGTCGGGGAGAGTTATAGAAAGTCATATTAGTTGGATACTAATATATTAAATCACATACTTCATGGTTTTTGGGGCTAGTTTTCTGAGAAAAAAACTGGAGTGATCAACGTCCGAAAGGGTAGGATGGGGCTGAAGCCCGGTGTTTAGACGTTGTAATGTTTTTTATCATTCTAATAGGATTATATTCCAACTCCAGTGGTAATTAAACTTTTTTTTTTCATTCCGTTTTCTTTCCATATTTTTAGGATGTTCAAAAGGTTGAATAAAATAAACACTTAAGAAATGAGCTAATTTATGCTTTTCGCTCATGTGGCAAAATAAATTATATATAAAATTATACACAAGGGAGAATAAGACGAAAAATTACCAAAAGACAAGAAAATTTAGTTGAGGGTGAATGAGATTTTGTGATAAAGATCAAGGGTGAATGACACTGAAATAGTTTAAGAAGCACAGCTCTAACTGACTGCCCACAACTGTCTTCCCTTGCATAATGTAAAGCTTTTCACAGTTATGTTCAGCAGAGTCAGTTAATGCTACTCTGGAAGTCTCGGGAGCAGATGTGACTTCACAAGTGATTATTGCAGCTGAATTTTGGAATATGATCTGCCACAAAATAGGAGACAAACAGCCACATCAGGGGGAAATTGCAACTCGGACAGTGGCCTCAGGAGCTGTTGGAGTTGCCCCTTTTAATCTGCCTTGTTACAGGAGATGCAGACTAATAACCAAGTTACAGGTTAGTCTGAAGATAGACACAAAATACTGGAGCAACTCAACGGGTCAGGCAGCATCTCTGGAGAGAAGGAATAGGTGACGCTTTGTATCGAGACCCTTCTTCAGTCTTTGTTTTTCTCTCTCTGAATAACTTTATTTCACCCGTGAATAAAATCTGTTCCTACCACATATGTCCAGATGAGCAGAACTCGGAGATGAAGGGGTGATCAGGTCCTTTGTACCAGGTCTACCCAATTCTGCTCATTAAATCTGTTTCACTGCCCACAGACACTGCCTGACACATTGAGTATCTTCAGCATTGTCTATCTTTTAAAATTTCATATTTCCAGCATCTGCAGTATTTTATTCCTGTCGTGTTTCAAACAGCTCTGGTGTTGCTTTCCATTTATTTTTCTTTCTTTGTTTTCGCAAGTTCACAAGTTATAGGAGTAGATTTAGGCCATTCGACCCATCGAGTCTACTGCACGATTAAATCATGGCTGACCTCTGCATCCTAATCCCATATTCCTGCCTTCTCCCCATAACCTTTGATACCCATTCTAATCAAGAATTTGTCTCTCACAGCCTTAAAAATATCCACTGACTTGGCCTCCACAGCCCGCTGTGGCAATGAGTTCCACAGATTAACTACCCTCTGACTAAAGGAGTTCCTCCTCGCCTACTTTCTAAAAGAGCGGCCTTTAATTCTGAGGCTATGGTCTCTGGTTCATAGACTCCACGAGAGGTAACATCCTTTCCACATCCACTCTATCAACAATGTTGTCATTCATCTCCTTTTACTTACAACTCTTATCTCCCTTTACCTAAAAGGGATAAGCAGATCTTATGGCAACATATAAAATTATTAAGGGATTGGTCAGGCTAGATGCAGGAACAATGTTCCCAATGTTGGGAGAGTCCAGAACCTGGGGTCACAGTTTAAGAATAAGGGGTAGGCATTTAGGACTGAGATGAGGAAAAACATTTTCACTCATAGTTGTGAATCTGTGGAATTCTCTGCCACAGAAGGCAGTGGAGGTCAATTCACTGGGTGTATTCAAGAAAGAATTAGATTTAACTCTTATGACTAACGGAATTGAGGGATATGGAGAGAAAGCAGGAACGGGGTACTGATTCTGGATGATCAGCCATGATCATATTGAATGGCCCAAAGGGCTGAAGGGCGCTGGCCCGAAGGGCTGAATTTCCTACTCCTGTATCTATTTTCTATGTTTATGTTTAACTCACTCAGATGGACAGAACAGTTATGGTTAAAAAGTCTTCATCATCCTCTCTCAGCTGACACCCAGCCTTGTGTCATTCGGTCTCTCCTAGTGTAAAAGACATTTCCGTTATTTCTTCCCACTCCTGTTTCCTGGCACATACAACTTGATTTCTAATTTTTCTTGATTCTGATGAAAGACTGTTACCCAGGAATATTAACTCTGCTATCCTCCTCTCCCCCATCGCCTTTATCACTGCACATAACTGTGCTAAGAATAAATTCAAGCTCGGAGTACATTCTCCAGCTCCTCTGCTGCACATGAAAGCATGATTTCAGCCAAGCTTTTTATCACTTCCTCAGGCTTAGTTTTTTAATTAGCAAGTAGGGCTTGCTGCAAAAGTCAAGACTCCAGCCTGACTCTACTAATGCTGCAGGAAGGAACTGCAGATGCTGTTTAAACCGAAGATAGATTAAAAAATCTGGAGTAACTCAGCGGGACAGCTAGCATCTCTGGAGTGAAGGAATGGGTGACGTTTCGGGTCGGGACCCTTCTTCAGACAGTTTAGGGATAAGGGAAATGAGAGATATAGACGATGATGTAGAGAGATAAAAAATATATGCAATAAGTAACGATGATAAAGGAAATAGGCCATTGTTAGCTGTTTGTTGAGTAAAAATGCGAAGCAAGTGTGACCTGGGTGGGGGAAGGATAGAGAGAAGGAATGCCAGGGCTACCCGGTTAGAAAAATCAATATTCATACCATTGGGTTGTAAGCTGCCCAAGCAAGCTATGAGATGCTGTTCCTCCAATTTACGTTTAGCCTCATTCTGACAATGAAGGAGACCTAGGACAGAAAGGTCTGTGTGGGAATGTGAACGAGAATTAAAGTGTTTAGCAACCGGGTGATCAGGTAGGTTCAGGCAGGCTGCGCGAAACGATCGCCCAGTCTACGTTTGGTCTTGCCGATGTATAAGAGTTCACATCTTGAACAACGGATACAGTAGCTGAGGTTGGAGGAGGCACCTCTCAGTCCGAACACCCTGGACTGTGAGCAAATCCCATCAAGCACACCTGTATTTATTCTTCTGGATTTTTCCCATTGCCACAGCACTGACTATCACGCAAACCAACCTCCCTTCTATTGACTCCATTTGCACTTTGAGCTGCCTTAGAAAGGCCACCAGCATAATCAAGATCCAGTCTCACCCTGGTCACTCCTGCTTCTCTCCTTTCCCCTCTCTCCTATCAGGCACGAGGTACACAAGTTTGGAAACTTATACCTCCAGATTCAAGGACGGTTTCCTCTCTGCTGTTATCAGGCAACTGAACCATCCTCTCACCAACTAGAGAACAGTCTTGACCTCCCATCTAACTCATTGGAGACATTGATCATAAGTATCCTCAAACTTACCCTTACCTGTTCCAATATCTCTTGAATGCTATGATAGTATCTGCCCCAACGACCTCATCCAGCAACTTGTTCCATACACCCACCATCTTTTGTATAAAAAAGTTACCCCTCAGCTTCATTTAAAATCTTTCCCCCCTCACCTTAAAATCTTTAATCGGACTTTACTGGAGTTTATCTTGCACTAAACCTTATACCCTTTATCCTGTATCGATACACTGTGGTTGGCTTCATTGTAATCATGTTTAGTCTTTTCATTGACTGGATAGCGCGCAACAAAAAGCTTTTCACTGCACCTCGGTACATGTGATAATAATAAACTAAACAAAGCTGCTTCCAATTAAATTATGCTCATTTTCTAAACATCCACTTTACTAATCTAGGGCTTGACTCAATCACTTTAATTCTCCATCCGATTTCAACTCTGCCCTTAATGAATGTCACCATCACCCAGTCTAACATAAGGTCGAGGAGGATATTTGCTCTTTAATCTACGACTGCAGGGTTAAATTAAACTAATTCAGAAAACCAGCCTTTCCTGTTTATGTCAGAACAGGTCAGTTCTAATAGGAACCTACAATATTTTCTCAGCGTGGGGACAGCTTGACCAGCTGGGTATTTCCAGACTTTCTTTCATTTCTGGTTTCTAGTGACAATTGAGTTCAGCAACTTTTTTCCAGTTTGTTAATTTTTATTTATCTCTTTCTACTGCCCTCCATCATATTTCTTCATCTACATTCCCCCAGACCGATCATTTCTGATTAACCATACGACACCAAGTCAATCGTGTCAGCTGGACAAATTTTCCTCCAGTGCTCCCAAGTCCCTTTGCACCTCTATTTTTTAAATTCTCTCCCCACTTAGAAAATAGACTACGCCTATATTCTTACTACCAAAATGTATGACTACACACTTTGCTGCACAGTATTCCATCTGCCACTTCATTGCCCACTCGCCCAATCTGTTCAAGTCCTTCTGCAGAGTCCTTGCTATCTCTACACTACCTGCCCCCCCACCTATCTTCGTGTCACCTGCAAACTCGGCCACAAAGTCTTCAATTCCCTCATCCAAATGACTGATATACAATGTGAACAGTAGGTTAATTGGTTAATCTAAATTTCTCCTCAGTCTGGATCAATAGCAAAAGGAATCAAAGAGGAGTTGATGAGTGTGCATGAGAGAATTACTTGCTGGGCTACAGGAAAATAAATAGGAAAGAGACTGATGCAATTGCTGTGTTTGGAACAAGCATGTACTTGATGGGCCAAATCACCCCCCTCTGCACAGTTGTGACTGAAGAGCCCATGGCACAGTTGGATGTCCATAACTTGTGGAAGCCAAGCTTATAATTGCAAGAAAGCAGGTTGATGAATTACTGTAACTTATAAACGAATTTGAACAATACACTTGAATGTGAGCCAAGAGAGATTATTTAATTAAGTGTAAAGAGGTTTCTGTACAGTACTCCAGTACAATTTCTATAACATATAATAACACAGAATCCTAACCCACTTGAACATCTATTAATTCATCGCTCTCGCACATTTAATTCAAAGTCCTTGAAATCCACAAATCATAAATTTGTACACAGGAGGCCCCTGTGTACAAAGAGCCCCTCTAATCCCTATATCATCTCTAATCCCTATAGTTTATATTAGATCTTTGAATAATGAAGAAATCTGCATCCTGCAAATTCTGGCTGTTGGCCATTCCCCAAACCCTTTGTGCTGCCATTTGTAACTGTACCTCTCTCTCTTTCTCTCCCCCCTCTCCCTCTATCTTTCTCTCTCTCTCCCTATCTCCCTCCCTCTCCATAAAATGTCAGCAAAACAACCTACCTCTTTGTCCAACAGTTGGACACCTATCATAAAACCATTCATGTGTCAATTTTTACATTGTCACTCTGTTGAAGCATCTTTGGATGTTTCCTCACATTGAAGGTTATATTATATTAGTTTTAGTTTAGTTGAGTTTAGTTTATTGTCACATGTACCGAGGTACAGTGAAAAGCTTTTTTGTTGCAGGCTATCCAGTCAACGGAAAGGCTATACATGATTACAATCAAGCCATCTGCATGTACAGATACAGGATAAAGGGAATAATGTTTAGTGCAGGATATTTAATGCAGGAAGTCCAGTAAAGTCCAATTAGAGACAGTCAGAGGTTCTACAACGAGGTGGATGGCAGGTCTTGAGGTAGGGTTTGATCCGAATTTTGGGTGGGAATTGCACACTCTCTTTGTGATCACAGGTTTTTTCCGGGGTGCCTGGTTTCCACCAACATTGCATGGATGTGTTGCTGGAGTATGTGGTCACTGTACATTATCCCAAGTGTAGGCGAGTGGCAGAGGATTTGGAAGGTATGGATGAGTTTGTGAGGGAGAATAGGATATGGGGAAATATGAGGGGAACAGGATTAATGGGAATGTTCTGAAGGTCAGTATAAACTTATTGGACTGAATTGCCCCTTTTTTTATATTATAAGAAAATAAAACAAACAAGAAATATGTAACATGAGGAAAAACTTTTGCATTCTAATTAGCTACTCTATGTCTGGAAATGATCTAATTTTCCAATATCCCTCCCCATGAAAGTAGGCAGAAGGCTTTGTTTTGATGAAGACTTCGGCAAAGGGATGTCGATGGATTGAGTGAAAACTTTGCAAGTAGAGATTCATGTGGGGAAGTGTGAGTAAGAGGTATCAAAAGACAGGTTGTCTAAGCAGGGAGAGACTGTAAATAAATGAAGTTTGGAGGGAGGATACACAAAAGGCTGGATAAACTCAGCGGGTGCAGCAGCATCTAAGGAGCGAAGGAGATAGGCAATGTTTTGGGTCGAGACCCTTCTTCAGATCTGGGTGTTTTAGTGCCTAAATCCCAAAAAGATAATCGGCAAATCAGACTAGTCGTTGAGCAGGTAACAGGCATGTTGCCCTTTATTGTGAAGGTGCTGGGGTTTAAGAATAGACAGGTTTTATTACCATTGCAAATGTGTTGGTGAGGCCTTACCTGCAGCACTGTGCACTGTTTTTGTCCCCTTACTTAAACAATGATGCCGATGGATCGGAGCAGTACATACGTACCTGTAGCAGTAACAGTCTGAAGAAGGGTTTCGACCCAAGACTTCTCTCTAGAGATGCTGCCTGCCCTGCTGAGTTACTCCAGCACTTTGTATCTATCTGCGGTACATCGGAGACTGTTAATCCCTGGAAAGACAGGAGCGTCCTATCAAGATAAATTAGACAGTTTGCATCTGCATTCTTCGGAGTTTGGAAGATTGAGGGGTGACTTTATTAAGAATATAAGACCATGAGGAGGGGGAATGTTTGTCAGGATGAATAGGGTGGATGTGGAGAGGATGTTTTCAGTAGTGAGAGAGTCTAGAACTAGCAGCCATAGCCTCTAAATTATGTTCCATAAGAAAGGCGATGAGAAATAATTTCTTTAGTCCAAGGGTGGTGAATCTGTGGAATTCTTTGCCACAGAAGGCTGTGGAGACCATCAATGGATATTTTTAAGGCAGAGATAGATAGATTCTTGATTAGTACGGGTGTCAGGGGTTGTGGTGAGAAGGCAGGAGAATGGGGTTGAGATGGAAAGATAGATCAGCATGATTCAATGGTAAAGGAACCATTAGGTAGTGAGCATAATATGATGTTTTAATCTACAATTTGAGAGGGAGAAGGTAAAATCGGAAGTGTCAGTATTGCAGTTGAACAAAGGGAACTATGGAGGCATGAGGGAGGAGCTGGCCAAAGTTTACTGGAAAGGGATCCTACCAGGGATCATGGTGGAACAGCAATGGCAGCTATTTCTGGGAATAATCCATAAGACGCAGGATCATTTAATTCCAAAGAGGAAGAAAGATTCTAAGGTGGCTGTGGCTGACAAGGGAAGTCAAGGATAGTATATAAATAAAAGAGAAGACGTATAACTTAGCAAAGATGAGCAGGAAGCCAGAGGATTGGGACATTTTTAAAGACCAACAGAAGGTAACTAAAAAGGCAATACGGGGAGAAAAGATGAATTACGAAGGTAAGCTAACCAAGAATATAAAAGAGGATAGTAAAAGCTTCTTGTAAAAGGTATGTGAAGAGGAAAAAAATAGTTAAGACAAATGTGGGTCCCTTGAAGACAGAAACAGGTTAATTTATTATGGGGAACAAGGAAATGGCAGATGAGTTGAACAGGTACTCTGGTTCTGTCTTCATTAGGGAAGACACAAACAATCTCCCAGATGTACTAGGGGACAGAGGACCTAGGGTGATGGAGGATCTGAAGGAAATTCACATTAGTCAGGAAATGGTGTTGGGTAGACTGATGGGACTGACGGCTGATAAATCCCCAGGGCCGGATAGTCTGCATCCCAAGGTACTCAAGGTGGCTCTAGAAATAGGGGACGCATTGGTGATCATTTTCCAATGTTCTATAGATTCTGGATAAGTTCCTGTGGATTGGAGGGTAGCTAATGTTATCCCGCTTTTCAAGAAAGGAAGGAGAGAGAAAGCAAAGAATTATAGACCAGTTAGCCTGACATCGGTGGTGGGGAAGATGCTGGCGTTGATTATTAAAGATGTAATAGCAACACATTTGGATAGCAGTAACAGGATCAGTCCATGTCAGCACGGATTTACGAAGGGGAAATCATGCTTAACAAATCTTCTGGGATTTTTTGAGGATGTAACAAGTAAAGGGAGAGCCTGTGGATGTAGTGTACCTGGAATTTCAGAAAGCCTTTGATAAGGTTCCACACAGGAGATTAGTGGGCAAAATTAGTGCACATGGTCTTGGGGGTAGGGTATTGACATGGATGGGATATTGGTTGACAGACAGGAAACAAAGAGTAGGTTTATTTAACGGGTCTCTTTCAGAATGGCAGGCAGTGACGCAAGGCTCGGTGCTGGGACTGCAACTATTTACAATATACTTTAATGATTTAGATGAAAGAATTAAAAGTAACATTAGCAAATTTGCACATGACACAAAGTTGGGTGGCAGTGTGAACTGTGAAGAGGATAATGTTGAACTTGGACATGTTGGGTGAGTGGGCAGATGCATGGCAGATGCAGTATAATGTGGTTAAATGTGAGGTTATCCACTCTGGTGGCAAGAACTTTAATGTAGATTATTATCTGAATGGTGACAGGTTAGGAAAAGGGGATGTACAATGAGACCTGGGGGTCCTTGCGCATCAGTCATGGAAAGTAAGCATGCAGGTACAGCAGGCAATGAAGAAAGCGAATGGACCGTTGGCCTTCATAACGAGAGGAGTTGAGTATAGGAGCAAAGGGATCTTTCTGCAGTTGTGCAGAGCCCTGGTGAGACCACACCTGGAGTATTATGTGCAGTTTTGGTCTCTTAATTTGAGGAAGGACATTCTTGCTATTGAGGGAGTGCAGCGTATGTTCACAAGGTTCACTCTCGGGATGGCAAGACTGTTATATGATGAAAGAATGGAGCGACTGGGCTTGTATTCACTGGAATTTAGAAGGATGAGAAGTTGATCTTATAGAAACATATAAAATTATTAAGGGATTGAGCACGCTAGATGCAGGAAACATGTTCCCAATGTTGGGGGAGTCTAGAACCAGGGGCCACAGTTTATGAATAAGGGGTAGACCATTTATAACTGTGATGAGGAAAAACTTTTTCACACAGAAAGTTGTGAATTTGTGGAATTCTTTGCCTCAGAAGGCAGTGGAGGCCGATTCACTGGATGCATTCAAAAGAGAGATATATAGAGCTCTATTAGGGCTAGCGGAATCAAGGGATATGGGGAGAAGGCAGGAACGGCGTACTGATTGTGGATGATCAGCCATGATCACATTGAATGGCAGTGGTGGCTCAAAGGGCCGAATGGCCTACTCCTGCACCTATTGTCAATGTATCTATATAGCTAAGTAGACTTGGTGAGCTGAATGGCCTAATTCTGCTTGTGTAAATCATGAACTTATGAATGGATTTTGGGATATTTTCACTGAGGGAGAGTCACGAACAAGGATGCACAACTGCAGAGTAAGTTGCCTGTCATGTAGAACTGAGGTATGTTGAATCGGGGAAGAGGTTGGCGTAGATCGATCATGATCATGCTGAATAGCAAGACAGACTTCAGGCGCCTGGTGTCCTACACCTTCGCCTACTTTCTTGTATTCTTGCGTCAATTCATGCCTTTGGCTTTTATATTGTATTGTATTGTATTGTATTGAATGAATGAATGAATAATATTCATTGCATTGCATTGCATTGTATTGTATTGTATTGTATTGCATTGGCTGTTATATGACTGCTGGATTTGCTGTTCCCGACTCATCTTCCCTTGGTGACCGTCTCTATAGTCACCATGGACTTCCTGGTCAGGTTTTCTCAAAAATCCATTCTTATTCCCGTTAAGTTCCAGCCACACTAAATGAACAGCACTCTCATTTCTAGGTCAGAAGCTTGTCAATTCATATTCTACTCAAGAGATTTAAGCACATAATCTAATTTGACAACCCAGTGTGCTGATATCACACATGCCATGTGTCAGGTAAAATATTAAGTGGAAGTCATGCCTTTCCTTCCAGTTGCACATAAAAGTCTTGGCTAATAGAATTTCGATGAGCAGCAAGGTTGCTCACCCCAATGTATCCAGAATAGAAATGGAAGCCTTTATCGTATTGCCATTTGCAGAAAGTTTCTGTTGTAAATAGTCTTTGCTCTTTGTCTTTATGCCTGCACGTAGACTGCATGTGTATTGTTTTGGATTGGCCAGTGAAGATTTCAATAACATGTAGGAGATAAGTTGCCTTCTTTATCACTGTCTTTTGATACCAGATTTGGTATGTCATAAAGGATTTTCATTGAACTTCAACAGGTGTACAGTAGAGAGCATATTGACTGGTTGCATCATGGCCTGGTTCGGCAACTTGAAAGCCCAGGAGCGAAGAAGACGGCAAAAAGTTGCGAATACTGCCCAGTCAATCTGACCTCCCCGTCATCGACGGGATTTACCGGACTCGCTGTCTCAAAAGGCAGCCAGCATCATCAGAGACCCACACCACCCTGGCCACACATTCATTACACCCCTGCCATTGGGAAGAAGGTACAGGAGCCTGGATACAGTAACATCCAGTTTCAGGAACAGCTTCTTCTCTACAACCTCCAAATAGGCTCTGAACTACACAGACTATTATTATTATTATTACTATTATTGTTTGTTTGTGCCTTATGTGGATGTATGCGTGTGTGTATATATACACACACCAAACTTTTTTTTCCTCATTTATTATATTGTTTACAGTGTACTATGTTTACATATTCTGCAAGTAAGTTTCATTGTTCTATCTGGGACATGACAATAAAACACTCTTGATTCTTAAAGACATGAGTGCAAGCCGAGTGCGAAGCTGGCTTTGAATTTGGACTCCAATTAGTCCACAAACTGGAGCAAGTTTTTTTGACACAAAGGTTGATGAGAACCTGGAATGGGTGGCTGGGGAGTTGGTGGAGGCAGATACAATAGTGGCATATAAGAGACTTTTGGATGAGCAAGTGGATATGCAGGGAACAAATGGATATGAAATATGTACAGACAGATAAGCGTTGTTCTCGGTATAATTTTCCATAATTTGTGGGCTGAAGGGCCCGTTCCTGTGCTATATTGTTCTATGTTCTATGTAAGCCACCCAAATGCACTGACAATTCTGGGTATGATATAAATTGCAGACTTGGAGATGTATGCAATAAAGGTAATGCAACAATTATGAGACTTCAACCTTCATGTAAACTGGGTAAATCAATGGAACAATAATGGTATAGAGGATGAATTTATAGATTCCTAGTCACAGAGACATGTATCCATACATCACAGAGAAAGGACATTTAGCCCATTGAATTTGCACTGTCCATCGCTGATTTATCTTTCAATCTCCATCTTAAACATATCCAGTGACATGGCCTCTACAGCCATTTGTGGCAATTAATTCAATAGATTCACCACCCTCTGATTAAACAAATTCCTTCTCATCTTTCTAAAGTTACGTCCTTTTATTCTAAGGCTATGGCCTCTGGTCCTAGACTCTCCCACTAGTGGATACTAGTGGATACATCCACTCCACATTCACTCTTTCCAGGCCTTTCACTATTCAGTAATGGTCCTGCCCCACTTAGGTGATTTTTCAGTGGACTGCTGGCAACTGTCATGTTGCCGGTAGTTGCCTGAAAAACCGGGAACTGGAATGGCGACTGTCAAAGTAGAACACACACCCACACATGCAAAGGTGGGGTACAGGGCAAGCGGGGAGAGTGCTGGCTAAAAAATACCCATGGTGCAAAGCCAAGGTGATACAGACACACCGCGCTGAACAGGAAAGTTGGCCAGTTAAGGCACAGTGGATGGTAAGTCCTTTACTGGGTGGGGGGAGAAGGGGGGAGAAGGAGTGGAGACACGATTTAAGAAGCCAGAGATAAACAGCTGTGAAGCTCGGCAGGCATTTAACATTACCGGTCGGTTCCTTGGTTATGAAAACCACTGCTTATCTTTTTTTTCCCCTAATGAACCAATGAAAATCACCGGTCAGCACCGGCTCCAACCTACAAGAACCTCCAAGAACTTTCGATCTCCTAGCAACCCACTAGGACCTCCTTGCGACCCACCTACGGCTCGAGCATTCGTGCTACACTCCATGGTGATTTCATTCTAGTCGCCGCTAATTTTTCAACATGATGAAAATTTTTCAGCGACCATAATGAAGCCGTGACTAGTTCCCAAAATTTGGGAACTCCTCACGACCATGAAGGCAACTCCCCAGCAACCACCCGCGAACATGTGGCGCCCATGTGGCGACTGTAAAGTCTCCTGCAGTCGCCTTAAAAGTCGCCTAAGTGGGACAGGCCCATAAGTTTCAATGATCCTTTTAAACTCCAGCGAGTACAGATCAATGCTTTCAAATGCTCATCATATATTAACCCATTCATTCCTGGGATCATTCTCGTAAACCTACTCCAGACCTTCTCCAACACCAGCACATCCTACCTCAGATATGGTGCCCAAAACTGCTCACTATATTGCAAATGCGGTCTGACCAGTGCTTTATAGAGCCTCAGCATTACATCCCAATTTTTGTATTCCACTCCTCTCGAAATAAATGCTAGCTTTGCATTTGCCTTCCATACTACCAATTCAACTTACAATCCTGCACCAGCACTCCCAAGTCTCTTGAGAATATCTGACCTGAAACATCACCTATCCATGTTCTCCAGAGTGCAGAAATGTAACATGACAATTGCCAACATGTTTGTTGGGATACAAAAGCTATACATTTGTTTCCTTCAGCAGTAAACGCACAGCTAGCATTAAGGGCCTGTCCCACTTAGGCGACCGTATTTGTGAGTTCAGGAGACTATGCGCTCACCACAAGCTTGCCATATGGTCGCCACATGTGCATAGGTGGTTTCTGGTGAGTCTCCTTCATGGTCAAGAGGAGTTCCCGCATGGTGGTAACTATTCGCGGTCTCAGTATGTTGAAAAATTTTCCACGACCAGAAATTGGTTGCCATGGAGAAAATCAATACTTTTGAAGTTGTAGTGCAGTGGTAGTGGAGTCACCATGTCATTGTAGGTAGTCGAGGTAGCTGTAGGAAATCTCCTTTGCTGACCGGGCATTTTAATTGGCTCATCTGGGAAAAAAAATGTAAGCACCGGTTTTCAGAACGAAGGAAAACCGACCGGTAATGTTAAATGCCCGCTAAACTTCACACCTGTGTATCTCTGGCTTATTAAAAGTGTCCCCACTCCATCTCCCCCCCTTCTTCCCCCTTCTCCCTTCCTCCCTCCTCCCCGATCTTTGAAAGAACTTCCCGTACACTGTGCTAGCTGTCTCTTGAACCTACCTGTTCATCGCGGGTATCACCTTGGCTTTGCACCGTGTGATTTTCAGAAAGCTCTCCCCCGCTTTCCCTAGCCCCCGCCTTTGCGATGTGTTTGTGTGTGTATGTGTGTGTTCCACGCTGACAGCTCGCGGTTGTTTCAGGCGAGTGCCCCCGAGCTTGAGGTTCGCAGACAGCGCTGAAAGGTCGCGTAAGTGGGACAGGCCCTTAAGTCATCTCATGTCACAAGTTCATCTCAATCGCAGGTTCTCTTTCACACGATGTTATCAAAATATTTCTGCTGTGATCAGCAGAAACACATTGTTGAGCTCACCACTTGGCTCAACAGTTTGCTGGAGCCTTTGCACATCAAGTTAATAAACTTGCTTACTTGCTTACTTTTCTGTATAAATATCCAGGGTATTACAATGTTTGTTGGAGATGTGATCACAATCTTTGACTGAGACATGTCGCCCCTTGTGCAAGTAAAATAAACCAACTGCTGATGGTTAATGATTCGAGTCCTTGAGTCTTATTACAGGTCGAGACTTTGACAAGAGCTGCTGCCTGACCCATTGAGTTACTCCAGCACTTTATGTCCTTTTTTTGTGAACCAGCATCTAGTCCCATATATCTACTCTTAGAAAATCAGTCCAACAAAGGAAGAACAAGGCATTAAAAGAAAGAGAAAGTAAATATGAAAGTAGGCTAGCAATAAATTAAAAAAACAGCAACTAATAGGTTCTGTAAAACACAAAGCTTCAATCAATGGACAAAGGACAAAGGACATTTATTGTCACATACACCAATTGGTGCAGTGAAATTTGAGTTACCAAGCAGCACACAAATAAGATAAACACAACATTATAGAATTTAACATAAAACATTAAAAAATATTAAAAACATCCCCCCACAGTGGAATCAACGTTTCCCACTGTGAGGGAAGGCACCACTGTTCAGTCCTCTTCCCTAGTTCACCCGGCCTATTGAGGCCTCTGCAGCCATCGCTACGGGCCCAATGTTTCAGGCCCTCGAACACTCTCAGCAGCCCGGAGCCTCCAAATCGGCCACTTCCTACCGGAGACCACGGCTTCCAAACTCCACAGGCCGAGCTGGGCGGAGATTCAATACTGGCAACCTCGGCGAAAGATCCCAGGGCTACGCGATGTTAAAGTCAGCGTCAGCGCCGCCAGCAGCTGGAAAGTCAGCGCTGCCCGGGGCAGGAAAGTCAGCACCGCCCACTGCTGGAACGTCAGCGCCGCCCACGGCTGGAAGTTCCACAGACCACAGCTCCACGGTGTCAATGTCAGCAGTCCCAGCACTCTGGAGCTCCAACATGGTGACTCTGGTGAGGCATCACTCGCTCCACGATGAAATCCAGTGCTGCGTCGCCGCTGCTGAAGCTGTGGCTCTGGCCGGTCTCCGGCAGAAGAGGTTGCGCCAATCCAGGTGGTAGGCGAAGATGCGGCTCGGAGAATAGTCGCATCCTCGACCAGGAAGTGCCCAGGAAATCAGAGTCTGAAGAAGAGTTCTGACCCGAAACATCGCTTATCCATGTCCTCCATAGATGTTGCCTGATTCAGTGAGTTATGGGCCTGTCCCACTTGGTGATTTTTTAGGCAACTGCCAGTGACTGTCATAGTCGTAGCAGGTCACCGAAAAAACGGCGACTACCTACAACAGCACTTACATCAGGAGAAGTCAAGCTATGCTAATTGGTGTCAAACCCACTGTTGCTGAAAATTTTGCAACATTGTGAAAAGTTAGCGGTGACCAGAAAGACGCTACGACTTTTTGCGCGACTGAGGAGACTACTCCCGGCGACCACCAGCGAACATGTGGCGATAAATTAGTCGCCTGTAGTTGCCTAAAAAGTCACCTAAGTGGCATAGGCCCATTATTCCAGCACTTGTAAGATTCCACCATCTGCAGTTCCTTGTGTCTATGTAATAACCTGTGTTTATATAAAACAAGGAAAAGATTAGTTAAATTTAACAGGGGGCCTTTATAGATTGTAAAACGTTATATTGGGCAAAGGCAAAAGGAAATGGTCGATGTATTATCGTGATGTTTTATCTGTATTTTTTTAAAGTAGTGAAGGACAACCTGTCAGGAATTAATTAGTTCATTATGTAAAACTCATATTGAAGAAATTAATGGGACAAAAAGATGATAAATCCCCAAGAATGTTATGACCTGCAGGCAAGGGATTTGAAGGCAATAGCAATGGAAATTGAAGGAACTGTGGATCAGTTAGCCTAATAATAGAGGAAAGGCTAGAATCAAATATTAGGGAGTAGGCATATAGCACTTGCAAACATAAGAGCAAGTAAATTAGGAGCAGAAGTAGCCATCTGGCCCCTCAAGCTTCCTTCACCACTTAATAAGATCATGGCTGATCTGAATAGAATGTCATCTCCATCAAGTCAAGCATAGTTTATTGTCAAATGCACAAATGCAATGCCGTATGGGTACAATGAAAATCTTGCTTGCAGCAGCAACACAAGTACATAGACTCAGCAAAACACAAAAATAATAGATTACTAGACTAAGACCCGGTCCCATGTTCACAAGGGAGGGCTGGTCCCCCAACACAATATTCTACTTCTCCACGAATGGTGAACTGGCAGCTCAGTGACTCAGGCCTGGTGGGCTGGCAGCTCAGTCACTTAGGCCTGGTGGGCTGGCAGCTCAGTCACTCAGGCCTGGTGGGCTGGCAGCTCAGAAACTGCCAGAAATTCAGCTCAGAAACTGCCCAAAACAGGTGAGAGACTCTGTGAGAGAGAAGGGGGAGAGGGTGGAGAATCCATTTTAGACATTTTTCATCTTTTTTTGCAGAACACAGCCATGAAGGAAGAAAGTCTATCCTGGCCTGGATCTCACAGGGAGCCAATGAAGGGAGGGAGAAAAGTACTGGGGTGAGGTTTAATACTTGCAGGGGGAATACTTACTGATGGGCCGAAGGGACTTCTCTTGGGCTGGTACAGGCCTGATGGCTTGAAGGGATTCTTTTAAAAAAAATCTGAAATCTCAGTGAAAGGCACTTTTTCTGAACTTTTCCTGGCCTGGCATGGGCCTTTTGGGCCAAAATGCTCCCCATGGGTTAATACGGGCATTTTGAGCAAGTGGGACTGGTTTCTCAGCTAATTAGAGGTTTAAGGCAGGCCAAACAACTCATTTCATTTCATTTCCATTTCCATTTCAAGCACAAGTTGTCTGGCTGGCTGGCCATACAACTCATTTCATTTCATTTTCATTTCCATTTTGCATTGCCATTTCAAGCACAGGGCAGGCCAAACAACTCATGGCATTGTCATTTCATTTCCATTTTGCATTGCAGTCTCAAGCACAGGGCTGGTCAAACAACTTATAGCATTGTCATTTCATTTCCATTTTGCATTGCAGTCTCAAGCACAGGGCAGGCCAAACAACTCATAGCATTGTCATTTCATTTCCATTTTGCATTGCAGTCTCAAGCACAGGGCAGGCCATACAACTCATGGCATTGTCATTTCATTTCCATTTTGCATTGCAGTCTCAAGCACAGGGCAGGCCAAACAACGCATGGCATTGTCATTTCATTGCCATTTTGCATTGCAGTCTCAAGCACAGGGCAGGCCAAACAACTCATGCACTGTCATTAAGGGCTAACAAATCATGTATTGCAAGTACAATGCAGATTCGCAGTTCAGTTGATTCACAGCTTAGAATCACAGTTGTGACCTCTCCCTCGCGATTTTCCAGAATAGCTGACTCATGTCCAGCATCCTGGGTTTTATAGTCCTGCCCCCCCCCCCCCAGAAGGGGCTTTACCTTCATCATGGTGATTGACAGGTGAGAGAACCAATCAGCTGATCTCAAGATTTTATTAAACAATCATAACTTTTTTTTTATCGATCGGAAAATTCCTCGGGGCTGCCTCAGCGGAGGAGGACTGTGAGTAAGATGGCCAAAAATCATTGCTATATAGGGTAGCGTTTTTTCCAATATTAATATAGAGCACAGACAGGAAGTGGTCAAGATGATACATTTAGTTATATAGACACATAAATTACACAAGATAATAAAAAGGAAAGAGACAGACAAATATATATATATGAATGAAAAGCACAATTAATAAACAAATCTATAGTCATGCAAGAAGTGGTCTATAGTATTCTGGACTGAGGTAAGCTTTGGGTTGTGCAGGTCAGTTCAAGACTCTGATGGTCGTGGGAAGGGAGTTGTTCCTGAACCTGGTGGTGCGGGGCTTCAGGGATGTCAGGACTTTCATATGAGGGAAGATTGGATAGACTCGGCTTGTACTCGCTGGAATTTAGAAGATTGAATTTAGAAGGGGGATCTTATAGAAACTTACAAAATTCTTAAGGGGTTGGACAAGCTAGATGCTGGAAGATTGTTCCGGATGTTGGGGGAGTCCAGAATACGGGGTCACAGTCTAAGGATAAGGGGGAATTCCTTTAGGACAGAGATGAGGAAAACATTCTTTACACAGGGAGTGGTGAGTCTCTGGAATTCTCTGCCACGAAGGTAGTTGAGGCCAGTTCATTGGCTATATTTAAGAGGGCGTTAGATGTGGCACTTGTGGCTAAAGGGATCAGGGGGTATGGAGAGAAGGCAGGTATGGGAATCTGAGTTGGATGATCAGCCATGATCACATTGAATGGCGGTGCAGGCTCGAAGGGCCGAATGGGCTACTCCTGCACCTATTTTTCTATGTTTTCTATGTTTCTATGTTAGCAGCGAGAAGAGGGCTTGACCCAGATGGTGGAGCTCCTTAGACAGATGCCACCTTTTATATTTGGAATATTTTGGAGGACCAAGTAACCAAGAACCAAGAACCAAGAACCTTCTTCGGGCAGCTCCTCATGGTAAATGCCTGCCATTGTGGGGAGTATTGTGTCCATGATGGACCTGGCTGAGCTCTCCACTCTCTGCAGCCTCTTGCATTTGTGTACTTTGGAATGGACATACCAATCATGATATCCACCTAGACGCAGTAACCTTTCATCTCAATAGTCAAGGAGATGAAAGGTTACTGCGGCTAGGTGGATATCCTGAATGGTATAAATTGCTGCCTTTAAAATGCTTAAAGAATCTGCTAGTGTCGGCTATTGATGGTGAGTGGCAAAAGTCTCTGAACTAGAAAATGTTGCCTTTTCTATAAGTCTAATTCTTAAACAAAGATCGCCATTGCAAGATTTTCATAAGTTCATAAGTTCATAAGTTTGAAGAGTAGAATTAGGCCATTTGGCCCATCACGTCTGCTCTGTCATTCAATCATGGCTGATCTATCTTTCCCTCTCAACCCCATTCTCCTGCCTTCGTCCAATAACCCCTGACACCCTTACTAAATATTAATCTGTCAATCTCCACCTTCAAAATATCCATTGACTTGGCCTCCAAAGCCATGCGTGGCAATTAATTCCACAGATTCACAACCTTCTGGCTAAATAAATTCCTCCTCATCTCCTTTCTAGCAGGAAAGAATGTTCTCGCCACAGCCACCCTGTTATGATCACTCAGGACCATATGCATTTCAATCAAGTCCCCTTCCACTCTTCTAAGCTCCAGCAAAAATGTAAGCCTGTTCTGTCCAACTTTCCTCAGAAGGTGACCTGCTCATTCCAGGTATAGATCCCCAGTAAGCCTCTGAACCGTTTCCAATATTTACATCCTCCGTTAAATAACGAAAATAATTCTGCTTCCAGTACGTCAGAAGCAATCCCACCAATGCCATATAAATAACACATAATGTCTCTATTCAATCCCTCTCAATAATAGTATAATTGTTCTCCTTCCCAATTCCTTGCCTCATCTGCATACTAGCCTTTTGCAAATCATGCATTAGTTTAGCTTAGTTTAATTTAGAGATACAGCGCGAAACAGACCCTTCCGCCCACTGAGTCCACACTGACAAGTGATCCCCGCATTTTAACACTCCTACACACTAGGGACAATTCACATTTATATCAAGCCAATTAACCTACAAACCTGTATGTCTTTGGAGTGTGAGAGGAAACCGAAGATCTCAGAAAAAACCCACACAGGTCACAGAGAGAACGTACAAACTCCGTACAGACAGCAACCATAGTCAGGATCAAACCCAGGTTTCTGGCGCTGTGGGGCAGCAACTCTACCGCTGCGCCACCATACCAATGAAGATCCAATCGCATTTCAGAGCTCTTTAATTTTTCACCATTTATATTTCGGACTCCCATGTTTACAGGCAAGCTCCCATTGTGGGGTTGTGTAATTAAAATCAAAAGACCAACATATGTATAAATGTCAATTTCTACGAGCAGCAGGGCTAGTTTCTTCCCCTTCTCTATCCATTTTTATTGAATGTTCTATCTTAAGTGTTTATGGTGTCAGTTATTACGATACTGTGGAGATACCGTTACTATTTTGAGTGATTTTTGTGCATTTTCCGGCCAATGAACAAAATCGACCTATGGAGTTCTGTAACAGCAGAAACCCTCTATTACCCGGGGATGGTCTCTATTATGAATGAGCAACATGGTGAGACTAATTGGGACCAAACTTCAAAGAGCAAAGGCAGTCACGATGAGCCAAATAGCCTCCTTCAAAGCTGTAAGTCTCTGAAATACATACCAAATCTGACAGTTCTTTGGAGAAATTCTGCACTAGCTCTTTAATGTTCAGAATGGATATCCTGGGCATGTTATATGTGTGACTATGGAAATAAAGACCATGCTTCCGCAATTGTAAGGGCAGCATGGTGGTGTGGCGATAGAGTTGCTGCCTTACAGCGTAGAGACCCGGGTTCGATCCTGACTACGGGTGGTGTCTGTACGGAGTTTGTTGGTTCTCACTGTGACCACTCGGGTTTTCTCTGGCTGCTCCGATTTTCTCCCACACCCCCAAGACATACAGGTTTGTAGGTTAATTTGGCTTTGGTAAAAATTGTAAATTGTCCCTAATGTGTAGGATAGTGCTGGAGTTGGGTGATTGCTAGTCGGTGCTGACCTGGCAGGCTGAGGGGCCTGTTTCCACACTGTATCTCAAAAGTTCAAAGTCTAGTTTAGTTTAGAGATAGTGCACGAAAACAGGCCCTTCGGCCCATGAGTCCGCACCAACCAGAGATCCCCGCACATTAACATTATCCTACACACACTGGGGGCAATTTACATCTCGGAGGAAAGCCACATTGTCACAGGGAGAACGTACAGACTCCGTACAGACAGCACCTGTAGTTCGGATCAAACCCGGGTCTCCGTGTAAGAGTTGTAAGAGCTATAAGGCAGCAACTCTTTTGCTGCACCACCATGCCATACAGGGATAGGCTAGGTTTGTTTTTCTTGAAGTTGAGGAGGCTGAGGGGAGAATATAGAATGTACGCAAAATTATGAAGGGCATAGATACGGCATATACAAGGAAATCCTTTCCACATAGCAGTGGTCTCTAAGAACAAAGTGTGTCCACCTTGTGTAAAGATTAAGACTGGACCTGCAAGTAAACTTTTCACCTTGATGATGATTGCACTCTGGAACACACTACCTTAGTAGGTTGTGGAGGCAGAGACTCCCAAAACATTTAAAAAGTATGTAAGTAAATGAACAAGCGAATTGACAGGGGATAGAAAGCTATTGACCAAGTGCTGGTAAATTGGATTATGGTTATTTGATGTGCAGGAAGGAACTGCAGATGCTGGTTTACATTGAATATACTTTAGACACAAAAATACTGGAGTAACTCAGCGGGACAGGCAGCATCTCTGGATGGAATGAATGGGACCCATTCCTTCTATCTAGAGATGGTTACTTGATGGTTGGTATAGACTTGGTGGATGAAGGCCTGTTTCTGTGCTGAATGACTGACTAATTCACAAAATGAGCCTGTGTAGATTTTCCACTGGCAGCCAAGAAATCAACTGCTTTGCCCTGATCTATTCTGCCAGTTACAACCTCCAAAAGCTCAAACATATTTGTCAAACATGATTTCACTTCTCTCAGTTCACATTGTCTGCCTAAAACCATTGTCGTTTAAGAAGCAAATGCCACAACCTTGCCAAACGAATGTAAAATTCAATCAGTATGTTATCACTATTATCCAGGGGTGCCTTCACTGTGAGATAATTAATTAATCCTATCCAGTTGCATAATACCATTCCTAATATAGCATACTTTCTGATTGGCTTCAGATGGGGTGGCACAATGGCACAGCGGTTGTGTTGATGCCTTACAGCACCAGTGACCCATGTTCGATCCTGACTACAGGTGTTGTCTGTACGGAGTTTGTACGTTCTCCGTGTGACCATGTGGATTTTCTCCAAGTGCTCCGGTTTCCTCCCACACTCGAAAAACGTGCAGGTTTGTAGGTTAATTGGCTTTGGTAAGAATTGTCCCTATTGTAGAGGATAGTGCTAGTGTACGGATGATCACTGTTTGGGGTGTAAATTGCTCATTCGAAGCTTCCCCCCAGTCTAGTTTCAGTCATAAATCACTGAATCAAGCACTTGAACAACTCATCTTTATTTTAACAAAACACAATTACAGTTCAACTACTGTACCTATCCCACTGTGGGTTCCATCCTCGTATCTGCCTGATCAAGCTCGCTAGGCCTCGCTCAAACAGAGACACTCCAGAAGCTGGAGTAACTTAGTGGGTCAGCAGCATCGCTGGCGAAAAGGAATAGGTGGCGTTTTGGGTTGGGATAGTTTGGGTCAAAAATCTGCAGATAGTTGTTCCTGAATCTGGTGGTGTGTGACTTCAGGTGTCTGCACCTCCTGCAGCGTTGCGTAGCAAGAAGAAGGTGTATCCTGGATGATAGGGATCCTTGGTGATAGAAGCCTTCCTCACCTTGAGTAGAACCAGTGAGCAGTGCTGAACTACTGTTTACCTCTTTGGTCACCCTTGGACTACCCTTGATCGGACTTTCCTGGCTTTACCTTGCACTAAATGTTATTCCCTTATAATGTATCTATACACTGTAAAAATTGTAATCATGTATTGTCTTTCTGCTGACTGGATAATACGCAACAAAAGCTTTTCACTGTACCTCGTTACACGTGAAAATAAACTAAAATGATGAACTGATACGTTCAGTATTGGGGAGGGGTGTGCCCATGATGGATTGGGCAGCGCCCATCAGGCACTACAGGCTCTTGCATTCCTCTGTTACTCTCTGTCTGGTGGGAGAGTAAGCTATGAAGGGGGCATAAGGGGACTACAAAGATATGGACAGGTTATGTGAGAAGGAAAGGTCTGATAAATAGAGCATAATATGGAAAAATGAGAAATTGATCACCATTCACACTAGTTCTATGTTGTCCCATTCCCTACATACTAGGGTCAATTTAGAGAGTCCAATTAACCTACAAACCTGCATGTCTTTGGGAAGTGGGAGGAAATTAGAGCACCCGGAGGAAACCCATGTGGTCACAGGGAGAATGTGCCGACTCCGCCCAGTAAGCACCCGAGGTTAGTATCGAACCCGGGTCTCTGGTTCTGTGAGGCAGCTGCTCTACCAGCTGTGTCACTGTGCTGCCTGAGGTTGGCAAATCTTTGTAATTCTCTCCTCAAGAAGACCGTGGTGGCTCAATTTTTGCCAATATTCATGGCAAAAATTAGTTGATGTTTAGATGCAGATCGATCCGGGGATATGGACTTTTTGCAGGAAAGTGGCACTGAGGTAAATGATCAGTTAACATCTCGTCAGATGGTGGAAGGGACATTCCTGCCTCTATTTCTTATATTATTATGCAGTTCTGCAAATCCCTTTTGCTTTTAAATCTACATCCGTCCCCATTCTGCTCATTCCTATTGAATTTTCTTTCCCATCCTTTCAGGGAGTGTTCTAAATCATAACAATTGCTACATTAAACAAAACGTACTTCCCTTCTTGTTCTTTTGCTGATTATCCCACATCTGTGTTTACTGGTCTGCCTGCCTAAGGGAACAGTTTCTTTCTATTCCCTCTATTAAATTGCCTTTAAACTCTGAACAGGGCAATTAAATTTCCTGTTCTCTCCAAGGAGAATAACCTCAAATTCCCCGATCTGCACTAAATTTGGTAGAAAATTCAGCACTAAGCATTAAATGAAGTTCCACTTTAACCTTATCTTCCTTCATCTTACACGGCAATCCACTTTCACTTATGCTGAAGGAATCTCAAATTAATTTCAGTCAACTGCTCTCAAACCCAAGGGCCTCAAAAACCAGTTACCCCTCTCTGAGCAATGATCAACTCAACATGCTGTCAAGATTATCATTCTCATCACAGCTCTATCTGGCAGTTTGGCAAATGACCACTTTAGTGTTTAGTCATAGTTATAGAGTCATAGAGTGATACCATATGGATACAGATCCTTCAGCACAACTTGCCTACACTGGCCAAATGTCGCAGCTACACTAGTCCCACCTGCCCGCATTTGGTCCATATCCCTCCAAAACCTGTCCTATCCACGTACCTGTCTAACTACTTCTTAAGCGCTGGGATAGTCGCTGTTTCAACTACCTCCTCTGGCAGCTTGTTCGATACACCCACTACCCTTTGTGCGAAAAAGTTACTCCTCAGATTCCTATTAAATCTTTTCCCCTTCAACTTAAACCTATGTCCTCTGGTTTGATGTGGAATAAGTGAGGAAGGCTTGATTTCCTGTAATTTTGAGAATTTTGCAGTACTTTCATGAGCTTAATGGCATCATGCATTGAGTTTCTATTAGTGCACTTCAGGAAAGATACATGCGTTAAAGTGGGAAAATAGGTTTCGCTGACTAGCCTTGTATTCCCACTGGCATGAAGATTAAGGGCTGAACAGGTTGACAGAGTAAATAGTAACTGTTTCCACTGAGCGTCTTAAGGAGTAAATGATGCTGTAAATGTGTCTGAAGAAGGGTTCTGATCTGAAACATTACCTATTCCTTTTCTCCAGAGATGCTGCCTGCACCTGTCACCAATGCCAACACACCCAAAAATGAGAAAATAAGAACACACCTTAAGTAAAGCAATGGTGCTTTTTGACTTAAGTTACAATATAAATGTAAGTCTTTTCTGAACATCTGTACATATACTTGAGATTAATGGAACAAGACAAATAATTATTTAACTTATTTGTCAAACAAAGAAGTTTGCAATAAATGTAATCTTGAGATATGGGTGCACAGTGGTGCAGTGGTAGGGTTGCTGCCTTACAGTGCCAGAGTCCCGGGTTTGTTCCTGACTACGGGTGCTGTCTGTACGGAGCTTGTATGCTCTCTCCGTGACTACGTGGGTTTTGTCGGGGTGCTCCGGTTTCCTCCCACATTCCAAAGACGTACAAGTTTTTAAGGTGAATTGGCCCTAGTAAAAAAAAATTGTAGATTGACCCCAGTGTGTAGGATAGTGCTAGAGCATGGGGATTGCTGGTCGGCGCAGACTCGGTGGGCTGAAGGACCTGTTTCCATGTTGTATCTCAAAACTAAACTAAACTAAATATGGTGATTGTCATTGAAGCCAGCACCCAGTGTCTATGCCAAGATGCCTTAAAGGGATTGATGTAGAATAATAAAACATTTCTCTCATTGAAGATAATTGGATGAGCTGAAACACTAAAACAGAAGTGCGATCACACAAACAGCACAAACCGCTGATTTCTAACACTATTAATTAAAAGATTTACCATAATAACACATAATTTTCTAAACAAGGAGAAGTGGAATCCAAACAATTATCAGTTAGTAACTAAATAAAACCCATGAGAGCAATGAATGACAGATCCCGCAGTCTCTCTGTTCAACACTGCCAAACAAATTCTGTTCTTGACTGTTTCATATCCTGGGAGTAACTTGCTGCTGTTCTCTCTGACACATTTACATTCAGATTTCTATACTCTAAATTGACTAATCTGCATTAGATTTATGTTAGTGCTTTTAAAATTAGTAAGGGGCTAAATTTGATAGTCACCTAACCCCATCCCTGCACAGTGGCAGAGTTCCTGCCTTACAGCGAATGCAGCGCCGAAGATCCGGGTTCGATCCCGACTATGGGTGCTGTCTGTACGGAGTTTGGACATTCTCCCCGTGACCTGCATGGGTTTTCTCCAAGATCTTCGGTTCCCTCCCACACTCCAAAGAAGTACAGGTATGTAGATTAATTGGCTTGGCAAATGTAAAGATTGTCCCTAGTGTGTGTAGGATAGTGTTAATATGTGGGGATCGCTGGTCAGTGCAGACTTGGTGGGCTGAAGGACCTGTTTTCGCATTGTATCTCTAAACTAAACTAATCTAAACTAAAAGACGTGCTCAAGGCTCGTACGATGTGATTAACCTGTATTCTTTCGGCCGATGTTAGCAGGCAGCTGGAGAACAATTTACAATCTGCAGAAACAAAGAACTGCAGATGCGGGGTTATACCAAAGGTAGACCCAAAGTACTGGCATAATTCAGTGAGATGGGCAACATCTCTGGAGAAAAAAGGATAGGTGACATTTTGGGTCAAGACCCTTATTTCAAACACACTTTTTATGATATATATATATATATATGTGTGTGTGTGTGTGTGTGTGTGTGTGTGTGTGTGTGTGTGTGTGTGTGTGTGTGTGTGTGTGTGTGTGTGTGTGTGTGTGTGTGTGTGTGTGTGTGTGTGTGTGTGTGTGTGTGTGTGTGTGTGTATAAACATGTAAACATAGTACTCTGCAAACAATATGATAATGGAAAAAGATCAATGGAGAATGGAGCCTTGTGCCTAAACACCAGGATCGTGGGACCAAAATGCAACCATAACTTGATGAGCAGACCCTTCAGATATTGGTAGAGGGGCAGCAACCTCATTACCATTGGCAACATCCCATTGTGATGTAATTGTGGCAGTTGGCAGCCAGCTTGAGAGCCCATTGTGATTGGTGCACTGTGAGAGGCATTGTGACATCATCACTGTGAGAAGGCTGGAAACTGTCTGTGAGAAGGCGGTTTTGGCTGTTTAATAAATTTCAACGATTAATAACCGGAAATATAGGTGGAAAGGTGTTGATCACCACCAGGGGAAACATGTGTCGGACATGTGAAAATGCGAAGGCTGTGGCCTGCCAGCGGTAAGTTTAAACTTATTTCTAGGGTTGTTTTTTGTGTTGCAGGAAGCACCTCATAGAGATTGCCTGCTGGATTCGGGGCAAAGTTGGACGGGCCGTGGGGAAACCGGTTATGGACTGTGAGGAAATCCCGGTCCAGTCCGCGGAAGAGCGGGTAGCCGGCGGCCGTCGGGCTTGCTTCCCAAGTCGCTGACAAGGAGGTCAGCGACACCCAGGAGGGGAGTGCAAGTGGGGATTCCCCAAGTATGTGGGAAGACCAAGTGAAAGTTGGTCTCGCTACCCCAGTCGCTGATTATGGGGTCAGCAGCTCCAAGACCGCAATGGTCCCCCCAGAAAAAGTAGTTAGACTGGCAGTAAGCCGGTCTTGCTACCCCAGTCGCTGACAATGGGGTCAGCAGCTCCAAGACCGCTAAGATCTCCCCAAATGAGGGGAAAACTGGCAGTAGGCCGGTCTCGCTACCCCAGTCGCTGACAATGGGGTCAGCAGCTGCCAGACCGCTATGGTTCCCCCAGAAAAAGGAGTTAGACTGGCAGTAATCTGGTCTCACTACCCCAGTCGCTGACAATGGGGTCAGCAGCTCACAGACCGCTATGGTTCCCCCAGAAAAGGGGTCAAACCACAAGGAAGCTGGTCAGGCTTTGGGACTAGGGCGAGTCGAGCCAGGAGGTCCCCCCCTCCTTCTATGGGTAACGTCTGCTGATGCCTAAAACCCACCTGGAGCACCTGATGGAGAGGTTGCTCCAAAGAGATATGCTCCAAAAAAGAGAACTATCTGAGCCCGGGTATTATGGAGAACCCGCTGGCAGCGGCACCTGTCTCAGGGCTGCACAATGTCCCCCTCTCTGAGGAGGGGAGCATCCAGGGTCAGTTTCAGTCTGGCCCAGAGCAATATTCTGATATAGGTCCGAAGGGCCATGTCAGCGCAGGTATCCTCAGGGGCCAGCGGCAGCACCTGTCTCATAGCTGTCTATGAGTCTTCTTCTCTGTGGAGGGGAGTGCGAGGATATACTTGCAAGAGAAGAGGCAGAAAACCCGGAAGGGGCCAGATTGCCCTCACGCTACAAGTGCCGGCAGTGAACAGAGCTATCAAATGAAACCAGCCGCCGAATCTTCTCTTCAGGTAAGACTTATCCAACAGGTATACTTGGAGAGGAAGCAAGCTTCATCGTATCGGCGACGACACCCCCACGCCTCATCGGCAGTAAGCAGTTCACTTGGTGGCCGTTTGAAAGCTGGGCAGAGGTCTTTCAGGCCGAGGGCCAAGCTAGTCTCAGGAAATATGGAATTCACATACAGTACCATTCCTACTCTCCAATCAAGGATGGGAATAGAACCAATATCAGGGGCCTTTGGGCTTACCATAAGACCACCGGTAACCATGGAGGCAGGTGGGTCTGTTTCTTCTGAAACATGGGGTAAGTGGACCATTTACAAGTTGGTAATATTTACACTTGTTTTGTACAAATGACAATGATAACGTGTGATGGGTTATTATTACAGAGTATACAAGGGTACCAAGCATGGCTTGGAATTGGGGCCAGAGTTGTCTTTCGAGGTAGGCTCAGTTTTACGGCCAAGATTGCCTTTGAGATAGCTCATAAATATGGCCAGAGTTGTCTTTTGAGGCACGCTCAGGATTACAGCCAGGATTGCCTTCCGCGACAAGCTCGGAAATATGGCCAGAGTTGTCTTTCGAGGCAGGCCCAGAATTACGGCTGGAGCAGTTTTTCAAGGCAGGCCCAGTAGTATGGCCAGTGTTGTTTTTCGAGGCAGGATCAGTATTATGGCCAGGATTACCTTTCGAAACAGGCTCGGGAATCTGGCCAGAGTTGTCATTCAAGGCAGGCACAGAATTATGGCAGGCGTGGCCTGTTCATTGTGAAAGATGGAGGATGTCGGTTCATAATTGATTTAACTTCCATGGGCAACATAGATTTTCAGTATATGGAATTTCTTTACTGTCTAACTACTGATTTCCTTAGGATCTTTATGGCATGCATTGATCTCAAAGATGCATACTATTCAGGTCCCATTCACAGGGATCACCGAGACATTTGAAATTGATCTAGATGATATTTCTAACGCTGTGTTTTTGCTTAAATCAACTGTTTCAGCTGCAACTATATTTGATGAATTGAGGTTCTTCAGCCATCCAGTCAAATTTGTGTAATATTTTTTTATTTGAAGTAAACCGTTTACAATGTATAGCTTACTTTATAAACTAACACCTTAATTCAATATTACTACAAATAACATATCAATATTTAATATCTTCTATTTTTTTGGAAATAAAGAAAAAGATATATAAAAGAGAAAAGAAAAAAGAGTAAATAAAAAGGAATAAAAAATTCTTCCCACATACTTCAACCGTAAAAAAAAAAAAAAGAAAATAATTTAAACAAAAATATTACATATATATAAACAAAAACGAAAGTCATTATACGAAATACTATTTCATTCAGAAATATCTCTAATAAATGCACAATAATATCAAATATAAGTAAGTTATTCGCATCGGATCCGTAGGGTGTCCGTCGAGCCGTGATTCCAAGAATAGCTACTTCTCCAAATACTGTATATATGGAGACCATATTGATTCAAAAGAATTATACCTGTCCAAAAGGACAAATCTAATTCTTTCCAAATTCAACGTCTCCAACATCTCTGCTTTCCACATTTTAATTGTTGGGGATAATGTTCCCTTCCAAAATTTAAGTATCATTTTTTTCCCTATTATTAAACAGTAATCAAAAAAATTTCTTTGATTAACTGTGAGTACCAAATTTGGCTCCGGGATTCCGAATATTATTAATTTTGGGTCTGGGTCGAGTTCAACCTTAAGAACTTCCGAAATAACTTTAAAAATTTCAATCCAATAATAATTCAACCGTGGACACGTTACCAAACTATGTATTAAATTTGCTTCAAGATTCTTACATTTATCACAAATAGAGGAGAGACTAGGAAAGATACTTTTTAATTTGGTTTTCGAGTAGTGTAATCTATATATAACTTTAAATTGTATCAGTGTGTGTCTGGCATTCAAAGAACACCAATGTATTCTTTGTAAGCATTCTTCCCAAGTTTCTTTTGTTATAGGTAATCCAATTTCATTTTCCCATGCTTGACGATATGTTTCAGTTGTTGGGTTCTCTTTATCTAAAATAATATTGTATATATAAGCTATAAGCTTATCCGTATTTGGATGTAAATTAAACAGCTCATCTAATAAGCCTGGTTCTTTTTTTTTTTTTTTTTTCATCCAGTCAAATTTAAGTTGATATCAACTGGAAGTTATTAATTATCGGATTTACCTTTAACTATTAATTTATCTGTGACTCCGCCCTGGGGCAACAGAACAAAATCAATAGAAGCCTGTCATAACCTTGTTATCAAGCAGTCTTCTATTCATCAAGTGTAATTGGCAATATAGCAGCTGTGTTTCAGTTGTGCAATTGGGCCTTGCATTCTCAGAACTTTCAACGTGCAAGTAGTAACCTCTCAAGTGCCATATAGGTAATTGTTAATAAACCTATGCTCTTATCAGCTGAAGCTACCAAAGTCAAAATGGTGGTCGAACTATATTCAGCATTGCTCCAGTAGTTTTGGTCAAATAATCTTCAGTTATATTACTACCAGATGCTAGTGCTCAAAGATGGAAAATTACGAATGCCATCTCTAGTAACAAAGTCGGATGGGATTTGTTTGAATCATTTTAGGATATTAAGGCTCGATGGCACCCAATAACGATATGTTTGCATACAGGCTCATTCACCAATTGTAAAAACATGTGGCATCACAGTGGCGAGAGATACATTCTCGCTACACGGGGGAGGAATGTTCTTTTATGTGGTTTCTCCATTTTGCCTCATCAGTTGGGTCTTGCAATAATTCAGCAAGATCCCACTTCAGGGTTCTCGTACTGTCTGTCTGGCCTACACAGCCATGGTTTCCCGCAAATGTTGAAATAATAATAGAACCTTATATGGGGTTCTAAACATAAAACTTTGTTGGTTCAGCCTGGGATTCGGGGAACCAGCCTCTACATGATTAATCAATTAATTGCTTTACAGAATCTGAAAAGACTGCTCCTGCGGCTTGGGCTGTTAGACTGATCCATGTATGTCCTCACTGCAGAGTGCAGGGATAACACCAAAAAAGAAGCCTCTTCAGGAGATGGGAAGCATTTTCTGTTAAATGTTATGTTGCATATAATATGGCATAGACACTGATATCTTAGAGTTCATTTTCTATGGGTCTTTGACAATAAATTAAGTTATAGTCCTATTAACTGTGCCCAACGTGCTTCTCATCATAGTTGCTGCAGCGAGCGGGACCCGCTCTGTCGGGTCTCACCCTCTGATGTCCAGTTATTAAGGATATCATTAACACAAGTTCTCCCAGACCCAAGTACACGGAAGTATGGGATATTGGCATTGTGTTAACATTTATTCACCATGGGGCTCCAGCTATACCTCTATCTTTGATTCGGCTCTCATAGGTAGTTTTTCCCCTGGCGCTGCCCTCAGCGCATGGGTCCAGTCATTACATAAATTGCTACTGGACAGGATGGTTACACCTGCTATATAATATTTAATGTTTCAATTTAGTTAAGCAGAGCAGCCCAGGGGTATCAGGTCTCAAACTAGTTCTCCTGGCATACCCCATGAACCTTCAGTTATATGGTCACACATTTACAACATTACGTCAAGGTCATCTAGAGCCTTAGAGGCTCTGATACTAGCTATGTTTGTTAGTTACAAAAAACCTCATGAGAAGGTATCAGTTCAGACCATCTCCAGGTGGGTAATACAGGATTTTGGCTTATACAGGAGTAGGTACTAATTCTAATCTGACTCCACCAGGGCTGCTACAACATCAGCAGCAAGGGTTATGTATGGTCCTCTGGATCACATCCTGCCAACTGCAGGATGGTCTAACGATCGAGGTTTCCAACATTTATTTTAACCCATTGCCAGACCTGGGTATTTGCCAACTCTATTTTAGATTCTATTTTATAGTTTCCTCTCGGATGAGAGGGGTTACTGGTATTATTATTTGTTCATTTATCAGCATCAGCATGTTTTAAATCTATGTCATGTCTGTATGCATTATAAATGTTTCCATTATCTGTGGTCAACTGATGCAGTCAGCTTGTGTGGACTCATTTTTCCACGGCATGAAATCACAGAGCTTCAAAATCTTCACGTAGTCACTCACGTGACACCGAAGTAAAATAATAAGATTAAACGAGAACTTACCAGTTTGAAGTTTGATCGTTATTTTATGAGGCGTTACAATGAGCGATTACATACACTCCACTCCCGACCCTCGTAACATAACGATCTTTCTGTAAGTTCTAGTCAACTCTAATCTTACTATGTTAGTTCAACAACTGTTATCTGTGATTTCACACCGCTGCTTTGAAGATTGACGCACATGCGGGCTGACGGCCTCTTCACATAATCGCTCATCGTAACTCCTCATAAAATAAAGATCAAACTTCAAACTGGTAAGTTAATACACACACACACACACACACACACACACACACACACACACACACACACACACACATATATATATATATATATATATATATATATATATATATATATATATATATATATATATATATATCATAAAAAGTGTGTTTGAAATAAGGGTCTTGACCCGAAATGTCACCTATCCTTTTTTCTCCAGAGATGTTGCCCATCTCACTGAATTATGCCAGTACTTTGGGTCTACCTTTGGTATAACCCCGCATCTGCAGTTCTTTGTTTCTGCAGATTGTAAATTGTTCTCCAGCTGCCTGCTAACATCGGCCGAAAGAATACAGGTTAATCACATCGTACGAGCCTTGAGCACGTCTTTTAGTTTAGATTAGTTTAGTTTAGAGATACAATGCGAAAACAGGTCCTTCAGCCCACCAAGTCTGCACTGACCAGCTGACTGCCTCTTCACATAATCGCTCATCGTAACTCCTCATAAAATAAAGATCAAACTTCAAACTGGTAAGTTAATACACATACACACACACACATACACACACACACACACACACACACACACACACACACACACACACACACACACACACACACACACACACACACACACACACACACACACACACACACACACACACACACACACACTTTATGTACACAGATCTTTCTTCATTATTAGACAAAAGTCTGAAGAAGGGTTTCGGCACAAAACATTGCCTATTTCCTTTGCTGCATAGATGCTGCCGCATCCTCTGATTTTATCCAGCACTTTTGTCTACCTTTTTTCGTAGGAAAAATTCAAGTAAGAATTTCATTGCTCTGTTGCTCTGTCTGGGACATGTGACAATAAAACATTCTTGAGTCTAGATTGCAGGATTCAGTCACTGCTATCTGCATTGATTCTAGGCAGTGTGTCTGTATTTCCAGATTAGATCAGCCTTCATTGTTGAAAGGTATCGTTTGCCTGTAATAGGGAGTGCTTCATGGTGCTACAGTGGGGTATCTGCAAACAATAGAGAGATTGCACTCTATGGATCACTTGATGACCTGCATAGATGGGTAACAGAAAGCTCAACTACCTCACATAAGCGGAGGTCAGTAAATGCAGCACCAAGTGGAGGCAGCTAGGAGAGGGAGGATAATGACTGTTGTACTGAGCTACTAGCTCTAGAGCAGGACCAATTATTGAGAGACAATGGTTTGGATCCTGCATTTAGCTGGGGAATTAAAGTTCAATTCAAATTACACAGATGTGATAAATGTGAACCTGCTGAAATGTGCAGCTGAGGCACAAGGCTAGACCACTGCCAGAGAGGCAGAGTTTAGATGAAGTGTGTAGTACGGAACTGCAAGTGCTGGTTCATACCGAAGATGGACTCAAAATGCTGCAGTAACTCAGCGGGTCAGGCAGCATCTCTGGAGAAAAGGGATAGGTGACATTTCTGGTCGAGATGCTTCTGCAGAGAGTGCAGTTATAGAAATGCAAGTGGAGCACCATGTTATTGGAGTTATTCTGGAGAACAAGACTACCTGAGATATCATCTGTCAATTGGACCCATGTGAAAGATTACATTGCACCATATGGAAGGAGAAGATGCCAAAACGGTTCGCATCGCTCATAAACACCAATGAAGGACGTATTAGGGGAATTGTTTTTTTAATATTTTCAAGCTCCGATCTAAGCAAATCCAACACTAATCCCAATTTATTCTCCCCACATTCCCATTAACTCCTCACAGAACTACCGCTTACCCACACACTAGGGGTGGTGTAGAGTGGAAAATCTTTCAGTCTTTGGCTTAGATTCGGAGATCCACCATACACCAATACAAGATTACCACTTCCCTATTCCCCGTCTTTCTTTGGATCCTGCTGGACGATGTTACAATTTAGACTGACATTAGGAGACGGTGTTTTACTGACACTGAGCTGAGGTAGTTCAAGCTCCTTCTGTGCTGCTCCATGTTACTCATCCATAGGTGTAATAGATGGATTTACAGACACTAGTAAGCCCTGTATCCAACCTCTCTCTGTCTTACATTATCTCTTCAGGGTCTCTTACATTTGATTCAATTATCTCTCTCCTTGAAATTCATCCAGTTCATCCATGATTTTGAAGGATGTAATCTGTTACCCTTCTCATGGTCATTTCATTGCTCATACGCTTCATGTTGCGAAAGCTTCTGTTAACTCTCAACGTTGTCATGGTGACGCGCTGACCACAGGCGCCCTGGAAAATTTCCGGGACCGCTGAGCACCACGGGGGGTGGAATGTATCCTTACATGGATAGTGAAATTGTTATTTCATATTCAGCATGTAAGAATACTGGTTTCACTTAGTATTATGCTGGTGGGTTTTGTTTGTATTGTTTAGTATTGTACATATCATTTTTGTGAATAATTGATTAAAATTATTTTTGGTTAAAAAAACATTGTCATGATGTTGGAGACACAGGAACTTGCAGATGCTGGAATCTTAAGCAACAAAACCAAATTCTGAGGAAAGGCCTGACCAGAAACATCATCTGTCTATTCCCTCCGGGGATGCTGCCTGACCAGTTGAATCCCTCCAGTACTTTTATTTTTGTGATGAATTATTTGTACTCTCCCGAGATGCATGCCTCTCCTTTCCCTGAACCCCCCTCTGAAGTTCAGCTTCAAATTATTTGAATGATTTATTTACTGCTGTTAACTGGGCACAGTGGCATGGCAGTTATATCACTGGGTGGTAAAAGACCAGCTTGAAGCAATAATCCTTAAATTCATCGTTGTTTTGTTAATTCCCAGTCCATAATGGTGCCCTTTCAAATTTGCACATGTGCATCCCTCATGAACCCTGTAATATCTTTGCACCTTTTAACCCTGTGATCCCATCTCTGACCTTTTGCCCATCCCCCGTGAAAGGCCCAAGTTGAGAAAACAGGCTTAAAAACCTTCCGGGGTTACACAAAAAGCTGGAGAAACTCAGCGGGTGCAGCAGCATCTAAGGAGCGAAGGAGATAGGCGACGTTTTGTTTGTACATCAATCTACTATGCCGTAAGGTCCGAAGAAGGGCTCAACCGAAAACGTCACCTATTTCCTTTCTCCATAGACACTGCCCAACCTGCTGAGCTACTCCAGCTTTTTGTGTCTGTCTTCAATGGCTATGCCCGTGGCTTAAGTAACATAAGAGAAGCACAAAAGGATATTAAAGTACCTCAGCTCAATAAACAAATAATAAAGTTAACCAGATAAGTGTGAATGCATCTATATATTTGAACCCCAGAAATGATGGCCTTGAATTCCCAAACCTCAGACTGAACTTCTTCTCTAAACCCTTCCACTTCCCTGGCATTGCTATAAAAACTCCCGACTTGACATGTTTAGTTTAGAGATACTGCGCGGAAACAGGCCCTTTGGCCCACCAACCAGCGATCCCCGCACATTAACACTACCCTACACACACTCGGGACAATTCTACATGTACACCAAGCCAATTAACCTCCAAACCTGTACATCTTTGGAACGTGGGAGGAAACTGAAGATCTCGGAGAAAACTCACACAGGTCACAGGGAGAACGTACAAACCCCGTACAGACAGCAGCCATAGTCGGGATCAAACCCAGGTCTCTGGCATTGTAGGGCAGTAGCTCTACCACTGTGCCACCGTGCTGCCCTATTGGTCATCTGTGTGAATAATCAAATCCGTGGGTTGGTGTTGGATTTTATCTGAAAATGCTCCTGGGAAGTTCCTTGGGATGCCTCATGATGTTATGGATGTTCAATAAATACGGGTTTCCTGCTCTTAACAATGAACAGTTTAAGGGCCTGTCCCACTTGGGCGTCATTTGCGCGTCACGCAGGTGGCGTGCGAAGATTTTGTGAATCCCAAAATCCTGGGGTGCCGCGCGCGGCCGCGCGTCACTGCCTACGTCACCACACACCATGCGCACGTAATGCATGCCATGCGCGCATCATGTGCACGTCACGATGCACGTGTCATGCGTCGTGACGCGTAAATGACGTCGCATAAATGACGTACAAATGACGGCCAAGTGGGACAGGCCCTTTAGCCACACCAATAAGGCAAGAAGGCATTTGCTATTTTGTTCGCAATTGCTGCATAAATGGACACATTGACTAATCTTGGTGTGGTGTGAGTGGATCAATCAAACCCAACGAACAATTCCAAAACCATCAAGAAGCCATCAGCTTCCCTATGCCTCCTAATGCATCAGTCCATTGTGATCTTGCAGAGTTGAGCAAACTGATGGATGCATTATTTAACTCTCACAGGCTGCTGTGCTAACTTACAACTGCAGGACTTTACGGAATATAGCTATAAATAAAATATCCCACAGCGCGTAAGGAATTCAAGAAAGCCAGTTTGTATTCCCATAAGTGCAGATGTTCTACTAATTCAGGATAGTCAAAGTCATGAGTGAATAATAAAGTTAACCTTGCAAGTGAGAATATATCAACATGGTTCAATTGCATTTATAGCTTGTCTTTCCCACCACAGAGAAAAAAAGAAAAATCTCGTCGCAATCCAGTAACATCTGCAAGGCATTTCACGAAATGGAAGCCGGATAAATATTTGATCCGCGTTCTTGTATTTTCACTTTGATTGTCAAGGATTTGAATGACAGGAAGAAACATTTTTAAAGAATGATTTGCATTTCATTGGTGTCTTTCCCAATGTCACTATAAGCCGAAAGACCTTAAGCTCAAATGAGGCACTTGTTATGTACGTTGCTTCACAGCAGGAAGCCCACAAACAGAGCGATGAGAGAGGAGGAAGGAGGTGGTTAAGAAAAGAACAGCGGAGTGTCAGCTTAAAAAAAGTGACTGTAATATGGTATAAGGCTCCTAGATTCATAGAATATTAAAAACAAATCATAAATCTAGTCCACAAGAATGAAGTGAATTTAACATGAGGGGGACTTAAAATTTCCTCCACCAGGCATGGAGTAAAAGACTCTCATCCCAAAGATAAATTACTTCAATTGTCTATCTTCCTTGATTGTTTAGTCAGCAATCTTCAGCCATGTACCGCAGCCAACTAATGTTTCCTTCTTAGGAAGAATATCTATATGCTTTAAGTTACCATACAATGCACTAAGTCCTCTGTTCTGAGGTACCCATCTGCTTCAAGAAGACCTGAGGTACCCATCTGCTTCAAGAAGACCACCATCATCCCATTACCCCAGAAAAGCAAGATCTCATGCCAGTGGCCTTGACATCCACCATCATGAAATGCTTTGAGAGATTAGTTATGGAACGCATTAAATCCAGTCTACCAAGCATCCTTGACCCACTGCAGTTCATCTACCGCCACAATAGGACCATGGACGATGCCATCTCCCTGGCCCTACACTCATCCCTGGAACACCTGGATAAGAGAGACATCAGACTCCTATTCATAAACTACAGCTCTGCCTTTAACATCATTATACCATCCAAGCTCATCACCAAACTCGCAGGACTTTGAGTCAGCTCTTCTCTGAGATTGTATCCTTGACTTTGTGACCAACAGAGCCCAACTAGTGAGGATAGGGGACAAATCATCATTTTACGGGATGCATCGAAGCATGGTTTGGGAACAGCTCCACCCAAGACCGCAAGAAATTGCAGAGAATTGTGGACACAGCCCAGACCACCACACAAACCAATCTCCTTTCCATTAAGTACACTTCTCACGCTGCCTCGGCATGGTCAACAGCATAATTCAAGACGAGTGGCATCCTGGCCACTCCCTCTTCTCCTTTCCCATTGGGCAAAAGGTATAGAAGTGTGAAAACACACACCTCCAGATTCAGGGGCAGTTTCTTCCCAGCTGTTATCAGGCAACTGAACCATCCTACCACAACTAGAGAGCTGTGCTGGACTGCTATCTACCTCATTGGAGACTTGCGCACTTTCTTTGATCGGACTTTACTGGACTTTACCTTGCAGCAAACATTAGTTACATTATTCCCTTTATTATGCCTCAGTACACTCTGGATGGCTCAATTGTAATCATGTATTGTCTCTCCGCTGACTGTTTAGTACATGACAAAAGCCTTTCACTGTACTGGTACATGTGGCAATAAACTCAAGCTCAACTACTTTATTACTTGTTGTTAAATGTTGGGCATTACCCCACCTATGCCCCCAAAGCGTATGAATATCTGCACACTGATAATTCAGCCATATGGTGTTGGTCATAATTCTTTACTTTAGACTTTAGATTTACAATGCGGAATCAACCCCTTTACCACACCAAGTCCGTGTTGACTCGCAATCACCCGGTACATCTGGGCAGTCATGGTGGCGCAGTGGTAGAATTGCTGCCTTACAGCGAATGCAGCGCCAGAGACCCGAGTTCGATCCCGACTACCGGTGCTGTCTGTATGGAGTTTGTACGTACTCCCCCTGGCCTGCGGGGTTTTCTCCGCGTTCTTTGGTTTCCCCCCACACTCCAAAGATGTACAGGGTTGTAGGTTAATTGGTTTGGTAAATGTAAACAAAATCGTCCCTAGTGGGTGTAGGATAGTGTTAATGTGTGGGGCTCGCTGGTCAGCGTGGATCCGGTGGGCCGAAGGGCCTTTTTCCGCGCTATGTCTCTAAACTAAACTATACTAAAATCTCCCTCTCCCGTGAAATAAGTCTGAAGAAGGGTGTCAACTGAAACGTCACCTATTCCTTCTCTCCAGAGATGCTGCCTGTCCCGCTGAGTTACTCCAGCATTTTGTGTTTATCTTCAGTACGCTAACTCTATCCTACACACCAGAGACAATTTACAATTTTACCGAAGCTAATTAACCTACAGACCTGTACGTCTTTGGAATGTGGGAGGAAACTGTAGCACCTGGAGAAAGCCCACGCGGTCACAGGGAGAACGTACAAATGTACAAACTCTGTGGAGACAGCACCTGTAGTCAGGATTGAACCCAGGTCTCTGGCGCTGTAAAGCAGCAGCTCTACTGCTACGCCACTGTGCCATCCCTTCATGTGCCAGATTTGAAAATTGAAAAGGAAAGTATTCAAGAAGAAATGTTTCTAACTTGTGTCGTTTTCTAAGCATTTAACAAATAAGGAAAGATATTCACTGATGTAAATGAGGAAACACGGCAGTCAATGTATCCATTACAAGAACTAAAACTGAGAAATGCAACCGTAACCAGATGGAAGTTGTTGGCTGCAGTTTCACGTCCCATCTGATGTAAAGACATCGACCTGAAACATTAACTCTGGTTTTTTTTCCAGATATAATACCTGCCCTGTTGAGTGTGTCCAACACTTTTCATTTTTCACATTAGTTATGGAGGCATTTCACTCAACATGATTGTCAGTCTCAGTTTCATGTACACATCTCTAGATTGTAATATGAACCCATGAGAGGTGAGAATTTGTGATCCCATTCTATATTGAAGACCAATGTAGCAGCACCATACGTGGGGAATAAAGGTGAGTCGTCAGGCCGGTTCAAAGTGTTTTATTTTCAGTGGTGACACGTTAAGTTGGTGCGTTAACCATATTACAATGTTGCTGTAGCTGAGCGAGGTTGTACTCTCGGGCTCAGCTACCTGTTGACTCCTCAAGGTCTCGAGGTGAGAGACCTTAAGTACCAGGACACTCCCTCTAGCCCATGACGTCACGTGCCCGCCCTCATATCTCCTGACGAGGGTTCGAGCATAAGTGGCCCGTGTTTAGGCTGACGCCACAGGACCCCCCCCAGAACCGAAGGAATAGCATGGTCGAGGGCGGCTCCTGCATGTGGGTCTAGGACACCCCTGGCGTGGGTCGGGACGGAGGGCTCCACGGGCACAGTGACGCTCTGCGTGGGCGATCCCGAGGTACAGAGGGGTGCGAGGAGACCGATGCAGAAGCCACCGGACGGAAGGGGTCTGGGACATGCCTGGCGTGGGTCGGGACGGAGCTCACCACGGGCGCAGTGACGCTCTGCGTGGGAGATCCCGAGGGCTCAGCTACCTGTTGACTCCTCTAGGTCTCGAGGACCAGGCCACTCCCTCTAGCCCATAACATCACGTGCCGGCCCTCGTATCTCCTGACGAGGGTTCGAGCATAAGTGGCCCGTGTCTAGGCTGACACCACACCAGAATATATTTTTTTACTCAAAGGGTTGAATGGTTCAATGGTTCAATGATGCTTTTTGGTCACATGTGCAAAGTGCAAACGCACAGTGAAATTATTTTCTTACAAACATTCCAAACATTGCCATACCGTCCCCGATTAGCAATTGTACAGAAATAGTCCACTGATCCTCCATCCAAGAGGCATCATGTTTTGGTCCCATTTTACAAGTCCAGTTCCCGCACCAGTTGTTATGAGCGGTGCTTGATTCAGGCGAGTCCCAGGCTGCTGCCAGCTGCCAGCCGTCACCTTTTTTGGTCAACCTGCTAACCAACGTCCCCCTTCTCGGCCATCCACCTTTGTTACCCTGGGGCTTGTTTATTACTCAACATTCCAGCATCTGCAGTTCCTTGTGTCTCCAATTTCATTTCGGAGTCACGTGAGTGACTTCGTGAAGAGCCCGCCGGCGCGCATGCTCGACATATCGTCGTATCGTGTTGCTGCGACGGCTGGCGGTGGAGCGCGCTCCTCGCCAGCCCTTCATAAGGGAACCACTGAGGTAAGTATCCTACCTTAAGTTGGTGGTTCTTGTTGTGTTTTGTTTTCACAGCAAGGACATGGATGGGAGCGTTAAAGGCCGGAGAACGTCTGGACGAGGTCGCCGGTCAACAGTCCCGGAGCCAGTGATATCGGCGGTACCTGCAGCGCAGGCCGGGACAGGGGCGGAAATGTCGGTGAGCCCTGTGTTTACAGGTCCGGATCTGCCAGCATACCACAGCTCAGAGGAGTTCGACGAGGAGGAGTGTGGTGTGCCGCCAGAGCAGGAGGATCCTGCCATGGCAGTCAGGTCGTCAGCGGGCTTGCTGGCGGCCTCGAGCAGAAGGGTGCGTGCGGCTGCACGGCCCTTTTCACCCAGCCCTCCGAGGAGGGGAAGGGCAGGAGCCCGGAAGCCTAACCCTGTTGGGGCTAAGGCTTTACCTGCCGCCGAGGAGCGGTCAGGTTCCAGGGCGAGACCCGGGGCGGCTGTGAGGTCCAGTCGACGCCCCCCAACTCTCGACGCCGGGACGGGTCGGTTGGGTCGGGTCTCGTCGCGGTCGCCGAGCCCCCCATGGATGGGTGGGCGAGACCATGCGTCGGCGAGGTCCACGACGTGGGCTGCCGGCAAGCCTGCGCGGGCTTCGGGTATCCAGGCTGCGGCTGGTGCCAACATCACGCCGCAAGTGTCCTTAGTGGCAGCGGCGTCCGCACCCGCTAAACGGAAGCGGTTGAACACGCCCGCGCAGGAATCGCGCAGTTTCGCTTCGGCGGCTGCTAGCGACGACTACCGGCACCGGGTGGGCCTCGATGAGGTGCGGGCCGATGATAGGGGCCCCGGCCATTTTTCAGAGCCGGAGGACTCCGACCACCTGAGTGTTCAGGGTGAAGGGCGTATTGAACGGATGGAGCGGCTGCTGGAGCTCCTGCTTCACGGTCAACAGCAGCAAGCGTCCAGCAGCGACAGGCACAGGGCTGTTTCACCAACTTCCACCATCAGCCTGGAGCAGCAGGAAGAGGAGGTTTTGGTCGATCCCATCCCACCTCCGTCAGATTTACCAGCGGAGGGCCTTCTCGATGTGGCCACTAAGTTTGCGGCCCCACACTCGTCTGGGCTTCCCCTCAACTCGAAATTGGCAGCCACGGTGGACTTCCTCAACAACCATCAGCTCCAGGAGGAGGTTCTCATTCAGGCCATGAGCCGTCACAAGGCTCCATCCAACTGCAACTCCCTCAACGTGCCTGTGGTCAATACGCCGATATGGGGCAACATCAGTGCGGCTATCCGTCAACAGGAGCTGAAAATTCAGCGGATCCTGAAGCTCCTCACGGCCGGTATTACCGCCTTTGTGCGGTCGGTTGATGGGGATGACTTAAATTTGGACCAGGAGGATGCTCTGGCTCTATTGTGCGCAACTCAACATGAAATCAATGGGTTCCGCAAAAGCAGCATCCGCCCGGCGCTCAACCCTAAGTTTGCAGGGTTGTGCAAACCACCGCCGCCGCCGCCGCCCCGTCAGCTCTTTGGCGAGGATCTCTCTAAGAGGGTCAAAGAGCTTGACGAACAAGCCAAAACGGTGGGACTCATGCGCCCTCATGGTGCCCCCACGCCGTTGAGCTCGAAAGCTCCGCTTGTTCGACCACGAGGGTCTGCCAGCACCTCTACGAGGACCTACCCTCCAGCTCCACCCCGTTACCAACCGCCCCAGCACCAGGGGGCTTTTTTAGGACAAGGTCGGCAGAAACCCTGGTGGAAGATGAGGACGCTGCGCCCTCAAGCCAACCCAGCACCTCCACGTCCACCCACACGTGTCAAGGACCGCCGGTAACCACGGAGGTGAGGCGGTCTGGTTCTCTCTTTTCTCTTTGTCTAACCTCACATGTTGGTGGGCGCCTTCGGTTCTTTTTGGGTGCATGGGGTGATATTACTGGTGATGAGTATGTGTTACGAAATGTTCAGGGTCATAGCATTGAGTTTCTTAATGGGGACATTCCTCCATCCCAGCACAGGCCTGGTCGAACATTTAAATTGTCTGCTGCAGAACAGGCAGCAGGCTATAAGGAAATTTTGAGGCTAGAACAGAAGGGAGTGATAGAGAAAACGGTTCATGAGCCCGTGGAATTTGTTTCCAATATATTCACTCGACCAAAGAAGGATGGAGGCTGTCGAGTCATCATTGACCTGACTAGTTTAAATACTTTTGTAACATATACTCATTTCAAAATGGACACTTTTGAAACAGCCAAATCATTGATTTCACATGGTAGCTTTATGGCATGCATTGATTTACAAGATGCATACTATACTGTATCCATTCAAAAATATTATAGGAGGTTTCTGAAATTTATCTGGATGGGTCAACTCTGGCAATATAGGGCTTTGCCCAATGGGCTTACCACAGCCCCTCGATTATTCACTAAATTGGTGAAGCCAATTATGGCCTATTTACGACAACGACATCATATAGTAATGGCCTATTTAGATGATATCTTAATTGTGGGCCACACCCTGGAATTGGCTCAACAGGGTGTTGCAGCTGCAGTCAATTTATTTCAGCAGCTGGGGTTCATTGTCCATCCAGCCAAATCAAAGTTCTGCCCCTCCCAGGTAATTCATTATCTGGGGTTTACGGTGGACTCTATTCACATGAGGGTCACCATACCACCTAATAAGGTTGAGGAGGTCACCCAGGGGTGTCAAGGTTTAATCACCGCTGGTATACCATCGATTCGTCATACAGCTACAGTAATTGGCAAACTTGTAGCTTTGTTTCCGGCAGCCCGATATGGGCCTTTGCATTATCAGAATTTGCAAAGGGCCAAGATCGCTGCGTTAAGACAGCACGCTGGTCATTATGATCGACCAATGCAGCTGCCGCCTGAAGCGACGGATGAGTTACGATGGTGGGTGCGCCACATTAGTAACTTGTTTAAGCCTATTATTGAGGCTAATCCGGTGGTATACTTGCAAACTGATGCGAGCTCTTATGGCTGGGGAGCTACGGATCATTCCTCTAGTTGCGGAGGCAGATGGGATACCCTTGAGGCTACTATGTTGTTGTCACATGGGATCAACTATTTGGAGCTACTTGCAGCATTCCACGGACTTCGTGCTTATTGTTCCAAGTATTTTGGGGCACATGTCCGTCTCCAAATAGACAACACCACAGCGGTGGCATATTTAAACCATATGGGCGGTACCAGGTCAGTTTCGTGTGATAAATTGGCTAACTCAATTGGGCTCTGGTGTGTTCAGAGAGACATTTGGATTTCAGCTACCTATTTGCCAGGTGAGCTTAATACTGTGGCGGACACCAGGTCAGGCAAGTTCAATGACAATATTGAATGGATGTTGCATCCTGAAATTTTTGCCAAAATCACAGCCAAATTTGGGAAACCGGATATTGACCTTTTTGCGTCCCGGTTGAACCATCAGGTACCAACCTACGTTTCGTGGGAACCAGATCCTGGGGCTATGGCGCTAGATGCATTCTCGCTGGACTGGGGGAATTGGTTTTTCTATGCATTCCCCCCGTTTTGCCTCATCAGTCGGGTATTACGAAAGATTCAGATGGATGCAGCTAAGGGCATCCTTATTATACCCGACTGGCCTACACAGCCGTGGTATCCGGTGGTCTTTGACATGCTCAGTGAGCCTTGGGTCCTTTTAAAGGGTTGCCCAGAATTAGTTACTCACCCTGTCTCAGGGGAGCCACATCCCTGCCATGGCTATTTGCATTTGTTGGCTTGCAGGTTTTGAACAGGCCGTTAGCCCAATACGGCCTCTCAACTCGGACCATGGATACCATTGCGGCGTCGTGTCGAGAGTCAACAAGGCGAAGATACCGCTCACATATCAAGAAGTGGGAAGCCTTCTGCAGCCGCTCTCGCATCACGTACGATGCCGTGACTATAACCGACGTCCTGGAATTCCTCGCTGGGTTGCACCATGATGAACACTTAAGTTACAGTGCCATCAACAGCGCCAGGAGCGTGCTGTCATTCTACCTCAAGATTGAGGTGGGATCCAACAGGCTAGTGTCCAGGCTCATGCGGGGTATATTCAATATGAATCCGCCTACACCACGCTACAATATCACCTGGGATGTCAGGGACGTTTTAACCCTGCTCAGGACGTGGTCCCCCATGGAAGGGCTCCAGCTGGACAAACTCACCATGAAGCTGGTGATGTTGCTAGCGCTGACTTCAGCACAGAGGGTACAGACACTCCATAAACTACGTGTCGACAGAATGATGTCTACCCCTACAGAAGTAGTCTTCTTCATTGATGAGCTACTAAAGCAGCATAGACCTGGGTGCACAGGGCTGCAGCTGAAGTTCCCGGCATACCCCGCAGATGCTAGGCTGTGTTTAGCCTCCCATATCCGTCACTACGTCAAGGTGACGGCAGGCATCAGAGGAATGGAGAGATACCTGCTTGTCACTCATAAAAGACCTCATCATCGAGTGACAGTCCAGACGATATCCAGGTGGCTCCGGGTCGTCTTGGGTAAGTCAGGTATCGACACTAATGTGTTCACGTCTCATTCCACCAGGGCTGCATCGATGTCGACGGCGAGGGTCATGGAGGTGCCCATGGACCATATTCTCGCCACAGCAGGATGGGCGAATGAAGCTGTGTTTCAGCGATTTTATAACAAGCCTGTTGCTGCTCCTCTATAGTTCGCGGAAGCCGTGCTGAATGCAGGTCGAGAACATGGAGGTGTCCCCGCATGAGGGCTTTTGATTTGTTGTTAATAAATATGCTCTTGTTTTGCAGTATGAACTATTAGAGCAAGTTTGTTCCTCCCATCCATCCCTGCTAGTGGTGTGTCAGCATGGACGTGGTCCAGGGCGTCTAATCACAGAAGCTTTGAAGTCTTCACGAAGTCACTCACGTGACTCCAAAGTGAAATAGTAAGATTGAACGAGAACTTACCAGTTCGAAGGTTGATCGTTATTTCATGAGGAGTCGCGGTGAGGGATTTCGTGCCCTCCACGCCCAACCCTCAATCGCCTTCACCTGGTAATTTGAGTCTCTTTCATCTTACTATGCTAAGTCATTTCTGTTATTGGTTTCTGTGATTCCACACCGCTACTTTGAAGAATGTCGAGCATGCGCGCCGGCGGGCTCTTCACGAAATCCCTCACCGCGACTCCTCATGAAATAACGATCAACCTTCGAACTGGTAAGTTCTCGTTCAATCTTACTATTCTCTTCGCTGGTCTGCTGGAAGGTGCAAATAGTGAGCCAATAAAAATTGGGACTGCACAAGAGAGTCAGAAGAAGAATGATATATTTGGAAGCTGGTGGTGCTGCAGGAAGTCATCGAGAAGATCGAGGAGAAGATTTGACATTGATTAATATGGGTGTCAGAGGTTATGGGAAGAAGGCAGGAGAATGGGGTTAGGAGGGAGAGATAGACCAGCCATGATTTCATGGCGGAGTAGACTTGATGGACAGAATGGCCTAATTCTGCTGCTATCACATGCTCTTATGACAATAAGGAAGACACATGACTAACAAGCATGGGATGGAGGGTGATCAGGGCTTGCCATGATCTTTCAACAAGTGTGCAAGGGGTTGCAAATGAAACAAATTAACTTGTGTAGGAAGGAACTGCAGATGCTGGTTTAAACCAAAGATAGACACAAAATGCTGGAGTAACTCAATGGGACGAGCAGCATCTCTGGAGAGAAGGAATGGGTGTCCTTTCGGGTCAAGACCCTTCTTCAGACAAAATCACTTATTTTGCAGAACCCATGCATGAATACTCAAAATTAAAGTCTGGTTGGATATTAATAAAAAGTAATATCGAAAAATTTGGGAAATCTATTGACCCAACAAGGACCTGAGGGTGCCAGTTTATCAGAGCATTATAGAGTCATAGAGTGATACAGTGTGGAAACAGGCCCTTCAGTCCAACTTGCCCACACCGACCAACATACAGTGTGGAAACAGGCCCATCAGTCCAACTTGCCCACACCGGCCAACATATCCCAGTTACGCTAGTCCTACCTGCCTGAGCTTGGTCCATATCCCTCCAAACGTGTCCTATCCATGCAGTGCATTAGTGCATTCTTGAGGAAACACAAGCATGTTTGGCATTGTTTCAGGGAGATTCGGCATCTAGCTTTGCTCTGCTCATTGCCTGAGGTATTGCGAACATTAGAGTGACACTTAAGGATAAAGTGTAACCATACCTGCAGCTTGCCAGGTGTTTTAGTGAGCAAGTAAAACAGAGACAAATGATGGGTCATATTCATCCATTTTAATGCTCAACAAATTATATTGTGTTTATTGTGTTTCAACAAATTCCTAAGAATGTAATTACAGTCTACAATAATTATACCTATCAGCCTTACCATAGAATTTAAATTGTTGACGAAGGCATTGGAAGCGAATTGCTTGAGTGCCCACAATTTATTAGCAGTTAATACATTTTCTTAAATGTCTATTAATAAATGACGTTGAGTAACTGCATTCCTGACAGTGGTGACTTGTTAAATGATGGCTGCTGGTATTAAGTAATCAGAGTATTGGTTACACATCCTGATGCCAGCTGGCTCTTTAATGTTACTAATTTCACCCAAATACAATATATTTTTGCATGCTTTATAGTCGGGGCAAGTCACTACTAATGTTGCTACTAAACCTGCTTGGGCCACCAGCAAAGTAAAGTCATGGGCAGTGTGGACCTACCTGATCTCCCGGTTGCCAAACAATTTAATTCCCCTTCTGATTCCCACACTGACCTTTCTGTCCTGAGCCCCCTCCATTGTCAGAGTGAGGCCAAACGCAAATTGAAGGAAAAGTATCTCATATTTTGCTTGGGCAGCATACACTCCAGAGATTTGAATATTGATTTCTCTAACTGCAAGTAACCCCTGCATTCCCTCTCTCTCCACTCCCCATTCTCTCCACCCTCCCACCCAAGTCGTATCAGCTTCAAAGTTGCCTTGTTGAGTCTCATTGTCTGCACTCTTTCTCATCTGATACACAGCTAAGAGTGGCCTGTTTCCTTTATCATCGTTACCTTTTGCATGTCTTTCGTTCATTCGTTCTATTTCCCTCTACATCACCATCTATATCTCTCATTTCCCTGTCCCCTAACTTTCCCTTTCCCCTTTCCCCTCAGTGTGAAGAAAGGTCTTGACACGAAACGTCACCTATTCCTTTCCTCCAGAAAAGCAGCCTGACCCGCTGAGTTACTCCAGCTTTTTGTGTCTATTTTCAGTTTAAACCAGCAACTGCAGTTCCTTCCTACACATAAAGTAATAAAGAGGTGGGGAACTGGTGCTCACGTTAATACTGATAAGAATTATAAGCTTTAAACCACATTTGCTTCTTAAGCATAAGGTATCAGTCAATTATCAGGGGACTGAACTACCCTATCAAGAACTAGAGAGCAATCCTGAGCTACCATCTACATCAATGGAGACCCACGGACTTTCTTTAATCGGACTCTACTGGACTTTATTTTGTGCTATGCATTATTCCCTTTCTCCTGTACCTGTACACTGTGGACGGCTCGATTGTAATCATGTATAGCCTTTTCACTGACTGGTTAGTACGCAATAAAAAGTTATTTACTGTACCTCGGTACACGTAACAATAATCTAATTGTCCAAGGTTAAATCAGCAGCACGTGTTGTTCATGAAGCAAACGTTACATGTTGTGTACTCATCTTCACAGTAGCACAAATTAACCTTCATCTGAGAAGTCAAAGGGACCCTTAAGATCATAAAAAGTTGTTAATGCATGTGGTGAAAAATTTCAATCACCTTTATGTTTTGGAGAAACACCATGGAAATTCTCTCTCTCCCCCTCCCTCTCCCCCTCCCCCTCCCCCTCCCCCTCCCCCTCCCCCTCCCCCTCCCCCTCCCCCTCCCCCTCTCTCTCTCTCTCCATCTCCTTCTCATTTTTCCTTTTCAAAAAATTTTATTCAGCACAAACGCATGATACATCACATCAAAAACACAATCAGAAGTTACAATGTATCAAATAATCATTATAGCACATTAATTATTATGCATTAATTATTTACGATACTCTCAACCCCACGTGGTGTCCAGCACCCACGGGAGGCCTCCAGAGTCCCCGTGGACACCGCGTGTTCCCTCTCCAGGGACACGCGAGCATGGACGTAGGCCCGGAAGAGGGGCAGGCAGCCGACTCTAGCATGACCATCAACCACCCGCTGCCTGGACCCGCGAATGGCCATCTTGGCCAGGCCCAGGAACAAACCGACAGGAAGGTCCCCACTTCCACAGCCACAACACCCCCCCCCCCCCCCTGTGGAGCAACAAGCTGGTTGAAAACAACCAAATTCCTCACTCTTAGCACATCCCGGTAGAAACTAGGCAAACCCCCTAAGGCGGGTTGACTGATACCGGGAGCCGCTAAACCTCCCTTAGGCAACGACCCCGACGGAAAAAATACGTGGCCAGAGCGTGCCATCTGGGGGGGTTCTTCGCATACATTTACCTCCGCAGAGTCCTGAGACAGAGAGCCGCCACCTGGGTACGCACGCATACCAAGGACTGGCCGCCCTCCTCTAACGGGAGACTCAGGACTGCTGCGGAAACCCAGTGCTTCCTATTTCCCCAAAAGAAATCCACCAGCTTCTTCTGTAAAGTAGTTGCAAAGATAGAGGGCGGGACAAGAGTAGCCAGCCGGTACCATATCATGGAGGCCACCAACTGGTTTATAACCAACACCCTCCCCTGAAAAGAAATAACTCTAAGCAGGCCTGACCAGCGCCCCAACCGGGCAACGACTTTCATCTCCAGCTCCTGCCAGTTTGCCGGCCAAGCATCCTCAGTGAGACTCAGGTACACCCCCAGATAGAGGAGGTGCGTGGTGCTTCACGCATACATAGTCATCTCCTTCGGCAGGGAATATACCTGCCACTGATCCACTAAAAGTCCAGAACACTTACTTCAGTTAATCCTGGCAGATGATGCAGCTGAGGAAATCTTCTGGCAATCACGCATCCTCCGCAGGTCACCAGGGTCAGTGAACGTAAGGAGTGCATCATCGGCATACGCCGAAAGAACCACCTCAACCCCCGGACCTGGTAGAGCCAGGCCTGTCATCCGCCTCCGAAGAAGACTCAGGAACGGCTCCACACAGACCGAGGACAACTGACCAGACATGGGGCACCCCTGATGAACCCCCCCCTCCCGAAATGAATGGGAGCCAACAACACACGATTAACCTTCACAAGACACTCCACTGCAGCGTACAAAATGCGGTCCAAATCCTGGGATACAAAATGTGGTCCAAATCCTGGGCTACAAAATGCAGTCCAAATCCGAACACTTGAGCGTCACGAAGTGTAGTCATGATCTACCCTGTCAAAAGCCTTCTCCTGATCAAGAGACAGAAAGGCAGCTGACTGACCAATAACCTGAGATAGATGAATCAGGTTCCTAACCAGGTGGATGTTATCCTGAATGGACCGGCCAGGGACTGTATAGGACTGCTCAGGGTGAATCAGTTGAGTCAGCACAGAGCCCAGGCGATTTGCCATCGCCTCAGTGGGACTCAGGAGGAGGTCCTCTAATTTCAGAGGCCTTCTGAGGGCCAGTGGCGGTGCTCGGAAGGCCTCTGAAATGAGGGGACCTCCTCCGACCCAGAGGACACACTCCCAGGGGGGCTAACCTCAAAACCCGATGAGATAACTCCCTCGGATGGCCCCTGAGACAAGGGGACAACCACCAGCCCATAGGACATAATTCCAGGGGAGTCAACCACAGTAACTGGTCCGGTAGCATCCACGGAAGGTCCCTGAAACAGAGGCCCAACCTCCGGCCCAGAAGACACCAGTTCATGGCCACCATCCTCATCAGGGGTGGAAGGTCTCGAAATAGGCGTCCCCCTTACTTTGGGCCCACGACCCTGCTCCCCCTCGCCAGGTGCACGCTTTCTTTTTGTCCTGCTGACATGCGGCGGTACGGTGACCTCCTTAAAGGAAGGGTCCTCCGCCTCCACACTACCCTCTGCCTCTTTTCCACCCTCATGTTTTACCTCCCCTGCCCCCTTCTGAACCACCTCAGCTCCTTGCTGAGCCACACCAGGTGCATCCTGGACCTCACTGAGGCCAACAGACACCCCTTGGGTGGTCTCAGGTCTAGGCACGGGCCCATCTGCTTGAGTTTGACTCGCTTGGAGGAGCTTACCCTTCTTCTTCTTCTTCCTCTTCTGCATCACCCAAACTCACTCCCCCCTTCGCCCTTCCCCTGCACCTCGCCATCAACCACCACCACAGCTTCAGGACATAGGGGGCTGGGGCCATCACTGCCCAGGGTCACCAAGGCAGAACTTGCAGCCCCAGATGGGTTAGCATTGCCGCCCCGGGTCACCGAGGCAGAGCTAGCCGCGCCAGCCGAGTCAGCAGTACCACTCCGAGCCACCGAGGCATGACGGGCCACCCCGGACGGGCCAGCAATGCATTCCGGGGCCGCTGCATTAGAATTTCTAGCAGCGACCAGTCGATTGGGACCATCCCTACGGAGATGTCCAAACTCACTGCACGCATGACACCGTGCCTCTCCCCAACTCCAATATACGCATTTGGGGAAACCCTTATGCTCCATAACGAAGCTCCCCTCAGCACCCAACCCCACTTCCACCTTCATAAAAACCCACCTCTTGGAACTCAATGCTCCTTTTTCATGCAGATCATTCCCATGGTGCATAAGCCTAATAAGCTTAGGCTGCACCTCCCCAATCTTTGCCAAGTGTTGAAGAAGTTTTGCATGCCGGAGAAACGTGGGACAATTCCACAGGGGAACCGGTTTCACAGTGGACACCCACAGTTCCACCGGTAGAGAGACCCCCTCCACTATGCATCCCTTCTCCAATACTAGGACCACATCATCCCGGGAATTTAATATCAACTCAACCTTCCCTCCTGCAATCTCAGAAGAGACAATAACATCCCTCTTGAAAAGGTCATGCAAGCCCTTTGCAATTGCACCCCTGCTGCACAGGAACCCGGTTTATACTAATATCCCGTATATACCCCAATCCAAGTCAACATGAGCCTCATCCTCAAATGACCTTGAAACCGCCGCCGAAGCCACAGCTGCGTAATCCCTAGGCCGCTCCCCCGCCATCTTGACAGTGGCACGACCCAGCTCCAGGGACACCAACAACTCAGCTCAAAAGCAAATCTCAGAGACAGTCACAGTCTGGATAAGCAGCAGAAGCAGTTTCCTCCAGCTGAAGTAAGGAAAGCCCCCAAGCTCAACTCCACAGTTGGGAGCAGCTTTTGGAAAGCTCCTTAAAGCCCTGCCGGAAGCAAAAAGTACCTTCTTCACATTAAGCCCAGGATGCTGCACTGTGCAAAACGGTATTTGGGGCAGAGAATCGGTGCTAGAAACGTCAAAGACACCAAAGTCTTTCCTTCCCTCGATCTCAGGCACTCTTGGCAATCCACCAGCCACAGACACTCCTGCGGCGGTGCGGAAGAACTCAACAATTCCACACTAAATGGAGAAATCCTTAAACAAAGGAAAGTTTCAGCAGTCCGACGTTAGGTCAAACTATGAAATATCACTGCCTCTGTCCCTCCTCCTTCGACAAGAACCTTGAAAGGTTGCTTCAAAACATCTCAGCCGCTGGAGCTGAGAAAGTCACAGTCTCTCCCTCTCTCCCTGTCTCCCTCTCTCTCCACACCACACACTAATGTCATTTAAAATCCTTGGCTACAATCTTTTAGACTCTGCAAACGGAAGTTACTTCTTAGCAGCTTCCACGCCAACCAGCGATCTCGACACACTAACACTATCCTTTGCACACTAGGGATAATTTACAATTACACCAGGCCAATTAACCTACAAACCTGTATGTCTTTCGAATATCAAAAACTGGAGGGCATCAGTGTCAGGTGAGGGGGCAAAGTTTGAAGAAGATGTGCATGGTACGTTTGTTACACATAGAATGGGGAGTGCCTGAAACCCACTGCCAGGAGCAAACGTGGTGGCAGATATGCTAGTGGCATTTAAGAGCCTTTCAGATAGGCACATGGATATGCAGGGAATGGAGGTATATCGATCATGAAAAGGCAGAGATTAATTTAACCTGACATGAACAATGAGGGCCAAAGGACCTGTTCCTGTGCTGAACTATTCTGGCCAATTGAAATGTGATCTCTCTCTCGCTTTCCTTCCCTTTAGAGAGAACACCTGTTTAAATGTTAAACCTTACTGCAGTGAACTCTCTTTCAATTCAAAAAAGTTCTTCAAGAATTAAGCTAAAAGTGTAATCTTTGCTGAAATAGAGGGAAAATAACTCAGAGAGATTAGTTACCCCAAGTAATACAAATGTTCTGGGATTATAAACCACACTGTCCAGCTCACTTAGGGAAACTCACCTGTTCTTCTGTTCGACCACCCGCAGGCCCCAACTCTGGCCCGAGCCGCCGGCCTGAGTCCCCCGACGCCATCTTGGCCGCAAGGAGCGCCTCCAGGATCCACCAGGACGCCGCCTTCACCGACCTCCACGTCGATGTTGCCGCCGACCTCCACCTCCCTGCCGATGACACCCAGCCCCGCTGCCTGCCCGGTAACTCTGTTTATCTCCCCCTCCCCGATTCCACCGCCCATCACCAGCACAACGCGACCGACGAACCTCGCCGCCCCCCGGGACCACCCAACCCCATCGCCGCACCGGGCACATCCAGCATCTTCGTTGTACTGGGATAATTTACAGAAGTCAATTGACCTCCAAAGCTACATGTCTTTGGCCTGTGGGAGAAAACCGGAGCACCCGGAGAAAACCCATGCAGTCACAAACTCAGTATAGTACCACACCCGTGATCAGGATCGAACTCGTGTCTCTGGCGCTGTAAGGCAGCAACTCTATCACTGCACCACCGTGCCTCTTCTTGAAAGAGCAGCAGCAGAATCTTCAATTTCCATGTGAGACAGTGGATGGGACGTCATTTTAATCTGTCATCCAAAAGATACCACCTCTAGTAATTTGTCTTGTTGCTGAGTTCATCTAATTCCTAATGCAACTTCAGTTTGCAAGGAAGACACGAGAGACTGCAGATGCTGGTGTCAGATGCTGGGGTTAGATGACAGTCCTACTGAAGAATTTGAACTGTCAGGAAATGCTAATTCATGTTAGAGGTGCTCTGCTTGAGTGCTACCATTTATTAGCAGTTAATATATTTCCTTAACTACCTATTAAAAAGTGGCATTGATTAATTGAACACCTTGTTACTGTGACTTACTTAGTAAAGGCTGTTGGTATCAAGTCAACCAAATCGACTGAGCAGTGGGAGGAATACAATCTGAGCGTTGCCTGATGCCTGGAGGTCAGCTTGAGTGAGCAGTTCTCATTTAAAATCATAAAACCAAAACAAAGTGCACCCTCCCCCACATCAAAACTACCTGCATTTAAACAACCTTTGGCCCACGTTTTCTGTTCATGTAATTGAGTTAGGAACATTTGTGCCTGCGTTCTGTGAAATTATCAAATTTGTTACACTTGTCCAAAGACCCATTTTTAGTTTAGTTTAGAGATGCAGTGTGGAAACAGGCCCTTCGGCCCACCAAGTCTGCACCGACCAACGATCACTCACTCACCTGCACGCTAGTACATGTACACTACAAAACCTGCACATCTTTGGAGTGTGGGAGGAAACCGGAGGATTCTGAAAAATCCAATACAGTCACGGGGAGAACGTACAAACTCCAGGCAGACAGCACCCGCAGTCAGAATTGAACCTGGGTGTCTGGCGTTGTAAGGCAGTATCTCTACTGCTGCGCCACTCTGCTGCCCTACCTACTTCCCATGCCAATCCCTGATTACCCTTTTCTTGGAAGTTCTCGACCTTCCTTGCGGTCAAATCATCCCCTCCAATCTCGTTGATGTCATTGCATCGGGGTTGCCTCCAACACCCAAGCAGAAATGTTTGATTTTATTACTTCTACCTTTAACTTCCACCGTGCCTTCAACTTCACGTGGACTATCTCTGACACCTTTCTCGCTTCTGCTGATCTCTCTGTCTCCATCACAGACAGATCGTCCACCGACCTCAACTACAAACCCACCGACTCCCACAGTAATTCGGACCACCCTCCTCCCACCCTGCCCCTTACAAACACACTGTCCCCTGCACCCAATATCCCCATCTCTGTCACATCTGCTCCCAAGATAAGGCTTTCCATTCTTGTGATCATCTGAGATGTCCTCTTTCTTTAATAAAGGTGTTTTTCCCCTGCTGTCATATATGGATGACTCACCAACTCTGCGAACCGTAGTTCTGCTGTTGCTCCCCCTCCCTCCAGACAGAACATGAATAGTGGGTCGCCTGTTCTATCACCCTCCGCATCCAACATATCTCTCTCCAGCATTTCCGCCACTTCCAACATGATCCCGTCACCAGTCATAACGTCCCATCCCCATCCCTTTCTGGCTACTGCAGAGATCGCTTCCACTGAAACTCCCTGGTCCACTCATCCCTTCCCAGTCAACCCACCGTCTTCCCAGGTACTTCCCTCTGCAACCACAGGAGGTGCAATATCTGTCCCTATACCTGCTCCCTCACCTCCCTCCAGGGACCCCAGCAGTCTTACAGGTGAGACAGAGATTCACGTGCACCTCCTCTAACCTCAGATCCCAATGTGGCCTCATGTATAATTGGCGAGACCAAGCATGGACTCGGTGACCGTTTTGCCGAACGCTTGCGCTCAGTCTGGCAAGGCCTTCTGGACCTCCTGGTTGCTAACCATTTTAACTCCTCTTCCTATCCCCATTCTGATCTTTCTGTCCTGGACCACCTCCATTGCCAGGGTGAGGCCACATGCAAACTGTAGTAACAGCACCTATTCCACTTGAGTAGCATACAAGCCAATACTGTGACCATTGAATTCTCCAATTGTAGGAAAATAAAACACAAGGAACAACAGATGCTGGGAAGCTCCCAACGACGAACGCTGCAGTGCCATCAGGAGAGGAACCTGCGGCGGTTGAGGACGGGTTGAGGGTCGAGGAGGGGGCCGGCAGAGGGTGCCAGAGGTCAGTCAAGGACGGGCCACCAAAGAGGGACACCACATGGGGCAGCGCTTGGGGCACCGAGAGATCAAAGTAGGACCCGGCGTGGGGGGGGGGGCAAGTGAACAAAGGAGGACACATTGTGGGTGGCGGGGGTGGGGGGTGAGTGAACCAAGAGGCCAGCGTATATGAGGCCACGTTGGGAGCAGTGGATGCAGAGCTGAGGTTAGAAGAGGTGCATGTGAATCTCTGTCTCACCTGCAAGACAATAGACAATAGACAATAGACAATAGGTGCAGGAGTAGGACATTCGGCCCTTCGAGCCAGCACCGCCATTCAATATGATCATGGCTGATCATTCCTAATCAGTACCCCGTTCCTGCCTTCTCCCCATATCCCCTGACTCCGCTATCTTGAAGAGCCTTATCTAGCTCTCTCTTGAAAGTATCCAGAGAACCGGCCTCCACCTCCCTCTGAGGCAGAGAATTCCAGACACACAACTCTCTATGTGAAGAAGTATTTCCTCGTCTCAGTTCTAAGTGGTTTACCTCTTATTCTTAAACTGTGACCCCTGGTTCTGGGCTCCCCCAATATCGGGAACATGTGTCCTGCCTCTCGTGTGTCCAAACCCTTAATATTCTTATATGTTTCAATAAGATCCCCTCGCATCCTTCTAAATTCCATAGTATACAAGCTCAGCTGCTCCATTCTCTCAGCATATCTCAGGCACATAAGGATCGAACCCATATGACCTGGGTTCGATCCTTACCTCGGGTGCTGCTTGTGTGGAGTTTGCTTGTTCTCCCTGTGGCCTCGTGGGTTTCATTCGGATGCTCCAGCTTCCTCCCACATCACAAAGTCATTAAGATTGGTAGGTTAATTGTCAGCAGTAAGTTGCCCTGAGTATGTAAGCGAGAGGCAGAATCGCTGACAGGAACGCTGAGGCAATAGGTTTGAGTGAAAATTAGTGGAGAATGGTATTGCCCCATGAACTGACATGGACGTAGCAGGTTGAAATGGCTTCCTTGCATGCAGCATGATAAATAGTGTGGTAATTCTCATCTTTTGCACTTTGGGGACAATTTTTCAACTGAGCCAAACGACCCACAATTGGCTGGATGGCAAATTTTGCTTGCTAATGATCTTGTAAAGCTTGAGAGATGCTTCATTCTGTTAATGATGATTCAAATACAAAGGCTCAGCAAGCTGAGGGATGAGAGGTGTACAAAATCATGAGAGGAATAGATCAGATAAATGCACACAGTCTCTTGTCCAGAGTCAGGGAATCGAGAGCCAGGGGACATAAGTTTAAGACGAAAGGGGAAAGATCTAGTAGGAACCTGAGGGGTAGCATTTTCACACAAAGGGTGGTAGGTGTATGGAATGAGTTGCTGCACGAGGTAGTTTAGTTTAGAGATACAGCTTGAAACCAGGCCCTTCGGCCCACCACGTCTGCTCAGACCAGCGATCCCCGCACACTAGGCACAATCCTACACACACTAGGGACAGTATGTGTGTTAAAGAAGGAACTGCAGATGCTGGAGAATCGAGGGTTACACAAAAAGCTGAAGAAACTCAGCGGGTGCAGCAGCAGCATCTAAGGAGCGAAGGAGATAGGCGACGTTTCGGGTCGAGACCCTTCTTCAGACAGTATATAATTTCACCAAAGCCAATTAACCTACTAACCTGTACATCTTTGAAGTATGGGAGGAAACCAGAACACCCGGAGAAAACCCGCGCAGGTCACGGGGAGAACGTACAAACTCCATTCAGACAGCACCCGTTGTCAGGATGGAACCCAGGTCACTGGCACTGTAAGGCAGCAACTCTACCATTGCGCCATTGTACCACCCATTTAATGCAACACTAGTGTCTCTTAACGCAACGTTTAAGAGATATTTGGACAAGTATGTGAATAGGACTGATTTAGAGGGATATGGGCCAAACACAGGCAGGTGGGACAATGGTAGATGGCGGTGTGGGGAAGTTGGGACAAAGGGCCTGTTTCCACACTGTATGACTCTATGACTCTCGGACATTAAAGCAGAGAATGAGAGTGTTCAACTGCAAACAATCTAGGGAACACAGAAATTAGACCTCAGTCAATACACTTGGTGGCACCAGAGCAGAATATAAAAGCATGAGGGAAGGTAGAAATAGATAAATCATAATAGATCATCCAGTTGCAGAAGCCATTCACACTGATCGTAAACCAGGGCTAGGATCGTAAATCTTGACCTAATGACACACAAAGTTCCAGAAAGAACTTTATGAGACCCATTGCTAAAAGTTGTGAAAAAGATAGGCGATAGTTTAGTTTAGAGATACAGTGCGGAAACAGGCCCTTCGGCCCACCGAACCCCACCGACCAGCGATCTCTGCACATTAACACTACCCTACACACACTAGGGACAATTTAGATTTTACTAATTTAGAATTAACCTACAAACCTGGACGTCTTTGGAGTGTGGGAGGAAACCGAAGATCTCGGAGAAAACTCACGCAAGTCACGGGGAGAACACACAAACTCCGTACAGACAGTACCTGCAGTCAGGATCGACCCCAGGTCTTTAGCGCTGTAAGGCAGGAGCTCTATGACGGAACCACCATGCTGCCGATACTGGAAATACGCGGCAACATCTGTGGAGTGAGAATAACCTTTCCTCTTGACAGTTATTTGCCATTGAGTGTAAAGCCAAAATGCACTTTGCCTATCTTTATGTTGGGGTTAAACAATTCATACCTATGTCGAGCATGTAACCATGGATGAAAGTCAGTGGTGCCATCCTGCTTTGGAGTTTGAAATTAGATCATATAGCACTGTGTAATTGAATGCTGATGTTTTTGGGCCTAATTTGCAATCTTCGAGTTTCTTCTGGGAAAGTTAACCTGGTATAAACTAGACACACTGAAAGACATTTGGGCATCAGGGTGGACAGTTAGTGACATTACCCAGCATGCTCATTCGTCCCCTTTATCAACTAAAATTGGGCCACATTTTCCTGCTTTAAAACTATCGCAGTGAACCAACTCCCTATTCTATCTCTTTCAAAACAGCTTTGCTGTTTAACAACCTCTCGCTCCTTACACTTCTACAGTTGACTAGCGAGAACTTTGCAGTCTTCCTGAAAAATCAGGTAATTAGGATCACTAGCGTGTAAGACATTCTCCCTTTCCCCTAGTTATTCCACAGGACTTCATGTGATCTCACTCTGGAGAACTGAGCTCTATATAATGTCCCTTTGACATGATTTCTCTCTGCACACCTTATGCAATCCTTTAGTTAGATTACGCATTAAACTTCCACATAAGTATACATGCTATTTGAGGATAGCCTCCACTACTAACTTGACCACTTCAGGTCTACTTTCATTCTGACACATTTGTGTTTGGACCAAGTCCAAAACGCCAGGTCCAGTGCCAGGCAACTAAGCCCAGTAATCTCCATGGGGGAATCTGACCAATGCTCTGTGTAACGGAGCATCACTTCTTCACTTGTGTAGAGATCAGGAACTGAGATACGGGAAACTTTCCATTCATTTAATTTGTTCCATTTTCTCCAATAGCTTCTTTCAGTTTAGTTTAACACAGTTTGGAGATACAGCATGGAAACAGACACTTCGGCCCACCGAGTCCGCACTGACCAGCGATCACCCATACAATAGTTCTGTTCTACACACTAGGGACAATTTAAAGACACCAATTAACCTCCAAGCCTGCATGATTTTATATTGTGGGAGGCAGCAACTCTACTGCTGTGCCACTCTGTGTTTCTGAATACTTGTGTCTCTACCCAAGCCGGGATAGATTTCACAATGACTGGTGAGTTAGTGCGTCTCCTGCCTTTGGGAGTGTGTTGTTTCACAAGTTGTAGGAGTAGTATTAGGCCATTCTGCCCATTGAGTTTACTCCGACATTCAATCGTGGCTAATCTCTGCCTCCTAATCCCATTTTCCCGCCTGCCCCCCAAAACCCTTGATACCCGTTCCAATCAAGAAATTAAAAATATCCACTGACTTGGCAATGAGTTCCACAGATTAACTACCCACTGATTAAAGAAGTTCCTCCTCACCTCTTTTCTAAAAGAGCACCCTTTAATACCGAGGGTATGACCTCTGGTCCTAGACTCTCCCACCAGTGGAAACATCCTTTCCACATCCACTCTATCAATGCCTTTCATTATTCTGTAAGTTTCATTGTCACCCCTCAACCTTCTAAACTCCAGCGAGTAGAGAGAGGCCCAGTGCTGACAAAATGCCCATCATATGCTAACCCACTCATTCCTGGAATCATTCTTGTAAACCTCTACAGAGCCAGAATATCCATCCTTGGATATGGGGCCCAAATTTGCTCACAGAACTCCAAATGTGGCCTGGCCAGGGCCTTATAGAGAGAGCCTCAGCATTACATCCCTGAATGACTACTGGGTGTAACCTAACAAGGGAAGCTTGTCCCCAGTTAATCCACAAGCTTGATTGCTAAATGGCTTGGGGAAATACTGACACCAGCCCCTAGATTTGTCTTAATTTATGTCCATCCCCATGTGCATTTCCTTGGTTAATTTCATGGGTTAAATTCCACACTAGATCCTCCTTCCACTATTCAATAGGTGACAGCCCTAGGCTCACGGCAAGGTCACCTGGAGCCCTGGCCACAGCTGGCCTCTCCCCTCCCCCACATGCTTTGGGATCCGTCCAATCTCACGCCCTCTATTTAAACATGCTCTTGTTCCCAAAACTTGCATTTGAATTGTCATTTGAATGCCAATTTGAGACCCTTTAGACTGAAATACTCAGTCTGAAGAAGGATCTTGACCCGTAACATCACCCATTCCTTCTCTCCAGAGATGCTGCCTGACCCGCTGAGTTACTCCAACATTTTGTATCTATCTTCGGTTTAAAACCAGCTTCTGCAGTTCCTTCCTACACATTTGAATGCCAATAATGGACAGATGACGGTTAGCACAGAATCAGTGGGCTGAAGGGCCTGTCGCTGTGCTGTATTTCTCTATGATGTTATAACTGTTCATAATACTTAGTTATTTAACCAAGATTCAACCCGACAAAACACCTCCCCTTTTCTGTGCTATTCTGTGCTAAAGAGTATTTTTGTTTGCAGTTTTTGTGTCCTTATTAACATATGCTGGCATTTTTAGCAATTTGTAAAGCTATAGTCTCTTCTTTGAGTGCTTCATAGCCTTTCTTATGTTCTGAGGATTTTATCTTCTCTTCTACTCCAAACCACGGGGCAATGAAGAGTAAAACAGTTAAAAGATTTTCACCCTGGGCAGGGATCCAACCCATGTCCTAGTGATAAAAGTGAAGCTTGCTTTTCCACTACAATGCTCTCTTCCTAATTCCCACCCAACTGTTATGAAATCAAAAGGATGAAAGGAGTTTAATTGATTTGTTTATCGACCGAGAAAAGCTGGAAATAGAGAAATTCCATTAAAATATTACGTGCAGGCAGTGGAAGGACATGGATCTTGGCATCATGTTCGGCACAGATATTATGGGGAGAAGTCCCTGTTCATGTTCTGTACTTTGTAATGTTCTAACTATGTAAATATCTTGAATTAGAAAATAAAATAATTAAAAACAGTAACAAAATGCTATTCCTTATGCCTAGAATGGGCAGACATTATGATAATACAAACAGCTAATTTAATCATATCTGTAGAACTGTCGCATGCAAGTGGGACGAGTGTAACTTGGACATGTTGGCCGGTGTGGGCAAGTTGGGCCAAGGGGCCTGCTTCCACACTGTATCACTCTATGACTATGACTCTGACTACCAGCAGCTCATGTCACCACGCCTTAGAGAGGCTGCAATCTGGATATACTTGGTGATCAAGGGCTAAATTGTGAGGAGACGTTACACAGAAACCAACTCTGAACTTTAGGTTAAGAGGCAATGTGATCAACATTTAAAGAGATGTGTTGAATAAAGTTTTTGAAATGGAAAAAAAAAAAAAAAAAAAAAAAGAGAAAGAGAGAGCGGGCGGTCGATGGTCAGGCTAGAGTCGGCTGCCTGCCCCTCTTCCGGGCCTACGTCCGTGCATGTGTGTCCCTGGAGAGGGAACATGCGGTGTCCATGGGGACGCTGGAGGCCTTCCGTCAATGCTGGTCACCGCGTGGGGTTGAGACTATTGTAAACAATGAATGTACTGTTGTACTACAATGATTTGTTTGTTATAGTGTGATTTTTTTGATTATGTTTTGATGTGCTGTATTATATGATTGTGTTGAATAAAGTTTTTGGAAAAGGAAAAAAAAAAAAAGAAGAGATTAGAAAACATCTGTATACACAAAAGGTGGGAGAAATTTGGAAATCCCTCCTGCAAAAGGCAATGGATGTTAGGTCATGATCATATTATCTGAGATTAATAGATTTCGTTTAGCGGAGATATGAAGCAATGCAGGAAATGGCGAGTGAATGAAGTCAGGTCATATAGCAGCTGCCGTGATCTCATCGAATGACAGATCAGTTCGAAAGTCTAAATAGCTTCCCCATCTTTCTACATTGCATTATTCTTTAATGTTGTCAATCATTAACGGACTCAATCGGATGGTGAAGACTTCAAATGTCAATCCAGAAATCTGAGCCCCAATCTCTGAACCAGCTCTTCCTTCCAGTACTCACAGACTGCTATGTTGTAAGATATGAAGCACCAAGCAGCTGCAGATGCTGGTTTGCATAGAATACAAAGTCCTGGAGTAACTCAGCAGGTCAAGCAGCATATCTGGAGAACATGGTGATAGGTGACCTTACTGGCCGGGAGCTTTCTTTGGACAGATATCAGATATCAATCTGAAGAAGGGTTCCAACCTGAATCATCACCTAGATATGTTCTCCAGAGATGCTGCCTGACCTGTCTAGTCACTATTCCAGCACTGTGTCCTTTTATATTGTCAGATATACCAACTGTTGGTTGAAATGTTATTTTGTTTTCCTGTATGTCTCTTAAATGAATTCTCCTTGATATCTTCAATATAATTTATCCATCAACCAACATTAGTAATAACGAGTGTTTTGGTTGCTGTGGTATTACAATTTGTTGCCAACATGCTGAGTGCTATTTTCCCTGCATTATAAATGTGAGCATCTAGTCAGCAAGTGTTTTGGGATGTTTTAGTTCATGAATGACATTACAGATGTACACGTTGTTTCTTTTAGCTGCTGATGCATGTTTATTTATTCAATATAAAGATGGGAAGACACTGATGGACCAGAGGACTGATGGCTTCAATGGTTGGTAGTAAAATAAATGCTTTGAAAAGAGATGGAGCGTTTGGAGGAAGATGAACTGAACAAAGATGCAGCACAGATCTGTGAATGATTGTTCGACTAACCAACTCATTTTTCATGCAGAGATCATGAACACGATAGGGAGGAGATCATCTTTTTAATATCAGCTTTATTATTAAAAAGGCAAAGTGAGATTTTCAATGTTTCTCCAGACTATCTGTTGTATTGGGACAACTCACCTGTGCAAGCAAACTTATAGAGAGTCAGTTTAATTTAAGTTAGTTTAGTTTAGTTTAGAGATACAGTGAGGAAACAGGCCCTTTGGCCCACCGAGTCAGCGCTGACCAGTGATCGCCCACTAGAGGACAATTTACAGAAGCTAATTAGCCTACAATTCCTCTCATCTTTAGAGTGTGGAATTGACGGATTGATACTTTATTATCACATGTGACAAGTCACAGTGAAATTCTTTGTTTTGCACACCATACACAGAGTGTGCTAAGAGTCTCTACGTATAGGGTGCCAACAAAGTTACAAAATGCTCAATGAAATCCCCAATGGACCTTCTTGGTTTTCGGCGGTGCCCCCTCGCAGGTTCCCGCTTTGTTCTCAGCGGCACGTCTTCGACCTACTTCCGACACCCACCGCGGGCCCGTCCACTGGAAATACCAGGGGCCTGTCATCAGCTGCCCGCCACTGGGTCCGTTCTTGGGCAGCTCCGTTGCGCTTGGCAGGAGCTTCTAACTGCCCTCCTTGCTCTCCGACAGCCTTCCTCACTCCTTGACAACCCACCTCACTCCTTGACGACCCACCTCACTCCTTGACGACCCACCTCACTCCTCAACAACCCACCTCACTCCTCAATGAACCACCTCACACCTTGACGACCCACCTCACTCCTCGACGACCCACCTCACTCCTTGATGACCCACCTCACTCTTGGTGGATGCTCGCAGGTCCCTCCTCGGTCTCGTGGCGTGGGCCCCATTGGCATCCACGATGGGCAAGCCGTGCCTACTGGAGGGCTTGGCCCTGCTCGCCAGGAACACTCCCGGCCACGCTGTTCGTCAAGAGGAAACCAGAGCAGCCGGAGAAAACTCACTCGGTCACAGGGAGAGCGTACAAATTCCACACAGACAGCACCCGTGGCCAGGATCGAACCCGGATATCTGGAGCTGTAAGGCAGCAAACTCTCCCACTGCGCCACTGTGATACCTGAAGAAGGATCTCTTTCTGAAGAAAACCCCCTACTTAATGAGTGATTATACCATTAGAACCAATGAAGTTGCTTCAAAAATGGTGATGTTAACTACCTTCCATCCTCTGAGTATTTCTGAGAATTTTTGCTTTAATCCTATGAATATCAGCACTAAACAACCTGGGTCAAATGGCCAGTTTCTGAAGATAGACACAAAATGCTGGAGTAACTCAGCGAGTCAGGCATCATCTCCGGAGAGAAGAAATAGGTGATGTTCTTGGTTAAAACACTTCTTCAGACTAAGATCCAGGGGGGGAGGGAAACTAGAAGTATGAAAAGGTGCAGGATAAATCAGAGCTGATGGCCAAGGAAAAGTGGAGCCCAAAATGGTCCATTGTTGGCTGTGGAAGAAGTGATAACAAAGGGAAATATGGATGCAAACAGTGGAACTGGCGTGATGACTAGCGTGAGGGGGGGCGGGGTGGCGGGGGGGGGGGGAGTTGTGGAGAGTGAGGGAATGCAAGGGTTACTGTTGGGACTTCTATATCATTCTATGTAGCTCAACACTATTAGTACCTGCCCTCCAAATTGATATACACGTCACTCATAGAAATATACAAAACAGAAGACACTCACAGTATGGATAATATGCTCATGGTGACAATGAAGTACCAATCCATACCAATTCCATTTACCAACACTTAGTCCATTGCTTTCTATGTTCCGATGATTCATGGCCAAATATTTGTTTATTTCAGTCATTGACTCTACCTCCACCATCTCCTCAGTCAGTGTGTTCCAGAATCCAGATGAAATTATTCTCCCTCAGATCCCCTCAAAACCGTTTATCCCTCTTACTCTAAACCTGCGCCCTCTAATTTTGAACACCTTTGCTGGGAGAAAAGTTTCCTGTCATCTACACTATTCCATCATAATTTTGTACACATATATCAGGTCCCCCCTCAGCCTCCAGCAGTCCACGCAAAGCAAACCCAGTCTATCTAGTCTCTCCTCCATCCCGGGAAATATTCTAGTAAACCAGACCACTCTTATGTCTTCCAGCAGTGATCTAATCAATGTTTTATAAAGTTGTAGCATAACGTCCCTTGCTCTTACATTCTATGCCTCAGCTAATGAAAGCTAGTATCCCCTTGGATAACAAGTGAGGTTGTAACAATGGTCATAAAGACAAAAGAAGCATATGCAAGCTTTAGGAAGATGAAACAGGACCTTTGAGGAATAGAAAGAAAACAGGAAGGAACTGAAGCAGGGAATTAGGAGGGACAAATGGGCCATGAAATATCCTTGGTAAGTCAGATTAAAGAGAATTCCAGGATATTTCATGCAACATTAAAGGCAGGAGGGTAACTTGGGAGAGGGTAGAGAGAATTTCTGCTGCTAGTCATAGAGCATAGGCAAGGTATTGCACAAGCACTTTGTATCAGTATTCATCAAGGAGGGGATCATAGAGAGATCAGTGTGGGGTATACAATATCCTGGGCAATTTTGAGATCAAGAAAAAGGTGGTGCTGGGTCTCTTGAAGAGCAATAAGTGGATAAGTCCCTCGGGTCTAATGGGATCTATCCCAGGTTTGGAGGAGATTGCTGGAACTTTGACAAAGATCTTTATATCCACTCTAGCCACAGGCGAAATCCCAGAGGTTTGAAGAGTAGCCAATGGTGCTCTCTCCTTAAGAAGGGAAATAGGGGCAATCCAGGAAATTATAGGCTGGTGAGCCTCACATCAGTGATAGAGAAGCTATTGGAGAGTATTCTTAGGTGTAGGATTTACTCACATTAGGAAGAGAATGGGCTAGTTAGGGATAGTTGCCGTAGCTTAGTGCAGGATAATTCATGTCTTAAGAACATGATTACATTTTTTGAGGAAATTACCAAGGTGTTTGAAGAGGGTAGGACAGTCGATGTTGTCTACGTGTATTTTAATAAGGCATTTGACAACGTTAAGGCATTTGACAAGGTATCTCATGGTAGGCTGATCGAGAAGATTAAAATGTAGGAAATGCACAGTGACTTGTCACTTGTCTTCAGGAAATGGCACATCCATTGAAGACAGAGGACACTGATGGGAGAGTATAGTTCTTGATGATCAATACTCTGTGGTATCCCACCTGAAATACAGCTCGGACCACTGTTGCTTATGATATATGTATATATATAAACAACTTTGACTGAAATGTAGAAGGGTTGGTTAGTATGTTTGCAGAAGAAAGCTGAGAAAGGGATACAGCTGGACATTGATCAGTTACAGCTTTGGGCATAGAAATAGCAGATGGAGTTTAATCCAAACAAGTCTGAGGTGTTGCAATTCGGGTTGTCAAATGTAATGTCAGATGTCAATTCGGAATTGAACCCGGGTCTCGGGTGCTGTGAACACTGTAAGGCAGCAACTCTACCACTGTGTCACCGTGCTGCCCCACAGGTGGCAGGGAATAAGCGGGAGAATGGGAATTCTCTGCAAGTCAACATAGAACCGATAGGCCGAAAATGTAATAACTAAAGTCAGTATTGTTAAACTTCCACACCTAAACCACCCAACTGCTTACATACTCCATGATGTGCTCAGTGGAGGCAAGTCCAATGTAAAATTATTGACAAGTCTAGGAGGAAAGTCCATTATCACCGCCTAATTACTCTGGATTTGATAATGCTCAGGATGGAGCTGTACTCGTTAATCCTTTAAATGAAATGCTTTCAAGGTGATTGAGTAATATTTACTCATCAGATGCAGTAGCTCATAAAGTAATGATCTAAGGGATTAGAATTCATAATGAGATTGTTTGCTGAAGGCAGAAAATGAGCAAAGGCATAATATGGTCCAAGCGCTATATATAGCTTCATTGTTAATCTGGTCATTATCAAATGGCTCATCTTGGGAGCTTCATATCCACATATTAGCTGTCAGTTTGAATCACTTCACTGTTGCCTGCTCTTGATGGATTTGTATTATCATAAGGCACAGAAATAGGCCATTCGGCCTATTGGGGCCATGTTGGCTCCTTGTGGAGCATCATATACGATGCCATTCCTTTGCTCTTTCCCTGTAATCTCGCTCATCATTTTTTTGCCAGTTCCTTTGAAAACCAAATGTGTACATCCGTTGACAATCTCCGAGACCTGGAGACCTAGCAATCAGGCCAATGCCCACTTCTCCACCCCCATCCCCTGCCACTGGATCTTTGGCTTTCCGATCCACAAACCTCAATCAGTGATGATAGCTGAAGACCCTTCCTCCACAGTAACCTTTAACATCAGTGCCCTGCAAAGATTTGGTCCTCGTCTCCTACTATAGTCCATTTACACTCACAGCTGTATGGTCAGATTTGGCTCAAATTCCATTTACAGGTTTGCAGGTGACACCACTGTGGTGAACCGAATCTAGATTCAAGATGGGTTTATTGTCACATGTACCATAAGGTACAGCGAAATTCGAGTTGCCATACGGCCACACCAAGTGCAATGCAGTAAGACACATAATCACATAAAATGTAACATAAACATCCACCACAGCGGCTCCCCACACTCCTCACTGTGATGGAATGTAATAAGTCCAATCTCCCCCTCTTTCTTCTCCGCAGTCGGGGTTGTTGAACCATCTGCGATCGGGGCCATCGAGGCTCCTGCAGTCGGTGATCCGAGGCCCTCACGTCGGGGTGATGGAAGTCCCTCATCGAGACCGTTTAAACTCATCGCGGCTTGGAGCCCTGACTCAGTCTCTAACGAGGGGCCGCAATGTTTAAACTGGACTCCAAGATGCTAGTCCATAAGGCCACATGAACAACACCTGAGACCTGGGTTCAATCCTGACTAAGGATGCTGTGTATACAGAGTTTACATAGTCTCCCTGTGACCATATGGGTTTTCTCCGGGTGCTCCAGCTTCCTCCCACAACCTAAAGCTTTTTGGGTTTATGGGCTAATTGGTTTCTGTAGGGTCGAACTAGTGTTCTATTGCTCTCAGCTTCCCACATGATCCCGAGTGCTTCCAACTGCAGCTCCAGTCCCTTGTTATGGTCAGTCAGAAGCTGCAGCTGAGCCTGCTTCCCACAGTATAGTCACCTGGTATCCTGGAAGTTTCTCCAATTTCCCACATCCTGCAGGTGGAGCATATCAACTTCAGATTTGGCCTGATCTTAGTTTAGTTTAGTTTAGAGGTGCTGCGCGGAAATCGGCCCACCGAGTCCATGCCGACCAGCGATCCCCGCACACTGATGCTATCCTACGCACACATGGGACAATTTACAATTTTGTCAAAGTCAATTAGCCTACAAACCTGTACTTCTTTGGAGTATGATAGAAAACCCTCGCGGGTCACGGGGAGAACATTAAAACTCCATACAGACAGCACCGGTAGTCATAGAAACATAGAAACATAGAAAATAGATGCAGGAGTAGGCCATTTGGCCCTTTGAGCCTGCACCGCCATTCAATATGATCATGGCTGATCATCCAACTCAGTATCCCGCACCTGCCTTCTCTCCATACCCCCTGATCCCTTTAGCCACAAGGGCCACATCTAATGCCCTCTTAAATATAGCCAATGAACTGGCCTCAACTACCCTCTGTGGCAGAAAATTCCACAGATTCATCACTCTCTGTGTGAAAAATGATTTTCTCATCTCGATCCTGAAAGACTTCCCCCTTATCATGATCGAGCCTGGGTCTCTGGTGCTGTAAGGCAGCAATTCTACTGCTGCACCACCTTTTCAGTTTATATTTCTGATTTTTAGCACGTACAGTTGTAATGCCGAAAGAGTTTCTGGAATATTTTCAAAGCACAGTAGTGGGATAGCATGGAGTCACAGCAGTTAGTGCTTCTAACTCACATCCTCGGGGACCTGGGTTCAATCCTGGCATCCGGTACTGTCTGTGGGGAGTTTTCACGTTCTCCCCATGACTGTGCAAGTGTTCCAAGTGCCCTGGTTTCCTCCCTCATCCCAACACCACGCCAGTCAGTTAATTGACCACTGTAAATTGTTTCTGAACATAGATAAGTGACAAGAGAACCAAAGGGATGTTGATGAGCCTGTGGGACGAAGTAATTTGCGCTGCTTCAGTGAGGGAAGGAGCAGAGGAATGAGATTGTTCCACCAACGTGCACCTGACAGGCTCCTGTTGTGTTGTAATAAGTAATATCTGTAATGATCTGACTCGAATGAACCTATTAAACAATTTATCAGCGGCCTCAAGCACATAGGTGTCTGCTGTCGATTTTGTGATCTACGCAATGAGCTCACCCATGATAAATTGGTAGGTGGAATGCTTGATAGCAAGTTGAGAGGTTAACTTCTTCGTAATACTGAATTAACCCTTGAACAAGCCGAACATGGCAGTCGTATTTCTGGGATAACGTCTCCCCACACTGATCCAGTGCCTTTCAGTCCCGGCCAGCAACATAGCGTTAATCTTACAGACTTCTCCTCTCGCAACCCCCCCCCCCCCCCCCAACGGGTCTGCTGCCCGCTGTCAGAATTATAACTATTTTCATGCAAAGGGTCATCAGTTCAGTGTTGCCTATGGCAAAGCTTGCAATTTCTGTAAGAAATTCAATCATTTTGCCCGTTGCTGCCATTCCCGTGTGACTCCCGCAACCTCATGGACGAGCCTGCACCTGCTTCAACATGAGCTCACTGATACTGACTTCCAAGAGCTTGGGTTATCATCCCCCGCTTCGCTCTCAGAAAGTGCAGACACCAGTTCTGCCATCCACTCCCTCCTACCTTCGTCTAATGAGCTATTTGACCCTGAAGTAACCATGTTTGTGAATAACAGGCCTCTTTCCGCCAAGGTGGACACTGGCGCAAAATGCAATGACATATCATTAAGGGAGTTTATAAAAAATCGTAGTGCTGAACATATAGATAAGGGCTCCGCAACGCTTCAGGCTTATGGGGGAGAGGTCCTGCACCCACTTGGAAAGACTAATCTAAAGTGCACTGTAGATGAACAGACCCGCACCTTGCAGTTTTATATTGCCACGTCAGACTCAGAGACTTTGCTCAGCATCACTGCATGCCACAATCTAGGCCTGGTGTACTTTGGATGCGCTGTCCACAAACTCTGCTTCACTGATGAGCCCACTCAGCAACTACTCGCTCAATACAAAGACCTGTTCAATGATGATCTTGGCAAGTTGCCTGTCAAATATCGTATTGCTGTTGATCCCACTTCTGACACCATGTAATGATCTGACTCGAACACACATTAAGATACAACACATGTTTATTAAATTGCTTACAGCATGGATCTGCAGACGTGACAGCTCCGAGCTACTACTGCTACTAACTAGCATATGCGACTTCTCGATATCATAAAAGTACATATAAGGCAGAGCTACTACGAACAAGCACTATGATTGGCTAGTATGAAGTAGCCAATCTACCAATATCTACATAGAAAAATAGCAAGGAACTGCAGATGCCACGTTGTCAAAGCAAGACACAAAGTGCTGGAGTAACTCAGTGGGGCAGGCAGCATCTCTGGAGCACAGGGATAGATGATGTTTCAGGTCGGGGCCCTTCACCAGACTGATTGCAGGGGGGAGTGAGAAAGAAAGCTGGAAGAGAGAACGGGCATGAGTGATAATAGGTGAATGCAGGCAAGGGGTTGATAGGCAGATTGTTGGACAACAGTCAGAAATGAGAAAACAGGTAAGAACCAATAAAAAAGAAAATGTTACATTTGAGTGGCAAAGTAATATTTTCATGGCAAAGTCATATTTACAGTGAACAGTAATAGCTACATGACAAGTTGCCACAAAGAGCAACATGTTATTAACTGAGAAATAAATATTAGTCAGAATACAGAGAATGACATTCCTGCTCTTTTGCATGTCATGCCGAAGGATTTCATTATATCTGAAAATTGAACATCTCATGTACAAGACATCATGTTCAAAGTACCTGCCAGAAATGCTTGCATTTGCTTTCACTTCCCCTTCAAAGCAACACAGAGGATTTACAGCCAACAAGAACATCTAAAATCCATTTTTCTTCTTCCTACTTTTTGTGAGATGTACTGTGGCATCCTCACTGACTTGCGGCAATCCCTGGACCGCGACCATTCAAAGAGCAGCATCCAGAATGGCACTGAGAAGCCTAGGTACCTTTGTGCATCATACAGAAGCAAAGGTAAGCACTCCGTGGGCAGCGAGGCAGATGGCTCCTAGTGGGCCATGATGCAGATGGCTCCTGGTGGGTCAGGCTCATGCGCTGCGGAACCGGGAACCTAACTGGACAGGGAAGCCCCCGACCATCCCTCCTGCTCGTCCCCCAGATCCGGAGAGGAGGGTGACAGAGATGGATGCTGGATCAAAGAGCCGTAAAAAGAACTGAGGTTTTGACTTCCGCGCCTTCAAGATCGGCTGCTGGAAGCGCCCATGGAGAACAAAGGCTCAATGGTGGCCGGGCGAGGAGAGGGACGACCAGATGAAGCCAATGGCTGCACGGGCCTTTGAAAATGGTGCCAAAATGCCAAAACCTGGCGACCCTTGCATATGGATTCAGTCGGCAGTTTCCATGCATTCTGTAGTTAATCTCGGATTATATTTTCGTATGACAATAATTTTACCGAACTATGCCAAAAAAAAGGATTTTGCTGTCCATTGAAATATGCGATAGTAACGAACCATTAAACCATTGAGGTAATGGAGGGTGAGCAGCAAGACATGAGCTAGACATTGGCTCAGGAGTGGCGATGGGATCTGAGGGGATTTGGCAATGGCTGGGTCTTTGACGAGGGATCAGTGGGTCCCACACTGGCCCTGGAAGCTGCCACCGCAAAATGACACAACAGCAGTGGAAGCAAAACATCCTTGAACACGATGGATCTCTTAAGAAGGAAAAAAGGGCGTTCAACTGTTGGAATCAACTGTGTGTGTTGATCTGGAGCATGCAAAGACAATCTCATGGAACTGTGGTGAGTTTGTTCAAGGCCTTGACAATATTTATTGGGAAATGTCCTGAGAGAACCCAAAATATTTTAATGATTCACGTCATTCACAATCTTTTTATATTCTTGTAACATAAAGGTTATGTGCGGAATTAGCATTTTTGAAATAATTCATCGGTGATTAACCTTCAACTTTCTGTTCCCACGATTAAAAACTCTTTCTCTTCTTTCTCTTGCAAATGGGTGTCAAGTGTGGCTTTTGTTATCTCATGATTTATTGTCCTCAGGTAGACAAACGTTCTGGAGACACTCAGCGGGTCCGGCAGCATCTATGGAGCGAAGGAAAAGTTGCCTATTTCCTTCGCTCCATAGATGCTGCCACACCTGCTGAGTTTCTCCAGCACTTTTGTCTACCTTCGATTTTCCAGCACCTGCAGTTCCTTCTTAAACATTTATTGTCCTCAGCCTGGTTTACAACCTCATATGAACCCGAGTCTGAAGGAGGGTTCTGACCCATCTATTCCTTTCCTCCAGAGATGCTGCCTGACCCGCTGAGTTACTCCTGTATTTGTATCTATTTTTGGTGTAAACCAATATCTGCAGTTCAGTCCTACACATTACTACCTCCTATGTTTAACTTTGCTTCAACTAGCTATGCCTCATAGTTTAAACATCTCCTAACTCTATTTCTTGCCTCTCCTAAAATGACCTTTGAGTTACCTTCCATATATTGGCCTTTCTCCCCATCGTTCTTCCCCAGTACATAAGCTCTTGAGTTTAACATATGGTAAACGTCGTAATTTCTGGAATTTACTACATCACAACCAATGAAGTACAGATGCTTAGAGTCATAGATAGAGTCATAGAGTGGAAACCGACCCTTTGGCCCAACTTGCCCACACCGGCCAACATGTCACAGCTACACTTGTCCCACTTGCCTGCATTTGGCACATATCCCTCCAAACCCGTCCTATCAATGTACCTGTCTAACTGTTTCTTAAATGTTGGGATAGTCCTAGCCTCAATTACCTCCTCTGGCAGCTCGTTTCACACACCCATCACCAACACAACCCTCAGATTCATATTAAATATTTTTCCCTTCACCTTAAACCTATGTCCTCTGGTCCTTAATTCCTCTACTCTGGACCAGAGACTGTGCATCTGCCCAATCTATTCCTCTCATGCTTTTATACACCTCAAAAAGAACACCCTCCCCACCTCCTGACCTCCCAGCCGACTCAACCTCTCCATATAGTCCTGGCAACATCCTTGTAAATCTTCTCTGTATCCTTTCCAGCTTGACACCATCTTTCCTATAACATTGTGCCCAGAACTGAACATAATGCTCTAAATGCAACCTCACCAACGTCGTATATAACAGCAACAAGACTTCCAAACTTCTACGCTCAATACTCTGACTGTTTAATTGGAGGAAGGGTGACAATCAATTTGGACTCAGCAAGCTCAGACAAACAATGAGATGATGGCCAGAAGCTGGTAGAGGTGCTGCTTCACATTACCAGAGACGTGGGTTCGATATTGACCTCAGGTGCTGTCTGTATGGAGTTTACGCATTCTCCCTGTGACCATGTGGTTTTCCTCCGGGTGCTCTGATTTCCTCCCACCTCAAAGACGTGCAGGTTGGTAGGTTAATTGGCTCACCGTGATCTTTAACCTCTGCATTAAGTCTTGAAGAAAATCTACTGACTCAGAGTCTAAATGTAACCCACTGAGCCATAGCTGACACTGATGCTAAATATTTTGGATTTTTATTCTGAGAAAACCTAGTATGTTTATCAGCAGCTGAATAACTCTGTGGGAAAGAATTTGAAAAATACTGTAATGACAATAATAACAATTCCTTCCTTCTATTATTTAGAGCAGAATGAATATGATTCTGGTCAGAATATCTTTTTCTGTTTCGTAATATAATTAGTCTATTTAACCTTTATCCGCCCACTCCCTTGTCAACTACTAATCCTGTATTAAGGATGCACACATTATTATTCACATTTTTCATTCTCTGTAAACCCATCAGGCTAAGCCTTCATTATCTTATGATTCCAACAGCTCATTTCCCCCAGTACCTTTGCCGGTGTCTCCTTTTCTTAAATTATGTCAAACACAGTAAGATGTGGCTGAACAAATGCCTGATGGTTTATTGAATGAACGAGCAATCCAGTTTGGATGAGTTGTGCAAGTAAATCTAGCAATTTGAGGAAAATGCCAGCTGGTTGCAAGACCTCACGTAGTCATGAGTACAAAGAACCAGGTGCACCCTACCTAGTCAGTCCTCTACACGTCCCCAATTCCAACCTACCTAATCATTCCTGAATGGTTCCTCCAGGACAACTTGGGATAGGTAGATGTATAGAAACAGAAAGAAGGCCATTCAGCCCTTCCATCCCACCAGTCTCCGCATTCAACAGAACATTCTCCGTAACTTCTGCCACCTTCAAAGAGATTCCACCACCAGACATATCTTCTGCTCTGCTCTTTCAATGTTTTGCAGGGACCATTCCCTTTGTGACTGCCGGGTAATTCATGTATGTAACTTGCCAAGATCTGAGCTACACTTCAGTTGCATTCATCATTTTCCATTCTTTGATAGCTTTATTCATTTGAAGTACTGTCTTGCCAATGTTAGAGTGATGATGTTTGTGATGGGCATGCGAACATGTCATAGAGTCATAGAGCATAAATCAGGCTCTTCAGCCCAACTTGCCCACGTGCCCCATCTACACGTCCCACCAACCTGTATTTGGCCCATAGACTTCTGAACTTACCCTGTCCAAATGTTTTTTTTAATGCTGTGATAGTACCTGCCTCAACTATCTCCTCTGCCAAGTCTTTCCATATACCTACCACCACTCCTCAGGTTCCTATTAACTCTTTTCTACCTCCACTTGAACCTACGTCCTCGGCATCTTGATTCCCTTACTCTGGGTAAATTAGTCTATGCATTTATCCTATCTATTCCTCTCATGACCTTGTACACCACTATAAGATCCAAGGAATAAAGTCTTAACTTTGCCTTATAGGCCAGGTCCTTAAACCCCGGCGTCATGCTCATAAATCTTCTCTACACCCTTTCCTGCTTAATAACATCTTTCTATAATGGGGTGACCAACACTGAACTCAATATGTGGCCTCAGCAATGACCTTCTATCACCAAGTCCACACCAACCATCAACCACCCATTTACTCTATTCCTGCAATTAATCATTTTTATATTTATCCCACATTCCCATCAACTCCTCCCAGATTCTATCATTCACCAGTATACTAGGGCCAATTTGGAGTGGGCTACATTATCCTTTACACCCACACATTTTTGTTATGTGGGAGGAAACTGGAGTACTCAGTGAAAATACACACGTTTACATACAGAACGTGCTAACTCCACACAGACAAGAGCGGAGGTCAGGATTGAACCCAAATTTCCTGCACTGTGGGGCGACGGTCCTGCTAGCTGCATCACTGTGCCACCAAAGAACAAATTTAATAATGCTACATTTGGCAATAAACTCAATCATGTCAGCGATCAAAAAATGAATATAGTGCCAGTCTAAGAAGAGCATCGAACGGCCAATTCATAATTTGTAGGAAGGAACTGCAGATGCTGGTTTACACTGAAGATAGACATCAGTGTCTGAAGAAGGGTCTCCACCCAAAACATCACCTATTCCTTCAGAGATGCCACCTGACTCGCTGCGTTACTCCAGCGTTTTGTGGCCAATTCACAATGACGGGGATAAAATTGGTGGGTTTACCACTTTAACAATGACGACCAGCCCACTAACCTGTGCATGAAGGAACTACAGATGCCGATTTATGCCGAAGATAGACAAAAAATGCTGGAGTAACTCAGCGGGTCAGCAGCATCTCTGGAGAAAAATAATAGGTGACGTTTCATGTTGGGTTCTGACCTAAAAAGTCACTCATTCTTTTCAGAAGAATCAGAGATGTATTTTAAATGCTTAAGAAGCATCAGAGATGCTGCCTGACCTGCTGAGTTACTCCAGCGTTGTCTGTCTTGGAAAACCACATATCTCAAACTTCTTTGCAATCCTTTGGGCCCACAGACTTTGAAGGGATGTTTTAGTTCAATTGCCTCAATGATGGATAATCCTTAATTGGATCAGCAGGACCAAACAAACAGACACAAGGACCTAAACTTTGCATTTGTTCCTGTGGTGCCGCAGTGTAGTCCATGAAGACAAAGATCTCAGAAAGACTTCTCTTAAGGCAATGAAAAAGCACTTAACAGTGCTTTACCACGCTGTCCAGGGTCTTTGAGAAACTGTTAGTCCCATTACCTCAGCTTCTTTCACTCAGTTTTCCCCTTCGAAAGTAACCCTTGAATCAACTTGCATCACTCTTACTAGCACTTCACCACTGCATTACTGATCATCTGAAAAGCATTAAAAATGCTCCTTTTTTTGATAATGTTCTTTCATTCCTATTTTCTGGCTCTGACTCTCCTGCCAGTAGAAGCAGTTTCTCGCAACGAATCTATCACGTTTCTTTAGATTTTGAGCACATTATTCATCCCACTGTCTCTCCCTTGCGGAGAGCTCAGTTCCACATTACTGAAGCCTTTAATTTCTGCCTGTGGGAATACAAACCAGTGTTCTACACTGGTGCCTCATGCTTCTATGCATCAAGAGGGTTTCTGGCAAAGCAACTTTGACTGATCTGGGGAATCTCCACGGAATTTCACCCGCTGGGGGTAGGAAGCAAGCATAAGTTTAAATGAGTATTCATAATAATGAGTATTAATCTTGACAACTCTGCTTACATTGCATGCAGCCAAGTTTCATCAGTGGGCATCACCCCACTCATGAGCACCGAATTAGAACTAGGCGCTGGCTACACAACGTCGGTGAACTCATCTGGAAGGCTGGCTCCGTCCTGGGGGGGGAGTTGGCTGCATGGGAGGTGGTCTTGGGGGGGAGGATGCTCCTCAAACTGCAGAGCATCTTGGACAATACAGCTCACCTTGGACAATCCATGACACACTGGTCAAGCTGAGGAGCACTTTCAGCAACAGACTGGTTCCACCAAGATGCAAGAGTCAAGAGTGTTTTATTGTCATATGTCCCAGATAGAACAATGATATTCTTACTTGCTGCAACAAAACAGAATATGTAAACATAGCATGATATAAAAACGAGAGAGAAAAGGTCAGTGTGTATATATACACATACGCACAATATATTTATACATATATATATATATATATATATATATATATATATATATATATATATATATATATACACACATACTAAAAAAACAAACAAAATAGTACAGTAATAATAATAATAATAATCTGTAGTTCAGAGCCTACATGAGATTGCCGTGTTTAATAGGGAAGAAGCTGTCCAGAACCTGGCCGTTACAGTTTTCAGGCTCCTGTATCTTCTTCCCGATGGCAGTGGTGAAATGAGTGTGAGACCGGGATGGTGTGGATCTCTGATGATGTTGGCTACCTTTTTGAGGCAGAATGCCACAGAAGACCCTTCGTCCCTGTGGCTATCAAACTGTACAACTCCTCCCCCTTCTAGCGTGGGGTAGACTGACTCCCCTCCCCACCTCCCTAATCTTTGCACATCCCCAATCCTTTCCACTCATCACTTTAATTTCATGTTTCATGTATCTTGCGTTCCATAACTGTTGGCAGATCAATTTCCCTTCTGTCGTATTGTATTGTATCGTATCGTGAATGTACCTGCAATACTTCGAACCTGGGATATCTCTCCAGTCATTGCATAGTTTTGCCATTAGCATGGGAGCATACTGGCATCACAATCCATGTTGGGTGAATAATAACCCTGCCAAATGTGTGAGTGTGGCTAATGATACATAAAGAAACACTCATATTATCAGAAAACCTCCCCTTAATGATTCTGCAACACAAAGCCTCACCGCCCAGATCCTCAAAGGAGGAATCCCAAGACTCTCAGTCTGAAGAAGGGTCTCGACCCAAAATGTCAACCGTTCCTTTTCTCCAGAGATGCTGCCTGCCCTGCTGAGTTACTCCAGCTTTTTGTGTCTATGTTCCTCGTAGGAGAGTCTAAAGTGTTAACTACAGGGTTCTGAGACAAACTACAGGGTTTGCTGAACCAAGTGTCTTTAATGTGATAAAGATCAATGCAATTTTAGTGGACGAAATGACTGTGAATTAAAACAACGTGACTGTAGTGAGCCAAGTGTCTATATATTAGATCAATGTGGCTACAGTGAACCAAGTCACTATGTTTTAGACCAACGCTGTTCAGTTCCTGGAATTACCTCTTCTATACTGTGCCCTCATTGAAATAAAGGTGATACAGCTGCATTATCTGAAGCAATTTCTCTCAAATTCAGCAATATATCATTTTTTCTATGACTAAGTGGGCCTGCCTAACCACCAATGAAGATGGATTCTCCCTTTATCTGATGCACCTCCTATTCCCTGCCACTGCTGATAGCAGAAAGTAGAGCAGTGGTGAGCTCACTGGATTTAGGGACATAGATTATAGTATCATTTTTAAACCTCAGGACAGATAACCCAATCATTGCTGTTTGCTGCGTGCATGTCCGTTGCTTTATTTCTTCCTTACCAACAGGCACCAGAGAAAAGGAGAAGGCCATTAGCAGCCTGAACCTTTTTCTGCTTTCAAAAGGACACAAAGTGTTGGAGGAACTCAGCAGATCAAGGCAGCATCTCAGGAGACCATGGATAGATGACGTTTTGGGTCGAGAGAACCTTCTTCAGCCTGATTGTAGAAAGGAAGAAGAAAGTTGGAAGGGGAGAGGGGGAGTGAGTGGAGGGGAGAGATTGGTTGATCCAGATGTGAAGAGAGGGGGGTGGGAAGAAGTGGGGAAAGAGAGGGCAGTGACTTTGAGGGGGAAAGGGGGGGGAGGTTAATGAAAGGTTACCTAAAATTGGAGAATCCAATGTTCATACCTCCGTTGTGCCCCGCCTGAACTGACATCTATTTCTGCCCTCCATCCACAACCCCAGCCCCCACCTCTCGCCATTTTCCTCCTTCTGGCTTTACAATCTGCAATTCTTCAAACCAGTCTCACACCGTCATTTCTTATCACTAGCCTTTGTCCCAACCATCTGCCTAACAAACCTCAACCCCACCCCCCTATGTTGACATATTGCCTGCCACGTTTAGTCCTGTCCCTCCCCTTTTCCTGCTTTCTTCTTCTCCCAGCCACTCCCCAAATCAGTCTGAAGATGGTTGCAACTCTTCCATGTACATTACCTGCACTAAGGGTGATAAGGGTGACACGGTGGCACTCGAGGGTGGCACTGTGGCATAGAACAGTTGGTAAAGTTGCTGCCTAGCGGCACCAGTGACCTGAGGTTAATCCTGACCTCGGGTGTTGTCTGTGTGGAGTTTGCATATTCTCCCTGTGACCATGTGGGTTTCCTCCTGGTGCTCTGGTTTCCTTAGACATCCCAAAGACATGCAAATTTGTACGTTAAGTGGCCTCTGTAAATTGCCCCTAATGTATAGGGAGGGGATGAGAAATTGGGATAACATAGAACTAGTGTAAACAGGTGATTGATGCTCAGCGTAGATTCAGTAGGCCAAAGGGCCCGTTTCCATGCTGAATCTCTAAACCACACTGTAAACCTAAACCTGCTGAGTACTTCCAGCATTTTCTGTTTTTATTATGACTTATCTATGCTGGACTCACTTCCATTTTTAAGCCAGTCCCCTCGCATTTCCTCGATATCTCAAGAATATATCTACTTCATTATTCCAGTTTTCACAATCCTCTGGGGTGCAGAATTCCAGAGATTCGCCGCCTTCTGCAAAAAGAAATTTCAAAGCACATCTGATTGGAATGGAGCCACTAGGAACTGCAGATGCTGGAATCTTGAGTACAACACAAAGTGCTGGAGCAACTCAACAAAGGTCAGGCAGTATTTGTGGAGGGAATGGACAGGCGATAGTTCACGTTGGGGCACTTCTTCAGACTGGAATACCAGCACCTTACTTATTTTACTTCGGAGTCACGTGAGTAACTTCGTGAAGACCCCGCCAACACGCATGCGCGGCATATCGTCGCGCGCATTTGCTCACGGCAGCTGGGGGGGGGAGTGCGCTCCCTCAACCGGCTCCTTCAAAAAGGTAAGCAGCTGCAGGTAAGTTAACCTTTAGCTGGTTCGTGTGCTCTGCATTGTTTTGCAGGGCCATGGAAGGAGGAAGGAGGATTCCGAGTCGCGTTCAGCGAGTGAAGTCCCCGGAGCTGCCCGCTACATCGGGAGCAGCTGAGACACCACAGGGGAGGAAGTTGCGGCAGTCGGGGAGCTCTGGGCAGCTGATTAGACCCGGCACAAACCCTCTGGCAAAGAAGAGGGTGTCCGCGCAGGAGCAGGGGCTGGGAGACCCTGACTCCAGGCCTCCAGTGCCCAAGTCCAGGGCTGGAGGTAAGGCACGTGGGGCTCTTGGAGCAAGCGTGTCTGCGGGTGCATCCCCCCCTTTAGAGGTCCCTCGTGGGCAGAACAGGGGGGAAGCCTCGCTAAAGTCCAGCCTTTGTCGGTGCGGCAGGCAGGGACAAGCCACTGCGTAAACCTGCGAGGAAGCAGGCCAGTGGCAATGCTGGCATGCCGAGGATCCCTGTGGGGGCAGGATGTACCGGCACACCACCGGAACAGGCTGCCGTAGTGCGGGCCGGTAGCAGCAAAGTACGGTCCAGCACCCCTGCTGAGGCGGGTATAACAGACCATGCGCCGCCACATTCCCGTTTATGTGTGGAACACTGTGGCGGTAAGCCCGCACGGACATCGAGGAGTCTGGCTTCTGGTGCAAGCGGTGACTCAAGCCCTCTTCCCTCCCACCAGATAGAGGGGCCGCTGCTGTCCAAACGACGGCGGACCAGCGGTATGTCCGTGCGGGAGTCGCACAGCCCCACTGGAGTGGGAGCTGGCGACTTCCTGGCAGTGCATTCCGTGCTGACAACTGCCGGAAGCCCCGGTTCCTCTGGAGAGGCTGGGGAAGATGACCAGTGGCCCGCGTGCAGCGGTGACGGTCGTATGGCCTGGTTGGAGCGAATGGTGGAGGTGCTCTATAAACGGGACCTGGAGCATCAGGAACGGCAGTCCCAGAGGTCTGGGAGCTACGTACAGCCGCCACCTTCCATCTCACCATCGCTTATTGAGAGCCAGCAAGGAGGTATAGGTGAGTCTGAGGAGGAGGGAGAGCTCGAGGCCCCACAGGAAATGTTGGAGGCAGTCTCGAAGTTTGGGTCGCCTGCTACCGCTGGGGACCCATTACATCCCAAGATAGCGGCTTCGATTGATTTCCTGACTACGCACCAGCTCCAGGATACCGTGCTCACGGAAACAATGGCGAGATATAAAGCACCGGCGAACTGCAACTCCCTCAACGTTCCAAAGGTGAATACAGCAATATGGGGGAACATGTCTACCAACACAAGGATCAAGGAGGGCAAGCTCCAGAAGATCCTGAAACTGCTGACGGCAGGTATCACAGCTTTTGCTCGGCCTCTGGATGCCACGAGTGTTTCCGAGGAGCAGCAGGATGCACTAGCGCTCTTGTGCAACACTCAGTTTGAAATAAACTGCTTTAGGAAAAGCTCCATCCGGCCAAATTTAAATCCCAAATTTGCGGGATTATGCAGCACCTCCACCGCACCACCACCAAGGCAGCTGTTTGGGGAAGACCTACCTAAACGGGTAAAAGAGCTGGACGAGGAGGCCAAGACTGTGGGGATGATGAGGCAGCCTCATTCATCTAAGGCTCATGTTTACACCAGGCAGCAGCCACATTCCTCGGTCAGGTCCCGCACACCGGCGGACAAGATCCCCAGAACATACCCGCAAACAACATACTCCACGCCGGGGCCCCAACAGCAGAAGCCTTTTTTATTCCAAGGCCAGCCCAAGCCGGCTTGGAAGATGCGGCAACAGGGCCACGCCACACGGGGAGCAAAATCACCACAGTCCAGACCCCGGCGCTAACCTTGGAGCTAAGGGGGCTTGGTTCCTTCCACAAAGTAGCAATACTAACCTCACCGGTGGGGGGGACGGCTACGGGAATTCCGGTCTGCCTGGGATACCATAACTACGGATCCTTTTATTTTACAAAGCATTCAGGGTTATGAGATAGAGTTTATTAATGGCAGGGATCCCCCTTCGCAACATGAGCCTAGTCGCAGATTTGCACTCTCTCAATTAGAGAAGGAGCGGGCTCATGTTGAGATACTACGATTGGAAGAAAAAGGGGTGATACAGAAAACGACGCATGAGCCACTGGAGTTTGTATCCAACATCTTTACTAGAACCAAGAAGGATGGAGGCTGTCGGATTATCATCGACTTAACCCAGTTGAATGCTTTCGTACAATATACCCATTTCAAAATGGAGACGTTTGAGACAGCCAAGCAGTTGGTCAGTCATGGGTACTTTATGGCTTGCATTGACCTGAAGGATGCATATTATACAGTGCCTATTGCTAAACAACATAGTAGGTTCTTGAAATTTGTCTGGGAAGGTCAATTATGGCAATATAAAGCTTTGCCTAATGGGATTACAACAGCGCCGAGACTATTTACCAATATTGTGAAACCTATATTGGCACATCTTAGGAAACGTAACCATGTCATTATGGCATATTTGGATGACATATTCATAGCGGGGGAAACCCTAGCGCTAGCTCAGCTGGCAGTCTCAGCCGCCATCTCTTTGTTTCAAAGAATGGGGTTTATAATCCATCCAGACAAATCCAAGTTCAACCCTTCGCAGGTCATGGACTATTTGGGGTTCACTATAGACACTAACCAGATGAAAGTCACCGTCCCAATTGACAAAGTGGTGGACATTCAACACGCATGCATCAGTTTACTTGACAGCAACAGGCCAACCATTCGGCAGGTTGCAAAGGTAATTGGGAAGCTGGTAGCTACGTTCCCAGCTGTAAATTATGGTCCATTGCACTACCGGAAATTACAAACAAGCAAAATTCTGGCGTTAAAATTGAATGCCGGACATTTTGACCGACCTATGCAACTGGCCATAGGGGAAAAAACCGAGTTGAACTGGTGGGTTCACGGTATTAGAGGAAGTTCCAAACCCATCCTTCTCCCAAATCCAACAGTTCTGTTGCAAACTGATGCAAGCGCACAAGGCTGGGGAGCAACTGACACCATAACCAGCTGCGGTGGTAGATGGGACGCTCATGAGTTCACCCTTCTCCAAGTACAAGGCACTAATTATCTGGAGATGCTGGGGGTCTTTCATGGGTTACGGGCATATTGCAATAATTTGCGTCATGCACATGTCCGCCTTCAAATAGACAATACCACGGTGGTAGCCTATATAAATCATATGGGTGGTATCAGGTCAGTATCTTGTAATGATTTGGCAAATACAATTTGGCTCTGGTGCATCAAAAGGGATATTTGGATATCAGCAACGTACCTCCCGGGGATACTCAGTGGTGGACACCAGGTCACAAGTGTTCAATGATAACATTGAGTGGATGCTGAATCCCCTTGTGTTTGCTGAAATTGCAACAAAATTTGGTATGCCAGATATTGACCTATTTGCGTTTAGGTTGAACCATCAGATACCAACGTATGTATCGTGGGAACCAGACCCTGGGGCAGTGGCGTTGGATGCTTTTTCGCTCCACTGGGGGAAATGGTATTGCTACGCATTTCCCCCATTCTGCCTCATCAGCCGGGTATTGCAGAAGATCAAATTGGACTCTGCGTCAGGCATTCTGGTAATACCCGACTGGCCGACACAACCATGGTACCCGGTGGTCTCCCAGATGTTGAAACATCCTTGGGTGCAAATTGCAAACAACCCGCAATTGGTCACTAATCCTGTCACTGGCGCGTCGCATCCGTGCCACGGCTGTCTAAACCTGTTGATCTGCAAATTCTGAAAAGGCCTCTTATAAACACCGGGATTTCATCGAGGGCCATGGATGTAATCGCTGCATCATGCAGAACATCTACCAGACGGCAGTACCTGACCCAGATCAGGAAATGGGAGTTATTCTGCTCAAGGAAGAATGTTTCCTATGATTCTGCCATGATAAATGACGTCCTGGAATTCCTGGCGGGCCTCCATTATGATGATGGGCTCAGCTATAGTGCCATCAATAGCGCCAGGAGTGCGCTGTACTCGTACCTTCCGGTAGGAGTGGGGACCAACAATCTGGTGTCAAAGTTCATGAGGGGTGTATTTAATACCAACCCTCCACGGCCCAGATATAACGTTGTCTGGGATGCAGGAGTGGTCCTGTCCCTTTTAAGATCATGGTCTCCCATGGCGGGGTTACCACTTCACCGACTCACCCTAAAGGTGGTCATGTTGATGGCACTCACGTCTGCTCAGCGGGTACATGCGCTTCAAAAGTTGCGCATTGACAATATGCTCTCTACCCCTGGGAAAGTGACATTTTATGTTGCAGAGTTGCTGAAGCAGCATAGACCCGGGTCTACGGGGCTGCAATTGGAATTCCAGGCGTACCCCACTGATGCCACACTCTGTACAGTCGCCCACCTCCGTTACTACATCGAGTCAACCCAGCCAATCAGGAACTCAGAACAAGGACTGCTCATAAGCCACAAAAAACCACATCACCGGGTGACAGTGCAGACGATCTCCAGGTGGCTCAGGGAGGTGTTGGATGCAGCAGGTATTGACACTCACATTTTTAAATCTCATTCCACCAGGGCTGCATCCACATCAACAGCGAGGGCCATGGAGGTGCCCATGGATCACGTCCTCGCTACAGCAGGATGGGCCAGTGAGTCAACCTTCCAACGGTTCTACCACAAGCCATTGGCCGGACCTGCAACATATGCGGATGCCCTCCGCTCCCAACCCTCGATCATTATGTTCAACTGGTTAGTTCAAAGGTTAATCTTAATATCCTTACTTTTGGTCGGGTCTGTGATTCCACACCGCTGCTTTGAAGGATGCCGTGCATGCGTGCTGGCGGGGTCTTCACGAAATCCCTCATTGCAACTCCTCATAAAATAAAGATCAACCTTCGAACTGGTAAGTTCTCGTTTAATCTTACTAGTTTAGTTTAGTTTATTGTCACGTGTACCGAGGCACAGTGAAATGCTTTTTGTTGTGTCCTATCCAGTCAGCTGAAAGATTGTACATGATTACAATCAAGCCACCCAGAAACATGATGAGAGGAAAAATGTTTAGTGCAAGATATAAAGTCCAGTAAAGTCCGATTTAAGATCGTCCAAGGGTCTTCCATGAGGTAGATAGTAGCTTATGACTGCTCATAGCTCTCTAGCTATTGGTAAAATGCTTCAGTTGCCTGATAACAGCTGGGAAGAAACTGTCTGAATCTGGTGGTGTGTGTTTTCACACTTCTGTATCTCTTGCCTATTGGAAGAGGGGAGAAGAAGGAGTGATGAGAGTGAGACTCGTCCTTGATTAAGCTGGCGGTCTTGCCAGAAGCAGCGTGAAGTGTAGACAGAGTCAATAGAAGGGAGATTAGTTTGTATGACGGTCCGGGCCGCATCCACAATTGCTCTGCAATTTGTAAAGTACCTTGTGGACTATCAAGTACTGAGTGCCATTAATAAAATACTAGTACATTTTAAAACAATATCCCGTGCTTTGATAAACAATGGGTTAAGCCTGCTGGATGCAGCTAATAATGATGTATAGCAGTGACTGCTAACGCCCTGTTATTTCCCCATTTTGCTGACGAGTCATTAGTTCAGAAGATGGTCACTGACCTCAAACATTCAGTCACGGTTTATAACTGTATAATTAAATGTTATTGGTAACTAGATGTCATCTGTAGCAATTTGCACAGTGGCAATTGCTAGCTACAAAGGACATTTGCCATCAGCCTTCTTCAAATTAATTTAATTAAAATCATCCCATTGGGGGCCGTGGTGTTAGAGATTGGCTGGAAGTTCTCATGGTTATTTTAGTCAGGCATTTTTAGAAACAGTTAGTCAGAATAAATTGTCACATAATTTTATTGTTCATAAAAACTGAAAAAATTGTCATTCAGCAATGAAACGGGCCCTACAACCCATCGAGTCATAAAGCACCTATTTACATCCTATTTGATTCTCCCCGTGTTATCATTAACATGCCCTGGATTTTAAAATCAAACTCTGCTTGGGATAATTAACCTCCCAACCTGCATATAAATGCAGGAAAATTGCAAATGCAGGAAAAATGTTCCCAATGTTGGGGGAGTCCAGAACCAGGGGTCACAGTTTAAGAATAAGAGGTAGGACATTTAGGACTGAGATGAAGAAAAATCTTTGCACCCAGAATTTTCTTTTAGTTTATTTTGGAGATACAGCGGGAAAACAGGCCCTTTGGCCCATCAAATCTGTGCTGACCAGCCATCCCTGCACATTAGCACTATCCTACACACTCTAGGACCAATTTTTACATTTACCAAGCCAATTTTACTTCAGAATCACGTGAGTGACTACGTGAAGACCCCGCCAGCATGCATGCGCGACATATCATCGAACGCATTGCGAAGCGTAAGTTTAAAAACGGCCCGCAGGTAAGTACTTTCCATTCCTGAGGTTGTTGTTGGCTCTGTTAAGTAATTCTCATACAGAGCGCACCAAGATGGAATCAAGGACAAAGTCCAAACGAGCTGCTACCAAACTAGCTGCCGAGGACCGCGAAGCGGACAGCCAGCAGCGGTCAAGTTCTCCAGAGCTGCTGATTCAAACTGCAGCCCCCGACTTCACGCCGCTACAGCCCGCAGGTGCTCCTTGAACTGGCAGCAAATCCACCCGGAAATCGGGCAGGTCCGCTGACTCGGCTGAGTCTGGACTGGAGGACACCCCACCCGCATGGAGCGGATGGTGGAGCAGTTGCTCCAACATGACCTGCTACAGCAGGGGGATGGTCACAGTGGGTCTCCTCGCAGACCCACGGCAGCACCCTTTACAGGGCTGCCAAATGTCTCACCCTCCTTACAGGGGAGCATAAGGAATCAGAACTGGGCAGAATCTGAAGAGGGGACTGAAGAAACACCAATGCTAGGGGTGATAGAAGAGGAGCTACTGGGCATGGTATCAAAATTTGCGATGCCTACCCAAAAAGGGCTGCCGTTGCAACCAAAGTTGGCAGCCAGTATAAATTACATGGCAACGAATCAACTTCAGGAACAGCCATTAATGACACTGCAGCCAAATACCTAGCTCCTGAGAATTGTGTCTCCCTCAACGTGCCTGCAGTCAACAACCCCATCTGGGGTAACATGAGCCCTGGCATCAGAAGTTAGGAAGTAAAACTCCAGAAAATTCTTAACTACTGGCTGCTGGGATTACGGCCGTTGCCAGGTCAGTGGATGGAGTGGAGATGCCGGAAGAGCTACAGGATGCTCTGGCACTCCTCTGTAACACTCAGTTTGAGATCAACTGTTACAGAAGGAGTGTCATCCGGCCTGCACTGAACCCCAAGTTTGCGGGGTTGTGCAGACCCAGCAGTGCACAGCCGCCTACACTACTATTTGGGGACAACCTGCCTAAGCAGGTAAAAGACCTCGAGGAAGAGGAAAAAGGCAATAGGCATGATCAAAGTGCTGGCTGCCACCAAGTCCTCATGCCTGCGGCGACAGCACCCCTATGCATCCACCAGCAGACCACGCTACCACAGTGACAGAACACCTGCTGGTGAAAGCTCGAAGGCCGTCCAACCTGCTCAACGGTCTTTTTTTAGACAATGGCCCAGCACGGCCTTCCTAGAAGAGTGCCACCCCCATACCACAGCGCCTCCACCTCCCAGGAAACAAGGACAGAGGAAACCAACGCAGCACCACCGGTAACCATGGAGGTAGGTTGCCTCAGGAACATTGCATGTTTAAATTCTTCACGGATTGGGGAACGGTTGCACTTGTTTCGGGATGCATGGAGTTCTATAACTTCTGATCCTTTCATACTGCAAAGTATTCAGGGATACAAAATTGAATTTGTTCACAAACTTCCCCATCCTGTTCAGCATGCACATAGTTGAAAGTTTGTACTTTCACAGAAAGAGAAGACAGAAGGTCATGCTGAACTCTTAAGACTACATACGAAAGGGGTAATTGAGAAAACCAAAAATGAATCTCATGAGTTTGTATCGAACATCTTCACCAAAAAAGATGGCAAATGCCGCATCATTATTGATTTGACACAACTGAATACTTTCGGGCGGTATGCCCACTTCAAAATGGAAACTTTTGTTACTGCCAAACAACTAGTTTCCAAGAGATACTTCATGGCTTGCATCGACCTAAAAGATGCATACTATTCAGTACCAATAGACAAAGATCATCGCAGATATTTGAAATTTGCCTGGATGGGGCAGCTATGGCAGTATAAGGCGCTGCCTAATGGATTAACATCAGCACCCAGACTGTTTACCAAATTATTGAAACCAGCTTTAGTGTGTCTCAGAAAACAAAAACATATTGTTATGGGATACCTGTATGACATTTTAATTGTGGGGAAAACCTTGGAGTTGACCAAATTGCTGTCTCAGCCACTGAGCACCTATTTCAAAAACTGGGGTTTATCATCCATCCAGACAAATCCAAATTAGTGCTTTCTACCACTATGGACTATTTGGGATTCGCAATTGACTCTGTTCATATGTCTGTCACTTTGTCACCGAACAAAGCGTCAGATTTGATAGAAGCATGTAACAGCCTTGCTGGCATCAGTAAACTGTCTATTCGTCAAGTAACCAAAGAGCAAAAATCGCAGCACTCAAACACCATGCTGGCCATTTTGACAGGCCAATGCAATTACCAGCAAAAGCAAAATTGTAATTACAATGGTGGATAGACAATGCTCGACATTGCTCTAATCCCATTACAATCACAAACCCCTCGGTTATACTACAAACTGACGCCAGCACTCATGACTGGGGAGCAACTAATACCACCTCCAGTTGCAGTGGCAGATGGAATGCACATGAATTAACCTTACTCCCGGCACTGGGAATTAATCATCTAGAAATGCTGGGAGCATTTCATGGACTCCGGGCTTACTGTTCGGACATGCACCATCTGCATGTACGCTTACAAATTGATAATACCACCGTGGTGGCTTATATCAATCATATGGGTGGAATTAAGTCGATATCTTGTGATGAATTGGCCAATACAATCTGGCACTGGTGCTTAGAAAGAAACATTTGGATATCAGCAACTTACCTTCCGGGTAAGCTAAATACAGTGGCGGACACCAGGTCACGCAAGTTTAATGACAACACCGAATGGATGTTGGACCGCAAAGTGTTTGCCGATATTGTAGATCGGAATGGAACACCAGATATCGACCTTTTTGCATCCAGACTTAATCACCAAATACCATCATATGTTGCATGGGAACCAGACCCTGGGGCAATTGCGATGGACGCTTTCTCACTACACTGGGGAGATTTGTTTTTCTATGCATTTCCCCCCTTCTGCCTCCTCAGTCGGGTCTTGCTGAAAATTCAACAAGACTCCGCATTGGGTATTCTGGTTGTACCCGACTGGCCTACTCAGCCATGGTTCCCTGTGGTACTGGACATGGTCTCAGAACCATGCATTCCAATACCCAAACGTCCGGGTTTACTGGTACATCCTGTGACAGGGGAGAGTCACCCATGCCATGACCGGATGAACCTATTGGTTCGCAGGGTTTGAAAAGGCCACTACTGGATTTTGGACTCTTGGACTGAACAATGAATATCATCACGGCATCATGCAGGGAGTCCACCAGGAGACAATACCTCACTTACGTCAAGAAATGGGAGGTGTTTTGTACCAAGACAAACACCACATATGACACAGCCACCATTACGGAAGTGCTGGAGTTCCTGGCAAGCCTTCAATTTGATGAAGGTTTAAGCTACAGTGCCATCAACTGTGCCAGGAGTGCCCTATCCTCATATCTCGGACAAGGTTTAGATCATCTTGGAGTTGGGTCTCATCCCTTGGTGTCTAAACATATGAGGGGAATTTTTAACTCAAATCCTCCCAGGCCTAGATATTCCCAACCCTGGGATATTGGCATTGTGCTAACCATGCTCCGACTAGCCAAATTGACATACAAAATGGTAATGCTGATGGCACTCGTGACGGCGCAACGGGTCCAGTCCCTACAAAAGCTAAGTATGGACGCCATGGTTATAACCAACAATAAGGTAACTTTCTTCATTCAGGGGTTACTCAAACAAAACAGGCCTGGATCATCTGGCCGGAAGCTGGATTTCCTGGCCTACCCCGTAGACAGCCGCCTATGTATAGTGACCCACCTTTTACACTACATGGAGGTCACCAAGTGCCTCAGGGTCACGGAAAGGGCTCTGCTTATAAGTCACTAACATCCTCATCACAGAGTTACCATGCAAACTATTTCAAGATGGCGAAGGGTGGTTTTGGGTACAGCGGGGGTGGACACTGATGTTTTTAAATCTCACTCCACCAGGGCTACATCTACATCAGCGGCAAGGATGATGGAAGTTCCTATGCACCACATCCTTGCAACGGCGGATTGGGCTAATGAGAAAACCTTTCAGCGGTTCTATAATAAACCCGTGACCATGCCTGAGATGTTTGCAGACAGAATATTAAGTTCTGTATTATAATTTTCCCGAAGTATAGGTATTATTATTTGTTATTTGTTAAATAAATACCCTCTTGTTTTTCAGCACAGTTTCATGTCTGAAATACGTTAACATACTTCCTCCATTTGTCATTATGGCAGTGTGTGAGCATGGACTCGTTCCAGGGCATGGAATCACAGAGCTTTGAAATCTTCACGTAGTCACTCACGTGACTCCGAAGTAAAATAGTAAGATTAAATGAGAACTTACCAGTTTGAAGTTTGATCTTTATTTTATGAGGAGTTACGATGAGGGATAACGTGCCCTCCGCTCCAGAACCCTCTATTATAAAGGTCAACTGGTATGCCGGTTCTCTTATCTTACTATGTAAGTCAACTCTGTTATCTGTGATTTCACACCACTGCTTTGAAGAATGTCGCGCATGCGTGCTGGCGGGGTCTTCACGTAATCCCTCATTGTAACTCCTCATAAAATAAAGATCAAACTTCAAACTGGTAAGTTCCCATTTAATCTTACTATTTACCTACATACCTGTACATCTTTGGAAACCGAAGATCTCAGAGAAAACCCACGTGGTCACGGGGAGAACATACGAACTCTGTACACACAGCGCCCGTAATTGCAATCGTGGATTGTCACCTTGTCGTGGTGAAGAAGCTTGTGTGGTCCTGAGATCCTGAGAGCGATGCCATCTTGTCCTATGCTCCTGGTAGGGTCACCCATGGCGGTATGGTTGAGGGGGAGGTCTCTGACAAAGAGCAATCCAACCAAGACCTCAACGGTGGAACAGGCAGAGGATAATGGCTGACTTTAGTGGAGCGTCACAACGGCTGGTAAGGCGGATGAAGGCTGCAGCAGAAAAGGGTCCCCGGTCATCTTGGAAATCTGTGCCACTGGGTTCTGACCCAGATCTGTCAAGGATCGTGTGGTGGCTGTCTGTGCACCAGTCTCCCCATGTTAAATAAAGTTATGCACAGGCATCCTCCAGGAGACGACAGTCATACTCGTTTCGAGTGACCGCCGATGATGATGCCCAATTACCTCCTGTACATGTACCCAAATACATGTGCTAGGCTTGTAGCATCATACCCAAGCATACCCATCATATCTCTGCCAAAGATGCCTCAACAAAGTACTGAGTTAAGGGTCTGAATACTTATGTAAATGTGATATTTATTTTTAATTACTTGGCAAAAATTTCTAAACACCTGTTTTCACTTTTTTATTATGGGGTATTGTGTATAGCTTGATGATAAAAAAATGAATTTAATACATTTTAGAATAAGGTTGTAACATAACAAAATGTGGAAAAAGTGAAAGGGTCTGAATACTTTCTGAATGCACTGTAGATCTTAGGGCTAATGGAATCAAGGGATATGGGGAGAAAGCAGATATGAGGAACTGATTTTGGATGATCAGCCATGATCATATTGAATGGAGGTGCTGGCTCGAAGTACCGAATGGCCTAATCTTGCATTTATTTTTTATATTTCTATGTATTAAAATTATGGGAGGAAACCGAAGCGTTTGGTAGAAACCAGCGCGGTCAGTGGAAGAAATTCCAATCTCTACCCCGATGGTATCAGAATTGAACCGGGCGCAACGGGTCTGTTGCGGTTCTAACCCATGGTGCTGTGAGGCAGCGGTATTGCCAGCTGCACCACTGCGCAACCGTTGTCCTTTCAACCAGCAGATTGTGGGTTCAAAGCACACTCTTTAACAGTGAGCACGAAATTGGAGGCTGGCATAAAAATGGAAAATGCTGCAGATATCTGGTCAACAGGACAGGAGGCATCTGCAAAGAGAAACAGAGGAAAAGGTGTGCAGAACTAAGGAAGGTGCATCACTGTGAACAATATTAATCCTGATCAGTTATTAAACCAATGGCACATCCACCTTATTGGGTAGCACAGAAGTCACGGTGGAGCAGCGGTAGAGTTGCTGCCTTACAGCAAAATGCAGAGCCTGAGTGCCGGGTTCGATCCCGGCTATGGCCGCTGTCTGTACTGAGTTTGTACGTTCTCCCCGTGACCTGCGTGGATTTTCTCCGAGATCTTCGGTTCCCTCCCACATTCCAAAAACGTACAGGTTTGTAGGTTAATTGGCTTGATTAATTGGCTTGATAAATGTAAAAATTATCCAGTATAAAATTGTCCAACTTCCAGTTTAGTCCCTGGTGGACTCTTTGGAAGGTACAAGGTACAAGGTACAGGAAGCAGGCCCTTCAACCCACCATGTTTTCCCCATCCTTTTCACCCATCTAGAGCACACAAAACCCCATTTGCCTACAAGCCCATGTCCTCTTTGCCTTGCTTATTTAATTGACTGTTTGAATGCTTTCTGAGGTGGATGTGAAAGAGTCTGCATAATATTGAAACAAGAGCATGAATTTTCTTCCAAATGCTCTCCTCAGTATTCATCCCATAGCCAACATCGCTAAAGAAATATTATTTTTCCGTCAGCATGAGCTTGCTATATGCAGACTATCTGCAACATAAATTGGCTCCAGGTGGGAATTACTTCATTTACTCTGATAATCTTGGCAACGTGTCGAGAAGGGCTGTATAAATGCATGAGACAACACTGAGAGGATGTGTAATCTCCAGTAGGTGGGAAAGAGAGCATTTGAGTGCATGAGAAGATTAGCTGACGTGTGTGAGCAATGTTACTGAGGTGCTTGAGGATGAAGATCTAAAGGTGAACCCTTAGGGAACTGCTGAGACATACAATTGCTAGTAGAGACCTGGCTATGATTAGAATCATAAGCCAAGCAAGAAAAACTGGACTGTCATGGAATCTATTGTTAAGAATAGACTGAATGTATACCTTAAAGCTTTTCAGCTGCTCTGTAAGGGGTCAATTTTTCAATAAGGTAATTGAAATAGATGATAAGTGCATATCTATGGATGTGATTTGTACAGATTTCCAGAGAATATTTGACAACCTCCCTTTTAAGCGACCATTAGGAAAAGTTGGAATTGATGACAAGTAAATGATTGGTTGCGGAATTTGGCATTTTAATTTAAAATAAAATAACATTTGTGTTGAGGTAGGTACTATATCAACATTTAAAAGGCAAGTGCTTAGAACATGTTTAGAGGGATATGGACCAAACACAGGTGGATGGGACAAGTGTATATGTGGCATTTTGATCAGCAATAGGCAATAGACAATAGGTGCAGGAATAGGCCATTTGGCGCTTCGAGCCAGCAACGCCATTCAATGTGATCATGGCTGATAATCCACAATCAGTATCCCCGTACCTGCCTTCTCTCCATATCCCTCAGCATGGGGAGGTTGGGCAGAAAAGACTGTTTCCATGCAGTATGACTTTGACTCTATGAACTGAAACATTGACTCGGTTTCTCTTCTTAGAGATCCACTGACAGGTATTTCCAGCACTTTCTGTTCATTGTTCGATTTCCAGCATCCACAATTCCTTTCACAAATTTAGCATGGTTTCCATTTGCAGAATGTGTTAAGAAAATGTTTCAGGGACTAATCTGTTCACCTAAAGATTTAGCTAATAGACAGGAAGCCAATCACTGCCCATTTATTTTATTTTTGTATTTCCATCCTCACTGCTAAAAATATGCATTTTTAAAAGTGGAAGCAATTTCTCTCAATCCGTCCAATTAACGTACTTCAAAACTTTGATCAATTTGACCTAAATTTCAGAGAATGCAATCCTGCTTTGTGTCCTTATTTTCTGCATTATCAGCTGTGTAGATGGAAACATAAAATTACAAACAGATTTTAGTGGATTAAGTATTTGAGCATTGTAGTGTGCGATATGACTGCAAACAGGTGTGAGGTCAAACACTTCAACCTGAGAAACAATGAAGATCTAAAAAGACTCTGACATCCATGCATATCTATCTATATAACTAAAAGTCTCATCTTGACCACTTCCTGTCCGCGCTGAATATTGATTTTAGAAAAAATGCTACCATATATCGTTATGACTTTTGACCATCTTACTCACAGTCCTCCTCCGCTGAGGCAGCCTGATCGATGAAAAATAAAAAAGTTATGAGTGTTTAAAAAATCTTGAGATCAGCTGATTGGTCCTCTTGCCTGTCAACCACCACAATGAAGGTAGCGCCCCTTACGGGGGGGGGGGGGGGGGGGGGGCGTGGGGGCAGGACTATAAAACCCTGGATGCCTGGATGTGAGTTAGTCACTCTGGAAGATCGCGAGGGAGAGTCCACAGCTGTGATTCTAAGCTGTGAATCAACTGAACTGTGAGTCTGCAATGTAGTTGGCCCACGAGTCCACGCTGACCAGCGATCGCCGCACATTAACAATATCCTACACACACTAGGGACAATTTACAATTGTACAGAAGCCAATTAACCTACAACCAGTTCGTGTTTGGATTGTCGAAGGAAACAGGAGAAAACCCACGCAAGGCACAGGGAGAATATATAAACTCCGTACACACAGCACCCGTAGTGCCTGGTCTCTGGCACTGTAAGGCAGCAACTCTACCGCTGCACTATGATGCCCGTTGCTGGGATTATTTAATCTAAACTTTAAAATCTATATTAAAAAAACACCATTTGGAAGGACCAATAAAAATTATTTCAACTAGCTGGAAATTTCAAGAATCGAGTTCAAAGTTTATTAATGAGTTTTTTGAAGGGGTGACCAAGACTGATGAGGGCAGTGCAATATGCGCTGTGTACATGGACTTTAGTGAAGCTTTTGACAAGGTACTGCATGGGAGATTGGTCTGAAAGGTTAGTTCACCTGGGATCCGGAGCGACCTGGTTAATAGGATAGAAAATTGACTTGAAGATAAGAGACAGAAGTTGGCAGCAAAGGCTTGTTTTTCCAGACCGGAGGCATGCAGCAAGTGATGTGCCACAGGGACTAGTGCTGGGTTCACTGCTGTTTGTTATTTATATTCATGATCTGAATGTGAATCTAGGTGGCATGGTTAGTAAGTTCACGGATGCTACTAAAATTGGTGATATATCCATGACACGCTGGTCAACTAGAGGAGTTCCTTCCACCAAGATGCAGGTCAGAACGCCACAAGAGATCCTTCTTCCCTGTGGCTATCAATGTGTACAACTCCTCCCCCTTCTGTCGTGGGGTAGACTGACTCCCCCCCCCCCCCCAAAAAAAAATCTTTGCACATCACAATCCTTTGCACATCCCAATCCCTCCAAGATAATCATGTATCTTGTGTTTTATGACTGTTGGCACACCAATTTTCCTCCTGAGATAAATAAAGTTTGTATCATATCGTTTGTTGGATTTTGAAGAAGATTATCTAAGACTCCAATGGGATCTTAATCAACTTGGATAATTGGCTGAGGACTGGCAGATGCTGTTTAATTTTGAAAAATGCAAGGTACTGCATTTCAGTTGGAAAAACCAAATCAGGACTTAGATAGTAAATGGTAGTGCCCTGGTGTGTGTTGTAGAACAGAAAGACCAGGGGTGTAGATGCATAATTCCATGAAAGTAGCAACACGGATAGGCAGGAAGGTGAAGATGATGTCTGATACACTTGGCTTCATTGGTCAGCGTACTGCTTACAGGAGCTGCAATGTCATATTGCGGCTGTACAAGACATTGGTAAGGTCACATTTGGAGTTCTGTGTACAGTGCTGGGCATACTACCATAGGAAGGATGTAAAACTGGAGAGGTTCCAAAACATTTACAAGGATGTTAATGGTTCTGGCAGATTTGAGTTATAAGGAGAGGATGATAGACTGAGGATTTTTTTTCCTGGAGCGTAAGAAGCTGAGGGGTGACCTTATAAATGTTTATAAAATAACAAGGGGAATAGATATGGTGATTAGCTATGGTCTTTTCCCCAGGGTAAGGCAGTCTGAAACTAGATGGCATTGGTGTAAGATGAGAGAGGACATTTAAAAAAAATGACTGTGGGGTAATTTTTTCACACAGAGGGTGGTCTAGATATGGAACAAGCTGCCAGAGGAAATGGTAAAAGTGTGTACAATTATGACATTTAAAAGATATTTGAGTAGGTACATGGAAAGGAAAGGTTCATAGGTATATGGGTCAAATGCAGGTAAGTTGGACTATCTCAAATAGGCAATTTGGCCAGATATAAGGCCTGTTTCTGAGCTGTATAGCACTCACTATGTCTCTCTAACTCAAATGGGAGTTCATTCGCTCAGGATTCAAATTAGGAACCAGATCTACATGTAAAGAGTTAGAAGTTTGGAGTAGCCTAACAAAACCAGGACTAGGTTGATTATTAATTTTATATCTGAGTGTGATAGATTATTGTTAAGCAAAAATATTAAGGGGCTCGGTGAAATGACAAGAACAAGGATTAGATGATAGATTGGGCATGATATCATTAAATTATGAAAAGGGTTCCTTCTTATCTTATTTTCTCCCTTTCTGTATTCCTAAAACTGTAAGGCTGTAGTCATCTGTGACTAGATTTATGAGAGGTTTGGGAAAACAAGAAAGGATAATGATATACAGACACTTCCGGAAAAGGTCACTTGTAAATTTAGTTTGGAGAGCACGGGATTCAGACTGGGTAATTTGGATGGTAAGGGTATGGAGTTGGTTTTCGTCAGTACATTCCCAGATCTTTGAGAGGGGCAGGATATCAGGAACGTGAGGAGGCAGAATGGGAAGGGGAAAATGTGGTCTGAGACGTTCTGTGAATAAGTTGTTCATAATATTATATGCCTGAGTACAGTAATATAGCGATCTCCCTTTAATATTGGAAAGTTGCGTGACAAATCTCCAGATCTGATGGATCTGATGTATAAGTGGTTAACGCAAATGTATAAAGAGTTTTGTGAAAGCTGAGGACCAGGGCAACTCTACACTTGTTCCGTCTGGGGGGAGGGAGAACAAATACAGAACTATGGGTCACAGAGGAGACAGGGGTGAGGGTTCAATCTCTAATGGGGATCAGGGGAAACCACGTTTACTAAAGGAAGAGGACATCTGGAATGTTCTAGAATGGAATGCCGCATCTTGGGAGCAGATGCGGCGGAGACGGAGGATTGAGCTTAAATTGAGAGGGTGCAATATATTATATATAGCAAACTGAGGTTCAACTTTTTCACACAGGGTGGTGGGTATATGGAATGAGGCATTTTGGTCAGCATGGACGAGTTGGGCCGAAGGGACAGTTTCTGTGCCGTATGACTATATGACTTTCTGACTCTAGTGGATGGGAATATGTTAGTTAAATAGTGCATATCTGTGCTTTGACCACAGCACCCAACAGGATAATGGTAGGACTGTTAACACCACAATCTCTCGACTCACACATTCCACAAACTGAGCGGGTAATTGAGAGTTTGACCTCAGCAGATCTGCAAATTAATTAATCTCCAGTTTTTTTTGCTAATATTTCATTGTTTCCAGCAGCTGTTCAAAGTGATGAATGGATCAGCTGCCTTGAATCTGTCAGTCAACAAGATGGATGCGACAAACCCAATGAAAAGACTAATATGAGGTGTTGAAAATGTGTCATCTGAACACACACTTCGCCAGTTGTATTACATTTGAATTTCAATTCCGCCCCATGAAAAGCAAGCCTTTGAGAATGTGCTCTGCTTCTCAAATTCCTCCTCTTATCCAGGAATTTCAGTTCAATTCCATTCAGTTTAGTTCCGTTTATTGTCACCTGTACTGCAAAAATACAGTGAAAAGCTTATGGTGCGAGCTATCCAGTCAGCAGATTGTAAGCAATACATGCTTACAATCGAGCCATTTACATTGTATAGATAAGGGAATAACGTTTAGTGCAAGTCAAAGCCAGCAAAGCTCGATCAAGGACACTCTATACCTCTATAGCATTTGCAGTTCCTTCTTTAACACTTTGTCTACTCCACTGCGATATCTCCTCAAGGTATGCCTACTTTGAAGATGTTCTCCTCCTCCCTACGGAGACAGTTTCACAACCCTGTTAACCCTTGCTGTCTCCGCCCCTTCCCACCTCTCCTCTAGCCCTCGGGCTCCTCCTCCTCCTTTTTCCTTTCTTCTCCCCGCCCCCCCCCCCCCCCTCACCCCCACCTCCCATCAGTCTGAAGAAGGGTTTCGGCCCGAAACGTTGCTTATCTCCTTCGCTCCTTAGATGCTGCTGCCCCCGCTGAGTTTCTCCAGCCTTTTGTGTACCCTCTATACCTGTTTTTCTACTTTCATTTATAAATAGTTCTGAAATAACAATAAATGCAGGATCTCTATTTGGAAATTCCATTATTGATGCCCTGTCGACCTTTTACTGTTAATTTGGGGAAGGTGTTTGTGCCATTTCACGGGCACTTCTGACAGAATTACAGTGAGGGGCAGGGAAAGCTGAGGTAAAGCTGAGCATGAAGGAAATGAAAGATGCCTTGGTGATCTAACCACCAACATCATCGGCTGACAGTCCAGCGCAGTTTATTTTAACTGCAGAGTCTTTGTAGCCGAGGTCTGTTTGTTTTATGACCAAACTCTGTTGGGCATTTGCAGCTGTGGCTCTATGTCCTCCACTCTGCTTTAAGTGTCCTTTTTGCTACGATTCCAGTCTTTTTTCAAGGGTTGCAAATCTCACACCACCTCATCCTAACTCCACAAGAATTTAGTCAAACCCAGTCTATCACGGGTTCTGACCTCCCCACCATCAAAGGGATTTACAGGTCGTTCCCTCAAACATGCAGTCAGCATCATCAGAGACCCACACCACTCTGGCCACATATTAATTTCACTTCTGCCATCGGGAAGGAGCCTGAAAACTGTAAAGTCCAGGTTCAGAAACAGTTTCTTCTCTACAAGCATCAGGCTATTAAGCACCACAACCTCAGAATAAACTCTGAACAATAATTCATGGAGCTTCAGTACCATTACTGAGGAGAGAAGGAACTGTTCTGATGGGGCGGGCTTTACTTGATTCAGTGTCTTAGTGCATTAAACCACTCAGACTGGGAATAAATATATAGAATAAAGAGTTGAGTAGTTTGAAGTGGCGGTGAGGGGTGCAGGATTCTGATGAGGGAAAACTTAGCATGGGACAAAGCATCCAGTAAAATGAGTTTTGACAACCAAAACAATTCAGGAAAGGGCAGAACATACAAATTTCTAGTTGATCTCCATATAGAGTTAGGGTAAAAAGTATGAAATGTTATCTGAATGCACATAGCGTTTGTAACAAGGTTGGTGAATTAATGGATCAAATAATAAACAGCTAATACAGAAACATTGCTGTAAAGAGGCCAAAGCTGAGATGTAAATATTCCAGGATATTTATCTTCAAGAATGGTAGACAACTGGAAACATAGGGGGCAGGAAGTCCTCATATTGCAGATAAACACAAATGAAGAGGAAATAAATTTGTTCAGAAAATCAACAAATGGAGTCAGCTTGGGTTGAGCTAATCTAGTGCAGAAAACAATGGTGGAAATCGTATATGAGTCCCAAACAGGCACTGTGGCCTACTTATAGATTAGGCAAACCAAATTAGCAGTAATATTGTGGAGGATGAATCTATGCATTACGTAAGAAATGGTTTCCTAGATCATTATTGATATTATTTTTGACAAGTGTGCCAAGATACAATGAAAAACGTTATTTTGTATGCAGGCTGGCACACACCCAATGAGAAGTGGGCTCTCGTATGTCCCTTGAGAGGGAGCTCGCGGTGTCTATGGGGACTGGAGGCATTCCGTGAACACAGGTTGTCGCGGGGTTCGAGCGTATTGTAGATAAAGTTGATATATTTTAAACTGATAACTCTTTGATTGTTGTTTGTAAACTAACTGCCAATGGCAGCCTTGATTTTGTTACTACTCTGTGTTTGTGTATAATTGAATAAAATAATTTTGGATTTTTTTATGTCCAGAGGGCGGGGTCACTCTCGGTGAACAGTCCCAACCCTCCCACCACGATCAGACAACGGAGGAGGACCCGTTCCACAGGGCGCTGTAGCCAACACATTGTTCACTGTCTCCCAATTCAGGTCCCGTGCAAACTATGAAATCATGCATTTTACAGCCAAGTCATTAACATGTATTGGTCAGTTTTGGTCACGCTGTTATAGGAAAGATGTTGTTAAACTGGAAAGGGTGCAGAGTAGATTAAGGACCTGAGCCATAGGGTGAGGTTGAGAAGGCTAGTTCTTTATTCCTTGAGGCGCAGTGTTGATCTAATAGAGGCGTTTAAGATCATGGGAAGAATAGATAGGGTAAATGCACAGAGTTTTTTTACCCAGAGTAGGGGAATCAAGAACCACAGGTTTAATGTGAGGGAGTGAAAAGATTTAATAGGAACCAGAGGGGCAACATTTTTGCACAAAGGATGGTGGGTATATGGGACGAGTTGCCAGAGGAGGTAGTTGAGGCAGGTAAAACACCATTTTAAATGATTTGAACAGGTACATGGATAGGATATGGCTATAAGGATCTTAGCCAAATGCAGTCATTTGCACTAATAGATGGGGCATGTTGGTCGGCGTAAGCAATGTTCAACTAAAGTGCTTGTCTCCACACTGTATGACTCTATGACTCTACTGAGATCCTGAGATACTCCAGTACTCTGTGTCTTCAAACATAATTTGCCATTATCACTCTTATTAATTTATATATACCACTTTCCTCCAGGGTTAATCCCCTCCCACCCCCGATAATTTAGCCACCAGTGACAGAGTCTGTAGTTATTTACTCCTCTCCCCTTTTGTAACATTTGCAGTCATCCTGTTCTACAACACCACCCTAATATCTGAGTAAAACGCAATGAAGTAGGATCAATACCATTCCCACTTTTACATCCTCAATAATCTAAAGAGTTGCCTAATCCTATTTCTAATCTTATTTTCTAATTAAGTGTTTTTTTCCGTGAACGTATTTTTGCTTTTCATTTTCACTGTTGTAGAATTTATGTGAAATTCATGTATCATTTATGTTTTTGTGTGTGTGTCCGTGTCTACGTGCCTATCTGCTGCTGCAAGCAAGATTTTCATAACCTGTACCAACACCTCTCTGTACTTGTGCAAATTACAATTAATTTTACGACTTACACCAGACTGAAGAAGGGTTCAGACCCGAAACGTCACGTATTCCTTTTCTCCAGAGATGCTGCCTGACCCGCTGAGTTACTCCAGCATTTTGTGTCTATCATTGACTTCAGATCCAGAGTGGAATGGGGAGCAGTTCCACCGCCGGTCTCATTTGCAGCTATTCTCTTTACCCTTTCCAATGTCATTAATACGTCCTCTTTCAGTAAGCTGGTGGCAAGGAAAATTCACAATATTAATTTAGGAATTCAACTCTGCCCTCTATCTCCAGAGAAGCATTTCCTTCAAGATCCTTTAAGGTTTCATCAGATCAGTCCTCACACTCTGACTAACCTTTTGTTATTTATATGATGTACATAAAAGAACTCTTTGTTTTCCTTGCTCCCAAGATGGATTTGCTGTTAGCAGCGAATCTATGCACATACACATTTCTTTATAGATCTCCATTATGCTTGCTGCATGCATCCTGGATTTTCGACTGCGTTACGAGCCAATTGAGAAGGGAAAATTAAACTAAACAGAATTTATAATCAGGGACCCAATGCTTCCATTCATTCATTGATAATGGGGCCAGAGGAGATCAAGAATCATCTTGTTATTAGTCTGAGATGAAAAACATGTTGAATTTTAATACGGCTTTATTGAAACATTAAAATAAAATGCTGCCTGCAATGCTGCTTGTGCTCAAAATTTCCCCTGACCACTTCTGACCCCAATTAGAGAAAAGCATCGCGTAGTGCGTGCTTTGATAATCACATGTGTTGTATTTTAAATGAGTTGTCGGTTTTGAGGACACACTGTGCATATGTTATAGTTGGCCGTCCATTATTTGACCCTTTTGATCCAAAGGGTAAATCAGATACTTAAAGTCTATTATGTTGAACTCCTTGCAGGGTGATGTTAATCATTGTGGTTATGAAAACTTTTAAATGATCTCCTGATGTAACAAGATGCTTAAGATTCAGAATGCAAGTCATCATGAAGAGAGGCATGTCTGGACTTGCCCACCTCTACTCACGTGTGGTCTTCATATAGGACCCTCATTTCCAAGATAAGTCAGGTGGGGAATTCCAAATGTCAGACCAAGGTCATAAGGTCATAAGTGATAGAAACATAGAAACATAGAAATTAGATGCAGGAATAGGCCATTCGGCCCTTCGAGCCTGCACCGCCATTCAATATGATCATGGCTGATCATCCAACTCAGTATCCCGTACCTGCCTTCTCTCCATACCCTCTGATCCCCTTAGCCACAAGGGCCACATCTAACTCCCTCTTAAATATATCCAATGAACTGGCCTCAACTACCCTCTGTGGCAGAGAATAGTAAGATTGAACGAGAACTTACCAGTTCGAAGGTTGATCTTTATTTTATGAGGAGTCGAAGTGAGGGATTTCGTGAAGAGCCCGCCGGCGCGCATGCTCGACATACTTCAAAGTAGCGGCGTGGAATCACAGAACCAACAATAGAAATGACTTCGCATAGTATGATTGAATTGACTAAGATTACCAGATGAAGGTGATTGAGGGTTGGGCGAGGAGGGCACGAAATCCCTCACTTCGACTCCTCATAAAATAAAGATCAACCTTCGAACTGGTAAGTTCTCGTTCAATCTTACTATTTCATTTCGGAGTCACGTGAGTGACTTCGTGAAGACTTCAAAGCTTCTGTGATTACACGCCCTGGACCACGTCCATGCTGACACACCACTACCAGGGATGGATGGGAGGAACAAACTTGCTCAATAGTTCATACTGCAAAACAAGAGCATATTTATTAATAACAAATCAAAAAACCCTCATGCGGGGACATCTCCACGTTCTTGACCTGCATTCAGCACGGCTTCTGCGAACTGTAGAGGAGCAGCAACAGGCTTGTTATAAAAACGCTGGAAAACAGCTTCATTCGCCCATCCTGCTGTGGCGAGAATTTGGTCCATGGGCACCTCCATGACCCTCGCCGCTGACGTCGATGCAGCCCTGGTGGAATGAGACTTGAACACATTAATGTCGATACCTGACTTACCCAAGACGACTCGAAGCCACCTGGATATCGTCTGGACTGTCACTCGATGATGAGGTCTCTTATGAGTGACAAGCAGGTATCTCTCCATTTCTCTGATGCGTGCCGTCACCTTGACATAGTGGCGGATATGTGAGGCTAAACATAGCCTAGCATCTGCGGGGTATGCCGGGAACTTCAGCTGCAGCCCTGTGCACCCAGGTCTATGCTGCTTTAGTAGCTCGTCAATGAAAAAGACTACTTCTGTAGGGGTAGATGTCATTCTGTCGACACGAAGTTTGTGTAGTGTCTGTACCCTCTGAGCTGAAGTCAGCGCTAGTAACATCACCAGCTTCATGGTGAGTTGGTCCAGTTGGAGCCCTTCCATGGGAGACCACGTCCTGAGCAGGGTTAATACGTCCCTGACATCCCAGGTGATATTATAGCGTGGTGTAGGCGGATTCATATTGAATATACCCCGCATGAGTCTGGACACTAGCCTGTTGGATCCTACCCCAATCTTGAGGTAGAATGATAGCGCACTTCTGGCGCTGTTGATGGCACTGTAACTTAAGTGTTCATCATGGTGCAACCCCGCGAGGAATTCCAGGACGTCGGTTATTGTCACGTCATCGTACGTGATGCGAGAGCGGCTGCAGTAGGCTTCCCACTTCTTAATATGCGAGCGGTATCTTCGCCTTGTGGACTCTCGACACGACGCCCCGATGGTATCCATGGTCCGAGCCGAGAGGCCGTATTGGACTAACGGCCTGTTCAAAACCTGCAAGCCAACAAATTTAAATAGCCATGGCAGGGATGTGGCTCCCCTGAGACAGGGTGAGTAACCAATTGTGGGCAACCCTTCAAAAGGACCCAAGGTTCGTTGAGCATGTCAAAGGCCACCGGATACCAAGGCTGTGTGGGCCAGTCGGGTATAATAAGGATGCCCTTGGCAGCATCTGCCTGAATCTTTCGCAATACCCGACTGATGAGGCAAAACGGAGGGAAGGCATAGAAAAACCAATTCCCCCAGTCCAGCGAGAATGCATCTAGCGCTATTGCCCCAGGATCTGTTTCCCATGAAACGTAGGCTGGTACCTGATGGTTCAACCGTGACGCAAAAAGGTCAATGTCCGGTTTACCAAATTTGGCTGTGACTTTAGAAAAGATCTCAGGATGCAACATCCATTCAATGTTGTCATTAAATTTGCGTGACCTGGTGTCCGCCACAGTATTAAACTCACCTGGCAAATAGGTAGCTGAAATCCAAATGTCTCTTTGAACACACCAGAGCCAAATTGAGTTAGCCAATTTGTCACACGAAACTGACCTGGTACCACCCATATGGTTTAAATATGCCACAGCTGTGGTGTTGTCTATTTGGAGACGGACGTGTGCTCCAACAAGCTTGGAACAATATGCACGAAGTCCGTGGAATGCTGCCAGCAACTCCAAATAGTTAATCCCTTGAGTCAACAACATCGATGCCTCAAGGGTGTCCCATCTGCCCCCACAACTAGAGCAATTATCAGTAGCTCCCCAGCCATTGGAGCTTGCATCAGTCTGTAAATATACCACCGGATTAGCCTCCCTGACAGGCTTAAATGAGTTGCTAATGTGACACACCCACCATTGCAACTCAGTTATCGCTTCGGACGGCAGCTGCATTGATCGATCGTAATGACCAGCGTTCCGTTTTAACGCAGTAATTTTAGCTCTTTGCAAATTCTGATAATGCAAAGGTCCATATCGTGCTGCCGGAAACAAAGCCACTAGCTTGCCAATTACTGTGGCTGTATGCCGAATCGATGGTATATTGGTGCCAATTAAATCTCTGCACACCTTAGTGACTTCCTCAATTTTGTTAATTGGTATAGTTATCCTCATGCTCATTGAGTTCACCGTGAACCCTAGGTAATTAATTACCTGGGCAGGGCAGAACTTCGATTTCTCTGGATGGACAATGAATCCTAATTGTTGAAATATATTGACAGCAGCTGCAACACCCTGTTCAGCCAATTGCAGGGTGTGGCCCACAATAAAGACATCATCTAAATAGGCCATAACTATATGATGTCGTTGTCTCAAATAAGCCATGATTGGCTTCACCAATTTAGTGAACAATCTAGGGGCTGTAGTGAGCCCATTAGGCAAAGCCTTATACTGCCAAAGTTGCCCCATCCAGATATATTTCAAAAACCTTCTATCATATTTCTGGATGGATACTGAATAATATGCATCCCTCAAATCAATGCATGCCATAAAGCAGCCATGAGAAATCAATGATTTGGCTGTTTCAAACGTATCCATTTTAAAATGAGTATATGTTACAAACGTATTCAAACGGGTTAGATCAATAATGACACGACAGCCTCCATCCTTCTTAGGTCTAGTAAATATGTTCGAAACAAATTCGATTGGCTCATGCACCGTTTTCTCAATCACACCCTTCTGTTCCAGACTTAAAATTTCCTTATAACCTGCTGCCTGTTCTGCAGCAGACAATTTGAACGTACGACCAGGCATGTGCTGGGATGGAGGAATGTCGCCATTAATAAACTCAATTTTATGCCCCTGAATATTCCGCAACACATACTCATCACCAGTAAAAGTACCCCATGTATCCAAAAACAACCGTAAACGACCACCAACATGGGAAGTTAAACAGAGAGAAAAGAGAGAACCAGACCCCCTCACCTCCGTGGTTACCGGCGGTCCTTGACACGTGTGGGTGGCCGTGGAGGTGCTGGGTTGGCTTGAGGGCGCGGCGTCTTCGATTTCCACAAAGGTCTCTGCCGACCCTGTCCTAAAAAAGACCCTTGGTGCTGGTTCTGGTGCTGTTGTCGTTGTGGAGCTAGAGGGCGAGACCTCGTTGAGGCACTGGCCGACCCTCGTGAGTGAATGTATGGAGCTTTTGAGCCTGACGGTGTGGGGGCACTCTGAGAACGCATGATCCCCACCGTTTTGGCTTGTTCGTCAAGCTCTTTGACTCTCTTCGAGAGGTCCTCACCAAAGAGCTGACGGGGCGGCGGTGGTGGCGGTGGTTTGCACAATCCTGCAAACTTCGGGTTGAGTGCTGGGCGGATGCTGTTTTTGCGAAACCCGTTGATTTCGTGCTGGGTCGCGCACAATAAGGCCAGAGCATCTTCCTGGTCCAAATTCAGTTCGTCCCCGTCCACCGACCGCGCAAAGGCGGTAATACCGGCCGTGAGGAGTTTCAGGATCCGCTGCAATTTTAGCTCCTGTTGACGGATAGCCGCACTGATGTTGCCCCATATTGGCGTATTGACCACAGGCACGTTGAGGGAGTTGCAGTTTGATGGAGCCTTGTGATGGCTCATAGCCTGGATGAGGACTTCTTCCTGCAGCACCTGATTATTAAGAAAGTCCACTGTGGCTGCCAGCTTTGTATTTAGAGGAAGACCAGCCGTATGTGGGGCCGCGAATTTGGTCGCTACATCCAAGAGTTCCTCCGCTGGCACCTCCAACGGAGGTGGTACGGGATCCACCAGAACCTCCTCCTCCTGCTGCTCCAGGCTGATAGTAGATGTTGGTGAAGACGCCCTGTGCCTGTTGCTGCCCTGCTGTTGTTGACGTTGAAGCAGGAGCTCCAGCAGCTGCTCCATACGGTCAATATGCCCTTCACCCTGAACACTCAGGTGGTCGGAGTCCTCCGGCTCTGAAAAGAAAACCGGGCTCCTGTCATCGGCCCGCACCTCGTCAAGGCCCTGCCGGTGCCGGTAGTTGTCGCTAACAGCCGCCGAGGCGAAACTGCGCGATTCCTGCGCGGGCGTGTTCAATCGCCTCCGTTTAGCGAGAGCTGAAGCCGCTGCCACTAAGGGCACTCGCGGCGAGGTGTCGGCACCAGCCGAAGCATGGCTGCCTGGGGCCCGCGCAGTCTTGCCGGCTGCCCACATCGTGGACGTTGCCGACGCATGGTCTCGCCCACCCATCCATGGGGGGCTCGGCGACCGTGACGAGACCCTACTCGACCGACCCGTCCCGGCGTCGAGAGTCGGGGTGTGCCGGCTGGTGTGCTCACAGCCGCCCCGGGTCTCGCCCTGGAACCTGACCGCTCCTCCGCGATAGGCAATGCCTTAGCCCTAACAGGGTTAGGCTTCTGGGCTCCTGCCCTCCCCCTTCTCGGAGGGCTGAGTGGAACAGGCCGTGCAACGGCACGTGCCCTGCTCGAGGTCGCCAGCGAGCCCGCTGACGACCTGACTGCCATGGCAGGGTCCCCCTGCTCTGGCGGCACACCACACTCCTCCTCGTCGAACTCCTCCGAGCTGTGGTGTGCTGGCGGATCTGGACCTGTAATCACAGGGCTTACCCACATCTCCGCCTGAGTCCCGGCCTGCGCTGCAGGTACTGCCGATGGTAAAGGCCCCGGAACTGTTGACCGGCGAACTCGTCCTGACGTCCTCCGGCCCTTCGAACTGCCATCCATGTCCTTGCTGCAAGACATAATCAGACAACAAGGACCACCAACTAAAGGTAGAATACTTACCTCCGTGGCCCCTTATGAAGGGCTGGCGAGGAGCGCGCTCCACTGCCAGCCGTCGCAGCAACGCGTTACGACGATATGTCGAGCATGCGCGCCGGCGGGCTCTTCACGAAGTCACTCACGTGACTCCGAAATGAAATTCCAGAGACCCACCACTCTCTGTGTGAAAAAAATCCTTCTCATCTCGGTCCTAAAGGATTTCCCCCTTATCCTTAAGCTGTGACCCCTTGTCCTGGACCTCCCCAACATCGGGAACAATCTTCCTGCATCTAGCCTGTCCAACCCCTTAAGAATCTTGTAAGTTTCTATAAGATCCCCTCTCAATCTCCTAAATTCTAGAGAGTATAAACCGAGTCTATGCAGTCTTTGTTCATAAGACAGTCCTGACATCCCAGGAATCAGTCTGGTGAACCTTCGCTGCACTCCCTCTATGGCAATAATGTCCTTCCTCAGATTTGGAGACCAGAACTGTACGCAATACTCCAGGTGTGGCCTCACCAAGACCCTATACAACTGAAGTAGAACCTCCCTGCTCCTATACTCAAATCCTTTTGCTATGAAAGCTAACATACCATTGGCTTTCTTCACTGATAGGAGTAGAGTTAAGCCATTCGGCCCATCAAGTCTACCCCGCCATTCAATCATGGCTGATCTATCTCTCCCTCCTAAATCCATTCTCCTGCCTTCTCCCCATAACCTCTGACACCCGTACTAATCAAGAATCTATCTATCTCCGCCTTAAAAATATTCGCTGACTTGGCCTTGGAGATAGCGACCATGTTGTGGTCGCTACCTCCTAAAGGGCCTGTCCCACTTTCACGACCTAATTCACGACCTTTTTTACTCGTGGACATTTTTCATCAGGCTAGAAAAATGGCCCAACCTACTTGATGCCACGAGTACCTACGACTAGCATCACGACCTACCTACGACCCCGTGATGACCATGCTGCGAGTATGAGTCAAGGGCAAACTCGGCAGAGGTCGTGAATTAGGTCATGAAAGTGGGACAGGCCCTTAATGGTTCAATTTCCTTGAGTTCCCTTATCAAATCCGGTTCATTACATAACACTAAATCCAGAATTGCCTTCTCCCTGATAGGTACCACTACAAGTTGCTCTAAGAATCCCTCATAAGGAGGAGCAGTGATATATTCACAACCTTTTTTCTTAACATATTATTAAGGGGTTGGACAGGCTAGATGCAGGAAGATTGTTCCCGATGTTGGGGAGGTCCAGGACAAGGGGTCCCAGCTTAAGGATAAGGGGGAAATCCTTTAGGACCAAGATGAGAAGGACTTTTTCACACAGTGGTGGGTCTCTGGAACTCTCTGCACAGAGGGTAGTTGAGGCCAGTTCATTGGCTATATTTAAGAGGGAGTTAGATGTGGCCCTTGTGGCTAAGGGGATCAGAGGGTATGGAGAGAAGGCAGGTACGGGATACTGAGTTGGATGATCAGCCATGATCACATTGAATGGCGGTGCAGGCTCGAAGGGCCAAATGGCCTACTCCTGCACCTAATTTCTATGTTTCTATGTTTCTATATATGCCTTGGGGGGGAGCTTGGCGTTGACGATGTTCCAATGACCTTCAAGATGGTACTGGAGGTAACAGAATCGGGGGGAGCTGGTGAAGACATTTTGACATCCAGTGCTTCAGGCAATAAAGGTTTGAGCACACTGTACCTTTGGGGAAAGGAGAGGACATTAAGACAGTGATTGGAGTTCTAAACAAGATGACTATCCCAGATAGCATCGCACATCTCGAACATGGTTCATTAATCCAATTGCGTAGTGTGTAAACCATCATATTTCTGTCAATAGGGCAGTCTGATAAAGGGTCTCGACCCGAAACGTCACCCATTCCTTTTCTCCAGAGATGCTGCCTGTCCCCGCCGAGTTACTCCAGCATTTGGTGTCTATGTTCCTGACAGTGCGGGGTATTAGAGATTGTTTTAGATGTCAGGAGCCGAGTACAGGAAGCCAGCCTTTGATTAGATCTTGCACTCATGGCACTTACTTAGCTGCACCAGTTAATTTCCTTGTGAGTTGCCAAGTTTTCATAAGTAGCAACAGCAAAATGAACAGATCATCTGTTTTCACAATGATGGTCAAAGAATAAGTAATGACTCGGACACAGAAGAGAAATCTAAGAAGGAAATGTGCGATAACATGTAGTGTTCTCTGAGGGTTTAATGCTGCAACGGTTCTTTATTGCCACATGTACTGAGGTCCAGTGGAATTTGGTTTTTTCCTACAATTCTGTAAAGTATTGCTATACCTAAGCCCAATCTTAGATTAATTTCAAAGTGTAACAAAATAGTCCATTGAGACAATATACAAGAGACACCAGGTTTTGGCACCATTTTCAAAGCCCAAGTTGCATTAAGGGCAGCTGGCCATAAAGGCTTGGTGACATTGCAGGGTCAGCCTTCTGATTTTTCCTTTAATTTCAAAAACTTTACTCAGAATAAAAAAATATACACAAAACAAAAATGTGTGCAAAAATTCTTCATACATTCTTAGTGTCCATACATTCAATAGTATCACACTCAGAGGTGTACACACTAATCTCTAAATAAAACACACTCTCCACTCCTGGTGCCCTGAGGTGATACCCCTCCCCTTGTTTATAGGGGTGTCCCCACCAGACTCTGACCCACAATGTCCAGAAGTGGAAGGTCCCCAGACCGTGGTCTTCAACCACAGATCTTTCACATTGGCTGCACCGAGCTTCAGTGAATCCCTCCCACAGCCTTTTGATGAGTACATCATTGCCATGCCATCATGGGTCTCCTCCACCATCAAACTTAGACCAAACACAAAGTGGAGGAACAGCATCTCATATTTCACTTGGGCAGCTTACAACCCAGGGGTCATAAGGTCATAAGGTCATAAGGAATAGGAGTAGAATTATTCCATTCGGCCCATTAAGTCTACTCCACCATTCAATCATGGCTGAGCTGTCTCTCCCTCCTAACACAATTCTCCTGCCTTCTCCCCATAAACTGTACAAATCAAGAATCTATCTATCTCTGCCTTAGAAAAATCCACTGACTTGGCCTCCACAGCTTTCTGTGGAAAAGAATTCCACAGATTCACCACCCTCTGACTAAAGACATTTCTCCTCATCTCCTTCCTAAACGAACATCCTTTAATTCTGAGGCTATGACCTCTAGTCCTAGACTCTCCCACTAATATTGATTTCTCTAACTACAAGTAACCTTTGCATTCCCTCTCTCTCCATCCCTCCCCCACCCTAATTGCCGACTAGTCACACTGCATTCCTGTGTAGTTTCACTGGTTGCATTCACTCATTATCACCTTCTCCACAGCTAACAATGGATCATTGTGGGCTCCACCTTCCCTTGATCACCGTTGCTGCCTTTGATTTGTCCTTTAACATACCTTTCATTCATTTGTTCTTTGTATCTCATCATATCTCTAGTTTCCCTCTCCCCTGACTCTCAGTCTGAAGAAGGGTCTCGACCCAAAACATCACCTATTCTCTTTCCCCAGAGATGCTGCCTGACCCGTTGAGTTACTTCTGGCACTCTGTGTCTATCATTAATATGATGGGGAAATAGGAATCTGAGGAAACGTCGGGCTTGAATCAGCATTTGAATGAGACTGATTCACAGCTCAACTTCATATCTGCACAATTATTGCCCGCGTGACTCCTTCCCGAACTGAAACCTACCAGCCTCAGTTTTGCAAGCTCCAACATGACCTTCAGCACCCACTCCATCCTTGCATCTTCAGTTAAGTGCTAACAGTACATTAAAAAGCAGTGAGTTGGACATGCGGTAATTGAGTATGGTGAGTGCCCTGTTACTGCTGAAAGCCCCATTATGGGAGAAGCTTGCAAAAAAATACAGCCCTTAGTCCAGAGGTGTCCAAGCTGAGAACATCTCACAATTTACAAGCTTTGGCTCACCAGTCTGTGAAGCCATTAACGGCATCGCAACGTTTTGTGCTAACTCTGTGAGCTGCTGCTTCAAAACCTGCCAGAAAGTTACAAAGCGAAAGTCATCTCATGCTAATTTCGCTTTCAGGATACCTTATTACTGTCTCATTAGTAACTCATTAGCTTCTGCTTATTTACTCTATTAACACTTAACCTCCACTGTTAATTCTTAACCACCTCGCCTCTAAGAGGAACAATCCCAACCTCTACAGTTTCCCTGCATCGAAACACAAAGTGCTGGACTAATTAAGCATGAATAATGAAAGGTTCAAGGGCCTGTCCCACCAGCATGCGACTGCATGCGGCGAGTGCGACCTAACGTGGTCCCTTGAGGCATACGGGCTCACGGGGCCGGTTCCACTCTGAACCGCGGAGGCGTATGGAGTTGTGCGGGGCTGGTCCCGACATCATACTCACCAATCAGCTGGGCAGGAGGCGGGTCGAGTGAATTTGGACGGCGCACGGCACAGGCAGTGATGTCATCACGCAACGGCACACCGGGCAGTGACGTCATCGTGCAACGCCACGCGCTAGGCGTACACCATCAAGACGCTGCATACGGCGTCCAGACGCTGCATACAGCGTCATGACGCTGTGTACGACGTCGAGACGTTGCGTACGGCCTCAATGCGGCTGTGGGCCTGTCGGGATTTTGAAGTGTCAGTTTTTTTGAGCCCCGCGCGATGTCGGGACCTGCTCCGCACAACTCCATACGGCTCCGGCGATCGAAGTGGTACCGGCCACGCGAGGCCATACGACTCAAGCGGCCATGTCAGGTCGCACTCGCCGCATGCAGTCGCATGCCTGTCCCACTTAGGCAACTGCCGTTGAAAGAACGGCAACTGGAATGGCGACTGTCAGAGTGGAACACACACACACATCGCTTCCTTCACCAGCCAGTTATGCAGGCGGGGGACTGGGCAAGTGAGGGGAGCGCTGTCTGAGTGAAATCCACACGGTGCAAAGGCAATGGGTTACAGACACACACCACGATGAACAGGAATGTTGGCGCTGTGTAATTTAGACTGTGAAAACACAGTGTACGGGAAGGGTCACTTCAGTTCTTTAAAAGGGGGGGAGAGTAGAGAGCATGGGGGGCAAAAGGGGGAGACAGGGTGGGGAAAAGGAGTGGTGACAACTTTTAAGAAGCTTGGCGGACATATTGTCAGTTATCCTTGGTTCTGAAAACTACTGTTTCCGTTTTTTTTCACCTCTGAGCCAATGAAATTCACCGGTCAGCACCGGCGCCAACCTACGAGAACCTTCGACAACCTACGACTTCCTGGCGACCCACTGCCACTGCACCTACGGCATGAGAATTCTTGCTACTCTCCATGGCGTGAAAACTCTGGTCGCCGCTAATTTTTCAACGTTGGGGTGAGGAGTGGAAAGGATTGGAGATTGGTCGATCCCACGACAGAAGGGAAGGAGTTGTACAGTTTGATAGTCACAGGGAAGAATGATCTCCTGTGGCGTTCTGTGCTGCATCTTGGTGGAACCCGTCTGTTGCTGAAGGTGCTGCTCAGGTTGACCAGTGTGTGATGGAGGGGGTGAGCTGGGACTGTGACTCTGTGAATGTTCTTTGTCGCAGCAAGTTGCTCTGATCTAGAACATCACTGCTAAAAGAGAGGTGGAAATTAATTTAAGTGTGACATTCAAAAACAAGCTGGATATAAGGTGAAATCAATCAAATTAGCTTTGTTCCCATTTCCTTTACCGTATTCACTGCTTAGTTTAGTTTATTAGTTTGGAGATACAGCGCGGAAACAGGCCCTTCGGCTCACCGAGTCCGCATCGATCAGCGATCCACACACATTAACATTATCCTACACACACTAACGACAATTTACACTTATACCAAGCCAATTAACCTACAAACCTGTACGTCTTTGGAGTGAGGGAGGAAACCGAAGATCTCGGAGAAAACCCACGCAGGTCATGGGGAGAACGTACGAACTCCGTACAGACAGCACCCGTAGTCGGGATCGAACCCGGGTCTCCGGAGCTGCAATTGCTGTAAGGCAGAAACCCTCCCTCTGCGCCACCATGTCCCCTAAATGATCTCATCCATTTCTTGATGTGGCGTGGAATTAACTGAATTAGCCGAAGACTGGCTTCAGTGATAATGGAGAGAACTGAGAAGGGGCATCCACATCTGCTTTTCTGGCTGAAATCCTTAAAAGGTAAAAGAAAATTAGAGCCAAAAGGAAAAGGCAGGGGATGTAAACTTAACGGTAATTAAATAGCTATCAGAAGAGGGCGTATCAAGAATACCCACCTCCTTGACAATGATAGGGCCCAGCATCTGCATGCTAAAGACAAGCCTGAATCATTCATAACCATGAAGATAGACACAAAGTGCTGGAGTAACTCAGCGGGTCAGGCAGCATCTCTAGAGAAAAAGAATGGGTGACGTTTTGGGTCAGAACCCTTCTTCAGACACCTTTCTTCAATCTGAAGAAGGATTCTGACCCGAAACATCACCCATCCTTTTTCTCCAGACATGTTGCCTGACCCGCTGAGTTTGCCCAGCACTTTGTGTCTATCTTCGGTATAAACCAGCATCCACAGTTCCTTTCTACTCATTCATAACCATGCTGGGTCATAAGTGCCCAATAGATGCATTCCAGAATTAGCTGCATCTCAGACCATATTGTTCCAGTACAGTTATAAGACTTGCATCTATCCAATAATGTTTAAGATTGAAGAAACAAGGAACTGCAGATGCTGTTTTAGCAAGGTAAGACTCAAAGTGCAGGGGTAACCCAGCGGGTCAGGCAGCATCCCTGGAGAACATGGATAGGCAACGCTTCAGGGCAGGACCATTCTTCAGACTGTTTATGTTAGTCTTGTACATTAAAAGCAGGACAAATTCAAGCTGGCTAATTCTAATTAACTGCTCCATCAGTGTACACTCAAACATCAGCTAAACGATGGAAGTGATAGAGTCATAGACTCATACGGCGTGCAAACATGCCCTACGGCCAGTCTTCACGCCTACCAACATGCTCATATCCCTCTAAATCTGTGCTATCTGAGTAACCATCTAAATGTTTTTTAAATGTTGTGATGGTACCTGTCTCAATTACATCCTTCAGCAGTTCATTACCATATACCTACCACCGTTTGTGTAAAAAAGTTCCTCTCAAGTTCCTATTAAATCTTTCCCAACTCATCCTAAACCCGTGTACTCTGTTTCTTGATTCCCCTACTCTGGGTAAAAGACCCTGTGCATTTACCTATCTATTCCCCTCGTGATCTTATACTCCTCTATAAGATCACCACACTCCTGCGCTCCAATGAATTACGTCCTGGCCTGCAAAACCTCTCCCTATTGTTCAGACCCTCGAGTTCTGGCAACACCTTCGTAACTCTTCTCTATACCCTTTCCAACTTAACAACATCTTTCCTGTAACAGGGTGACCTAAACTTCAACAGTGCCACCAAGTGATACATGATCACCAATAACTTGCTCACTGACCACCAATTCAGGTTTCACCATGACCACCCTGCTCCGGATCTCATCACAGCCTTGATGCAAATGTAGACCAAAGACCTGAATTCCAGGGGTAAGGTGGAAATGACTAACCTTGATATCAAGCCACTATTTGACTGAGCATAGCATCTAGTCCTGGTAAAGCTCTAGTTGTGGGCATTAAAGGAAAAGACTGCAGTGGTTGGGGTCGAACCTCACACAAAGCAAGATGGTTGAGCTTGGTGGAGGTGAGTATTTCCAATCCTAGCACATCACCACAGCCGTTTCTCAGGATTAAGTGTGCAAGGCTCAACCATTTTCAGCTACTTCATCAATGACCTTTCTTTTATTAGAAGTATTAATGTTTATTGGCAATTGCACAAGGTTTGATTCTAGCCATAACTTCTCAGAAAATGAAACACTTCAAACTTGCATTCAATGAGTTATACAAAATAGTTTTAGTCTTCGTTTTAGTTTTAGCTTAGTTTATTGTCACGTCTACTGAGGTACAGTGAAAGATTTTGATGCATGCTAACCAGTCAGCGGAAAGACAATACTTGAATTCAATCGAGCCATTCAGAGTGTGCAGATACATGATAAGGGAATAATGTTTGGTGCAAGATAAAACCAATAAAGTCCGATCAAAGATCGTCTGATGGTCTCCAATGAAGTAGATAGTAGTTCAGGACTGCTCTCTAGTTCTGGTAGGATGGTTCAGTTGCCTGAATAGTCAGCTATTATCTGGAAGGTGACAGGTAACACTCACGCCGTGCTAGTAACATTAACATCTGCAACTGAAGTCTAACCATCCAACCTTGACATTCAATGACATTATCATCCCTAAGTCCCTCACCATCATCATTCTGGGGTCAGAATTGACCAGAAACTCAACCAGGGCAGCAACATAGGACCGTGCAGCAATGTAGTCACTTGCAGTGTAGCTGCTGCTGCTGGCGCCGACGATGGCTGCCACGGTGTACTGCTCCTTTCTGTTTTGTGTGTGTTTGTTCATTTGTGTCATCTGTGAAAACACTACAAAGATTACTTTCACGAGAGAGGTACTCATAAACATCGGACATACGGTACCTCCATACATCGTTCCGGATTTCTCTCACTCACTGGATTATTTGGACATACTCGTCTGCGGGGTTGTGGCTGTATTCAAGGTATTGAGACAGAGGAGGACCCATGGGAAGCGCTCTGGAACACACACCCAACTCTGGCGACGAGAATCACGCACACCACTCCCGAGCATATTTCTGGCAAACATACGTTCTCCCAATAACAAAGTGGACAAACTGCAACTCCTGCACCAGACAAACAAGGACTTCTCCCGAGCCGCTGCCCTGTGCTTCACCGAGACCTGGCTTTGTGAGTCGACCCCGGACAGCGCGCTGCAACTGACTGGCTTCCAACTTCACGGAGCGGATCGCGAAGTGGAGGCAGCGGGGAAATCAAGAGGCGGTGGAATATGCTTCTATACTAACCAGGACTGGTGCAGCAACATCACGGTACTGTCAATGTTCTGCTCTCCCAACCTAGAATCCTTCTTTATAAATTACATAACATTCTACTCTCCAAGGGAAGTTAACTCCTTTATTCTCACTGGAGTTTACATCCCCACCTCATGCCTGCGTACGTGAGGCGCAAACGCAACTCGCTGACCAGGTAATGAGGGTAGAGAGTGACTTCCTGGACTCCACGATCATTGTTTTGGGGGACTTTAACAAAGCTAACCTCAGCCGTGACCTTCCAAAATACAGACTTCAGGTTACCTGCCCCACCAGAGGGGAGAGAACACTCGATCACTGTTATACGGCAATCAAGAACGCATATCGCTCTGTTCCCCGGGCGGGTCTGGGTCTCTCTGATCATTGTCAAGTTCACCTTATTCCGACCTACAGGCAGAAACTAAAAGCTGCTAAGCCTGTGGTCAGAACAACGAAAAGGTGGACAAGCGAGGGCATTGAGAACCTACAATGCTGCTTTGACTGCACGGATTGGAATGTGTTCAGGGAAGCAACCACAAGCCTCGATGAGTATACGGACACTGTATCATCATATGTCAGCTTTTGCGCGGACAGTTGCATTCCAACTAGGACCCGGACCTGGTTCAACAACGATAAGCCCTGGTTCACTGCAGAACTCAGCTCCGACAGTCTAAAGAGGAGGCCAATAGGAGCTGGGGTGCAGACCTCTACAGGCAGGCCAATTACAAGCTGAGAAGAGGAATCAGAGCTGCCAAAGAAATGTACTCTGAGAAGTTGAGGAGCAAGTTCTCAGCTAGTGACTCTTCTTCAGTTTGCAAGGGCTTGCAAGAAATCACCAGCTACAAGACGAAAGCCCCCCGCTCTTTGGACAATCGTCAGCTGACCAACGACCTGAATGAGTTCTACTGCAGGTTTGACAAGCAGAAACGTAACCCTGGTACCCCCTCTCCCCCTCCCCAACCAGCACTTCCAGACCCCAGTCTGCAAAAACTGGACCCTTCTGCACCCACTCCTCCCCATTCACCCACTTCACACCTACTTAAAGCAAGACTCCAGTCAGAAAAGACAGGATCCTTTCCCATCCCAACCAACACTTCACACCCACTCACAGCCTGACCCCAGTCTGCAAAGACTGGATCTTCCTACACCCACTCCTCCCCAATCACCACTTCACACCTACTTGAAGCATGACTCCTGTCTGAAAAGACTGGACCCATTTCCCACCCACCCCTCTCCACTCACCACTTCACACCCAATTACCCATCCCCTCTGTGCTGCACAACATCACTTCTCCATCATCAACAATAAAAATAGAGGAGGTGGAGAGGCTGTTCAGAAGACAGAAAAGCCGGAAATCACCAGGACTGGACAATGTTTCCCCCTCTACTCTCAAGCTCTGTCCTGAACAACTGGCACCGGTCTACACAGACATTTTCAACCGTTCCCTGCAAACCTGTACAGTCCCTGCCTGCTTCAAAGTCTCCACTATTGTCCCTGTACCCAAAAGGCAAGGACTACTGGTCTTAATGACTACAGGCCTGTCACACTGACCTCTGCAGTCATGAAGACCCTTGAAAGGCTTGTGTTGCCCAAGCTGATAACTATCACAAACCCCCTGCTGGACCTGCTGCCGTTTGCATATCGGGCCAATAGATCTGTGGATGACACAGTCAACTTGGGCCTGCACATCATCCTCCATCACCTAGACCGCCAGGGGACCTATGCGAGGATTTTGTTTGTTGATTTTAGCTCTGCATTCAACACCATTGTGCCAGAGCTATTACACTCCAAACTTTCCAAGTTGACTGCGCCTGAACCCCTCTGTCGGTGGATCACCAGCTTCCTGACAGACAGAAATCAGCACGTGAGGCTGGGAAAGCACATCTCGGACCCGCAAACACTCAGCATAGGAGCACCGCAAGGCTGCGTGCTCTCCCCTCTCCTCTACTCGCTCTACACCAATGACTGCACCTATACTGACTCCTCTGTCAAGCTTCTTAAGTTTGCGGATGACACAACCCTGATTGGACTGATCCAGGATCCAGGATGGGGAGGAACCTGCCTACAGACAGGAAGTGACACGGCTGGCGGCCTGGTGCCATTGCAACAACCTGGAGCTCAATTCTCTTAAGACAGTGGAATTGATAGTAGACTTTAGGAGAGCTCCCCCTCCCCTCACCCCACTCACCATCAACAACACCACAGTCACATCTGTGTAGTCTTGGGAACCATCATCTCCAAGGACCTTAAGTGGGGGGCTACCATCGACTCCACAGTCAAAAAGGCACAACAGAGGATGTACATCCTGCGGCAGCTGAGGAAGCACAATCTGTGGCAGGCAATGATGGTCCAATTCTATACGGCCATCGTAGAGTCTGTTTTCACCTTCTCCATCATGGTCTGGTTTGGTTCAGTCACCAAGCACGACATCCGGAGGCTGCAGCGAATCGTCCAATCAGCTGAGAAGGTTATTGGCTGCAACCTTCTCTCCATTGATGAACTGTACACTGCAAGGGCCAGGAAGCGAGTGGGTAAGATCATCTCTGACCCCTCTCACTTCCCTCTGGAAGGCGATTCCGGACTGTCAAAGCTGCCACAGCCAGACATAAAAACAGCTAGAGTAGTAGCTCAACTCAACAACCAAAAACCTGTAGCCTCCTTTTCCTCTCGTATTTTATTTAATTCACATGTTTAATCAATAATGTTTTATTCTTAATGTTTAATGTTTTATGTGTCATTACTAACTGTCACCGCATGTCGTTGTCACTAGCGGGCCGAGCACCAAGGCAATTTCCTTGTATGTGAATACTTGGCCAATAAACGTATTCATTCATTCATTGTTAAAGAAGATACTGCAGATGCTGGAGAATCGAGGGTTACACAAAAAGCTGGAGAAACTCAGCGGGTGCAGCAGCATCTAAGGAGCGAAGGAGATAGGCGACGTTTCGGGTCGAGACCCTTCTTCAGACTGGTCAAACTTAGTCTGCATCCTCTGGGCTTAAACATTGAATTTTCTCAATTCTGTTAACCCAGACTGCCTCCCCCCCACCTCTCCCTCAGCCCTCTGGCCCTGACATTCCTTCTCCATCTCCCCCCCCCCCCCCCCCCCCCCCAGTCGCACTAGCTTCTCATTTTCACACCACAAACAGCTTACAATGGCCTGCTTCCTTTATCACCAATACTTTTTTGCATATCTTTCACTCATTGTTCCTTATCTCTCCACATCACTGTTTATATCTCTCGTTTCCCTGATCCCTGACCAGTCTGAAGAAGGGTCTCGACCCGAAACGTCGCCTATCTCCTTCGCTCCTTAGATGCTGCTGCACCCGCTGAGTTTCTCCAGCTTTTTGTGTAACCCTTCATTCATTCATTCATTCACAACTATCAGAAGAGGTAGGTGCCGTGTAGGAAGTGACTCACGCTCTGACACTACAACATCTTCCCGCTATCTGCAAGCTGTAATCGAGCATAATCAACCAGCAGCATAATCAAGGACGAGTCTCATCCCGGCCATTCCCTCTACTCCGCTCTCCCATCAGGCACACCTCCAGATTCCGGGACAGTTTCTTCCCACCTGTTTTCAGACAACTGAACCATTCTGTCATCATCTAGAGCATGGTCCTGGGTTACTGTCTACTTCATTAGAGACCCTGGGACTATCTTTACTGGACTTTATCTTGCATTAAACATTATTACATTTATCACATATGTACAACGTGGATGGCTCCATTGTAATCATTAATTGCCTTTCCTTTGAATGGCTAGCACACAGCAAAAACATTTCATGTTCCTCAGTACACATGACAAAAACCATACCAAATTAAACTAATTTGGGCACAATGCAAAAGTCTCCAATTGCCTAAATGAGTGTAGTTCTATAAACACTCAATAAACTTGCTGGCTCGAGGGGCTGAATGGCCTACTCCTGCATCTATTTTTTATGTTTCTATATTCCTAGGAGGACTGCAATAATTGAAGAAGGCCATTCGCCTCCTTATCAGGAGACATGCCACCAATATTGGCTTTGGCGGCAATGCATTGTGTTCTATAAGATGAACACATTTTTAAACTTCAGATGGCCCTATCAGTGAACCACCATGTGTTAAATCAGCCATGTCGAGAGGGTATATGCGTGGGATATAATGACATTGAACAGAATTATAACGTTTAACTACAAGCCAGTGCTGACACAATGTACGAACATGAACCCTGGGGAAATGATAGCGCATATTTAAAAAATAAATTGTGTATTCTCAAGAGTAACTGAATATTTCATTAATTTCTGCTACTGCAGTCTCCCCTAAGGAGTGGTGCAAGTTATCGTGTTGTAATTAACAATGGAATCAGAGAGTGAGAGAAAAAAAAACTTTTAAGCACAGTTTGTCATCTTGGATTCAAGCCAATGGGGATATTTGGACGAGTTCTCTTTCCATTCCGTGTTGTTCAACCAAGGTTAATAAGACTCAATTAGGAGGGAGAAGTTAAGAATCACACTGGTAGGGAGACTCTGGAGCAACACGTTCAAATCACAAGCATTGCCTCCCTTGAGGTTCAGGGTTCAGATGGGGTAGCTTAACAGGCAATGGTATGAAAATCACATCACTTAACATGGCAAAGTGTTGATCTTTAAACTGCTTCAATGCTTTTTTTTCTCTGTATCCATTTCATATTTTGCATTTTAGTTGTTAACAAGCCAAATTATGCACTTAGGTCTAGAGAAGTGATTGATCTAAATGATGCAAAAATTCATTTACCAATCGTCACAGGTTTCAGTGTAAGTTAATGCAATTGGATAATGATGATTAATCGTGAAACAATTTCACGCACCTTACCACTGTTTCTCCAGAGTCCAGCTTACCAAAATCACATTAACAGTGCGTAAAATCTAAAATTTACTTCTGGCAGGATTTTCAACCACATTTGTCTATTTCAGGACCAATGATCTTCACTCACAGGAGAACCAGTTTTTAAACAATGCTGATAGCTGAAACCGAATGTCATGAAAAGGGTTGGCAGAGTGCGGCTCGACCCTCTGCCAAAGTAGTCTCAAGTCAACTGACCAACACTGGGATACCAGGCACCACTTTCCCAGGTTAACCCCCACCTTCACCCCACCCATCAATATTGATGAGCCAAATGTGCCCTGCAAATTGGAACATCATTCCATGTTCATTGAGTCAGTAATAGGTGGGAAGATACCTGATAAAATGGATGGAATTCACTGTAGGAGCGACTTACATGAATTCTTGCACTTTTGGGAGCCTTGCACACTGTGAGTGCCCTTTCCAGAGTGAATGCAAGTTGCATTTATCTAAAGTTGAAAGTCCCCTGACTTTGTGGTGAGGTTTCCCTTAACTTCTACAAATCAGCACAGTACAGTGACTGGAGAAGAGTTTTTTAAAGTGTTTTAGAGATATAGGGTGGAAACAGAACCCTCGGCCCATCAAGTCCACACCGATCATCGATCACCCGTACACTAGTTCTACACACTGGGGTGATTTTTACAGAAGCCTACAAACATATACCTCTTTGGAATGTGGGAGGAAACCGGAGCACCCGGAGAAAACCCATGTGGTCAGCGGAAGAACGTACCAACTCCGTACAGGCAGCACCCGTACTTAGGATCAAACTTGGGTCTCTGGCGCTGTGAGGCAGCAGTTCTACGGATGCGCCACTCTGCACTTGACCTGAAACGTCACCACTCCATGTTGTCCAGAGATGCTGCTTGATCTGCTGAGTTACTCCAGCAATCTGTGGCCTTTTGTGAATGAGCAAGCAGCTGCTGTTTAGTTACTAGTTTAATTTAGTTTAGAGATACAGCGCGGAAACAGGCCCTTTGGCTCACCGCGTCCACACCGACCAGCGATCCCCGCAGATTAACACTATCCTACACACACTAGGGACAATTTTACATTTACACTGTCAATTAACCTACAAACCTATACGTCTTTGGAGTGCGGGAGCGAACCGAAGACCTCGGAGAAAACCCACGCTGGTCAAAGAGAGAACGTACAAACTCCGTACAAACAGCACCCGTCGTCAGGATCGAACCTGGGTCTCTGGCGCTGTGAGGCAGCAACTCAACACAGCGCCATTGTGCTGCCTTCGCTTCTTCGCGGTCAGTGCCTCTAGGAATGAATTGGTTTGTTCAGGAGTCTGATAGCATGTGCCCTTTCCATGCAGCATTCTTCAGAAGCTCTGCCTTGGCTAAACTGTAGCGCATTAACTTTCCTCTCTCCTCCATCGCCTCCCACAAGGGCACAGCTGTCCTTTCCCATCATCATTGCACACACTTGTCCCTTGCCATCCTCTCCCATCAGCTGAAGTTTGGGCTGTACCTAAAGCTGAGTGGAAATATGCCATTAATGTAGGAAATTCAACCACGAATATCCACTGCACATAAACTAGGGTAGCTTTATATGAGAGACCAAGTTTCAATCCTTTTGAATTGATAGCATACTCCCAACACTCTTCCAATAACCAGAAAATGCTGCAGTGGAAGGGTGGCACTGTAGAGTTAAAGTGCTGTCCCACTGCGGTAGAGTTAAGGGGCTGTCCCACTGCGGCGACCTAGTCTGCAAGTTAAGAAGAGTGCCTTCGACCTTCAAGCTCGAGGGCACTCGCCTGGAAAACCTCCAGCTAGATTGACCATCTACGTTGAAACCTTGAGCTGGATTGCCTGACCGCACGCACGCGCACGCACACACATACGCACATCGCAAAGGCGGGGCCAGGGAAAGCGAAAGAGCACTGTCTGAAATTCACACCCGCGATGAAAAGGAAGGTAAACGGCTTCTGCAGTGTATTGCAAGTCCGTTAGAGAGAGCCGGGGGGGGGGGGGGGGGGGAGATGGGGGGAGAGAAGGGGAGAGAAGGGGAGAGAAGGGGAGAGAAGGGGAGAGAAGGGGGGGAGAAGGAGTGGAGACACTTTTAAGAAGTATAATAAAGTTAAGCGGGCATTTGACGCACCATTTTACTTCCCTAGTCGTGAAAACTCCAATGAGCCAGTCAAAATGCCTGGTCAGCGAAGGAGATTGCCTACGGCTGCCCTCGACTGCCTGTAACTGAATAGCGACCCCACTCCACTGCACTACGAGTTCAAAAAGAACCATGCCAACCAAATTCTACTTGCAGAAATGTTTTCAACATGCTGAAACTTTTTCCGTGTCCTAGCTGAGGCCACGAGTATTTGAGGACTTCCCTCGAGCATAAAGGAGAGTTCCAGTGACTTCATAGGACCTCCTAGGACCTCGTGTCGACCATGCTGCGAGTTTGAGTCGAGGGCTCTTCTAAACTCGCAGATTAGGTCGCCGCAGTGGGACAGCCCCTTCACAGCGACAGAGACCCGAGTTTGAACCTGACTACGGGTGCTGGCTGTACGTTCTCCTCCTTGTGACCAAGTGGGTTTTCTCTGGGTGCTCCAGTTTCCTCCCACACTCCAAAGACATACAGGTTTGTAGGTTTATTGGCTTCTGCAAATTGTAAAATGTCGCTAGTGTGTAGGATGGTGCCACTGCACGGGGTGATCATTGGTCGGCGTGGACACGGTGAGACAAAGTGCCTGTTTCCCCGCTGTATCTCTAAAAGGAAAAATCTTTAAAAAAAGGAATTTCTAGGCCAACATTTGTCCAAATCAGCTTCTCGTTAATGGCGATAAATCTTTTGTGAAATCCATCATGAAACTGTTTGAAGAGTATATGATAATGTGGTAGCAAAGCCTACGCAAAATAAATGAAGTGTCATCTGCAGTAAGAATTCTGTGCTTTTTATAGCAATGTTACAAAATTTTGAGATTTAAAAAATCAAGTCTGCAATTTATCCCATCAGATAAAGCATAAAAAGAAGTTTAATTTGACACCTAATTCACTTTCATATCTTCAGTATTAATAAAGTTATGACTATTTTCATACTCGGAAATTAGCATCTTGTTCCCCATCGCCTTTCAATTGACTTAACTCAAAAGCTGTGATCTAGAATCGTTAAAAGCCCATAACTTTCTTAAAAATTAAGAGAACTTAATGAAATTTTCAGTTATTATAGATTGAAGCATTCTGAAACAAATATGAAACAATCTTACTTGGATGACCTGAAATTAAAGCATATAATTAGTTAGTTATCTAATTGTATCTAATTACGAAATTCAATGAGTAGATCTAAACATCTATCCATTTCTTAAGAAAATATACACTTTTTTTAAATTGCCTAAGTGTCCAAATAACATTCACGCAATAATCCACAATATAACATAATTTTTAAATCTCATTTTCATGAATTTCTGGGCCAAATGTAAGGAATTTACTGTTTAATGCCTGTAAATTAATGGCCATTTAAATCAACTAGCGAGTGGGTTTTAGTGGAATGCAGTGGTTTAGAACGTTGCGGTTTGCTGTGAAGTCGGTATGAAAAATACAGCCGGTTCATACATTTTTTTTGGACCCCATTTCGCAACATGAAAATATTATTAAAGCCTCCATAAAAACCAACTTTTAATATAAAAATAAACTATTTACCTTTTTTTCTCCCCTACGCAAAATCCTTCCCGTTATCGGCGCTCACGGCTTTTGAAGGTGATTTTTAAATTACTCTAGATAATAAATAATCTAGCGTAATTTAAAAATACCTTCATTAATGAAATGTCGGAGCGATTTCTCTTCCGCAACGAAATCGCCCGACATTGATCGATTTGCCCAGTCTGAAGAAAATAGGCACTTTAAGTCCGTCCCCCTCTGAAAGGCGCCAAAGTCACGCACACGGGGAGCGGCAGAACTGCAGCGCTGCTCAAGGTAAGTTTTGTAACATACCTACATTTTACACAGATGAAAGGAATTTCAACCCATTGAGATTTAATTTTTTTCATTTATTCTTAAATGTTTCCCAAGCCTGAAGCTTGTAGCTCTTCCCCATTCACACCTGAGATATTGCTGAGTCTACTCTTTGAAATGTCAAGGACTTAATGGTAGGGATAGAGGATCTCAACTTGTTTCTTCATTGGCAGTAAGGAACCGTTGTGAAATGTGTTGGGAAACATTTATTTACACCAAATTTATAAATGGCAAACTTTCCCTTGTCTTTCTACTTGGAGGAAGTTGTGGGAATGAGAGCTGCTTAGTGAGCCACAACATTCATCTCCTGCAGATAGTTATTGATGGATGTATAGATTTATTTTATGGTCAATATAAAATTAGCTCTGTCCAAGGCTCAATAGCCAATAGTCAGATTTATAATTCACATATACAATGAAGTGCAGTGAAATGAACTTGTCAGCAGTGGTACAATAAAAAAGAACACATCAAGAGGCTGTCCCACTGTACGAGCTAATTCAACAGCTCTCCCGATTTAAAAAAAAATCAAACTCGTGGTAAGCACGTAGAATGTACGGAGCGGGTACATCAGAGCTCGGGACGTCTCTTAACGGCTCGTAACGCTAACGGCAAGTACTCGGGAAACGCGGTAAGCTCAGGTAGACTTGTGAAGATTTTTCAACTTGTTGAAAAATGTCCACGAGAGCCCCGAGTACCTACGAGCGGCCATTACCATAATTCTCTGAGTTTGAATCATGGGAAACTCGGGAGAACTCTTGAATTAGCTCGTACAGTGGAACAGCTCCATCAAAAATGTAACACAAAACATGCACCACAGCATTCATCACTGTGGAGGAAGGCACAAGGTTTAGTCAGTCCTCCTCCATTTTTCCCAACTCCAGGAAAGGCCGCACCAATCCTTGGTGTTAGGCTGCGAGGGAGGCGACATGGAAAAAGTCAGGGACCACAAACAGTACATCAGTCGCCGCTGCCGGCGGTCAGATGTACAGGCAAGGTAAGACCCGAATCGGTGCTTCCCTACCGGAGACCGCGGCTTCAAGATAATGTAGGACGCAAGCCGGCGGTCGAAGATCTAAGTCCCCGCCGCGCCGCGGCTAGAAGCACCGCAGACCACGGCATCAAGATGTTGTAGGCTGAGCGCCGGCGGTCGGAGTTCTTCTCCTGCGGGGTCCCCAACGAGGGATCCCAGGCTCCACAGACCACGGCTTCAGGATGTAACAGTCGGCGGGCCTGCGATCGGAGCACTCCCTTCTGGCGACCCTTGGCGAGGGCTCGCCCGCTCCACGATGAAAAGTTCACGCTGCGCCCGCTGCTGAAGCTCCGGGCCCAACTCCGGAAAAGGCCGCACCAATCCTTGTGTTAGGCCGCGAGGGAGGCGACGTGGAAAAAGTCACCTCTCCGTGGAGGAGGCGACCAAAAGCAGTTCCACGCTTTCTCCCCCTCACCACCCCCCACACAAGACACACCAAGAGACATTAAAACAAACAATTGGACATACTAAAAAAAACATAAAGAGTAGACATGACTAACACGCTGCTGGCAGGACAGCCGCCTTGCAGCGCCACCCACTGACACTCAAGTGCAAGCACCAGCATATCACCAGTCAGGGAACTGAACCACACAGAAACATGGAGCCGCCATGGTGGAGCAGCGGTAGAGTTGCTGCCTTACAGCGCTTGCAGCACCGGAGACCCGGGTTTGATCCAGACTACGGGTGCTGTCTGTACAGAATTCGTACGTTCGCCCCGTGGCCGCCTGGGTTTTCTCAGAGATTTTTGGTTTCCTCCCACACTTTAAAGACGTCCAGGTATCTAGTGTATGTAGGTAGTGTTAATGGGCGGGGATCACTGGTCATTGGTAGGCCGAAGGGCCTGTTTCCGTGCTGTATCTTTAAAACTAAAAGGAGATGGCTCCTGACCGTAACTATTTGTTAGTCTCAACAGCGGAAATGCTACAACTATCCTTGTATCGTGAGAGGCTCAGTATTAGCAATCTCAAGTTTGGGGAGGTTATTGGTTCATGTGATATCAGAGATGCAAGTACATAGTTATGAATTCGGCATTGTGTGATGGAAATGTCTCAGTACTCAGTGTTATTGTGCAGTAAATTAAAGTGCAACCTTTGGGATCCGTACATACACGACTATCTATAGGGTGGCCATTTGATTTGCCTGGCTGCTCAGAAACTTTGAAACTCCGAAATGTCACTGAGAGGATTTGGTCTTCACAGCAGTCTGAAATGAAGGTACTGAGGCACAATGTTATACAGTGACAGATTGGCCCCCACTATTACTGTACCTCAGCATTATACAGTGACAGACTTGTCCTCTCCAGCTCTGCACAGCAATTATACAGAAACAGACCCGCTGCCACCATTACTATACCCCAATGTTACACGGTGACAGGCCCGCCCCCACCAGTACTGTCCCACAATGTTATACAGACAGACCTGTACCCACCTGTACTCACCCCAGTGTTATACAGCGACAGACCCGTCCCCACAAGTACTGTTTCCCAGTTTTATAAAGTGATAGATCTGTCCCCATAAGTCCGATACCCGACTTTACACTGACAGATCTGTGTCCACCCCAGTGTCAAACAGTTGTAGACCTATGTCCAACACAACATTATCCCAGTGTTATACAGTGACAGATCTGTGACTTCAGAACTGATTGTACCAGAGTGATGATGGACTTGGCATGGTGGCTGACTGGCAGGGACAGAAATGGAGCTGATGGAGTCGGAATAAAATATGTTTATTGCGCAACAAGATTAATGAATGGCTGTTGAAGTGTTGTGTACCAAGGTCGATGAATGGCTACATTAACATACAGGATCAGGAGCCAGACAGAGATAGATACATAGAAACATAGAAAATAGGTGCAGGAGTAGACCATTCAGCCCTTCGAGCCAGCACCGCCGTTCAATGTGATAATGGCTGATCATCCACAATCATTACCCTGTTTAAGCAAGAATGGCCTTCCTCAAATTTGGAGACCAAAACTGCACACAATACCCCAGGTGTGGTCTCACCATGGCCCTGTACAACTGCAGAAGGACCTCTATGCTCCTATACTCAAATTATCTCATTATGAAGGCCAACATGCCATTAGCTTTCTTCACTGCCTGCTGTACCTGCATGCTTACTTTCAGTGATTGATGTACAAGGCACTTCCCCCTTTCCTAATCTGACACTATTCAGCTAATAATCTGCCTTTTTGTTCTTGCCACCAAAGTGGATAACCTTAGATTTATCCACATTATACTGCATCTGCCATGCATCTGCCCACTCACCTACTAAGGGGTTGAAGAGCAGCATGTTACCAACCCTGGGACTCCGTTTTGGAGACAAAGGCATACCTAGCAAGAAAGGGTCGTAGGGACCCATCGGTCATACCCAGTGTACAACAGACAGGCCCTTCAGCCCACCAAGTTTGCACTGACCATCCATTCCCAATTAACATTAACCCTATATTAACCCCATTTTTCAATCTCATCAACTCTTCCTCGAGTATTCCAGTCACCTTGATTCTAGGGGTATTTTTAGAGGTGTCAATTAATCTACAAACCTGCACGTCTTTGGGACATGGGGGAAAATTAAAGCACCCGGAGGAAACCACATAGTCACAGGGGTAACGTGCAAATTCCACACAGACAGCACCCGAGGCTAGAAATAAACACAGGTCTCTGGTGTTGTGAGGCAGCAGCTCTAACAGTTACACCTGTCTGTGGAACTCTCTGCCTCAGAGGGCGGTGGAGGCAGGTTCTCTGGATGCTTTCAAGAGAGAGCTAGATAGGGCTCATAAAAATAGCGGAGTCAGGAGATATGGGGAGAAGGCAGGAACGGGGTAATGATTGGGGATGATCAGCCATGACCACATTGAATGGCGGCGCTGGCTCGAAGGGCCAAATGGGTACTCCTGCACCTATTGTCTATTGTCTATTGTGTACACCTCTGTGTCATGCGCCGGTGGAAATGGACAGCTATGTTTCTTATTTTGAGTAAGGAGTAAATAGTGGTACATATCAGAGAGACTGCTCTTTTTTATTCCTCTGCGAACAATATCATGAGATGTTATGCAACTGAGAAAGTAGGTAGGACCTTGAATCCAGCACCTCCTAACACAGAGATGAACTTCTAAGTGTGTCGGAAGGAACTGCAGATGCTGGTTTACACCGAAAATAGACACAAAATGCTGGAGTAACTCAGCGGGACAGGATGCATCTCTGGAGGGAAGGAATGGGTGAAGTTTCGGGCCGAGACCCTTCTTCAGACTGTTGAGACCCTTCTCAGACTTCCAAATACTGAGCAGTATTTGACGTAATGCAGTCTTTCAGATGAGAAGGAAAACCACATGAATTGGTGCAGATACATTTCCAGACTATCTACACCAATGAAGGGGTGCAGATAGTCTGGGAATGTATGACACCAATCTGTATTTCTGGTGGACGTAAAAGGGCAGTAACGGTGGCACAGCAGTAGAGTTGCTGCCTAACCTTGAATGCAGTGGCGGAGACCCGGGTTTGATCCCGATTACAGATGCAGTCTGTATGAGTTTGTACGCTCTCCCCGTAATCTGCACGGGTTTTCTCCGGGATCTTCGGTTTCCTCCCACACTCCAAAAATGTACAGGTTTGTAGATTGACAAAAATGCTGGAGAAACTGAGCGGCTGAGGCAGCATCTATGGAGCGAAGGAAATAGGCAACGTTTTGGGTCGAAACCCTTCTTCAGACCGAAGAAGGGTTTCAACCCAAAACGTTGCCTATTTCCTTCGCTCCATAGATGCTGCCTCACCCGCTCAGTTTCTCCAGCATTTCTGTCTACCTTCGATTTTCCAGCATCTGCAGTTCCTTTTTAAACAGGTTTGAAAGATAATTGGCTTGGTAAATGTAAAAATTGTCCCTAGTTGGTGTAGGATAGTGTTCATGTACAGGGATCGCTGGTCGGCACGGACCCAGTGGGCCGAAGGGCCTGTTTCCACGCTGTATCTCTAAACTAAAAGATGTAATGGCACCAATTTGAAGATGAACTGTGGAGTAATGGCCAATATTTATCCTTCAGTCAACATCACCGAAAAGGAGTCTGCACACAGACCGGGACACCTCTGCTCCTCTTACAGTTATTGCACATCATGGGTACTTAAGTGATTGCAGAACCATTAGGGATGCTCCGAGGTTCTGTGAAGCCTGATATAAATGGAAGGGCTTTTTCACTCCTGCTGACACTGTGCTTATTTGCAGCAAACCCATCCTGAAGGACATTATTTGCATTTATACCTTGATGCAGAAGATAGATTGCATGAGGTATTCAAAATAGTTGAATCTAATGCAGTTCATTATTTCACAATGAAGGGGTGCAGATAGTCTGGAAATGTATGACACCAATTTGTAACATCCCAGTGATTGTTAATGACTCCCAATAGATCAATCAATACCTTACTAATGATGTGACAAATCTGAATGCAAAAATATTGTTTATGCTCTGGGATATTAAAATCTATTTACAACCTTTAATGCTAAACATGTCTTTACTGCAAGAACACATGCAGCTTGGAAAAATGCTGGTTGACTGTAAATGAATTGATCTTAGTCAGATTCCTTCACTGTGTTAATGATTTAATTAGTGTTTTAAATCATCATGTGCTGGGTGATAAATAATAGGCTGTATTTCAAAGAGCGACAGAAATTGCACAAATATAGGACTGAGAAGCAACTGCTCTTGCGGAAAATGGCAGCATCCCAATTGTGATGTTAATGCAGATCTCGCACACTATCACTCAGTATCCCCTCTCCCCCAGCACACAGATTTGCTGACTGGGTCCTCTGGTCTGAATCCAGCTCCCTCACACAATTGTTCAGTAATCCCATGTTCAAGAAGGAACTGCAGATGCTGGAAGGTAGACAAAAATGCTGGAGAAACTCAGCGGGTGCGGCAGCGAAGGAAATAGGCAACGTTTCAGGCTGAAAACCCTTCTTCAGACTCAGTTGTTCAGTAACTGTTCAGTAATCCCGCTCCCCCTCCAGCCCTGTGTTATCAATATCTCCTCTCATGTTAAGCCAGTTTCCTCACTCAATAATCCCTCTCCTCTAGCACTCTGTCTTACTGGCTGCATCTCCACTGGCACTGGCTCTGCTGACACTGACAGTATCCCCTGAACCCTGTGTTACTGACAGGCATTAATCTTGCTTCCCCACTCTGTTGATCAGTCACAACCCACTCCTCTCTCTTCCCATCCCATTTCCCAACCCCAGCCACACACCAACACTTACACACACACATACACACACACATGCGCACACATGCGCACACACACGCACACATACAAGCACACACACACAAACACATACACATGCACACACGCACTCAAACACCCACGCACGCACACATATGCACATACACGCATACATACATACACACACATATGCGCACACACATACACACGTACGCACATACATACACACACACATGCATACACACACACATACACACTGAGTCATAAAGTGGTTGAGTTGTAGAATCATACAATACAGAAACTGACCCTTCCATCCACCATATCCATGCTGCCATTGTAGAAACAAAGAACTGCAGATGCTGGTTTATTGATCTTTTCTCGCCTCCAGCTCTTCACCTCTCCCTCCCCACCCCTTATGTTCAGTCTGTAAAAGGGTCCCGACCCAATACGGCACCCATCCTTTTTCTCAAGAGATTCTGCATGACCTGCTGATTTACTCCTGCACTTTGTGTCCTTCTCTGTCATTGTACCTATCTATAAGATTCCCATTTATCCACAGTTACGTCAATAGTTTCTCCTAAACCTATGCTTTCTTGTTTTAGATACCCTCCCGATGTTGTAAATATTTTACTATCTACCCTAACTTTTCCCCTTGTAATTTTATATACATCCAGCCACACACATGCACACACACACGCACACACGCACACACACACACAAGCACACGCGCGCACACACACGCACACACCCACACGCGCACACACACGCCAACACACACACACCCACACATGCGCACACACACATGGCAACATACACACACACACATGCACACGCGCACACGCATACACGCACGCCAACACACACACCAACACTTACACACATGCATGCACACACGCTCACACCCATGCACACATACGTGCGTACGGACACGCACACGCATGCACACGCACATACACACACACGCACACGCGCACATACACACACACACACGCATGCACAGGCGCATACACACACACACACACACACACACACACACACACACACACACACACACACACACACACACACACACACAAACACACACACTAAGTCTCCTTCACTCCAAGGAAAACAATCCTGGCCTATCGACTCTGTGCTGTCAGTGTCACAGTGCATTCCTGACTCCTCCTTCACTCCCTCCTCGTTCCTGACCGCACACAAGCACGCACGCACACAACATCATACACACAAGTGAACACATATTGTATGTGGGAGCTTTTACCTCTTGTCAGGTGATTTTATCCAATTTATAATGTCGCACAATTGCCTCACCAAGTGAAGGAAATGAATTCCGGAGACACAAGGAACTGCAGATGCTGATTTACAAAGAAAGACACAAATTGCTGGAGTAACTCAGCAGGTCTGGCAGCAAATCTGGAGAACAGGGACATGAATATCAGGCATGGAGCCTTCCTTGAACTGAGAGTGGTTCATACTTACTGCAGGTCAAAGCTTGAAACAGTTCTGATTCCAAAAGGTAAGAGACTCAATTACCTGTGATACTCTCTCCCGCTGTGGCTAAAAGATGTGACTGTCTCCAGAACCAAGACTAGAATTAATTTTGAGCATTGGCATGTGCTGTCCCTATTTCATCTGAGATGGCATCTGAGGCGGTTTCACGGCTCATGCACAAACTGGCACAGCTGACGGTCTTATACTGAGCATTGTGTTACGGTGCAGCGGTAGAGATATTTCCTTGCAGCATCCGAGACCTAGGTTTGATCCTGACTACAGCTGCTGTCTGTACGGAGTTTGCACGTTCTCCCCATGATCCGCATGGGTTTTCTCTGGGAGCTGCGGTTTCCTCCCACACTCCAAAGACATATAGGTTTATAGGCTAATTGGCTTGGTAACATTTTTAAATGGTCCCCAGTGTGTGTTAGTGTGCAGGGATTGCTGGTCGCTGGACTCGGTGGGTCAAAGGGCCTGTTTCCGTGCTGTATCTCTAAACTAATCTAAACTAAAGGTAGACAACTGATATCCTGCAGTTGCATCGTGGGGATGACTTCAATCCATGTTCCCCAATACTCAGACCGTAATGATAACTCCTAGTACAGTAGGGGAATATTCATAACTTTCATATGTCTGAAAACTCTAATGTGTGGCACAATGTTTAGATATTACTTTCGTCAAGGATAATTAAGACAAAATGGTCATTGATTTTTGTAAGTATCTTGCATTTGTCTGGCATATTCATGGGCGAATGGATGTGCACCTTAACATCAGTGGCAACAGTGAGCTGGATCTCCCTCCTGCAGCGACACTTCACCATGCAACAGTGTAGGTCACTCATGTGGAACATGGTATTCATATTTTACACAAAGGGTGGTGGGTGTATGGAACGATCTGCCGGAGGGGGGGGTTATTGAGGCAGGTACCATCTCAACGTTTAAGAAACACTTAGACAGGTACATGGATAGGCACAAAAGATAGTCACAAAATGCTGGAGTAACTCAACGGGACGCAGCATCTCCTGGATAGAAGGAATGGGTGACGTTTCGGGAGGAGACAGTTCTTCAGACTGAGAGTCAGCGGAGTGGGAGACACAGAGATATAGAAATGTGAAAACGAGACATCAAAGAGAGCGATGTCCAAGGAAATTGTAGAATAGATTGTTAGCTTGGGGATGGTGGCAAACAAAGCGTCTATCTTTATCTATCCATCTTCTATCCATCTATCCATCCATCCATCTGTCTATCTATCTATCTCTATCTATCTTCTATACATAAAACTCTGATCTTGTGCTCCTGCGGTTTTGTGTTTTTTCTATTTACGCAAAAACAGTACATGATAGTGTTACAATATTTCGCCACTTTACTCACCATTCTGTGTGCTACAAGGACAACAGGTTTTGTTGCGATCAATGTTATATTTTTTAGTTATTAATGTTTAAGAATCTAAAAAAATGCACATGCGCGGATTGGTCTCCTCTCCTGTCAATTGCTGCCAAGCTGATTGGTCTCCTCTCCTGTCAGTCATTGGGACGGCAACGCCTCTTCTTGCACCATCGCCACACTGATTGACCGGGTCCACTGTCAGTCACGGGCGGTGCCCACCTCACCCAGCTAGGAGAATATAATGTAGAAAGAGGGGAGTGGGCATCACTAACGCACCGCCGGCTGGTGCTGCATCTGTGGGCGCCTCAGTGGTGCCGAGCGGGTGCCATCGGCCGCTTCGTCCGACCCAGGCTTCTACCCGCGAGGCCCCGGCCGGGGTTCTACGCGGCGATCCAGGAGGCATCGAGACTGTGGCGGTGAGGCCTCGCGGCGATGGAGCCACGGTGGCGGTGGGGCCTCACGGCGATGGAGCCGCGGTGGCGGTGGGACCTCGCCGAATTTCAAAATCCGTGGAGAAATCCATCTCTTTTGCTTTTTTCATTTTTTTCCTGTCTCATGTCTGGTTGGGGAGGAGGTGGAATAGAGGGAGAGGGGGGAGTAGGGAGTTTGAGGGGGGGAAAGTAGGGGAGGTGAGGAGGGGGTGTGGGGGAGGTGGGGGGATAGAGGGAGAGGAGGGGGTATTGGGGGAGGTAGGGAGTGGGGAATAGAAGGAGAGAAGGCCAAGGGTAGGTGAGGAGGGATAGTGAGGTGGATAGGGGAGAAGGTGGGGGATAGAGGGATAGGAGGGGGGTAGGGAGGAGAGAGGGAGGGAGGGAGTGACTGAGGGTAGGGGAAAGGAGAGGAAGGGAGAGGTAAGGGAGCGATTCGAGGTGGGGAGGAGGAGAGGCGAAAGAAGAGGGAGGGTGAAGAGGAGGGGAAGGAGTGCTGGGCGATGAGGGGAAATGAGCTGTGTCTGCGCAGTTGAGGGCTATGCATGAGTGGTGGAATATTGCGTTGGGGAACGGGTTGCGTTGGGGGAACAGGTGAGTGGTGGAATATTGTGTTGGGGAGCAGACCAACGGGTCTGCATTTGGTCTAGTACAGGCAAAATGGAATCAAGGGGACAGTCAGACTGGTCAGAGAACTAGGATGGGGGGGGGGGGGGGAAGTAAAGGTTACAAAGCTAAATAAGTCGATATTCATACCTCTGGGTTGTAGGCTGCCCAAGAGACTTTATGACTCTATGACGCAGGACAGTGTGAAGAAAGACGTGGGCAGACGCTAGCCTTGGTGCCTGATGGCTTGGGCCTCAGGAACTAGGGACCTTTTCAGCAGCAGACCCTCAAGAAACCTTTGTTGGTGTGTTACATGCTGCCATTTTAACATCTGTCCAGGCACCAGCAGTCTTAACTTAGCTTACATGTTTTATGAAGCACTGAGAGTTAAAAATCCTTGGCATTTCTGCCAGAAGTGCTATTTCCATGACGTCTGATATGTCAAGGATAATAGAATATTTGATGTTGCAAAAACCGCTGATGTTACTGGAGGAAAGCAGAAATGAGACTTAAAACCCTTTGCAACACGTGTAGAAACTGAGCCCAAGCGAGTACTGCTAACTCGTTTGATAGTCACGTCAGCGCTTTCTGCTCTGCCTCTGACATACATTCTGCCGACTTCAATAGAATGAATTTCAGAAGCAAAATGAAACATGTGTGCTGTGTTTAGAACCCCTGACAAGAATAAATTCTCATCCAAAGATCTAACTTTTGGCCATCTGCAAGACTGTGCAAATTTAAAAACCTGTTCCAAATACAAATAAATAATAAATCCCTTAATTAAGTTTTTTCCTAGTAATTAAGATTTAATTGGTAAAAGTTTGGGCAATACAGTGGCATAACCAAAACAACTGCTTCCTCACAGCTCCAGTGACATTTGGTGCTGAAGATAGTCAGAAAGTCTTGGAGTATCTCGGCGGGTCAGGCAGCATTGGATAGGATGGATGACGTTTCAGGGTGGAACCTTTCTTCAAACTAGAGATGCTGCCTGACCCATTGAGTTACTCCAGCACTTTGTGTCTATGTTTGGTATAACCAGCATTTGCATTTCCTTCCTAGACATTTGGTGCTGCCTGTGTGGAGTTTGCACGTTCTCCCTATGACTGTGCGGGCATCCTTTTGGATGTTCCGGTTTCATCCCACATCCCAAAGATCTGCAGGTTGGCAGGTTAATTGACCACTGTAAGTCGCCTCTAGAACATAGAACAGAAACAGGCCATTCAGCCCACATGTCTGTGCTGAACATGATGCCAATTTAAACTAATCCCTTCTGCCTGCACATGATCCATATCTAGTGTGTGGTGGAATCTGAGAAATGTGGGGAGAATATATTGGAATTACTGCAGGATGGGTATAAACCTGGTTGGTAGTCGGCACAGACTGAATGCACTGAAGGGCGTATGCTATACGACTCCAAGATTCAAAATACAGTGTTACTGACCTTTTGTTGCTTTTGACTTATTTCTGCTCTGTTAAATTTTGTTTGCTGTTTTTTATCCCCCTTAAATATTTCTAAATTTAGGAAACAAAATTGCTGAGCTTAAAGTTATATTTACAGTTTTGGAACACAGGTTGGCTTCAGTGATGCCTGCATCAGCCCGCATCATTAACTGTGACAATGGAAATAACCTGGCCTTAAATCTGAAGCAAAGGGAGGGAAGTGCCTGAAGGGATAAAGTGGCATGCCCCATAATTGGATGGATTTCCCCCTCAGTTCTGAGATATATCTTCGGGCTTTATGGCATTCCCAAAGAAAGACAAAGCAAATTCAACTGCAGAGGGAGTCGAGGATTTGTGAGCAGCCAGCATGAGACGAGAGCAACGCCTGATTTCATTGACCAACAGATGAGAATAATATTCAATTGTTCCTTGTGAACTGCTGCTGTCATCCTATAAAACATTATTTCTCACTTACGCTTAAATGTAAACCTAATTTTATTCCCAATGTGAAATTGATTGCACACTTTTTGGATGGTTTTCAAATTGTCTCTGATCCAACGAGGATGAAACTGGACCTGTGGGACAAGACCTACTTGGCAAACTCTTGCCAACTTCTAAAGCATCTAATCAAACACACCATATTGTCCACCTGTCTTTATTCCAGCTGGAGGTACTATTAGCACAGTTTATGGAGATCAAAATAAAAATTGCAGATGCTGGAAATCTGAAGCAGAAATCGAAAAAATGCTAGAAATATCCAGTAAATGGATAAGGGGCTCGACCCGAAACACCACCCATTCCTTCTCTCCAGAGATGCTGCCTGTCCCGCTGAGTTACTCCAGCATTTTGTGTCTGTGCTCAGTAGATGAAGCAGTGTTTGAGGATTGAGAAATAAATCCAATGTTTCAGATTGTAGATCCATTGTCAGAACCGGGGAAGTTGGGAAAAAAAACAGATTTGACTTAATGTGGCAGAGAAGGAGGCAGAGGAATGTTAGCTGTTTCACTCTTCATATACGTTGCCTGAGCTGCTGAGTGTTGCCAGCATTCTCTGCTTCTAATTATAATTAGCACAGCATTCTTTTATCGATTTGACCAGAGTTCACCTTAAACATTGTATTCATAAGTTCATAGCTTTGTAAGTGATAGGTGTAGAATTATTCGGCCCATGGTGTCTACTCTGCCATTCAATCATGACTGATCTATCTCTCCCTCCTAATGGGCCTGTCTCATGGTGCGAGTTGACCCACGAGGTACCCCGAGTGAAAGACTCGTGGTTGTGTACGAGACTCCAAGTTTATGAACAAGAGTTTAACCGAGTTCCCACGGGTATGACTAAGTTTGCCGTGTACTTCCAACTTCCTCTCCCGAGTTACCAAGTTCCTCTCCCGGGTTACTCTTAAGCCAATCGTGAATGAAAGCCTGTTTTAAGTATCAAATAGAGGAGCTGGACAGCATCTCATACAGTATGTATATTCTGATTCAGTATTGAAAGATATTTAATTTCAGAACTTAAAAAAACTAGGCATGATCTCGGCCCCACATTCGCTGCCATTGTGCAGCAAGGAGGAGGTGGCGGCAAAGCAACAGTGTAAAAAGAAGACAACTCCATCCTGCGGCTTTGAGTTAAAAATAGAATTCAGCGCGGCCGCGTCTATTGATGTGACCTACAAAGGGGAAATGCGCACCGTCCAGTGCCAGAGCTATGCTGGGATCATTCTCTGCTCTCATCTCTCTCTTTCTCTGTGTGCATTAGCAGGGGGAAGAGCGGTCTACCTCGCTGGGACACAAGACCACTACCGCCTGCCCCTTGCAGCCATCAACTTGTTTGTTCTTTTGGTGCACCTCATCTGCCCTGCTCCCATCTCATTGGACCCGGGACTGTCAGTGAATATTGTTCGAAAAGTGTTACCAATCTCTTTTGTTGGAGATGGTCATTGCCAGCTCTCTGCCCCATTCTCTTGGAAATGTCGCTTCTGCCGTTGTAAGGAGGAGGGGTCCGGCTGGCTGGCTTGGTGGGTGGGTGGGTGAGCAGGGAGGGGGAATGGGTACAAACCACCTAATCCATTCTCAAACGTTGGGCAGAGCTGTGTAGAACTCACGTTTCTCTCTGCTTCATATACATGGGAATTCCCTCAGTATGGTCACTCAGCGGGCAGGCAGCATCTCTGGAGAGAAGGAATGGGTGACGGGATGACGTTTAAAATTTAAATCATGGGCAAACCATCTTGCCCCAGGCTGCTTTACATTAGTTATTGTGTTGAGTTGTTTGTGAGGCTGGAACTTCTCTGAGGGTCGCCACCTTATAGTGGAGATATGTGAGTGTGCCTTAGATCCTGTAAGCTGGCCTCATGGCAGGAAGGTCGACTGGGAGGTCCCTACTAAGCGCGGCCCAAGAAGATGACCTCAGTGGAACTGGCCAAGGATGGTGTTTGGCCGGCGGTTGAGAAGGTGGAAGAAGGCTGCAGCAGGGAGAGACTCCCAACTGTGGTGGAGCCCATATCATTGGATCCGGGACTGTCAGTGAATGTTGTTCGAAAAGTGTTACCAATCTCTTTTGTTGGAGATGGTCATTGCCTGATAATAGAATTACAGAGTCAAACAGCACAGAACCATCCCTTCACATCCTTATTACTCATCCGCACTAATCGCATTTGCTCAAATTAGATCCTTATCCTTTCCCTGCCTTGTCTATTTGAATACTTTATAGAATACAGCGCGGAAACAGGGCCTTTAGCCCACCGGGTCTGTGCCGACCAACGATCCCTGCACATTAACACCATCCTACCCACACTAGGGACAACTTTTACAAGCCAATTAACCTGCAAACCTGAACATCTTTGGAGTGTGGGAGGAAGCCGAAGATCTCGGAGAAAACCCACGCAGGTCACGGGGAGACATACACACAACGTCATTCACATCAAGATCCTTTTTATTTTGATGCTCGTTTTTTAAGCTGATGAAACTGCAATGTTACAGTTCAATCACAATCACTGGAAGCACAGAACAGATTGAGAGCTTTCCAAACCTTGCTGCAACAAACAATGTGAAATCAAGAGGGTAATACAGAGAGTGACAGTAATAATTCCAATCAGCACAATCTAAATCAAGACAGGAGCAGCCTCCACACAGGGACTTTCCCACAGTCTGTGTCTGCCCATCACCACCACCCCCGTGCCCCTGACGCTATCTTGTCTACCTGTGTGTGTCAGAGAGATGGCACCAAATGCCCTGGACCGCTCTGTACTGCTGCACCTTTCAACTGGGATGCCCAACTGTTCCCGGTGGGATTTGAGGAATGGATGAGGAGGGGAGTCAGGTTAAAGAGGGTGGACTTGTCTGTTCTGAACAGTCCCTGGGCTTCAGTCAAGGGTCAGTGTGTGGGGCAGTGCCCTGGAGTTAAATCCTTTAGACATCCACCATGGTTCCCCGCTCCCCGTCCCTTTCTCAATATGTGACAGAGAATGGCCGAGAATAGCACTGATTTCACATCCAATCCTGTAAAATGTGAAGAGTTAAGATTGTCATATGTCAGTTTAAAGTTGGAGCTTTACCATCTGAGATGGAGCACTAAGATGCAGCAGAAATTTGGAAACGTCATCCCATCACCCATTCCTTCTCTCCAGAGATGCTACTTGTCCTGCTGAGTTAAAGAGTGCCCACGGTAGACTCACGAATCACTACGGTAAACGCACGGGCCACTACGTTATTACAACGAGTTTAAATGTTTCCATTTTTAACTTGAACAATAAATTTGACTCGTGGAAAACCTCAAACATGTTTGAATTTTTTCACGAGTTAACAAGTTTCAAGGGTATCTGCCGTTAGTGCCACTAAGTTGCGCGCGCGAGTTCCGACATTCCCGCTACGTTAATTGTACGTGATTACCGCGAGTGAAAACTCGGGGTCACTCGTGGGTCAACTCTCACCGTGAGACAGGCCTTTAACCCTTCTCCCTTCTCCCCATAACCTCTGACACCTATTTTGCCAAAGATTTGCATGTTATCGTCAATATCCAATATTCAATTTCCTCTCTGATCGACTTGGCTCCCACCGCCCCTTCAGGACTAGAGCTCCAAGCTCTTCCTCATATCCGCCTTTTACTCTTTTACCCTTCACTTTAAACCTGTTGCCCCTTCAACTATCTGGGCTAACGGAAACAGATTTAACACAGTGCACAGAATATAGGAACAGGCCCCTCACTCCGTCATGTCTGTGTTGGTCATGTTGCCAAATTAAAATAAACCCCATCTGGCTGCAAGCTGTCTATATCCCTCCACACCCTCCCTGTTCATATGTGTAGGAAGGAACTGTAGACGCTGGTTTAAACCGAAGATAGATGCAAAATGCTGGAGCAACTCAGCAAGACAGGCAGCATCTCTGGTGAGAAGGACCTTGAAGGATCTCGACCCGGTACGTCACCCATTTCCTCCCTCCAGAGAGGCTGCCTGTCCCACTGAGTTACTCCAGCATTTTGTGCCTATCTCCCTGTTCATGTATGCATCTAAATACTTCTAAAACAAGTATGGCATAGTGATTTAGCAGTAAAGTTGCTGCCTTTGCCAGCGACCCAGGTTTGATCCTGATTATGGATACTGTCAGTACGGAATTTGTATGTTCTCCCCGTGACCGTGTAGGTTTCTCCGGGTGCTCCGGTTTCCCTCCACACTCCAATTATGTATAGGTTTGTAGGTTAATTGGCTTCTGTAATTGTCCCAGTGGGCCGAAGGGTCTGTTTCCGCACTGTATCTCTAAAGTCACTGAAGTCACTTGGTAAACCTTCAGTTTGACAGAACCAGGGGACAAGTCATTCATCGGGAAGAAAAAACAAACTGCTGGAAGAACTCAGCAGATCAGGCAACATCGGTGACAGACAGCATTTTCTGTCAGGACTCGGTCGGATGCTGCCTGACCTTTTGAGTTACACTAGCGAAGATAGACACAAAATGATGGAATAACCCAGCGGGTCAAGCAGCATCTCCGGAGAAAAAGGGTCAACACCCTTATTCACTCCAGCATTTTGTGTCTATCTTCGGTGTAGTCCAGTATCGGTGATTCCTTCCTACACAAGTTATTCCTGCAGTATGTTTTTTCCCTCCAGTTTGAACATTAACATTCCCTTATGTCTCCATTCATCTGGAGAACGTTAGCAAACCCAAGACACTTCTACAGGCAAGTTAGCATTTGCCTTTAGCAAATATTTCCCTTGAACAGCTAATGCATTGGAGAATAGGTGCTCAAACAAAGAATGCTTTGAAGCTGAATGCTTTCTAGCCAAAATCTGCCGATTTTTCATTTCAGTGAAAGTAGAGCAGCATTTCCAGCCTTCCTGCAATTGGTAAAGGTGGAAGTTAATTATAAAGATTTAACTGTTGCCTTCCTTTTTGTTCTTATTCTTCAAATGAACACCGTCTGATGCTGCATTTTACATATGCAAGATATAATGGGAAAGTACAGACAACATGGGCATAATATGATCCAGTGAACTCCTTAGTCAGCAACATGCAAACCAATCAGACAGAGAGCTTCCTCAGCAATACATCAAAACGCAGGCTAATTAAATATGATAAAAGTTGCATTTATATTGCAATTGTGTAGACTGTAAACAGAATGACCTCTTTGATAAATAGGTCAATTTATTCCAAGCAATATTTATCGTGCTGCTTGTCTAAATCCATTGAAATTATTGTGTGCAATTTTTGTTTTGTCAAAAGCAGGCATCTTTTTTAGTTATTGAGCAATTTATTTCTGTGACAGATCACTGAAGAATAAGCCTCAACTGACGAGAAGAGAATTCCAAATTCTTATCATTGAAAATCAAAATCTGCTGAGGTGGAAATGTGAAATATAAACAGAGAAAGCTGAAAACCCTCAGCATATCGGGTTGTGCCTGTGGGAAAATAAATAGAATTAATGCCCTTTGTTGGAACTGTGAAAGAGAGAGAATTGACGTTAATTTACAGAGAGGGTCAAGGAAGGTTGGCTCCTTCAAAAGAGTTATGCCTGAGAGTTTCCGCGATAATAAGCAGTGAACAAGATCGGCCAGTCAGCAGTGAATGGAAAGTAGACCACATCCATGGATGGCCACGGTGGCACATCGGTAGAGTTGCTGCCTTACACCAGTTAGAGCGCCAGAGACCCGGTTTGATTCAGACTATGGGTGCTGTCTGCATGGAGTTTGTACGTTCTCCCCGTGACCGTGTGGGTTTTCTCCGAGATCTTCGGTTTCCTCCCACACTCCAAAGACATACAGGTATGTAGGTTAATTGGCTTGGTATAAGTATTAATTGACCTGTTTCTGCGCTGTATCTCAAAACTAAACTAAACCTACACATCTTTAACACTCCCTTTCCCTTTCAGCACTTTGATGGGGCTATTTATTCCCCGTGCAAATACCTTCTCTGATACTCCATCCCACTATGCACTTCGGGTCTTATACACTTTCACACACACTGCTGTAGGAGCCATTCACCTCTTCCCACCATCCATGGACCAAAGTTCTCCCTCCAGATGAAGCAGTGATTAACTTGCATTTTGTCCAATCTAATAGATGCCATCCGAAGATCACAGTATGTTTAATTTAGTTTATTATTGTCACGTGTACCGAGGTACGGTGAAAAGCTTTTGTTGCATGCTATCCAGTAGGTATGGTACAAAACTTACCTTGAGCAGCGCTGCAGTTCTGCCGCTCCCCGTGTGCGTGACTTTGGCGCCTTTCAGAGGGGGGCGAGCTTAAAGTGTCGTTTTTCTACAGATAGGGCAAATCGATCCATGTCGGGCGATTTCGTTGCGGAAGAAAAATCGCTCCGACATTTCATTAATGAAGGTATTTTTAAATTACGATAGATTATTTATTATCTAGAGTAATTTAAAAATCAAAAGCCGTGAGCGCCGACAACGGGAAGGTTTTTGCGTAGGGGAGAAAAAAATGTACAGTTTATTTGTATATTAAAAGTTGGTTTTTATGGAGGCTTTAATAATATTTTCACGTTGCGAAATGGGGTCCAAAAAAAATCTATGAACCAACAGTATTTTTCCTCCTGACTTCACCACAAACCACAACGTTCCAATCCACCGCATTCCACTAAAACCCACTCGCTAGTTGATTTAAATGGCCATTAATTTACAGGCATTAAACACTAAATTCCTTCCATTTGGCCCAGAAATTCATGAAAATGAGATTTAAAAATTATGTTATATTGTGAATTATTGTGTGAATGTTATTTGAACACTTAGGCAATTAAAAAAAGTTTATCTTTTCTTAAGAAATGGATAGATGTTTAGATCTACTCATTGAATTTTGTAATTAGCTACAATTAGATAACTAACTAATTATATGCTTTAATTTCAGGTCATCCAAGTAAGATTGTTTCATATTTGTTTCAGAATGCTTCAATCTATAATAACTGAAAATTTCATTGAGTTCTCTTAATTTTTAAGAAAGTTATGGGCTTTTAATGGTTCTAGATCACAGCTTTTGAGTTAAGTCAATTGAAAGGCAATGGGGAACAAGATGCTAATTTCCGAGTATGAAAATGGTCATAACTGTCTTAATACTGAAGATATGAAAGTTAATTAGGTGTCAAATTAAACTTCTTTTTATGCTTTATCTGATGGGATAAATTGCAGATTTGATTTTTAAAATCTCAAAATTTTGTAACATTGCTATATCCAGTCAGTAGAAAGATTACATGATCCATTTACAGTGTATATATCATGATAAGGGAATGACGTTTAGTGCATGGTAAAGGCAGCAAAGTCTGATCAAGGATAGTCTGAAGGTCACCAAAGAGGTAGATAGTAGTTCAGCGCTGCTCTGTTTGTGGTAGGCTGATTCAGTTGATAACAGCTGGGAAAAAAACTGACCCTTAATCTGGTGGTGTGCGTTTTTACACTTCTATAACTTTTGCCTGATCGGAGAGGGGAGAAGAGGGGGTGGCCAGGGTGTGGCTCATCCTTGATGATGTTGCTGGCCTTGCCGAGGCAGCGTGAGGCATAAATGGAGTCAATAGAAGGGAGGGTGGTCTGTCTGATGGTCTGGGCTGCGTCCACAATTCGTTGCAACTTCTTGCAGTCTTGGATGGAGCTGTTCCCAAACCACACCTGGAATATTGTGTACAGATTTGATCTCCAAATTTGAGGAAGGACATTCTTGCTATTGAGGGAGTCTGATGCATCCCAATAAAATGTTTTCTATGGTGCATTTTTTCTCCAATGGAAAAACAATACATAGATTGGCTGATTTATTGTGAGTAACCTTGAGCTTCCATTTTGCATGCCACTTTAATTCTTCATCCCACTCTCATCCTATCTGTTTGTGACCTCCAGTACTCTTATGGCAAGACCCAATAGATACTTGAGGAGCAGTACATCATCTGCCTGGGGACATTGCAACCTTCTACCCTCTATATCACATTCAACAAATTCAGATAACTTGCTTTCACTTTTTCTGTATCAGACTGCCCAGTTTATTTGTAATACTGACTACGTTTTCTTTTGTCTGTTTGGTATGTCCTACAGATCTCCTCCAGGCATTTTCTATTGCTCTGTCTGTGTTCTCTTGCGAGCTGTCTGTGACTGCTCTCAGATTGTTGTTCTTATGTACATTTGTTCAGATTCTCTCTCTCTCTCTGCCTGCCCCTATTGTCCCATCCACCAGATGACCTAATTGTCCACTAATCCCCAGGGTAAAGCTGGCCTCACCATATCAGAATGGAATAACGAGGAACTGCAGATGCCAATTTAGACAAAGAAAGACAAAAAGTGCTGGAGTAGCTCAGCGGGTCAAAAGGTATCCCTCGAGAACACGGATAGGCGATGCTTCAGCTTGGAACCCTTCTTCATGGGTTACCAAGAAGACCATGAAGACATGAATGACTATTAGCTGCCTTGTTCTGCCATGCCCCTCCTCTCTCCCAGCTTTCTTTCCCGCACCCCTACAAGCAGTCTGAAGAGGGGTTCCGACCTGAAACATCGCCTATCCATGTTCTCCAGGAATGCTGCCTGACCTGTTGAATTACACCAATATTTTGCACCTTTCTCACCGGTTTGTTCCCTTTGTCTTTTTCATCCTTCCCATGCCCTCTCTGCAACTTAAAACCAGGTTAAAAATATAACTGAGGACACTGCAGGGGAAATGTGGGTGACATGACACGGGGTAGACAACCTCCCAATGCCCATTACTCACCGTCACAAACTCTGACCACCGGCCCGTGGCCTGTAATATCCTGAAGCCGCGGACTCTGGTAGGAAATTGCCCTTTCGAGACCTCTAAGTCGCGGAGTGTGTTTGACCATCCCGACATCGGAGTTTTGATCATCCCGACGAGAGGGCCTGTACATCGGGCTGTCCATAGCGGCGATTACGGAGGGTTTATGCCCCCGACCACAGGTGAACAAAGGAGGATGACTGGCTGAATTTTGTTGCCTTCCACCACAGTGAAGAATGCTGTGATGGATATTTGTGTTAAATAATATTGTGTATTGTGTATTTTTAAGTGTATCGTTGGGATGGGAGATTGCAACCTTCACGTGATCCACCCTGTTTCGACTAATGCAATCAACTCGACGTGCACAAACGGAAGATCAAATAGAACAAGTTGTCCAACAACTTTAGGCTGTGCACGCCACACGAAAGAAGAAGAAGAAGTGTATCATTGCTGGCAAATTCATTACACTGCACCTTCGGGTACATGTGACGAATAAAATTGACTGACTTTTTTAAAAACCTTTTTTTTGTTGAGTTATGCCCCGACCCCATTTTCATGTAGTTCTGTCCAGATCGTCAATCTGGTTCTATATGGGTCCCCTCTACATTTGTCCAACCTTTACAAAGAAAGATCAATGAACTTAGTCAACGATAAATTGTGATGTTCTCAAGGAGACCTTTCAGGTACGAAGCAGTCAATCACAACCTGTGTCAAAAGTGTGCACGTCACAGCGTGAGTTGAATTAACTACTGATCTCTCTTCATGGGACGTGTCACATTAAGGTCATGTCTTGATAAAACTGATGACTGAGTGAAGAGGTTCAAGGTTTGGATCTCAAACATAATTTAGTAGCTGTGTTAATGAATATCAAACCTAGCAGTTCCATATATCCTCAATGAAATAAACCTCATCAGAGATATTAAATGCCCCTTCAAACATTGTGCTATGTGAATGGCTATGGGACGAAGATCACAGGATTCACACACAGTGGCGGTACAGTGGCGCAGCAGTAGAGCTGCTGCCTCACAGCACCAGAGAACCGGGTTTGATGAAGACCACGGGTGCTGTCAGTACGGAGTTTGCAGGTTCTCCCTGAGACAACGTGGGTTTTCTCTGGGTGCTCTGGTTTCCTCCCACATTCCAAAGCAACTGGTGTATGGGTGATCACTGGTCGGTGCGGACTCAGTGGGCTGAAGGAGCTATTTCCATGCTGTATCTCTAAATTAAACTAAACTGGGCGGTACTGCGGTGTGGCAGGTAGTGCTGCTCCAATTACTTGTATTTGAGTCTGACCTCTAGTGCTGTCAGTGGGGAGTTTGCACGTACTTCTTGTGACCATATATAGGTTCCCCAGGTGCTCTGGTTTTCAATCAATCAATCAATCAATTAAGTTTTATTCGTCACTTGCACATAAAGTGCAAGCGAAATGAATTTGCCAGCAGCGGTACAATAAAAAAAGAACACACAGTACGCATTAGAAATTTACACAATCATCCACCACAGCATTCATCACAGTTGGTGTAGGCAACTGTTGGGAAGGCACAACATTTGGCCAGTCCTCCTCCATTTTCCTCCGTGGTCGGGACCTCAACCCTCCACAGTCGCTGCCGCGGGCGTCCAGATGTGCAGACAAGGTAAGTCCAAGTAAGTCCTGAATTGGTGCCTCCCCACCGGAGACCGCGGCTTCAAGTTGGTGTAGGCCGCAGGCCGCAGGCCGCAGGCCGGCGGTCGAAGATTTAAAGTCCCCGCCGCGCCTCAGCCAGAAGCACCGCAGACTGCAGGGCCGGTGGTCAGAGCTCCTCTCCAGGAATCCCTGGCAAGGGACCCTGCTCCGGATGGTAAGTCCTCGCCACGCCTGCGGTAGAAGTTGGCCGCGGGCCGGCCGTCGGAGCTCTTCTCCTCCCGGGTCCCCAACGAGGGATCCCAGGCTGCGGACGCTGCGCCAGCTGGAGCTCCGCACACCGTGGCTTCAGGCTGCCACAGGCTAGTGAACGGAGCTCTCCCCTCCGGCAACCCCCAGAGAGGGCTCGCTTGCTCCGTGATGAAAGTCCGCGCTGCGCCGACTGCTGAAGCTCCGGGCGCTTCTTCGGGAAAGGCCGCCTGATCCTTGCTGTTAGGCCATGGAGGAGGCGACCAAAGCGGTTTTGCCCTTACCCCCCCCCCCCCATCAAACCCCCTACACAAGACACACTTCTTCCCCATTCCAACAACATGCTGTTTAGTTGGTTGCTCAATGGAAATTACCCCTAGTATATGGTGGGTGATGGGGCAATGACCATGTGAGAGAGAATACTTAACTGAGAAAGAAGTAAGTGTGAGGATGGAGCTGATGGGGTTGATCTGAGAGCCAGCATAGACTCAAGGGACTGAATGGCCTCTCCCAATATTGCAAAGAAAAAATTAGAAATATATTGCAGCACATTGTAATGTTTTTCATAAATCCATTGGGACTCAATAACAAACATTAACCCCAATCCCCCCCCCCCCCCCCCCCCCATTCTCACTATTACAGTCAGTCTGAAGAAGGGTCCCAACCCAAAACGTCACTTGTCCATTTTCTCCAGAGATGCTGCCTGACCCGCTGAGTTACTCCAGCATTTAGTGTCTATCAAAAATGATGGGTTTATTTGTTGATTAGTACGGGTATCAGGCGTTACGGGGAGAAAGCAGGAGAATGGGGATGAGAGGGAAAGATAGATCAGCCATGAGACAATGACAGAGTAGGCGTGATGGGCCGAATGGCCTAATTTTGCTTCTAGAACTTCTTAACTTTGGAATTCATTTGCAAAGGCTAAACACATCAATTGTGTAAGTGTGGAGTCTAAAAGCAAACTACTGTAAATGCTGGGAACCAGAAATGAAACCAGGCAATACTGTTTTCAGAACCACAGGCAGCTTCTGTACTGAGAGAGAAACAGAGCTAGTTCAAAGACCTTGCAATGGATGTAAATAAAGTTAGAATTGTAACAAGCTTAAAGGGCCTGTCTCACTTGGACGTCATTTGCGCGTCATTTACGTGACATGCCGGCAGTGACTGATGCGCGGAAATCGTCTAGCAGTACGACAGTCGCGCGCCAAGTGCTCTTTAGGGCCCAGCTTCTTTTGGGAGCCATTTGCGCTGTCGTTCGTACTGAGTCATGTCTCCGTGGCAAGGATTTTCCCAGTGAAAAATTTTCTAAACTATGCGTGCTTTATACCCGGGTGGTGCGGTGCTCAAATGATGCTCAAATGACGCGTCGACGGCATACTGGCGGCACATGGTTACGGACGTTGACGCACGGTGACACATAATAAATGAGCATAGGCAATGTTCGTGCGTGGGGGGAGATCAGATAAAACAAAATCTGGAAGATCTGTGATAGGGCACAAGGCACCAGGAGAGATTAAATGATACAAGCACAAATTCTACAGTCGAGGTAGAGGTGGAGACAAGAGAGGAGTGTGAAGTTACATTTTTGATGAGGATGAACATCACGGGGTACTCAGAGGGAATATTCTTGGATTGTCCAGTGAGGCTATGTGGTGGAACTAAGAAATAAGAAGGGAGTTGCTATTTTGATGGGATTGTACTATAGGCCCCCGAATAGTCAGCAATATTTAGAGAATCAAATATGAATGGGCACCACAGAATAATAGGGTTGTAATGTAGTCTCCTCTACAATGGGGAAATCAACTGCAGAAGGAGGGTCATGGATTTGCAGAGCACTTCCATTTTCTACTGTTATTCCAGTCACATATGACATGTCCATGTATGGATCGTCATGAGTAGTGCATGGATAGCACACGTGACATCTGATAATGTGCCACAATGTCTTTCTGGTGTGTGTGTGTAAGTGGGTGCGCATGTGTGTGTGCTCGCGTATGTGAGTGCGCATATATGTGTGTGTGTGTGTACGTGTGCATGTGCTTGCGTGCGTGTGTATGTGTGTGTGTGTGTGTGCGCGCGTGCGTGAGCACGCATATATGAGTGTGGGTGTGGGTGTGTGTGTGTGTGTGCACGTGTGCATGTGCGTGCGTGTGTGTATGCGTGTGCATGTGCGTGTGTGTGTACATGTGTGTGTGCATGTGTGTGTGTGCATGTGTGTGTGTGTGTATGTGTGTCTTGCATCCCAAATTGACTGCCCATTCATGCCCCCCTTCTCACACTATGTGTCATTCAATTCTTTTTTTTGAGAAAGTATAAACACATTCAATATGAAAATACTTATTTGGGTGCAGGAAGTTAAGCATTCTGTGCCAAGTGGGCATGACGGATGGTTAAATGGGTTTAAACTGTAGATTTAGCTTAGAGATACAGCGTGGAAACAGGCCCTCCAGCCCACCGAGACCACGCTGACTAGCAATCTCTGTACACTCGCACTATCTTACATACTAGGGACAATTTACAATTTACAATTTTATCAAAGCTAATTAACCTACAAATCATACGTCTTTGGAGTTTGGGTGGAAACCGGAGCACCCGGAGAAAAGCCATGAGTCGCAGAGAGAACGTACAACCTCCGTACACACAGCACCCGTGGTCAGGATCGGGGGTGGGGAGAACTGGAGGCAAGAAATGAGAGGTCAAACCAGGCAAACCAACATATGACCTCAGGCAGGCTGGTTCACTGGTAGGCTAACAGAGCACATTCAGTCATTTTCTCGCCTCCAGTTCTCTCCCACTTTCAATCTGAGGAAGGGTCCCAAACTGAAACATCACCTATCCATTTTCTCCAGAGATGCTGCCTGACCCACTAATTTACTTCAGCACTATGTGTCCATCCTTGGTACAAACAAACACCTGCAGTTACATGGCCATAATGCAGCATTTCTCAACCTTTGTAACCTTGCAGAACCCTTGAAATAATTTAAATGTCTCAGGGAATCCTAACATAAAAATTACTATATATCTTTATTAATCTATTTCTTTCTCTTTCATAAACTTAAAGTTCATAAGGCAAACATTATATATTTCTGATAACTGGTTTAAGCAAAAAGTAACATGTTTTCTCAAGTTTATTGACAATGCAAAAAAAAACTGATCAAAGTGTTCAAGAGACGTCCTGAGAAGGTTTTCATTCACACAAAAAAATCAACCATATCTGTAAACACAAAAAAATAAATATAAATAATCAACATCATATATAAACAGAAGAAAACAGGTAATAACTACCACAATAACCACTGCAGAAGGGTCTCGACCCGAAACATCGCCTATTCCTTCGCTCCATTGATGCTGCCTCACCTGCTGAGTTTCTCCAGCACTTTTGTCCACCTTCGATTTTTCCAGCATCTGCAGTTCTTTCTCAAACACTACAATAACTTAATCGTTTATTGACAATGTTGAAAAGGCATAAGATAAATCAAGGCAAATGTCATATGAACATGCCATACGTGTATAATAAAATTACGAATAGGAAATTAAACACAAAAGTAACTCAAATGCATTTACATGTGATTAGCCTATTTATCACTATTTCTCTCGAAACCCCTAGCGACGTCTCATGGAACCCTAGCGTTCCGGGAAACCCCGGTTGAGAAACGCTGCTATAATGTGTTGAAGTGAGCTGATACCTCCATTCGGGATTGGATACGGGCAAGTTATCCTTCAGTCATGTCAATACCTTTTAATCTAAGGAGCAAGGAAAGATGAAGATGCCTTGTAAATCTCCTAATCAACAATCACGCCAAGGAACGACAGAAGAATTGAGAGCTCTGTTTGGAAGGGAGTTTTTGTTAAGCATCTTGCTGATGTTCCTATCACATGAAAATAAATATTTAAATGTAACTCACTTTTCAATCTAGTTAAAAAACATTTTACTTGCATTGCAGTGCTCGTCTGCAGATATGACCGGACAGATTGACATTTTAATGTTAAAATCTATGATCAGCCTCGAGGCTCCAACTTCCTGTGATTTATATATTTGTAATCAGAAATGCGGCACGATGACTTATCTCGGTATAATTCATCAGGCTTTGGCTAAATGCCACAATTTGCATAATGACATTTTATTTTTATGTCCATGGTCAATAGGATAGAAACAACAGCCATGGATGTGACGCTCATAACTCTGAGCATCAGACCTCTTGATTTGCCTTTCACAATTAAATGTTTGGATCCTTGCCCTTGCCCTGGTCTCATGGCTAAATTGTGTTGGAAGGATCTGCAGATGCTGGTTTACACCAAAGATGTACACCAACAAAATGCTGGAGTAACTCAGAGGGACAGGCAGCATCTCTGGAGAGAAGGAATGGGTGATGACCCCATCTTCCCCGACTCTCATTCTGAAGAGGGGCCTCGACCCGAAACGTCATCCATTCCTTCTCTCCAGAGATGCTGCCTGAGTTACTCCAGCATTTAGTGTCTATCTTACCGGTTAAATTATTGGGGTAATATTCAAAGATATTGACCTCAAATTCAGAAACGTGAATTCAAATCCCAGCAAACGGACTGGAGAATTTAGATAAAGTAAATCTAGGATGAAAATAAGTCAACAGCAATGGTAATTAGGAAAATGCCGAGTCCCTTTCTACCTATGTCCCTCCCTCTGGCTTTAGTTTACATTTTACCTTTCTCCTCTCCTTGTCTCACACCCTTTTGTCTTCTTTTCATCTCTAGCCTTCATCCACCCACCTACCAATCACACACCCCCCCCCCCCCCCCCCCCAGAGGTCTACTAGAAATTTGGTATTTTCAGCTGGAGTAATTATCTGTTGTATGGTCTCCCATAAGTCCCGGGAATCTGCATGATTCTCAAACAGTCTATAAAGGCAGCAGGTGACTTCTTTCTATCAGGGATTTTGTTTAGTACAGCCATTATTTCATGGGTCTTCCATGGAATATGGATGTCTGTGGCATGGGGATTGTACATACTTACTGTGTTGGTCGAATCAGCTGGACCCAGCCCTTCCCTCACTGGGAACTGCCTGTGGGATATCTGTTTAATTTGCAAACTTTCGGTTACATCAAAATCTATCTCGGTATCTTCAATCACTGTCTCACCCTAAGATGAATCTTCCCATTCATAGAAACATAGAAACATAGAAATTAGGTGTAGGAGTAGGCCATTCGGCCCTTCGAGCCTGCACCGCCATTCAAGATGATCATGGCTGATCATCCAACTCAGTATCCCGTACCTGCCTTCTCTCCATACCCTCTGATCCCTTTAGCCACAAGGGCCACATCCAACTCCCTCTTAAATATAGCCAATGAACTGGCCTCAACTACCCTCTGTGGCAGAGAGTTCCAGAGACCCACCACTCTCTGTGTGAAAAAAGTCCTTCTCATCTCGGTCCTAAATGATTTGCCCCTTATCCTTAAGCTGTGACCCCTTGTCCTGGACCTCCCCAACATCGGGAACAATCTTCCTGCATCTAGCCTGTCCAACCCCTTAAGAATTTTGTAAGTTTCTATAAGATCCCCTCTCAATCTTCTAAATTCTAGAGAGTATAAACCGAGTCTATCCAGTCTTTCTTCATAAGACAGTCCTGACATCCCAGGAATCAGTCTGGTGAACCTTCTCTGCACTCCCTCTATGGCAATAATGTCCTTCCTCAGATTTGGAGACCAGAACTGTATGCAATACTCCAGGTGTGGTCTCACCAAGACCCTATACAACTGAAGTAGAACCTCTCTACTCCTATACTCAAATCCTTTTGCTATGAACTATTCGCTAGGGGGTTCCCGATAGTGTCCAAATAAATCATTCCTGTTTCTCACTGCTCTTATAATCTGTCTAGGTTGTGGCTCACAGAAATACTCTGGCTGCACTATATCTATCATACCTTCCTTTTCTTTAAACACCGGGGCTAACCTCTTTGTTCTACTCTGGGTGCCATAAGCTACTGAACGATCTCTTAATGTTGGAGTGGATAGGGTCAAAGATCCTGGCACCCCAGTATCTGATATCGGTAGAATCTGTTCAGATGTAGAATCTGCCGGAGTTGTTATAGGTTTTGCAGACCTAAAACATTTATTGCGGACACAAGTCATACAAGGTGCGAGTGAAGCCTGGGAAACGCAAGAGGAACATGGGGGGAGCTGTGAACTTCCACTGGTGTTAACATTTGTCCATTCTTCCAAATATTCATCTCCTTCCCCCTGGAAGTCAGCACTAAACATCGGATCCCTAAACTTTAAATTTACAGGGACTAGTTTCCTTCCAGGAGATCTGCCTTTCCCTTGTTCTGTGTCCATCTCCACTCCTGTCCTTCCTACTGCCTGGAGGGCGATCTGTTTCACCTTCCTTCAGTCCTATTCCAAGTTTAGCTATCGCTTTTTCCCAACTCACCATCCTCTTAACCTCTTTATTCGCCTTTCGTTCCTCATAATATTTTCTCCATAACCCTATTAATTATTTTGCACTCTCATTATTACTATGCTGCCAAATAATTTGTTCTATGTATTTATCCCTTTTACTGGTCTAATGCCCCCCAGCAGCCATAGCTTTTTTCCTAATTTCTTATTTAGCTCTCCTGACAAATCTGTTAATTTCTCTGCCATGTGAGGGAACTCATTACACATAATTTTCAATGGGCTACTTTCCTATTCTGTCATATCTCAAACTATGCTGTTCCCCATGCCTCCGAACAACCGAAACTGAATTCGTAAATCCTTCCTTTTAATTCCTAAAATTATCAGGCTCGTTCTTGAAAAGTGACTAATGGCCCCAAAGCATCCACAGCCTCGCACTTCTTTACTCCTTTGCTCCACCAATCCTTTTCTTATTCCAATTCTTCTCCTATCTTCTCCTATCTACCACAAGTCCACACAAACTTTCAACCTTACAATTTCCACAATCCTCAGTCATTCAAAGATCAGAGTACTCCAGGGAACAATCAAACACATTCGAGCACAATCAAACACTTTCTTGCAGCTTGCTAACCCTCAATCTAAACAGATGAAAATGAGCTCCAAACACACAAGTAACACTGTACACAGACAAAACATCACACCGCTTATTATTATCAGGCACAACCACATTCCTACATAAACCAAAATCATGAATTTATTATGAATCACATACGCTAATAAATCCTCCTCGTGTGGCTTGGCACGCTTTGAGTTGGTTCCCCCACCACAGAACCTTGTGATGCGGCCTGTGATAGCTCTCTTCAGTCTTGGAGACTAGCTCCTTCTGGGAGAGGGGCTCCTCCGTCTGGTTGACTCCCCGTCTCATCTAGGAGACTAGCTCCTTCTGGGAGAGGGGTTCCTCCTTGTGGGAGAGTTTTCGTGCTTGTCTGCTGCGTGTTGCCAGGACATGGCTCAGCTGCTTCGTGCACAGGTCGTATGTCCTTCCTGTTTCTGCGGAACGCAGTACCGCTCGGTGTTGAGATGATGTAGCTCCGAGAGGACAGGTTTTCTCTTCCAATACGGCCACATTGCCACTCGGTTGGTTTGGCACGAAACCACACCTGTTGTTGTTGTTCCAGGCATGGCAGCGGCTCGGCGCTTACCTTCTCATTGAAGTTTTTCTTGCCGGACGGCCAGTTGTGGTCCCAAGGGAGGGACATGATGAGGCAGTAAGAGCGATAGAGGCGATGGCAATTTGCTTCTTAACAGTTGCGGTATTCGAGGATGGCGTACATCGGGTCACGGCTGCTGCGTTTGGCTTTCCTCATAATACTTTTTATAGTTCACAGTATGTCTGAAACTTATTCTTCAGCAGTTGTATTGTGTCACTTTCCTTGTGGGCAAACTGAAAGGTCTCATAAATCTGCTGAGCGGCCGGCCCTGCTACGTGGAGAAATGTTGCTCACTGAATCTTATCTGGCTTACTCGTCAGTTCTGTTTCAATCTCGTACAGCTGGAATGCCCTTATCCAGTCCTTATAATTCTTGGCCAAGTTCCCTTGAAGGGAGAGTGGTCCTGGTGGCTTGAGTCCAGACATTCTTTTCTTTATTTTTTTCCTCTGACACCATGTAATGTCCCCTGTAAGACCCTGTTGTGACTAGCGCAACATGTCCGACATCTTATAAGAAGGATTTAATCTCCATGATCTCGAGAAGGTCACCTGACCTCAGTCACAAGGCACAGGCACATTTGCCAGCTTCTACTTTTGGCCTCAAGGGGCACTGGCATTTATAGTACATATACATCACACACGCGAAGATCGATCTGCTCCGACTAGCGAAGTGCCGAAAATCAATGTGAAAACTGCACAGTGGCACCGATTTCTGCACGAATGATCGAGACAGCTCAACACCCTTAATCGCAAACTTGTGTTTGGGGGGTCCGTTGAGATCCCAGACAAGCCCCCAATGTAAATAGCTCATTCTAAGCTTCCCCCCCCCCCCAGTCTAGTTTCAGTCAATAAAATACTGAGTCGAGCACTTGCGCAACTAAACTTAATTTTGGAAAAACTCAATAACAGTTCCCCTCTACTATACCTAACCACCGCAGTTTTGATCCTTGTATCTGCTTGGCCAAGCCCTTCTAGCCTCGTGCATGCAGAGACACTCCAGAAGGTCACGCAGTCCTAAGCGTTCTTCCAGAAGATCGACATCGTACCTCGTGGGAGCAATCTTTTATAGGTCCCCGAACTTTGAGGGGCCGAACTATATGGGGGTGGTCTCTATACAGTCTAATAACAGATATCGATTAACACAGTACATGATAGACATTTCCCTAACTCAATAATACAGTGACCAATACAATGTATCTGACAAAGTTTCTAGATGCAAGTTAACAGAGATGAATTATGCAACGTGCCTGGATATTCAAGAAACCCAGACAAGGCTCAGCACTTAACCCAATCAACATCTAGCAAAGTAAAGCTTTGCAACAATATTTACAATGTGTATGTGTGGTTTGCATTCACCCAATCCGTTTCATGCAATTTACACCTAATTGCAAGAATCTGCACCATCGAGAGCATCCTTACCAACTGCATCACAGTTTGGTATGGCAACTGCTCTGTCTCCGACCGGAAGGCATTGCAGAGGGTGGTGAAAATTGCCCAACGCATCACCGGTTCCTCGCTCCCCTCCATTGAGTCTGTCCAAAGCAAGCGTTGTCTGCGGAGGGCGCTCAGCATCGCCAAGGACCTCTCTCACCCCAACCATGGACTGTTTACCCTCCTACCATCTGGGAGGCGCTACATGTCTCTCCGTTGCCGAACCAGCAGGTCCAGGAACAGCTTCTTTCCGGCGGCTGTCACGCTACTCAACAACGTACCTCGGTGACTGCCAATCACCCCCCCCCCCGGACACTTATTGTTATTTATTCAAATCATTTGCTGTGTCGCTCTTCCAGGGAGATGCTAAATGCATTTCGTTGTCTCTGTACTGTACACTGACAATGACAATTAAAATTGAATCTGAATCTGAATCTGAATCTGAATCTGAATCTGCAGAAGTCCCATTCTTTCCCTGCAACTCTTATCTGGGCTGCAGACAAGCTGACACCATTCTGCAGCTTGTCCCTTTCTGCAGAAGACACATTTAAATTGACCAAATGGCAGCACAGAAGCCTTTACTCAATTTTAGTGTCCTGGCATCTCCAATTTGGCCTTAACACCGGTTCCGCACCTATTCCGCGTAGCCTTCCTGGTCTTGAAGTGTAGGCTGCGGTATAGTATGATAGCACAATCAGAAAGCGGGTCCCCAGTGGGAGGCAAGTAAGAGCAGGACAGACGTACTAAAGGGCATAAGCTGTCTGCTGGTTTAATACAAGGACACATACACACTAATTTAGCTCAGAGGGCATCTTACACTGCTTTTGATGCTCAGATGATATGAATTACAGGAATGAAACTTCTGTAACCTATTGCAACTGTACCTTGCTTTCAATCTCTTCCATTTATTGTTGCATTAACCTGCACTTATCTATCTCCAAATGACCAATAAAATAACTATTTGTAATCAGGCTTTCTCCTTCTACTTTCAACTGAAGGTAAAATACATTTGCAAGGTGATTGGTTATATTGTCATTCACCTCGGATTGTACAATAACACCCACCGCATACCTGACAAATGGAAGTTACAAATTTATTTCGGTCTTCAACTTCACATTCCCAGGACAGTCCCATCCATCTATATCATTCTTCATGAAGCAATGCTCTATGCAGGGAGTGTCAAGCATGCTAACGAGAAACGTTGATCAATTTCAGAATAAGTGCAATCCCAGCTCACTGCCATCAATTCAAGTCCTTGGTAAAATAAAAGGGCAACCCAGAATCTTAGACAGTGTCAGAGAGAGATGCTATGTCATCCCATGGGAGGGAATGATGAGATTAACATGGGGATTAATTCTATTCAATTGGAAGCTGCATATTTGCACATTAGGTGAGAGACATTTTGTGTAAGAAGGAACTGCAGATGCTGGTTTAAACCGAAGATAGACCTACAAAATGCTGGAGTAACTCAACGGGATAGGCAGCATCTCTGGAGAGAAGGAATGGGCGACAATTCGAGGTGAATGACTTTTTCAGTCTGAGGATGGGTCTCGACCGGAAACATCACCCATTCTTTCTCACCTAAGATGCTGCCTGTCTCATTAAGTTACTGCAGCATTTTGTGTCTATCCTAGCTGAGACATTAACTGAAAAGTCGTACTTCAGAGTGATTTTTCTTTCACCTTGAAAGAGATGAAATTGTAATCCTTCAGGTGAGTAACTTATCAAATAATAATCATGGCCCAATGCAACTTCTTCTTGTGCAACTGCCGATACTCATGATTCTTCCTCTTTTGACCCAGTTCAATCCAATCTCTCAAAGCCCCAGACTAACTTGCACAATGATTCAACCGATCAGCTGTTCGTCCATCCAGTCAGCATGCCCATGGCTTATCTCCTGGACCCAAGGAAGTTCTTGAATGCATCGTTGTCTGGAAGGCAGAGACATTTGAGGCTTAGTGTGTACAGCAGATATACGAGAAATCTACAGAACACATGGCAGTGCTAACAATAAAACCCATCACAACATGCACATCCCAAAGCAAACTTACAAATCAAACTGTGCACAACCATAATGTATTTTAAGAGATACACCGAGGAATCAGGCCCTTCAGCCCACCGAGTCCACGCCGACCAGTGATCCCTGTACACTAGCACTAGGGACAATTTACAATCTTTACCAAAGTCAATTAATCTACAAACCTATACATCTTTAGAGTGTGGGAAGAAACTGGAGCACTCGGGGAAAACCTATGCGGTCACAAGGAGAATGTGTAAAATCCATACAGACCGCGCCTGTAGCCCGGGTCTCTGGCGCTATAAGGCAGTAGCTCTACCACTGTGCCACTGCGTTCTTGATCACTCTTGTATCACACCTCAGTACCCTTCTTCCAACTATGTTTGGCTGCTCGATGTGTCCTTCACTGTGCTAGCCCAATGGCTGTGACTTAGCTAGGGGAAGGTGAGGGTCATGGGGAGGAGAGTAAAATAAGCAACTGCTTACACATTCTGTGGGTTGCAAATGAGATCACACGATCAGATGGAAAGAGGAGTGGGAAGGAGAATTGGGTATGAGCATAGGGTCATGTTCATTGGAGTCATCCCACTAAGCATGGCCTAAGGAATGGCTGCTCCTTTTCTGGCAAAGACAATGTCTTCTAAATAACGTTGTTCAGCCTGCTATCTGCTCCTGCCCATAACTATGTACTACTGTTGCACTACATCAGAAGGATGTTCGGCACAGTGTTGTCTCTGCTAGTTAGTTGGTGCTATTCCAATTGTACACAGTTTTATCTGCAAGAAATAAAGAAGTGTATCTTTAGACTTTAGACTTGGGAGATGACTTCCAGTGGCGCTATGGAGCTCTGAACAGGCGCAGCAGTTAGCTCCGCTCTCGAAAATGTGATAAATCGCTTAAATAGCTGGTTTAGAGAATGGTACCGATTTAAAAATACTTACGCTGGTGACGTCATCAGAAATCGCCTGAAGATAACGGAGGTTTAAGGCACTTTTAAATGAAAAAAAATGATTCCTGCCCAAAGCCCTCAAAAATCTGTTACAAAACACTTTTGAAAAATCAGCAAACATCTGAAGACTTAACCTCGGAATTATCCTCTGAAATGGTTACAAGGGCAAAGGCTGAAATGGCTACAAAGGACAAAGAGCTGGAAGAAATAAAGCAGTCGGTAAGAGATTTAAGTTGTGAGATTGCTTCTGGGAATAAAAGTATGATGGAGAACATGATCCTTGAGAATCAGAAAATTATTGACTCAATTGGTAATTTAACTAAACAAATTGATGATGTGGAAAAGGAATTAAATGTGAAAATCAATCGTGTGGAAAAAGATTCCAAGGAGAAGTTTGAGCCTGTTCTCCAAACTACTACAACATATCAGTCTGATATGAAAGATATGGAAACGGCTATGAAAGAAATGTCTGAAGATATGCGGAGAATGAAGAAAGATCAGGAGCGTTTCTTGGAGCAATTGGCTAACACGAATGATAAATGCCTTGATTTGGAAGCACGTTCAAGACGGTAGAATTTAAGAATAGTTGGAGTGACAGAGGGAAAGGAAGGGGACAATCCTCGTCAGTTTGCTGGCAACTTACTTAAACATGTATTTAACCTGCCTGTCGAACCGAAAATAGATGTGGCATATTGGGTGCGAAGAGCACAATCAAGGCAAGGAGCTCCTCCAAGACAGATCATAGTAAAATTTTGTGACATCTCAGCTTTGGAAGACATTATGAAAAAAATCCAATACGGGAAGAATATGATGTTTGGAGGGGATACCATTAGACTCTTCAGAGATTATCCTATCGAAATCGCAAAAAAACGAGAATTGTTTTCAAAGATAAGACAGATCCTGAAAGGAAATCAAGAAGTAAGATATGGTATAATATACCCTGCAAAAATGACGATCACTTATAAGGGCACTGAGCGTGTGTTTACTGACCCAGAAGCAGCACAAAAATATGCTCAAGACATTGTAAAAGAGATAGCTGGCTAAGTAATCAGCATGATTATCAGGACAATATTTATTATTCTACAGATATCGGTGGAGGGGAAGCTGAGAAATATGACTTTTTAAAAGACTAGGATGGCGGAGCTTCTCCACGGGCTGGTGTCTAGACATCTTATCTTTGGAATGCGAACTCAAGGACATTCATTGTTCCACCTCGAATGAAATACGAAAAACAAGGATGCGGCAGAATGGAGAATTTAATACAAATGGACTTGAAAATAAACTTTTTGAATTAAAGTCTTTTACCATCTTAATCCTATACTAACACAGAAACTACTGAATAGCAATAGCAATTGAATTTAATGTGAACTGTTAAAATGGTATAATGTAATAATGTATTATAATAACTGACTCCCCCGGGGGAGGGGAATGGGGGGTTAAATATAAGGAAATAGATTACTAACATACTAAAAAATGAACTTGTATTATATATTAGATTCCAGTTCCAGTTATGCTTGGGAGGAGGTGAGAAGAGTCAGGCGTTTGGCAAGCAGCCAGGAATCTGACTCTGGTTAACCCCTTCCAACCAGCAGCTTATTAGTACTGAATGGGAAGCAAACTTAAGAACTGTTAGCATAAGTAAATGGTAGACAATCTGAAGACTTAACCAAATAAGACATTTAACCAGATTAGATATATATATATATTGTAATTTTGTTATATGTAATTTGGTTTTGAATTGGTTCCCTCTTTTGCAAGATTTGTCAAGGGAGTGGAGCTAAATGTAGATCAACAACAACGGAAGTCAATAAATTTGTAACTACCACCATTAGGTGGCTATTTTGTTACAGTGTCATCATTTTTAGACACTGTAATACCACTTAAAAAATTTTTTTTTGTCACATTACTCTACACTTTTCTGTTCTTTTGCTTAAGGACAATTTTAAAGGGGATGTACCAACAGAACTTTATAGCCACAATTGCTCCCCCAACACCCAGAGTCCTGAGGTATTTGGTTGCACCATATGACTCAAAGGTATCAAAGTAATTTAAAATTCCAAAATGATAAACAAAAGAAATTTGCAGGAATCACATTTTGTAGTTGGAATATAAGGGGTGCTAACGAACCAATTAAAAGGGGTAAGATTTTTGCACAATTGAAATCAATTAATTCAGACATAATTTTCTTACAAGAAACGCACATGAACCTGCAAGCTCAGACTAGATTGAAGGCAAATTGGATAGGTCAAACATATCAGTCTTCGTATATCTCTAAATCTAGAGGTACGGCAATTATTATTTGTAAAGGTATACCATTTAAATCAAAGAATATCATAACAGATGAAGAGGGGAGATATCTCATAGTTACCGGAGAGATCCATTCCACCCCAATCACCATGGTAAATATTTATGTGCCTATTTTGATAATCCCCAATTCTTTAATAAAATTTTGAATATAATTTAAGTTTAATTATCATAAATGTGATAATTGGACTTTAATTGCATTTTAGCTCCTTACCTGGATAAATCTGCACAACAAAAGAGGTGTAATATAAAATATAAAACTAGTGAACTCCTAAATACATACATAAAAAACACAAATATAACAGATGTTTGGAGGATTGCTAATCCAGCTGGAAGAGAATATTCGTTTTACTCAATGGTACACAAAACTTATTCACGTATCGACTACTTTTTAGTGGACACAAAATTAATTCCTTACACAATGAACCCAAAATATCAAAACAGCATCATCTCTGATCACTCCCCGTTAACTTTTTTTTTATTAGAAGGAATGCCTAATAAGAAATCGTTTTGGAGGTTTCATCCGCAAATCCTAAATGACCCACAAAGTGGTATATATCTAAAACAACAGATAGAACTTTTTTTTTAGACCAACGACACCCCAGATATCTCACTCACTTTACTATGGGAATCTTTTAAGGCATTTATCAGAGGATCTATAATTTCATACCAAGCTTTTCAAAATAAAAAGAATAAGAACGATCTAATGCAGTTAGAAGAATGAATTAGACAATTGGATCTAGATAATGCTAAAGAGCCAACTATAGATAAACATTATAAAATAACAATATTGTAATTCAAAATAAACAGAATATTATCTGCAAAGGTTATAAGATTATTTCAAATTACAAAACGGGAAACTTTTGAATTCGGTGATAAACCACATAAACTCTTGGCATGCCAATTGAAAAATCGGGGAAAAAGATCATACAATTTTAAAGATTAAATCAGATAAAGGGGAATTGCTAACATTACCTAATGATATCAATAAAAGATTTGCTCAATTTTATCAAAATTTATATACTTCTAAAACGTCAGCAGATAGTACTAAATTTATAACTTTTTGGATAACTGTAATCTTCCAAAACTTAATCTGCTTGAACAAGAGGAATTAGGAGCGCAGATCTCAATTAAGGAAATAGAAGAAACAATAAACTCATTGAGGAATGGTAAAACACCAGGACCAAATGGACTTTAGTAATGAATTTTATAAAAGATTTTATGAGATAATTTCACAATGTCTACATAAAATGTACACATATGCTTTCAAAGAACAAACACTACCAGAAATATTAGCGGAATCAACGATTACACTTATACCTAAAAAATATAAAGATTTAGAAGACCCTGGCTCATACAGAGCCATCGCACTGTTAAATACAGATCAAAAAATATTAGCGAAAATATTAGCAAGAAGATTAAATAAATATGTTAGCAAATTAATAAACACGGATCAAATGCGGTTTATACCCAAGAGATACTCATGCAATAATTTGTGATTTCTGTTCAATATAATGCATTCATATAAAACTGAAGAACAAGACTTATCAATTATTTCATTGGACACAGAAAAAACATTTGATCAAGTCGAATAGGATTACCTCCTTAAAGTATTGCAAAAATTTCAAATGGGAGAGAATTTTATCTCATGGGTAAAGCTATTATATGACAGGCCGACTGCTAGAATATTAACTAATAACATGTTGTCTCCGAAATTTCAACTATCCAGGGGCAATAGACAGGGATGCTACACTTGTCCCTTCACCTCCCCCCTCCACTCCTTTCAAGGACCCAAGCAGTCCTTCCAGGTCCGACAGAGGTTCACCTGCACCTCCTCCAACCTCATCTATTGCATCCGCTGCTCTAGATGCCAGCTGATCTATATCGGAGGTTGGAGGAGGTGCACCAGCGGAGCGGAGGCTTGGCGATCGTTCCGCCGAGCACCTCCGCTCGGTCCGCAATAACCAACCCGACCTCCCGGTGGCTCAGCACTTCAACTCCCCCTCCCATTCCATATCCGACCTCTCTGTCCTGGGCCTCCTCCATGACCAGAGTGAGCAACACTGCAAATTGGAGGAACAGCACCTCATATTCCGCTTGGGGAGTCTGCATCCTCTTGGCATGAAAATTGAACTCTCTCAATTCTGTTGACCCTTCCTGTCTCCTCCCCTTCACACCTCTCCCTCAGCCCTCGGGCTCCTCCTCCTCCTTTTTCCTTTCTTCCCCCTGCCTCCTCCACCCCATATCAGTCTGAAGAAGGGTTTCGGCCTGAAACGTTACCTATCTCCATCGCTCCACAGACGCTGCTGCACCTGCTGAGTTTCTCCAGCATTTGGTGTACCCTGCTCACTATCACCTCAGCTATTTGCTCTTGGAATAGAACCTCTAGCTGAAAGCATTAGAACATGTCCGAATATACACGGTTATAATACAAAATACTCAAATAACAAAATATCATTATACGCAGATGATGTACTATTGTACATTACAAAATCGCAAATCAGCATACCAAATTAACTTTAATAGCGGAATTTTGATCTTTTTCAGGATACAGACGATAAAACCGCAAGACACAACACACCTGTTAAAATTCCCTTTTACAACTGCCGCAGAAAAATTTTAAGATTTGGGAATCAAAATCACCAGCAAATATAAATCTTTATTTAATGCAAATTATATGCCCCTACTTACTAAATTAAAGGCCCTGATTAAATTTTGGAAAACTCTTCCGATGTCTTTAATAGGTCGAATAAATGCTATAAAAATGATCTTTCTACCACAAATTTTATATTTATTCCAATCAATACCAATATACTTACCTAAAAAGTTTAAAAAATAACTGGACTCTGATATCGCAAATTTTATATGGGACTATAAATTCCACAGAATTCAAAGAAGACATTTGTGCAAACCTAAAGAATTTGGTGGATTAGCACTCCCTAATTTTTTGTATTACTATTGGGCAGCAAATGTCAAAAATGTGATTCACCTGTTGGACAACTCAACCCAACGGGTGGATTGGATAGTAATGGAGAGAGAGGATTGTTCCCCTTTTAATATAGGAGCGATCCTTCTCTCACCAATAAAACTGAATAATACAATATACAGTAAAAATCCAATTATTCATAGTACTATTAGAATTTGGAAACAAATAAAATTAACCTTTAAATTGAGAGATCTATCACTTCTTTCTCCCATAGTTAATAATCCGTCATTTAAACCATCCACTATCGATAAATCATTTAAACATTGGGAAAGAATAGGAATTAAAACGTTTGGAGACATGTATGAAAATTGATTTTTTAAATCATTCCAACAGCTACAACTTAAATACAATCTGAGAAGTAATCAATATTTTAAATATTTTCAAATTCGTGATTGTTCGAAAAAATATACACAAGAATACCAAAATACCAGACCTATTAGACGAAGCTATGAATAGAAAGGCGGACTCAATTAATTTAATATCATCCTAAATATAGAAATACCATCATCCGATAGAATTAGAAGAGATTGGGAACAAGAACTAGACATAAAAATCCCGAAAGAGAGTTGGGATAAACACTCGCTATATGTGCATAAATGCTCGAATAATGTAAAACAAATTCTAATCCAATTTAAAATCTTACACAGATTATATTATTCGAAAACTAAAAAAAGTAAAATCTTTCCAAAAGATTGCCCCATTAGTGATAAATGTCTATCCCAAGAAGCAACTTTAGCACATTCCTTTGTTTTTTGCATAAAAATCCAAACATTTTGGAATGAAATATTTGAAATGTTTGCAAAATTATTTAAAATAAAATTGAAACCGAATGCAGATTTGATTATTTTTGGAACAATGGAAGTCGGTTTTGAACTGACTTCGTTCCAAAAGAGTTTCCTTAATTATGGCAAAGAACCTCATACTCTGGAAAAAAGCTCTCACACCCAACGGTAAAAATGTGGATTTCAAATATGTCCCAAATATTACACCTCGAAGATATGTGATTCGTTCTAGCAGGCAAATCAGATCAATTCCAAAAGATTTGGGCTCCATGTATCAACTTATTACAAGCATAGGATGCAAAATAAAAGGTTTCAGGACCTGGCGAGGGCTGTGTAAAGATAAGAAGTAGGTACATCCCCTTTATCTTATCTTATTTTCTTATATTTTCTTTTTTACATTTTTCTCTTTTTCTTTTTTGTCTTCTACGCCTCTACTGGTTCTTTCTTTTCACTCTCTCATGCACTTACTACTTTATCTAACTTTCTCTACTTTTCCTTTTCTTAAAGTTTAAAATGAGAAGTGGTACATGAAATGTATTATGTTATTTTTGGCTTATACTACTGCAATGTACATTACTTCTAATAAAAATAAATTAAAAATTAAAAAAATGACTTTAGAGATATAGCGTGGAAACTGGCTGAGTCCACGTCAACCAGCGATCACCCTGTACACGAACTATCCTACACACTAGGGACTGAAGCCGATTAACTTACAAACCTGTATGTCTTTGGAGTGTGGGAGGAAACTGGGGCACCAGGAGAAAACCCACACGGTCATGGGGAGAAGGCACAAACTGCATACAGACAGTCCCCGTGATCAGGATCGAACCCGGGTCTCTGGTGTTGTAAGGCAGCACGTCTCGTTGTGCGTCGTGACGCGTAAATGATGTCGCGTAAATGACACACAAATGACGCCCAAGTGGGAGTGGCCCTTTAGATCCCACCCTACCTGTCTCCCACATCAGCTTCATTTGTGGAACCTGTCAAATCTGAACACTGTTTGTACTGGAAGCAATAGGTGCATGTTACAGGCACATTGCAAATCCTGCACCTATCTAAATAGTACTGTGTACCCTCTTTATCTTCTCAATCACCATTGTTACCGATGAGAACCCCTCACAATGGAAACTGCAAACAGGCCTGACCTTAACTGCATCAAAACACAAGGAACTGCAGGTGCCAGTTTACATCAAAGACACAAAGTGCTGGAGTAACTCAAAGGGTCAGGCATAATTTCTGGAGGACATGGATATCAGAAGAAGTGTCCCGATCCAAAATGTCACCTCTCCATGTTTTCCAGAGATGCTGCCTGACCCGCTGAGTTAGTTTAGCACTTTGTGTATTTGAATTGTATCACATTCTGCGTTTTGGTTTGTTTGCTTTTCTACATTTTACCAGATTTTGATCACAAGTTGTCAAAAGGTGCCAGTAAGCAGAAGAGGCATCACGTTTGTTCATCTTCCCCTGCCTAATGAGGCTGAGACAATAGATGCAGCCTCTATGTCCACATCAACTCATACATCTTCAGGGAACTACACTGCCAATGGGATACTTAAAGTCACACAGCACCGAAACAGGCTCTTCAGTCCACTGAATTGTCGATAATCGTGAACCACCCATTTACCTCATCCATTTAATCCTTCCCACCTTTCCATCAAATCTACAGTAGTCAATTAACCCACCAGCCCGCGTGGTTTTGGGATGTGGGAGGAAACCAGTGCACCAGGGGCAAACCAACATGGTCATGTGGAGACCATGCAATCTCCACACAAAACAGCACCGAATCCGATTGATCTGAGGTCTCTGGAGTTGTGAGGTAGCCATACCAGCAGTTTCATCATTTGCATCTAAGATCCCACAAATAGCAAGAGGAAGAATGGCTAATTAATTTGCATTGATAATAATATCTCAGTACAGAAACACTGGTGACAGCACAGGATCTTTACTATTCTTTACTGCATAGGGTCATGGCATCATTGACAACCACCTCAACCAGAAAATGAATACCCGGTCTATGGTCTCATCTGAAAGACTGCAGTTCCAACTAGTATGCCAACTGTCCCGTATTAGCCGGGACATCACGTATTGGGCTAAATTGTTTTTTTCCCCATACGGGACCGCCCTTGTCCCATATTTGACTGCTACTACTCGGGTCAAGGGGACTGTCGGGTTGGAGCGCCGCGTCCGACCCCGCCTCACCCATCCAGATTTAGTGCCGCCCATGGAGTGCAGCAGCAGTGCCTCACCCATGCCCCCGTCGGTCGTCCAACCATCGGACCTTCGTTTACCGCTGACACCAACACCCCTCCTTCTCATGGTCGATCATCGGCCAGCTGAGGAATTTAGGCCTGGGCGCCCGACTTAGCGCACTACGTCACACGCAAAGTCCGGTGCCTGGGCCGAAACTCGTCAGCTGGCCCGCCGGCTGGACTTTAGATGCAGAACAGCACCTGGTCATTCACCCAGCCATGGCCGAGTCGGTCAATGAATTGCCCCGTACTTGGTGACTTGGTTGATGTCCTGCCACTTTCCGTGCATCATTTGCACGCCTGGTTCGTCGAAAAGATCAAAATTCAAAATTCGATGTAGGGTTTCTACTGAATGTGCATCGCTTTTGCACCATCGTAAAGTCGAATCATCGTAAGTTGAAGCATCGTAAGTCGAGGAGCAATTGTACTCTGCGTTCGTGTTGCATGTGCTGTTGGCACCACGCACGAGTGATTCACCTGTCATCCAATCACAGGCCCCCTTATGCGCAACAGTTGTACGCTATATTTTACCAATTCCTGCCAAAACAATAAGTTCCAGTAACGTCTGGTGTTGTTCGGTTGGTTTGGCATGTGCAAATATTATTAAACCTGCAAAAAAGAAAAGCTATAAGAAACAATGGGAAAATAAAGTTAGCACCCCCACCCCAATATATACAGTATTCCAAATAAGAGCTGGAATATTTAACATCTTTTTTTTTTAGAAAACGGAAGTCGCTAGATTAGTAGCCATGTTAGTGTGGCTTTCACCTGTGCACACTACACATTATAAAAGTGTAGTCTCTTTTTTTTCTGATCACCTTTTTATCACCCTTTACTTTTTTTATATTTACACTCGTTATTATTTTTTGTATAACACATACTTGATTTTATATTATATATTATATAATCATGACTTCTATCTATTTTATATAATCAGATTAAATGGATATGGTTTAATGGAATTGGAAATTCGCATCGGATTGAAGTTGGGGTGTAATGTCGGGCTGGAGGAGCCAAGAAGGCTACTCCAAAAAAAGCCACCCTAACAATAAAATGCAAGATATGAATGTAAGGAATGGGGGTGATGGAATCACCTTCTGTAGTTGGAATGTTAAAGGAATCAATGAACCAATTAAAAGGGGAAAGGTATTAGCTCAGCTGAATAGATTGAAATCTGGAGTTACGTTTCTTCAAGAAACACATCTTAAAAAAGATGCTCAATATAGATTAACAGCTAAATGGATTTCAAAAGTATATCATTCTTCGTTTATACACAAATCTAGAGGGGTTGCAATAATTATTCGTAAAGGTATACCTTTTAAACTTAATTCGATAATAGAGGATAAGGAGGGTAGATATTTAATAATTACAGGGGAACTACATTTAAAAAAAGTAATTCTTATGAATATATACGCACCTAATTTTGATAATCCACTATTTTTTAAGAAAATATTTAATAGTATTCCTATATCCACCCAATATAATTTAATAATTGGAGGTGATTTAAACTGTACTTTAGATAATTATTTGGATAGATCTTCTACAAAAAGTAAGGCTCTTTCTAAATCAAGTAAGCTTATAAATTCTTTTATTAAGACATCGAATGTTAAAGATATTTGGAGATTGGATAATCCAACCGGACGGGAATATTCATTTTTCTCGCCGGTATTCGGAACCTATTCGAGGATAGATTATTTCTTAGTTGACTCAAAATTACTCCCCTTTACGTATGATGCAAAGTATCATAATATTATTATCTCAGATCATGCTCCATTAACATTTAAGATAAAATTAAAAGATATAGTTAATAAAACTAATATTTGGAGATTCAACACACAGATATTAAAGGATAAAGACTGCTGTAACTATGTGGAGAAACAGATTAAATTATTTTTTGAAACTAACAATAAACCTGAGACTTCCCCATTATTATTATGGGATACATTTAAAGCTTTTATGCGCGGTGCAATAATATCAGCACAAGCTCATTTTAACAAAGAAAATCGAAAAATGGAGCAAAAGTTAGAAAAAGAGATAAAACAATTAGATAGTGAAAATATAATACATCCTTCTAAAGAGTTGAGTAATAAAATTGCTATATTAAAATATAGATTAAATAAAATTTACTCTGATCAAGTGATAAAACTATATCAACAAACTAAACAAGTTCATTTTGAATTTGGTGATAAACCTCAAAAATTATTAGCACGACAACTCAGAAGATTAGACGATGAAAAAACTATACATAGTATTAGATCGGTACAGGGAAATACGTTGACTATACCAAAAGACATTAATGACATATTTTTACAATATTATCAAAATCTTTATTCATCTAAATTAACAGGGCAAACAGATGAAATGGAAACATTTCTAGAAAAATGTCATTTTAATAAGCTAGATTTTGAGAGTAGGCAATTATTAAATGCTGAAATATCGGTAATAGATATCGAAGAATCAATTGGATCGTTAAAAAATGGTAAAACAGTGGGCCCCGATGGCCTGAGTGCAGAATTTTATAAAAAATTTCATGATCTACTTTCATCAAGATTACAAACAGTGTATAGACACACCTATGAGTTAGGAAAGTTACCAGAGTCTTTAAATGAATCTACAATTACATTAATTCCTAAATTAGATAAGGATCTGGAAGATCCTGGATCATATCGAGCGATTGCCCTTTTAAATACTGATCAAAAAATATTAACTAAAGTACTGTCTCGGAGGCTAAGTTTAGTGATTTCCAAAATAATACATTATGATCAAACAGGTTTTATTCCAAAACGTTATTCATCACATAATCTTAGACGCTTGTTTAACATTATATACTCGAGAAGAAGGAGAGATATTGAATTAGCAGTTATATCGTTGGATGCTGAAAAAGCATTCGACCAGGTGGAATGGTCATATTTATTTAATATAATGGAAAAGTATCAACTGGGGGATAGATTTTGTAAATGGGTAAGAATATTATATTCTAACCCTACAGCAAGAATTTTAACTAATCAAATACTATCACCTAAATTTAGACTTTTTAGGGGATGCAGACAGGGATGTCCGTTATCCCCTTTATTATTTGCTTTGGTGATAGAACCTCTGGCCGAAAGAATCAGATCAGAACCCGAAATATATGGGTATAATACTGACACAACAAATAATAAGATATCTTTATATGCAGATGATATTCTGATTTATATTACTAAGCCGGAATGTAGTATTCCCAAGTTATTCAATGTTATAAATGAATTTAGCGTATTTTCAGGATATAGGATTAATTGGAATAAAAGTGACATTATGCCTATAACTGGTATAAATGTAAATATACTACAAAAATACCCACTAAAAACAGTTACAGATAAATTTAAATATTTAGGAATCAATGTGTCTAAATCCTATAAATTATTAATTAAAGCTAATTATTATCAATTATTAGAGAAACTTAAAAAAAACATTTCATATTGGAAAACACTCCCTATATCTATGATCGGTAGGATTAATGCTATAAAGATGATTTTTTTACCACAATTGTTATATTTATTTCAGGCAATTCCTTTTTTTCTCCCAAAAAGTTTTTTTTTTTAAATTGATACTATAGTTAATAATTTTGTCTGGGATTACAAAAGTCATAGAATAAGTAAAAAACACTTATGTAAGTCTAAGATAAATGGAGGGCTGGCACTTCCAAATTTTCTATATTACTTTTGGGCAGTCCAGATTAAGAATATGAATTTTTGGTGGGTAAATATGGATGTTGAACCAATGTGGTTAAAAATGGAAAAGGAAGACTGTTTACCTTTCAATATAGAGTCGATTATTTTCGCACCAAAGGAAGTACAAAAAAAGACTTATAGGGACAACCCTATAATTCATAATAATAGGCGTATTTGGAAACAGATAGTTAAGACCCTATATCTGGATAATCTTTTTTTTAGGTTACCAATTAGGAATAACCCACTGTTTAAACCCATCAATGTTAGATGCGGGGTTTAGACTGTGGGAGGATTCAGGAATTAAAAGGATAGGACACCTTTATAGAAATGGAAAATTTTTATTATTTGAAGAGTTACAAGATATTTTTGGATTACCTTCACAACACCATTTTAGGTATTTACAAATTAGAGATTTTATTAAATGTAACACACAAGACTATAAAAAAAAAGAACCAGGCTTATTAGATGAGCTGTTTAATTTACATCCAAATACGGATAAGCTTATAGCTTATATATACAATATTATTTTAGATAAAGAGAACCCAACAACTGAAACATATCGTCAAGCATGGGAAAATGAAATTGGATTACCTATAACAAAAGAAACTTGGGAAGAATGCTTACAAAGAATACATTGGTGTTCTTTGAATGCCAGACACACACTGATACAATTTAAAGTTATATATAGATTACACTACTCGAAAACCAAATTAAAAAGTATCTTTCCTAGTCTCTCCTCTATTTGTGATAAATGTAAGAATCTTGAAGCAAATTTAATACATAGTTTGGTAACGTGTCCACGGTTGAATTATTATTGGATTGAAATTTTTAAAGTTATTTCGGAAGTTCTTAAGGTTGAACTCGACCCAGACCCAAAATTAATAATATTCGGAATCCCGGAGCCAAATTTGGTACTCACAGTTAATCAAAGAAATTTTTTTGATTACTGTTTAATAACAGGGAAAAAAATGATACTTAAATTTTGGAAGGGAACATTATCCCCAACAATTAAAATGTGGAAAGCAGAGATGTTGGAGACGTTGAATTTGGAAAGAATTAGATTTGTCCTTTTGGACAGGTATAATTCTTTTGAATCGATATGGTCTCCATATATACAGTATTTAGAGAAGTAGCTATTCTTGGAATCACGGCTCGACGGACACCCTACGGATCCGATGCGAATAACTTACTTATATTTGATATTATTGTGCATTTATTAGAGATATTTCTGAATGAAATAGTATTTCGTATAATGACTTTAGTTTTTGTTTATATATATGTAATATTTTTGTTTTTCAAATTTTCCCTTTTTTTTTCTTTTTTTTTTACGGTTGAAGTATGTGGGAAGAATTTTTTATTCCTTTTTATTTACTCTTTTTTCTTTTCTCTTTTATATATCCTTTTCTTTATTTCCATAAAATAGAAGATATTAAGTATTGATATGTTATTTGTAGTAATATTGAATTAAGGTGTTAGTTTATAAAGTAAGCTTTACATTGTAAACGGTTTACTTCAAATAAAAAAAATATTACACAAGAAACAATGGGAATCAAAAAAGACGTGGGTTGAGCCCGTCAGCGGAGACCCGAGGAAAGCCTTCTGAACTTTATGTCGTCGGGAATTTGTCCCTTATTTTGACCTTTTGTCCCTTATTTGGGAGTGGGAAAGTTGGCAACCCTAGTTCCAAAAATAAACAGAATGAGGCCTAGCTGATATACTCAAGTTAGGGCAGTGCTTGAATCTAGAACCTTCACTAACTAAAGAGCGCTCTCTATTGAAAGTAACAAAGGCTTTTTTTTTAAGTGGATCAATAATTTATTGGCACTGTTAATCAACAAAGACAAATCTTACAAATCTTGCCCGCCAGGTTTTCAGATTCAACCTTCATCATTCCAGACCAATGCTAGCAGAATAATCCTCCACTGAATGAATTACCAATACAGTTAATGGATTATCATTTGCAACCAGAGAGCTGGCAAGTGATATCTCACTAATCAATTTTATTGATGTATCAGCTAGTTGTTCTGAAGTCTCAGATATAGCAAACTTTGTGAATAGACCGTCAGCAAATCGAGGTTGGAAATCAAACATCTACAGACATTAAGGTGACATGGTGGTGCAGTGGTAGAGTTGCTGCCTTACGGCGCCACAGCCCCGGGTTTGATCCCGACTGTGGGTCCGTCTGTACGGAGTTTGTATGTTCTTCCCATGGCCTGCATGAGTTTTATCCAGGAACTCCGGTTTCCTCTCACATTCCAAAGATGTACAGGTTAGTAGTCTAATTGGCTTGGTAAAATTGTAAGTTGTTCCTAGTGTGTGTAGAATAGTGTTAGTGTGCGGGGATCGCTGGTCAGCACGGGCAAGGTGGACCAAGGGGGCTGTTTCCGTGCTGTATTTCCAAATTAAACCAAACTAAGCTAATGTGTATCATTAAGTGTCAGCTGGAAATGTGAAATCCTCAGCACCAGCACCTCAAGTGTAGATTGAGAGTAATAGAGTCATACAGCGTGGAAAAAGGCCCTTCGGCCCACTGAGTCCATGCTGAGCAATAAACACCCAGTTAGACTAATCCTGCTTGTTGAAGAATGGGTTCACAAAGATATATTCAAAAGGCAGATAGAAATATTTATTTATGGGCTTTGTCAGGTTTGTACATTCTCTTTCCCAAATATTTGTTCCAATATCAGAAAGGAATAACATCTGGGGAGAAAAGAAACATGGTAATTGGTTCCCTTGGACTGAAAGTTTGACATGTTGCTGATTAGTGCATAATTCATCCAAGACAAATATCTCACATCTTCTGAAATCTTTCACAAATATGCCCATAAAGCTATTTTCTAGAGCTTGCTGAACAATTTCACTAAATGAATCATGATGATGATACCATGGAATCTGGTTAGTTTAGTTTAGTTTAGCTTAGAGATACAGTGCGGAAACAGGCTCTTCAGCCCACCAAATCCACACCGACCAGCAATCACCCCGGACACCAGCACACATTACACTAGGGACAATTTACAATTCTTACCAAAGTCAATTAACTTACAGTGTGATATTTGACCTGTGTAAAGTTCTGGCTTATGTTTTTATACTGTTTCTACAAACCAACCATTTCTTTGCAAGGAACTGAAAATCATAAGTTCGGAGAGAAAGAGAGAGGAGAAATAAATGAATTCTGAGAGGGTTTTTCTGGCTTCTCGAGAGACTGCTTTCCCTGACGGATCTTAGATTTTGTTTACAGAACGACCATTTGCAATTGTATTGAGATTTTATTTTCACTCCAAGAACCTTTGGAGTCCTCCGCTTTTGATTTGTGAATATCTAGAGATTACGGATCGCCTTGGAAAAGAGCATTGGTGCAAAATATCAGCCATGATGTTAAATAGCAGATGAGTAAAGGGCCTGTCCCACTAGCGCGCGATTAGACGCGACAAGCGCGACCTACCGTGGTCGCTTTAGTCGCCCGGCCTCGCGTGACCCTGTCCCACTGCGATCGCCGGAGTCTCGTCGAGTTGTGTGTAGCTGGTGTCGACATCGCGCGTAGTGTCCAAAAACCGACACTGCTTAAAAAATTACGCGCGGCAAAATCCTGTCGCGCAGAACGTGATTAACGTGATGACGTTTTGACGTTGTGCGTCTTCAGCGTGGCGTTGCGTGATGACGTCACTGCCCGACGTCGTGCAACGCGCATGCTCATGCGCATCGTCACGTGATGAAAAATAACGTCCTTCCTTCGGACGTCGCGCGTGTAATCGCGCGCTAGTGGGACAGGCCCTTCACTCGCACCGGGATCGCCTGACCCCCACGCGACCCCCGCGTCCGAATTTGTCGCGCTTGTCGCGTCTAATCGCGCGCTAGTGGGACAGGCCCTTTACATTCCCATCCGTGCTCTGGTCCTGGGGGTTGGTTGGACTAGTCTCTGCTCTGCCAAACAATGAGGTCATGACATCTTTCTGCACTTTCCTGCACTAACTAAAATATCCCATTATTCTTTATATCCAAAACTCTCCATTAAATATTCTCTATGAGTGGTTTTATACCAAGGGGTGGCAGAGTGACGTGGTAGTAGAGTTGCTGCCTTAACGCCATCAAGCTTTTCACTGTACCTCAGTACACGAGACAATTAACTTAACTGAACTTACAACTCCAGAGACCCGGGTTCGATCCTGACTAAGGCTGCTGTCTGCGTGGAGCTCGCATGGTTTTCCCGTGACCTTATGGGTTTTCTCCAGTTGCTTCTGTTTCCTCCCACATTCCAAAGACATGTGGGTTTGTAGGTTAACTGGCTTCTGTAAATAGTCCCTACTCTCTAGGGTAGAACTAGTGTATGGGTGATTGATGATCGATGCAGACTCAGTGGGTCGAAGAGCCTGTTTCCACACTGTATCTCTAAACTAACCTAAACTGAACTAAGGGATCAGGTGCTGTAGAAGTGAAGGCAACACAAGAGAGGCATGCCACTCCATTTTGGTGCCAACCAGACTGTGGTTGCTAGGGTAAGAAAAGCATGTTTACTGTAAAGATAGAGACAAAATGCTGGAGTAACTCAGTGGGTCCGGCAGCATCACCGAAGAAGAAAGGATGGGTGATGTTTTGGGTCGGGTCCCTTCTTCAGGCTCGAAGTAGGGGTTGGGGGAAAGGTGAAGAGCTGGAGGTGAGAAAAAACCTGGAGCACTCAGGGCCAACCACAAATGACCTTGGGCAGAGTGTTGCCTGGTAGGTCCATTGTTGGCTGTGTGATCTTGAGAGAAACAATGTGGAGAACTGTGGAACGGGTAAAACGACAGTCATAGAGTGACACAGTGTGGAAACAGGCCTTTCGGCCCAACTTGATGTATGTTGACTGAACTAAAGTGTTCAGCGAAACGGTGTTTACAGTAAAGTTTTGTTGCTACTCTCCAATTGGTCCCTGCTATCTAACTGATGCCTTTTCTCTTACAGTCTGTGAAGGCATCGATGTATTTTCAAGGGATTAAACTTCCCTCTGGTAGCTGTCCAAAAGACGATGTCACTTTGCCCGGTTGCTAACCATTTCAACTCCACTTCCCATTCCCACACTGACCTTTCTGTTCTGTGCCTTCTCCATTGCCAGTGAAGCCATACACAGATTGGAGGAGCATCGCCTCATTTTTCACTTGGGTAGCTTACACCCAGTGTTTTGAACATTGAATTCTCTAAATGTAAGTAACTTCACAAGTCACTTTACCTTGTAGGCTTACGAAACTTCAATTTCCCGCTTGGAAGCAGGGAACCTTTCAATTTCTCCAGCTCGTTCTGCGACTATGCTGCATCTACATTTTCACTTCCCAGTTTGCTAGTTCTATTTCTGCTCGAACACCACCTGAATTTAAATGCACTATTTTTTTCCCCCTTCAGTGGTCTTATCACGAGAAGCAAAAGGAAGTTGCTAATCAAACGGAATATTAGATACTCAGGGAACAGCACATTGCAACCTCATCTGCATTATACTCGAGCAGGGGTTCAATCGGCAGCATGTTGACAATGAAATAACATCTCATCAAAGCCTCTTGTCACCCGGTGGTAACAGGCAAATCAAAAATAGCTGTCATCCATTCAAGAAAATCAACGTTTGTCCTCTACTGATATTCTCTGCGACTTCTCCTTTGCTCCCTTCCATAATGAAAGCTTGTCCGTCCCTTCAATTCAGTTGCTGCTCCATTCCCACGGCAGCTTTGTTTTCAGTCGAACAAGCCGGTAATTGGCATAAGGGGCAAAGGGAAAATGAAGAGATTTTTTGTTTTTAACTGAGCAAGCAGTTTCAATAGTAAATTTCATGAGGATAAACTGGATCAGAAGTCGATGAGATTAAAGCTGCAGTACGCAGGGAGGTTGAGTGTGACTCATTGAATAGTCTCATCAGAGGGTTGGTACAGGGTCGATGGGCCAAAAGGTCTGCTTCTGTGCCTTTCTGTCAAGGGTTACGGGCAGAAGGCAGGAGAATGGGGTTGAGAGGGAAAGATAGAACAGCCATGATTGAATGGCGGAGTAGACTTAATGGTCCGAATGCCATAATTCTGCTCCTATGGCTTATGAATTGATGAACTTATGAACAAAATTTTAAGAAGTATCTGGAGTTTTTGAATCACCATGGTATAGAACAACACAGAACAAATGTTGGTAGATCAAGAGTCCAGAGTCAAGAGTGTTTTATTGTCATATGTTCCGGATGGGACAATGAAATTCTTAAAGGCCTGTCCCACTTACGTGTCCTTGGCACGCAAATTACGCAACCTCGTCGTCGCGTTGAGGCACACGGGCATCGTATGGCCGTGCGGGGCCGGTCCCACTGAGAAGCGCGGAGGGGTATGTGGTTGTGCACGATACATGGTAAACGGTAGGGAATTGAAGAATACAGTTGAACAGAGGGATCTGGGAATAACCGTGCATAGTTCCTTGAAGGTGGAATCTCATATAGATAGGGTGGTAAAGAAAGCTTTTGGTATGCTAGCCTTTATAAATCAGAGCATTGAGTATAGAAGCTGGGATGTAATGTTAAAATTGTACAAGGCGTTGGTGAGACCAAATCTGGAGTATGGTGTACAATTTTGGTCGCCCAATTATAGGAAGGATGTCAACAAAATAGAGAGGGTACAGAGGAGATTTACTAGAATGTTGCCTGGGTTTCAACAGCTAAGTTACAGAGATAGGTTAAATAAGTTAGGTCTTTATTCTCTGGAGCGCAGAAGGTTAAGGGGGGACTTGATAGAGGTCTTTAAAATGATGAGAGGGATAGACAGAGTTAATGTGGACAAGCTTTTCCCTTTGAGAATAGGGAAGATTCAAACACGAGGACATGACTTTAGAATTAAGGGACAGAGGTTTAGGGGTAACATGAGGGGGAACTTCTTTACTCAGAGAGTGGTAGCGGTGTGGAATGAGCTTCCAGTGGAAGTGGTGGCGGCAGGTTCGTTGGTATCATTTAAAAATAAATTGGATAGGCATATGGATGAGAAGGGTATGGAGGGTTATGGTATGAGTGCAGGCAGGTGGGACTAAGGGAAAAAAGTTGTTCGGCACGGACTTGAAGGGCCGAGATGGCCTGTTTCCGTGCTGTAATTGTTATATGGTTATATGGTTATATGTTATATGATATCGCGCGGCACTCTGAACTTTTGTAGCAAACAAAATCTTTGCGCGCCAACGGCCTGTCGCGTAACTGACAGCCAAAGTGGGACAGGCCCAAGACCCTGGCGCGACCCAACGTCTCACCTCCAACAGCAGCAGAAGCAGGCAAATGATCGCCAAACTCGGCCTGGGGCTCACGGCCGTTGCTAATCCGGATCCGCCCCCACTTCTACTCCCAGAGCGGGCCAAGAAAATTGAAGATGGACACAAATGCTGGAGTAACTCAGCGGGACCGGCAGCATCTCTGGAGAGAAACAATGGGTGACATTTCGGGTCAAGACCCTTCTTTCAGACTGAAGAAGAGTTTCGACATGAAGCATCACCCATTCCTTCTCTCCAGAGATGCTGCCAGTCCCGCTGAGTTACTCCTGCATTTTGTGTCCATCTTCAAATGACATCACGCGCTCCAGACGGCTGTGCGGGCGCATGAAATCACGCTCGACCTTTGCGGGACCATCGCGCCTCAATGCGACCATGAGGTCGCATAATTAGCTTGCCAAGAACTCGTAAGTGGGACAGGGGCATTACCTGCTGCTGCACAACAGAATATATGAATATGTAAACATAGTACAGGGGAAGAGAAAAAAAATAAGTTCGATAAATAACAAATATATTGCAATAATAATATAGTCTTTTGCAGTTCAGAGCTCAGAGCTTATTTAGATTGTATTAGTATAGATAAATCACATGGACATGATGGGCTGAAGAGCCTGTTTCTATGTTGTATGAGTCCATGTTCCTATGGTGCATTGGAAAAGTTTGACCACATTTCCCTTTGAGTACACAATGGGAGAAACAGAGCTTTGGCAGTCTGGTAGTGGTGCTAGAAGTCAATTAGTTCTTGCCGTTCCAATACAATCCAAAGGTGAGACATTTTGATTACATTCTGCGTTGCTGTTTTTTGGTCAAGCTACTCATTTATATGTAGATCAGTTTTTACTGTGTTAGGCCCCTGAAACTCCAGCCCTTGTGATTCAAAGGCCAAAACAACAGAATGATTCATTTAATTATTTAATATTTAATATGTAAAAGAACATGTGATTTTGTTCCATTCTGTTTGTAGTTTGTTGGTTGTTTGTTTGTTTGTTTTTTTGCACAATGTCCGCGAGCATTGCCACTTTTCATTTCACTGTACATCCCGTATGTTTATGTGACAAATAAACTTGACTTGACTTGATTTGACATTACATTCTTTTCATTAGTTTTTAGACAAGTCATTTCCAGGTTATGAACACCTGACTTATGGACACCCAGTACATTTGAGTGAGTGAGCATTTGGTAGAGGAAAGAACTGCAGATGCTGGTTTAATTCGAAGGTAGGCACAAAATGCTGGAGTAACTCAGGCAGCGTCTCTGGAGAGAAGGAATGGTCGACTAAAGGGATGGATTTCCTTTAGAGATAGAGCATGCAAACAGGCCCTTCGGCCCACCGAGTGACCAGCAATCACCCCATACACTAGCCCTATCCTTTCCTATTTTTACCAATGTCAATTAACCTACAGTCCTGCACATCTTTTGAATGTGGGAAGAAACCAGAGCAGCCTCAGAAAACCCACGCAGTGACAAGGAGTACGTAGAAACTCCATACAGCCAGTGCCCATAGTCAGGATTGAATCTGGGTTTCTAGCAAAGTAAGGCATTGGCTTGGTATAAATGTAAATTGTGCCGCGTGTGTGTATAGTGTTAATGTGCGGAGATTGCTGGTCGGTGTTGACTCAGTGAGCCCACGGGCCTGTTTTCACGCTGTATCTCTAAACTAAACTAAACTAGAAGCTCAGGATTATGCAACGAGCGGAAGTCCAGGAAACAATGCACAACATCTGCTGAATTAGGTGATTACTGTTGGATTCTGTTGGATTCCACAATTAGGCTTATTGCTCTAGGCTAGTTAGATGAGGCTGGTTGCTATGCTATGATCAGTACGTGGAATAATACATTATGCTTAAAGTCTGGATTGGACTCAAGTGAGACATCTTCAAACCCATGTCACCTAGAAGCACAATGGTAGCAGATACGTAGGAAATGGGCATGTCTCTGACTTCAAACCACATCATCGTTCTTTCGTTGCCTGGTTTAGGTTGATTACCATCACGTATACCTAGATCCATTGGTAAGCCTTGTTATGAGTGCTATCCAATTAATCAGAAAATACCATACATGAATGCAATCAATGCAATAGGTAAAGTGAAGAGAAAGATACAGGGAGCGGAATATAGTTCTCAGCATTGTGGTGTAACAGTTTCAAAGAAAAAGTCCAATCTCACTAATGAGGTAGGTTGGAGAATTGGGACTGGAACCTAGCTTATGGAAGGATCGTTCAGAACCCTGATAACAGGGGGGAAGAAGTTACTGAGTCTGATGGTGCGCGCTTTTAAGCTTTAGTATCTTCTGCCTAATGGGCGGAAGTAGAAATGATTGCAGTGGGAATGGTCTTTGATTATGTTGGGTGTTTCCCAAGGCAGTATGAAGCATAGATGGAGTTGGTGGTGGGGAGTTTGGTCTGTGTGATAGTGTTGCGGACTTGGGCAGCGCTGTTCCCAACCCAAACTGTGATACAACCCGACAATAGACTTTTTATGGTGCATCTGCAGAAGATTGTAAGAGTTGTGGTAGCATGCCGAATTTCTTCAATCTCCTGGCAGAGGCATTGATTAGGTCTTGTTGGCTGTTGCTTCTTTGTAGTTGGTCCATGATAACTCATTGATACATTTTACACCAAGGAATTGCACAAAGATCCTGGGGCTTAGTATTTTTTTAGCGATAAAGTGCTGAAATAGGCCCTTCGGCGCAACAAATCCGCACCGACCAGCGATCCGCGCACATTAAACTATCTTACACCCACTAGGGACAATTTACACTTATACCAAGTCCATTAACCGACAAACCTGAACATCACTGGACAGTACTCATAGTCAGGATTGAACCCACGTCTCTGGTGCAGCTAGACAGCCACTCTACCGCTACACCCCCGTGCCTTCCCAGCATCAATTTCCCAAGTGCAAATAGGGACGAGTAACAAATATCATAACACTCGCCTCGCAAAAATTAATTTTATTTTACGTCTAGAAGGATTCATCCTGCGACATAACATGCAAAGAACCTTCCCTTAGGCATGATGCCTTGGAGATTTACCACATTAGCAGAACGGAGAAGATCTCATGGAGAAGAAATGCTGAATTTGAATAATTTTGGATGCATTAATACTCATTGGGAGAAATGTGCATCCATTTAAAGCTCCTATTAGGTATTCTATGCTATAAAGCCATGTCAATTTATTTATGAGGAGTTTTAGCCTTAAGTTTGCTAATTACTGACTCCAACAAATTCCTAAACTAAGTTGATTTCTTCATAGTTACAGAATTTCTGGCAGGCAATCAATGTTTGGTGAATATTCTAATGTCACTGCACAGAATATGTTTCAAATCTTAGTACAGGTCCACCAGCAATTTTCCGGCATTCTTGGTTACGAAGCGTTACTGGATTATCTGTTTTGCCGGACCGACAGAGGTCTCCAAGAGGAGTCAAGCAGTGCTAGAACGGTCCGCCTAGACCGCTGAGGAGCCGAGATTCAGGTCCGCAAAGTCAGCTTCGGAAATCGGCTTTGGGCACGGATCCCCCAGCCCCAGCCATGCCGGAGTTCCAGAGCCAACTGCAGGAGGCAAATTCGATCCGCTGGTGGGCCGCGGAAATCCAGATGCTGGTTGAGATCAGCCATCTCACCTAGCCTAGGTGCCACATTTTTGGGGGGAATTCCGGAGGGGAGGGATTTTAAGTGTGCTCTCGTTAATTTTGTCCGGATTAAAGGTGGTGCCGGAAAATCGGTGGTGGACCTGTATCAAAGTTCTTGGAGGATTGGTGCCCTGATAATATTATGAATGGAGTCTTAGCTATGCTTACTCTCAGCAGTGTAATGAATGTGTGCAGTAACATACATGTGCATATCTATTTCAGATTTATACACCTTTATATTAATGTACATACATGGGTATATCTATATTCACAATTGTACATTCAACACATGTCTTCATACACATGTTGATGTATTGTACATCTGTGTGTGCGCACATTTCCATGTGGAGGCGGGTATTTGTGTGCAAATAGAATATAGAAAGGTGCAGCACAGGACAGACCATTTGGCTCACAATGTCCGTACCAAACCTTATGCCATGATTAACTAATCTCATTTGCCTGCATATGATCCTTATCACTCCATGCCCTGCATATCCATTTGCCTGTCTCAACACCTTATAAACATTGCTATCATATCTGCCTCCACCACCATACCTGGCAGCTTGTTACAGGCACCCACCACCGTCTATGTACAAAATATGTCCTGCACATATCCTTTAAACTTTGCTTCTCTTGCCCTTTAAGATATGTCCTGTAGTCTCTGACAATTCCATCTTGGTAAAAAGTGTTCAGACTGTGTATCCTATCCATATCTCTCATAACATGTGTGTGTGTGTGTGTGTGTGTAAAAGTGTGTACATATCTAAATGTAGGTGTACATACCTTTCTGTACATATGAGTGTGGGCATGTAGGTGTTTTTACATCTGTGTGTTTGTGAGAGCACATTTGCGTGAATAAGAGTTTGAATAATTGTGTACACTTATATACTTGCGTGACGGAGTGCTGTTCCATCAACAATCCCATCCGCTTTACCTCAGCAATCATATGCCAGTGTGACATTTCCATTTCACGTACCAAACATCTTCGTGAGCCATCTGACGGAAATTGGCAATTTCTTTAGGCCATAGATAATCTAACTCTGTCTGTGAAAAGCACTGAAGCTGCAGATGTAGGAAATCCAAAAATTTAAGTCAGAAATTAAATATATTGTCCAGCTGGAAAGGGTACAGAGAGGATTTACGAGGATGTTGGCAGGACTGGAAGGTCTGAACTATAGGGAGAGGTTGAGCAGGCTAGGGCTCTATTCCTTGCACCACAGGGGGATGAGAGGTGGTCTTATAGAATATACAATCATGAGAGGAATCGATTGGGAAGAGGAAGAGTCTCTTGCACACAGTAGGTGAATCGAGGACCAGAGGACATAGATTTAAGGTGAAGGGCAACAGATTTAATAGGAATCTGAGGGGTAACTTTTTCACACAAAGGATGGTGGGTGTATGGAACAAGTTGCCAGAGGAGGTAGTTGAGACTGAGACTATCCCAACATTTAAGAAACAGTTAGACAGCTAGCTACATGGATAGGACAGGTTTGGAGGGATATGAACTGAACGAGGAGGACACAAATGCAGGCTCAGACACAGCGCAGATCCGTATTCAGAGTTTAATCGGTCCAAGTCGGTACACAGGTAAGCAAGCACAGAAGCAACAGCAATATCTAGAAGCAGGCAAAAACAGTGGTAGATAAACAGGCAATGGTCGAGTTCACAAAGTCACAATATTTCTAGAGCTGGAATGAGGTGATATCAAGTAGCAAACACAACGAACTGGCAATGAGAACTAAAACACAAAGGGCTTAAATACAGACTTAACAGGGGATAACGAGACACTGGTGAAACACATCAGGGTGGGGCCAACAATCACATGAGGGTAAACGACCTGACAGGAAATGGGACCTGAAACAAGAGGAGATGTGAGACACCAAAATAAAACAAGAATGCAAACTCAAATACTAAAAACCAATAAGAAACAGAAACTAGATCAAACGCAAGACCTGACAGTGTAGCTGGGACATGTCGGCCGTTGTGAGCAAGTTGGGCCGAAGGGCCTGTTTCCACACTGTATCACTCTATGACTCTATGACTATGATTCTAAATGCTGGAAATATTATTTGGGTCATGAAGATTAGCCAATCTTGCTGGTTATTTTCAGCATTCTCTGTATTATTTCTGTCACTTATCTCACCTAGATCCTAGATTCAAAGTGATCGGAATCAAAGTGATCGGAATCACTTGATCAGAGGCCTGTCAAAGGCAACAGAGGTAAAGTGACTTTAGTCCCATCAAATGGATATGCCTGGTTTTCTCTGAATTAATTTAAAGAGCCAGAGGAGGAAGCTGAAATCAGGCAACTCACAAGCAGTAAACATGAGGTTGAAAAACAAATCAAATAATATGACAAATTATCTTTGGTGGATCCAGAACTCTGAAGCTTTCTGTTTCCATCACTGCCATTTTACTGAGAATTTAATTAAAAATTCTCAATGATGATATTCTGTAAATGGATCGATTTGGGGATATGGGGAGAAGGCAGGAACGGGGTACTGATTGTGGATGATCACCCATGATCACATTGAATGGCTGTGCTGGCTCAAAGGGATGAATGGCCTACTCCTGCACCTATTGTCTTTCAGGTGCCAAGTAAACATATTTTTACATGATAAGTAAAACCAATGGGAAACGTACTGACAAAGACAATCATTGCTAACAAACCACCCAAGTGACCCAAGTTCGATCCTGTATATGGGTGCTTGTCTGTATGGAGTTTGTATGTTTTCGCTGTGGCCTGCGTGGGTTTTCTCCAGGTGTTCTGGTTTCCTCCCACACTCCAAAGACGTACAGTTTTGTAGGCTTGGTAAAATTGTAAATATTTAATGGAATGACATAAAGGGAGCTTTATTCCAACCAGTGCAATACATGTTCCAGGACCCTTCGATACAACAGTGCATGGTGGATTGGTTGTAAGAGGGGAAAACATTAAAGGAGATATGCGATTTTACACAATGTTATGGGTACGTCTAATGTACTGCCAGATGGTGGTCAATGCCGATACAATAGTGGCATTTATGAGGCTTTTTGTTAGCACATGGATAAGCAAAGAATTGAAGTATATCGTTCAAACAAAGGCAGATGAGATTAGTGTATCTTGGCATCAAGTTTGGCATAGACATTGTGGGCCTTAAGGGCCTGTCCTACCAGCATCCAACTCCATGCAGTGAGCACGATCAAACTCGAAGCAGGGGCCGCACGGAGGTCGGGTGATCCCCTGTACAGGGCCATTCCCACCAGCATGCGCCTGCATGCGGCAAGCGCGACCAAACCGGCAGCGAGGGCCGCGTGGAGGTCGGGTGAGTGGCGCAACGCGGCGCAAAGTGAGGCGAACTTGGAGCGAAGTCTTAAGGTACGTTTGCCAGGACAGAGAGGGGCACACAGAGAGGGGCACAGAGGCACACACACACAGAGGGCCACGGAGCCACACACATAGAGGGTCACAGAGGCACCTACAGATGTCGAGGCGGTGTGTAATGCATCGAGGCGACTGTGAGCCGACAAGCCGTTGCCGCTCGGAATTTTTGAACATAGTCAGTTTTTCGGAGCCCCGCGCGATGTCAGGACGAACTCCGCAAAATTCCGCACGGCTCCGGCGATCGAAGTGGGACCGGCCCCGCGACGCCGGACGGTTCAAGCGACCACGTTAGGTCGCGCTCATCACATGGAGTTGCATGCTTGTAGGACAGGCCCTTTAAGGGCCTGTTCATATGCTAGACTGCTCCAAAGGCCCCTGAGACTTAACATGGGAACATGTTGGTGAACCAGACCTGTCATTTGATGGGGTTATAAAATAAATCTTGTTCTGCATTGAACCCAAGTTACACTTGCCTTTGGACTGACTGAAGAGATAGACTGGAGAAATATTTAGCCTGGACCTTAAGTGTAGGCACAAGGAAATGGGCATGCTGCTTTACACAAAAGGACTCTAGACTGAAATCAGTCTGATGAATGGTCCCGACCTGAAACGTCACCTATCCATGTTCTCCAGAGATGCTGCCTGACTTGTTAAGTTACTTTATGTCCATTAGCCTGTACCTTAGTTTGCCATATCTGCCCGGGAGAATTTGATGGGCTGAGGTAGTTGGCGACTTGACCTGCATATATTAATATTGGCAATTTTTTAAGCCGATTAAGAATAAGGAACAAAATCACACTCAAGAAGCAATTAAAATAACCATTTTATTACAGGTCATTTTCCAGTCAGAAAAGAGGTTATTTTGAGTCCCCATATGTTCGAAGGTTATGTGTGAAGGGATTGGAACTGACTTAATAAAAACCGTCTCTCCAGTCCTAATTAAATATTTGTGCAGCTAAAAGTTCACTTAAGGTAAACAAATATTTTGCAAATTATTCCTGGTGCAGTCAGTGGTTACTAATTCAGATGTGGTTTACTTTTTATGTCATTTTGAAAACAAAGTCAGTGGAAGTTAAAGAAGGTCAGACAAGAGTTTAAATTTCAGTTTCAGTTTAGTTTACCGAGGTACAGTGAAAAGCTTTTGTTGCGTGCTAACCAGTCAGCAGAAAGACAATACTGTACATGATTACAATTGATCCATTTACAATGTACATATACATGATAAGGGAATAATGTTCAGTGCAAGGTAAAGCCAGCAAAGTCCGATCGATGATAGTCCAAGGGTCATCAGAGAGTTAGATGGTAGTTCAGGACTGCTCTCTGGTTGTGGTAGGATGATTCAGTTCCCTGATAACAGCTCAGGCAACTGAATCATCCTACCACAACCAGAAAGAAGTCTTCAACAACTATCTAAGAGTACATTGTGTTGAAATAATTCCTATTCCAGACTAGATGCTACGACAGGCCTCGTTGTTTGTGGAAGGGAATCCATAATGTATCCGGAAGAGAACATTGCCCATTTTCCCTGTCTTCTTCAATCAGATGGATGTAATATTGATTTTTGGATCCCGGCATTTAGTTGTTAATCTAGTCAGGTTTCTGTGTGAAGGCAATTGTGATCAGAATATAATTATTCAATTTATTTTGAGTATATGTGCTGAGAATTGTTTATCTCCTGATTTAGAGAAAGAGTGAATCATGGCATCCCCCCCATTTCATTCCATTACAATCTCTCCAGACAGTGGGTGATGAAAACGGCAGTGGACGAGTTTTTAAACTGTATAGTATCTGTCGAGTGGGTGTAGAAGGATCTTCACTCTACATCTGCGCAGTACATGCTTCGGGAATGTTTGATACAACGTTGAGGGAGATCTCTTCGTGTCGCAGTGGATTTTGATGGGAGGTCTAGACTATGGTGACCAGACCAGACCATGAAAAGACCACAACAAATGGTTGACTCCTTCTGCCAATAAGTTGGAAGGAGTGAAGAAAAAACTAGAATCTTGCAAATTCTTTCTTCACTCTTTCCAGCTTAATGGGGGAGGAATCACCCATTTGTTGTGCTCTTTTCATGGCTGGCTTATGGTGTCAGAAAGCCCAATCTGCATTTGGATTGCACCACATTGGCAGAGGTGCCAGCCACCGTCTTGTGTGGCCATCTTTAAAAGGTCCATTGGATATATAGTAGGAGGATTGTTTAAGGATCTTTTCCTGAAATTTAGCAGCATGGACGAGATTCCTTACATGGTCTCACTCGCAGGTCTTTGGGACTAAGGAGGGAAGGCAAAGTATGCCTGTGAAGCCCATCTGAAAGTCGATACAGTTCCCGATATAGTTCGATATAGTTGTCCCTGCCAACAAGGGGGTTTTGAGTCTGAAGAAGGATTCTGATCCAAAACGTCTGGTCTCCGAGGATGCTGCCACACTCGCTGAGTTTTAGTTTTTAGTATTAGTTTTAGAGATACAATGCATAAACAGGCCCTTCGGCCCACCGAGTCCACGCCAACCAACGATCCCTGCACACTAACACCATCCTTCACACGAGGGACAATTTTCAATCTCTACCGAAGCCAATCTCTACCGACAAACCTGTATGTCTTTAGAGTGTGCGAGAAAACTGGTGCACCCGGGGAAAACCCACACGATCGTGGGGAGAACGTGCAAACTCCATACTGACAGCACCCGTAGTGAGGATTGAATCTGGGTCTCTGGCGCTGTGAGGCAGCAACTTTACTATGGTGCCCCGTGCTGCCCTTTAGTTACTCCAGCACTTTGTGTCTTTTTGTGAAAAAACAGCATCTTCAGTTCCTTGTTTTTACTGGTTCTTTACTTATCTCCCATTTGGTATCCAACCCATTGATTCCTCCCCACAAAATATAAAAATTCCTCAAGAATGTCTGATTAAATTCAGGCATAGATCTCTCCCAGCTCAGATTCACACCTAATTTAGAGAGCAGAGGAATTTAAGCACCTGTCCCACTTGGCCGTCATTTGCGCCTCATTTACGCATCATATGTAAAATAGATCGACGCCTCATGACGCGCGGGGTGCGCGTGGGTGATGCACGCATTGCGCATGGTGAGGCGTGGAATCGCATGCAGTGGTGCGCGGTATCGCACAGCACTCCAGGATTTTGTAGTGTAACAAAGTCCTCGCATGCCACCTGCGTGACATATCTCGCGTACGCACGCTGACGCATTGGCTATTCATGCTGACGTATCTTGCTGACGCATTGGTGTCGCACGCTGTATCGCGTGGTGACGCATGGTAACATTAACGTGCTTCAACGTCCGTAAACATGCGGTGCCGCGTGCCGCCCATACGCAGTCAGCCCACCTTTTACGCGTCATGTAACCTTTAACCTCATCTACACAGACCTCTTCCTGGGTTTCTTGCTGGCCTTTCTTGTTGTACTCCTGCCTGGCTGATCTGTAAGTATGAGGCTGCTGCTAACATACGTGTCTGTTGTTGCTGTAGCAAAAAAATCTGTAGTTCTTCCATGATGGTCATGATGCAAGCAGGGTATTCTAATGACGTCACATGCACCAGACGGCTGTGCTGACGCATGATGATACATGACGACGCGTGATTTGCGCGTGACGTCACACGTCACGACGCGTCGACCTATTTTACATATGGCACGTAAATGAGGTGCATATGACGGCCAAGTGGGACAGGCTCTTTAGGCTCTGCAGCTCCCCTCTAGATATGGTTAAGACCACTCTATATGCACGTCAGCGGTTTTGAATTCCAGTGAATCGCTACCCAGGTTGTTGAGTTGCCTCTCTGGGTTGTGTTGATTTATCCACAGCTGCTCAAACTGCTCCTTGTTGTCCATTCAGTCAGCGTTGCTCACAAAGGGTTCTTTCAATTAAATATCTCAGCAACCGATGATTACAATACAGAGGAGCAATCAACCTTCCTCCTGCCTCAGTCTGAAATCACAGTTCTGAAAGCTTCAAACTAATAAAACTGGCTTTAGTTACAGAGCAAGGCTGCGGGCTGTGCATTAGAATGATGCGAGTCTCCATGACAACATAGGGCGCAGAAAAAGCGCAGCTCTCTTTAGACTAGGTAGAAAATAGATCACGGGGCTATCAACATCTGGATAGGAAAAGCCAGTTAACATTCTGGATCCAAGCCCCAATGTCAGATTTGTTTTGGCAGGATGTGTTTTCACATCCAAATGTTGGTAGGGCTAGTGAAATGTTTTCTATTTCCATATAAGGCTTCTCTCATCCCAAGATGACTATTAGAGGGCTAAGTCAACGAGAAGCAGGCACCAAGCGACAAGATTGGGGTTTAGGTTTAGGTGTAGATTTATTATTGTCATGTGCAGGAAGTGCAGTCAAACACTTTGTTTTGCTTGCAATCTAATCAAACCAGATAACATTGTACATAAATACAAACATGCCAACTCCTACTTTGTCACTGTTTACCTATTACTGGCCAGGTTCTGTCCTTCCTGCACTTCTTCCCCACCACCACCCCCCCCCCCCCCCCCGTCTAAGGAAGGGTCCCGAAACATCACCTATCCATGTTCTCCAGTCTGACTCGCTGAGTTACTCCAGCATTCTGTGTCTTTTTTTGGTACAGACCGGCATCAGTGGTTCCTTATTATTACAAAAGGGAAGATACAAAAATTGCCAAACATAGCTTTCAGCAATGTAGCACATCAGTTCCACAGACAAAGTCCAATGTCCACAATGGGGTGCCGGAGCACCCGGAGGAAACCCACGCGGTTACAAAAAGACCGTGCAGACTGCAAACGGTCACACCTGAAGTTGGGATTGAACCAGGGTCTCTGGCGTTGTGAAGGAGCCGCTCTACCGGCTGCGCCACTGTGCCACCCTAGAAATGTCTGCCCCTCCCCCATTGAACAAACAGCATGATACATCTGAGATATCAGAGTGGCTTGAAGGGGACTTTGAGACACAGAGCTGAGTAAGGTCAAGTGGAAATTTATTCACCACCACATCCAATGCAGAAGACTGTAATCTGCCTTCAATTTTTTTGAGGTCTTGAAGTAGGTTTTTAACAGCCACTCACTTTCACACTTCATATGCTCCTGTTTTGATGGAATTACTGTACCTTATAAGCGATTAAATGGACTGTGAGATGGGGAATCTGTAAATTGCTATTTTAATTCAGCAATTAAAGCAATCTCTGATGTAGCAGATCATTTCCAAGCAAGCTAACTTTGGGTTCAGCGAGACCCAGACTTACATGAGAAAATCACTGCTATTCCAACATAACAAATTAATTATGTACACTTTCAACATTAGTAATTATAACAAATCAATATGTGCCCAAGAAAGAATCTGAAAATAATTTAATTTTAATCCACAAAGCACCGATTTGGTTCCTGCAAGGCTTGATGGGATATGTTACGCTTGTCGGAGGTATGTTTAAATAATATTCTATGGTTTGTTACAAGATAATAATGAGATTTGAATATTAAATTGCATTTTATGTACTGTACGTGAAATATTTGTTGGGGGTTTCATGAACACACAACATTAAAAATCGGTCGCCACACTATAGCAAGGATGTGATTGCACTGGAGTGAATGTGAAGGTGTTTAATTAGGATTTTACCTAAACTGGTACAGATTTGTTTAGTTTAGTTTAGAGCAGTGCTTCTTAAACTATTTCAGTGTCATTCACCTTGAGTCTTTATCACAAAATTTCATTCACCCTCGACTAAATTTTCTTATGTTTTTTGGTAATTTTCATCTTATTCTCCCTTGTGTATAATTTTATATATAATTTATTTTGTCACACGAGCGAAAAGCATAAATTAGCTCATTTCTTAAGTGTATATTTTATTCAACCATTTGAACATCCTAAAAATATGGAAAGAAAACGGAGTGAAAAAAAAAAGTAATTACCACTGGAGTTGGAAAATCATTCTATTAGAATGATAAAAAACTATTCCAACGTTTAAACACTGGGCTTCAGCCCCATCCTACCCTTACGGGTAGTTTTTTTCTGCAGTTTTTTTCTTGGTAAATTAGCTCAAAAAACCATGGAGTATGTAAATTGGCAACACAATGCAAAGATACATTTCAACAGTTGCCAAGGGCAATCCTCCAGTGTTGCCATTTATAAATTTATGATCCCACTAGCTTGTCTGGTCTTCCCTAAAAGGTTACTGTAAATTTGGGAAATATCCTGCTACTTTGAAATTAGAGAGCCATAGGTAGAGAGAACTTTAATGGCAATGCCTTTTTTAAGTATAGAAAAAATATATATATCTGAATAAATTAAGTCATTCACCCTTCATTCACCCCTCTAGTTTCATTCACCCCAAAATAATTTCATTCGTCCTTGGGTGAACCAATTCACCAGTTTAAGAAGCACTGGGTTAGACATACCGCGTGGAAACAGGCCCTTTGGCCCACCAAGTCCGCACAGAACAGTGGTCTCCGCCACTGACACTATCCTACACAAACGAGGGACAATTTACAATGTTAACAAGACAATTAGCCTACAAACGTCAAGACAGAAGCAACTGGGAGGCACTGCTCCACGTTTGGGACAGCAAAGGGACTCTTTGCCCAGTGTGCGCTACAAAGGCAAACAGCTATGATTAACTCGGTTAATTTAAACTGTGTTCATTTTGCTAATTAAAAATATATATTTTCTCATGGGTTACCAATTTATGAAGACTGTTTAAAATCTTTCAAAGTATTTTTTTTAAAACAAATTGAAAGTTGATTGATTTGGTCTTTTCAAAGTGTTTTTTTTTTAACTTTTGAATGATTTTTAAGGATATTGAATGGTCTGGAAAAGATTGCCTTGAATTGAGGTCTAAGCGATCACTAGTACATCAGGGTCGTGACTTAGCCTGATGTCAGCTGATCTGATTTCCCTTTATTAATTTCTGTGGCCAGTGCTTCATTAGCAATGCCAGCATTTGTTGCCCTCACTAATTGACCTCGTGAAGGTGGTGAGCTGCCTTCTAAAACTGCTGCAGTCTCTCAAGAGAAGGGGAGGGAGGGAGGGGGAAGGGAATTTATAGCACTTAAAATTGCCACTACAAATTGGTGCTCAAATATCCTCAAGTGAGGTATTTTACATTGCTACCTGAAGACTCCAGTGCTCTTGGGGCTTCTGTCAACCAAATTGGCACCTAGATTGGTCAAGCTAGAGGAGAGGCTGACCACACAATGTTTGCCCTGCGTTCCCATCACCAATGGCACAATGTCCAACAATGGTGCATCAACCAAGAGAAGCACGTAGCAGCCCATGGCCGAAGGTTGCCTGGGACTTGCTGTATGTGGGTCTGGGCTGCACCATATATTGTAAGATATGAATGGAATTGCACATTGTGTATTGATCAGCAAACATCCCCATTTGTGACATACGAATGAAAGGAAGGCCGGTAGTGAAGCAGCTATTCTGACTCTGATTGGGACTGGACAGCACGCAACAAACGCTTTTCACTGTATCTCCATACATGTGACAGCAAACTAAACTGAAATCCAACTAGTATTGGCCCCGCCCTTTTGGATGCATCTTTTACTCCCTTGGAAGAGACAACATGAAAGGCCATACCATGGTAAATATTCCCAGTGCTGCACCTGGTCAAATCTGAGGGTGGCTGGAGATAGCTGTATACTTTTTATCAAGGTCACCCACACAGGAGATTACATTACTTAAGAGTCAGCGGTATCCTATTTAAAATCGAGATTACCTTCAATGATAAATTGTGGCCTGTCTCTTTAAAGAGGGACAGTAACAGCACTATCCACCATGAGAGAACCCTTTTCATCACATTGGTGGTCTTCAGTTGCTTTGAAGAGAACCTCAATACATTTATTTCACACTTGCCATATTTTCTTATGATATAGAAGGCAGCCATTCAACCCACTGAGATTATGTTGGCGCTAAGAGCATTCAGATCAGTCCGTTTCTCCAGGGCCGGATTTAGATGAAGAGAGGCGCTAGGCTGTTCCACTTGTGAGGCACCTCCCAATCTCCCACCCCCACGACTAGAGGAAGATGTTCCACCAGATTGACACCGATTTGCAGCCGAGCGTGGCCAATGAGATAAGGGGCTGGAAAGCTGGGCTTTTTATTTATTTATTTATTGCCAGCGCAAACAGTTTCTCCCAGTTACTTCCCAGCTATGTATTCTTCCTTGTGTGCCCAGTACCTCTCTAGTTCCGCAACCATTCATCAACACAAACAGTAATTTAAAGCAGCCAGCTAACCTGCCAGCACACACGTCTTTGGGATATGCAAGGAGACTGGAGCACCCGGAGGAAATCCACGTGGTCACGAGGAGAACGTGCAAACTCCACTTAGACAGCACCATAGGTAAGCGTTGAACTTGGATCGCTGAAGCTAAGGTACAGCAGCACTACCTGCTGAGCCATTCTGCCGCTTAGGCATCCGTACACTTATCTTGTAGAGTGCACAGATTCATTGAATAATATAAATCTAGAGGCCATTTAAGTCCTTTATGTCCAAAGCGAGAAGACCAGCACAATCCCATTTCCGACAGTAATTCTCAGTCAGTAAGTTGCTAATGATGAACATTTCTGCCTCTAGACCCACAGCATCCTTCAACCCTCCAGCATGTCTTACCTTTGTGCTCTTTAGTCATTGCTCAGCCTACAGAAGTCTTCCTAATCACCTGATATCTGGATCTTCCATAATTTTACATACCAGGAGTAAACTTTTCCTTTGTTTCCTCTGATCCAAGGAAAACGCAGAGCTAGTCTCCGTCATTAATTAATTTTCCACTGCTGCTGATATTCTAGCTGATGTTTCAGCATCTTCACCAATATTAAAACATGCTCGCTTGGCTGAGGATGGCAGTCCATGAGTTATGGCATCAGATGTTCCTCAACAGTTGCAATCATGTTGTAGGAAATATATTGTCAAACTTAAAATGGTCCAGAGAAGAGTTACGAAGATGGTGCCAGGACTAGGGGGTCTTCTTCTTCTTCTTGCGTATGGTGTGCACAGTCTAAAGTTGTTGGACAACTTGTTCTATTTGATCTTATTTGATTGTGCATGCCGGGTTGATTGCATTCATCGAAACAGGGCGAACCACGTGAAGGTTGCAATCTTCCACCCCGACTAGGGGGTCTGAGCTATAGGGAGAGGTTGAGTAGACTGGGTCTCTATTCCTTGGAGTACAGGACAATGAGAGGTGATCTTATAGAGGTGTATAAGATCATGATAGGAATTAATCAAGTAGATGCATATAATCTCTTGCCCAGAGTAGGGGGATCGAGGACCATAGAACATACAGTAGGTTTAAGGTAAAGGGGAAAAGGATTTAATAGGAATCTGAGGGGTAACTTTTTCACACAAAGGGTGGTGGGTGGTATCAAGCTGGAGGTAGTTGAGGCTAGGACTATTCCAGCATTTAAGAAACAGTTAGACAGGTACATGGATAGGCCAGGTTTGAAGGTATATAGACTAAACACAGGCAGGTGGGATTAATGCAGCTGGGACATGTTGGCTGTGTGGGCAAGTTGGGTCGAAGGGCCTGTTTCCACACTGTATCACTCCACGACTCTATGACTATCAGTTTTCTCTCACAGCTGAAAATGTGTTGTATATATTAGTAACATGTAGCTCTCAGTAATGGCTTGTGTCGAAAGTATCATTTAATTTACCCTAACATAAAAAGTGAATGACATACTAGTTGTTCTACATGACTGTGCCTACAGATAATTCATCACATCTACCACATCCATTAACAATCTTGTGAGGTCATGCAGGAGGACTTATTATTGCCATGAATTTTGGTCACATTATTGTTCAGCATCTCCCACATTAAATTGTTATTCGTGTTTTTAAGGTAGTTCAAATGACAGCTCTCTCGAACGACAAAATAACCCGACTTTAACATTAAAAATTGAATAGGGAATATTGTCAAGCCACCTGGTGTGTTAAAGTATTAAAAAAATGTCAACAATTTGTCGCCAAGCTGACAGAGATTAGCCCAAATTGTCCTTTTCTGCTGACAGTTAGTCTATTGCAGTGTTTCAATTTTTGTTTCCATTTCCCATTGTTAATCTTGCTGACACTATTGAGTGAATCTGTAACTATTTTATCAGCACACTGCGTCTATCAATAAAACATTTTTGCCAGTACAGAGTTCTATCAATAGGACTCTGCTATCGAAAGATCTGTTAGAACATTGCAGTTATCAGCAGGATCCATTTCTCTCTCAATGGAGAATATACATCAGAATAAACCATCTACAAATAGAGATTATGTCACAATGGAGGCCTATCCATCAATAGATTATCTATTAGTACGGTGTAAAATAATCTATCAATGTAACCTGCATTAGTACCTTGATTAGCACAGACTCAGTTAGTAGAATATCAATCAATTGAGTATTTTTATCAATTAAAAGTTCTCTCAATACAGGATATTAATCAATCGAGAATCTTCCAATAGTGTACTAATTTATAGGTGTTATCACTCAAATCTATCAAGAGTGCACTGATCAATAAAGCTATTTCTCAACATTCTTCTCCCTCAAACATTCAGAGTCAAGAGTCAAGAGTGTTTTATTGTCATAAGTCCTAGATAGAACAATTAAATTCTTACTTGCAAAAGCACAACAGAATATGTAAACTTAATACACTATAAACAATATGGTAAACGAGAAAAAAAGGTCAGTGTATGTATGTTATATATATATCGTGGGACACCGAGCCATTTCTTCACATCATACAAAGCGAAGAAATGGCTCGGTGTCCCACGATGTCTAACGAACATCGGCCTCTATGGCAAAGGGGTCCTGGAACTACCTCTCACTAGTCTAACAGAGGAATATAAGTGTTCTAAAGTAAGACTTCAGATGACACTGAGGGACTCTAGAGACAAGACCATCAGTGCTGTTGCGCCGCCCCTAGTAACTGGCCGGAAGTGGACACCATCTGATGCCGTACAGCAAGTTTCATCAGCCCTGAGGCACAAAGACATCGTGGGGCAAGTGCAGCAGGGAAGAGGAGGCTTTGGCCTTATGACAAGTAAACCAACTTGGCGAAAGGCCACAACATCAGAGCGGAGGACATTGGTGGTTGAGGAGGTGCGGCAACAGGAGGAGGCCGCAAGAAGTGCAAAGGCGGTCTCTCTTGCCAAACAGGGGCAATGGATGCAGTGGGAAGGTGTGGAGCGGAGGAAGATCAGTTGGAAAGAACTATGGGAAATGGAATCAAGCACGATCAGCTTCATCATCAGAGCGACATATGACTTGCTTCCATCACCAAAGAACCTCCATCAGTGGTACGGTGAGGATCCAACCTGTGCCCTCTGCCCAACTCCAGCGACCCTCAAACATATCATGGTAGGTTGCAAGACAAGCCTCACGCAAGGAAGATACACGTGGCAGCATAGTCAGGTACTAAAAAGCCTGGCAACAGCCCTTGAGAACAGGCGGTGTGCGACCAACTCCTTGCCTCCGAGAGCAAGCAACCCCCCCCCCCCAAGGGCAACAACCTTTGTCCGAGAAGGGCAGAAAACACTTAAACATCCTTCTACCAGATCGGAAGAAGGAAACCTATGCAGGGCCCGTGACTGGAGGATGCTGGCGGACATCGGCCAACAACTAATCTTTCCACCTGAAATTGCTTCAACCAACCTCAGGCCAGACTTGGTGTTCTGGTCTCCTTCACAGAAGACTGCTTACATCATAGAGCTCACAGTTCCACGGGAGAACTCTGTTGAGGATGCCTATGAGCGTAAGAAGCTGCGCTACGCAGAGCTTGCAGCAGAGGCAATGCAGCGTGGCTGGAACATCAAAGTCTATCCAGTTGAAGTGGGATGCAGAGGATTTTTTGCATCATCTACCATCAGACTGCTGAAGGAGCTTGGAATCCATGATCAGGCTCTGCGGAAGACCATAAGATCACTCTCAGACGTGGCTGAAAGAAGCAGCCGTTGGATTTGGCTCAAGCGGAAAGACCCATGCTGGGTCCCAAGTACGTCATGGTGAATCTTTGGGGCAGTTTGACTTGGGACACGCGCTGAGGGCTGATAATCCTGCAGCGGGCTGCCCTTGTGGAGGGTGTATAGTGTTAAAAGGCCGAAACACCCAGTGATGCAAGGGTACACTACTGATGATGTGTCCTGTGCCCAACTGTCCTGAAGGTTACCCAGGCCAAGATATACGTATACGTATCCCCCCCCCCCCCCCACCCCGCCCCCCCGATGTTGAGCGTCTGCCACTCTCAACAATCAACGAATGTCGTGAATTACTCCCCACCTACTGGCACAAGGGACTTCTTAACATCTTGTCATGTGTATATGATTCTTATATATATATATATATATATATATATGTGTGTGTGTGTGTATACAATTGTGTATATATGTGAGTATGTACACATATATATATATATAATATATGTGTGTATATGTATACATATATATATATGTGTGTGTAGATACATATATATATGTATAGATATATATATATATGTGTACAGCTGCTCCTCGACCTACGATGGGGTTACGTTCCGATAAACCTATCGTAAATCAAAAATATCGTAAGTCGAAAACGCATTTAATGCAATGTGATCACGTGACCGGAAGTGAAGTGCGGGCTGTTGCCGTGCATTTGAATCGTCGTAAAGTTGAGATATCGTAAGTCAAAGCATCGTCAATCGGGGAGTATCTGTATATGTGTGTATGTGTGTCTGTGTGTGTATACATGTGTGTGTGTGCGTATGTGTATATATACACACACTGAACTTTTTTTGGGGTTATATATGTGTGCACCAATAGACACACACATGCACACATATGTAAACATAAAAAAACAAAATAATAGTGCAATAATAACAATAATAGTCTACGTAGTTCAGAGCTCAAATACATCCAAAGTGCATTGTTAAATAATCTGACTTGCCCCAAAAACAGAGAATGCTGCACAGGCACATACGATGTTGAGATATTAAAAAATATATATCTAACAGATTATTGCCCACCTGACAGAGAACAGTACAAATTATCCCATTCTCTCAAGAGAGGATATTCAGCAGTGGAAGTGTTTATCAATAGAGCACATCTATTGAGAGTATTGAACATTGAAGGAAATTAAGTGGTACGGAATGCCTATGGATAGTGTGAATCTATCTCCAGAAGCTATCACACAAATATGGATATTAAACAAGGGTAAGCACTTCTATGGTGTGTGTGGATAGAAGCGATCTCCACAGGAGAATATTAAGCAGCATGGAATGCCTATGAACAGAATGTGTCTATTAATACACTATCACTCAATAGATCATATTAAACAGTATGGAGTACCCGCCAATTGCGTATATCTCTGTGATATTTTCATTGGGGTGAATTATATGCTACTATCTTTCAATGGTGAGAAATCTATCAGTGTGGACTACCTATTAGTGCAGAATATTTATAAATAAAGACTATCTGTCAATAGATGTTTAAGAAAGAGCTGCAGATGCTGGAAAAATCGAAGGTAGACAAATGCTGGAGAAACTCAGCGGGTGAGGCAGCATCTATGGAACGAAGGAATAGGTGACATTTTGGGTCGAGACCCTTCTTCAGGCTTATGTGGGAGTGGGGGCGGGAAGAAGAACGGAAGAGGTGGAGACAGTGGGCTGAGGGAGAGCTGGGAAGGGGAAGAAAAGAGGGAGAAAGCAAGGATTACCTGAAATTGGAGATCAATGTTCATACCGCTGGGGTGTAAACTACCCAAGCGAAATATGTGGTGCTGCTCCTCCACACACAGCCTTTTAAATCAGAGGAGCAGCCGATTTAGTGTACAGATGATAGCTGGTGGGCACGGACTCACTGCGCCGAAGGGCTTGTTTCCATGCTGTATCTCTAAACTAAAGTTAAACTAAAGGTGAGCACTGAACCTAACCAAGGCCGGAGGCTTGGGAATACCACTGTGGGTGCAGAACCAAGAATGGGCACCCCCATTCCATTAGTGCAAAACTCAAAGTCCTGATGCCAGAGGGAGACCTTGCATGCTAGAGCGTCAGGAAGATCCTCATGTAAGTATGTTACAATACTTAACTTGAGCGGCACTGCAGTTCTGCCACTGGCCGTGTGCGCGACTTTGGCGCCTTTGAGAGTGGGGCGGGTTTAAAATGCATTTATTCTTCAGACTATTCAAATCGAATTTGAACAGACTGTTTAGTTGCTGAAGAAAAATCGCTTCGACTGCCATTTTATTAAGTTTATTAAAATTAGCACTGGATAATTTAATAGCAGTAGTAAATTAAAAATCATCTTCTAATGCCATCAACGCCGACAACGGGACGGATCTCACGTAGGGGACAAGGCAAGGTACACCATTTATTTTTTCATATAAACTTGCTTCCTAGAATGCCTTTAATCAAAATTTCATGTTGCAAAAAGGTGACTTAGGACCCATACGAACCGGCAGTATTTTTCCTGCCGATATGGGGTTTAAATTCACCGCAACCGCCACGTTCCAATCGATCCCGTTCCACAAAAGCCCACTCGCAAGATGATTAAAATGGCCATTGATTTACGGGAATTAAACATTAAATTCCATCCAATTGGCCTATAAATTCATGACAATGAGATTTAAAAATCATGTTATATTGTGAATTCTTGTGTGAATGTTATTTGGACACTTAGGCTTTTTAAAAATGTTAACCTTTTCTTAAGAAATGGATAGATGTTTAGATCTAGTAATTGAATTTTGTAATTAGCAACAATTAGGTAACTAGCTAACTATATGCTTTAATTTCAGGTCATCCAAGTAAGATTGTTTCATATTTGTTTCAGAATGCTTCAATCTATAATAACTGAAAATATCATTCAGTTCTCTTAATTTTTAAGAAAGTTATGGGCTTTTGACCATCCTTGATCACAGCTTTTGTGTTAAGTCAATGGAAAAGCAATAGGGAATAAGATGCTAATTTATGAGTATGAAAATGGCCATAACTTTTTTAATACTGAAGATACGAAAGTGAATTAGGTGTCAAATTAAACTTATTTTTATGTTTTATCTGATGAGATAAATTGCAGACTTGATTTTTAAAATCGCAAAATTTTGTAACATTGCTACCTCATGCATTGAATGGGAGGCATAATAGATTGGAAGTGATGATTCTCGATTGGGAAGATGGCTGAACATCAAATTGGCAAAAAGTTTAGTGAACTTATCCAAGTTAATGGAAACAGCAATAAAATCCCATTTATTGCCAACAACAGAAAATACATTTAGCAAGTACACAGTACACATACAGAACTTCTTGTTGTCATATGTTGGCTAGAGGGGATTCCTCTCTTGTTTTACAATGCTAACAGGTTAGGTGCCAATAAAGAGAGACTGGTACTCATTATATTGGGCAGAAATACCAATATAATGGTAGTTGGCAAAAGACTGGAGACCATAGAAGGTGATGAAATGTTCATGCCCAATCTTAGTCATTGTCGAGCTTCTGCTGTTGGAATAACTTAAGTCACGCACAGTGATTAAGATCCAAAGACTTTATTAGCGTTACAGCAAGGGTAACTTCATCTAGCACGTAACTCAAGACTGAGGGAGAAAGGGCAGAGAAGCTTTATGTTAAACTAGTGGGCATAGCTACAAAGTATGACTCATAACATGAGTGACACTGATCTACATCCTCCCTCTTAAAGAATTAAATGTCAGTACAAAACCATTGACTAAATAACGCATGGATAGAATTGATAATAAGCTGAAGGAAAGTCAAACATAGCCCGGGTACTTCACGGTGGGCTTGCAAACACGGCCAGCATGTGTCCGATAAAACAATCTCAGTTTTTCCCCACCGGTGGCTTCACGGGTGACAGAGATTGAACCAGCATTCCCGGTGATGAAACAGGGGACTGTAGCGCAGGCGGAGGGGGCGTCGCCACTGGCAAAGCATCCGTTGCAGAAGTGGGTGGTTGTACTGGTGTAGGCGGATCAATGCAGCTGGGCACGGACGTCAGTACACTTGCACGGTCTGGATAACACGGAGGTGGAGCCGGCTTATTCACAGGCAGGATATGTTGTCTGTTACGCCTGTAGGTGCCGCCATCGGCACTGACTAGATATGAGTATAGCTCAGAAACAGTTACAGAAATTACACCGATACAGTCATGGCCTTTGTCAGTTGGCAAACAAACCACCTGGCCCTTGGTTAGTGGTGGCAGCAGCCTACTTGTTTTGTCATACCACTGTTTTTGAATGTCACACTTTTGTTGTAACCTGGACTGGACTTCCAATGGTGTAACCACCTGTGGGATCAATGCCTGATCCGCCACAGGTACCGTGGCTCAGGTCTGCCTTGACAATAAACGTTGAGCAGGTGAACCCAAAATGGGGTCGTGGGAGATGTTGCGTAAGTTGAGCAGACACACGTCGGAATTAGCTCTGTACGGTTGTTCCATGAGCTATTTGGCACTATTGACAGCCCGCTCAGCTAGTTCATTCGACCGTGGATATTTGGGGCTACTGGTGATGTGGCGAAAACCCCAGCGTGTAGCAAACTCCTTGAAGTGTTGGATGGTAAATTGACTGCTGTTATCAGATAACAGTATGCACGGAGCTCCATGGTCTGCAAAATGGTGAACAAGCTTCTAAACTACCCCGCGAGAAATGGAGCTGGTAAGAAAATCGATGTCAAACCATCCAGAATATGAATCGACAAGTACCAGGTACTGCTTGCCATGCCATTCAAATATGTCAGTTGCCACTGTAGACCACGGGAGGGCAGGAGCCGGATGTAAAAGAAGTGGTTGCTTTTGTTGATGAGGTGCAAAGCTGTTACACACTGCACAGGACGCCACATTCTCAGTGATGTACTCGGCCATGCCAGGCCAGTAAAACATGTTTCTTGCCCATAGGACGGTGGCTTCAGCGCCTGGGTGCCCTGCATGGACAGCGTCAAAATACTTGTTGTGCAGTGAAGCAGGGACCACAGACTTATGCCCTTTTACAATAATGCCATCCTGCAGCATGAGCTCATTGTGTACGGCAAAGAAAGGCCGAACTGTCAGAGGAACGTTGCAGTGTTCGTATTACTGCAATTACCACACTGAGTATGAATACATCAGCCTTCAACCTTCCTCATTTCACAAGAAGCAACGGATATTCACTATCCAGGCCCAGAAGTTTTATTGCTGACCTCAGTTTACCAGCACACCACCCGAAGCAGATTTAGCTTCAAAAGGCTTATTGTGGATTAAGAGAAGCCTTGGACCAGTACATTTTCCCAGCATTTTGTCAGTATCAAGACAAACAGTACTTACAATGATGACCTTAAGATTACGACCCACCTGATGAAGAACTGGTAGAAAAAAAGAACATAAATTCCACAAGGTTGTAATGTTAGTAAAATAGAAATAAGGCCACATTGACTTAATCAAGTATCGCCATCCATTTGGCCTGGTCAATGTAAAGATCACATACAGATGATGTCACCTCGAAGAAAGAAGCAGCACAGATGCTATGACAGAGTGAAGGTGTAAGGAGTTACAGGGAAAAGAAACGGAATCCACTCCTCACTTTCCGTCATCATCTAATGTCTTGTTTGCTGCAACTGATTAGTATGATTTTTTTTAGCTTTGTAAGTATTGTGCTTGTGATTTGAAAATCGTTTGCAAGTATAACCTCTGCAAAAATTACTTCTCGGAATTCCTCCTTTAAAAATATAACTGTGTTGAGACTGTTTTGTTTGTTGGAACTATCTCCTCCTTCGTTGGGAGGTGGACCCCACTGCTTGAAACAGATAAACCCATTCAGAAAATAGACTTAGGTAGTGAAGTAAATTAGTCTTTGAAATATATGTTGATACGGTATAATCTCCAGGCCAAGTTGCTGGTGATATTCACTCCAAGGAACTTGAAGCTTTCAACCATCTCTAGTTCGGCACCGTCAATGTATACCACTGTGGTATGTGTACCGCGTTACTTCCTGAAGTCGATCACAATCTCCTTTGTCTTGACATTGAGAAAACAGTTGCCTTGACAACAGGTTATGAGGTTTTCAATCTCCTTCCTGTACTCCATCTTGTCATTATTTGATCTCTAGCCCGCTACACTGGTGTTGCCGACAAATTTGTAAATTGAGTTGGATTTGGACTTGGGTACACAGTCGTGGGTGTCTAATAGGGATAAAGAAGGGGGCTGTGAATGCATCCTTGCGGAGCACCAGTGCTGAGTATTATCGTAGAGGATGATTTGTCGCCTATCCTCACTGATTGTGGTCTGTTGGTCAGGAAGTCGAGGATACAGTTGCAGAGATGAGTGCTGACTCCAAGTCCGGAGATGAGCTTGGATGGTATAATGGTATTGAAAGCAGAGCTGTAGCTTATGAAGAGAAGTCTGACGTAGATGTCTTTCTTATCCAGGTGTTCCAGTGATGAATGTAGGGCCAGGGAGGAGGCAACAGCCATGGACCTATTCTTACGGTAGGCGAACTGCAGCGAGTCAGGGATTCTTGATAGGCTGGATGTCATGCATTCCATAACTAGCAAGATAAAAAGTGCGCGTATCAGTAACAGATAGAGCTTAATGTCATGATTTAAGCTTAGAGCTCTAGAAGGGGTACATTGAATATCATTCCAGACTAAGGAAAAGCTAACTGAGCCTAGAAATTGAATATTGTAAAGTTCAAGAGGCCTCTAATTGGACCATATAGTCATTGCAATCTTTCCTTCGTGCACCTTGTACGTTCACCCCATGACCACGTGGGTTTTCTCCAAGATCTTTTCCTCCCACACTTCAAAGACGTACAGGTTTGTAGGTTAATTGGCTTGGGTTTGTATACTTGGTATAAGTGTAAATTGCCCCTAATGTGTGTAGGCTTGTGTTAATGTGCGGGGCATTGCTGGTCGGTGTGGACTCAATGGGCCATAAAGTCTGTTTCCATGCTGTATCTCTAAACTAAACTAAACCTTGCCTCCTGTGCACAAGTGGCAGCACCCTGGCACACGTATGAAACAAGAGCTTGTGAATGGTGTCCAGAACCACCTGGAGGAAGCTTGCTTTACTTGTGGTTGTGTGGGAGCTGCAGCATAGCAAGAGTTAAGACAGCGTACAGCTAACTGCAGCTGTACAGATTGGTTACTAATGCATCTGTACAGAACAACACCCTCGGGAGTTACTATTCATTACTAATGGTTACTGATGTTTAAATGCAAATAAAGGATTGAATTGCATCTATTTTCTATTGGTTACTGAGGCTTATAAGAATGTATTGTAATTGGGATTTTTTCATTTATTTAAAGGGCAGCATGGTGGATCATAGATCGAGTTGCTGCCTCACAGCACCACAGGCCCAAGTTTGATCCTGACTACAGGTGCTGTCTGTGTGGAGTTTGTGTGTTCTCCCCGTGACCTGCGTGGGTTTTTTTCCGGGATCTCCGGTTTCCTCCCACACTCCAAATATGTACAGGTTGGTAGTTAATTGGCTTGATAAAATTGTAAAAGAAAATTGTCCCTTTGTGTGCAGGATAATGTCAGTGTGTGCAGATCGCTGGTCTGCACGGACTTGGTGGGCCGAAGGGCCTGTTTCCGCACTGCGTAACTAGCAAGCTAATATAGGATTAAAGAGTGTACAAGATTAATAATTGGTCAATATCTGTGTAACAGTTGACAATTTTGTGCTGCTCTCCTTGTGCACAAGTAAATATAGTGAAGATAGACACAAAACGCTGGAGTAACTCAGCGGGACGAGCAGCATCTCTGGAGAGAAGGGATGGGTGACGTTTCAGGTCGACACCCTTGTTTAGAATCTTCAGAGTCTGAAGAAGGGTCTCGACCCGAAACGTCACCCATCCCTTCTGTCCAGACATGCTTCCTGACCCGCTGAGTTACTCCAGCCTTTTGTGTCTATCTTCGGTTTAAACCAGCATCTGCAGTTCCTTCCTACCCAGTAAATAAAGTGTGTCTAGGAAACAAATGCAAGTTGTCAGAGTCCAGTTGATCGGCAACGACAGTTGTAGCAAGCACTCCTAGCTGGTTGACTGTGTGGCCTGATGGACCTCTTCAGCTGAGAGTTAATGGTCAGCTGCAGTGAGGATGAACTGGAGACACATGCAGGTCAGACTCACATGTAGAAACAAGGAACTGCAGATGATGGTTTACAGAATAAGACACAATGTGCTGGAGTAGTTCAGCGGGTAAGGCAGCATCTCTGGAGAGAATGGATATTTTGGGTCGCCTTCTCCTTCTTCAGACGGACTGTAGGGTGGGATGAAATGAAAGTTGGGGTGAGGGGGATAGAGAATGGGGGAGGTATATGGGTGAAGAAGGAAGGAGAGGATTCTGTCGTTACTTGAGACTGGAGAGTTTAATGATCATACTGTTGGGTTGTAAGCTACACAAGCAGATTATGAGGTATGGTTCTTCCAGTTTGCGTGTGGCATTACTCTGGCAATGGTGAGGCCCAGGACAGAAAGGTCAGGATGGGAATAGGAGGAGGATTTAAAATGGTTAGCAACCAAGCGGCACAGTGGCGCAGTGGTAGAGTTGCTGCCTTACAGCGAATGCAGCACCAGAGACCCGGGTTCGATTCCAACTACGGATGCTGTCTGTATGGAGGTTGTACATTCTCCCCTGACCTGCATGGGTTTTCCCAGAGATCTTTGGTTTCCTCCCATACTCCAAAGACGTACAGGTATGTTGCACATAGTCCTCCGCCAGTTTCGCCACCTCCAACATGACCCCTCCACTGGCCACATCTTCCCATCTCCCCCCCTGTCTGCCTTCCGCAAAGACCGCTCTCTCCGCAACTCCCTTGTCAATTCTTCCCCTCCCTCCCGCTCCACCCCTTCCCCGGGCACTTTCCCTTGCAACCGCAAGAGATGCTACACTTGTCCCTTCATCTCCCCCTCCACTCCTCTCAGGGACCCAAGCAGTCCTTCCAGGTCCGACAGAGGTTCACCTGCACCTCGTCCAACCTCATCTACTGCATCCGCTGCCAGCTGATCTATATCGGTGAGACCATGCGGAGGCTTGCCGATCGTTTCGCGAAACACCTCCGCTCAGTCCGCAATAACCAACCCGACCTTCCAGTGGCTCAACACTTCAACTCCCCCTCTCATTCCGTATCCAACCTCTCGGTCCTGGGTCTCCTCCACGGCCAGAGTGCGCAACACTGCAAGTGGGAGGAACAGCACCTCAGATTCCGCTTGGGTAATCTGCATCCTCTGGGCTAGAACATTGAATTTTCTCAATTCTGTTAACCCTTGCTGTCTCCTCCCCTTCCCATCTCTCCCTCAGCCCTCGGGCCCTGGCATTCCCTCTCTCTCTATCTCTCCCCCACCCAAGTCGCACTAGCTTCTCATTTTCACCCTACAAACAGCTTACAATGGCCTGTTTCCTTTATCATCGATACTTTTTTTCATATCTTTCATTCATTGTTCTTTATCTCTCCAAATCACCGTCTATATCTCTCGTTTCCCTGATCCCTGACCAGTCTGAAGAAGGGTCTCGACCCGAAACGTCGCCTATCTCCTTCGCTCCTTAGATGCTGCTGTACCCGTTGAGTTTCTCCAACCTTTTGTGTACCCTCGATTCTCCAGCATCTGCAGTTCCTTCTTTAACACAGGTATGTTGTTTATTTGGCTTGGCAAATGTAAAAATTGTAGGATAGTGTTAATATGCGGGGATCGCTGGTCGGCGCAGACCCGGTGGGCCGAAGGGCCTGTTTCCGCCCTGTATCTCTAAACTAAACTAATGTGATCCAGCTGGCCTAGGCGGACTGAGCACAAATGTTTGGTGAAGCAGTCACTTGGTTTTGTTTGGTTTGTTTGTATGCTTGGTTTTGTCAATGTGCAGGAGGCATTAGGAACAACGAACAACGAATGCACTAAATGACATTAGACAAGGTGCATAAGAACCCCCATCTCACCTGGAAGGGCTGCTGGGGTCCCTGGATGGAGATGAGGGAGGAGGTATCGGGACAGGCGTTACATCTCCTGCGGTTGCAGGGGAAAGTACCTGGGGAGGGGTTAACTTACCATCACAAGTGGTTGGTACGTTAATTGGTCATGATACATTGCCCTAGTGTGCAGGTGAGTTGTACAGTTTGATGGAAATTGACGAAAACATGACGAGATTAATATGAGATCAATGTATGATGTGTGTAAATGGGCATTTCATGGTTGACATGGGCACAGTGTGCTAAACACCCCGTTTCTGTGCTGTACAATACTGTGAGATGCCCTGCTATTCTCAAATTGGTTGACACATTGCCCTCCATTATATCAATAACCACTTGAGGTCTCTTGAAGTTGTGAAAGGTTTAATGTAAATACTTATTTTCACAGAAGAAAGATACAAAATGCGGGAGTAACTCAGCGGAACAGACATCTGGTCGATACCCTTCTTCAGAGTATCAAGAAGGGTCTCGACCTGAAACATCGCCCAGTCCTTCTATCCAGAGATGCTACTTGTCCTGCTGAATCACTCCAGCATTTGGTGTCTATATTCAACGCAAACCAGCATCTGCAGTTCCTGCCTACCTATTTTCACACACAATTCTGAGTCCGAAATCTGTCTTAAGATGTGCGCTAGTTACAAATACTCAACCTGGTGGATCAGAGCAAACCGTTACAATGTAATGTGGGGCAAGAATACAACAACCTCAGCTCAACAGCACTGGAATGTGAAGTGGTGGAAGGGGGTAGGAAGGTGAGGGGGAAGACAGATATCCCAGATATCTAGAGTTAGAAGGCTAAAAGAACAGAAAGACCCCTGCAGCCTGCAGACTGCAATTTCCTCATTCCATGATGCGTTCAATTGAAATGCCGCAACTCTCCACATTTTGAGATGTGTAAAATCAATGCTTCACCATCATAAGCATGTAAACCCTCTTGAGGAAAGAAAGACTAACATTAATAGTCCAGCTGAACTAAATCCCTTCAGCTCTGGGCAAATATCAGAGGAAATCAAACATTCAACGCAGCTGTTAAAAGCACAAATCCCTGTTATTTACTCTTTAAGGGAAGGTAGGCCATTGGAATCTCCAAGGTAATGTTGAAGCACTTAGGCCCAGAGGTAATATTAATATATGTTCACATAAATGTTAATATATGTTAGGCAATTGAACTGAAGTATAATATCAATTACGAAGCCAAGGCATGTCCAACTATAATATGGCGTCACAGGTTGAGAGGGTGGTCAAAAGTATCGTGTTGAGTTCTAGGCACCATGGCATAAGAAAGATGTTTAGGAAAGGCCTGCAGATGCTGGTTTAAGGGTCTCGACCCGAAACGTCACCCATTCCATCTCTCCAGTGATGCTGTCTGCCCCGTGAGTTACTCCAGCATTTTGTATCCATGTTGTCAAGCTGGAAAGGGTGGAGATAAAATTTTCAAGGATGTTGGCAAGACTCGAGGGTCTGAGCTTTAGGGAGAGATTGAGCAGGCTAGGTCCTAGTGCACAGATAACTAGTGCACATCTTAAGACTATATTCCTTGGAGCGCAGGAGAATGAGGGGTGATCTTATAGAGGTGTGTAAATAGAGAGGAATAGATTGGGTAAATGCACAGTTTCTTGCCCAAAGTAGGCAAATCTAGAACCAAAGGACATAGGTGCAAAATGATGGGAGAAAGATTTAATTGGAATCTGAGGGGTACCTATTTCACACAAGGCATGATTGGTGTATGAAATAATCTGCTGGGGGAGGTAGTTGAGGCAGGTACTATCACAACGTTTAAGAAACATTTAGACAGGTACATGGATAGGTAGGTTTAGATGGATATCGACCAAAACCAGGCAGGTGAGACAAATGTAGATGGGGTATGTTGGTCGGCGTGGGAAAGTAGGCCGAAGGGCCTGTTTCCACGCTGTATGACTCTATGACTATGAATCAAAAAACCAGAGTACATAGGTTTAAGGTGAGGGGAGAAAGATTGAATAGGTTTAAAGGGATATGGGCCAAACACAGGCAAGTGGGAGCATTGTAGATGGGACAGCGCAGAAGATCACACAAACCAACCTCCCTTCCATTGATTCTATTTATATCTCACACTGCCTCAGCAAGGCCAGCAACATAGTCATGGACAAGTCGCACGCTGGCCATTCCCTCTTCTCTCCTCTCCCATCAGGCAAAAGGTATAGAAGTGTGAAAACGCACACGTCCAGATTCAGGGACAGTTTCTTCCCAGCTGTCATCAGGCAACTGAACCATCCTTCCTCAACCAGAGAGCAGTCCTGAACTACTATCTACCAAATCGGGGACCCTCAGACTATCTTTAATCAGACTTTACTGGCTTTACCTTGCACTAATGTACCTGTATACTATGAATGGCTCGATTGTAATCATGTATTGACTTTCTGCTGGCTGGTTAGCACGCTATCAATGCTTTTCACTGTACCTCAGTACACATGACAATAAACTAAACTGGAACTGAAACATGTTGGTCGGTGTGGACAGGTTGGGACAAAGCTGTGTCCGTACTGTATCATTCTATGACTCTATTACTCTCTATAGTACTTGGTACACAATATAAATTAACTGTGGCACAACATACACAACACATGAGGTACAGAGAGACTCCAGGCCTCATGTACTGCCTAATGTCTATCTTTCCATATTTCCTTACGAAACAGGGGAACATTTTGACCCATAGTAGCTCTGTCAGCTCACAAAGCAATTCCAATCCTCCATTGATTTTCACAGTAATTTATCACCCCCTACCTCGATTCTACCACGCGCGATATACAGTGGACAATTCCCAGTGGCAGTTTAATCCAGTGACTTGCATGCCTTGGGGATGTGAGGAAACACAAATGGTCGCAGAGAGCCCTGGAGATCTGAACTGAACAAAGGGTCAGTTGGTACATAATGTGAGGCAGCAGGTCTGCAGAAGCATCACAGTGACAACTCCCCAAACTGACCCCTTCCCTGTACGATTCATTCATATATGTTGAAAGAACACACAATATGGGCCACGCAGGAGAAATCAGGCATCTTTTATCGGGATGCGTCACAGCATAGTTTTGGAACAGCTCCGTCCAAGACCGCAAGAAATGGCAGAAATTTGTGGATGCAGCCCAGACCATCATGCAAACCAACTTCCTTTCCATTGAATCCATATACACTTTCTGCTGACTGGGCAAGGCCACCAGCGTAATCAAGGGCCAGTCTCACCCCAGTCATTCCCTGTCCCATCGGGGAAGAGGTACAGAAGTTTGAAAATGCATATCTCCAGAGTCAGTGACAGTTTCTTCACAGCTGTTATCAGGCAACTGAACTGTCCTCTCACCAGGTAAAGTGCAATCCTGACCTCCCATCTACCTCATCGGAGACCTTTGAACTATCTTTAATCCAACTTTATCGAACTTTATCTTGCGCTAAATGATGTACCCTTTATCCTTTATCTGTACACAGTGGATGGCTTGATTGTAATTGTGTACAGTCCTTTCCTTGATTAGATAGCACTCAACAAAAAGCTTTTCACTTAACCTCGGTACATGTGCCAATAATAAACAAAACTAAAATGTGGCTACATTTGTGGAATGAAATGAATGCCTTATGCATGCCCTTTCATGACTTAATCATGAACTCAATACTTCCACATAAAAAATATATGCCAATTGATTCACTTCTAAACCAAAGTGCTTTAAGACTAATTTGGCAATTCCCTTCACACTATATATCGTAGATGTTAGGCTCGAATAATTTTGATGCTGGATGCAGCTACTTGCAATATTACCAAGCATTGTAATTCAACCCAAGAATGTCCTGGGCCTGGCCAAGCTGGCTGTCTGCGGTTCACGGCGACAGGCGGAAGAAGGCTCTGCCCGAGCTGGCTGCCAGCCCCTTTTCTGGGGTTACGTCCGTGTCCGGGTGGTGTTAGAGAGGGATTTCCGGGACCGCTGGGCACTGCGGGGGTGGGGGGCTGTGTTGAATGCATCCTTGACAAGAATTGTAACATAGTTGTATAGTAGTTTCTAGTATATTTGTTTGTCTTGTATCATGGTGGTGGGTTCTGTTTTGTTTTATTGTATTGTAAATATTATTTTTAATAATTGAATTAAACCAAGTAAGGCCACCCCTCATCAAAATGCTTCATCATTCAACGAGTTCATAACAGATGGGCAACATAAAAAAAAATCAGTGATGATTCCAAATAATAAAAACTGCTTACGGTAAAACTATTAATCCAATGCATTTTTAATTCACTTTTTTAAAAAGATGTTACACAGTAAAGGGCCTGTCCCACCTGGCCGTCATTTGTGCATAATTTACGCTACATCATTTACGCGTCACGACACACGATGCACGCTTGGTGCGCATTACGTGCGCATGGTGCGCATTACGCGCGCATGGTGCGTGGTGACATAACCAATGACGCGCGGTCGCACGCGGAGTCCCAGGATTTTGTGATGTACAAAATCTTTGCGCGCCATCTGCGTGAGGCGCAAATGACGGCAAAGTGGGACAGGCCCTTAAGGATTCAGTGAACTCGGTGAGTTTAAAGAGAACACCAGAACATGGAAACTGGTGAATTTAAAGGGAGTGCTGGAATATGGGCCTCAGTGCATGGAAGGGAGTGAAAGAATTGGATACCGGTGAGTGGGAAGGGAGTGTGGAAAGCTGCAGATACAGCGGATGCTCGGAAAAGGTGGGAACTGGGAATGTGATGAATGGGAAGTAATCCAGGGTCCCAGTGAGGGAAAAAAATGTTTTTTTTTACTGTATCTTGGTACACATGATAATTTTACTGTACCTTGGTACACATGATAATAGAGGAACCACTGAACCATCGAGAGCCATTGGAAAACACACGGGAATCAGGGCTCAATGAGTAGGAATTGCATGTGTCGTTGTTAATGAAAACTTTAAAACACAACGCACAAAGATCGGGCACTATAAGACTTTATTTACGAGCACCAAATACAGTGATCACTGTGCGCAATCTAGGAGATCGCTCAACAAACAAAGATTAATCTACTTATATACAGAATTTTCCTTTGATGTTTTGTTTATTGCAGAATGTACTTTTCCTTCTTCCCACTGGCCTCATAGCAAATATACATCATGCACCACTGAAAGGCACAGCAGAATAAAACAGTCCAATTCCACCCTGTTACAGATAAGCAAATGTTACCCTTTCGACCTTATTTTATTGTTTTATGGTTGCCATTTGTCCTTTGACAACAGAGAACAGAATGTGACTAAAGTAGACTGCAGTGAGTGTCAGCTACGCATTCTCAGTTTCAACCTTCATTAAAGCACAGAATTATTGCACTCTATCTGTTCCTATCCCTTGCTGTCTTCTTGAAGTTTTGCAATGTATCTTTGACAGTCACACAGTGAGCCAGATGCTGTACTGATGTGACTTCCAAATGATCGTATAGCAAATTATCAAAGTTTTATCTATGTACTAGACTAAGTGGAACCCGTTGCATCACAGCATCACATGGGAGGGCTGGTCCCCCAATGCAATATTCCATCTCTCCACCAATTTCACTATTGGTGGCCAGTTGGGGGTGGGGGGGGGGGGGCTTTCTGGGGCGCTAGTATGGGTGTTGTGGGCTGAAGGTACGGGTTTCCAGAGGGCTAGTATGGACATGTGGGCTGAATGGATTCTTGGGCTGGCGGGTTAGTCACTCAAGCTTGTTGTGCTGGCAGCTCACTCACTCACGGCTGGTGGGCTGGCAGTTGACTCACAGTTATTCCTTGAATTTCCATTTCAAGCAGGGTGCAAGGCCATCAAATTCAAAAGCAGTTTCTTACCACTTCAAGCAGGGTGCAAGACCACCAAATTCAAGTGCAGTTTCATACCATTTCAAGCAGGGTGCAAGGCCACTAGAGACAGCAAGTCGTGACCTCTCCCTCCTCCATCTTTCAGATACTTGAGCTACACCCAAACATCTGGGTTTTATAGTCCCTCCGCCCTCCCACCAGAAGGGACGTGGCCTTCATGGCGTGATTGACAGGAGAGAGAATCTCAACATTTATTAAACACTAATAACTCTTTTATTTTTCATCGATGGGAAAAATCCTTGGAACCTGATGATCGGATGGGGACTCTGAGTAAGATAGCCAAAGATCACAGCCATACATGGTAGTGTTTTTTCTAAAATCAATATAAAGCGCAAACAGGAAGTGGTCAAGCTGAGACTTTTAATTATATAGAAGGCAAGGCAACTTTAATTAGGCAAGGCAACTTTAATTAGGCAAAGCAACTTTAATTAGGCAACACAGCTTTAGCATATCTTTATTTATTAGCGGTACTGTAAGTTACATCAGTGTACATCCCTTGTATTGTATTACAGTCATTGTACCCCTTAATTTTTTTTATTTTAAGGCTTTAGAAAAGAGAGAATAGAGAAACAAAATTGCAGCATAGAAAGTAGAAAAGTGAAAAAGAGATGTGAAAGTGCCAAAGCGTAACAGAGGGAAAGGAAACCCTTGAATGGTTAGAAACGGGAATTAAGAGATAGACCCTGGGGAGGAAAAAGAAAAGAAAAGAAAAAGGGAAAAATAGAGAAAGAAAAAGGAAAAGCCAGTTACTTTATTATAAACATCTCACAAAAGGAATCTACCAACTCAACAGTTTTTCTTCCCCCTTTACCAAGACCCGACACCAGTACTTTTTTGAGGTATTCTTGCACCTTATCCTTGTAATAGATTTATAAATGCAGACCACGTCTTATAGAAACAGTCTGATTTTCCTGCTAGTCGGAGTCTCATATCTTCCAAGTGTAGTGTTTTGAACATAGATGAAATCCACATATTGACTGTGGGTACCGAAGAATTTTTCCAGAATTTTAAGATTAGCTTTTTTCCAGTTATTAAGCCATATTCAAATAGAGTCTTTTGAAATACATTTAATTCAGGGCAATCTTCCGATATCCCGAAGATTATCCAGTCTGCTTCTGGGGTCAGTTTTATTTTAAATATTTTTGTGAAAATTTCAAAACTTTCAGTCCAAAATGTTTGAATTTTTGTACAAAAGACAAATGAGTGTGCTATATTAGCTTCTTGACATTGACATTTATCACATATAGGAGAGACGTTGGGAAAAAGTTTACTTATTTTAGTTTTTGAATAGTATAAACTGTGTAAGATTTTAAATTGTATTAAGGTGTGTCTTACATTAATTGAACATTTATGCATGTTTAATAAATATTCTTCCCACCTTTCTTCGGGAATTTTTATACTTAATTATTTTTCCCAGTCTCTCCTGATACCATCTGTTGTTGGTATTTCTGCATTTAGAATAATATTATATATATATATGATATTAGGTTTGCTGATTCTGCCTTTGCATTCATTACTTCTTCCAGTAAGTCTGGAGGCATATTGTGATAATCTTGTGTGTATTTTTTCAGATAGTCACAGATTTGGAAATATTTAAAATACTGATTGTTTCCCAAATTGTATTTTAGTTGTATTTGTTTAAATGATAATAGTTTTCCCAATTCATACACATCTCTGAAGATTTTAATTCCAGCTCTTTCCCATTGTATAAATGCTTTATCTATAGTTGAAGGTTTAAATGAGGGTTTTTTACCGATAGGAGATAAGAGAGATAAATTTCTTAATTTTAGATTTTGTTTTATTTGTTTCCAAATTCTGATTGTACTGTACATAATTGGATTATTGTTGTAATTTATATTATTCATCGATATTGGAGTGAGAAGGATTGCTCCAATGTTATAAGGAGAGCAATCCTCTCTCTCCACAATCGTCCAATCCGGTTGTTGGGGAAGGTTATCCAGCAATTGGATCATGTTTCTGATATTTACAGACCAGTAGTAATACATAAAGTTGGGGAGTGCTAATCCCCCTACTACTTTGGGTTTATTCAGATGAGCTCTTTGTATTCTGTGAGATTTATAATCCCAAATAAAATTTGTGATGTCTGAGTCCAGTTTTTTTAAAAAACTTTTTGGGTAAATATATTGGGATAGATTGGAACAGGTATAAAATTTGTGGTAGAAAAATCATTTTTATGGCATTTATTCGGCCTATTAAGGACATCGGAAGCGTTTTCCAAAATTTAATCAAGTTACATAGTTTCTTAAGTAGAGGGTTATAATTTTTGTGAAACATATCTTGATATCTTCCAGTAATTTCGATGCCCAAGTATTTACATTTTTCCGTAGCTATTTTGAAAGGAAACTGTAAAAGATGCGTAGAGTCTTTTGGTTTTATTGACATGATTTCACTTTTATTCCAATTTATTCTATATCCTGAGAATGATCCGTAGTCCTCTATTAATTTTAAAATATTTGGTATAATAATATGAGGTTTTTGTGTTGTACAATAGTACGTCGTCAGCGTATAGTGATATTTTATCATTGGAATATTTTGTTTTATATCCATGGATATTCGGATTAGTTCTAATTCTTTCCGCTAGGGGTTCAATTAAGAGGGCAAATAACAACGGAGATAATGAACATCCTTGTCTATTTCCCCTTGACAAATGAAATTTCATAGATAAATTATTATCTCAAATTATTAAACGATTGTCTCTTAGGGATAAACCCCGTTTGATCTGGATGTATTAATTTACTAGCATATTTACTTAGTCTTCTAGCTAGTATTTTCGCTAATATTTTTTGATCTGTATTTAACAACACAATTGCTCTGTATGATCCAGGAAATCATGCAAAAGTGAAATCAATTCTCTAAGGCAAAGCAGGCTGTCCAAGGATATAAGGCGGTCAGATATGGTGTTTACTACCCAGCTAGAATGCGCATTCCTACAAAGAACAGCAAAAATCATTCACAAATCCCGAGGAGGCATACAAATATGCTCTAACCATCGTGGACCAGAAGGACTAGCTGGAAAAGTTGGACATTTTGGACACTCTCTCTCTTTACTACAGCACCCAGAATGGTGGCGCACTGCCCAAAGAAGGAACTTTGTTTAGACGTCTTATCGGCGGAATGCTAACTCAAGGACACGCTCTGTTCCAAGAGAAGCTGGAAAAAGATAACCACCGAAAGCAGAGCTCATCAACAGAATGGGCTTAGCTATAACTGTTGCATATGAGATTGAATGAATAACCTAAATGGTATAGCATTAACTTCCTTAACAATGTTAACATAGAATATTAACATAGAAACAGTAATGAATGCTAATCAGAAATGCAGAAATGGGGATTTTCAAATTAACACTTTAATTTAACCTAATAATTCTTAAGTAGATTTATAACTGGGGCATGATGGGAAGAGGCGAGCTACTGGCTTAGTTCCAGGAGCCAGAAATAGGTTAACCCCTTCAACTAATAGTTGATGATCTCTGAGGTTAAAATATACGCTTAACACTCAGAAGACAAAAATTATAGTTATATCCGGAAATACCTAGGAAATGGACATATATTCTGTAAATGGGTACTATACATCTGATTTTTTTAAACAGGTCCCGTTCCAATATGTTATGATTAATTGAGGGAGCGGAGCTGTTTGTTTGTTTTATACCGACATGAAAGTCAATAAAATGTTTGTTCCCACCTACAGGTGGTCACTTGTTACAGTGCCGACAAGCTCAGACACTGTATTCTCACTTCTATTAGTTTTTTTTTAATCATTTTCACATTTAATCACTTGTGTGTTTTTTTTTATTCAAGGACTATCGCAAAGGGAATCTACTAACTGAACATTGTAGGGTAAATGATCCCCCAATATCCAAAGACCTGAGGTACGAATGCACCGCAAGACACATAGATATTAAATCTATTCAAAATGCAAGACGATAACCAAAATAAACTGGGAGGAATCTCATTTTGTAGTTGGAACGTTAGGGGTGTTAACAAACGCATTAAAAGGGGTAAGATTCTAGCTCAGCTGAAAGCATACAACACAGATATTGCCTTTTTACAAGAGACTCGTCTTAAACTTCAAGACCAAGCTAGATTGACGCAAACTGGATATGTTAAACCTTTTACTCGTCATACACGTCGAAATCTAGAGGAACGTCTATTATTATCCGCAAAGGCATTCCATTTAAACCCAAAAATACCTTAACAGATAAGGACGGGAGATATTTGATAGTTACTGGGGAGATCCATGCTGCCCCAATTACCTTGGTAAACATGTATGCACCCAACTTTGACAACCCGCACTTTTTCAATAAAATCTTGAATATAATTGCAGAATATAACTACCAAAATGTCATAATCGGCGGAGATTTTAACTGTGTCTCAGACACTTACTTAGATAAATCCAATCAAAAACAGAGAGGCATTACGAAATCCAAAACTAGCAAACTTCTAAACACATACATAAAAAACACAAACGTGACAGATGTCTGGAGGATTGCAAATCCGACCGGCAGGGATTACTCATTCTATTCTATGGTACACAAGACATATTCACAAATAGATTATTTCCTGGTGGATACAAAACTAATACCCCACACTTCTAAACCAAAATACCACACAAATACGATCTCAGATCACTCCCCAATTACTTTTTTTCTAAAAATTGAAGGAATGACTAAGAACAAACCGTTTTGGAGGTACAATCCACAAATTGTAAAAGGCCCACAAGGGAGTACATATTTAAAAGAGCAAATGGACCTTTTCTTCAAAATAAACGACACGACAGACATATCACCTACATTATTATGGAAATCTTTTAAAGCATTTATTCGAGGTGTGATAATTTCATATCAAGCTTTTCAAAATAAGAAAAATAAGAACGAACAAAGACTATTAGAAGAACAAATTAGACAACTGGACATATAAAACGCTAAAGACCCCACTATGAATAAACATAATAGAATAATAATACTGAAATTCAAATTAAATAAATTATTATCAGAGAAAGTCATAAGATTATTACAAATTACAAGACAGGAACACTTTGAATTTGGGGATAAGCCCCACAAACTTATGGCACGTCAGTTAAAAAAATAAGAAAAGGATCACACAATTTTAAAGATTAAATCAGACAAAGGGGAAATATTGACATTGCCGAGTGAAATTAATAAAACATTTGCACAATTTTATGAGAATCCGTATACATCTAAAACGATAATGGACACCAACAAAGTTCCAGAGTTCTTGGATAATTGTAACCTTCCTAAATTAGAGATGCAGGAACGAGAGGAATTGGGAGCACAAATCTCAAATAAGGAAATAGAAGAAACAATAATCTCATTAAAAAATGGAAAAACACCAGGCCCCGATGGATTTAGTAATGAATTCTATAAAATGTTTTATGACATATTTACCCCGCCGCCTACAGGAAATGTATACTGTTGCCTTCAAAGCTTTAACATTTCCAAACCAAAGGCAACACAGCTTTAGCATTTCCAAACTATATTTTCAAACCACATTAAGGGCACTGACAGGTCAGTAAAACCATTCACAGTTTAGTAGACATGTGTTCAGTGTTATTCACAGCTCAGACTTAGAGACGTGATCCCCTCGCTCCCCCATCTTGCACAGACTGCCTGAGGCACTCCACACTTCAGGGTTTTATAGTCCCTCCAAAGGGCGTGGCCTTCAGGAGAGAGAATCTCAACATGTTTTAAACACTTTTATTTTTCATCGATGGGAAAAATCGTCTTGTTCTGCGCAGTGGAGGGGGGCTCTGAGTAAGATGGCCAAAAATCACAGCCGTAAATGGCAGCATTTTTTTCTAAAGTCAATATACAGAACAACAGGAAGTGGTCAAGATCTGACTTTTAGTAATATAGATATTTAAGCTTTTACAATCAGAGGAGGTTTCCAGTTTTAGTGTCATAGATTGCCTCTACACTTGCAACCAACCCCACCCTCCACTGACATACATATATTTTGTTTCTCAATTCCCTCAATATTACGTTTGAGTTAAATTCCATACAAGGGCTCAGATTCTTAACAATGGGTGAATTCAACATGGTCTTGGGATCTATTCATCAAAGTAGAAAACAAGTATGAAACTAGAAAGGTGTTTCAGAAGCCTCATATTGTGCTACTGGAGCTATTTTCCTCTGGTGTCTATCATATAGAATATCATCCTTACACGTTTGATTACGTCCATGATGTAGCAATGTTACAAAATGTTGAGATTTTTAACATCAAATCTGCCATTTATCCCATCAGATAAAGCATAAAAATAAGTTTAATTTGATACCTAATTCATTCATATCTTCAGTATTAAAAAAGTTATGGCTATTTTCATACTCGGAAATTAGCATCTTGCTCCCTATTGCTTTTCCATTGACTTAACACAAAAGCTGTTATCGAGGACAGTCAAAAGCCCATAACATTCTTAAAAATTAAGAGAACTGAATGAAATATTCAGTTAATCTTGATTGAAGCATTCTGAAACAAATATGAAACATTTTACTTGGATAACCTGAAATTAAAGCATATAATTAGTTAGTTACCTAATTGTAGCTAATTACAAAATTGACCGTTGTGACGGAAATAGTAATAAACACCCAGACTGCCTTGAAAATTCAAAAATGTGATATTCTCAAGATCAGAACTTTAATATTATTGTATTATATGCTGTAAGTCCATAGCAGATAGGTAAATAAATCACAACTTCTAGCAATAACCAAGTTTTTATAGAGAAGATCCGTTGCTAGCTGGTACATTGGGATATCATAATCAGTAGCATCATCATACTCCTCAGTTTGTAACCAATAAGCAACTCTGTACACCTTGTTTTTCCTCAACTTTTCAATTTTGGCATTGTAAAGTACAAGTTATTGCTCTTCAAACCACACATGCCATGCCTTTCTGCCCACTACTTTCCCCATTAAGAATGTCCTGTAGGTCATCACATTTGGAGTAGTCCAAATTCGGATAATCTCTGTGAATGCTGTCTAAATCAGTCTCTTTTGCTGGGCATTTGGATTGACAATTTTGCATTTCTTCTTTGGAGACATCTGTTTAAAAGTAAAGGGAAAAAAACACTGAACAGCATTAACAGAAACAAGTTATTATTTGCAGTTTTAGAAACAAGTTAGATATGATAAAGTTAAAAGCTAAAATAAATAGTAAATACCCAACAAAAAATTGATATTCATCAGTTTCATCAAATCAATTAAATTCATTTAATCAACTAAATTCATCTAAATTCAATTACCAGATCTAAACATCTTAAGAAAAGGCTAAATGTTATTAATAGCCTGGGTATTCAAATAACAAACTAATCCCATTCACACAAGAATTCACAATAAAACATGATTTTTAAATCTCACTGTCATGAACTTATATGCCAAATGGAAGGAGTTTAATGTTTAATTCCCATAAATTAATTTAGATATATCCATTCTCAATATAATCAAAATTATTATTTTTTGCACAATACATGTGATTAAAACTGTTGTGGATATTTTCAGTATAAAAATATTGATTATGGATAGACAATTACACAAAATATAGACGATTTAAGACATGATTCTCCAAAAAAAAAGAATTGTAATCATCTTGCGAGTGGGTGTTTCTGCAATGCGATCGATTGGAACTTTGCTGTTGCCGTGAATTTTAACCCCATATCGGCAGACAAAGACATGGCTGAATCGTTTGGGGACTAAATAACATTTTTGCGTCGTAAAATTAGACTAAAGCCACCCCAAGAAGCAAGATTATATGTGAAATATACTACTTACCCTTTGTTTTGTCCTGATATTACGATCCGTCACGTTGAAGGCGTTGAAGGCATTAGAAGTCGCTTTTTACTTTAATCCAACTATTAAATTGTCCAGCGATATATATATTTTTTTGAACTGGGACAGAAGTCCGATCGATTTTTCTTCATCGACTAGCAGCCCGAGGAAATCCCTCTCCAACAAGCAATACAAACCTGCATTTTAATCCTGCGCCGGAGTCACACACAGACAGTGGCAGATATGCAGTGCCACTGAAGGTAGGTTTTGTAACATCGCTACACTGATGTGTACATTCTTTTCATTTTCCACATTTCATTTTCAAGCAACTTACTATTCTCCTTCCACTGAATCTTCCCCTGCAAATTCCTGCCTATTAATGAATGATAGAGATGGTATCTGTAATAATGAGTAATGCTGACGCTTTATAAGGCAATGACCCGACCACATTTGGAGCATTGTGAGCAGTTTTGGGCCCCATATCTGAGGAAGGATGTGCTGGTGGCGAAGGTTTACAAGAATTATCCCAGGCATTATTGCGTTAACATGTGATGAGCATTTGTCGGCACTGGGCCTGTACTTGCTGGAGCTTAGAAGGATGATGAAACTTATCAAAACGGATTGAAACTTATCGGATAGTGAAAATCCTGGATAGAGTGAATGTGGAGAGGATGTTCTGACTAATGGGAGAGTTTAGGACCAGAGGCCATAGCCTCAGAATAAATGGATGTACCTTTAGAAAGGAAATGAGGAGGAATTTCTTTAGGCAGAGGGTGATGAATCTGAGGAATTTGTTGCCACAGATGCTGTGGAGGCCTGGTAATTAGATATTTTAAAGGCAGAGATTGACAGATTCTTGATTAGTAAGGGTGTCAGGGGTTATGGGGAGAAGGCAGGAGAATGGGGTTGAGAGGGAGAGATAGATCAGCTATGATTGAATGGCAAAGTAGACGATGGACTGAATGACCTCATTCTGCTGCTAGATCTTATGAATGTATAATACACTAGCATGCGATCTTACTTTCCACTTTGCTTATGAACTCCTTTCGGATTCGAATACCTTCTCCTCCAAGACTTCAAAGCATTTTGAAAACAACTGGTTGAAAGTTTAATTCTGTGCTTCTCCTAGATAAGCGAAGCAAGATCTCGCTGTCAGACAAGTTCAGCCCTGAACCGATTGGAACGGCTCATTTGCTGTGCATAGATAAACGCTGCAGCCTTGGGTGAAGAAATGGAAAGCAATGCTTCAACGCATCTGCTCAAGGACGGGGGTGAAGGAGTGATAGATATCGTTAGCAGGTCATTGAGGTAGGGACTTGCACCTGATTATGGGAGAATAGTTACTGGATTCCAGATAAAAAAGGCTGCAGATATGAACCACAAATATATAGGCTAGTTGGCCTGAAATCAATGATGGATAGAATGGTTCAGAGGTTTTATACGGTGCTGTCAAAATTGGTATTATTTGTCCTGTCATCGGTTTCAGCGAGAGAGATTCATGGGTCTGAGATGATATTTAACCCTCACAAGACAAGTGTAGGTGATAAACGAGAAGGATGTTGTGAGCTAGTTGCACTCATCCACAAACTTATAATTCCTCTGTTTCCAATAGATTTTTAGGTAAAATAGCACAAGGGTGCAGTTAGTAGAACTGCTCACGCACAGATCCATCAACCTGGGTTCACACCTAACCTCTGAGTTTAGTTTAGAAATACAGTGTGGAAACAAGCCCTTTCGCACACCAGGTCCGCACCGACCAGCGATCACCCCGTACACTAACTCTACCCTACATACCAGGGAAAATTTTAAAGAAGCCAATTAACCTGCAGACCTGTACATCTTTGCAGCATGGGAGGAAACCGAAGCACCCGGATAAAACCCATGTGGTCACAAGGAGAATGTACTAACTCCATACCGACAGCACTCGAGGTCAGGATTGACCCTGGGTCTCTGCCGTGGAAAGGCAACAACTCTGCCACTGCGCCACTGTGCCGCCCTTAATAAGGAATAGAGGAAAATAAGGAAATTATTTAACAACATTCTTAAATCATTCTTGAAATAGTGTAACATTCCCACCAACTTACGATAATTCGTTTAGTCTAGAGATACAGCATGGCCCTTCAGCCCACCGAGTCCATGCCAACCAGTGATCCCCGCACATTAACACTATCCTACACACACTTGGGACAATTTACAATTTTACCAAGCCAATTAGCCTACAAACCCATATGTCTTTGTAGTGTGGGAGGAATCTGGAGCCCTTGTGGAAAACTCACGCAGGTCTTGGGGAGAATGTATAAACTGTGTACAGATAGCACCCGTAGTCAGGATCAAACCTGGTCTCTGGCACTGGAAGGCAGCAACTCTACCGCTGCGCTACAGTGCCACCCATAGGTCTTTTGCATAGGTCTGCTCAAAATGGAGTTGACTATTTGGGATGACTCCATGAACTTCATCTCGTCATCGGGAGCACACAGAAGCCCGTTAGAAAGGACAAAGGATTCACATCACCTTGTGTGCTCTGTTTTCACATTTCCCTCTGACCCAATGGGTCTCCACTGAATGCTCCGGTTTTTACTTTTATCCCAAATATGTGTAGTTTGTAGATTAATTGGCTAGTTTGTATGTAAGTGATATAATCTGGAGGGGGTGGGGGGGGGGGGGGGGTGGAAGGGTTGTAGGGTGTATTGGGAGAATAAAAAGGGATTAACATTAGATGAGTGTAGATTGGCACTCAATGCCGAATAGTCAGCAGATTCGACCATATGGCATCGGGTCTTTTTCGGAATGGCAGGCAGTGACTAGTGGGGTGCCGCAAGGCTTGGTGCTGGGACTCCAGTTGTTTACAATATATATTAACGATTTAGACGAGGGAATTAAATGTAACATCTCTAAATTTGCGAATGACACAAAGCTAGGTGGCAGTGTGAGCTGTGAGGAGGATGTTATGCGGCTGCAGGGTGACTTGGATAGGTTGGGTGAGTGGGCAGAAGCAAGGCAGATGCAGTATAATGTGGATAAATGTGAGGTTATCCATTTTTTTGGCAAAAACACAAAGGCAGATTATTATCTGAATGGTGTCAGATTAAGAGAAGGGAAGGTGCAACAAGACCTGGGTGTGTTTGTGCATTATTCCCTGAAAGTAGTAATGCAGGTACAGCAGGCTGTGAAGAAAGCCAATGGTATGTTGGTCTTCATTGTGAGAGGATTGTGAGAGAGTTTAGGACCAGGGGGTCCTACTGCAGTTGTACAGGACCCTGGTGAGACCGCACCTGGAGTATTGTGTGCAATATTGGTCTCATAATTTGAGGAAGGACATTATTGCTATAGAGAGAGTGCAACGTAGGTTCACCAGGTTAATTCCTGGGATTACGAAACTGACGCTGTGATCGTATATAACCATATAAAATTCTTAGAGGATTGGACATGGTAGATGCGGGGAAAATGTTCCCGATGTTGGGGGAGTCCAGAACTAGGGCTCACGGTTTAAGAATAAGGGGTAGAACATTTAGGATTAAGATGAGGAAATACTATTTCACCCAGACAAATGTAAGTCTGTGGAATTCTCTGCCACAGAGGGCAGTAGAAGCCATTTCACTGGATTTAGCTCTTGTGGCTAAGGGAATCGGGATATGGGGAGAAAGCAGGAACATGGTACGGATTTTGGATGATCAGCCATGATCATATTGAATGGTGGTGCTGGCTCGAAGGGCCGAATGGCCTACACCTGCACCTATATTCAATGTTTCTGTGCCATCTCTCACCCTTTCCTCCTCCCTCCTCTCTCTTTCCCTCCCATGACAAGGTGCAGGAGAGTTGATCCAACCCCAGTTATTTGGGCTCAGCTGTTGCTCCAGGGAGCCAGCTGTTTCCAGCAGGCAGTCGCTGTCCATGGTGCTGGTCTTCAGCTCCTTATTACCTGCCTGCCATTAACGGGAGATAGACATAAAAAAACTGGAGTAACTCACCGGGCCAGCCATTAACGGGCTGCTAACTCATAGGGTTGAATGGCCTTCTCATTCACCTATTTTCTATGTTTCAGTAGGCAAACGGGCCTCTTTCTATATTGTCCATTCAAGTGAGGAAGACATTTTCACCTTCCCAGAAGGCGTAAACTTTTTCGAATGTAACATTTATAAGAATAAGATGGGATTTTACCCCAGCAGAAATTCCAAATAAAACTATAAAATGATAGAAATGTTCAGCAAGTCAGTCAGCATTTGTTGAGAGAGGAAGATGTCACAATTTCAGGCTGGTGCTCCATCAATTACTTACTCCTATATAAGTTCCCCGACCTATTGAAGTTTTTCAGGATTCTCTGTCTTTATTTCAGAATTTCAGCCACTGCATGATTTTGAATTATCTCCAGTGTCATGAACACTATTTACCCCTTAACAAACATGAATAAACGCAATAACCTGCCCACTATTGCACAGTGGTTAGTGGAGCTCATTGTTCACAAAGAAACTGCTGTATTTCATAGAAACATAGAAAATAGGTGCATGAGGAGGCCATTCGGCCCTTTGAGCCAGCACCGCCATTCATTGTGATCATGGCAGATCATCTACAATCAGTAACCCGTACATGACTTCTCCCCACATCTCTTGATTCCGCTAGCCCCTAGAGCTCTACCTAACTCTCTTTTAAATTCATCCAGTGAATTGGCCTCTACTGCCTTTTATGGCAGAGACTTCCACAAATTCACAACTCTCTGGCTGAAAAAGTTTTTTCTCATCTCAGTTTTAAATGGCCTCCCTTTTATTCTTAAGGGCTTGTCCTACCAGCATCCAACTCCATGCGATGAGTGCGATCAAACTAGAAGCGGGGGCCGCGCGGAGGTCGGGTGATCCCTGTACAGGGCCGTTCCCAACAGCATGTGCCTCCATGCGGCAAGCGTGACCAAACCAGAGTGAGGGCTGCACGGAGGTTGGGTGAGTGGCGCAATGCGGCGCAAAGTGAGGCGAACTTGGAGCGAAGTCTTAAAGTTAAGTTCGCCAGGACAGAGAGGGGCACACAGAGAGGGGAGCAGAGGCACACACAGAAAGGGCCACGGAGCCACACACAGAGAGGGTCACGGAGGCACCTACAGAGAGGGTCACGGAGGCATGACGTTGAGGCGGTGTGCAATGCGTCGAGGCGACTGCGAGCCGACAAGCCGTTGCCGCGCGGAATTTTTGAACATGGTCAGTTTTTCGGAGCCCCGCGTGATGTCGGGATGAACTCCGCACAATTCCGCACGGCTCCGGCGATCCAAGTGGGACCGGCCCCATGACGCCGGACGGCTCAAGCGACCATGTTAGGTCGCGCTCATCGTATAGAGTTGCATGCTGGTGGGACAGGCCCTTTAGACTGTGGCCCCTGGTTCTGGACTCCCCCAACATTGGGAACATTTTTCCTGCATCTAGTTTGTCCAGTCCTTTTATAATTTTATACGTTTCTATCAGATCCCGTCTCATCCTAAATTTCAATGAATACAAGCCCAGTCTTTCCTCATATGACAGTCCCGCCATCCCAGGGATTAACCTCGTGAACCTACGCTGCACTGCCTCACTAGCAAGGATGTCCTTCCTCAAATTAGGAGACCAAAACTGTACACAAAAGCAGCTCCAATCTGCAGCCTTCAGAGGGGAAATGACTATGTTCCCAGTCTGGACTTCAAAGCTTTCTTGTTGTGAGGGTCGTTCTATAATCATCTGAAATATGAACGCTAGTCCTTCTGTCAAAACCTTAGGCTTTAATTAGACTTTCCACTGTGTGGAAATAGGCCCTTTGTCCCACTGAGTCCATGATGATCACTGATCACCCCGTACACTAGCACTATCCTCCTTCTTCTTCTTTCGTGTGGCGTGCACAGCCTAAAGTTGTTGGACAACTTGTTCTATTTGATCTTCCATTTGTGCACGTCGAGTTGATTGCATTAGTCGAAACTGGGCGGACTACGTGAAGGTTGCAATCTTCCCACCCCAGCACTATCCTACACACTAGGGACAATGTGCAATTTACAATGTGAGAGGGAACGGGAGCACATTGAGAAAAACCCACGCGGTCACAGGGAGAACATTCAAACTCCATACAGTCAGTACCCGTAGACAGGATCAAACAAGGGTCTCTGGCGCTGTAATGTAGCAACTCTACCGCTGAGCGACTCTGTTGTGATAGACAACTGAACGGTGCAGCAAACAACAACAGTGGTACTAACCATAATAGGCCATGGATACATTCACAGACTCACAGAATGGATAGGTGTTGTGGTAAGAATGGCAGGTAGTGGTAAGTTTAATTTTGCAGAATGGATGTGAAACGGCAACAAAGACCCATTCCACGGGTTCTTGGGCAGAGTTCTTTGCAGGTGCTAGAACCTAGTTTGCAAATCACATGGAACCTTGGCTTTCACAACCAGGTATGTGGAAACCAAAAGCGGAGAAGTTATGTTGAATCTGTTTAATTGTCTGTTTGGACTTCAACGAGCATATTTCTTTGACATCCATCTGCCTGAGTGTGAATTTCCTTGGGAAGGTATCGAGGACATTTAGCAGAACGGTTCCAGGAACCACAGTAGGAGGTGAGGGTTTTCTTGGAGAGAAAGTGGTTACAGGAAGATACAATAATTTTGACAGGTCTATACACGATGGCCGAAGAAAGGTTGCGACAGCTAGTTAGCTGATAGAACAAACGGCACAGATTCTGGGAAAGTGATATGATGGGTGGAATGTGTGGAAGAACCTAATTATGCAGTGAGCGGTGAGTGGAATAGATAGCATGATGCAGTGTTTCTCCCAGAGTAGGTGAATCAAGAATTAGAGGACATAACGTGCAAGGGGAAGGGTTTAATAGGAGGGGCAACATTTCCCCACAGATGCTGGCGTGTATGTGGGATGAGCTGCCAGAGGAAGTATTCGAGGCAGGTACAATAACATTTAAATGACATTTTGCCAGGTATGTTATTAGGAAAGGTTTAGAGGGATATGTGCCAGGTGCAGGAAAATGGGCCTAGCTTGAATGGAGCATCTTGTTCACCAGTTTCCATGTTGTATGAATCTACAACTCTATAATTATATTAAACCTGTGTTCTCTGATTATTGCCCTGCATCAGGAGTCTAAAGTATAAAAGCTGCATAAACACATCTCTTCCGCATCAGATACACTTAATAACCAAGATCATTGCACCTTCCTGCAGAGCAGGGGCCTATTAAAGTTTGATTAGTAATTTTGTGGTTTTCAGGATCCATACATCATTTTTCCATCTCATGCCTTGTCTCCCACAGTTAACTTTAAGTATTTATTTCACATTTCTTTTTTTTTAACATCTCTGCTACGTTGGACACTTCAGATAATGCACTTTGAAGACACCCTGGCTCTCTCTTCATGGCCTCCTTCCTGTCTAAACCATTTCAAGAGAAGGATTGTCAACCTGTCATCATGGGAGATGGGAGAATTATGTTCTCAGTCTCGACTTCAAAGCGTTTGTGCTCGTTGGGTTGGGGCGCGTGGCTGAGGTGATAATAGTGAAGGAAGCAGATCATGTGCAAAGAACTTTCATTTTAATATTTTATTCAAAAAGGGAGGGCAGCTAGAGAAAGCAATTTTAGAAATAGAATTGAGAAGATTAAAGTCTATCCCTTTTCGATACATATGATTTGCTGACTTCTTATGCTTGCGTACAAGGTGGCACAGAAACGGAATTGAGTTCTTGTTGAACAAATTGCCTTGTTCCTCGTGTGGTTTGCATCCTCGACAATAAGATGGCTCTGAACGACCTAAAGGGTATCATAGATTGGGCTGCTGTGCAGTCCTGGTCCAAACCAGGTCTCGAAGACCTGAACTATAGGGAGAGGTTGGGCAGGCAAGGACTTTATTCCTTGGAGCGCAGTAGGATGAGGGGTGATCTCGTAGAGGTATACACAATCATGAGAGAAATAGATGGGTAAAAGCTCAGAGTCTCTTGCCCAGAATAGAGGAATCGAGAACCAGGGGACATAGGTTTAAGGTGAGGGGGGAAAGATATAATGGGAACCTGAGGAGTCACTTTTTCACACAAAGGGTGGTGGGTGTATGGAACAAACTGCCGGAGAGGGTAGTTGAAGCAGGTACTATCACAATGTAGAAGAAACATTTACACAGGTACATGGATAGGTTAGGTTTAGAGGGAAATGGGCCAAACGCAGGCAGGTGAGACAGATGGGGCATGTTGGTCAGTATGGGCAAGTTGGGCCAAAGGGCTTGTTTCCATGCTGTGTGAATCAATTGACTCTATGAAATAAAATCCAGAGTATATAGGTTTAAGGTGAGGGGGAAAAGGTTTAATAGGATCCGAACGAATAACTTTTTACACAAGGGGTGATGAGTATATATGCCGGAGGAGGTCGTTGAGGCAGGTACTATCCTCACTTTTAAGAGGCATTTGGACAGGTACATAACTAGAATAGATTCAAAGAATTATGGGTCAAACTCAAGCAGGTGGGACTAGTGTGAATGGGTTGGTGAGGGCAGGTTGGGCCGAATGTATGGACACGCTGTATGTAGTGGTTAGTGGGTACTAAACCACCCATCATCCTGCCATCTGAACACCTCCTATCCCTGTAGTTTCCACGTCAGTCTCATCGGCCACCTCAGAACCCTCAGAACTGGAGTAGAAGCAAGTCAGCCCCGATCCTGGGATGGTGCATCAGAGAGAATAGAAGGTACTGTAAGTGGGTATGAAATGGATGTATGTGCAGTGTAGGTAGTTGAGTAAGTTAACAACTCTCTATTTCTTCCGGACAAAAACGCACAGGGATCACAACTTGAAATGTCACCTATCCATGTTCCCCAGAGATGCTGGCTGACCCGCTGAGTTACACCAGCACTTTGTGCCCATTTGTGTAAACCAGCATCTGCAGTTCTTTCTTTCTACAACTATTTATATCTTCCTGTTTTCCCACATACTCTGCATTGTCTGCCTTAGAAGCGTGTAAGTGAGAAACACATAAAATGGAAGGAAGTCCGATTCTCACTGGGTGAAGACACAAGATTTTTCTTTAAAATATTCAAGTGGTCTGAAGAAAAGTCCACTGAATTTATTACATTATGTTTGGAGCAATGTAGAGTATCATTTCATTCTGAGTATGTTGCTCTGGATCTGTGAGTTCTGCTCACTTGAATCTCAACCAGCACCTTGTGTTGGTTGTATTGTTGGTAATCCAGCTCCAGGTATCACTAACTCGATTACCATTGGTGTTAATACAGCTCCCATCACACAGTCACTTGGTAACAAGTCTTGCCCACCTCCCTGTGTCACTAATGCTCTCACAACTAATGTTAATCCAACATCCTCACACTGTCGCTCAGTAACCCCTCTCTCCCAGCACCTCCAATTGTGGGCACCATATCCAAGGAAGGATGTGCTGGCTCTGGAGAGGGTCCAGAGGAAGTTTACAAGGATGATCCCATGAATGAGTAGGTTAACCTATGATGAGCGTTTGTCAGCACTGGGCCTGTACTCACTGGAGTTTAGAAGAATGAGGGGGGGACCTCATTGAAACATGCAGAAAAGTGAAAGGCTTGGATAGAGTGGATGTGGAGAGGATGGTTCCACCAATGGGAGAGTCTAGGACTAGAGGTCATAGCCTCAGAATTAAAGGATGTTCTTTTAGGAAGGAGAGGAGGAGGAATTTATTTAGTCAGTGGGTGGTGAATTTGTGGAATTATTTGCCACAGAAGGCAGTGGAGACAAAGTCAGTGGATATATTTAAGGCAGAGATAGATAGATTCTTGATTAGTAGGGGTGTCAGGGGTAACGGGAAGAAGGCAGGTGAATGGGGTTAGGAGGGTGAGATAGATAAGCCATGATTGAATGGTGGAGTAGACTTGATGGGCCGAATGGCCTAATTCTACTATCACATGATCTTATGAGCACCCTTTGTTACTTATTGTGACTTCCACTGTTATTGAACCAGCTCCCTTGCGCTGATTGTCAGTACCCCTGTCCCCCAGCACCCTTTGTTACTGACTGTATTGAGAGTAAGTCAGTATTAAGAGTCAGTCCACTCTGACTGTGTACTGACTGTAATTCCGCTGGTATTAATCCAGCTCCCTCTGCCATCACCTCATCAGCCATTTCAGCACTAAAAGGGGTGGATGGGACACAAACACTGTCAAGCACAAAGGATTGCCTAAGACAGAGAAGCACATTTTATTTTTGTAAGGAGAGAAATGATTGGTACATTGACCATGGGTAATCAATACATTGGTGTCTCGATTACTGCAACAATTATAAACACAGAGATCAATTAAACAATACAACTCTATCACTGCTAGAAATTTGGTGGACAAGCTGTTCTTGGAAGGTTCAGTTTCAGCTGAGGTCTGAAGGTTGTTAGCCATGAAGGACTTACACTTGGCTGAAATGCAAAAGTCTACTTATCTGTGAATAAAACAATAGCAAAGACATGTATTGCAGGAATTACCGATGATAGGATACCCGAAGCAGAAGAGAACTCATACCCTTGGCCAGAACACAAAGTGCTGCAGTGACTTAGCAGGTCAGATAGCATCTGTGGAGGGAATGGACAGGTGACATTTTGGGTTGTGACTCTTCTTGAGGCTGATTATAATAGGACAAAGTTGGACAAGAGAGGTGGGGTGGGGCGGGGCGAAGCCTGCCAAATGGAAAGGTCGGCATTTACTGACAACATCTTAACATTTCGATTTCCTTCGACCTCCCTTCGACTAAGATGAAGACTATCTACGACTACATTCGACTACCCTCGATTACCTACGAATAACATGCCGACCTACTACGACCTACTACTACACCTATGAGTAAAAAAGGATCGATTTTTTCCATGGCGACCTTTTTTTACACTCGTGGCCATTTTTTAATATGTTGAAAAAAACGCCGCGACCTAGCTGAGGCCTCGAGTGCGCGGAGAACAACTCTCGAGCATGAAGGAGAGTTACAAAGACCTCCTACGATCTTGTGTCGACCATGTTGCAAGCATGAGTCGAGGGCAAACTCGCCAGAACGTGCGGATTAGGTCGCCCAAGTGGGACAGGCCCTTTAGTGTTGGTTTAATGCTGGTTTACCATGAGTCGACTATGTTTCTGATGCAGAATTGGCTACACTTGTTATCGAGCATCTCTTTCCCACCAGCGCTCTTTTGTGGGGGTTTGCATAGTCAGCAGAGCTGCTGCTTCACACCTCTGTTGACCTGCTGACCGTGTGGCTTTCTTCCAGGTGCCCCAGTTTCCACCCACATTTATTGTGGCCAATTAACCTCCTAACCTTCACACCTTTGGAAACGTGCAGGTAGGTAGGTTAATTGGCCCACTGCAAATTGCCACTATAAATAGAGCAAGCGAGAAGTTGAGAGTAACGTGGGTAGAATAAAAGAGAATTCATTGGGATTAGTGCAATGGGGTGGCTGTTAGTTAACACGGACTCAGTTTATGACTCAATGATAATTTTTTCCTTTATTTTTAAACTTTTTACGTTTTACTTTTGCCTTTACTTTAGAGATGCAGCGTAGCAACGGGCCCGTCAGCCCACCGAGTCCTCGCCAACTAACGATCAGCCCACAAACAAACATTATCCTGCACACCAGGGACAATTTAGAATTTTACTGAAGCCAATTAACCTACAAACCTGTACGTCTTTGGAGTGTGGGAGGAAGCTAGAGCACTCTGAATCAGAATCAAAACAATCTACAAACAACTAAACAGAATTGGAGAAACAGCACCTCATATTTTGCTTGGACAGTTTACAACACAGTGGTATGAATATTGATTTCTCATATTTAAAGTAACCCTTGCACTCCCTCTCTCTCCGTCCCTCCTCCCCCCCCCCCCCCCCACCAGATGTCCTACTATTTCCTCTGTTGTCCTGTTTAGTTTCACTGTTTGTATCCACTCGTTACCACCTTCACAGCCAACAATGGACCATTGTGGGCTCCACCTTTCCTTGATCATCGTTGCTGGCTTTGATTTGTTCTTTCCATACCTTTCATTCATTTGTTCTTTTATACCTTGTATCTTTTTATACCTCTAGTTTCCTCTCCCCTGACTCAGTCTGAAGAAGGTCTCGACCCGAAACGCTACCTATTCCATTTCTCCAGAGATGCCGCCTGACCCGCTGAGTAACTCCAGCATTTTGTGTCTATCTTCAGAGTTGACGCCTTCGAGATGAATTGTCAGAACAGTGTCTGTCGGTTACATAGGAAGGAACTGCAGATGCTGGTTTAAGCCGAAGATAGACACAAAAGGCTGGCGTAACTCAGCGGGTCAGACAGCATCTCTAGAGAGAAGGAATAGGTAATGTTTCAGATCGAGACCCTTCTTCAGTCTGAAGACCCGCTGAGTTATGCCAGCTTTTTCTGTCTATCTTCTGTTGGTCGTTGCAGGTTCTCTCACTCAGGCTTGCAGAGCTAACAACAGGACTTTTCTTGTCGAAGGCAGCCATTCTCCAGCAGCACCAGTGCCTGGTACAACAATTATCCAGGTGCTCCCTGGTTCCCTCATCATGTGGAAATACGTGCATGCATAAACGGACAACGTGAACTACTTTAATTCTATCGAGCAAAGCAATTGGAAAGAGAAAGTGGATGAAGCAGCAAATGCATTCAATCATTTTGAAGTGATTAAAGGAGTGGGTAGATGGGTTTGGCAGAATTGAATTTCTCATTGCATATATCGACATATTCTATCAATGGGAATGTGACCCACGGCACAACTGGTTGAATACGTGAGCAGTACAGAGGCAGAAAACCCTGTAATAATGATAGCAAGAGGAGGTATGCGCTGGGACAAGTAATTAATGTAACAGCTGGCCCTGGTAATGAATGGCCTTATAAAACTTTGTCAGATTGAGAGTTGCCCCTGTATTGCAGGCAGGGTTCAAGCTTTGGTTGATAAAGAAATTGATCAACATGCTAGCTGCTTTTTTTTTTCAGTAGAAAAGTGGTGTGAAAATAATACAAAGAACTTGATCTTAGGAGGAATTTTTCTGCCTGGATTTTTATAGCCAGGTAATCCACTCTGGTAAACCTCCCCTTTCTGAAGCCAACAGTGTCAATGGGGTTAGACATAAAGTGCTGGAGTAACTCAGCGGGTCAGGCAGCATCTCTGGAGAAAAAGGACGGATGACGTTTTGGGTCCGGTCCCTTCTTCAGTGTCCATGGGGTGATGGGTTGGCTGTGATGGAGTGGGAGACTCTAGTGGTGAGGGGGAAACCTGTGGGAACAGGAGCACAGAGATGAGGAGAGAAACAATGGAGCATAGGGACTAGGGAAAAGACAGCAGCGAGGCTCTGTAGGAGAAAGATGATGGTGGTATGTGGAGGGAGATAATATGAGTAGGAACATATATAGGGGAAAGGAGTGATGATGGGAGAGAGGCCAAAAATGGTGGAATGCAACAATGGCGTGTGGGAGAGGCTATGGTGAATGGCTCCAATCCTAGCAGACCAACAATGAGAAGATGTGATTTTAAAACTCTCCTCTTTCCTTTTGCATCCATCCATGGCTTCAACCCTTCATGAGCTCTATAACCCCATGCAATCCATGACTTCGCACGATCGATGCCCTCTCCCAGTTCCAAGTTTCCAAGCTTCCCTGGTCTCCATCTCTCCACAACTAGCTACTAATATGGACTCAGTCTATGACTCAATGATCATTTTTCTCTGAGTCAGGATCAAAACACTTTCCAAACAACAAGACAGAGTCTGAGGAGCATTGCAATGTCAGAGTTGATGTCTTCTTGATGAATTGTTAGAATAGAATAGTTTAGTTTAGTTTAGAGGTACAGCATGGAAACCGGCCCACTGAGTCCACACCGACCAGCGATCCCCGCACACTAACACTATCCTACACACACTAGGGACAATTTACATTTTTATACCAATCCAATTAACCTACAAACCAGTACATTTTTGGAGTGTGGGAGGAAACCGAAGATTCTGGAGAAAACCCACGCAGGTCGCGGGGAGAATGTACAAATTCCGTGCAGACGGCACCCATAGTCAGGATCGAATCCTGGTTCCTGGCGCTGTAAGGCAGTAGTTCTCCCAGAGAGTCTCTGCCATTTTTCCCCCGACCCCCATAGTCTATTGTTTCTACACTCATTCCAGCCCTCCACTTCCGCCAAGTCTGCCCCAATAGTGTCTGTTGGATGGGGCAGGGTCAGTTACTCAGGCTTGCAGATCTAACAGCAGGACGTCTCTTATTGAAGGCAGCCATTGTCTGCTATTTCCCTGATAGTTCTCCCTAACCACCTCTCTACTTCTCTCTGCAGAGCACCGAAAAGCCTCTCAGCTTGGCTGGGCAATCAGTTCTTCCAACCTTTGTAGATGGGATTTATCTGATTATAGTCCTGCAAAGCACCTTGTGACATTTTATGATGCAAGGCACGAGATGAATGCAAACTTCTGCAATTGACAAATGGCATTTTGATCAGGGATGGCTGCTATTTGTCCACCCTTGTTTTGGATGGTTCAATCCTCACATCCCTCATTGCTGCTTTTTTTTTTTAAATCAAAACTAATTTAATTACTATTACGATACAAAACAAAATCATGATGACACATCCACCACCATATTACAAAATCACCAGATTATTCAGACACTAAATTTCCAAACAAATATACTAAATAACTACTCTACAACTATGTCCCTCTCTAACACCGCACAGGCACAGGTGTAGCCCCAGTAAAAGGGCAAGCAACTGGCTCAGGCAAAGCCCTCTTCCACCTGATGGCGTGACTCGCAGATGGCCAGTTTGGCCAGGCCTCAATTCTGTTTGGTAATAAAAAAATATTATAATATTGCCAAGATGTTGTGAGTATTTGGTCAGTGCTGTCAACTCGTGCAATGAAATGCCATTACGCTGTGGTGACCCATTCAGTCCACTGTCACCCATTAACTCCGCAAGATGTAATCTCCAGACTGAGCCTGTTTTCTTGCTGCCTTCCTGGAGGTTCCAAATGCCATTCTGGCAGCCACACCACACTGAGTTGGCTCATGGGGTCATTGCCAGGATAGTAATTCTCCCTCTAACTGGATTGATCTCCCCCTCCGCACATAATATCCCTTCAATTCCCCTTAATCTTCCCACCATCTTCTTCCCTATCCATTCACCATTACCTCTCCCTCAGCCCATCGATCTATTACACAATTTTATGCCCCTCTCCCATCTTCTCCCCTTTCCCCTAAAGAAGTCCCCACTCCTATTATCTCCCTCCACTTACTGGCATAATCTTTCTCCCAGAGAGTCTCTGCCATTTTTCCCCCGACCCCCATAGTCTATTGTTTCTACACTCATTCCAGCCCTCCGCTTCCGCCAAGTCTGCCGATCTCCATTAAAGCTTCCGCAGCATTACAATGTACCCCTCATCCCATTGGCATCCTTGACCACAATCTGTACGAATTGGCAGCAACACTTCCTCCTCGACAACCATCAGCACGGGAGCAACTCAATGCCGTGTTTCTCAGCCCCCGGCTCTAGGTGTTCCAATTCGCCAATGACACCACCGTTGTTACAGACGAGGAGGAGTCAGAGCATAGGAGGCAGATCAATCGACTGACCAAATGGTGCTAGAACAACAACCTTGCTCTCAACCTCAGTAAAACCAAGGAAATGATTGTTGACTTTAGAGGAAGAAGGCCGAAGATCCACAAACCTGTCTTCATCGACAGGACGGTAGAGGAGAGAGTCAAAAACTTCACATTCCAGGGTGTGTATATCTCTGAAGATCTGTCCTGGACCCAGCACATTGATACAATCATAAAGAAAGCCCATCAACATCTCTACTTCCTTAGATAATTCAGCAGATTCAGTATGTCAATTAATACTCTTTTGAACTTCTACAGGTGTAAAGTAGAGAGCACATTGACTGGTTGCATCACGGGCTGGCTCAGCAAATCAATCACCCTGGAGTGAAGAAGACTACAAACAGTGGTGAACATTGCCCGGTCCTCAACGAGGACTAACCTCCACACCATTAAAGGATCCACAGGAATCGCCGCCTAAAAAAGGCAGCCAGCATCAGAGTCCCACAACACCCTGACTCCCCTCTCTTTTCACTCACTTCCTCAGGAAGAGGGCAGAGGAGTTTGAAAACTGTAGGTTTTTGAGAAGTCCAGGTTTAGGAACAGCTTCCTCCCTGCAACCATCAGGTTATTACGTCGACAACCTCCAAATAAGCTCCAAATACATGGACATTGTTTTTGTCTTTGGTTGTTTGGTTCATATATACATTTACAGAGTAGTCAGTTGTGCTACTGCAAGTAAGAATTTCATTGTCCCATTTCAGGACATATGCCGGGGTGGGAGATTGCAACCTTCACGTGGTCCACCCTGTTTCGACTATCACCCTGCAATCAACCCAACGTACACAAATAAAAGATCAAATAGAACAAGTTCACCTACAACTAGGCTGTGCACGCCATACGCAAGAAGAAGAAGGACATATGTCAATAAAACACCCTTGCCTCGCAGGGTGATGGGTGGTTAAAAAAGCTTTTGGCACATTGGCGTTCATCTGTCCAAGTATTGAGTATAGGAGATTGGAGGTCATGTTGCCGTTATATAAGACATTGGTGAGGCTGCATTTGGAGTATTGTGTTCAGTTCTGGGCAACATGTTATAGGAAAGATGCTATCAAGTTCGACAGGGTGCAGAGAAGATTTACAAGGATAATGCCATGACTCGAGGGTCTGAGCTATAGGGAGAGGTTGTACAGCCTTGGACTCTATTGCCTTGAGCACAGGAGGATGAAGGGTGATCTTTTTGAGGTGTCTAAAATCATGAGAGCAATAGATCAGGTAGACGCTTAGAGTCTATTGGCCAGAGTAGGGGAATTGAGAACCAGAGGACATAGATTTAACGTAAAGAGGGAAAGATTTTATAGGAATCTGAGTGGTAACTTTTTCATACAAAGGGTGATGGGTGTATGAAACAGGCTGACAGAGATGGTAGTTGAGAAAGAGACAATTGCAACGTTTAAGAACCAACTAGACAGATACATGGAAAACACATGTTTAGGATATGGGCCAAACGCAGGCAAGTGAGTAATGTAGATAGGACAGGTTGGCTGGTGTGGGCAAATAGGGCATAACGGCCTGTATCCACACTGTATGACTATGGCTCTATAACTCTATGACTCTCAACTCTTTCCTCTTATTCCAATTGTCATTCCTCTCACTGTAGTCTTACTGCCCCAATACGTTCCCACTCACCATCTTTGCACAATTATCGTTCCTACATAATTTTCTCGCATCTCCCCACATTGTTTGCCTCTTATCGGTCTTCTCCCTGTCGCCCCTTAATCTATTTCTCCCTCCCTCTCAATGGCGCTCTGTCTATATATTCTCTCTCACCCTCAGTTTTCCCCACATCATAACGTCTTTGTCTCGCTAAGGTTTTTCCTTCCTCCCACCTTCTCTGCTCCAGAGTGGTTTTCCCTTCTCCTCTTTACTACAGTCTCCCCTTCTCCCTTAATCAACTCCTTCCCATCCTTTCAGTCTACTTCTGAATGTATATTATTGTTCTAAACATACTGCTTCAGACAGTTTCAGACAGAGAAAGGTACTGTGTTCAATGTAAATGCTAGTACTGGGGCAGAGGTAGAGTTGCTACCATACAGTTGTCAGAGACCCGGGTTCAATGTTGTCCGCACGGAGCTTGTACGCTCTCCCCCTGACTTGCATGGGTTTTTCCGGGTTCTCTGGTTTCCTCCCACACTCCAAAGATGTACAGGTTTGTAAGTTAATTGGCTTCGATAAAACTGTAAATTGTCCCTAGTGTGTAGGATAGTGTTAAGGGCCTGTCCCACTTTCACGACCTAATTCACAACCTCTGCCAAGTTTGCCCTTGACTCATACTCGTAGCATGGTCGTCATGAGGTCGTAGGAAGTCATAGGAGGTCGTAGGTGGGTTATAGGTAGGTCGTGATGCTAGTCGTAGGCACTCGTGGCATCAAATAGGTCGGGGCGTTTTTCTAGCACGATTAAAAATATCCACGAGTAAAAAAGGTCGTGAATTAGGTCATGAAAGTGGGACAGGCCCTTTAGTGTGCGGGAATCGCTGGTTGGCGCGGACTGATTGTGGATGATCACCCGCGATCACAGTGAATGGCGGTGCTGGCTCTAAGCTCCGATTGGCCTACTCCTGCACTTATTTTCTATTGTCTATTGTCTATTGACTCGGTGGCCTGAAGGGCCTGTTTCCACACTGTATCTCAAAACTAAAGTAAATTGGAGGTCAGACATACACGAGTATGCACACGTAATGGAGGAGCTCCCTCTAGCTGAGAACGGGACAGGATTACAACTCCCAGGCTAACTGATCACCAACACTCCACCATAATGTGTAGGAAAGAACTGCAGATGCTGTTTTAAATCAAAGGTGCTGGATCAAAGATACAAAATGCTGGAGTAACTCAGCAGGGCAGGCAGCACCTCTGGAGAGAAGGAATGGGAGACGTTTCGGGTCAAGCCACGATGGATGCTTTACAATGGCCAATTAATCTATCAACCTATGTGACTTTGGAATAAGGGAGGATGCCAGACCTGGGAGAATAGGGGGAGTATCGCACTTCACACAGACAGCAGCAGAGATCAAGATTTAAATGGAATTGAATGGAATACATTATTGTCACAAGGCAAAGTGAAATTCTTTGCTTGCATACACAAGGTATACGAATAACGGCCACCAATGGTGCTGACAAAGTTACAAGGTACATCCGCACCTCCGCCCGCCACCATCCCCCCCACCCCCCCCCCCCCCCCCCCCCACCCCACAGCGGTTCCTCCACACAGGGTCCCCATTGTCCATCGTTTTTCCTCCCTCACCCCCTCCCTCCCCATTGCCCATTGTTCTTCCCCTCCCGCCCTCATGGCGGTTCTCCCACACTCACATCGACCCGCAAAGCTTCACCACCGCCACTGAGGCTCCATCACTGCCGAGACCCCACCACTGCTGATAGAACACTGTTCACTGGCGCTATCAGGCAGCGTCAATGTCAGTGCAAATGGCTGTTCTTTACAATCCTGCACTTGGATCTAGCTGCCCCATTATAATCCTCAGCCATCTTAAGCACCTCAGTGACATCACCTCTTAATCTATGACAAGAGGCATATAAACCTAGTCTACACAAACTGTTCTCAGGACTCAAATTGGTCCTTCATTGCTTGACATGTCCTTGCTGAGGTGTTAAATGCTAATTAAGACCTAATCAATGCTTCATATAACTGTACCACAATAATTATATGAATGTGATCTGGGTTCGATCCTGACTATGGGTCTGTCCGTACAGAGTTTGTACGTTCTCACTGTGACCACGTGGGTTTCCTCCGGGTGTTCCGGTTTCCTCCCATGTTCCAAGGACATGCAGGTTTGTAGGGTTAATTGGTCTCTGTAAATTGTCCCCAGAGTGTAGGATAGAAGAAGTGTATGGGTGATTGGCCGTTGACATGGACTCGATTGTCCAAAGGGCCTGTTTCCACACTGTATCTCTTAACTAAACTAATTTTCATCCCTGGTATTCCTGACTTCTCAAGGTAAGAGTCAAGATAACATTATTCTTTTAAATTATGTTTTTGATCCTATCTACTAGTTTGTAGTGGCTTTTGAACTTGGACCTCCAACGTTCTGTACCTCTGAAGTTCCTAGTTTCCTACCTTTAAAAACACCTGGACATAGTGACAACAATGAGCTAGTGTGGCTTCAATTCACCATCAAACAAGCTTCATTACTATGTGTAGGAAGGAACTATAGATGCTGGTTTACACCGAAAATAGACACAAAATGCTGGAGTAACTCAGCGGGTCAGACAGCAACTCTGGAGAACAGGAATAGGTGAGGTTGCAGGTCGGGGAAACCCACGTGATCACAAAGAGAATGCAGTCTGAAGAAGGGTCTCGACCCAAACCGCCATCTTTTCCTTTTCTCCAGAGATGCTGCCTGACCTGCTGAGTTACTCGGGAATTTTGTATCAAGCTTCATTGGTACAGTATATTGTTACAAATCTCTGTATTTATGTTTATACTCACAGTTTATGTGTAACTATCCTCCACGGTGCCTTTTTCTGGGAAATTAAACTGATTTGATTGGAAATTATCCTCTCAGGTCTACATGCAGAGCAAGTAAACTATTTGCAGTGAATCAATGCCTTTCTCCACGTCCAACTCTTTGTCATAATTTGCCTAATAATAACACCATAACCATTATTTCTCGGGTTCAAGGTATTGAATTCGCCTTTTTCTGCACTGAACTGCCACAGTTCTGTCCTCTCCCTCAATATAAGAATGGCATCTTCCATCTTTCTGATCCCACCTGCGGTACTTATTGTGATACCTACCTTGATGCCATCAGCAATCTTGGGCCAACATCTCTATATTTCTTCATCTAACATTGATATATGCAGTGAAAATGTGGAAGGGTTCGTGTGGAGGTATTTCTTCATTCGCTGCCTGCTGTTCGACTCAGACAGGTGATGAAACTGGTAACAAATCTCCAACCTCTGTGTGATCCTCACTACCATTTCACAATACATGTCAGTGGGGTAGACAAAGGAAAAGAAAGATTCAAAGTTTTCTCTGGTGGCTGGCGAAAACCGTGACTGAGAGATTAATTATTAATTCTGGGAGACTGCAGGGCATCTGCATTATTCACACTCACACTGGGAGGGAACCCAAAACCCAGCCACTGCCTTGAATCTTTGGTATATCCAGCAATTTATTCTAATCACACATTAAAATAAAAGCTATTGCTTTTATACCACATCACTCGCTGCATCAAATCAACTCAAAGCATACTGCACTAGAGTTATGATTTTTTATTTGGAACTGTGGTCTCTGTTGCAATGGAGAAAGTAGCAGTGGCAATACCGCTGAGGCCGGGAGATAGTTAAAGATATCTAGGTTCAATGGCAGCTTCGAAAGCTGACAAAGCTCCACTTGAGGCTCTCAACATTGTCCAGTGCATTCTGAGAAACATTGCCCTTGTCCCGATAGTTGGTCATTTGGAACTCGCTTTCCTGCTCGAGGGTACAATGTTCCATCAAGCCCGGGTAATAGCGAGTGTATGGGGAGGGCAGATGGTGATTTCAAGTCACCAAGTCCAGTTTCACATGGGCCAGCCCCTGGTATGGTACCGCCCGACTCAAGTGCCAGAGTTAATAACTAAGTTGTGTGATAGACACAAAGTGCTGGTGTAACTCAGTGGGTCTGGCAGCATCACTGGAGAGGCTCTCTTCCCCTCCCCCATCCTAGTCAGGGAGTCATTTGGTCAGACAGTGTGGAAACAGACCCTTCGGCCCAACTTGCACACACTGGTCAACCTATCCCAACTCTACTAGTCCCACCTGCCTGTTTGGCCCATGTCTCTCTAAACCTGTCCTATCCAGGTACTTGTCTAACTGTTTCTTAAATGATGCTATAGTCCCTGCCTCAACTACCTCCTCTGGCAGTTCGTTCCATATTCCCACCACCCTTTGTGTGAAAAGGTTACTGGTTGTCCTACCAGTTAGACTGTTTTCATCCTTATAACCCTCTCTTTAGCACATCTTCCCCAACCAACAATGGGCCATTATCTACTCCACCCTTCCTGAGGGCATCTGTTGCTGGCCCTGATTTTTTCTGGCCTTTTCTCACCTCCAGTCTATACCACCCCCCCCCCCCCCCCCCCCGCTTCTACTTTCAGTCTGAAGAAGGGTTCCAACCCGAAACATGACCTATTCTTTTTCTCTAGAGATGCTGTCTGACCCGCTGAGTTACACCACCAGTTGTGCGTCTATCGTCTGTACGAACCAGCATCTGCGGTTCCGTCCTTCACGCTATGTGACAAAGAAAAAGTCCAAAGTCCAAACTCCAAAGTTCCACCTGCTAAAAGTACTGGAGCGCCCCTGATCCAGGTGAGTCCAGGTATTAGCCTCAAGCTGCTGCAGGTCCATGACCCGACGTCCCTCTCCTAGCCCGACCATCTCTGTGTCCCAGGGTCGCCTCCTGCAGCTAACCCTGAAGGCGTTGGAGGCAATACCCCAATCCCATTCCTAGCGGACAACTCTTCTCATCCATCTTCACCAGCGGCTCCTTCCTCAACTCCGAGCTTCCCCTACAGATAGGGCTCTTAAAGATAGCGGAGTCAGGGGATATGGGGAGAAGGCAGGAACGGGGTACTGATTGGGGATGATCAGCCATGATCACATTGAATGGCGGTGCTGGCTTGAAGGGCCGAATGTCCTACTCCTGTACGGATTGTCTATTGTCTATTGACAGAGGTTCGCAGTGGCGAACCAGTCCTGCCACCACACGTGGCCGCACGCAGCACACCGGGACCCCGTTCTCGGTAGTCGCTGGGTCTTTGTTCTCGTCAGCCACAGGGTCCGTCCTTGTTCACGGTCCGTTCTCGTATCTCCTCGGTGCCTCACGGGACATCCCATACATACCAGGTATTTGCATGGGTGTTCCTGTAACTCCCCAATCCTTTCCACTCGCCACTTTCATTTCATGTATTTTGTGTTTTATGACTGTTGGCAGATCAATTTCCCTCCTGGGATAAATAAAGTTCTATAGTTAGCATATCGTATTTTCTGGTTCTTTCTCTAAAGCTATGTAATTATTTTTCTTCCAGGTAATAATCCCATTCCTTTTGGAAAGCCATGCTTTCACTGTCTCTGTGAGTGAAGCTCAGATCACAACTACTCACTGCTCCACAGCAAAGATCATAGAAGGTATCTTTACTCCACAGTGCTGTTCTTCATGTATCCTCTGGGTTTACTGCCAGTCCACTTTAATCTATGGTTCTTTACTGTTCCTTCAGTGGAAATATCTTTCCTTTATTGTCTTCATCGTTCATTATGTTGAGATCATATATCAAACTTCCATTCCATCTTCTCTCCAGTCCTCAAAAGAGAATGAGCCCTGCTCTCCCAGTCCAACCATGTAACATAAATTTCTCATTCATGAGACTGTTCCCATAAATCTTCTCTATGGAATACACTTTCTTCCCAACGTGCACTGCACAGATTTGGCCACAAAGTTGCGACTGCAGCCAAGACAATGATTTAGTCCATAAAATGAGTATTCAATATGTCAACACTGAACAAAATGAAACTGAATAGTTACACAAAGTCGACCATCGAGTGTGAAGAGGGATCGTCAGGAGTGAGGAGGATCGTCGGGAGTGAGGTGGATCATCGGGAGTGAGGTGGATCGTCGGGTGAGGTGGATGTTGGGAGCGAGGAGAGATCGGCGGGAGTGAGGTGGACCGTCGGGAGTGAGAAGGATCATCGGGAGCGAGGAGGGACCGTTGAAAGTAAGGAGAACTGTTGAGAGTGAAATGGACCATTGAAAGCGAGAAGCGGGACCTGCACTACCAAGAACAGAAAGGAGACCTGGCGGAGGCACCTTCTGCCATGTGTGGCGGCAGGTCTGGTTCATCGCAGCGAGCAAAAGATATTTCTGTTCAATGAACTTTATGTAACAGTTGGCGCCTGAATCGTTACAACTCTTGTGTACTGCCGAGGTGTGGTCTGCAGTATAACAAGAGGAGTTGAGTATAGGAGCAAAGAGGTCCTTCTGCAGTTGTACAGGGCCCTACTGAGACCACACCTGGAATATTGCATGCAGTTTTGGTCACCAAATTTGAGGAAGGACATTCTTGCTATTGAGCGAGTGCAGCGTAGGTTCACCAGGTTAATTCCCGGGATGGTGGGACTGTCATATGTTGATAGAATGGAGCGGCTGGGCTTGTACAGACTGGAATTAAGAAGGATGAGAGGATATCTTATTGAAACATATAAGATTATTAAGGGATTGGAGATGCTAGAGGCAGGAAACATGTTCCCGATGTTGGGGGAGTCTAGAACCAGGGGCCACAGTTTAAGAATAAGGGGTAGGCCATTTAGAACGGAGATGAGGAAAAACCTTTTCACCCAGAGAGTTGTGAATCTGTGGAATTCTCTGCCTCAGAAGGCAGTGGAGGCCAATTCTCTGGATGCTTTCATGAGAGAGTTAGATAGAGCTCTTAAAGATAGCAGAGTCAAGGGATATGGGGAAAAGGCAGGAACGGGCTACTGATTGTGGATGATCAGCCATGATCACAGTGAATGGCGGTGCTGGCTCGAAGGGCCGAATGGCCTACTCCTGCACCTATTGTCTATTGTCTATTTTACCAGGTTGTATGCAAAACAAAGCATTTCACTGTACCTAGGTAAATGTGACAATAAAGTAGAATTATCATCATCAATGTTTTAGATTAATAACAACATGAACAGCATTTATATAGTACAAATTTTGGGGTGGCACAGTGCTGCAGCTGGTGACTCACATCTCCAGCAATTCAGGTTTGATCTAGACCTTCAGTGCCATCTGTGTGGAGTTGGCATGAACTCTCGGTGACCACGTGGGTATCCTCCAGGTGCTTCACAATCCATCCGCTTCCCTAAAGTTGGTAAATTGATTAACCTTCCGCAAATTGCATCTATGTGGATGTGGATGGTCAATATTCTATGTTTGATAAATGCTAGAATTTGAAGGGAGTTAGAACAGAGACCAGCGGCGCAGCTGGTAGAGCCGCTGACTCACAGCATCAGAGACCCTGGTTCGATCCTGACTCAGGCACTCTCTGTGTGCAGTTTACACATTCTCCCGGTGACCACATGGGTTTCCTCCGGGTGCTCCGGTTTCCTCCACATCCCAAAGATATGTGGGTTTGTAGTTTAATTGGCCTTCCTGAATTGACTCCAGTGTGTAGGGAGTGGACGAGAAAAAGCAATAACATAGAAATAGTGTGAATGGTGATCGATGGTCAGCATGGACCGAAGTGCCTGTTTCCATGCTGTTCATTGAAAATTAGGATAGGATAGTACAGAACAGGAACAGGCTGTTCAGCCAATAATGTCTGTGCTAAACATAATGCAACATGAAACGAATACCACCATCATATCTGCCTGCACCACTAGAATATGATGGTCAGTAATAGTTGATGGTCAGTGGGTCTGCACTTGATGAGCCAAATGGCCTTTTTCTGTGGTGTGACTCTCTATGACTAAGTATATGTAAAAAAGCAATGAGACAAAAAAACAGATCATTTGGCTCTCAGTGCTTCCTCTGCCATTCTGTAATCATATATCTCAGCTCTACGTCCCTGCACTAAACCCTTATCCCTTGATTCCCTGAATACCTCAAAATACATTGCTCTCTCAACATGGCAACTGGGAATCCACATCCCTCTTAATTATCCAGTGTAAGTTATCCCTAGTTTGTGGGTGAGTGGTAGAAGCCGGATGGAATTGATGGGAATTTAGGGAAAATAAAAATGGGATTGGCGTAGGATTAGTTTAGGGCAAGGGATTAGTGGTTGGCACAGAGTCAGTGGGCTGAAGAGCCAGTTTGAATACTGTATATCTTCAGAACATAATTCCAATCGGCTAAGGCCCAGAAGACATTGTCTTCAACTGTGCAGTCCTCTCTCGCCTTTACACTTGAATAGAGACCGAGATTATGTTTTCATTTTAAATACTTGGCTTGAGCCCGTAGCTTGAGTCAAAGGAGAGACAGGTGCTGCTGAGTTATCCATAAGGTGCCAAAATGAACTTCAAAAACAAGCACACAGGCTGACAGAGATGAGTTAGAGAGAATTATGAAACTCAGTCATCAATAAAGAGGCATATCTCAAACAAAACCAGGCTGAAGTGAACAATACTATAATGGCGAATTCCCACCTTCTGTAACTGCAGCATTTCACAATTCATTTGAAGGAACTTGGATAATTAAAAGTTAGTTTAAGTAGTTAAACATAGAGGGTTTATAAAATTGGAATGATGGTAAAACATTTCCAAAAGCCATCAATATATTTTAATAGTTGCAGTAGAGGCCATTAACAAGCTGTAATTTGAACCCAATAGTGTAGGTCATTTATTTTTCCAGACAAATTCTAAAAAGCGATTAGCATGGGAATTACTATTGCAAAATTGCAATAAATTTTCCATGAAGACATTGATGCCGACATATTTGTTGATCTTTAATTTTAATTGGCAATTCCAACACACAGATTGCAAGATGCTGCAGATAGCAGTGGGCATGGCCTGGACCATCAAGTGCACTACCCTCCCCACCATCAAAAGCATCTACATGATGAACTGCCTCAAGAGACAGCATCTAACACCAAGTGTCCCCACCATTTGCCTCAGGAAGACAGCATCTATCGCCATCTGGGACAGGTCCTCTTCCCGCTGCTACATCCAGCAGGAGATACAGAAGCCTGATGTCCGACAACACCTGGGTCAGCTATTTTCTACAACAATCATGTTTCTGAACTGACTTGAACAATCTGGAATCTATCTTGACAATGGAAAACTACAGGCCACCTCTTGCACTACCAGCTTTAGCATTTCCAAACCAAAGGCAACACAGCTTTAGCATTTCTAAACCAAAGGCAACAAACCTTTAGCATTTCCAAACTATATTTTCAAACCACATTAAGGGCACTGACAGGTCAGTAAAACCACTCATAGTTTAGTGGACTATGTTCAGTTATTCACAGCTCAGATTGAGAATTGTGGCCTCTCACTCCCCCATCTTGCAGAGAACTGAACCACCTCCACACCTCTGGGTTTTATAGTCCCTCTGGAAGGGGCATGGCCTTCAGGAGAGAGAAATAACATTTTTTAAACACCAATAACTCTTCTATTTTTCATCGATGGGACAAATCATCGGCACCTGATGAGCGGAGGAGGACTGAGTAAAATAGTCAAAAAAACACAGCCGTACGTGATAGCATTTTTTAAAAAATCATTATCAAGCACAAACAGGAAGTGGTCAAGATTAGACTTTTAATTACATAGAAAGCAAGGCAACTTTAATTAGGCAAGGCAATTTTAATTAGGCAAGACAATTTTAATTAGGCAAGGCAACTTTAATTTGGCAAGGCAACTTTAATTAAGGAACACAGCTTTAGCATTTCCAAAGCAAAGGCAACATAGCTTGAGCATTTCCAAACAAAAGGCAACACAGCTTGAGCATTTCCAAACCAAAGGCAGCACAGCTTGAGCATTTCCAAACCAAAGGCAACACAGCTGGAGCATTTCCAAACCAAAGGCAACACAGCTTTAGCATTTCCAAACCAAAGGCAACACAGCTTGAGCATTTCCAAACCAAAGGCAACATAGCTTGAGCATTTCCAAACCAAAGGCAACACAGCTTTAGCATTTCCTAACTATATTTTCAAACCACATTAAGAGCACTGACAGGTCAGTAAAACCACTCACAGTTTAGTAGACATGTGTTCAGTGTTATTCACAGCTCAGACTGAGAATTGCGACCTCGTGCTCCCCCATCTTGCAAAGAACTGAGGCACCTCCGCACTAACGGGTTTTATAGTCCCCCCGGAAGGGGCGTGGCCTTCAGGAGAGAAAATCTCAACATTTTTTAAACACTAATAACTCTTTTATTTTTCAACGATGGGAAAAATCCTCTTGTTCTGCGCAGCGGAGGGGGACTGAGTAAGATGGCCAAAAATCACAGCCGTATGTGGCAGCGTTTTTTCTAAAATCAATATACAGAGCAACAGGAAGTGGTCAAGATCAGACTTTTAGTAATATGGATTGATATCGCGGTTAGGTCTTTATGCAATTGTTCTATGAAAGTAATCATTGCATCCATTAGAGGTAGCACATGCTGCACCATCCCACGGAACTAGGTTCGCTCCTGAACAGAAAGCGGAAAAGATTGCAAAAGGTTGTGAGCACTGCCCAGTCCATCACCAGCTCTGACCTCCCCACCATCGAAGGGATTTATCGGAGTTGCTGCCTCAAAAAGGCAGCTAACATCATCAGAGACCCGCACTACCCTGGCCATACACTCATTTCACCACTGCCATCGGGAAGAAGGTACAGGAGCCTGAAAACTGTAATGTCCAGGCTCAAGAACAGCTTCTTCCCTACAGCCATCAGGCTATTAACATGATAACAAATAAGCTCTGAACTACAATAGACTATTATTATTATTGCACTATGTTTGTTAGTTTTTTGAGTATGTGTGAATGTGTATATATACACACTGAACTTTTTTTCTCTCATTTATGTCCTACGTTTACATATTCTGTTGTGCCGCAGCAAGCAAGAATTTCATTGTTCTATCTGGGACATATGACAGTATAACACTCTTGACTCTTGCCTCTTGATCTCGGGTTTTCTTGTTTGGTGTTTGCACATTCTCCCTCTGACCTTCAAGTGCTCCAGTTGCCTCCCATATCATAAGGATGTCCTTGGATCTCCAGTGACCTCCCAATTCCCATTAGTGTCAGTGAGTGGCAGGAGAATCAGGGGAAGGTTAACATGCATGGGAGACAAAACGTGTTACAAGAACATAAGTGGGGTATAGGGGCTCTGGCGTAGATTCAGTGGGCTGAATGGCCTCCTCCTAGACAAAAGAAAATATGAATCTCCTTCCCTGATTACCACTTCAAGTTGCCTAGGCCACATAATCTAAAAAAAGAATTGTCTTGACCACCCCAGGTATTTTTGTACATTATCTTAATTCTGTGTCTTCTGGTTCCTGACCTAACTAGAAGAATTACATCTCTCCAAAAAGCAATTGCAACTTAAACAGTTTTATCAAACTTCTCCCAACCTTCTCTGCCCCAGTGAGAACAAGCTGCTTTTTCCATATAGCCAAGTGGCAGAAACCCTCAATCCTGCTACCTTTCCAGTCAATCCAACCTCCATCCTCTTGAATGACTTTCACATCGTTCCTAAAATGGGGTGCCCAAAAATGAACACAATATTCCAGCTGAGACCCATTAGAATATTTTCAAGGTTTATCAAGATTTATCAACATTTTATCAAGAATTTTATTAGGGGCAGCTCAGTGGCACAACAGTAGAGTTGCTGCCTTATAGCGCCAGAGACCCGGGTTCGATCCTGACTACTGACGCTGTCTGTAGGGAGTTTGCACATTCTCCCTGGGTTTACTCCAGGTGCTCCGGGTTTCCTCCCACACTCCAAAGACATACGGGTTCGTAGGGTGTAAAAATGGTCCCTAGTATGTGTAGGTTGCATGGGGTGATCGCTGGTTAGCGTGGACTCAGTGTGCCAAAAGCCTGTTTCCATGCTGTATCTCTAAAAAAAGTAGTCTAAAGATCATAAGATCATAAACGATAGGAGAAGAATTAGGCCATTCGGCCCATGACGTCTACTCCGCCACTCAATTTTGTCTGATCTATCTCTCCCTCCAAACCCCATTCACCTGCCTTCTCCCCATAACCCCTGACACTAATCAGGAATCTATCTATCTCTGCCTTAAAAATATCCACTGAGTTGGCCTCCACAGCCTGTTTAATGCATCTTACTGACCATTGTACTCAATTATATTGAGCATTCAATGTTCCCACCACTGGTGCATACTACAGGCAGTGTGTATGCCATCTGCTAAATGGATGGCTGTAATATGCCAAGGGCTCCCAACATCCCAAGAAAACTCACAACAACCTCCAGATAGAAGCCGGGCACCAAACGTGTGATTAAGCCAAAACTTTGTGGTGCTATTTTAAGTCTTCAAAATCTTTCTCTGTTCCTGTTCTTCTTTTAAACTTGCGCCATCTCATTCACGCTGTCTAGGATTAAATTGAAGCTCTCAAGTGGATTTTGAAGTTTCCCTGGACTATTTTAAAAGAGAAGAGGAATTGTCCCTGCGACACTGGCCAACATTTATGCCTCAATCATTATCAGGCAATGTCATCGTTGCCATGTGTGGTCATCTTGCTTCCTATATTACAGTTCTAACTACGCTTCAAGAAGTGTGGAATTTGGGACCAGTGACTACTGTTCGATTAGGTTTAAGATAGTTACAGGTATCACTGTATCACTCTGTGGGCCTGTGACTAAAAAATTCCTCTGATATCTTGATGTTGTTTACGTAATTGTTAAAGCATTAAAGCGAGTATTCAGGTGGTGTAAAAAGTGAAAGTGTGGAATGGAAAGCAACAAAACGTTGTCCCTCCCTCTCTAACTCTCTCTCTTTCTCCCTCTTTCCTTCTCTCTCTTCCTTCCTCTCTTCATCTCTTCCTCTAATGTCACAGAGAGATGTAGCTCTTATGGCTAAGGGAATCAAGGGATATGGGGAATAGGCCGGAACGAGGTACTGATTTTGGGTGATCAGCCATGATCATATTGAATGGTGGTGCTGACTCGAACCTATTTTCTATGTTCTTATACCATCTCTCCCTCTTTCCTCTCCCTCCTCTCCCTCCTCTCCCTCCCTCCCTTGTCATGGTGCAGGAGAGTTGATCCAATCCCAGTTAATTGGGCTCAGCTGTTGCTCCAGCGAGCCAGCTGTTTCTGGGGTACACAAAAGGCTGGAGAAACTCAGCGGGTGCAGTAGCATCTTAGGAGCGAAGGAGATAGGCAACGTTTAGGCAAGCGCGAACTCCATCATCAAGTTCGCTGATGACACCACTGTTGTGGGACGTATCACTGATGGGGATGAGTCAGAGTATAGAAGAGAGATCGAGCAACTGTCCATATGGTGCCAGCACAACAACCTGACCCTCAACACCAGCAAAACAAAGGAACTGATTCGGGACTTTGGAAGGAGTAGGATGGGGACCCACAGTCCTGTTTATATCAACAGGTCGATGGTTGAAAGGGTCAAGAGCTTCCAATTCCTGGGCGTGCACATCTGTGAAGATCTTTCCTGGTTCGAGAACACAGATGCAATTATTAAGAAAGCTCATCAGCGCCTCTACTTCCTGAGAAGATTACGGAGAGTTGGTCTGTCAAGGAGGACTCTCTCTAACTTCTACAGGTGTACAGTAGAGAGCTTGCTGACTGGTTGCATCGTGGCTTGGTTCGGCAACTTGAACGCCCTGGAGAGGAAAAGACTACAAAAAGTAGTAAACACTGCCCAGTCCATCATCGGCTCTGACCTTCCTTCCATCGAGGGGATTTATCACAGTCGCTGCCTCAAAAAGGCTGGCAGCATCATCAAGGACCCACACCACCCTGGCCACACACTCATCTCCCTGCCACCTTCGGGTAGAAGGTACAGGAGCCTGAAGACTGCAACAACCCGGTTTAGGAATAGCTACTTCCCCACAGCCATCAGGCTATTAAACCTGGCTCGGAACTCTGAACATTAATATCCCTCCATCTCTTATTTGCACTTTATTAATTTATTAATTCATGGGTGTATTTATGTATAGAATTGTAGTCAATGCCTTCTATGTTCTGTTGTGCTATGCAAAGAAAGATTTTCATTGTCCTGTCAGGGACACATGACAATAAACTCTTTTGACTTGACTTGACTTGACTTCAGGCCGAAACCCTTCTCTTGCTGTTTCCAGCAGGCAGTTGCTGTCCATGGTGCTGGTCTTCAGCTCCTGGTTACCTGCCTGCCATTAACGGGAGAAAGACATAAAAAGCTGGAGTAACTCAGCAGGACAGCCATTAACGGGGATCAGAGCGGCATTTATGGAAGTGACGTCATCACATTGCTCCCCCTCCACTCAGCGACAATCCCAGGACTTGTAAAAATAAATCACCCTGAAGCATTCGCCTTCAATCTAAAAGCATTATTTGCTTTTTCTGTAAACAGGTTACTATCACACCGTTTCAGAAGCATTTTGACAGGTAGACACAAATTGCTGGAGTAATTCAGCAGGACAGGCAGCATCTCGGGGGGGGGGGGGGGGGGGAAGGATTGGGTGACGTTTTGGGTCAAGACCCTCCTTCAGACTGAGAGTCAGGGGAGAAGGAAATGAGATATGGAAGGGAAAGGTGTGAAAAACGACATATCAAAGCAGATGCTGATTAAGGAACTGTAGAATGGTTCATTGTTGGCCGAGGGGAAGGTGGCAACGAGGCATACAAACAGTTAAAAATAGGAACAACACCGCATATTTCACGGGCAGCTCACAACCCAGTGGTGTGTACAATGATTTCTCTAACTTCAAGTAACCTTTGCTTTGCCTCTCTCTCCATCCCTCCACACCCAGTTCCCCGACTATTTTCACTGTCCTAATTAATTTTACTGTTATTGCTCACATAGGTTGAATCTCTGCCTCAACATTACATCCAATTTTATATTTTAATCCTCTTGAAATGAATGCTATCATTGCATTTGCCTTCCTCGGTGTCGACTCAACCTGCAAATGAAACTTTTGGGAAACCTGCACAAGCATTCCCAAGTCCTTTAGCACCTTTGATTTCTGAATCCTCTACCCATTTAAAAAATAGCTTACACCCCTGCGGAACACCATAGTCAACGGTAGCCAACTTGAAAAGGCTCCTTATATTCCCACCCTTTGCCTTCTGCCAGTAACCCAATCTTCCATCCATGATAGTGCCTTGCCTACAATACCATGGGCTCCTATCTTGTTTGGCAGCCTCGCATGCAGCATTTTATCAAAGGCCTTCTGAAAATCCAGGTAAACGACATCCACTGTCTATCCTGTCTATCCTGCTTGTTACTTTTTCAAAAAACTCAAACAGATTAGCCAGGCAAGATCTCCCCTTGATAAAACTTTGCTGTCTTATCCCATTTTCACATCCACTCCCTATACACTAGGGACACTTCAAATACAAACCCGCATGTATCTGGGATGTGGGAGGAAACTGGGGCACTCAGAAAGAACTCACACGGTCACGGACTGAACATGCAAATTCTACACAGAAAGCACCCGAGGTCAGGATTGAACCTGGATCTCTGGAACCCGGAGGCAGCAACTCTACCAGCTGCATGACTGTACCACTTATGGTTTAGTATAAGTGGCATTGAATTAAAATGTCAGCATGGTCTCACTGAATGTCAGAGCCAATGCGAGAGGCCAACTGTGTATTCCAGCTTCTATTTTTTATATCCAGTCTGAAGAAGGGTCGCGATCTGGAACGTCACCTATCCATGTTCTCCAGGGATGCCTGACTCGCTGAGTTACTCCAGCATTTTCTCTCTTCCCAGCAAGTGCAGTTCTTTGTTTCATCTATTTGTTATACTCTCATTTTACCTACAAACGTGCACCAATGCAATGAACAGAGCCAGTGTTCCTGGCTGGATGCTCTAATGATATCAATCAGGTGAACTGCAGATGTGGGATTCATAAGGTGAATCCTCCGCCGGTGTCTCACGGACACTGATTTCGGAGGAATTCAATTTCTTGGCCAATTGCATTCTGGAGATTGAAAGGTCTCCTGCACTCCACAAGAAACAGACATCTGTTGCCTTACTCATCCAGATGGTTATTTCAACCCACTGGCATTTATCAACAGTAGTCAAGAGAGTCAAAATGTTTTATTGTCATATGTCCCAGATAGAACAATGAAATCCTTACTTGCATGTAATGAAGGAGGGCTAAATTCCAACCATCCCATTCCACCAGGACCAGACACTGCTGTTAGGCTGTTGTTCTTGTACCTCAGTAGACGTGACAATAAACTGAACTGAAGACTGATGACTGAAGATTAAGGGAGTGCGTAGGAAAGTACTGCAGATGCTGGTTTAAATCTAAGGTAGACACAAAATGCTGGAGTAACTCAGCAGGACAGGCAGCATCTCTGCAGAGAAGGAATGGTTGACGTTTCGGGTCGAGACCCTTCTAAGGGAGCGCTGCTGAGGAACCCCCGTTCTCTTTCTCAAGCTGTACTAGGAGAGTAAAGGACAGTGCCTTGTTACATTGGGTAAAGTGCTTGCATATTAATGTTCATAGCACAGTTTACCCAGTTGTATTAAATCCAGCCAGAGAAATGTGTTTGTTAAACAAGATTATTTACACTGCAGAGCACATTGTGATTCCAGCTTTATCGTGCTGCTGTTTATGGTCAAACCAAACAGCCCCAACCATTGCTCTCTGGTGTGTGCAGAGTCATTTCTTCTGATTTAATAGCAAGGTACATTTATTGCAAAAGCTAATGTGCTGTGACTGAAGCTGTTTATTGAGGCCCTATTTTTAAACCACCCAGCGCATAGATTAAAGCACATTTTACAGCGCAAAAAGTTCCCGTTCAGCTCAGTCAACCAATGCTTTAATAACTGCATCTTTGGTCAACCTTCTTCGACCTGCTCTCTAATGACACCCATGATATTTACCCGATGCTTAATGTGATTTGTTTTGTGACATTGTATGATCCATTTAATAAGCAATCTGAAACTTTATTCCAATGTTTTGGGCAATTTTAAAAAAATGAATAAGAATTGACTCCAGCTACGCTTCACGCTGCCTCGGGAAAGCAGCAAACAACATCAAGGATCTTTCCCGCCTTGTTCATTCCTTCTTCTCCCTGCTCCTCATTCCCGTCAGGCAGAAGGTACAGAAGCCACCCACCACCAGACTCAGGAACAGCTTCTTCCCGTTATCAGGCTTCTGAACAGTCCTTCCATAAGTGTGGCACGGTGCCGCAACAGCAGAGTTGCTGCCTTATAGCACCAGAGACTTGGCTTTGACCCTGACTACGAGTATTGCCTGTACCGAGTTTGTACGTTCTCCCTGTAACCTAGTTTTCTCCAGGTGCTCAGGTTTCCACCCACACACCAAAGACGTACAGGTTTGTAGATTAATTGGCTTCGGTAAAATTGTAAATTGTCCCAAGTGTTTTGGATAGTATTAGTTTAAGGGGTGATCGGTGGACGGCGTGGACTCGGTGGGCCGAATGGGCTGTTTCCCCGCTGTATCTCTAGACTTAACCAAACTAAGTTAGGATACAATCCTACCACATGGCAGATATTGAACCTTTTTCCTCAAACTTTTCCATTACAATGTTGAGAACTATATTCTACACTTCTTCACTACACTTCAGTCTGAAGAAGGGACTTGACCCAAAACGTCACCCATTCCTTCGCTCGAGAGATGCTGCCTGTCCCGTTGAGTTACTCCAGCATTTTGCAACAATATTCTACAAGTTGCTCTACCTATTCTGCACTATATTTCTGCTCGTTGTTCTACCTATTGCGCTTTTGTTCAGCTTGATCGTATTCATGTACAATGTCGTGTGATTTAATTGGAAATCAAAATCTTTTCACTGCACCTCGATACACGTGACAATAATAAACCTAAACCCAATCCTAAACTTGTACTTTTACATTGGCTTCACAACCTCATGATTTCTAAAAGTGATTCCACATTTAAGGGAAAAATGACTGCTATCACAGGGAGAACAAGGCAGTATGTTCACACACAGCAAACTTCACCAATGGTACCGTGATAATGATCAGACAAACTGGCTCAGTGTTGTTGGTTGAAAGACAAATGTTGGATAGCACACCAGTAAACACAGATGAATGCGGACACCAGACAACTCACCTGCTCTTCCTCAAAGTAGAAAGGATTGTTGTGGGTAATCCATCCACATGAGAGGGTAGATGGAGCCTCTTATTAATGGTGCAGAGAGTGGTGAACTCAACAAGGTCCATCACAGGCACAACCCTCCTCTCCATCAGGGCCATCTACAGGAGTTGCCGCCTGATGAAGGCACTATCTATAATCAAGGATCCCCACCATCCTGGCCATGTTCTCTTCTCGCTACTACCATCGGACAGGAGATGCAGAAGTCGGAAGTCCCACACCACCAGGTTCAGGAACAGCTTCTTTCCTATAACTATCATGTTCCTGAACCCACCTGCACACCAATCCTACTTCCATCAACTCATCACCACTGACAACCTCGTGCACTACCATGGACTTGTTTTTTGTTCTTATTGTATTTTGCACAAATATGTTGGTTTTGCTTAGTGCAGTTTTCTTTCTTTTAGAAATTGTATAGTTTAGTTCAATGTAATGCAGTGTGGAAACAGGCCCTTCAGCCCATTGAATCCACACCAACCAACGATCTCCCTTGCACTAGTTCTAGTCCTACACACTAGGGATAATTTAAAGAAGCCAACTAACCGACAAACCTGCATGTCTTTGGAATATAGGAGGAAACCAGAGAATACCCACAGGGTCACGGGGAGAAGGAATCAAACCTGGATCTCTGGCGTTGTAAGGCAGCAACTCTACCGCTGCGCCACAGTGCCACACTAATTTATGTGTCGTTTATTTATAATTTATGGATAATTTGTTTTTGTGTGTTTGTCTGAGTCCACATGCCGGTAATGTTGCTGCCAACAAGATATTTCATTGCACTTGTACCTCACCATACAACAATAAACTCGACTTGACTTGCAAATCACCGACACTTCTTGTGTTATAGCTCGGGGCTTCAGTGAATGAGAATGCTCTGCAAACTGACTCACTGGATAGCAGTTTCATGGCCACAATAGGCTGAAAGGCTTCCTTCTGTCCTGTTGTGATTGCCCCGTTGGAATTTTTTATTAAATCAAAGTAGTTTTGCAAAATGGAAAAACAAAATACTAGAAACAGGTCAGAGAGCGCCTGTGGAAAGATAAACAGAATTACTTACTTTGTAAAGACACAAAGTGCTGGAGTAACTCAGCGGGTCAGGCAGCATCTCTGGAGAGCATGAATAGGTGACATTTTGGTTTGGGTGAAGAATGTGTGGGAAGGAAGTGTAGATGCTAGATAGACACAAAGTGCTGGATTAACTCAGCGGATCAAGCAGCATCTTTGGGTCCAAAATCTTTGGGTCTGAAGAAGGGTTCCGACCCAAAACATCATCCGTTCTTTTTGTCCAGAGATGCTGCCTGACCCAAAGGTATAAAAGGTTCAAAGGTATTTTATTGTCACGTGTACCAATTAAGGTACAGTGAAACTCAATTTACCATACAGTCATACTATAACATAGAAACATAGAAATTAGGTGCAGGAGTAGGCCATTCGGCCCTTCGAGCCTGCACCGCCATTCAATATGATCATGGCTGATCATCCAACTCAGTATCCTGTACCTGCCTTCTCTCCATACCCTCTGATCCCTTAGCCACAAGGGCCACATCTAACTCCCTCTTAAATATAGCCAATGAACTGGCCTCAACTACCCTCTGTGGCAGAGAGTTCCTGAGACCCACCACTCTCTGTGTGAAAAAAGTCCTTCTCATCTCGGTCCTAAAGGATTTCCCCCTTATCCTTAAGCTGTGACCCCTTGTCCTGGACCTCCCCAACATCGGGAACAATCTTCCTGCATCTAGCCTGTCCAACCCCTTAAGAATTTTGTAAGTTTCTATAAGATCCCCTCTCAATCTCCTAAATTCTAGTGAGTATAAACCGAGTCTATGCAGTCTTTCTTCATAAGACAGTCCTGACATCCCAGGCATCAGTCTGGTGAACTTTCTCTGCACTCCCTCTATGGCAATAATGTCCTTCCTCAGATTTGGAGACCAGAACTGTATGCAATACTTCAGGTGTGGTCTCACCAAGACCCTATACAACTGAAGTAGAACCTCCCTGCTCCTATACTCAAATCATTTTGCTATGAAAGCTAACATACCATTCGCGAATAAAAGACAAGACATAGAACTACATAAAAGTTAACATAAACATCCACCACAGCAGATTCCCCACATTCCTCACTGTGATGGAAGGCAATAATGTCTAATCTTCTTCACTCTTTATTCTCCTGTGGTCGGGGCAGTGAACCACCCGCAGTCAGGGCGACCGAGGCCCCCGCGTTCGGGCAGTCAAAGCCCCCATGTCGGGGCGATCGAAGCTCCTGCAGCCTGGAGCTCCCAAAGTCGATCCCTAACCAGGGACCATGAGCTGCATGATGTTAAAGTCCACAGGCTCCCGTGGTTGAAGCTCCCAAAGTAGATCCTCAGCAAGAAACCGCCACCTCCTCGATGTTAGGTCGCAGTGCGGACGGAGATACAATATGGAGAGAAATTGCATCTCCATCGAGGCAAGAGGTTAAAACAAAGCTAAAGGACACTAAAACATACATTTAACGCATACTAAAAAACACCAAAGAAGGAAAAGGACGGCAGACTGTTGGCGAGGCAGCCACATGGTGGTGGTGACCTGCTGAGTTACTCCAGCACTTTGCGTCTATCATCACCTATTCATGTTCCCAGAGATGCTGCTTGACCTGTTGTGTTACTCCAGCACTTAATGTCTTTATTTGGGGAAGCCCAGCATCTTCAGTTCCTTGTGTCATCTTCTTAAATACTTTGTAGTTCCGACATTGGAGCTTCCTCCTGAAGTATAGTTCTTTTTAGTTTAGTCTAGAAATACAGTGCCGAAACAGGTCTTTTGGCACACCATGTCCACACTGACCAGCGATCCCCGCTCATTAACATGTCCTACACACACTAGGGATAATTTACACTTACACCAAGCCAATTAATCTATAAACCTGTACATCTTTGGAGTGGAAGATCTCGGAGAAATCCCACGCAGTCACTGGGAGAACGTACAAACTCCGTACAGACAGCACCGGTGGTCAGGATCGAACCCGGGTCTCTGGCGCTGTAAGCACTGTAAGGCAGCAACTCTACCGCTGCACCACCATGCTGCCCAGTTCTCTGGAGTTTGACAGTTATCTGCAAGATTTACTAGGAAATTTCAGGGCCAGGATGCGACTAACTTGGTCACAGCTGACAATGAATGTGGAACTGCAGACAGCTCATCCTAATAAAGTCCATGGTCCACTCTAGAGCTCTGAGCTTGTCGAAGACAAGCACTGTTGACATATTTAATGGCCTTCAGTCTTAGGCAAACTAATCCACAGTGTTATCTGGCATTGCAGTGAACACAAACCTAATAGATTTGTTTTCACACTGTGTGTTTTCTTTGCTTGACGTACCCAAGGAGTTGATTGATTCATGTGGAGGTTTAATCTGTATTTGGAAGTAAACAAGTGTGTAACTGTCTCTGATAAGGAGGGCTCAGAGCAGGGATAAGTGAAAAGCTCTGATTATTCAGTGTTTTTGTTGCAAGGTATGGAAATTTAAACAGAATTTTAAAAGAAACACTATTTATTCCTATTTAAATGGAATCTGAACTGGAGATGTACACGAAATAGGATCATTAGAAATAGGAGTAGGCCACATGATCTCTCACACCTGCCCTGTCGCGCAATATGGGTGCCAAAGGTTATGGGGAGAAGGCAAGCGAATGGGGTCGAGAGGGAAAGATAGATCAGCTACGATTGAATGGTGGAGTAGACTCAATGGGCTGTATGCCTAATTCTGCTCGTCTAACCTTTGAATATGATCTTGGCTGATCTGCACACCTCCATTTCTGCACCAGTTTCCCATAGCCCTCAATTCCATGATCTTCCAACAATCAATTCACTACTTCGTTAAATAACTCTAGCATCGGCACGATGGAACAGCGGTAGAGTTGCTGCCTTACAGCGCTTGCAGCGCCGGAGACCCGGGTTCGATCCCGACTATGGGTGCTGTCTGTACACAGTTTGTACGTTCTCCCCGTGACCGCGTGGGTTTTTCCGAGATTTTTGTTTTCCTCCCACATTCCAAAGACATGCAGGTTTGTACGTTAATTGGTTCAGTATAATTGTAAATTATCCCTAGTGGGTGTGTGATAGTGTTAATGTGTAGGGATCGCTGGTCGGCGTGGACCGGGTCGAACGAAGGCCTGTTTCCATGCTGTATCACTAAACTAAACTAATCTAAATTAAACTAAACTAAACTAAACTAAACATTCTAACCTCCAGAACAACACCAGAGTAGAGAACACTAAACATTCTCCCCTCCACAGGAATAGGTTGTTCCACACCTCTGTTTAAACATTATGTATTATAATGATTCCCAACCCAACAGTTAATCAAAAACACACAAAGATGGGAACTTAATGTGGTTAGTAACAGAGTTAGCAAAACTGATGACGAGTTTTTGACCTGAAATGTTGACTCTGCTTCTCTCCCCGCAGATGCTTCCCTGACAGGCTGGGGGCTTCCAGCAGTTTCTTTTCTTGATTCCAGCTTGTAGCTAGTTTACAACATCCATTATTAGATTTCCAGCTGCTAGTTACATTGCCGAGTGCAACAGGCACATTCAGCCCACTGTTCCTGAGGAAATGCTATCCAGCGGTGGGATGGGGTGGGGGAAGGGGGGTGAGGGAAGTGGGGTGGGGAAAGGGGGTTGGGTGGGGGAAGGGGGTGGAGGAAAAGAGGAGTGGGGCAAGGGGGGGGTTGGGGAAGGGGGGTGTGGGAAGGGGGTGTGATCACAGCAGACACAGCTCACCCCGCACCTTCAGCTTTCGGCCTCACACATCAGCTCCCAGTCCCACTCCGGCTTCACTCAGAGGCTTCCGGTTCAACTCAGCAGCCCCCAGCTCGTCATGCTGGTCTCCGCAGAAGCAGCCCGCACGCCGTTCACTCTCCGCAAACTGCTCACTCTCCGCAAACTGCTCTCTGCTCACACGCTGCTCAACACACTGCGCTCCTTCAGCTTTTTATTCTCCTCGCTGCCGTGATTGACAGCGGGAGCCGGAAGGGGCGGTTTTTACAATTTTTAAACCTTCATAACTTTTGTACTATTTCACCGATCAGAACAAAACGTATTTGACTTGCAGCAGAGGAGAATGACGTGTAAGGTGGCAAAACATTGTAGTGCTATGGGGGATTGTTTTTGCGCAAATTTAAAAACAACGCAAACCGGAAGAGGACAAGATGAGAGTTTTAGTAATAGTATATAGATTTTAACTTTATGTCCACTCATTACCATTCCTTCTGCTTCTGGAGATGGTTCATCTTTATTTACCGTGCATATTTTCAACTCTTCCATATCACAGCTATTAGGAGGACTATACCCTGCTTCTCATACCACGCATTGAACATTGAAACCAAAGCAGTTGGGAGAAACACGAATGGTCTTCCGGAGAACATGCAAACTCCACACAGGCAGTGCTGGAGGCCAGGATTGAAGCCAGGTCTCTGGAGCCATGAGGCAGGGGAACTAACTGTTCCATCATTGTGCTGCCCAAGTCAGGCCAGGGATATCACTCCTGCACATTACCTGCACTCTTGGGGACAATGTTTAGGAAGGGGAAAGAGTTTGGATCTCTGTCTAAAGAAAGGTCTCGACCGAAAAAGTCACCCGTTCCTTCTCTCCAGAGATGCTGTCCATCCCGCTGAGTTACAGCAGCATTTGGTGTCTGTCTTCGGTGTAAACCAGCATCTGTAGATCCCTCCTACACAAATAGTTTGGAGAGCAGATTTCAGATGATAGCCACCACTTCAATTACTTCTTTGATTTTACTGAGTTCCAAAAGTGCTCAAAGCTTTGGACCGACATTTCCGGGTTGCTCTAAAGACATGAGAACGTAATCCGATGTAAGAGATAGCATCTTTCAGATGAGTCTTGAGATCCAACTTTTGACTGTCCTGATAGCCAAATGTGTAGGATCATGTGTGGTAGAGAAGAAAAGAAGAACATGTAATCTTTGTGTAGAAAGAAACTGCAGATGCTGGTTTATACTGAAGATAGACACAAATTGCTGGAGTAACAGTGTGCCACGCAGCATCTCTGGAGAAAAAGGATGGCTGATGTTTGGGCTGGGATACGTCACCCATTGTTTCTCTCCAGAGATGCTGCCTGACCCACTGAGTTACTCCAGCATTTTGTGTCTAACAGCCAATTTTTATTCTTTACCCAGCAAAAAATTGCCTTGGCATTGCTACTTGTAGAAATACCCTGTGTACAGTTTGCCTGCTTTGGAACCTACATTATAACAGCAGTAACATAATGGCTAGATGTTGATAGAAGAATTGACCAGAGAACACATCAATTCTTCCTCAAGATGTTGCAGTATAATCCAATTCACCCAGTTGATACACTGTGGATGAGGAACAGTTCCATTTATGTCACTGTCACCTTGATCAGAGCTTTAATATCTGACTATAAAAATATAAAAATGTCACTCATCCCCTGAAAAATGAATAGATGAAGATATGAATGCACATGTCCATTATTCAATAACTTCCTATAAGAGGCTCTGAAATCACTTCATATTGGATGCACTGGAAGAAAGCAATATATTGAATTGGGATACTCCTTTCCTTCATAAAGCCATTCCAGTCATTTCATTTTCACCAGAGCACAGCAATATGTTGTGGACTAATAATCCATTGAGCGTGAATTGAAAGCAGTGAACGACTTTGAATTTCAGTAAAAAAAAAACAGAAATAAAAAGTTAGTTGGGAATAATTTTGCATATCTGTCATAAATGCCCAACAGACTAGAGAAGGAAGTCACTCTTCCAAATGAGGTTATATTTAGTTTAGTTTAGTTTAGAGGAACAGAGCGGAAACAGGCCCTTCTGCCCACCAAGTCCACACTGACCAGCGAAGCCTGCACACTAACAATATCCTACACATATGAGGGACAATTTTACACTTACACCAAGCCAATTAACCTGCATACCTGTACGTCTTTGGAATGTGGGAGGAAATCGAAAAACTTGGAGAAAACCCATGCAGTCACGAGGAGTATGTACAAACTCCGTACAGATAGCAACCCTAGTTGGGATCAAACCCGGGTCTCTGGTGCTGCAAATGCTGTAAGGCAACAACTCTACTGCTGCGTCACCGTGTGCAACTATTGTTCACCCTATTAACTCTATAAGCTATCAACTCATGTGTTAAACTAAAGACTCTAAACCAAGGTTTAGCACAACTTAATCTTTATTAACACTTCAGTTACTTACAATAAGCATAAACGCAAACTATTTCCTACTAATAACTTTTCATTTGCATTACCATTCCAACTTAACATTTCTTAAACTAAATCACAAAACTCACGACTTGAACTCACATACTGTATTACCCCCATAGATGAATTAACCAGATTCACTCTGTTGGTAGAAGGCAGTGTTCTCTGAGCTTCAAACTCAGGTCCTTCCTTCTTGCGATGGTTATTCCTGGGTTATCTCTGCTGAAGTATTGGACCGCCCTTCTTCTATACTAATTTTTCCTTCAATCTTCTAAAGGAAGCCTTTGTTCTAACCCAGGACTCTCACGATTCTGGTCAAGTTGTCACTCATCCAATTGCTAAATAAACAAAATGTATATTTGTTCCTTATCAGGCTAGAGAGTTCTTAATTATGTTGCCTGTTCATATTTCCATTCTCATCATACAGTCCCTTTGCAAAATGGCCGTTCCAAGACACCTTATCGTCTCCAGGCCACACTACATAGCCACAAAGTTACCTTCAGCTATGCTCTCACCAGAAGTCAATCACGTAACCATTCTCACAGTGCTTCTTTGTTCTCCTGGTCTCAGCATTTCTCTCTTTAGCTAGCAGCTTACCCCCAGAGCTTGTGGGGATATTTAGCATCAAGTGACTGGCTATAATATCATGGAATCATACAGCACAGAAACCGGCCCTTTGGTTCACCAAATCAACAACAAAAATCAAGGATCCATTTACACCCTCTTACCTGAATCTCACTTCATTCTCCACACATTCCCATCAACTGCCCCTGATGTGAGCACCCACCTACACATTTGGGCAAATTCACAGTGACCAGTTAACCTACCAAGCCACATGTCTTTGGGATGAGGGAGTAAACAGGCAACCAAGGAAAATTTACATGGTCACAAAGAGAGCGTGCAAACTCCACACAAACAGCAAAAGATGTCAGGATTCAACCTTGGTCGCTGGAGCTGGAGCTGCGGTGGAGTTGCTGTCTGACTGCGCCAGAGACCCGGGTTCGATCCTGACTACAGGTACTGTCTGTACGGAATTTGTACGTTCTACCTGTGACCATGTTGGTTTTCTCTGGGCGCTCCGATTTACTCGCACACTCCAAATGCGTAAAGTTTTTGAAGGTTAATTGGCTTCAGGAAGTTGTGCGTGTAGGTTTGTGTACGGGGTGATCGCTGGTCATCGCGGGCTCAGCGGGCCAAAGGGCCTATTTCCACGCCCTATCTCCAAAGTCTAAACTAAAGGTTAGATCTAAATATGGCTCCAGTCCCCAAGTCAATGTGTTAAATGTTAATTGTCCTCTAATTTCTGTAAGAAAACGTTGAAATATATTATGGAAAAAGATCTTCAACTCTAGGGGACACCCACAGACGAGCTATAAATGCCAACTCTGTTGGCGGTGCCTATGTGCCAACTCTCAATCGCAATTCTATTCACACACTCCAAGGCTGCTGGGTTTGTACTCCCACCAAGCAGACTGTTTCCTCCGATTGAATGCCGAACATATCTTTCCAGCCATTGAGATTAATTATGAAAAAGATCACGTCAACCAGCAAATTCAGCATTTCTGTATGCACTCCAAGAATCCCTGCCAGGGTTTTTGTAGTTAGAAAACTCCCACACATGGATTATTTTAATAGTTGAAATTTGAGTCGATTGAACAGTGAGCAATTGGAAGTGATGGTTCCAAGTGGCAACGTTAGAACTCGAAGATCAGGACAACGTGGTTAGGCAACTGCTTTTGAAGGTGATTTTGCATTAATGGTCTCATTTTTATGTGATGTTGGGGCCATCTTGTTCACAGGATGGTTTATTCTCCATCAAAGCGGAACCCAAAAGCATTTGATCGCCACGGGATGAATTTATAATGAAACTATCACACATTATTCAGATTCGGGATAAAGCAGTCTACTTGATCATGTCCCATTGGTCACCCTATACACTCATTCCCTCCATCACTGGTGCACATTGACAGCAGTGTGTATCATCTACAAACTGCATTGCAGTTACTCACCCAAGTAACTCCCAAACCTGCAACCTCCACCAAGAATCGTGAGGACAGCAGACACGTCTATAGATTATTTTAGATTCATTGGTTCTTTATTATCGCATGCATTAAGTACAGTGATTTTTTTTTTTTTGGAAATGCTGTTTAGTAGATTATCGCATAAACACAATTCCCAATTAAGTGTACAGAAATAGCCCACTGAGGCCATGTACGGGAGTTGTGTAGGAAGGAACTGCAGATGCTGGGTTAAACCAAAGACCAAAGCTGGTGTAACTCAGCGAGACAAGCAACATCTCTGGAGAGAAGGAAAGGGTGACGTTTCGGGTTGAGACCCTTCTTCAGACTCCGGAAGAAGGGACCCAGTCTGATGAAGGGTCTCGACCGAAAACATCACCCAGTCCTTCTCTCCAGAGATGCTCCCTGTCCTGCTGAGTTACACCAGCTTTTTGTGTCTACAGTATATACAAGAGTTGACAGGTGTTGGCACCATTTTCAAAGGCCAAGCTGCAGCTGGCCATAAATGCCCGTTGCAGTCATCATCTCGATCTGGATCGCCCAGCAAACCCGTTCCTTGCCCATCCACCATTCAGCCTTTATTCTCCCGGGGCACCTCGCACACGATCTTGAAAGCGCAGAAGGTAAGACCCGGATTCCTCTCACGGGCCCTTTTATTCTTGCATCTGCCATTGCCGACTCCCTGCACCCTCATCTCTGGTTCTCTGGACCTCAGGGATGAGCAGGGGCCGGGCTCGGCAGCTTCCCTCTTTAGGTGAGTTTCAGACCACCACACGCACATCGATCAGTTCCTCTCCGAGTCACACACCACACTGGCTTGGAAATACATCACCGGTCCTTCACTGCAATTGGAGCATGACAATAAACTAAACTCAGTAGACTAAACTCAAACTCATCTAAAAACCCCACCAGCACTGTGGAAGAACCTTCACCAGAAGCAGAGCCTTGGTTCAAGGATGACACATCTCCAACTTCTCACGGTCAATTAGGAGGTGGGCAAAAATGCTGATCTCGCCAGAACCTGAAGACGAATTATTAAAAAAAAGATCTGGAACTTCAATTAAACCTGTTGTAGTAAGATGCATGTGCTTAGAGTGAAGCGTCCTGCAGTGAAACTGCTTATTTGCTCAGAGACTGCAATGATAACATGTTTCAGCGTTATAAAGACAACTGTCCGTAAAACAAATTACATATTTAACAATATTTAGAAAGATTTCCTTTCTAATGCTGCAAAAATCCATTATGGATTGATTAGTTATCTAGGATCACAGCGAATAACGGTGTTTGCCCTCAAAATGTACGATAATGATTATCAGGTCAATTGTCAATTAAAACAACCATCTTTAATTCAAATTACAAGAGCAATTTTCTGGCTCAGTAATGTGGTCTGTTTCAGTTATTGAGTGACTCAAGTCTTATCTACAATTCAGGTTTTCTCAACAATTTCATTCCAGTGTACACTTATCTGCCTGGTGTTTGTATATTAGGTGAATCTGAATGAGGCTATGTGCAGTCAGGGTTCTGCAATGCATCTCCTTTCCTCTGCTTCTGCTTATTGCCTGAGCTCTCCAACAGGAGAGGTGGAATATTGAGAGGATTGGTGGTGGGTGTAGTGAGACCGTGATAAAATTAAATATCACAGTTATGAATCATAAAATTTTAAAAGGTTGTGAAATGACTAGTTGTATTCACTGTTTGGGATTAGAACAGAGAACGTTGGAGAGGTTGGTGACTAAAAAATAGCAAGGCTCGCTTAAGTGTACTGTAGCAATAATATTAGGTAACATCAGCTTTAAGAGATCCCGTTTGATAGTCATCCAGCAGGGAAACAGGCACTTCAGCCCACAAAATCAGCACCAACCAAGTAAAAGCCATTTATATTGTTTAGAGAAACAGCATGAGAACTGGCCCTGCAGCCCACCGATTCCATGCCGACAATTAACCCGAAGGTCGGAAGCGACGCAGCAGTTCTGAGCAGCGACTGAGTGGATTGGCTGGAAGAAGGTGAGTTTCAGTGCGGGAACTTTAAGACGCCCACCCATGGACAGCCTTGAACAGTGAACGCGGAGGTGAAGCCGATAGATGCACAAAGTCTCGTGCCCAGAGTAGGTGAATTGAGGACCAGAGGACATAGGTTTAAGGTGAAGGGGAAATATTTAATAGGAAATTGAGGGGTAACTTTTTTACACAAAGGGTGATGGATATACCTGCCAGAGCAGGTGGTTGAGGCAGGGACGATCCCAACGTTTAAGAAACGTTAGACAGGTACATGGATAGGACACGTTTTGTGGGATATGTGCCCAACACAGGCAGGTGGGACATGTTGTGGACAAGTTGGGCCAAAGGGCCTGGTTCCATGCTGTAACACTCTATGGCTTCATGACCATTGATCACCTGTTCACACTGGGGTCAAGGAAAGAGCATTCAAGTCGCGGCCCTGTTTCCACTACTCTTTCCACCACCATACACAAGAAGCACAAGACAGACACCATTGGCTGCAGATGCCGAGAAGTGTGTTCAGCTCTGGCTGAACAATTTCTAATCTTGCGTGTGGACTCGACAAGAAGAAAACATGTTCACACTAGTTTGATGTTTTCCCGATTTCTCAGCCACTCCTTGTGCACTAGAAGCATTTCTCTTTTGCAGAGGACAACTAACCTACATACCTAGACGTCTTTGGGATGTGGGAAGAAACTGGGAGCACTCGGAGGAAACCCAGGTGACAGGGAGAAAATTAAAACTCCACACTGCCAGCACCCAAGATTAGGGTCAAAGCAGGGTCTCTGGCGCTGTGTGGCTGCAGCTCTACCATCTGCGCCACTCTGCCATTTTATTCTCATCAGCTCCCTCCAGATTCTACCACTCACCTACACACAAGGGACAATTCACAATAGTCAATCAACCTTCCAGGCCACACACCTTTGTGATGTGGGAAGAAACCAAAACACCTGGAGAAAACACATGTGATCACAGGGAAACATGCAAACTGCACACAGACAGCATCAGAGGTTGCGATTGAACTCGGGCACTGGTCCTGTGAGGCAGAGGCTCTACTAACTGTGCCACCTTGCAGCCCTTGTCACTTGTAACTTCTTCACAAGCTTCAATGGTTTCTGAGTCAAAATAATACGTGCTCAAGAAGAAAGTGGCAATGTTGACTTTTGGTGCTAGCAGGTAGCTCCAATCAAGTTTAAAATATCACGTTGACTAATAGGTTGGAGAACATATGAGAAACATGTCAATCGGTTGCCACTATTAGGAGCCACTTGTCCTACCAACAAGAGAGTAAACACTGGAATTCCTCCCTTCCATCCCCCACTACCCTTTCCATCACCTTGTACTCTCTAATTCTCTTTATAACCAATCTCCTCAGCCCAGAATGGTATCACAAATTCCCCTATATCACCAGGTGCAGTTCCTTCCCCTCTGTTGACAGATTTCTGAACAGTCCTTCCATGAGCTAGGGTAGAGCCCCGACTTTCCAACCTATTGTGGACATTGGTCTTTTCTCTGGAACAATTGGGCTACAATGCTGGGAAACTGTATTCTGCAGAAACAAGGAACTGCGGATGCTGGTTTACAATAAAAGGCACAGAGCGTTGGAGTACCTCAGTGGGTCAAGCAACATCCCTGCAGAATGTGGATAGGTGATATGCACTCTGGTATCCTGTTCTTCACTCTAACTGTTTTACATGTTTTTTGCTTTATTGTATTTGTGTAAACAAAAAGCTTTTCACTGAACCTCAGTACAAGTGACAATAATTTAAACTAAACTGAACTGTAAAGGATTCTGTAGGTTGAATGGTCTGTTTCCATGGCGTTTCCATCTTTCATACAATCAACCAAGACCCATATGAATACTGTAGGAAGGAACTGCAGATGCTGGTTTACACTAAAGATAGACATGAAATGCTGGAGTAACTCAGCTGGACAGGCAGCATCTCTGGGTAGAAGCAATGGGTGACGCTTCGGATCGAGGTCCTTCTTCAGATACTTATCACCGCACCTTTGATTTGTAGGAAGTGAGAGGAGTGAAAAGATAAGAGTTCGGGGTAAAAGCTTTTCACTGTACCTTGATTCACAAGACAATAATAAATCTAAACCTAGATGTCCAAACAAAGAACTGCAGATCTTGGTTTATACCAGAAATAGACACAAAATGCTGGAGTAACTCAGCGGATCAGACAGCATCTCTGGAGAGAAAGGAGAAGTGACATTTCGGGTTGGGACTTAAAAAGGGTCTTAAGAAAAGTTCCGACCCGAAACGTCACCTGTCTTGTTTCTTCAGAGATGCTGCCTGACCCGCTGGGTTACTCCAGCATTTTGTATCTATCTAAACCTAAACCTGTCTACTTGCATAAAAAGGTTCTTTATACTGTAGTTGGTATTGGCCAATACAGCCTAATTTCCAGGTGCCAATAAATGTAACCGCATGGAAGCATTTATCTTCTACACAAATCAACATTAAACAGGAAAACTTGTGCAGAGATACCACAGGGTATAAAGCAGTAGGAAATAAAAAGTTGTTGCAGAATTATCGTTTTTTGATCAAGAATCACCAGTGGGTAATAGGAATAAATGTAATCACGTTAACATGCACTGTGTTGCCGTTATGAAACAGTGAAAAAAGCTTAAAACAGAGAAAGCCTCTGTGACCAAAGATCACATAAATTGATTTAACATTTTATATTTCCATCAGTCTTAACCCAGTTAGTGATGTACTAACCTCTAAATTATAAGGCCACAGAAATCATTTCAAGTTCATAATGTAGACCGGCACTCCCGCCACAGCACTGAAGGACTGCTCTCTAATTAGTCTTTAGTATAAGATTGATATCTTTAATGTCAGGTGGACAAAGAGGTATTTCTCTTCATTGTCACATGTACCGAGGTACAGTGAAAAGATAAAGATAGTTTGATGGTTGCCAAAGAGGTAGATGGAAGTCAGGACGCCTCTCTTGCTGGCAGGAGGATGGTTCAGTTGCCTGATAACAGCTGGGAAGAAACTGCCCCTGAATCTAGAGGGATGTGTTTTCACACTTCTGTACCTCTTACCTGATGGGAGAGGGGAGAGGAGGGAGTGACCGGGGTGAGACTGGTCCTCGATTATATTGGTGGCAATATTCATGCCATTGAGTTGTAGACTGCCCAGATGGAATATGAGTAGTTGTTATCCTAGTTTGGGTTGGACCTCACCGTGGCAGTGGAGAAGGTCGGATGGAGAAGGCAAATGGAGAAGGTCAAGGGTGGACAGATTGGTGTGGGAACAGGATGGGGAGAGGGGGAAATGTCATATAGCAGGGTTGGCTCGTGGACAGAGTGCAGTTGCCCCATGTATCACTGAGTGGAGGCCACATTGTCAGCACCAAATACAATTGGCAAAGTCGGAGGAGGTGCACGTGCATCTCTGTCTCACCTGGAAGGACTGTTTAAGCTCAGGGAGATGGTGGCAAGGGAGAAAGTGTAAGAACAAGTGTTGCACTCCCCACCGTCACATTGGAAAGGGTCAGGGATCAGGGAAGGGGTGGGTGGGTGAGTAGGGATGAGTGGATCGGGAAGTCACTGAGATAGAGGTCCCTGCGGAAGGCAGAAAGAGGTGGAGAGGGGAAGATATGGCTTGTGGTGGGATCCCGTTGCACCTGGTGGAAATAACAAAGGATGATGTGCCGGGTGTGGAGGCTGGGAGGATGAAAGATAGGATGAGGGGAGCCCTATCGGTTTTGAGGGAGGTGGGGTTAGAGAAGTGGAGGAAATGGAGGAAATGTGACAGGGGTCCCTTTCCCACCACAGAGTGGAAGCCATGCTTCCCTGCAAGGGGGACATTTCCCATGTCCTGAATTGGAAGGTCTCATCCTGAGAACAGATGTTACAGAAATAACCAACTGGGAAAAGGAATGGCATCCTTACAAGAGACAGGATGGGAAGAGTAGTAGTCTAGATAGATGTGGAAATCAGTGGGTTGATGGTGAATGTCAATGGATAGTTTGACTCCTGAGATGGGAACAGAAAGATCTATAATAGGGAGAAAAATGGCAGAAATGGGCCAAGTGAATTTGAGAATGGGCTGGAATTTGTAGGGAAAATGTTAAAATTGACTAGTTTAGTTCAGAGATACAGTATGGAAACAGGTCCTTCGGCCCACCGAGTCCACACCCATTCACATTAGTTCTATGTTACCCCACTTTCTTACTCCCTACACATTAGCCTCAATTGACAGAGGCCAATTAAACCACAAACCCACACATCTTTGGGATGTGGGAGGTAACCCAGAGGAAACCCATGTAGGTACAGGCAGAACATTCTAAATCCGCACAGACAGAACACGAGGTCAGGATCAAACCCGGGTGTCTCGAGCTGTGAGGCAGCAACTCTACCAACTGCATCACTGTTCTGCACAGGTTCAGGAAGCAGCACCAATGATGTAATGAATAATGAATTGGGGAGTGGTTTCAGAGAAGGTTTGGAACAAAGACACATAGTAAACATAATCACATGCATCACTAAACATGCACAGTGGCAGAGCTGATGCCTCATAGCGCTAGAGATCTGGGTTTGATCCTGACCTCAGTTGCTGTCTGTGTGGAGTTTGCACATTCTCACTATGATTGAGTGTGTTTCCACCGAGTGCTCCAATTTCCTCGCACATCCCAACGACTTGCTGGTTTGTCGGTTAATTGTGTGTAGGGAGTGGAGGCAAGAGTGGGATAACATAGTGAACGGGTGATCGCTGGTCCAGTGTGGACTCGGTAGGTTGAATGGTCTGTTTCCATGGTGTTTCCATCTTTCATGCAATCAACTAGGACCCATACAAATACTTATCACTACACCTTTGATCCGTGGGAAATGAGAGGAGTGAAAAGATAAATTTTCAGGGTAAAAATATTTTTTTCTAGAGTCTTCGAAATGAGAGTCTTGGTGGAAGATAATTTAATTGGATCTTTGTAGCAGAAAGGAGAGGAGGGTCATGAGACCTTCCTGATGGTGGATGGAGGTCCAGAGTGAAGATGAGGTGGTGGGGGCCAGGAAATCGGAAGTTGTCAAAATGATAGAGGGATGTCTGGTGTCCCGGGTGTAGGTAGGAAGGGAGTGGACCAGGGGAGTCAGTATTGAGTATAAAGAGATATGTGCCATGGTGGCGCAGCAGTAGAGTTGCTGCCTTAATGTGCTTGCAGCACCAGACCCAGGTTCGATCCCGACTACTTGTGCAATCAGATAGATATGAAGATTTGTGGGCGAGAAAGTAATAGCTCAATAATTAGTGGTTTCAGTCAACTAATTGATTTTAAAATGGATTCCATGGCTGATTACCTTTTAGCAGGAGCTGACTCAAGGCATATCATGTAAAAATGTATTCAAAGCTCAAATTAATGACTCAACTTTGGTCTGACGAAGCCAGCCGCTTCCAGCGTGAACCTTGTGGTCTCAGTTCAGCAGCAACTGTTGCTAGGAGACGAGCCAACAATAGATGTGAACAGGATCTTATGTTACGTGCAGGCCTCAAGTACCTTTCTCTCACTCATACCTTTGCTCTGTTTGAAAATCCCAAGTGTATAGATTATGAAGGCATTGAGCATCCAGGTCTGTCACCTTGTCTGAGATGCCACGACCAAATTAATCTTCCCATCTCTTCCCGTTTAGTTTAGTTTAGTTTAGTTCAGTTTAGAGATACAGTGCGGAAACAGGCCCTTCGGCCCACCCAGTCTGCGCCGACCAGCGTTCCCTGCACACTAACACTATCCTACACACACGAGGGAAATCTACAATTTAAACAAAGCCAATTAGCCTATAAACCTGTACATCTTCGGAGTGTGGGATAAAAGACGGAGCTCCCGGAGAAAACCCACGCAGGTCACAGAGAGCACGTACAAACTAGACACAGACAGCACCCGCAGCCAGTTTCAAACCCGGGCCTCTGGCGCTGTAAGGCAGCAACTCTACCATAGAACCACTGTGTCACCCACCATTCAGAAGTAACCATTTCCTCCACAAATCTCCGGTCCTCTTGTCCATGTTCATCCATACACACTCCCTTTCTCACAACACCTTCCCATGTAACTATAAGAGATGCAAGGTGGGAAGGCTATGAGAGATACTTTCAGTGAGCTAGTGGAGTTTGTTACTGCAGTCCCCCCTTTCATTCTGTCGATGGATTCAAGCTCTTCTCCCAGGTGAAGCAGAGCATGACTGCTTCCCACAGAGGGTGCTGCATTTGCTACTCACAATGTGGCCTCCTATGCATTGGAAGAAACAAATGAGGGATGGGTGACCACTTTGTGCAGAACCTCCATTCAGGAGGGGCCAGAAGCTTCCCTCCCAGTCCATCCCGTTCCCCCTCGGATAAATCCGAGAGTGATTAATCAGGGATGTAATGCTGAGGTTCTATAGGGCGCTGGTCAGGCCACATTTGGAATATTGTGAGCAATTTTGGGCACCATACCTGAGGAAAGATGTGCTGGCTCTGGAGAGGGTCCAGGGGAGGTTTCAAGTAAGAATGGTCCCACGAGTGAGTAGGGGTCCTCATTGAAACGTACAGAATAGTGAAATGCTTGGATAGAGTGGATGTGGAGAGAGTCTAGAAACTAGAGGTCATGGCCTCAGAATTAAAGGATGTTCTTTTAGGAAGGAGATGAGGATAAATCTCTTTAGTCAGAGAGTGGTGAGTCTGTGGAATTATTTGCCATAGAAGACTGTGGAAGCCAAGGCAGTGGATATTTTTAAGGCAGAGATAGATAGATTTTTGATTAGGTGTCAGAGGTTATGGGGAGAAGGCAGGAGAATGGGGTTAGGAGGGAGAGGTAGATCAGCCAGTTCACTACTGGAGCACAAGCTTCCAGACATTCCCACTGTGGATCACATGTGAATTCACGGCAATCCACTTTCAGGGATAGCAATCAGGGATGGGCCATAAATGCTGGCATTGACATTGACAACCCCAATGTTGGGAGCTTTCTCTTGCGTTTGGAGATACAGTGTGGCAACAGGCCCTTCAGCCCACCGAGTCCACACCGACCAGCAATCACCCGGTACACGAGCATTATCCTACGCACTAGGGATAATTTACACTTTACCAAAGCCAAGTAACCTCCAAACCTGCATGTCTTTGGAATGTGGAAGGAAACCGCAGCTTTCTGACAAAACCAATGCGGTCACAGGGTTGGTGCAAACTCCATACAGACAGCACCTGTAGTCAGGATCGAATCTGGGTCTCAGGCACTGCAAGGTAGCAACTCTGCACCACAGTGCCGTTCATCTACAACAAAATTAACAGAATGTTTTGGAATTGAGCCCGCATTGTCATGAAATAGAGCCATCAAAAATCCAACACACAACAGGATCTTACAGAATCTAGCTGGCCAAAACATTTAATGTGGTTTTTTTTCAGCAAAGGTGCCGGTGTCACAATAGAAAAACTACCATTGTGGAAATAGGGGGGAAAAAAACCTACCGAGCTAAATGATTTAACCAATGTGTGTAATATGTAATTAAGGCTGCAGTTTTAGAGGGACTTATTAAGGTTACTTGATTTCCGATTGGGTTAAACTAAAGCTAAGGGAAACCTGGAAAGACAACTGATTTGCTTGAAGCTCTTTAAACAAAAGTGCATAAAGATTACAGCAGCTGGTGCTCAGAGGAAGGGATCAGGCGTGAAACATTCAACGTTTGCAATCATCCAACTTGAGATGCATACAGTATGCTCTCTTTGGGAATAAAACCAGTCTTACTGTTTCCGACTACATTTTAGCTCTGTATCGCCCACTCCCCTGATATCAGTCTGAAGAAGGATCTCGACCCAAAACGTCGCCCATTCCTTCTCTCCAGAGATGCTGCCTGTCCCGTTGAGTTACTCCAGCTTTTTGTGTCTATCTTCGATTTAAATCATCATCTGCAGTTCCTTCCGACACAACTATTCTCTTTGGGTAACACTTGCTAACATTGAAGTGCAACACAACTCAAATTAAAAAGTGAAAGGGGAATGTAAAGGTACCTAATAATGCAGAAAAGGCACTTTGAGCAGGAATAGCACATGTATCTTAAAATTTCATATACCCTTTCCTTCTCTCCTTTATATAAAGAGACACATTAAACAAAGTTCAAGGGATTTCAAGATAGAGTTAGATTTAGCTCCTAAAGGAATCTAGGGATATGGGGAGAAAGCAGGAACGGGGTACATGATTTTAGATGATCAGCCATGATCACATTGAATGCTGGTGCTGGCTCAATGGGCCGAATAAACCTGCACTTATTTTTCTATGTTTCTATGTTTCTAAATGACTTGCAGCACAACATAACTAGAATCGCACACTAATAATGTTAATAAGCTACGACTATATATCTATAATTAGAATAAATAAGAGATTAACCTAAAAAATTGGAATTAATTGTACGGTATATGAATAATACAATATTAATTGAAGGATGTCACACTCTAACAAATTATTTTTTTTACCAATAGAAGATAGACACAAAATGCTGGATTAACTCAGCGGGACAGGCAGCATCACTTGAGAAAAGGAATAGGTGACCTTTCAGGTCGAGACCCTTCTTCAGACCCGAAACATCACCTATTCATTCTCTCCAGAGATGATGCCTGACCCGCTGAGTTACTCCAGCAGATTGTGTCTGTCTTCGATGTAAACCAGCGTCTGCAGTTCCTTCCTACTCTCTTTCTCAGCAGAAATTATTCAGATTATGTGCAATTATGGAGATAGCATTGATGGTGCCAGGGAGTATATAACTATAGGACCAATAACAACCAATCTTACACTGGGACATAGTTCCAGATGATATCTATGATACTACATTTGTAAAATACTTAACTACAACATGGTTGATACGCAACCTTCTGAAGTATATTAACTGCAATGCAGCCAATATTTTCTATGTCATGTTGTTTTGGAGATACTCAGTACTATTAGAATTTATTTTTGTTTGACAGGAAGTCTCATTTATAGTTTTGTTTTTTGTCTCATGTAGGACTGCACAGAATTTAATATGGATTCAAGATGAATAATTTAAATGTATTGTATTAAATTGTAAAGCATTTCTTCTAAAAAAACTTAAATAAAAACATGTGCCCTAGATGTAATCTGTGAAAGTGAAAAAAATATCAATTTTAACATGTGTATTTGTGTGTGTGTATGTGAGCGGTGGGGGGAGGGGGTGTTTAACTCCCTGGTGTGAGGCTTCAACTCATGATCCTGTGATCCAGAGGCAAGAGTTATAGTCATAGAGTGGTACTGCATGGACACAGACCCTTTGGCCCAACTTGCCCACACCTACCAAGATGCCCCATCTACACTAGCCATGATTGCATTCATGTATTGTATTATCTGATTTGATTGGATAGCATGGAAAACAACATTTTTCAATGTACCTCGATACATTTGATAATGATAGTCATAGTCATAAATCATACAGCCCGCAAACAGGCCCTTTGGCCTTGCTTGACCATGCCGACCAAAGTGCCCCCATCAATACTAGTCCTATCTGTCTGTGTTTGGCCCATCTATCTATCGATATAATTTTTTTAATCTGTGTGTGTGTGTGTGTGTGTATGTGGGTGTATGTCATTTTGCCTTTGAAACGTATCCTCGAAAACCAGATGTAAAAACAGGGAGATTTTTAATATTTCAGTAGGGATTTACCTTATGATTTCATAAATCCACCCCTCTGTAAATGTCATCAATTATTTCCCCAGATTTTGAATCAAATTGTTCACAAAACTCACTTTTAAAAAAATAATCGCTGACGTCACAATGCCCACATGCCCAGCAATCAAAGCCCACCTGCCTCCTGGCCCCGCCCCCCCACAACTGTCCCCTAGCCCTGCACCCCCACCCCCAACTCCCCCACTGTGGGTTAAAGCATTGTTTATTTCTTTTTTTCATACCATTGAATTTTATTGTTTCTCTGCGTCCCTCTCCGTGTCCCTCCCCATGTCCCTCCCCACCCCCCCGCCGGGCTCTGGATTAAACATCTGTTGTTTTGCATGAGTTAAGTCACCCCCCCCCCCCCAAGTTCTTTAAAAGGCGCAGAAAGAACGAGCAGGTTCTTCCGATCTCAAGGATACCTGGTTTCCTTTGTGAAGCCACACCCCTCCCCGTGTCCAGCGTGACTTCACTCGGCTTCAGCTCGGCTTCTAGAACATTGCAGCGGTGGCCTCAACTGTTCTCAGTCGGCCCGCAGGCTCACTCGGGACCACACCCGCCCACTCCCCCCTCCCCCCCTTCTTCCCCCTCCTCTCCCCCTCTCCCCTCCCCTCCCCCTCCCTTGCCCCCCTCTCAGCCCCCTCTCTCTCTCCTCCCCTCTTCCACCTCCCTGCGGGGGGGGGGGGGAGTAGGTAGTGTGTTTGTGGGGGTGATTAGTGTGTTTGACTCTGCATGCCGCCCCCCCAACCCCCCTCCCCTCCCCCCGCAACCGTGCGTTGGGGAAACAGACCCAACGGGTCTGCACTTGGTCTAGTATTATTATAAAACTCTGATCTTGGAGTTTACTTAAGGAGCTGTCCCACTGCGATGAGCTAATCTTCAAGTTTAGAAGAGTTTGCCCTCGACTCAAACTAGCAGCATTGTTGACACGTGCTCCTAGGAGGTCCTATGATGTCACTGAAACTCTCCTTCATGCTTGAGGGAAGTTCCAGCATACTAACGGCCTCAGCTAGGAAACATGTTGAAAAATTTTCCGCTAGTAAAATTTGGCCGGCATGGTTCTTTTGAACACATAGTGCAGTGGAGTGGGGTCGCTATTTAGTTACAGATAGTCGAGGGCAGCCGCAGGCAATCTCCTTCACTAACCAGGCATTTTGATTGGCTCATTGGAGTTTTCAGGACCAAGGAAAACTGACCGGTAGGTTAAATGCCTGCTAAACTTTATTATACGTCTTAAAAGTGTCTCCACTCCTTCTCCCCCCTTCTCCCCCTTCTCTCCCCTTCTCATCCCTTCTCTCTCCTTCTCCCCCCCTCCCCCTCTCTCTCCTTTTCTCCCCTTCTCTCCCCCCTCCCTCCCCCCCTCCGCACTCTCTAAAGGACTTATCGTAACTGTGCCAGCCATCTTTTACCTTCCTCTTCATCGCTGGTCTGAATTTCAGACAGCGCTCCCCTGCTTTCCCTGGTCCCCGCCTTTGCCTTGTGTTTGTGTGTGAGCGGTCGGTCGATCCTGCTCGCGGTTTTAATGGTGACGGTCGATCCAGCTCAAGGTTTTCCAGGCAAGTGCCCTCGAGCTTGAAGGTCGAAGACATTCTTCTGATCTCGTGGATTTGGTCGCCGCAGAGGGACAGCCCCTTTATGGGTTTGCTTGCTTGAACTTTGTATTTGATTCACATCGCCTCAAAAATCCGATGCGGTAACGGTGAAATATTTACATATTCCGGTAGAGATTTACCTCTTGATTTCAAAAATCCCCTCATCTGAAAATATGATTCATTATTTCCCAAGTTTTTTACTAAAATTGTTCACCAATCTGAGATATTTTTTGAAGTTAACAAGCTGAAGCGAGCTGGATGACATCACAATACCTCTGCTCCTCACAGCCAGCTGCGCAGAGTTTTCAACGCGCAGAAACTGTGAGTTACGTAACCCCCTCCCCCCGGCGTAACTCACACTCGGTCGGCCATCTGCAGTGCCCTGCAGTGCCCAGCCCTCCCCCTCCCTCGTCTCTCCCCTCCTCCCACTTCCTCTCTCCCACTCCCCCCTCCCCTCCCCCCCTTCCCCCTCTCTCTCCCCCCCTGCCCTCCCCCTCCCCCTGCCCCCTTCCACCCTCCCCCTCCCCCCTTCCTCCTACCTCTCTCCCCTCCCTCCCCCCTCTTCCCCCCTCTCTCCCCCCCTCTGCTCCCTCCCCCTCTCTCCCTCCTCCCCTGCCTCCCCCTCGCCCCCTCTCCACTTCCCCCCTACCCCCTCCCTTTCCCTCTCTCCCCCTTCCCCCCTCCCCCCCTCTCCTCCCCTCCCCACTGTCCCTCCCCCTCTCTCCCCCCTCTCCCACAAACCTGTCCAAATGTATTTTAAACGTTGCAATAGTCCCTGCCTTATCTACTTCTTCTGGCAGCTCATTCCATGCACACACTGCCCTTTAGATAGAAACATAGAAACATAGAAAATAGGTGCAGGAGTAGGCCATTCGGCCCTTCGAGCCTGCACCGCCATTCAATGTGATCATGGCTGATCATCCAACTCAGTATCCCGTACCTGCCTTCTCTCCATACCCCCTGATCCCTTTAGCCACAAGTGCCACATCTAACGCCCTCTTAAATATAGCCAATGAACTGGCCTCAACTACCTTCTGTGGCAGAGAATTCCAGAGACTCACCACTCTCTGTGTAAAGAATGTTTTCCTCATTTCGGTCCTAAAGGAATTCCCCCTTATCCTTAGACTGTGACCCCTTGTTCTGGACTCCCCCAACATCGGGAACAATCTTCCAGCATCTAGCTTGTCCAACCCCTTAAGAATTTTGTAGGTTTCTATAAGATCCCCCCTCAATCTTCTAAATTCCATCGAGTACAAACCGAGTCTATCCAATCTTTCCTCATATGAAAGTCCTGACATCCCAGGAATCAGTCTGGTGAATCTTCTCTGTACCCCCTCTATGGCAAGGATGTCTTTCCTCAGATTTGGAGACCAAAACTGTACGCAGTACTCCAGGTGTGGCCTCACCAAAACCCTGTACAACTGCAGTAGAACCGCCCTGCTCCTATACTCAAATCCTTTCGCTATGAATGCTAACATACCATTTGCTTTCTTCACTGCCTGCTGCACCTGCATGCCTACTTTCAATGACTGGTGTACCATGACACCCAGGTCTCGTTGCATCTCCCCCTTACCTAATCTGCCACCACTCGTTGCATCTCCCCCTTACCTAATCTTCCACTTTCTGTGGAAAAGTTGCCCCTCAGGGTTCTGTTAAATCTGGTTCTTGAGTCCCCTCCTCCCCTACTATTCTGCAACTCAGAGCATTTCCCTCTACCCCACAGAGACCAAACTGCTCCCTGACATACAAGTGGCAAGAGAGAGCAACAGCACCTGCTACAGGGCGGGTGGAAGCACTACATTTGCTGTTGTGTGAAAGTTCCAGTGCACTCAGCATTTATTCCTTTAATAAATATTTAATGAGGAGGGGGAGAAGAGACAAAAAGGTCTCCAAGATTGTGAAGTAATTCGATTAGAACTCTTTTAATAATGTAAGAATAAACTCCTAATTAATTGAAAAACTGAATGTGCCGTACAACACAGCTTAGTAGCTTCTTGTAAAGGCCAGCCATAAAATATTATGAAGCCTTTTACTGCACAGTTCCATTGGCTGAGGTTCTGATCTTGTTAAGGTCTTAAGTCAACTCAAGATATTCCTGCAGCAAAACATGTAGGCCAATTGAACTTTGGAACAAAAATAGAAAATATCGGAAACATTCAGCAGGTCAGATTATGTAGATTAAGAATCAGTCAATATTTCAGGATTATACAAAACAGTGCAGTGCAGGAACATGCCCTTTGGCCCATAATGTCCAACCTGAATATGATGCCATTAAACTAATCTCTTTGCCTGATGTAATCCATATTCCTCCATTCCCTGAACATCAATGTGCCTATCTAAAAGCTTCGTCAACACCATATCATATCTGCCTCCACCACCACCCCTGGCAGCGCATTCGACGCACCCATCACTTACAATGTAAAAAACTTGCCCCATATCGTGGGGTGGCCATGGTGGTGCAGCGGTAGCGCTGCTGCCTTACAGCACTTGCAGCACCAGAGACCCGGGTTCAATCCTGACTACAGGTGCTGTCTGCATGGAATTTGTACGTTCTCCCCGTGACCGCGTGGGTTTTCTCTGAGATCTTCGGTTTCCTCCCACACTCCAAAGATGTACATGTATGTAGGTTAATTGGCTTCGTGTATGCTTAAAATTTCCCCCAGTGTGTGCAGGATAGTGTTAATGTGCAGGGATCGCTGGTCGCTGCTGAATCAGTGGGCCGAAGGTCTTGTTTCCACGCAGTATCTCTAACCTAAACTAAAATATCTCCTTTATCTGAATGGTGGCAGATTAGGAAAGGGGGAGATGCAACGAGACCTGGGTGTCATGGTACACCAGTCATTGAAAGTAGGCATGCAGGTGCAGCAGGCAGTGAAGAAAGCAAATGGTATTTTAGCATTCATAGCGAAAGGATTTGAGTATAGGAGCAGGGAGGTTCTACTGCAGTTGTACAGGGTTTTGGTGAGGCCACACCTGGAGTATTGCATACAGTTTTGGTCTCCAAATCTGAGGAAAGACATCCTTGCCATAGAGGGGGTACAGAGAAGATTCACCAGACTGATTCCTGGGATGTCAGGACTTTCATATGAGGAAAGATTGGATAGACTCGGCTTGTACTCGCTGGAATTTAGAAGATTGAGGGGGGATCTTATAGAAACTTACAAAATTCTTAAGGGGTTGGACAAGCTAGATGCTGGAAGATTGTTCCCGATGTTGGGGGAGTCCAGAACAAGGGGTCACAGTTTAAGGATAACGGGGAATTCCTTTAGGACCGAAATGAGGAAAACATTCTTTACACAGAGAGTGGTGAGTCTCTGGAATTCTCTGCCACAGAAGGTAGCTGAGGCCAGTTCATTGGCTATATTTAAGAGGGCGTTAGATGTGGCACTTGTGGCTAAAGGGATCAGGGGGTATGGAGAGAAGGCAGGTACGGGATACTGAGTTGGATGATCAGCCATGATCACATTAAATGGCGGTGCAGGCTCGAAGGGCCGAATGGCCTACTCCTGCACCTATTTTCTATGTTTCTATGTTTCTATGTTAAACTTTCCCCCCCCCCCCCCCCCCCCCATCTGAAAGCTGCACCCTCTAGTCTTTGACGTTTCTATCCTGGGGAAAAGATTCTGACTGTCTACCCTATCTATGCCTCTCATAATTTTAGATACCTCTTTATATACCTCTTTCTGGTCTCTCTTCCACAATACAAGTTTGCCCATCCTCTCTTCATAGCTCATAGCCTCTAATCCAGGCAGCATTCTAATAAACCTCTTTTGCACCCTCTCCAATCCTCCATATCCTTCAAGTAACAGGTGACATGGAACTGCACAAAATGCTCCAGAGCCACAAAACTGTAGTTTGTTATTTCATACTAACCAATTGTAGTGCTCTATTAGTAGTAAGCTCAGCCTACTACGTGGTTTATATTATCAGAATTCAGATCATACAGTCAGTCTGAATAGCTGTTACGCTTGTCTTAACACTATGCTGAAGTGTACTGTGAGTTGACTTTAATGAATATGTTGTACCATATTGTGCGAGTGACGGACCTTATTACATGGTGTCAGAAGTGAGATCCTACTCACTCCGTTTTTAAGTATATCGGGTTTTATTTTTTCCATCCTGCTTTGTGTGCTCAGTATCTCTATCATGGCAAACGTGCTTCGCCGTCCAAATCCTCTGATCTTTGACTCCGACATCGCTGAACGATGGCGCCTCTTCGAGCGTGACTACACCCATTACATTCGTGTTTCTCATCGGAATGATCCACCAGAGGTGTGTGCTTCTGTACTCTTAAATCTTGCAGGTCCTGAAGCAATGAAGTGTGCAGAGCGTTTTAATTATGCCACTGCTGTCTTAGACCACAACACCAGGATGCGGTGCCTGCAGAAACAATTGCCGACCCTGCGGTTTTACTCGCTAAGTTCAGACTGCCTTCCCCTCCCTGGCAGCAGTGAAGGTCTGCTGCTTGATGTCCTAATTGTAACTATTCTCATGCTCCGGGTCGGGAGTTCTGTATTGCTTATGGTAAAATTTGCAATTTCTGTAAGAAATTCAACCACTTTGCAAAATGTTGCCATTCCCATGTAAAGCAATCTGTCCCAAGGACGAGTTTGCACCTGTTACAACATGAGCTTGCTGATAACGAAAGCCAAGAGCTGGAGGAGCCATCCCCCGCTCCACTCTCTGAAAGTAAAGATAACAGTTCAGCCATCCACTCCCTCCTCCCTTCCTCTAACGAGGAGCTTGACCCTGAAGTAAGCATGATTGTGAATAACAAGCCTGTGATCACTAAGATTGATATGGGAGCGAAGTGTAATGTCATTTTGTTATCTGAATTTTAAAAAATACGTAATGCTGAACATGTTGAAAAGCATGTTCATGCTGAAAAGGCCTCGGCCACGATACGGGCCTACAGGGGTGATGTTCTACACCTGCTTGGAGAAACTGATTTACACTGCATCATAGACTCGCAGTCTCATACCCTTAAGTTTTACATCATCAAGGAGGATTCTAAAACTCTGCTTGGTATCAATGCATGCCACGATCTAGGCTTAATCTACTTTGGCCGTACTGTCCATCAACTCTTTCTCGCTGGGGGCCTCACTCAGCAGATACTTTCTCAATATAGAGAACTGTTTAACGATGAGCTTGGTAAGCTGCCCCTCAAGTATAACATCGTCGTTGATCCCACACTACCCTATGTGAACGGTAGAGGAAGTTGCTGCTCAAATAGGCAACGCATCCGTGTTTTCCATTCTGGATGCCAAAAGCTCGTTTTGGCAGATTCCGCTGGACACGGACTCGTCCAACCTTGCTGCGTTCAGCACCCCTTTTGGCCGTTACAAATTCCTGAGAATGCCTTTTGGCATCAACTCTGCCAGTGAGGTTTTCCAGCGCACCATGGAACAACTGTTTGTGGGGTATCCATGCGCCATCATTGTTGATGACATTCTCCTTTATGGGCGTGACTTGGTTGAGCATGACGCCAATCTGAATAGAGTGCTGGACCATGCCAAAGACATTCAGCTCAAACTCAAACCCCTGAAGTGCAAGTTTAGGGTCCCGGAAGTTACCTACGTCGGGCATTTTTTCACAAGTGATGGTCTCAGACCAGATGCATCCAAAACTATTACTATCAACGAAATGCCGGTTCCTACCGACATTACGAGTTTACAAAGGTTCCTTGGAATGGTCAACTACTGGGGAAATGTACTCCCAACCTCAGCGACATATCTGCCCCCCCTTGCAGGAACTGACACACAAAGACACTGCATGGTCCTGGTATCCGCAGCACCAAAGAGCTTGTGATATCCTCCAGTTGCAGCTGGCTAGCGCACCTACCCTCGCCTACTTCGCTCTGGAGTTACCAGTAACACTCACAAGTGATGCGTCCCAGTACAGACTTGGCACTGCTTACCAACAGACCACTACTCATGACAACTGCAAGCCTGTTTCATATGTCTCTCGCACACTGACCGATACTGATACTTTATTTTTGGGAGGTCTATGACTGTAGAAACAGACCACCAGCCGCTGGTCACTATCTTGAATAAACCCATCCACGCTGCTCCGACTCACCTGCAACGGATGATGATGCAGCTGCAGCGTTTTGATTTCAACATTGTCTATAAAAAAGGCAAGGACATGCATATAGCTGACACGCTATCAAGGGCCACACGCAAAACCAGCGAACAACAGCCCTCTGAACAGGACCAGTTCTCAGTAATGAAGATATGTTCCCACAGATTGCCTAAGCAGCCTGGCTCCTGACGAGACTTTACAATTGCTGTCTGCAGTCATCCAGCGTGGCTGGCCGGATAAACAACACAGCACCCCACTCGCGATCCGCCCATATATTCCTGGTCGCGACTACCTGGTGTAACAAGATGGGATTATAGTCAAGGGTCACAAAGCAGTTGTCCCAGCCATTCTCCGGGACAAATACTTTGATGCCATCCACAGGGGCCACCCCGGTGTGGAGACAACCTTACAATGGGCAGAGAGCATTTTTTATTGCCCTGGTATGACCAAGTACAGATGTGACAAAACTGAAGTCTGCGCCATCTGCAAAAGCCTGATGCCACACCAGCAGAAGCAGCCCTTGCTGCCATACCCGGCTGCTCCTCTACCGTGGTCCACGGTCGCCATACTCGAATGGCACGGATAACACTACCTGGTTCTTGTCGACTCGTATTCGGGCTGGTTTGAAATTGACCTACTCCAAACCGTCACATTTGACATAGTCATCCAGAAGTTGTCACACCACTTCTCCGTGCATGGTTCCCCTGCACATCTCCTATCTGACAACGGCTGTCAGTTCACCAGCCAGCATTTCAAAAATTTTGCTCAACGATGGGATTTTCGACATATCACCAGCAACCCTAACGGAGCGTTCACAACTTGCTAAATCCGACGTCTACCTGGACCTGCTCAACCTGAGGACCATTGACCGCGGTCCCATACTGGGATCTCCAGCCCAATGCCTGATGTCTCATCAGACCCGTGCTGCCCTGCCCGTACACCAGCAGCTGCTGCAGCCAAAGGTCCGTTCACCTCCCGTTGTCCAGAAACAACTCCAATGCGATGCACAGAAACGATCTTTCGACAAGTCCAGCAAACCTCTCTCCAGTGGACGTCATTCACCTTCAGACCGACAAGGGCTATGGCCGTTTGGGTCACATTCACAGCCCTGCCAAAGAACCTGGAAGCGCGGACTGAGGCCTTTACAGACGCAACCATCAACATCTCCTTCCTGTGAAGGAACCACGTCCTACGGCTCCATATCCAGAGGTCACACGTTTGATGTACCCTCCCACTGCCATGCCGACTGCTCCCTCGCGCCCAGTTGCTGCAGAACTACCACTGACCATGCCTTCTCTGGCCTCCCCACAGCGTTCAGCGCCCTGCTCGCCAGCTTTGCCGCCTCCACTCTGCGGGTCCCCGGTTACTTCACCAGTCACTTCCCTGGTGCAAGGAGGAGACACGGATTTATACCGCACGCGTGCCAGACGGGTCTGTAGGCCACCCCTTAGATGTGGAGATTTTGTGTAACCATCCATACGTCCCTGTATGCGTTATTAGCGTTTCATGTACCGTACTATTTAGCCATCACGTATTAATGTGTTTCTGCTTATTGGATCGCAGTTTAGCTGTTCTTTATTTCATTTCTACAAGGAAAGATGCAGGTTGGTTATTTCATTGTAGTGCTCTATTAGTAGAAGCTCAGAATTCAGTCCATACAGTCAGCCTGAGTAGCTGTTACGCTTGCCTTAACATTAGTGTAGTCTGCGAGTAGACTTTAATAAATATGTTGTACCATTTTGTGCCAGTGACTGACCTTATTACAGAAACTAAACTAAAAACTAGTTTTAAGCGGCTTTCTTGACATATGTAGTCTTCTCATTTTCCTAGTTTTGACAAAGGGTCTTCAACCAGAAACATAAACTCTGTTTCCCTCCCCACAGACACTAACTGACCTGATGAGTGTTTGCAGTATTTTTTATTTGTATTCCAAACTACTTCTTTTGCTGCAAGAATATTCAGAGTACAGGCCCACCATCGATTTATCGGTAACTGGTGATCCAGCACCTCCTTTAATCCAGCCAAAATTACGAGAGCACATTTGAAGTCCCCCTGAAAATGTGCCACTAATGGGCCTGTCCCATTTAGGCGACTTTTTAGGTGACTGCAGGAGACTATGCGGTCGCCACATGGTTGCCACATGTTCGCGGGTGGTTGCCAGGTAGTTGCCTTCATTCTGGGAACTAATAGCGGCCTCATTATGGTCGCTGCAAATTTTTCAACATGTTCACATGTTGAAAAATTAGCGGCGACCAGAATGTAGCCTCCATGGAGAGTAGCAAGATTTCTCGTGCCGTAGGTGGGTCGCCAGGAGGGCCTAGTGGCTTACCAAGAGGTCGAAGGTTCTCGTAGGTTGTAGCCGGTGCTGATTGGTGAATTTCATTGGCTCATTGGGGGGAAAAAACATAAGCAGTAGTTTTCAGAACGAAGGATAACTGACTAGTAAACTTCACAGCCGTGTATCTCCAGCTTTTTTAAAGTTATCTCCACTCCTTCTCCCCCCTTCTCCCCCCCCCCCCCTTCCCCTTCTTTTAAAGGGCTAACGTGACCCTTCCTGTACACTGTGCTTTCACCGTCTTAATTACAGCGCCAACCTTCCTGTTCATCGTGGTGTGTGTTTGTATCACATTGGCTTTGCACCGTGTGAATTTCACTCAGACAGCGCTCCCCGCTTACCCTGTCTCCGCCTGCATTATGGGCTGGTGAAGGAAGCGATGTGTGTATGTGTGTGTGTGTGTTCCACTGTAGCAGTCGCCGTTCCAGTCGCCTGAAAAATTGCCTAAGTGGGACAGGACCATTAGGCTTAGTGAGGCGGCCGATTTCGACCTCATCAGGACTTCCGCAGCCAATCAGGGGTTCGAATATGTCCCCTGTGGCCAGGGCTCTGGAACTCTGGCCTGGCCGGAGCCAGCAGATACGTTCCCATAGCTGACATCTGATGTCAGACACTGACTTTGCGGGCCGTTATCTCACCCACTGCCCCACCACCACCCTCGCCCCCACCCCCCAAGGCCATTCTCTCTCTTGATGTGTGTGTGTTTGTATCACATTGGCTTTGCATCGTGTGAATTTCACTCAGACAGCGAGCCCCCGCTTACAAAGGTGCCAGAATATCGGAGGTGGACCGGTAGACCTGTATTTTACACCTCATCAAGATCAGAAAACAAGTATGTGGCAAGGAGAGGGCCATTAGACCCATCTTTCATCCAGTTTTGATGCCTTCAGTCCAACCAAAGTGCCCGATGGTTCAGTATCTGGCTCACCAGGTGATGTTTGACATTATCATTCCACTCACTGGAGCCCCAGTTCCTGCGTTCCTAATCTGCTCACCAGGTCCCTGTTTCCTGCAATCTCTCCACACTCCTCAGTGCCCAGATCTCCATCTGCCTTTGTTGTCCCACGGGTGCTCCAAATCACACCCTTCCAGACTATTCACGGGACTCTGACTCCAGGCTCTCTTCCCATTCAATGAGGCTCTATTCCCATGCCCTGTTCCCATACACTGGGACCCTGTCCCCACGTTCCCTTCCCAAGCATTGGGACCATGTTTCCACGCTCTCGGCCATCACACAGGGACCCGATTCCCATACGCTCTTCCACGCAATGGGTTCCCAGTTTGGAAGGTCCCTTCCCACAGAAGTTTGAAAGTACACACTACCAGAGTCAGGAACTGCTTCCTACCCTCTGTTATCAGACTTTCAAATGGTCCTTCCATAAGTTAGGATACAATCCGATTCCCCTCTACGTCATTGCGGACATTGGACTTTGTCTCAGGAACCATTGCAATATAGTATGTAGGAAGGAACTGCAGATGCTGGTTTAAACCGAAGGTAGACACAAAATGCTGGAGTAACTCAGCGGGTCAGACAGCGTCTCTGGAGAGAAGGAACGGGGGATGTTTCGGGTTGAGTCGGTTCCCAGACTGAAGAAGGGTCTCGACCCGAAACATCTCCTGTTCATTTTCTCCAGAGATGCTGCCTGTACCGCTGAGTTACTCCAGCATTTTGCATCTATTGCAGTATAATGTTGGGAACTCTGATCTGCATTTTGTATCTTTTCCTTCACTCTACCTATTGGTACTTGAGTTTGGCTTGAGCACACAGTTTTATAATGCATAGAATTATCTGATTTGGTGAGATAGCTTGCAAACAAAAGCTTTCCACTGTACCTCGATACACATGACAATAATTAAGCATTCTACAAAGTGGATCTAGTCATTGGGAACAAGCTAGAGAAGATAAGAAGTGTAAAACCACGTGATAATCTCACCAATAGTACATATATTATCCTATTGTAATATTACTTATTATTATAATAATATTATTATTCAATCGTGAATAACGGTTGAATATTATAATAGAAGGCAAAAGCATACTCACGGCAGCACGGAGGCGCAGCGGTAGAGTTGCTGCCTTACAGCAAATGCAGCAACGGAGACCTGGGTTCAATCCTGACTACAGGTGCTGTCTGTACGGAGTTTGTACGTTCTCCCCATGACCTGTGTGCGTTTTCTCCGAGACCGTCGGTTTCCTCCCACATGCCAAAGACGTACAGGTATGTAGGTTTATTGGCTTGGTAAATGTGAAAATTGTCCCTTGTGGGTATAGGATAGTGTGGGGATCGCTGGTCGGCGCGGATGCAGTCGGCCGAAAGGGCCTGTTTCCCCGCTGTATCTCTAAAGTAAACTAAACATAATAAAATCCAATTAAGGAAAAGTTGATTTAGAATGGTGTAAATAGAACGTGGTGAGAAAAAATGAGTAATTTCATACAGGAAAAACATATTCCATGGAAAGAAATACATTGCAGAAAAGGAAAGAGGTATACATTAAATAACTGGACGGCAGGGCAGATTGTGAAAAGAGAAAATATTAAAGTACTGGGAGAGAAGTCAATAAAACAAAACAATTAAGAAGTTGATGAGGAATTGTGAAATTAAACTCTTAATAACCCTGTCACACTTAGGAAACCTGAACGGAAACCTCTGAAGACTTTGTGCCCCACCCAAGGATTCCGTGTGGTTCCCAGAGGTTCACGGAGGTTTTTGTCAGTCTCCCTAATGGTCGAAACTGACAAAAACCTCTGGGAACCTCCGGGAACCGCAAGGAAACCTTGGGTGGAGAACAAAGTCTCCAGAGGAAGAAAAAAGGTGTGGGGGTGGGGGGGGGGGGGGGGGGGGGGGCGCGGGTGAGGGGAGAGCAGCTGCAATAAGACAGAGCAGTGATAGAGGGCACTCAGTCCTCTTCCAAGTCCGGAAACAAGTTGAGAGAGTTAACAAGTTCCAGGAAAGGGTTCCATGTATCTAGGAATGTCTTGGTAGAGCCTTTGAGAGAAAACCTAAGTTTTTCAAGCTTTCAATTGTAGAGCACCTCCTTGATCCAGCGGGTGTGTGTCGGGGGTCAGGTAAACCTCCAGTTAAGCAAGATCAGTCTCCGGGCTAACAAGGTTGTAAAAGCCAGGACCCGCTTCAACGCAACAGAGAGGTTGGTGTTCGGAGGAGTACCAAAAATAGCTGACAATGGGTTTGGAGGAATAGTCTGGCCATAGGCTCTGCTTATCATGTCGAAAGCACTCCTCCAAAAGGCTGCCAGCTTAGGGCAAGACCAAAACATATGGCTATGGTTGGCAGGGGATTGATTACATCTGTTGCAGGTGTCCTTGACAGCAGGGTATATTCTAGATAATCTTGCATTTGTGTAGTGGACTTTGTGAAGGACTTTGCATTGGATTAGGCCATGACTAGCACATATTAACGAAGAATGGATCAAATCCAAGGCAGAGTCCCATTGCTGGTCTGTTAGTTTCATATTCAGCTTGCCCTCCCATGCAGCTTTTAATGCGGTATGAGGATTCAATGTTACCGACCCTAACAAGTTGTACAAAAAAGAGATGCATTTCTTCCGGTTGGGATCTAGAGCTAGGATGGAATCAGTCAGGGTTTCAGGGGGGTGATTTGGGAAGTGAGGGAATGCCTTCTTCACAAAATCCCTAATCTGGAAGAAACGGAAAAGATGGGAGTTTAGCAGGCTGTAGTTGGACGAAAGCTCCGCAAAGGATGCAAAATGCCATCCTTATATAAGTTTTTGATACTACTGATACCATTACTATGCCAGGTTTTGAATGCGGAGTCTGTACTTGAAGGTTTAAAGATGTGATTTTTCAACAGTGGGGTCAAGATGGAAGGGCCTTGTAAACCGAAGTTTTCCCTGAGTTGACTCCATATCTTGAGCAAGAGGGAAGCAATTGGGCCTGCACCCACAGATGTTGTAGAAATGGGGAGTTTGGAGCTTAGAACAGACCGTGAACTCGCCTTTTCCATGTGTACCCAGGTCGGTAGGTGGTCGTAATCATCATTCATCCAATACAGGATTTTTTGCAAGTTAACTGCCCAATAGTATCGCCTAAAGTCAGGAAGTGCCAAACCACCGTCACTCTTAGGAGACTGTAGTATCGTCTTTCGAATTCTAGCTGGTTTGCTACCCCATAAAAATTTAGATATTCTCCTTTCTAATTTATCAAAAAAAGATTTAGTGACATTTAAAGAAAATGTAAAGGCTTAGATTTTCACACAGAGAATAGTGAATTACCTGGAATTAGGAGATGGTTGAAGCAGGTGCAGATACAACATTCAAAGGACATTTGAACAGGTAAGAGGATAAGAAAGGCATAGGGAGACATGGGTCGAATGCAGCCACATGGGAGTAGCACAGATAAGCATCACGGTCAACATTGATAAGGTGGGACAGCAGGGGGAAAATGTAGAAACAAAGAGCTTTGTAGATGCTGGTTTACACTTAAGGACACAAAGTGCTGGAGTAACTCAGAAGGACAGGGAGCATATCTGTAAAGCACAGATCGGTGATTTGTCAGGTCGGGACCCTTCTTCAGACAGGAAGTCTGAAGGGCCTAGATCTGATACGTCACCTATACATGTTCTCCAGAGATGCTGCCTGACCTGCTGAGTTACTCCAGCAATTTGTATCCTTTTGTGGGACATAAAGGAGTTGCATTCTGTGCTGTGAGTCTACGACATGAGATACTTATGGAAAGCAGTCCCTTTCCGCTGCACTGCACAGTTAATCTAGATTCTGACTCCTAGGTTTCTATAGTAAAACTTAAACCTAGGGCCATCAGAGGTGTAAGTACTAGCCACTGAACTACAACAGAAATGAACCTAGATGACACTGAGTTGCTGAAAGTACCTATAACAGTGCAACATGCAGTTGGGGGAAGGAAAGTACTGCAGATTGCACTATGTATCTCACACTATGGATTGGGAATTATTAATCAGGCATTGTGATCATTGCGATTTCTCCAACAGCTTTGAGATCAGAAGAAGCCTGGGCTACCTGATGTGGGATTGTGAGTTAATGGTCTGTTGCTATCTCAATTAGGTTTGGCACAAAAGACATGTCAGGTCACTCCCATGACATTAACTGCAAAGATCGTTTTGTATCTGCACAGCAAACACACAATATACTCAAAGCAATGAGGCTGATCCGTTGGGACAGCACTGATTGATGTTGGAAATGATGTCTGCTGGCACTCAGATCCCACAAGCTCCTGATATTAAATGACGTCTAAAAAGTGCATTTATTAAACTTTCCAGCAGAGCAACTATAAGTTCTGCAAAATAGCTCTGAGCGTTATTGGGGATTCAAACTGAATTTGCCGGCCCTGTGAGAGGAATACAGAAAGATAGAATAGAGGACAGTCGGAAAGCTAAATGCAGAGATGCAAAAGGGAGGAGAATTCAAGGTGATGAGAGGGGACATTCCTTCTTCTCCCCACTCCCATCGAGCAAGAGGTATAGATGTGTGAAAATGCACACCTCCAGATTCTTTTTTTTGTTAATATTTTTTATTAGAAGTAAATAAATATTAAGGCAAATTAAAATGTGAAAAGAAAACAAAAGAATATATTATTCATCACATATATTCTTAATATTTTTAAAGTTTACAATCATTCTTGTTTGTACTTCTATATTTTTTTATTATTTTTAATACAGAAAGAAATTAATAGAAAGAAATAATAGAGAAAAATAAAATAAGAGTAAAAATAGAAAATCAATAATGTGAGTGGAGTATTAAACAATCTATACTTCATTGGAGATATATCAGTGATCTATTATATATGATTCTTCATCCATTCCTTCGTTCAGGTTTCAGTTAGGCCCTCGAACCGAGCCAATTTGTCCCTTTAGATAATCAATAAATGGAGACCATGTTCCTCTAAACTGATCTAGCCTGTCCGAGAGGACAAGTCTTAATCTTTCCAAATGAAGTGTCTCCGACATTTCTGTAATCCACATTTTGATAGTGGGGGTACACCTCCAGATTCAAGGGGCAGTTTCTTCCCAGCTGTTATCGGGCAACTGAACCATCCTACCACAACTAGAGAGCTGTTCTGAACTATCATCTACCTCACTGGAGACCCTCGGACTCTCTTTGATCGGACTTTACTGGCTTTATTTTGCACTAAATGTTATTCCCTTATCATGTACACTGTGAATGGCTTGATTGTATTCATGTGTTGGCTTTCCGCTATCTCGTTAGCATGCAACAAATGCTTTTTGTTGTACCTGGTAAAGGTGTGAATAAACTAAACTGAACTAAACTAAATTAAACTAAACTAATATCCAGTAGAAAGCTGAAATAGATCTGTTCATTAAGTCAGTGCATGACCAATATGGCCCACAGTGTGGATGTCTACAATAATGTTAAGCAGGTGAGTTGGCATGAGATCAAGGTTGATGAAGGAATATTTTGCACAGACAGAGTCTCCTGTAGAGTACTGTCTGTGACTTTGTGAAGAGACACTCTTTAGAGCTGTGACTACCTGGAGGCTTTTTTTAGTTTAGTTTTAGAGATACAGCTCGGAAACAGGCCCTTCGGCCCATCGAGTCCGTGCCGACCAGCGATCCCCACACGTTAACACTATCCTACACACACTAGGGACAACTTACACATACATCAAGCCAATTAACCTACATACCTGTACTTCTTTGGAGTCATAGTCATAGAGTGATACAGTGTGGAAACAGACCCTTCCACCCAACTCGCCCACACCGGCCAACATGTCCCAGCTACACTAGTCCCACCTGCCTGTGCTTGGTCCATATCCCTCCGAACCTGTCCCATCCATGTACCAGTCTCATTTTTTCTTAAATGATGGCATAGTCCCAGCCTCAACTACCTCCTCTGGCAGCTTGTTCTATACACCCACCACCACCCTTTGTGTGAAAAGGTTACCCCTCAGATTCCTATTAAATCTTTTCCCTTTCACCTTAAACCTGTGTCCTCCAATCCTCGATTCACCTACTCTGGGCTAGAGACTCTGTGCATCTACCTGATCTATTCCTCTCATGATCTTAAACACGTTTATAAGATCTCCCCTCATCCTCCTGCACTCCAAGGAATAGAGACCTAGCCTACGCAACCTCTCCCTATAGCTCACACCATCTAGTCCTGGCAACATCCTCGGAAATCTTTTCTGAACCCTTTCAAGCTTAACAATATATTTTCTATAATATGATGCCCAGAACTGAACACAATATTCTAAATGCAGTCTCACCAAAGTCTTATAGAACTGCAACATGACCTCGCAACTTCTATACTCAATACTCTGACTGATGAAGGCCAAAAGTCTTTTTGACCACCTTATCTACCCGTGACTCGACCTTCAAGGAACCTTGCACCTGTACTCCTAGATCCCGCTGCTCTATAACACTACCCAGAGGCCTACCATTTGCTGTGTAAATCCTGCCCTTGTTCGAGTCTCAAAATGCAACACCTCACATTTTTCTGTATTAAATTCCATCAACTATTCCTCCGCCCACCTGGCCAATTGATCCAGGGCCTGCTGCAATCTTTCACAACCATCTTCACTATCTGCAAAACCACTAAGTATGGGAGGAAACCAAGGATCTTGGAGAAAACCCAGGCTGGTCACGGGGGGAACGTACAAACTCCATACAGACAGCACCCGTAGTCAGGATCTAATCTGGGCCTCTGGCGCTGCAAGGTGGCAACTCTACCGTTGCGCCACAGTGCCGCCCCTGATGAGATAAGGAATGCTTCCCCACTGCAGCAAGGGTGATGACATGGAACATGGGCTCCAGTACATAACCTTCTGATTCTGATAGCACACACAAGTAGATAGGGAGATTGGGACGTCGTATGGTATGCTTGCCTTCATCAGTCGGGGCATTGAGCACAAGTCATATTGCAGCTTTATGGGACTTTGGTAATCTGCATTTGGAGTATTGTATGTAGTTCTGTTCACTCCATTACAGGAAGGATGTGGAATCTTTGAAGAGGGTGCAGAAGAGGGACCCCAGAATGCTCTACAGATACACGAGAATTTGCAGAGAAAGTGCATGTTACAAACTGCAGATTATATGACATACACTTAATAAGCTTGGAAGAAGAGAAGCCTTCACTGTGTTTAGTTTATTGTTACGTGTACCAAGGTACAGCAAAAAGCTTTATTTGTTGTGTGCTAACCAGCCGGCAGAAAGACAATACATGATCGTGCCGTCGTTACACGTACAGATACAGATGTACCGATATTCTGGATTTCAACGATGTTGGTCAGCAGAAAGAACAAGACAACGTCATAATTAGTAGGGAGAGTGAACAAGTCCACTAACTGAGCTCGGGTTGACCTGACCCTGTCCGACCCCCTCAAGCTACCACTGAGAGAGTACCACGTTCCCCCATTTCCACCATGTTGGGTGTGTTATACTCACAGAGCTCAGTCTATCACAGGCTCGTCACCTCCTGCCATTCTGTCCTTCTCACGGTGCGTTGCATCAGGAAGGCTGGAAGTATCATGAAGGAGCCCTGCCATCTAATGATAGGCATTTCCTATTCTCTCTCCTGCCTTCTGCCTCTACCTTCTGCCTCTTTTCTGTCCTCTGGGACAAGATACAGGAGTGTCTGACTGTCTTACGAAAACTTCTGAAGACGTCCAAACGGAAATAAAATAGTGCTGGAGCAACTCAACGGGTCAGGCAGCATCTCCAGAGAAAAAGGATGGGTGACTTTTCGGGTCGGAACCTTTCTTCAGACTGAAGGATCCCAACCCGCAACCCTACCCATCCTTTTGTCTGGAGACACTGCCTGACCCACCGAGTTGCTCCAGCTCTTTGTGTCTATCTTTGGTATAAACCAGCATCTGCAGTTCTTTGTTGCTGGTACTCGTAAAAACAGCTTCTTCCCCACTGCTACCCAGACCCTTGAATCAATCGCCTCTTTCACACCCACTTTGTTAACATGCTGTGATGTGTTTTTACTCTTAACACTAACTTATAGATACTTCCATTATTGCACTTTAGCTTTTTTTTTGCACTACATCAGATGCATTACAATCTTTACACCACTCTGCCACTTTGCATTGATTCTTGTATTAAAAGAAAATACAACAATTATAATAATCATAAAAGAATTTCATTTGGACCCTAGTGTATATGACCTGCATCTGATTTGACCTTCAACACCTCCTCAGGCAACTTGTTCCAGATGAGCACCACAATCTGCCTGAGAAACAAGGTCCCCTTCTCCAAAGGGGACCTCGAGGGGTATCTTTTTAACCGCTGAATCGGTGTATTCCAGAATGCTAAGTATTTCAAAGGTTGTTGAAAAGCCACCAATTGCAACTTTCAAAAGGAAATTGGATATATACTTAAGAAGAGAAGCATTTAAGGGGAATGATCAGGGAGGGGATGTAATTGAAAAGCTGTTTCAGTCACTAGCATTGACACATTGGGTGGACTGGTATCCAGTGCCATAGAGTCATAAATACAGCATGGAAATAAGCCCTTTGACCCAACCTGCCCACACCGACCAACTAGTGCCGTCAACATTGGTCCCACCTACGTGCGTTTGGACCAGATCCCTACAAAGTTGTCCTATCCATGTACCTGTCTAATTGTTTCTTAAACATTGCAATTGTCCCAGCCTCAACTACCTCCTCTGGCATCTCATACTGGAATTCAATGCAACATCTCCAAATTTGCAGATGATACCAAGCTGGGCGTTATAGTTAGGTGTGAGGAGGATGCTTGGAGGCTGCAGGGTGATCTGGATAGGCTGAGTGAATGGGCAGATGCATGGCAGATGCAGTATAATGTGGATAAATGTGAGGTATGTGCACCTATTTTCTATGTTTCTATGTTTCTATACCATACACTCACCACCCTGTGTGTGAAAATATAATGCTTTATGTTGCCGGATTGCCTGGGGAAGACGTCAGCCCCCTTCTCCAAAGCACCAGGGCATCTCGCTCTAATGCACTCCTTAGGTGGTGAATCATATCTGTAACATTTACAAGATATTTAGAAACATAGAAAATAGGTGCAGGAGTAGGCCATTTGGCCCTTCGAGCCTGCACCGCCATTCAATATGATCATGGCTGATCATCCAACTCAGTATCCTGTACCTGCCTTCTCTCCATACCCCCTGATCCCTTTAGCCACAAGGGCCACATCTAACTTCCTCTTAAATATAGCCAATGAACTGGCCTCAACTACCTTCTGTGGCAGAGAGTTCCACAGATTCACCACTCTGTGTGAAAAATGATTTTCTCATCTCGGTCCTAAAAGACTTCCCGTTATCCTTAAACTGTGACCCCTTGTCTGGACTTCCCCAACATCGGGAACAATCTTCCTGCATCTAGCCTGTCCAACCCCTTAAGAATTTTGTAAGTCTCTATAAGATACCCCCTCAACCTTCTAAATTCTAGCGAGTACAAGCCGAGTCTATCCAGTCTTTCTTCATATGAAAGTCCTGCCATCCCAGGAATCAGTCTGGTGAACCTTCTCTGTACTCCCTCTATGGCAAGAGTGTATTTCCTCAGATTAGGAGACAAAACTGTACACAATACTCCAGGTGTGGCCTCACCAAGACACTGTACAACTGCAGTAGAACCTCCCTGCTCTTATAGTCAAATCCTTTTGCTATGAATGCTAAAATACCATTTGCTTTCTTCACTGTCTGCTGCACCTGCATGCCTACTTTCAATGACTGGTGTACCATGACACCAGGGCTTGTTGCATCTCCCCTTTTCCTAATCGGCCACCATTCAGATAATAGTCTACTTTCCTGTTTTTACCTCACATTTATCCACATTATACTGCTTCTGCCATGCATTTGCCCACTCACCCAACCTATCCAAGTCACCTTGCAGCCTCCTAGCATCCTCCTCAGAGCTAACACTGCCCCCCAGCTTCGTGTCATCCGCAAACTTGGAGATGTTGCATTCAATTCCCTCATCCAGATCATTAATATATATTGTAAATAGCTGGGGTCCCAGCACTGAGACTTGCAGTTCCCTACTAGTCACAGCCTGCCATTCTGAAAAGGACCCGTTTACTCCTACTCTTTGCTTCCTGTCTGCCAGCCAGTTCTCTATCCACATCAATACTGAACCCCCAATACCGTGTGCTTTAAGTTTGCATGCTAACCATGACTTTCCCAAAAACTTTTTTTAAAAAGGTTGACGCTATAGTCACCAATTTTATCTGGGATTATAAGAACCACAGAATAAACAAGAGACATTTATGTAAATCAAAAATAAATGGAGGCTTAGCATTACCGAATTTTATGTTTTATTTCTGGGCAGTTAATATTAAAAATATGAATTTTTGGTTGGAAGAATTGGACAAACAAACAGATTGGTTAAAAATGGAAAAGGAAGATTGTTTACCTTTTGAAATTGGGTCGATTCTATTTGCTATTACTAAATTAAGCAAAAATACCTATAAAGAAAACCCTATAATAGACAGTGGAATACGCATTTGGAAACAAATAAAGACAACATTAAAATTGGATTTTTTACCACTATCTCTTCCTATTGTAAACAATGCTGCATTTAAACCCTCATTGATGGATAAGGGTTTTTTACAATGGAAAAATCATGGAATTACAAAGATGGGTGATCTCTATAGGAAAAGTTTATTTCTCTCATTTCAGGAATTACAACAAATTTATGGGCTTCAATCAAAGGATTACTTTAGATATCTACAAATCAGAGACTATGCTAAGTCAAATACACATGACTATAGAATTAGAAAGATAGAAATTTTTGATGAATGTTTGAATAAACATCCGAACACAGAAAAATTGATATCTTATATTTATAATATTCTATTGGATAACGATGCACCCAAGACGGATTTATATAGGCAATCATGGGAAAACGAATTAGGTCAAACAATAAGGCCAGAAATTTGGGATGAAAGCTTACAACATATACATCACTGTTCGTTAAATGCTAGACATTCTTTAATACAATTTAAAGTATTACATAAATTGCATTATTCAAAAGCCAAATTGAATAGAATTTTCCCATGTGTTTCCCCTATTTGTGATAAATGTCAACACTTAGAGGCTAACCTAATGCACACATTCGTAAGCTGTATAAAAAATAATAATTTTTGGATGGAAATTTTTAAGATAATCGTGGAAGTCGTCAATACCAAACTGATCCATGATTCAAAATTAATAATATTAGGAATAATAGAACAAAATTAATTCATTACATCGAATCAAATAACCTTTATTGATTATAGTTTAATAATTGGGAAAAAATTAATATTAAAATTTTGGAAAGGTCCTATAACCCCCACAATTAAAATGTGGACTACGGAAATGTCGGAAACCCTATATTTGGAAAGATTAAGATTTGTTTTAATGGACAAACAAGAATTATTTTAAATGATATGGTCCCCATTTATTGAATATTTGAAGGGGCAAACTGGTTCGGCACGAGAACCCGACTGAAACCAGAATCAAAGAATATATGAAGTAGTACATTTCATAAAACGCGGATATATCTCCAACGATGCATAATCTATTGAACACTCCATTCTTTCTCAACTTTTCCTCCTCTTTTTTGTTTTCTCTTTCTCTATTAATTTCTATCTTTATAAAAACTGGAAAAAATATATAGAAGTACAATTACTATGCAATTGTTAATATAAATAATATTGATAATGTATATCTACAACGAACAAAATGCTTTTTATTATGTAGTTACTTCTAATTTAAAAAATTTAACACAAAAAAAAAGTTTGCATGCTAATCTCTTATGTGGGACGTTATTGAAAGCCTTCTGAAAGTCGAGATGTAACACATCCACTGGTTCTCCCTTATCCACTCTACTAGTTACATAGACAAGGACAAACAGACTTAAAAACAGTTTTTCCCCCACTGCTATAAAGGCACTAAATGTAGCCGCCAAGGAACGCGGGGACTAAGGGACTGTGGTTGGTACACTGTGAAGTCGACTGAAGGATGTAGGGTTGGGTGTTTATGCGTGCTATTTTCATATTTCATATTTATTTTAGTTGTTTATCTTTTTAATATTTTACCTTGTATGTATCGTTAGCTTTTATTGTTTGAATGGTGCACTGACTGGCTGACATTTTTTAATTTAAATTTCATTGTACATGGTTCAAGTTACAATGAAAATAAAGAAACTATTCTATTCTATCCTCGAAAAATTCTATTAGATTCGTCAGACATGATTTACCTTTCATAAATCCATGCTGACTTTGTCCAATGTTTTCACCACTTTCCAAATATGCTGCTATCATGTGCTTCAATTGGGCTTAAATTGAAATATTTCAGCTACAGTATATACGCTGTTGATAGATTGGTAGAATGTTCCCAATCATTCCCGAGATTTCAATTGTGCTTCCAAGCTTCCGAAACCAATGTAACATTTTGACAACTGTCAGCGAGATTGCCTGACTTGATGCACGTGAAGGAAGGAACTGCAGATGCTGGTTTATACCAAAGTTAGACAAAATGCTGGAGTAACTCAGCGGGTCAGGGAGCATCTCGGGAAAAAAGGAATAGGTTTTTGGGTCGGAACTCTTCTTCAGAGTCTAAAGTCTGACTCAGTCTAGAGTCCGAAGAAGGGTCCTGACCCGAAAACTCACCTATTCCTTCTCTCCAGAGATGGTGCCAGACCCGCTGAGTTACTCCAGCATTTTGTGCCCGTCTTGATGCATGACGATTGCAAACATTTCAGCTTAAGATGAGAAATAGACAATAGACAATAGGTGCAGGAGTAGGCCATTCGGCCCTTCGAACCAGCACCGCCGTTCAATGTGATCATGGCTGATCATCCACATTCAGTACCCCGTTCCTGCCTTCTCACCATATCCCCTGACTCTGCTATCTTTAAGAGCACTATCTCTCTTGAAAGTATCCAGAGAATTGGCCTCCACTTCCTTCTGAGGCAGAAAATTCTACAGATTCACAACTTTTGGGGTGAAAAGGTTATTCCTCATCTCCAATCTAAATGGATAATGTTCTACCCCTTATTCTTAAACTGTGGCCCCTGGTTCTGGATTCTTGCAACATCGGGAACACGTTTCCTGCCTAGAGTGTCTAATCCCTTAATAATCTTATATGTTTCAATGAGATTCCCTCTCATCCTTCTAAACTCCAGAGTGTACAAGCCCAGCCGCTCCATTCTCTTAGCCATCCCGGGAATTAATCTTGTGAACCTACGCTGCACGCCCATAATAGCAAGAATGTCCTTCCTCAAATTAGGGGACCAAAACTGCACACAATACTCCAGGTGTGGTCTCACTAGGGCCCTATACAATTGCAGAAGTACCTCTTTGCTCCTATACTCAGCTCCTCGTGTTATAAAGGCCAACATGCCATTCGCTTTCTTCACTGCCTGCTGTACCTCCATGCTTACTTTCATTGACTGATGAACAAGGACCCCCCGATCCCGTTGTACTTCCCCTTTTCCCAACTTGACACCTTTTAGATAGTAGTCTGCCTTCCTGTTTTTACTACCAATGTGGATAATGTCACATTTATCCACATTAAGCTGCATCTGCCATGCATCTGCCCACTCACCCAACCAGTCCAAGTCACCTTGCATTCTCATAGCATCTTCCTCACAGTTCACACTGCCACCCAGCTTTGTGTCATCTGCAAATTTGCTAATGTTACTTTGAATCCCTTCATCTAAATCATTGATGTATATTGTAAATAGCTGCGGTCCCAGCATTGAGCCTTGCGGTACCCCACTAGTCACTGCCTGCCATTCTGAAAGGGACCCATTAATCCCTACTCTTTGTTTCTTGTCTGCCAACCAATTTTCCATCCATGTCAGCATTCTACCCCCAATACCATGTGCCCTAATTTTGCCCACTAATCTCCTATGTGGGACCTTATCAAATGCTTTCTGAAAGTCCAGGTACACTACATCCACTGGCTCTCCCTTGTCCATTTTCCTAGTTACATCCTCAAAAAATTCCAGAAGATTAGTCAAGCATGATTTCCCCTTCGTAAATCCATGCTGACTCAGACTGATCCTGTTGCTGCTATCCAAATGTGCTGCTATTTCATCTTTTATAATGACCAGAATCTTCCCCACTACTGACATCAGGCTAACTTGTCTATAATTCCCTGTTTTCTCTCTCCCGACTTTCTAAAAAAGTGGGATAACATTAGCTACCCTCCAATCCACAGGAACTGATCCTGAATCACCATTGGAAAATTATCACCAATGCATCCGTGATTTCTGGAGCCACTTCCTTAAGTACCCTGGGATGCAGACCATCAGGCCCTGGGGATTTATCAGGTTTCAGTCCCATCAGTCTACCCAACACTATTTCCTGCCTAATGTGGATTTCCTTCAGTTCCTCTGCCACCCCAGATCCTCTGGCCACTAGTACACCAGGAAGATTGTTTGTGTCCTCCTTAGTGAAAACAGATCCAAAGTACCTGTTCTACTCATCTGCCATTTCCTTGTTCCGCATAATAAATTCACCCTTTTCAGTCTTCAAGGTTCTAACTTTGGTCTTAACTCATTTTTTCCTCTTCACATACCTAAAGAAACTTTTACTATCCTCCTTTATATTCTTGGCTAGCTTACCTTCGTACATTATCTTTTCTCCCCACTTTTTAGTTATCTTCTGTTGCTATTTAAACATTACCCAATCCGCTAGCTTCCCGCTTATCTTTGCTACGTTGTACTTATTCTGTTTTATTTTTATACTGTCCCTGAAGTCCCTTGTCAGCCACGGTCGCCCCTTACTCCCCTTGGAATCTTTCTTCCTTTTTGGAATGAACTGATGTATGTAGTGATGTTTGTATTTAATCTATGAACCACTGTTGTTTGTTATACTGTTCTTATACCAATGTAAAGCACTTTGGCCAACGAGAGTTGTTTTTTGAATGTGCTTTCTAAATAAAAGTGACTTGACTTGACTGGCTTGATCCTGCACCTTCTGTATTATTCCCAGAAATATCTGCCATTGGTGTTCCACTGTCATCCCTGCCAGGGTATCTTTCCAGTCAACTTTGGCCAGCTCCTCCCTCATGGCTCCATAGTCCCCTTTATTCAACTGTAACACCGACACCTCCGATCTATCCTTCTCCCTCTCCAATTGTACATTAAACTTGACCATATTATGATCACTACCTCCTAAAGGCTCCTTATCCTCAGTTCCTTTATCAAATCCGGTTCATTACATAACAGTAAATCTAGAATTGCCTTCTCCCTGGTAGGCTCCAATACAAGCTTCTCTAAGAATCCATCACGGAGGCACTCTACAAAGTCCCTTTCTTGGGGTCCAGTACCAACCTGATTTTCCCAGTCTACCTGCATGTTGAAATCTCCCATAACAACCACAGCATTACTTTTACTACCTGCCAATATTAACTCCTGATTCAACTCGCACCCTATGTCCAGGCTACTGTTCGGGGGCCTGTAGATGTCCCATTAGGGTATTTTTACCCTTACAATTCCTTAGTTCTATCCATACTGACTCCACATCTCCTGTTTCTATGTCACCCCTTGCAAGGGACTGAATTTCATTCCTCACCAACAGAGCTACCCCACCCCCTCTGCTCACCTGTCCGTCTTTTCGATAGGAGGTATACCCTTGAATATTTAGTTCCCAGCTCTGGCCCTCTTGCAGCCATGTCTCTGTAATTCCCACAACATCATACTTGCCACTTTCTAACTGGGCCTCAAGCTCGTCCACTTTATTTATTACATTTCGCGCATTCATATACAGCACTTTGTCCTCTGTATTCACTTCCCTCCTCACAATTGGCCCTGACCTTACTCTGTTGTCCCTTCTTGAGTCTTTTGTAACATTTCCTGTACTCATTTCCCCTTCAACTCCATCTTTATACTCCCAATTTGTCAATCCCTCCCCCCCACTATTTAGTTTAAACCCACATGTGTAGCCCTAGCAAACCTGCCTGCCAGAATGTTGGTCCCCCTCCAGTTAAGGTGTAACCCATCTCTTTTGTACAGGTCACCCCTACCCCAGAAGAGATCCCAGTGGTCTATACATCTAAATCCTTGCTCCCTGCACCAGTCCCAGCCACACATTCAGATCCCCTATCTCCCTGTTCCTGTCCTCACCAGCACGAGGTTAAAATAAAAGATGAAAGCTGGAATTGCTTTCACAATAAACCCTCTTTTAAAGGGCTAGCAACAACGTCACTGGTGCAAATGCAAGCAGTAAACATTGTGCTGATGTTATCAAAGAAGACATACAGAAGTCTGAGGCAAACAACATTTGGAAGGTCAGGAAGTGATGGTGGATGGATACAAAAAGCAATCAAGCACCCAAATGAAGTGATGACGTTTAACTCAGGATAAATAAGGACGTGTTATACCGCACTTAAAACACATCCCCACCTGCACTATGATGCTCAGTTCAGGGCACGTCACTCAGCAAGGGTATATGAAAGTTGGAGAAGTGTAACAAAGTTTTATTAGAATGATTCAGACTTTAAGGATTTAAAATAGAGCATATAACTTGTAAGTTTTCAGTGTGTAGGAAGGAACTGCAGATGCTGGTTTACACCAAAGATAGACACAAAATGCTGGAGTAACTCAATGAGACAGGCAGCATCTCTGTATAGAAGAACTGGGTGACGTTTCGGGTCATAAGATCGTTCGATCACAAGAAATTGGCTTCTGTAAAATTGTACATTGTCCCTTGTGTGTCGGACAGTGCTGGTGTACGGGACTCGGTGGGTCATAGCCTGTTCCCGCACTGTATCTCTGAAGTCTAAAGTCGAAAGATTAGTTTGATGCAGTGAGACACATGGCAAAATAGGAAGACCTCCATCTTTAAATAAGAAGCAGGATCAGTTTTTTGCCAAAAGGGTAAGAGCTCTGCATGTCAAAATAAATCCATGGATGACTTTCAAGTCAAGAGACAACATAAAATTAAAGACAAATAAATGGGCAAAATTTTGTATGGATTTCAGTATCTGGGGGAGATACAAAGAGCAGCCAAAAGTGGCAAAAAGCTATTAAGACAAGAAATAAGTAAGGAACCTGCAAGGAATGTCAAAGTCGACGAAATCTTTGTTTTGCAATTATTTTATAACTTAGTAAATAATTAAAGGGAGAATGATTGCAGAGGTGCATAAAGGCAGGGAGTGAGAATAAATAGATCAAATTCAGGGTGCCACGTGAAGTGGAAGTTCTCCTTCCTTGGTTAGGGAAAGAAAGAAAGGTAATAAAATCAATGTGCAAGATGCTAACAGTGAAAATATAAATTAACATACATTGAACAATAAATCTACATTAATATTTGCAGTGAAAGAGGGGGAATGAATCCTGAGGAAACTAATATTGAATCAGAGACTTGCCAAAATAAATGTCAGGAAAATAACAGCAAGGTGCACCAAACTTTGGCACTAAATAGTTTAATTCCTATGGTTTTGAGGTAACTTGTTGAAACATTTGAGATATCCTTGCTCTAAATATGTAGGAAAGAACTGCAGATGTTGGTTTAAATCGATAATAGACACAAAATGCTGCAGTAACTCAGCGGGACAGGCAATATCTCTGAAGAGAAGGAATGGGTGATATTTTGGTTTGAGACCTGATGTCTGTTGAGTGGGTGGGACAGAGATAAAATGTAGTCGGAGACAGTAAAACTGGGAAGGGGGAGGGGATGGAGAGAGAGGGAAAGCAAGGGCTACTTGAAGTTAGAGAAGTCAATGTTCATACCACTGGGGTCTAAGCTGCTCAAGCAAAATATGAGGTGCTGTTCCTCCAATTTGCGCTGGGCCTCACTCTGACAATGGAGGAGGCACAGGACAGAAAAGTCAGTGTGGGAATGGGATTGGGAGTTAAAGTGTTTAGCAACCGGGAGATCAGGTAGGTTTAGGCGGACTTTACGGAGGTGTTCAGTGAAACGATCGCCGAGCCTGCGCTTGGTCTCGCCGATGTACAGGAGTTGACACCTGAAAACAGCGGATACAGTAGCTGTAACTTTCTTACAAAGTTTTCTTAGCTTTGTGGCTGCTCCACTGGGTTGGAACATTCTGCACGGCTCCATGTTATTTGGGAAGGTTAGAAGGAGTAAAAAGGCCTGGGGCTCAATTAGCCCAACATCTGCTGTTAGCAAATTACGCTAGCCTACAATTAATGACAGAATGAATGAACACCTCCAGAATCTGAATTTGATCATACAATGTCAGCAACCATGTGAATGCCTACGGATGATATTTATATAAACTCCCACAAGGCATTGAAACATGTCCCTTACAAGCAATCTTTAATCTAAAGTTGAAAGCTTAGAATTGAATGAAAAATATAGACCTAAATAGGAGATTGAATGAAGGACAGAGAGAGAGAAAGGATAAAAGGAAAATATTCAATTGGCAAAATGAATGGTAGGAATGACTGCAAGTCTAAGGATCCGTGAAGGTCATAGATAGGTTAATAAACAACACACATGGGATTCTTGTCTTAACTATAAGAGCACAGAGGTAAGGGTACAACTTCATAAAACACTGATTAGGAAACAGTTGGAGAACTGTGTGAAGTTGTGGTCACCATATTATAGGAAGGACGTGAGGTGCAGAGAAGATTGACCAGCATATTACCCGAGATGGAAAGTCTCAGTTAAGAAGGGAGGTTGGGTTAGTTTTTCTGGAGCAGAGGAAAAGCATAGGGAGGGATTTAATAGCGGTGTACAAAATCTTGAGGGGCATATATAGGACAGATAGAAGGAAACCCTTCCCCGGAACCGTTCAGTCACAGAGGAGGCCTTCTCCTAAAGAAAGATCTGGAGTCGTCTTTTCTTCCTGGAATTGAGATGTTTTCAATGCTAGAAACATTTGACAGGCAGGATTCAAGAAACTATTGAGGCAAGGAATGGAATCAAGAAACAATTGGACACAGCGTTAATCTAGAAATCTCAATAGGGTGCAAAGACAAATGAAGCCCTCGAGAGTAAATTAGATAAAGTATAAAATGCTGTGGAAGTAGAGCATGACTATATATTGCTGTATATGAATTCAACACCCAATTGCTGTATATATGAGCTTCCTGTGTGCAATGACCACACTTTAAAACATACTTTGTTGGCTGTAGGAGATCCTCAGTTTTTGAAATTCCTTTAAAAAAAATGCCAGTCCTTCATTTCTTGGAGCTCCATTAAATAAAGCTCAATGTGAGCAGAGCCGGGGTGATGGGAAGCAATGATCACCAGCCAGTGAGTTACGGTTGGATGAAAATTAAATTATCGTGGTTTCGCATTAAAGATTAAATTGCTTGCTGTAAACATTTATTAAAGTGTTTGCTTCCTGGTCCGCATAATTGTCATACCAATGATTTAATTAGATTTTTTTGATATTATAAGATGATAAAATGATTGATTAGCTGTGTAGGATATTTTGGGGGGAGAAAATATTGCCAACCAACTTCCTGTCAATGCATTCTGCGGTGAGTGATGGATAATCTCTGGTAAACCTTTCCTACCTCTGTTTCACTGGTTTCCAGGGCTTTTTTATTCTTGCAGTGGTTCTCTCCACTCACTCATCATTTGGAGCAAGTGGCAGGACGTGCCAGGAAATAGATTCCTTTTACTTACAGCGCTCTGCTTTATACACGGGCAGAGGGAATTGGTTCAGTTGTAATGTTGAAAGATTTTTTCACTCCCAATACCCTGCAAAGGAGGTTTACTTACCGTTGAAATCTGCTACAAACTGCCCCGATCGATTCCCCCCAGCTGTAAAGGAATGTGCTGTCCGATCAGAAGCATTCGGTGGTCCTAGCCTCATAGAGTCATAGAGCCACACAGCATGGAAACAGGCCCTACACCCAACTCGTCAATGCTAACCAAGATGCCCCATCTAAGCTGGTCCCATTTGCCTGCCTTTGGCCCATTTCTTAGTTTCTTAGTTTAGTTTAGTTTATAGATACAGCGCAGAAACAGGCCCTTCGGCCCACCGAGTCCGCACCGACCAGCGATCCTCACACATTAACACTATCCTACACACACTAGGGACAATTCACACTTATACCAAGCCAATTAACCTATATACCTGTACGTCTTTGGAGTGTGGGAGGGAACCGAAGATCTCGGAGAAAACCCACGCGGTCACAGGGAGAACGTACAAACTCTGTACAGACAGCATCCGCAGTTGGAATCGAACTCGGTGTCTGGTGCTACAGGCGTTGTAAGGCAGCAACTCTACCGCTGCGCCACCATGCCACCCATTTCTCTCCAAACCTTTCCCTATCCTTATCGTCCCAATGTCTTTTCAATACTTTTAGTGTAGCTGCCTCAGCTATCTCCTCTGGCAGCTTGTTCCGTATACCTATCATCCTCTGTGTGGAAAAAGTTATCCGACAATGATGACAATGATGCTTTGTCACATGTACCCAGGTACAGTGAAATTCTTTGTTTTGCATACTATGCAGAAAGTATGCAAAGAATCACCACGTATAGCAGTGGTTCTTAACCTGTTTTGCACCAGTACGCGCATACGTGAACAAAACACTGTATGTGGTATGTACCTTGGTTAGGTTCCTAAATATGGGCTCAACAAATTAATATGTTATTTGTGTCCCCTTCATCACCCCCGGCAAAGCCCAAAACGACCTCCATAGGGGGTCACGGCCCCCAGGTTAAGAACCACTGACATATAGGGTACTGACCAAGTTACAAATGTATTAAATGTCATCCCAATGGGTCTCTCTTTGTTCTCGATGGCTCCCCCCATATCGGGTCCCTTTTCCTTTTTGGCGGCGCATCCTTGGCTGACATCCGGCACCCACACAATCCCGTTCAACCTCCGGCACTCATGTGGGCCTGTCCTCCACCGCCCACCGACACTTGGACAGCCGGGAGCTTCCTACTCTTAAAGAAAACTTTAATACTCAACACAAAGATCGGGCAAGCCAATCAAGACTTTGTTTAAGAGCGCCAAATACAGTGATCACTGGGTGCAATCTAGGAGATCGCTCAACAAACAAAGATTAATCTACTTATATACAGAATTTTCCTTTTATTGCAGAAGGCATTTTAGAACTTTTCCTTCTTCCAAATGGTCTTATAGCAAATATACATCACGCACCACTGAGAGGCACAGCAGAATAAGCACTGCCCAATTCCACCCGTTATAGATAAGCAAATGCCATATTACCCTTTCGACCTTATTTTATTGTTTTACATTTGCCATTTGTCCTTTGACAACAGAGAACAGAATCTGACTAAAGTAGACTGCAGTGAGTGGCAGCTACACATGCTCAGTTTCAACCTTCTTTAAAGCACAGAATTATTGTAACACAGGAAGAGGACTTTAAGCATTTTTAAGCACTCTACCTGTCCCTATCCCTTGTCTTGTTGAAGGTTTGCAATTTATCTTCGACATTATCGCCCCGCTGTGACACTCAGATTTCTATTAAATCTTTCGCCCCTCAGCTCAAGCCCTTGTCCTCTGCTTCTTGATCCCCCTACTCTGGATAAGAGGCCGTGTGCATTCACACTACTAATTCCCCTGATCTTGTGCGCTTCTAATGGATCACCCCTTAGCCTCCTGTGCTGCAAGGAACAAGGTCCCAGCCTGCCCAACCTCTCCCTGTAGTACAGGTCCTCGAGTTCTGGCAACACCCTCATAAATCTTCTTTGCATTCTTTCCAGTTTAATGGCAGAATCAATTCCCGCATCTTTGGCTAAAAGCTGAAGGACACATGTGCAGCACCCAATCTCACTTCCCCTGCCTGGATACTGGGGCTCAGAGTGCGTTCCCTCACCTGTGAGTCAGAATGTTATTGAATCAAGGAACAGCTCCAAGATTCAAGCACAGACTCTGGGATGGCACACGTTATAGAGAAGGTTGCAAATCAAGGGTTGCTGGATGCATGACTGTGTTGAAGCACCTTTACTGTTTATGTGAATGGGGTATTACAGTGGCACAGCTGGTAGAGCCATTGCCTCACAGCACCCAAGACCCGCGATCGATCCTGACCTCAGGTGCTGTCTGTGTGGAGTTTGCATGTTCTCCCTGTGACCTCATGGGTTTCCTTCGGGTGCTCCAGTTTCTTTGCACATCGTAAAGACCTTTGTAAATTATAATGAGAGCGTTAATGGGAGTGGACGTGAAATTGAGACAACGTAGAACTAGTGTGAACTGGTAAATCGAGGGCTGAGATGGTCTTGGTGGGCCGAATGCCCTGTTTCCATGCTGTGTATTTTAAAAAGAAATTTGTGCCTGTTGTTTTAAAGAGGAAAATGTTTTTCCATAGCCTCCTGACCAACATTTCTTCCAACAATTCCTCAAAAATAGACTTTAAAGATACAGCGTGGAAACAGGCCCTTCGGCCCACCAGGTCCACGCCAAACAGCAATTACACCACATACTAATCCTATCCTACACGCTAGGGACAATTTTATAATTTTACCAAATCCGATTAACCTACAAACCTGTACGTCTTTGGAGTGTGGAAGGAAACCAGAGCACCCGGAGAAAACCCACGCAGTCATAGGGAGAATGTACAAACTCCGTACAGACCGCGCCCGTAATCAGGATCGAACCAGGGTGTCTGGCGCTGTAAGGCAGCAATTCTACCGCTTAGAGCTTGTTGTGCATCATTGGCTCAGACATTTGCTACAAGAGTGATCATAATTCAAACTCATCCACTGTCTGCAAAGCGCTTTGGAATTTCCTGAGGCTGTGAAAGGCCTTAAATAGTAGTTTAGGTGTCAGTGTAAGTTTATCATGCTGTGGGTTAATATCAAATGCCATTGGTGAGCTGTTATTTAATGCATCTGGGATCAGTTTTGAAGCTCAATTTTCACACAAAGTAATAAAATCAAACTGTGCTTAATAACTAATCTCTCTCGTATTTAAAGTTGATAAGTCCATTGTTCTCATATCTTGTTAAGTGGTGTCTCAACCACTGCTCCCAAGTGCAGCTTCATCGTCTTGCTGAATCCACGGTGGTGCAATACCTCCATCTAGTGGGGGCCCGAGGAATAATTTGAGAAGAGTTGTGCTGCCAGTTAATAAAGAGTCAAGAGTGTTTTGCATGTCCCGAAACGGAACAATAAAATTCTTATTTGCAGCAGCATAACAGATATGTAAGCAATAGGACTCTGTAGAACCAACAAATATATTAAGTAAACAAACAGATAAATAAATAAACAATATTAGTGGAAGTCAAAAATAATCCACCCAAGTCTAAATAGTTTGGAGCCTCTTTGTGTTGTGTTGATAGCCTGATAGTTTTACACAAAAAGTGGTGGATGTATGGAACGGCCGACGGTATACAGAGGAGGTATGTGAAGGAAGGAACTGCAGATGCTGGTCTAAACTGAAGATAGACACAACTAGCTGGAATAAGGCAGCGGGTCAGAAAGCATCTCTGGAGAAAAGGAATAGGTGACGTTTCGAGTCGTGACCCTTCTTTAGACTGGAAGGGTCTCGATCTGAAACGTCACCTATTCCTTTTCTCCAGAGATGCTCTCTGACCCGCTGAGTTTAGTTTACTTTAGATATACAGTGCGGAAACAGGCCCTTCGGCCCACCAAGTCCGCACCTACCAGCGATCCCCTCACATTAACACACGCCTACACATACTAGGTACAATTTACACTTAGAAATCTGTACGTCTTTGGAGTGTGGTAGGAAACTGAAGATCTCGGAGAAAACCCACACGGTCATGGGGAGAGTGTACAAACTCTGTACAGACAGCACCCGTAGTCGGGATCGAACCCGGATCTCTGGCATATAATGCTCTGAAAGGCAGCAACTCTACTGCTGCGCCACCGTTCCGTTAGATACTCCAGCTATTTGTGTCTATACACGGAGGAGGAAGTTGAGGTAGGTACTATCATAACATTTAAGAGACATTTGGACAGGTACATGGATAGGATAGGTTTTGAGGGTTGCCATATGTGGGCAGGTGGGACTAGTGTAGATGGAGCATGTTAATCTGCACGGGCAAGTTGAGCCGAAGGGCCTGTTTCCATGCTGTATGACTCTATGACGCTGGCACCATGACTGGATCAAAGCATGTGTTGGCTCTTGACAGACGACTGCCATTATACAGTATATGATGTTGGCAAAGAGTAGATTTCTTCAGTGCTTTTCGCTGCCATTTCCATTGAAGTCCCAATCTTTGTGCTAAACAGCTCAAATTAGATTTTTACTTAACTTTCACGCACGAAACAGTCTCACAGTGCTAAAAAACACCCACTCCAGAAGCCTGATGCAATGAGTTGATCACTCGCTGTTATTTTCCCTTTTCCTGCTTGCGTGTGTCGAATGTGCCCCGGGGGCACCTCTTGCAGCTGACCTTAAGGGCGTGGTAGGATAGATCCCCGGTTCCTTCTCACCAGGCCTTTGCCCCAGCGTCTGCCGCTGTCGCCAGCTCCCTCGATCTCCTCTCTGGTGGTTCCCGGTGATCATGGTCAACTAGGGGACGGGATCGGTGGCTTCCGTCCCCCCGGTTAAGAAGTGTAAAGGCCAGGCCTGTTATCGGGGGTAGCCTCGGTTCACCAGGACCTTCTGCCTGCTGGAGCTGAGATCTGCCAGCTCTCCAGACTCATTCCATCGAGCCTGGTGACTGATAATTCCAAAATGGCGGTGATCTCCAGCGCTGCCTCCTCGAAAAGTGACAACAGCAATCCGGCTGGAGGGACAACTCCCTCCCCCCAATCCTCCGCTGGGGGAAGATAAGGGAGGCTGGCAGCGGGCATAGAGCAAGTGAATTGTGAGAGCTGGTTGAAGGTGGCACTTGGGAGTGACATAACAGAACTCAGTGATGGAGGAGGCAGGGCTCGAAAATAACGGTTGCCCGGGTGCCAATGACCACCCAAAGTGCCACCGGGCAACCTAAATGCAGAGTCATTTTGCCCAGCTTGGCACTGTAGATACTGGTTTATACCGAAGATAGACACAAAAAACTGGAGTAACTCAGCGGGTCAGGCAGCATCTCTGGAGAAAAGGAACATGACATGTCGCGTCGGCGGCGGCTGTATTGCGGGGCAAAGATATTAGGTGCGTGGTGACGAAGAGTTGGAGCGAATGACCGGCCTGCACAGCGGCAGCGGCGGCCGCAACAGCGGCTCCACCTCCTCCTCCTCCCGCATCCCGCCCGCCCTGATAGTGGCCGCTGCTTGCAAATCCGCTAACAGCGTTTCAAAACAAACCCTCCCGCACCCGGAGGCCAAGAGGAGGGAGGGAGGGCGAGGCCTCCTCTGCCATCTGAAGCAACTGCACCAAAGATCCTATAGCTATTGCTCGGCCCCGCACCTTGCTTTTGGCTGGCAGAGGAGGGGAGGCGGTGGCGAGGAGATCCCAATCGCCTCCCTCTTTGGTGGCGGCAGTTGGCGGTGGACAGGGACGGCCAAGGCAGCGGGGTGATGTTGTCCGAGGAGCGCTGACCTTCCTTCCTCCCCACCTACTCTACCTCTTCCCCTCTCTCCCTCTCTCTCTCTCTCTTGTACGTCCCCCTTATCCTGAGACCCCTCCTCTCCATCCTGATCTCCATTCCCACCTCTATTCAGTCCTCACTGACATCCCCTGTACTACCCTCCCCATCTACACCCCCCCCCCATCTATTCATCCTGCGCTGATCACCCTATCCACCGCGCATTGATTCTCCTGCCACCCCCCATCCATCCTACACTGGTTCCCCAATTCATCCTGTACTTATCCCCTTTCCCATCCATCCTGCACTTCTCCATTCATCCTGCACTGCTCCCCCCCATTCATCATGCATTGATCCCCCCATTCTTCCTGTACTGACCCACCCTCCATTTACCCTGCACCGATCCCCCCATACATCCAGTAGTGATCTTCCCATTCATCTTTTACTGAATCCCCATTCATCTTTTACTGAATCCGCCCATTCATCCTGTACTGATCCCCTCATTCATCCAGTAGTGATCCCTCATTCATCCTGCACAGACCCCCCAATCCACACTGTAGCCCCCCATTCATCCTGAGCTGATCCCACCCCCTCATCCATCCTGTACTGATCCCATTCAAGAGGAATGGGGGGAACAGTCTGTAGGGTCTCGACCCGAAACGTTGCTTATTTCCTTCGCTCCATAGATGCTGTTCACCCGCTAAGTTTCTCCAGCATTTTTGTCTACTCCCATTCATCCTGTACTGATCCCCCCCATTCATACTGTAATGACCTTCCCATTCATCCTGTACTAAACCCCCCATTCATCCTGTACTGATCCTCCCATTCATCCTGAAGTGATCACCCATTCATCCTGCACAGACCCTCCGATCCACACTGTACTGACCCCCCCCCCCCATTCATCCTGTACTGATCCCCCCATTTATCCTGCGCTGACCCCCCCATCCCTGTACTGATCCCCCCCTTTCAAGAATGGGGGGAAGTCTGAAGAAGGGTCTCGACCCGAAACGTTGCCTATTTCCTTTGCTCCATAGATGCTGCCTTACCCGCTGAGTTTCTCCAGCATTTATGTCTACCCCCATTCATCCTGTACTGACCCCCCCATTCATCCTGTACTGAACCTCCCCCCATCCATCCAGTACTGATCCCCCCATTCAACACCACTGACATCCCCCGTGCTCTCCCCTCACAATTTTACATACTCCAACCAACACGTACTAATTCACCTGCCTCAATCTATCCATTCCGCACCGATTGCCTTCTCCACCCCCCACCCCCCCCCCCCGCCCCCCCCCCCCCCCCCCGCCATCTATCCACCCCGCACTGATTCACACACCACTCCCCCCACCTCCCTGACCCTATTGTGCTGGAAATGTCTTCAGAGCGAACATTGACTATGTTTGATAACGGAATGCAATATATTGTGTTTTAATTCCCAATGTTATTATTTGCTTTAGTCCATAAAGTTGGATTAATTAAATTGTGAACACGTGAAACATTGAAACCGCAGTGTTCGATTGCCACTGCTACCGTTGACACGTGATTACAGAATTCATTTTAACGGCAAATCAATGCTCTTAATATGGAGTATCAGTTATCAGTACTGTAGTTATTGAATGAGCAACATTTACAACTATACATTGTTTTTTCCCAGGTTTTACTGCTACAGTCGGTCATATACATCATAAATTTGGTCAGGAGAAATTTCAGTTGAAATTTTAACGTTAATTCTGAAGTGGGAATGATGGAAACAGCGTGTATCAATAATTTTTATTTAATCTGTTGCGTACAAACTGGGTATCTTCATTGCTGTTCACAACACGTACATCTATTCTGAATGTCCGGTAATGTGGTGTTTTGACACCTTTAAACATATTACCAAAAGAACATTTGCTGCAGTTATGTCCTTTGGCCATCTCTTGTCAGTTAGTGTAATGTTTAACCTGTCAGATGGGTATAGTCGGTTTTAACAGCTATTATCATAAAATGCCTTTAGAAATTTCCTTGCAACCTGTATATTTTGTTATGGATAAATTATGTGGGAAGCGAGAGTGTTTCTGTGCCAATAGCGATAATGACCCATGCTATGGCCAGGTCATGGTAATTTTCGGTCCTTCACAGAAAACATGGTTGTATCAATCTGTAGTGTGCATGGTTAAGCATATATGTTACCATGGTCCAAGATTTATTGACACAGGTTGATCATACGCTGAATAATCCAACCATACTTTTGTTTGGAAGTAGAAAGAACTAATAGAAATTGCATTGTAAAGTTGTATCCTCAAACCAACAGCATCTTCTTGGTTGATCACGTTACTGGTCGTTGCTTCTGTCTCTGCATAAATTGGCTCCAACAGTGGCACAGAAGTAGAGTTGCTGCCTTACAGCACCAGAGTACCAGTACTTTGTACATTCTGCACATGACCATGTGCGTTTTCTCTGGGAGCTCCGGTTTCCTCCAACAGTCCAAAGACGTACAGTTTTGTAGGCTAATTGGCTTCGGTAAAATGGTTCCTAGTGCGTGTAGGATAGTGTTAGTGTATGGGGTTTGTTGGTCAGCGCAGACTCGGTGGACCGAAGGGCCTGTTTCCACGCTGCTTCGTGAAACTAAATTCCAAAATTTTGTAGGATTTCCTGAGCTTGTGAAAGCCATATGTAAATAGGTGCAGGTGTAGACCACTCGGCCCCTCAGGCCTGCCCTGCTGTTCAATAAGATGATGGGCGATCTCTCCTGGCCTCTTCACTGAGATTCCCAAATCCCTCAATCCCCTGATCCATCAAAAATATATCAACACTTCCTCTTTAAATGATCCAGCCTCCACAGCCCTCCGAGATTCTCCAATCTCTGCATTCACAGGTATAATTTGTCTGGAGTGGGATAGAAGCAATGAATGCCAACAAGTCTATTTTTGCCTCCCTCTGGTGGCCAAATTTACACAGGCTCACCAGCTCGCTGAACCTCGTCCCAAAAGCAGGGGGAGGGGCAAGGAGGTGCAGGAGGTGATGGGGAACAACCGGCGTCAGCTCAGGTCCATCTTGGTTGACCTGGAGAAGGACGTTAATGCCAAGAGCAGCCTGTTGAGGGGAGTGGGACCAGTAGAGTGTCCCTTGTAGGCGAGGTCCGAGGGCAAGGAGCCCCGCCAATTCACCTCGGGTCCGTAGGGGTAGGAGCGGCTCTGCTGTCAGCGACCGGAGGACTGGCGATGGGATCTAGGGAGTGGGTAGGCCTGAAGATGTCCTGGTTGGGTTGCTCCTAGGTCTGGCCAAGTTGGCCGTCCACGAATCATGGTGCCAGGCGGAAGAGGGTTTAGCCCGAGCCAGATGCTTGCCCCTTTACCGGGGTTACGTCCACGCCCAGGTGGTGTTAGAGAGGGACATAGTTGTATAGTAGTTATTTAGTATATTTGTAAGGATTGTAACATAGTGGTTTGAAAATTTAGTGTCCTGATAGTTTGGTGATTTTGCAATATGTTGGTGGGTGTGTTTTGTATCGTGATCATATTAAATAAATTATTTTTGACACAAAAAAAACAAGTCTGTGTTTAAAAAAGAAAAAAGATGAATATATTTCAAATCAACATTTTATTAGTGCACCATCGAATACATTGTCATTCCCACTACAAGAGTTCCAATCAGTACCGAGGTCAGCAAACGATGAAAGCTTGAATGCATTGCGGAAGCAAAACATGAGAGGATTCTCTGCAACAATGGACAATTCTAGTAGCTCCTGAAAAAAACCTGTCCAACCTGACTTCCTCGGCTGTGGCACACGTCTTTCAGCCCTGAAGGGCAAGTGGCAGTACGGGGACAATGTCAGCACACTCTGGTGGTGTACACCAGACCTAAAGACAAGATCTAAGGACTTATTTGAACTGCCTTGGGGCTCAAAGCCATGTTTGTGACCTATGTATGTTTCTCCATCCTCTCGGGCTGAGGTGAAGGTGACGCAAGATGGCAGGCGGCCCTCTATTTTCTCCACACCTACCTCAAACACCAGCTGGCCATCTCTGCACCCCATCCACAAGCCTCATGAAGACTATTTACCCAATGGAGATGAAGGCTTTCTGCCAACTGGATTTGGACAGCAATCAAGCTCTGTAGATTGCAGCAAATACCATGACAAAAGCTTACTCAGGCCCACTGTTGTATGTCTGATTGTCAGCGTAGCCTACAGTAAGGATGGGGACCTGCGTCAGGAGGAATCTTTAGACTGTGCAGATCAGCAGGTGGATGACGTCCAGGGTATCCAGGCAGAGAGGGGAACTGGATATTTCACTCCAGGAGCATTAAATCTGAACCTTCACGCCAATTATGTCTACACCAACCAGACACTAATCTTACATTAATCCTATATTATTTTTCCTGGTATATATCTGTCCCAATCACAGTTGAGGACTCAAAGTGCCGAGTAACTCAACGGGTCAGGTAGCATTTCTGGAGAACGATTCTGGTCAGGTCAAATTCTTCAGATTTGAGTCTGTAATGTGGCGCAGTGCCACAGCAGTGGTGTTGCTCCTTACAACACCAGAGACCAAGGTTTCATCCTGAAGGGCCTGTCCAATGCAAATTACGTGACCTCGTGCTCGCGTTGAGCCACGATGGTCCGGCGAAGGTCGGGCGAGATTACATGTGTACGCACAGCTGTCTGGAGCGCGTGACGTCATTTGAAGATGGACACAAAGCTGGAGTTACTCAGCAGGACCGGCAGCATCTCTGGAGAGAAGCAATGGGTGACATTTCGTATCGAGACTCTTCTTCAGTCGGAAAAGGGTCTTGACCCGAAACGTCATCCATTGCTTCTCTGCAGAGATGCTGCCGGTCCTGCTGAGTAACTCCAGCTTTGTGTCCATCTTCAGTTACTCCTGCATTTTGTGTCTATCTTCAATTTTGTTCGGCCCCCTCAGGGAGTAGAAGTAGGGGCGGTTCTGGACCCAGGCCAAGTTTGGCGATCGTTTGCCTGCTTCTGCTGCTGTTGAAGGTGAGACGTTGCTACGCGCCAGGGTCTTCGGCCTGTCCCACTTTCACCGTCAGTTCCACGACAGGCCGTTGGCGGGCAAAGATTTTGTTCACTACAAATATTTCGGAGCCCCGCGCGATGTCGAACACAACTGCATACCCCTCCGCGCTTCTAAGTGGGACCAGCCCCGCGCGGCCATATGATGCCCGTACACCTCAATGCGACCACGAGGTTGCGTAATTTACGTGCCAAGGACACGAATGTGGGACAGGCCCTTGACTACGTGTACTGTCTGCAGAGTTTGGATGCTCTCCCCATGACTGCATGGGTTTTCTCCCAGTGCTTCGGTTTGTAGTTTAATTGGCTTCAGTAAATTGTCCCTGGTGTGTAGGCTACAACTAGCATATGGGGATCTCTGGTCAGCATGGACTAGGTGCGTTGAAGGGGCCTGTTTCCAATCTCAAAACTGATCTAAATCCGTTGAGTAACTCCAGCACTTTGTGTTCTTTTGTCTCAACCAACATCTACAGTTCCTTGTTCATACCAATCACAGGTGAATTTTCCAAAATAAATCAGAGGAGTGGGAGCACTTCCAATGTTGCCATTCCCAAGCCTGGGTACTTCCATTCCACAGCCTCCTCCAACCAGCACCTCCCTTCGGATGTAGCACAGTTTAAAGAACAACTAGGCACTGAAGCTGAAATCACAGTGAGTTTACAGTCCACATCGCAGACCCAATGGTTAAAGATCCGGGACAAGGTACCGCATAGATGCTGGCTCATCACATGACAGTCCATAGATTAGAACACATATCCCAGAATGGAACTGCAGATGCTGGTTTAAACTGAAGAAAGACACAAAAAGCTGGAGTAACTCAGCGGGTCAGATATCATCTCCGGAGAAAAGGAGCAGGTGACGTTTTGCATCGAGACCAGGGGAAAGGGAAATCAGGCCAACATTTATCCCTTTCTAGGGAACAGATGACCGAGTCATTTCTTTCTGAAGAAGGGTCTTGACACGAAACGTCACCCATTCCTTCTCTCCAGAGATGCTGCCTGTCCCGCTGAGCATCTCCAGCATTTTGTGTCTATTTTTGATGTAGACCAGCATTTGCAGCTCCTTCCTACACATTTATTTAAGTTTGTTAGATCATGTTTCACACCAATTTCCTGCCACATTTACTTAATTAACAGGTTTTTTTTTCATTAACTATGTGTAACGTGGGGATTGCTGGCAAGGCCAGTATTTATCGCCCATCCTCAGATGCCATTGAGAAGCCACCTTCTTGAACCACTGCACTTCTTCTAGTGAAGGTACTCTGTCAATGCTGTCAAGTAGGGAGTTCTACAATTTAGTCCCCTTTGACCATGAAGGACTGGTAAAACATTTAGTCGTCAAAAAGCTGTGTGAACATAAGGGGAGCCTACAAGTGATGGTGCTCCCATGTTCCCACTGGCTTTATGGTTCTTAATGTTTAAGAAAGAACTGCAGATGCTGGAAAAATCAAAGGTAGACAAACATGCTGGAGAAACTCAGCGGGTCAGGCTGTTAATCCTGGTCAAATTGGGGAGGCCGGGATCCTAAAATTTATTAAAGGCTTCAGGGCTGCGAGGTCATTTGGTCACTTTAAAAGTGCTTTCTGTAGTAATGGGACAAGCTGCAGAATGTGCCAGTTTATCTAGAGCCTAGATCCGAGCTGACAATTAGGTGCAAAATGCATAGAATGGATTGCATGTATGCAAACCAGACAAACACTTTGTAAATAATTGTAAATAATTGTAAATAATGTTGCAAAGCTGTACATTGCTGAATGTTGATTGGATGACGTATTGAGCCTTGGCTGGTTTTCTTGCATATCAGGGCAAATGTTGCGATGTCCTTTTCTTCTGAATCACACTGTTTGAATACAACGTATTAGCCATTGTATTATTAGGTTAGGAGAATGTCTGTCATGTATGGGGTTGATCGATATCTGTAATTGGATTGTAAAGAGACCACCCCCATGTGATTCGGCCCTTTGAGGGCTGGAGACCTATAATAGTCTGCTGCCAGGTCCTGTGTCGATCTTCTGGTAGAGCGCTTGGGACTGAGTGACCATCTGGAGCGTCTCTGTTTGAGCGAAGCATAGAGGGCTTGATCAGGCAGATAGAAGGATCGAATCAGCGGTGGTTATGTACAGTAGTGGGAACGGTAATTGTGTTTTGTCAAAATAAAGTTTAGATGTGCAAGTGCTTGACTCAGTGATTTTTGACAGAAACTAGGCTGGGCGGAAGCTTAGAACATTGGGGGCTCATCCGGGATCTCAACAGACCCCCAAACACAAGTTTGCGATCAATGGTGTTGAGCTGTTTCGATCACAAGTGCAGAAATCGGGCCCACTGTGAGGTTTACGCATTGGTTTTCGACACTTCATTAGTCGGAGCGGATCGATCATTCACGGGCTTGGGAAAGGGTCTAATCAAGATCACTAGAACAGATTCTAGCAAGCACGAGGTGGTGGTTAGCACTCCTTTGGGTTAGGGGGGCATCAAAGCAGGGTGGGGTTAGTGTTAGAGGCCCAAAACTTGGTTGTAGTTGGCAGACTGCAGCTGCTTTAACAAGAGCCTGACAAACTTCATTGGGTGAGGAGTGGCCCAAGGTTAGATTTGGTATCCAATTGGTGGGGTATTGAAACACAGGTCTGACCTGTGTATTGATCTATCTTTGTGGGGAGCGCGGATTGGAAAGGTGCGCTCTGAAAAACGGCGTCGACGACTGCCAGCGTGAAGAGGCTAGGCGCTGAACCCTCAGTGCCCAGCAGAGAGGGGTGTTTGTGTGAAGATATCAGGGTCCCTCCCTGAAGTGATGGACGGGGAATCTCGTAAAGGCACTGGGCTCGGTGGTCAGAGTTTAGATTAGATTAGATTAGACTCCTTTATTGTCATTCAGACCTTTCGGTCTGAACAAAATTGTTACCATGCAGTCATAACATATAATTAAAAAACAGAACACACAATAAACACTTATTTAACATCCACCACAGTGAGTTCACCAGGCACCTCCTCACTGTGGTGGAAGGCAAAAGTCTTAAGTCATTGTCTTCATCCCTCCAAGCTCTCCCTCTGCGCTGAGGCGATCCAGGCCTCCGACGCCACTGGAGCACCGCAGCTCTAAGCCGGACCACCGCCGCTGCTGGAGCACCACAGCTCTAAGCCGGACCGCCGCCGCCGCTGGAGCACCGCAGCTCCATGCCGGACTGCCGCTGCTGGAGCACCACAGCTCTAAGCCGGACCGCCGCCGCCGCTGGAGCACCGTAGCGCCAAACCAGGCCGCCGCCAAACGCCGCCGCAGCTCCGAGGCCGCCAGCTCCGCCATTAGCCATCCCTGGGATTTGTGGGAGACCATACAACAGATAATTACTCCTGCTGAAAATACCAAATTTCTAGTAGCCCTAGGACACCCAAATTATGAAGCCTTGGCAAATGTAGTAATGGATGACAGTGCAAGAGAAGAGACTGTTTTAACAGCCCTTTCAAAAACATTTCAGAAACCAGGAAATTTAAAACGAGTCCTGGAAATAAAACCAGAAAAGGGTGAAGGAGCAGACGAATTTCTAGACTGTTTTTCAAAATTATATATGGACCAATCAGGTGATTTAGACTATCAGAATGGAGCAAGTTCCCTTCAATATTGTGCGATCTTATTGAATTGTCTCCCTACTAAAGTAGCGGATTTCATTAAAACTGATAATAGGAACTGGTCTGAGAACCGAGCCAGTCAAATGGTCAGAGCTGTGAGGCACTATTGGAAGGAAGTTGGAATCAGGAAAATTACCCTGTAACTAGAAGAGAACGTGAACGCATAGCCAAGGAAGAATTGCCAAGATCTAACTCTGAACCATGGATTCCCAGAGTACCAGCAAATTACGGATTGGGAGAAATTGGGGTTCCAGATTACTCAGATTATTATCACCACTACAATCCCAATTTAGAACCCATTCCAATGAAACCAAGGGGTAGAATAAAACCAACCATATTGCCTAATCAATGCTATACTTGTGGGGGAATGGGACATTGGAGTCGGGCCTGTCCAACAAGGGAGCGAGTGAGGGAGAGGGGTCAAAGAAGGGATTTCCAGGATTACGAAGAAATTAGAGATCCTAGAGAATATAGAAATATCCGAGATCACAGGAATTATGGTAGGTCCTTTAATTCAAGAGACTACTGGGACCTGAGAGAGAGATGACCCGAATGTCAAGAACCAAGAAGTCACACACCGTTCACTCAAGCTAACCCATTTTTTCAGTCCTGACTTACCAACCCGCCCTGGAATTGTGGCGATGGAGACATGACCCCTACTCTAGAACCCCATCAAGTAATTTATCAGAATGAACGAATTGGATGTACTATTGTAGTAAAAACTGAAAATCACATTGAAGAACATTGTAAACCATCTTATGACTGCCCCAGAAAACCGCTTAGAGCAAAGAAGATTGTAAATCAAGAAGCTTGTACTCAATTAGGTCATTGGAGCAGTGAGTGCCCAGCGTGAAGACAGAATATAGCAGGACCGTAGAAAAATCAAGGGGGAATAAAGAAAGTAAGAAAGGAAAATAGTAGCTGGCGTGAGAAGGAATGGTAACTAAGGAGAAGAAATGGCACTAGGGAGAAAAGAAACAAACTTATTGTGCAGGAGGCACAGGAGTGGGGAAAGAAGTTATTGTACTAATGTATTACTGAGTTTGTGCCTGAAGAACAGTTTAATCAACAACATACTATCTAGGGGGTGAGGTAAAGAATATACAGACTCCTTGAGAACGGGCAGATGGCAGGAAACGTAATGTAGCTCCCCAGAAACAGGAATCAACAAGCAGGAGGAAATGATACTGTCCTGCCCCCTTAAGACAAATCTGGGAAGGCCAACAGACAGACAAAGCTCCTCAGTATCCCTACTCCCTTGAAACTGACATCAGAGAAGAAGAGACCTACCCTAGTGCCCAACTTTAACATAATCTACCTTTTGAAGCAAGAAAAGGAAGGAAAGTAAAGGACACTATCTAATCTTCCCTAAAGAACCAACCTGTAATGACTATTGGGACAAGCTCCTCTTTAAAGAACTGGATTTGAATAAAAATAAATTCCTCTGTGGTTCGGGGCAAAATACTCACATTGCGCCAAAATTTAGTTATAAGTAAATTAATTTAAAGAGGACCTATGGGATACAGTCTTAAAATTGTTGTAGAGAATTGACCGTTAATTTGGCATTATTCTCTTGTCTCGCACAGAGGATGATTGTCGAAGATGGGACTGGACAATTTAGTTACTATAAAGGAAGGGACAGACCCTAGCGGATAACAGGAATTAAGACATACCCTGGAAACATAAGGTGGTAGTATAAAATGATGAGGTAGACTGAAAATGTATGTGTTCCCCTTGGAAAGTCAATAGTAACCATCCAGAAGAGTTACTTAGAGATAAAAGGAACTAGTGTAAGCAAGAACCCCTAGACTGAGAGTTGAGCCAACATAGTAAGGAAGAAGTACTGGAGGAGAAATCTAGTGCATAAGAGGGAGAAACATGAATGGGTGTAGGAATAGCAGAGCTGATGCATATTTAACTGATGGGTCTAAATTGTTTAACCCTTGATGGTAAAGCAGCTTCTATTATCAAGGTGGAAAGAAATTGTCCCCAGATTTGGCATTCTTAATTGGATTGATGATTAAATTGACAACATATGGAAATTGATTGCTTAAATTTGAACAGCTGGGAATTCCACAGGAATTGGAATGGAATTGTGTTATCGGCCACAATGCTGTGGAATGAAAAGGATTAGATGGACACTGAAATTTGAAATTGTAAATTGAAGGCTGAGAGTTAGTTTGGTTAAATTGGAACATTTATCATGGTTTGCTTTAAAAAAGAATCACGCCTGTAGGGAAATCTGAACTGAACCCAGCTGAAATTTATATGGGAACCCATCATCAGATATACTTACTATAACATTGTGCAAATATGAATAGGAATACAGTGATAGAGTAGAATATAATAGAGTAGAAAAGGGATTGTATCGCAGAATTACAGTGAATGTATGGGAAAGCATGGGTGCATGATGGTAACTTACTTTGTCCCAGGTTTTTCAGGAGTTATAGGTTATAGGTTAGACTATGGAAAGAGATGGAAGAATGGGCAATAACACGGATGGAGGGAATTCGCGCCCACGAAAACTCGTGAGGGGAAGACTCATCAGATGGAAATTGTGAAGCCACGCCCATGAAAACTCGGGAGCTTGACAAGATTCTGGGAAGAAACATCATCATCTTGTGTTGGTGGTAGAAGGGAAATGTAATGGACGCGCATATGTATATCTGGATCGAGACCCTTCTTCAGATTGATGTGGGGGTGGGGGGGGCAGGAAGAAGAAAGGAAGAGGCGGAGACAGTGGGCTGTTGTAGAACTGGGAAGGGGAGGGGAAGGAGGGAGAAAGCAGGGACTACCTAAAATTGGAGCTCAATGTTCATACTGCTGGGGTGTATACTACCCAAGCGAAATATGAGGTGCTGCTCCTACAATTTGCGGTGGGACTCACTCTAGCCATGGAGGCGGCCCAGGACAGAAACGTCGGATACGGAATGGGAGGGGGAGTTGAAGTGCTGAGCCACCGGAGGATCAGGTTCGTTAATGCAAACTGTGCAGAGGTGTTGGTCAAAGCGATTGCCAAGCCTGTGCTTGGTCTCACCGATGTAGTTGACACCTAGAGCAGCGGATGCAATAGATGAGGTTGGAGGAGGTGGATAAGATTCAGATTCAGATTCAGATTCAATTTTAATTGTCATTGTCAGTGTACAGTACAGAGACAACGAAATGCATTTAGCATCTCCCTGGAAGAGCGACACAGCAAATTATTTGAATAAATAACAATAAGTGTCCGGGGGGGGGGTGATTGGCAGTCACCGAGGTATGTTGTTGAGTAGCGTGACAGCCGCCGGAAAGAAGCTGTTCCTGGACCTGCTGGTTCGGCAACGGAGAGACCTGTAGCGCCTCCCGGATGGTAGGAGGGTAAACAGTCCATGGTTGGGGTGAGAGAGGTCCTTGGCGATGCTGAGCGCCCTCCGCAGACAACGCTTGCTTTGGACAGACTCAATGGAGGGGAGCGAGGAACCGGTGATGCATTGGGCAATTTTCACCACCCTCTGCAATGCCTTCCGGTCGGAGACAGAGCAGTTGCCATACCAAACTGTGATGCAGTTGGTAAGGATGCTCTCGATGGTGCAGCGGTAGAAGTTCACCAGGATCTGAGGAGACAGATGGACCTTCTTCAGTCTCCTCAGGAAGAAGAGACGCTGGTGAGCCTTCTTGATCAGAGTTGAGGTATTGTGGGTCCAAGAGAGGTCGTCGGAGAGGTTGACTCCCAAGAACCTGAAGCTAGAAACACGTTCCACCTCCATACCGTTAATGTGGATGGGGGTGTGCGTGCCGCCCCTGGACTTCCTGAAGTCTACAATGAGCTCCTTGGTCTTCTTGGAGTTAAGGGCCAGGTTGTTGTCAGCGCACCATGCTGCTAAGATGGATATTCCTGCACCTATTGTTTATTGTCGAAGGCTGAAAACTAATTATGAATAACTGCAGATCATTTTGGAGATGGTGTTTGATTTATACATTTTTTTGAGATGTAAGAACGCATACCTTAACGACTACCGTCCAGTGGCCTTGACATCCACCATCATGAAATGCTTTGAGGGGCTATTTATGGAACGCATTAAATCCAGTCTACCCATCGGCCCCAACCCACCGCAGTTCATCTACCGCCACAACATGCCCATGGAACGCCTGGATAAGGGAGACACCTACGTAAATCTCCCCTTCATAAACTACGGCTCTGCTTTTAACCCCATTACCCCATCCAACCTCATCACCAAACCCGCAGAACTTGGAGTCAGCATTCATCTATGCAACTGGATCCTCGACTTCCTGACCAACAGACCCCAATCAGTGAGGATAGGGGACAAATCATCTTCCATGATAATCCTCAACACTGATGCTCTGCAAGGATGTGTTCTCAGCCCCCTTCTTTATTCCTTGTGCAGCCATGTACAAATCTAATTCAATTTACAAATTTGCAGACGACACCACTGTTGTGGGCCAGATATAAAATAATTATGAGATGGAGTATAGGAAGGAGATTGAGAACCTCATGATCTCTTGGCAAGACAACAACCTTTCTCTCAATGTCAGCAAGATAAAGGAGATAGTGATATACTTCAGGAAGCGAAACGGTACATACCCCGGTTTGCAATCATGGTGCCGAAGTTGAGATGGTTAAAAGCTTCAAATTCCACCACCAACTTCTCCTGGACCATGCATATTGAAGCAACGACCAAGCAAGCACACCAACGCCTCTACTTCCTTAGATGACTTAGGAAGTTTAGCATGACTCCAACTCTCACCAACATCTACAGACACTCCGTAAAAAACATTTTATCAGGACACATCACAGTATGGTTTGGGAACAGCTCCATCGAAGACTGCAAGAAATTGCAGTCAATTGTGTAGGTATGTTACAAAACTTACCTTGAGCAGTGCTGCAGTTCTGCCACTCCCCTTGTGCGTGACTTTGGCGCCTTTCAGAGGGGCGTGTGTTTAAAATGCCATTTTTCACCAGACAGGGCAAATCGATCCATCTCAGGGGATTTCGTTGCTGAAGAAAAATCGCTCCGACATTTGCTTTATGAAGATATTTTTAAATTTCGCTAGATTATTTATTAGCTAGAGTAATTTAAAAATCATCTTCTAAAGCCGTGAGCGCCGACAACGGGAAGGATTTAACGTAGGGGAGAAATAAAGTACACAGTTTATTTTTACATAAAAACGTGCTTCTTAGGAAGCCTTTAATCACATTTTCATGTTGTGAAATGGGGACCAAAAAATTATACGAACCGGCAGTGTTTTTCCTGCCGACTTCACCGCAAACCGCAACGTTCCAATCCACCGCGTTCCACTAAAACCCACTAACTAAACACTAAATTCCTTCCATTTGGCCTGTAAATTCATGAAAATGAGATTTAAAAATTATGTTATATTGTGAATTATTGTGTGAATGTTATTTGGACACATAAGCAATTTAAAAATGTTTATCTTTTCTTAAGAAATGGATAGATATTTAGATCTAGTAATTGAATTTTGTAATTAGCTACAATTAGGTAACTAACTAATTATATGCTTTAATTTCAGGTCATCCAAGTAAGATTGTTTCATATTTGTTTCAGAATGCTTCAATCTATAATAACTGAAAATGTGATTGAGTTCTCTTAATTTTTAAGAAAGTTATGGGCCTTTGACTGTCCTAGATCACAGCTGTTGAGTTAAGTCAATGGAAAGGCAATGGGGAACAAGATGCTAATTACCGAGTATGAAAATGGCCATAACTTTTTTAATACTGAAGATATGAAAGTAAAGTAGGTGTCAAATTAAACTTTTTTTATGCTTTATCTGATGGGATAAATTGCAGACTTGATTTTTAAAATCTCAAAATTTTGTAACATTGCTAAATTGTGGACACAAACCAGACCATCACACAAGCCAACCTCCCTTTCATTGATTCCTCACACAGCCATGGCAAGGCCTTCAGCATAATCAAGGACAAGTCGTGCCCCGGCCACTCCCTCTTCCCCCCTCCATCTTTGATCGGGCTTTACTGGACTTTATCTTGCACTAAACGTTATTCATGTTATTCCCTTTATCATGTATCTGTACACTGTGGATGGCTCAATGGTAATCACATATTGTCTTTCCGCTGACTGGTTAGCATGCAATAAAAGCTTTTCACTGTACCGTGGTACATGGGGCAATAAACTGAACTAACCTAACCTAACCTAACTAAATAATGCACTCAAATTTACGCCTGGTAGTGTATGCAATGCCTGACAAGCTACTGTACAGTACAACAGTGATGGTGTTGAATGAGCTGCCATCAATATCTGGAATCTCCCAACCTCAGACTACCACTGCCTCAACCACTGAGCCATCCATACCCTCACATACCCTCGTCTCTGCCTGTCTCCGATTTCATCAGCTGATGTGCTGCCCCCCACTCCAAGTCGCCTCCATCCTCAACCCCCCCCCACCTACACCATCTTGGACAAGCATAAGTCGCCAGTCTTCAATGCAAGTGTTAGCATTTGCATTCAAAAACTGAATTTAAATAACCAATGCTTATTTAAGATGTATTTACTATTGGCTTTTCTTTAATTATAGGAAGAACAATTAGTAATGAGTAAGGTAAAAGAATAAAATGGCAGACATAAATTAACAATTTATTGTGTTATGTGACTTATTCCCTAACCTGTACCACTTACATACATTCTTATGGTAAAATGGTTAATTTACACGTTTTTAAGAATGTAACCCCCGCGTAAAATGAGAGGTAGCTGTACAGTCATTGGGTGCTGCTGGTGGGGGGAATGAAGGTTTAAACTGGTTGGTGGGATGCCGATCAAATGGATATCAGACACGAGCAAGAGGAGTAAAGATTAGGAAGAAGAATTCCAGTGTTTGGAGCTGAGACACCTGGTGGAACAACACTCAATGACTGGACCAAGGAATCCAGGATCTGCAAATGGCCAAAGATGGGTGGATGGTGTTTCTGGAGGAGGTAGAGAGTTAGAACAGTACGCACATGAACGGGCCCTTCAGCTCACAATGCTTGTGCCAAACATGACGCCAAGTTAAACTGATCTCATCTGCCTGTACATGATCCATATCCATCTATTCCCTGCACTTCCATCTAAAAGACTCTTACAGTCCACTATTGTACCTGCCTCCACCAGAACATCTGGCAATGCATTCCAGGCCCCACCATTCTCTGTGTAAAAATATTCCCCTGCACAAATCCATTAAACCTTCTACCTCTCACCTTATATCTTTGTCCTCTCGTGTTGGACAATTTCATCCAGGGAAAAAGGTTCTGACTGTGTACCCTATCCAAGCCTCTCATAATTTCATATACCTCTACCTAGTCTACCCTCGACCCCTGACTTTCCAGAGAAAACAATCCGAGTCTTTCCAACCTCTCGCTGTAGCTGAAACCCTCTAATCCAGGCAGCATTTTGGCTAAACCTCCACCGAACCCTCTCCAAAGCCCCCGCGTCTTTCCTGTAATGGAGCAACCAGAACTGCATGTAATACTCCAAAGCAGGGGGTTATGGACATAGCCCAGACCCATGCACTCCACCCAAACGTCATGCTGCGAGCAACCAGAACGGCATGTAAAGCAGGGGGTTATGGACATAGCCCAGACCCATGCACTCCACCCAAACGCCATGCTGCCTTGGCAATGTGTTCAGCATAATCAAGGGTCTGTTTCACCTTGGTTGTTTCCTCTTCCGTTGGACAAGAAGTATATATGTTTGAAAACACGCACCTCCAGATTCTGGGGTTCTTCCCTGCTGTTAGCAGGCAACTGAACCCTTCTCTATTCAGCTAGTTCTTTCCTCCAATCTACCTCATTAGAGACCTTTGCACTATCTTTAATTAGACTTCATCTTGCATTAAATGTACCCTTTATCCTTCATCTGTATGCTGTGCATGGCTCGACTGTAATCATGAATAGTCTTTTCTTTGACTGGATAGTATGCAAATAAAAGCTTTTCACTGCAACTCAGTACATGTGACAATAATAAACTAAACTAAATTAAACTAAATGTTGCCTAACCAAAGTCCTAGAGATAGACAAAAAATGCTGGAGTAACTCAGTTGGTCAGGCAGCGTCTCTAGAGAAAAGGAATAGGTGACATTCTGGGTCAAACTGAAAGTCAGTAAAGAGAGAAACTGGAGATATAAAGTCAGAACAAATCAGAGCTGCCACCGATGACCAAGGAATGGCGGAGCCCACAATGGTCCATTGTTGGCTGTGGAAGAAGAGATAACGAAGGGAGATATGGATTTGAATATTGGAACTGGCAGGACGCCTAGCTTGGGGGAGGGGCAGAGAGAGAGAGGAAATGCAAGGAGTACTTGGCCTTAGAGAATTCAACATTCATACCACTGGGTTGTAAGCTGCCCAATCAAAATATGAGGTGCTGGTCCTCCAATTTACGTGTGATCTCAGTAGAGGAGGCCCAGGACAGAAAGGTCTGAATGGGAATGGGAAGGGGAGTTAAAATGTTTGGCAAATGAGAGATCGCAGACTGAACGTAGGTGTTCAGCGAAACGATTGCCCAGTCTGCGCTTGGTCTTGCCGATATACTTTCAGCCTGAAGAAGGGCTTCGACCCGAAACGTCTATTCTTTTCTCCTGAGATGCTGCCTGTCCCACTGAGTTACTCCGGCATTTTGTGTCTATCTTTTCGTGTAAACCAGTATCTGCAGTTCCTTCCTACACAATGTCCTATAGAGCTGCATCATGACTTTGTGATCTGAGGGGTGAGGCTGTGGAATTATACAGGGTGGCAGCTATGGACTATACAGCAGTGAACCAATTACTCTGTGGCTGTCATGAACCAATTGAAAGTTTTGCTTGGAGAATTAAAACTAAAAAAAAGAAGCATTTTGAAAGGAAAATAATATTTTTTGAGTGAGTAAGGAGTGTTATTTATGGGGAACTAAACAGTATATAATCACTACTATTTCAGGATGTTTACCCGATTGATGACAATGTAGTCAATGTGACATTAGTTGTACTCCAGCACAAACCAGATCATGGCTTCTCATGCACCTATATGAAGAAACAATCAGGATGCAATTTACTTAGGTTCAAAGGAGGGAGACACATGCTGAATGGTAACAATTCAAAATGTCTTTTTTTTTTACCTGATGTGTAAATAAAATTGCAATCGGAGATGTTTGGATGGAGAGAGCAGAGGAGACAAGTAGGCTTGTGGCTTCAGTTGGCCATGTTATCTGTCTTCTCTTGAGCTTCTACACAGCACAGTGCCTTGCCAGGCCAGTTCAGAGGGCAATTATAACTTAACAGGGGCTTGAGCCACAGGTTAGCTGCAGGATTTAAACAATAATCAAACAACTCAAGGCTCACTTTTGTTTTACACTGACGGCAACTGTTTAATTGCATAATCTTAAAATTGAACACATTTTCTCAAACGGGTATATATACCCTTATCCTCGACCTCCGGGTTGCTGCTCCAGCAATATAACAGTTACTACAATAAACCTTTAATTTCCTGCACGAGAAATCTGATCTACCCAATACCCATTCCTTAAGGTTTAACAGTACACAGTCAGCTCCACATCTATATATTAATCGCAAATACATATTGTTGTGTACTTATGTGATGCCACAGCATCACCATACTGTCCCTTTTCTTAATGCTCATATTCACTCCAGTAATACGTTTATGTTAATGTTATAGGAGCAGAATTAGGCCATTCGGCCCCATCAAATCTACTCCACCATTCAATCATGGCTGATCTATCTTTCCCTCTCAACCCCATTCTCCTGCTTTCTCCCCATAACCCCTGACACCCGTACTAATCAAGAATCTATCTATCTCCACTTTAAAAATATCCATTCACTTGGCCCCCACAGCATTCTGTGGCAATGAAGTCCACATATTTCACCACCCACTGACTAAATAAATTCCTCCTCATCTCCTTTCTAAAGGTACGTCCTTTTATTCTGAGGTTATGGCCTCTGGACCTAGACTCTCCCACTAATGCAGCTGAGCGTAGTTGCTTCATGAGAATGCCATCCTCTCACGCATCAATTGATCTTCAGTTTGGGGGGGGGGGGGGGGGAATATCAGAGGTAAGAGCCTGGGTGTGTGGGGCGAATTAATTCCCCAGAAGTGCCAGGCCAGCACCATTTTCATGAAGCGATCCTATCTGTAATGCCAACCGGACAAAGGCCACCATATTCATTTCAAAGAGAGACTTATCCTGAGGAAACCCAAAATCTTTCTTTCCGAGTCTGGTTCGGAGATCCATTCCTGAGATGAAATGTTGGAACTCCCAACGGCTTCAGCTATTATTTTTCCCCTTTCTCCCCCATCCCAGTACCTGAGTGTAGTTCTCTGTCCACTCGTGATCTAAACCGTACAGCCACGATCCATATTCACTTAGGACATCCTTTCACCCTAAACTTGAGCCATCAAAAGTTTTGCGCTCATTTTGTTCGATTAAAATCGATGTAAACAGATCAGTTAAAGACTCTCCCGGGTTTCTGTAGTATGAACGAACCAGATTATGCCGAAGAAATGACAATCCAGTGTTTAAATAGTAATTATGAAGCTGAAAAAGAGTTACAGCAAGAAGCTGTAGACGTTGGTCCTGTTGGGTTGTACGCAAAACAAAGCATTTCACTGTACCTAGTGACCACTGTACATGAGACAATAAGTATCATTGAATCGTTGAATTAACTTTTAGAAGAGATCTGGTCCATATTGTGTACAATGACAAACAGTCTTTCCATACTCAATGTTGCGTTATTCTTATGGCCCATAAAAATAGCACAAGATTGCATGCACTTGCCAAAGTTACCAAGAAAAATAAGTTGAATGAGTTACAACCTGTTAATGGCAAGCGTAAACGAAAGCAACCATTTACTCTGTATTACTCTGTACACCTTTAAACATCAAGCATTATGCACAAGGTACACCACGCAGCCTCGTGAATCTTATGAAATAGAAACTGTTAAAAAAAGGCATTGTTCGGATTAGTTTCCAGTAAGTCCACAATGTGGTCTTGCCCAGCCTACTTTCTGTCCAGGTGGGCCTGCAGTTCTGCTTCGAGTGCCATCTTGTCAAAAGTCCTGGTGTTGATTTCCCCCCGCACCTTATCTCGGATTTGGAAGGAGGCTCTGGCCAGCGAGCGGGAGTTCTCCAGTGCAATCTGTCTCTCCCTGAAGATCCTTTCGCTCTTCTCCAGCTTCTTGGCTATCGAGTGCTGTATCTCCCTCCGCTTGAACTCCTCATCTTCCTCCAACTTGATTTTGTTGATCCTGTGGATCCGCTCCTTCTCCACCCTGATCTGGACGGCCTTGCGGGAGATCTGGATGATCTTCTCCTGGGCAACCTGGGTGGCGTGCTGAAGTTTCTTCTCGGCGGCACGGGCCAGGTTCTCCAGGTGTTCCTGGTGCTCCTTCTCCTGCTGCTCCACTACCACCCGCGCCTTCTGTATCTGCAGCTCTTCCCGGACGGCCCTCTCCTTCAGCTCCCGGTTCCTCCTCTCTATCAGCTGCTCGTAGTTTTCCTGAGACTTGGTCAGCTTCTGCTGCAGGGACTTCCTCAGTACCTTCCTCTCCATCTCCATCTCCTTGGCGATCTCCTTCAAGGCTGCTTCGTGCTTCAACCTCTGCACCATGTTGACGATCTTCTTCTCCTGCACTTGCTTCTCCTCGCTCTCCAACTTCTTCTGCTTGGCCAGGGCTAGCTTCTGGTGCAGCAGTTGGTCTTTGAGCTCCAGGTCCATCTTCACTGCCACCTCCTTGGTCCTGAGCTGCTCCTCCTGGTGTATCTTCTTGTCCTGGGCTTCCAGCTTGGCGTTCTCCAGTTTGCCCCTCCGCTGCTGCTCCTGGCTCTCCGCCAACATCCTCCACTTCTGCTCCTGCAGCGCGGTCTGCTGCCGCCTCAGCCTGGCCTCTTCCTTCTGCTCTTGACTCATCTTGGCTCGCCGGGCCTCCAGCCTGGACTCCCACATACTCTGGCACTGCAGCAGAGCCCTCTGCCTCTCCCTCTCTTCCTCATCCCTCCGCATGGCCTCCCTCCTCCTGCGCGTCTCCCACTCCACGTGTGCCCGGTAGCTCTGGCCACTCATCAGGGCCTCCTCCTGGTGCCTGGCCAGCATGAGGGCAGCTATCTTCCTGTCTCGCTCCGACACTTCGCCGTGCCCTCCCCTCCTCACCTCCTTCACCAACTTGGCCACCTTCTTGGCAGTCTGCGGCGAGTGGGACAGGTCGCCAAGGCTAAGGCTCTTGCCTATTGCGGACGGTATTGCAGTCAGCTCCCTTCCTCTGGGACTTACCTTCACCCACTGGCTCCTGACTTTGCAAGTGTCACCACTGAAGGAGGAAGAGGCCCCTGAGTCAGACGAGGTGACATTGGAGTTGCCATCTTTCTTCTTCTGCAAGGACTCCATGGAGTAGCTCCTCGACCTGCTCAGGCCAGTGGCCGATGTTTTTTTAGTCCTGGGCGCTGGCGATGATGGCAGGCTATTTCTGTTCGGATTACAGCTCCTCCTCCTCTCCAGCCTGATAATCCTTTCCCGTTCCTCCCTGCAGTCCCTCAGCTTCCTCCGCCTCTCCTTCTCGTACACCTCGTAGAGTCCAGTGGCCACCCTCATGGACCTGGCCGGGGCTTCCTTGGCGAACTCGTTGATGGACTTATGCAGGAGCTCCACCGGCTTGACCCCGCAGCGGGCACAAGCCTCCAGCGACCTGGGGCTGGTCAACACGTAGCGGCTGCCCTCGGCCTCGGCGCTGTTGAAGTTGTCCAGGTCCAGGCGCAGCAGAGGCGACTCCTGCCTCAGCACCGGGGCGCTGGACACCGCCGCCGCTGCTGCCGGACCTCCTCCTCCTCCTCCTCCTCCTCCTCCCGGAGTCCCAGTCCCGACCCCGACCCCGGCCCCGGCCCCGTCCCCCGCCGGGTCCACCATCCTCGCCTCTCACGCCGCTCGGGTGGGGGAGAGATTGCCGGTGCAAAGCTCAACACCATCGCCCACTCGCTCCTCTCCGCCGAGGTAGCGCATTCATTCGGTTATATAACTTAACCCTCACGCGTAGCGCAAAACAAGAGCTTGCAACCTCGCAAATGCAACGGCGGCTGCACCTATCTGCGATGCACTTCAGCGGATTCAACCATCTGGAGTCCCCTTCAGTCAATCCCCTGCTACACACACGGTGGCGAGGCAGCTACTTCATCCATCCGCTCGCACACGCCCCGCTGGTGGGTCAAATGGTGCAGGTTTGTCCCAGATCTGTGCAATGCAAGCTCACAACACAGCCGCCGGACAAATGCAACCCGATAAAACGATCTTCAGGGCGGCAGGGTGGATCTGGGACGGGTGGGGGGTCGATGCAGTTGCAGAGGACAGGCCCGCCTTTTGTTGGCGCCGGACAAGAGACTCACTGGCGGACAGACGGCCCCGGATCGGATCGGACGGCTGCTTATGTTAATGCATCCTCGGCCGCACTCCCTGTACCAGTCCCCGGGCTCATCCCCGCCTCTCGCTGCTCCAATTAACCCTTCGCCGCCGGCTTCCCCACCTTGCGACTCTGGTGCTAAAACAACCACGGCTGCGCTTCTGACTGGCAACCCTCACACACCCACCACTCCTCCTCCTCCTCACCTCAGTATCTGCCACCCGCCCCCTTCACCCCCCCCCCCCCCCCCCCCTCAAAGCCATTAGAGAGGCTTCCAGGAAAGATTTATCGACAGGGACTCTGGGGATGAGGGTCTACAGTTACAGGGAAATATTAGAAAGGCTCGGGGCTGTTTTTTTGTGTGTGTGGAGAAGGTTGAGAAGAGCTCTGAAAGAAGATACAATATCCTAGCAGAAAATTCTAAGGCAGATAGATCCAAGGAGAGCTGGCTGAAAGGATATGGAAGATAGACACAGAATGCTGGAGTAACTCAGTGGGACAGGCAGCACCTCTGGAGAGAAAGATGGGTGACGTTTCAGGTCGAGACCTTTCTGGGTGGAGAATTGGCTTCATGGAAGGAAGCAGAGGGTGATGGTGGAAGGTTGCTTTTCTGACTGGAGGCTGTGGCAAATGGTGTGCGTAGAGTGCTGGTCCCATTACTGTTTGCCATCTATATCATTGATTTGGATGAGAATGTACATGGCATGGTTAGCAAGTTTGCAGATAACACAAAAGTGGGTGGTATTGCAGATGGTGAAGATGGTTGTCAAAAATTGCAGTGAGGAGTGTTGTAGAGCAGAGTGATCTAGGAGTGCAGGTCCATGGTTGATTGAAAGTGGCACCACTGGTTGATAGGGTGATCAAAAAGTCTTCCGGCACACTGGCCTTCATCAGTCCGAGTATTGAGTATAGAAGTTGGGAGGTCATGCTGCAGTTATTGTGTACAGTTCTGGGCACCATGTTATAGGAAAGATGTTGTCAAGCTGGAACGGGTGCAGAGAAACATAGAAACATAGAAATTAGGTGCAGGAGTAGGCCATTCGGCCCTTCGAGCCTGCACCGCCATTCAATATTGTCATGGCTGATCATCCAACTCAGTATCCCGTACCTGCCTTCTCTCCATACCCTCTGATCCCTTTAGCCACAAGGGCCACATCTAACTCCCTCTTAAATATAGCCAATGAACTGGCCTCAACTACCCTCTGTGGCAGAGAGTTCCAGAGACCCACCACTCTCTGTGTGAAAAAAATCCTTCTCATCTCGGTCCTAAAGGATTTCCCCCTTATCCTTAAGCTGTGACCCCTTGTCCTGGACCTCCCCAACATTGGGAACAATCTTCCTGCATCTAGCCTGTCCAACCCCTTAAGAATTTTGTAAGTTTCTGTAAGATCCCCTCTCAATCTCCTAAATTCTAGAGAGTATAAACCGAGTCTATGCAGTCTTTGTTCATAAGACAGTCCTGACATCCCAGGAATCAGTCTGGTGAACCTTCTCTGCACTCCCTCTATGGCAATAATGTCCTTCCTCAGATTTGGAGACCAGAACTGCACGCAATACTCCAGGTGTGGCCTCACCAAGACCCTATACAACTGAAGTAGAACCTCCCTGTTCCTATACTCAAATCCTTTTGCTATGAAAGCTAACATACCATTCACTTTCTTCACTGCCTGCTGTGCCTGCATGCCATATGCTTTAAGTTTATATACTAATCTCTTATGTGGGACCTTGTCGAAAGCCTTCTGGAAGTCCAGATACACCACATCCACTGGTTCTCCCCTATCCACGTTACTAGTTACATCCTCGAAAAATTCCACAAGATTCGTCAGACATAATTTACCTTTTGTAAATCCATGCTGACTTTGTCCAATGATTTCACCACTTTCCAAATGTGCTGCTATCCCATCTTTAATAACTGACTCTAGCAGTTTCCCCACTACCGATGTTAGACTAACTGGTCTGTAATTCCCCGTTTTCTCTCTCAAGATTTATGATTCAAGATTCAAGATTTATGAGGGCTATGCTAGTAGGATTCAGGGGCCAGAGTTTTTTTTAAAAACCAAAAATAGATATATTCAAGTACTTACAATATATTTACAACATTAAATAATTCAAATCAAAACCCATCACCATAATACAAGTAAAACAAGTATTCTGAAACAACTATGTTACATTCCTTGTCCAGGATACATTCCACCCCCTGCGGTGTCCAGCAGGATGCCCATGGACAGCGCATAGTCCCTCTCTAATACCACCCGGGCACGGACGTAACCCCGGAAAAGGGGCCGGCAGCCGGCTTGGGCAGAGCCCTCTTCCGCCTGGTGCAGTGACTCGCGGATGGCGGAAGGGGCAACCAAACCAGGACATCTTCAGTCCTACCCTCTTCCCTATGCACAGGGTGTCTATCCAAAGATGAGGATGGTGGGTGTGAAGTTCAGCCAGAAGGCAAGGAGCAGCCCCTTTAGCTATTGGAACAGGGGCTGCAGCCTCACACACTCCATGTACACATGGAACACTAACTCTTCCAGCCCACAAAAGTGGCAGGCGGCTGGCGGGTCCGTGATCCGCAAGGGGTCTGAGTTATTGGGGGAGGTTGAGTAGACTGGGACTCTGTTCCATGAAGTGCAGGAGGACCAGGGGTGATAGGTGTACGAAATCATGAGAGGAATCGATCAGGTAAACGCACAGACTCTCTTGCCCAGAGTTGTGGAATTGCGAACAAGAGGATGTGGGTTTAAGGTGAGGGGGGAGATTTAATAGAAAGCTGAGGGGTAACTTTATACACAAAGGGCGGTGGGTGTATGGAACAAACTCCCTGAGGAGGTAGTTGAGGAAGGTACTATTGCAACATTCATAGAAACATAGAAAATAGGTGCAGGAGTTGGCCATTCGGCCCTTCAAGCCTGCACCGCCATTCAATATGATCATGGCTGATCATCCAACTCAGTATCCTGTACCTGCCTTCTCTCCATACCCCCTGATCCCTTTAGCCACAAGGGCCATATCTAACTCCCTTTTAAATATAGCCAATGAACTGGCCTCAACTACCTTCTGTGGCAGAGAATTCCAGAGACTCACCACTCTGTGTGAAAAATGTTTTCCTCATCTCGGTCTGAAGGAATTCCCTCTTATCCTTTGTGATCCCTTGTTCTGGACCTCCCCAATATCGGGTACAACCTTCCTGCATCTAGCCTATCCAACCTTAAGAATTTTGTACGTTTCTATAAGATCCCCCCTCAGTCGTCTAAATTCTAGCAAGTACAAGCCAAATCTATCCAGTCTTTCCTCATATGAAAGTCCTGACATCCCAGGAATCAGTCTGGTGAACCTTCTCTGTACCCCCTCTATGGCAAGAATGTATTTTCTCAGATTTAGAGACCAGAACTGTACGCAATACTCCAGGTGTGGTCTGACCAAAACCCTGTACAACTGCAGTAGAACCTCCCTGCTCCTATACTCAAATCCTTTCGCTATGATTGCTAACATACCATTTGCTTTCTTCACTGCCTGCTGCACCTGCATGCCTACTTTCAATGATTGGTGTACCATGACACCCAGTCTCGTTGCATCTCCCCTTTTCCTAATATGCCACCATTCAGATAATAGTCTGCCCTCCTGTTTTTGCCACCAAAGTGGATAACCTCACATTTATCCACATTATAATGCATCTGCCATGCATTTGCCCACTCACCCAGCCTATCCAAGACACTTTGCAGCCTCTTAGCATCCTCCTCACACCTAACACTACCCCCCAGCTTAGTGTCATCCGCAAACTTGGAGATGTTGCATTCAATTCCCTCGTCCAAATCATTAATATATATTGTAAATAGCTGGGGTCCCAGCACTGAGCCTTGCGGTACCTCACTAGTCACTGCCTGCCATTCTGAAATTTATTGCCACAGAAGGCTGTGCAGGTCAAGTCAATGGTTATTTTTAAGGTGGAGATTGATAGATTCTTGATTAGTAAGGGTGTCAGGGGTTATAGGGAAAAGGCAGGAGAATGGGCTTGAGAGGGAAAGATAGATCAGCCATGATTGAATGGTGGCGTAGACTTGATGGTCCGAATGGCTTAATTCTGCTCCTAGAATGTATGAACTTATGAATGTTCTGGCACTGAACAGTGACTTCAATACACACCACTACACTACAAGACCACACTACAAGTCTGTCAACATCTGAAACAAAAATCAGAAACATCATCAAAACTGATAGTGGGTATCAGCAATGGGCAGAGATATCCCAAACTGATCAGGATATCTCTCCAGCTCTCTTCCAAAACTGAAATATAAAATTGTGAAGTGTATAAATTGTCTAAATGGGAAGCATTAATAGAGTGGACAGAACCTTGTTGCAAGGGTGGAAATATTAAAATCGCAAGGGCATAGCTTTAAGATGAAACATAGAAACATAGAACATAGAAAAATAGGTGCAGGAGTCGACCATTTGGCACCTTCGAGCCAGCACCGTCATTCAATATGATCATAGCTGATCTTCCAAAATCAGTACCCTGTTCCTGCTTTCTCCCCATATCCCTTGATTCCATTAGCCCTAAGAGCTCTATCTAACTCTCATTTGAAAACATCTAGTGAATCGGTCTCCACAGCCTTCTGTGGTAGAGAATTCCACAGACTCACAACTCTCTGGGTGAAAAAGTTTTTCCTAAATGGCGTACCCCTTATTCCTAAACTGTGACCCCGGGTTCTGGGCTCCCCCAACATCGAGAACATTTTTCCTGTATCTACCCTGTCCAATCCTCTAAGAAATTCATATGTTTCTATATGATCCCCTCTCATCCTTCCAAATTCCAGCGAATACAAGCCCAGTCGACCCATTATTTCATCATAATTAACCTTGTGAACGTACGCTGCACTCCCTCAATCCCAATAATGTCCTTCCTGAAATTAGGAGAAAAAGAAATTGCACACAATACTCCAGGTGCGGTCTCACCAGGGCCCTGTACAACTGCAGTAGGACCTTCTTGCTCCTAAACTCAAATCCTCTCGCAATGAAGGCCAACATACCATTGGCATTCTTCACTGCCCGCTGCACCGGCATGCTAACTGATGTACAAGCACACCCAGGTCTCGTTGTACCTCCCCTTCTCCTAATATGATACCATTCAGATACGAATCTTCCTTCCTGTTCTTGCCACCAAAGTGGATAACCTCACATTTATCCACATCATACTGCATCTGCCATGTTTCTGCCCACTCACCCAACCGATCCAAGTCACTAAAACATCAGTCAGCGCCCGTGGTTAACCAGCTGCGAACACATGATTGGAATTGTCGTCGTTAAATCAAAGTAACCTCTGAGCTAAAGCCGACGAGAGGGGCAATGTTTAAAGTAGATGTGCAGGGCAAGTTTTTCCATAGAGGGTGGCAGGTTCTGGAATGCACTGCCAGCAATGGTGGTGAAGACAGATATGATAGTGGTATTTAAAAGGCTGCAGGGAATAGAGGGATATGGACCATGTGCAGGCAGATGAGATTAGATTAATTTGGCATTGCGTTAAGCACAGACATTGTGGGCCAAGGGATCTGGCCCTGTGCTGTATTATTCTATGTTATATGTACTGTGAATTACCTCCTGATTTAAGTTAATGGTGAAAAATTCAAAGGAGAGTTGATGAGCGTAAATCTATTGTGCTTCTATGAAATGCGTTACTCTGCTATGGGATCAGACAGCAAAATTAATTTTCAAAGGGGAATCCAGTGTTGATTGAGGGATAACTAACAGCTTGGACATTGAGGAGGGCACCTCTTTGCTCCTTGGAACAGTGCCATTTGGATTGTTTCCATGCTTTCTCAGAGGTGCTTCATTTTAACACAGCACTCAGCACACAGCTCTTGTCAGGTTCTCCATGTAGGACTCTGGAAGGGAAAATGGTGAAAGTCAGTCTCATCCTGATCAATATAAATGGTGTCAGCAAAGTATCTGAATAAGCATGAAGCAGACTGGGTCTCCTTTACCTGACATTCAACTATTTCCAGCTGAAGCAAGTCGTAGCCTGGGGACATGATCCTGTCCTCATTCATGCAGTTGCGTGTTGGGTGAGATGCACAATCAGGCTAACAGGTTCTTCGCCCGATGAAAGCAGAGCCCTCACACAATTGCCTTGTGGACCCCAAATGCATTATTCGCTTCTAAATTTGGAAAAGAAAAGTTGCATTTATGGAGCGTTTTTGAGTACCGGAAGAACAGATCATTCGGCCAAACTGATTCTGTGCTGTTTTGCAGGTCATCAAACCAGGAATCGTTTGTGGTAGTCCAGCTAAAGAGATCGCTACAACATGAGACAATGTTATCTCGTAGGATTACAGAGGGTATTAAGTACACAAAGAAGCCAGTCTTTGTTGAACCCCTCCTACATAAATCTGTCACCGTGACCCCCTTCTCTATCCTCTCATGTTATTGTCCTGCCTCCTTTTAAATGTAACTGTACTTGTTGCTTCTTATAGCAGGTTCTAATCACTTTCCACACTTACATTCCTTCCTGGATTCCTGATTGAATTTTTTGGGGTCTTGCATTGAATGCCACTAGTTATGTTGTTCCCCTTGTAAAAAAAAATCTTTGCTTCATCCTTTCATCATTTCTGGGTGGTAGTCAGGATCGAACCCTGGTCTCTGCCATTGTAAGGCAACAACTTGGGCAGCAGCAACTATAAGTGGGCATACTGGCGCAGCAGTAGAGTTGCAGCGTTACAGCGCCAGAGACCTAGGTTCGATCCCGACTACGGGTGCTGTCCGTACAGAGTTTGTACATTCTCCCCGTGAACAAACGTACAGGTTCATTGTACCTGTATTTTATTGAAACATATAAGATTATTAAGGGTTTGGACACGCTAGAGGCAGGAAACATGTTCCCGATGTTGGGGGAGTCCAGAACCAGGGGCCACAGTTTAAGAATAAGGGGTAAGCCATTTAGAACGGAGATGAGGAAAAACTTTTTCACAGAGAAAGTTGTGAGTATGGAATTGTCTGCCTCAGAGGGTGGTGGAGGTTGGTTCTCTGGATGCTTTCAAGAGAGAGCTAGACAGAGCTCTTAAAGATAGCGGAATCAAGGGATATGGGGAGAAGGCAGGAACTGGGTACTGATTGTGGATGATCGGCCATGATCACATTGAACGGTGGTGCTGGTTCGAAGGGCCGAATGGCCTACTCCTGCACCTATTGTCTATTGTTTATTGACTGCGTGGATTTTCTCAGAGATCTTCGGTTTCCTCCCACACTCCAAAACGTACAGGTTTGTAGGTTAATTGGCTTTGTATAAGTGTAAATTGTCCCTAGTGTGTGTAACATAGTGTTAATGTGCTGGGATCGCTGTTTAGGGCGGACCCGGTGGGCCAGAGGGCCTGTTTCTGCACTGTACCTCTAAACTAAAAAAAACTAAACTAAACTCTACCACTGCACCACCATGCCACCAACAACGTAATATATGTATAATTTTACTTCGGAGTCACGTGAGTGACTACGTGAAGACCCCGCCAGCACGCATGCGCGACATATCGTCGTGCGCATGCGGAAGCGACGGTCGGGAGGAGCGGGGCTCCTCCAGCGTGAGTTTAAAAAGCTCACGCCAGGTAAGTCTCACCGAAGGAGTGAGTCGACCATTATGGAAGGGAGAAAATCTAAGAGAGCGGCGGCCAAATCAGTGGCTAAGGACAGCAGCCAACGGAGAACCGCCTCTCCAGAGCTACAGGTTCTACCTGCAGCTCCCGACTTTTCGGACTTTGAGACCGTTGGTACGCCACGGTCGGGGAAAACTACCCGGAAGTCGGCCGGGGCCGACTCAGCGGAGTCCGGTCCCGAGGGCACCCCGCTCGCTGGCAGCGACGGAGGTCGCCTTGACCGCATTGAGCGGATGATGGAGCAGCTGCTCCAACGTGACCTGCTAAAGCAGGGGCAGGATCACAGTGGGACCCCTAGTAGGCCCACGGCAAGTTCCTTTAGAGGACTGCCTAATGTATCCCCTTCTATACAGGGGAGCATTGAGGGTCAGAACTGGGCTGACCCAGAAGAAGGGGAGTTGGCTGAAGCACCTGCAGCGTCAGGGGTGTGTGAAGATTATATGGATGTGGTGAGCAAACATGCCATGCCCAACCAGAAGGGCCTACCCATCCACCCCAAGCTGGCTGCCAGCATTGATTATATGGCCACTAACCAACTTCAGGAACAGGCCATCAATGCCACAGCAGACAAATATATGGCGCCAGAAAACTGCAAGTCATTAAATGTACCCGCGGTGAACAACCCGATATGGGGAAACATGAGCCCCTCGAGTAGAGGGCAGGAGATGAAACTTCAGAAGATCCTGAAGCTCCTAACCGCTGGGATTACTGCAGTAGCCAGAACAGCAGTGGGAGTGGATATGCCGGAAGAACTACAAGATGCTTTGGCCTTACTGTGCAACACACAGTATGAAATAAATAATTTCAGGAAAAGCATTATAAAGCCGGCGCTTAACCCCAAGTTCGCGGGGTTGTGTAAGCCTGGGAAGACGCAGCCTCCAAGCCTGCTATTTGGGGAAGATCTCCCCAAACAGGTTAAAGATCTTGACGAGGAGGCTAAGGCTTTGGGCCTTATTAAAGTACCTGGGTACACTAAGCCTCATCACCCACACAGAACGCACCCCTACGCACCCACCGGGCAGAGTTACCCTAACAGGTCTGCCGGTGGTGAAAGCTCGAAGGCCGGCATACCTGCACAGCGGTCTTTTTTAGGCCAAGGCCCAGGCCGGCCTCCTTGGAAGATGCGCCACTCCCAGAACACCTACAACCAGCCGAGGAAGCAAGGGCAGAAACCACCACACCGGCAGTAACCATGGAGGTAGGTGGGTCTGGGATCCCCAGGAACACTACTGACCCAAATTCACTTTGCATAGGGGGCAGGTTGCACATGTTCCTCGAGAATTGGCTCACGTTTACCTCTGATCCTTATATACTCAGGAGTATTCAGGGCTACAAAATTGAATTTATTCACGAACTCCCTACCCCGGTACAGCATGCACCTAGTCGGAAATTCGTCCTTTCTCATAGAGATAAGGCAGCAGGGCATGCTGAACTACAGAGGTTGATAGAAAAAGGGGTAATTGAGAAGGCCTTTAAAGAACCTCAGGAGTTCGTGTCTAATATTTTCACTAAAAACAAAAAAGATGGCGGTTGCCGCATCATCATAGATTTGACCGACCTGAATACTTCTGTCCAGTATATTCATTTTTAAATGGACACCTTCGACACTGCTATACAGCTTATAGCCAATGGGTACTACATGGCATGCGTTGACCTCAAAGATGCATACTATTCAGTACCCATACACAAGGATCATAGGAAATACTTAAAATTTATCTGGATGGGACAATTATGGCAATATAAAGCTTTGCCTAATGGGTTATCGTCAGCACCCAGATTGTTTACCAAGATATTGAAACCAGCTTTGGCCTATTTAAGGAAACAGAATCATACTGTTATGGCCTATCTTGATGACATCCTCATAGTGGGGGAGAATTTGGAAATGGCTATCTTGGCAGTCACAGCCACGAAACATATTTTTCAGAAACTGGGGTTTACGATACATCCAGATAAATCAATATTGGAATCCTCTACCACCATGAAATATTTGGGGTTCATTATTGACTCAGTGCAAATGTCTGTCACGTTACCACCAAGCAAGGTGGAAGACCTGATAGAGGCTTGCAGGAGCCTCATTGGCATTAAGGTCCCATCCATTCGGCAGGTGGCCAGGGTGATTGGGAAGATAGTAGCGGCATTTCCTGCAGCACAATATGGGCCCTTACATTACCAAAACTTACAAAGAGCCAAAATTACAGCGCTCAAAAATCATGCTGGCCATTTTGATAGGCCCATGAAAATTCCAGAAAAGGCTAAAGCCGAATTATATTGGTGGATGGATAATGCCCAAAATTGTTCCAAACCCATAACTATCACCAATCCCTCGATCACCTTACAAACGGATGCCAGTGCCAAAGGGTGGGGAGCTACTAACACTATCTCTAGCTGTGGAGGTAGATGGAGTGCACCAGAGTTAACCCTATTTAAAAACTTAGGGATTAACTATTCAGAAATGCTGGCAGCATTTCACGGCCTTAAGGCATACTGCACTAACATGCACAAAGTTCATGTTAGAATACAGATTGACAACACCACGGTGGTAGCCTATATTAACCACATGGGCGGTGTAAAGTCGATATCGTGTGATGAATTGGCCAACAATATCTGGTACTGGTGTCTGCAAAGAGAAATTTGGATCTCTGCAACTTACCTTCCAGGTAAACTAAACACAGTGGCAGACACCAGGTCACGGAAATTCAACGACAACATAGAATGGATGTTGGATCGGAATGTGTTCACAGATATTGTAGAACGTTATGGGACACCAGATATCGACCTTTTCGCGTCCAGGCTAAATCACCAACTACCAACGTATGTTGCTTGGGAGCCAGACCCGGGGGCAGTAGCGATGGATGCTTTCTCGCTACACTGGGGGGATTTATTTTGCTACGCTTTCCCCCCTTTCTGCCTCATCAGTCGGGTCTTGCAAAAAATCAAGCAAGACTCCGCATCGGGTATCTTGGTAGTGCCCGACTGGCCTACTCAACCATGGTTCCCTCTGGTACAGAAGATGGCCACAGAACCCTGTATCAGGGTGAATAAAAGACCAAGCCTGCTTGTTCATCCTGTTACAGGAGAATGTCATCCATGTCATGACCGCATGGATTTGTTAATTTGCAGATTTTAAAACGGCCACTTCATGGATTCGGACTCTCCAACAGGACCATTGATACCATCACGGGAGCCTGCAGATAGTCCACAAGGAAGCAGTACCTGACCTACATCAGGAAATGGGAAGGATTCTGCGTGACTACCAAAACAACATACGAAACCGCCACCATCACGGAAGTGCTGGAGTTTCTGGCTACCCTTCATTACGATGAGGGTCTAAGCTACAGCGCCATTAACTGTGCCAGGAGTGCCCTATCGTCTTACTTGGGCAAGGGGAGTGACCAATTGGGAATTGGGTCACATCCCCTAGTATCCAAATTTATGAGGGGAATATTTAATTCCAATCCCCCCAGGCCCAGATATAGCCATACCTGGGACATCAGCACGGTATTGACGATGCTGCGAGGATGGACACCGAACACGGGACTCCCTTTGGCCAAATTAACCTACAAAATGGTCATGATAATGGCACTGATCATGGCGCAACGGGTCCAGTCCCTGCACAAACTCAGTCTGGATGCCATGGCAATTACCAGTGGGAAAATCACATTCCAGGTGCAGGGACTATTGAAGCAAGATCGACCCGGAGTGTCTGGACATACTTTGGAGTTCCTGGCTTACCCAGCGGACACCCGTCTTTGTATCGTTACATTGATTCTGCGATACATTTCAGTCACTAAAGATCTAAGGGGCACGGAAACAGCTTTGCTTGTCAGTCACAAGAAGCCTCATCACAGGGTCACGGTGCAAACCATTTCCAGATGGTTAAGGGTGGTACTGGATGCGGCGGGGGTGGATACTAATGTGTACAAATCTCACTCCACCAGGGCAGCATCCACCTCGGCGGCTAGAAGGATGGAGGTACCACTGGATCACATCCTGGCCACAGCGGGTTGGAACAATGAGAAAACCTTCCACCGCTTTTATAACAAACCCGTGACCTCCCCTGACAATTATGCAGGGAGGATTTTAAGTGCTGCCAGATAAATAACCCTTATGGGACACAATATTGTGTTTGGTATGAATAAATACCTGTTTTGTTTTTCAGCCAGTGTCTTGTCTGAATCACGTCCATCCTCTTATCCCATGGGCATGAAATCACAGAGCTTTGAAATCTTCACGTAGTCACTCACGTGACTCCGAAGTAAAATAGTAAGATTAAACGAGAACTTACCAGTTTGAAGTTTGATCTTTATTTTATGAGGTGTCACGATGAGGGATTACGTGCCCTCCGCTCCCGACCCTCTATTATAAAGATCACCTGGTATGAAAGTTCTCTTTTTTCTCTTACTATGTCAGTCATTGTGACTGTTTGTTCTGTGATTTCACACCACTGCTTTGAAGAATGTCGCGCATGCGTGCTGGCGGGGTCTTCACGTAATCCCTCATCGTGACACCTCATAAAATAAAGATCAAACTTCAAACTGGTAAGTTCTCGTTTAATCTTACTATTTATGGGGGTTTTGTACCTATATTTTCATTGTACCTGTACCTGGCCATACTCAACTCAACTTGAAGTTTTGCTGCATGATCTCTCTCCAGAGTGCTGAATCTTGCTTGCTGAAGTTTCAGGCACCATGTGAGTGTTCATTGGGAAATGCCATAGCAGTGACCTGGTTATGCGCTGTCTATTCTGACCTTGCCTTCGTTCTACCCGCTGGCTTATTTCATCTCTTCAAAATCAAAATACTGCCGATGCTGTAAGTCTGAAAGGCAAATGGAAAATGTCAGCAAAACAAACCTAGCAATATCAATGGAGAGGGAAGCAGATTTCACATTTTGGACAGTAGGATTCAGCATTAATTTGAGATGCAGACAATAGAAGTGACAGGAGCAAGGAAACAAAGGAGAGGATAGTGATTGAGTCACAGAGTCGTGGAGTCACACAGGACAGAAGCAGGCCTGTTGGACCGCCATGGCCATGCTGACCATCAAGTACTCATCTGTACTAACCCAATTAATTAGCACATTGTCCATAGTCTTGGCAAATCAGGTGCTTATCAAAATACTTAAATGTTTTGAGACTACTTGACCCTGATTGCCCACCCAAGCAAGGGATTCCATATTGCAACCCCCTTCTAGATGAAAAGCGCCCCCTCAAATACCCTCTAAAATCCTTACCCCCTTTATCCTCAGCTAATGCCCTCTACATCTGGACATGTCTGCCGTACTGTAAGGTTTTCTACTATCTATGTCCCACACAGTTTCCTGTACCTCTATCAGGTCTCCCTTAGCCTCCTCCGCTCCAAGGAAACAAGCACAGTCTATACAATCTCTCCTCATAACTGAAACAGTCCATCCCAGATAACATTCCAGTGAAAGTCCTCTACGCAATCTCCAATGCATGGATAAGGGACAAGGGAAGCTTAGTGACAATAGAAATGATGGTGCTTGCAAAGGAAGAGGGAAACAGACGCTGGGTGGAGAATCGCAGTAGATCGGCACAAATTGCTGGAGTAACTCCGCGGGTCAGGCAGCATCTCTGGAGAAAAGGAATGGGTGACGTTTCCGGTCGAGACCCTTCTTCAGACTGAGAATCATGGGAGAGTGAAACTGGAGATATGAAAAGGTTCAGAACAAATCAGAGCCAGCACTGATGACCCAGGAGAGGTGGAGCCCACAATAGTCTATTGTTGGCTGTGGAAGAGGTGATAACGAAGGGATTCGAACAGTGAAACTGGGAGGACAACAAAGATAAGGGAGGGATGGAGAGAGAAGGAATGCAATGGTTATTTGAAAGTAGAGAAATCAATATTGATACATTTGGGTTGTAAGCTGCCCAACCCACATATTGAATATAAAATATATTATTTTAAGAGCAACAAAAAAAAATCACATTTCTTGAAATGTAATTTAGGAATATCAGGTTAAGGTCAGCCAAAATAGTAAGATTAAATGAGAACTTACCAGTTCAAAGTTTGATCTGTATTTTATGAGGAGTTACGATGAGGGAATATGTGAAGACCCCGTCCAGCACGCATGCGCGACATTCTTCAAAGCAGCGGTGTGGATTCACAGAAAAAACACAACAATTGAAATAAATATAGTAAAGAAAAAATAAGAACTTAATTACCAGTTGATCTGTATAATAGAGGGTGGGAGCGGAGGGCACGTAATCCCTCATCGTAACTCCTCATAAAATACAGATCGAACTTCGAACTGGTAAGTTCTCATTTAATCTTACTATTTTATTTCGGAGTCACGTGAGTGACTATGTGAACACTTCAAAGCTCTGTGATTCCGATCCGTGTACCAGCTCATGCTTCACTCACTGTCTGAAGACCTTTGAGGGAGGAAGTATGTTATCACAATCAACAATGAACTGTTTGTGAACAAAAAAGGTTTATTAATAATAACAAAAATCACAAAGCTCCCCCGGGCTTAAATTAAATCTTATCTGCAGACTCTAAAATTCTGTCTGCAAATGTAGCAGGTTCCGCCATCATTTCTATTGTCACTAAACCTTTGGAAAGTTCTTTCCGAGGACCATCCTGCTCTGACCAGAATGTGGTCCATAGGCACGTCCATTCGTCTAGCCACCGACGTGGATGCTGCCCTGGTGGAGTGAGATTTGCAAACATTAGTATTGACTCCCGCGGACTTAAGCACCTGCTTGAGCCATCTTGAGATGGTTTGGCTCGTCACCTGACCATGAGGCTTTTTGTGGCTTATCCATAAGGCTTTTTCTCTCCCTCTTAAGTTGTATGTTGTGTCTATGTAATTGGTGAGATGGGTCTTGGCACACAGCCGTGGGTCAGATGAATATGCCCAGAACTCCATGACTGGAGGTGTGGTTCCTGGTCTAGTTTGTTTGACCAGACCCTGAATATGGAATGTGATGCAGTCCAATGACTCTATCATGCTGTCCAGCCTCAGAAGGTGGAGGGACTGTACCCTTTGTGCTGACACTAGTGCCATGAGCATGACTAATTTCAGGGTAAGTTGTTCCAGCGTGAGTTACCTGGGTGGTGGCCATTCCCTAAGGTACGTCAGTACAATGCCATCCCCTAAGGTATGTCAGTACCTTGGTCTGGGGGAATTAGTGTTAAAAATGCCCGTCATGAATTTGACCACTAGTGGATGGGACCCCAAAGCCTGTTGTCCTGCTGCTGGAACCAAATAAGTGACAACGCACTTCTGGCTGTATTGATGGCACTGTAGCTGAGTCCATCCTGATGTAATCCAACCAGGAACTCCACAACACTGGTGGCTGTAGCTGTAGTGTAGGTAGTTCCTGTTTTGGAGCAATACCGTTCCCATTTCCTTATGTTGGTCAGGTATTGTTTCCTGGTGGACTCCCGGTGGGATGCGGTCATCGTGTTGATGGCGTCCTCAGACAGTCCCAGGCCCAATAGGGGTCGTTTTAGAATCTGCAAGCCAGGAGATTGACTCTGTCATGGCACGGGTGACTAATGCCTGACACTGGGTGGATTAATAAATCCGGATTGCTGGGGCATTCCAACGATGTTTCGACAGCCATGTCGAGGGCCACTGGGAACCATGGCTGTGTAGGCCAGTCGGGTATTATCAAGATTCCTGTAGCGGAATCCAATTGAATCTTGCGTAATACCCGGCTGATGAGGCAGATGGGAGGAAAAGCATAAAAGAACATTTTCCCCCAATGCAGCGTGAATGCATCAACTGCTGCTGCCCCAGGGTCTGGTTCCCAAGTGACATACATTGGTACCTGGTGATTCAGCCTAGATGCAAATAGATCGATATCTGGTGTGCCATATTGCTTTGTAATTTCAGCAAACACTTTGGGATTTGCGTGTCCTGGTGTCTGCCACAGTATTTTGCTTACCTGGTAGGTAAATTGCTGATAACCAAATATGTCTTTCGACACACCATTGCCAGATTAGGTTGACCAAATATTCACATGATATCGACTTTACACCACCCATGTGATATAAGCCACCACTGTGGTATTATCTAATTGCAACCGGACATGTGCGTGATGCGTATTAGATGAATATGCTTTTAAACCATAAAACGCACCCAAAATTTCTAAGTAGTTGATACCCTGTGTCTGTAGGCAAGATGATTCAAAATTAGTCCATCTGCCCCCTGTGCTGGATTGCATGTTAGTTGATCCCCAGCCCAAAGCACTGCCATACGTTTGAATGGTTAATACTGGGTTGGTGATTATTATGGGACTGGAACTGAGCCTAACGTTCCTTGGCCACCATTGTAACTCTGGAATGGATTCAGCAGTTAAATTCATAGCTCGGTCAAAGTGACCTGAGTTTTCCTTTAGTGCGTGCACTTTTGCTCTTTGTAAATTTTGATAGTGCAAAGGCCCAAATTGTACAGCTGGAAAGGCTGCTACCATTTTCCCAATAACACTAGCTAGCTGCCATATGGTTGGCTGATGATTAACTATTAGTTTGTTGCATGATTGTGCCAACTCTGATGCTTTCGCCTTCGGCACAGTTACAGTCATGCGAATAGTGTCAATCGTAAATCCAAGATAGTCCATGGTAGTGGACGGTGTCAAATTGGATTTATCTGAATGTATGATAACCCCCAAAGTTTCAAACAAACATTTGGTGGCTGCTACTGCCAAATTAGCTGTCTCCAAGGTTTTCCCTACTATTAAAATGTCGTCTAAGTACGCCATGACTATATGCTTATATTTCCTCAACAATGCCAAAGCAAGTTTTAAGATTTTAGTGAACAACCTTGGAGCTGAGGTTAGCCCATTTGGTAAGGCTATAAAATGCCATAGCTGTTTCATCCAGATAAACTTAAGGTATTTACAATGCTCCTTGTGTATGGGTACTGAGTAGTAAGCATCTTTTAAATCAGTGCTTGCTAGAAAGTACCCTCTAGAAATCAATAGTCTGGCTGTTTCAAAAGTTTCCATTTTGAAATGTATATACTTAACAGACTCGTTTAAAGTAGTTAAGTCAGTGATGATGCCACATCCACCATTTTTTTTAGTTTTTGTGCAAATATTAGACACAAATTCCAAAGGTTCATGTTTTGTTCTTTCAATGACACCTTTTGCTAGTAGCCTCATCAGTTCAGCTTGACCCTCTTGTTTCTCTTTTACTGAGAGGGTGAATACCCTTTGGGGTATATGCTGAACTGGCAGCATGTTTTCATCAACGAAGTCAATTTTATAGCCATGAATGCTGCTGTGTATATATTTGTCATTAGTGATGGATTCCCATGTATCCAAAAACAAGTGCAATCTCCCCCTGTTAGTATAGAGCCCTTACTGCTCATATGTTGAGAGGAACCAGACCCACCTACCTCCATGGTTACTGGTGCTTCTTCTGCCTTTTCGCTGGACGATGACGTGTCTGCTGGGCTGTAGAGGGCTGCTGTTGATGTTGCTGTTGATGTTGATATTGGGGGTGGCGCTTTTCCCATGGGGTCCGCTCTGGGCCCTGGCCTAAAAAAGGCTTTTGGGGAATGTTTGCGGACCCCGAGCTTTCACCAGTCCCATATGGTGGGGTACTGCTGCCTGGGTTTGTAAAGTCTGCTCGTTCCCAAACCTGCCCTCACGAGACCAAAAGTCTTGGACACTTCCTCCTAGTCTTTCACCTTTTTTGGAAGGTCCTTTCCAAAGAGCAGAATTGGAGGTTCTGAACCCAGTGTTTTGCAAAGTCCTGCAAACTTAGGGTTGAGGGTAGGCTTGATCATTTCCTTCCGCAAATTGTTTATCTCATATTGAGTGGTGCACAGCAGAGCTAATGTATCTTGCTGATTTGTGGAGATGTCCACACCATCTATGGACCGAGCATATGATGTAATTCTTGCAGTCAGGAGTTTTAGGGTTTTCTGGAGCTTCAGCTCCAGGTTCCTGATGTTCTGCCCCAAATGTCCCCCAAATTTGGCTGTTTACTGCTGGTACATTCAATGATGCACAATTTTCTGGGGCTGTATATAGTTCGAGAGCCTCAATGACCACCCATTCCTGTAGGGGTTTTGAGGACAGGTGGTCAATGCTGGCTGCAAGTTTCGGCTCTAAAGGCCAACCCGCTCGTGGAATGGCCACGTAGCGGTTGACCACACCCAGCAGCTCTTCCTGATCCTGTACACCCTGCGTACTCCGGACATCTTCAGCCAGCGACCCCTCTTCTTGACCAGCCCAGACCTGGTCGCCAATGCTGCCTTCAATAGAAGGTGAAGCAATGGCCAGTGCCGTAAAGGGCATTGCGGGAGTGCCTGAGCTCCCTTGGCGAGTCTGCTGCTGTTCGCTCAGCAGATCTCGCTGGAGCATTTGCTCCATAAGCCGTTCCATTCAGCTTAGGCGGCTGCCTTTGCCGCTCTCAAGCGGTGAGGCATCTTCATCCGAATTGTCGGATACTACCGCCCGGTTCTGGCTGCAGGTACCTCCAGCCCACTGCTCAGGCTGCACTAGCGGTGCTGGGCTCGGCTCGGTAGTTAGTCCTGCCGCCTCTTGCCCCCCCTCCAAAGAACGCTCTTCAACAGGAGATGAACGAAGGCGAGCTGCAGATTTCTTCCCTCTGGTCTTGCTCATTCTTTCTGGAAAATTATAGCAGACCACAGAGAAAATACACACGGCCACGCTAAATATTTACCAGTCGGCCCGACTTTCAATTTGTACTGGGAGCGCCTTGAACTCCCGTTCGTCGCGGGTGCACTGCATGAACGCTAATGTCACGCATGCGTGCAGGACGGGGTCTTCACGTAGTCACGTGACTCCGAAATAAAATTGAACAGGGTGGTATGATAAATTTAAGGAGCAGAAAGGCTTCCTCCTCTCTCTTGCAAATCGGTCACAACTCTGCATTGATTCTGACCAGCTCTCACTCAAGAAGGGTCTTGACCCGAAACGTCGTCTATCTCCTTCGCTCCTTAGATGCTGCTGCACCCGCTGAGTTTCTCCAGCTTTTTGTGTAACCCTCTCACTCACAACTGTTCAGCCACTCTGTCCCAGTGACAGAACCCAGTAAACTGTTGTTTCTGTGATTTACTGGAATTTCCATTTTAAACATCGTGAGAGCTGTGATTTTCTACTGCAAAGGTGCAATGCATAAATCACAACAGGTTTTAAGAAAAATAAGGCAGCACTTTCCTATGTGGTTTTAAGGGGAGACTGACAGGTGGAGGGAGAAGGAAACAGAGATTTACTATGTTTGCTTAAGAAAGAACTGCAGATGCTGGAAAATCAAAGGAAGACAAAAATGCTGGAGAAACTCAGCGGGTGAGACAGCATCTATGGAGCGAAGGACTAGGTGACATTTCGGGTCGAGACCCTTCTTCAGACTGCTGTCTGCAGTTGTTTTGATTGTCCTTTAGGTGAGAGGGGCAAAGTTTAAAGGAGATGTGCAAGGAAAATATGTTACACAGAGGGTGGTGAGTGCCTGCAATGCACTCACTGCCAGGCATGGAGGTTAAAGCAGATACGATAGTATCATTTAAAAGACCTTTCGACCAGCATATGGACCTGCTGGAAGTGGACAGATATGGGTTATGTGCGAGTAGCTAAGTGATGGTCTTGGCATTATGTTCGACACAGACATTGTGGGCTGAAGGGCCTGTTCTTGTGCTGTACTGTTCTATGTTCTACACTGAATTGCCGGGGCCACTGGGAGTGGTAGGTTTTTAGGTTTGACCTCAGATCCATCCAGCTCCCCAGTACTTCCCTCCCCTTGAATCTCACCTAAAGAGGATCAAAAGTATAATTGAAGCCCAGGAGGATGTGTGGGATCTACTGAATCGCACAACAGAAAGCAAAAAACAAACAACACTTAGCTGAGTCAGACACCTTGTGTCACGTTAATTCCAGAAGTCCCTTTGACCTTCAATCTCACCAATCATAACCCGTGTGCAGATGAGGCCAATTAGTGCATCTGACCTTGTAGTTGTTATTGAGCTCTTGTAGCTGGACCTTCTCATGAGGCTGCTGGCGAGTCGCCAGCGGTGACGGGCTGTATGCAAAGCCAACGTGGGCGTGAAGGAGCCACAGCTCCCCCTTCTGCCACCGAGTCATACAAAGTGGCAACTGCCTGGCTTTGTCCTACCCCGTGCCGGTGTAGCAGGTTGATTGTACGGCACAATCTTGTTTGGTACTGCAATGTGGGGGGTCTTTGACAGGAAATGTTGGGGTCTTGTGACTTTGCTGGTTCGGTGGGTGAGGTAGTCAGTTGGATCTCGACGTATTTTGGCTTTAACCGGTCGATGGATATGGTGTCACCGATAGCTACATCTTCCAATTTTAGGGCTGTATGCGTCTGTTGATAATGGATAAGATCGGGATCAGTATGCTGCGTGCGAGCCATGGCATAAAAATCGGAGTGTAGTTGCATTCAGAGCATCCACCTCCAGTCTTGATAGGGCGACGGCAACCAGATTTGCATTTCCTTGAATGTGCCTGATGTCACTGGAGAATTGCAAAATGAAATCCAAGTGGCGGATTTCCCACGGTGAATAGTTCCCCACATTTGTACGAGTAGTGTATGTGAGCGGTTGGTGATCCGTATGAATAGTGAAGGGACGGCCTTCCAACAGATGGAGGAAATGCTTGACGGCGAGGTACGTGGCCAAATGTTCTCGCCCAAACGTACTGTACCTCATCTGAGTGGGTGCTAATTTTGCCGAAATGAATGCCAGAGGCTCCCACCTGCCATGGACTCGCTGCTTCACAACGGCTCCCATGGTGTTGACGGAGGCATCAGTGGTGAGTGAAAATAAGGCATTGGGCCTCTGATGGACCAGCATAGTTGCTTCGGCGAGAGTCCTCTTAGTGGCGTTGAAGGCTTGCATTGCATCCTTGGGTAAACCAAATGGGTTTCTTTTAAGACGATTTGTCCGAACCTTTGAGTAAGTTGGTCAAGGGTAATAAGGAGCCTGTGGCGTTTGGTAGAAAGTGGCGGTAGGAATTAATCATCCCCCAAAATCGCCGTAATTGGTTTAACGAATTTGGCACTGGGCAATTTCAGATTTCCTGCATCTGTGATCCGCTGGGCAGGATGCTGTTCTCCGTCACGTGATGCCCGAGAAAAGTGAGCTCGCGAGCACCAAACACACATTTGTTCGTGTTAATGACAATACCATATTCGTCGAGATGCCGGAACAGTAATCCGAGGTGTTTCTTGTGTTCGCCTTCGCTGGAACTCACTACCAACACGTCGTCGATGTATACGTAGATGAAACCGAAGCCGGAGAATACGTGCTCCATGAAACACTGGAATGATTGCGCTGCGTTTCGTAAACCAAACAGCATCCGTAGAAATTCGAACATCCTGAATGGAGTGAAGAAGGCTATCTTTGAAGTACCGGCAGGCTCAACCGGAATTTGATAATACGCGCGCACGAGATCGATGCTTGTGAACACCGGCTTACTCTGTAGGCTTGCAGAGAAATCCTGCAAATGTGTATGTGTATCGATCTGGAATAGTGGCATTATTTAGTGAATGGTAGTTGCCGCAGGTTCGCCAATCTCCGGGAGACTTCTGCCGGACCATGTGAAGAGGTGATGCCCAGCAGCGCTTAGACCTGTGGATGATCCCGAGCACCAACATATGGTCAAATTCCGTCTTTGCAACGGCTGGCAGTGGCGTCGGGAGCTTTCTGGACTAGAGGTTTCAGACTCATCAGACATGCAGAGCACGGCAAATTTCCTCTGGCTCACCTCTGACATTGTTGGCCAAGGAGCCACTGCTAAGAGACCTGTCCGCCAACAACATCAGCTTCCTGCGGCCGATTGAAGTCCAGATGTAGGGTTTGTGGTCCTTCGGTGTCTGCATCATAAAAACATTGTAAAGCTGTTTGCTGGGGAAGAGGAGAATACCAGCAAATATAAAGTGCTTGTGATGGAGTTTTGCTCTTGTGGAAGCTTGTACACTGTACTGGAAGAGACCGAGAATGCATTTGGTCAGCCAGAGTCAGAGTTCTTGATCGTGTTGCGAGATGCAGTGGCCGGTATGAATCACCTACAGGAGAACGGGACAGTGCGCACGCCTGGAAACATTATGCGTGTGATTGGAGAGGATGGACCGTCCGTTTACAAGCTAACTGACTTCGGAGCTGCCAGGGTTTTGGAAAATGATGAGCAGTTTGTCTCGTTTTATGGGACTAAGGAGTATTTGCACCCAGACATGTATGAACGAGCTGTGCTGAGAAAACCTCACCAGAAGATGTATGGAGCGACCGTGGATCTCTGGAGTATTGGGGTCACGTTTTACCATGCAACCACCGGCCGTCTCTCTTTCAGACCGTTTGAAGGACCCTGCAGGAGAAAGGTGTCTGGCTCAGTTAAGTGTCGTTTGTTCTTTGCTTTGTGTCGTGTGATTCAGTAGACCCTACAACTGGGGTCACGTCGGGGTCACCAGTTGTAGGATCTACTGAATCCCAATCCAGGAAGCAAAGAACAAACAACACTTAGCTGAGCCAGACACCTTGTGTCACGTTTATTCCAGAAGCCCCTTTTACCTACATTTTTCACTGATCATAACCCGTCTGCAGATAAGGCCAATTAGTGCATCTGACCTTGGAGTTGTTATTGAGCTCTTTAGTTTAGTTTAGCTTAGTTTAGAGATACAGTGTGGAAACTGGCCCTTCGGCCCACCGGGTCCGTGCCGACCAGCGATCCCTGCACATTAACACTATCCTACACCCACTAGGGACAATTTTGTTTACATTTAACAAAGCCAATTAACCTACAAACCTGTTGGTCTTTGGAGTGTGGGGGTGTCCGGTTCTGCTGTCAGGAGATGAGTTGCGTTAAGGGATCCTGAAAGAGAATGACCTGATGAAATGCGTTGCTCCACTGAATTGCGTACCAAAGGTGGATAAGGTAACGCAAGTATCTTCAGATCTAACAGGAATTACTCAAGCTGGAGACAAGGTCCTCTGCCCCTGCACCGTGATGGAGTACACTTCACCAGGGTGTGGATTTGATTGGGACACTGATCCCTGACAGTAACTCAAAGCCAGCACCCCCCATGAGATCAGCCTACCCAGGGAAGGAATCATGGGATTTGTCAAAGGTCATTTGTGATAAAGAAAAATCGAATGAAGCGCGAGCTGTATAAATTATTCTACCAATTAATTAGTCTAGAATTCTGTCAACTCAAAAGCTTCCTTTCTTGTTCTGCTGTTCACACACTACTTACACTTACCAGTTCATTAATCTGCAATTATGAGATATTCAAAAGGTTAATGAATTTATTATTTTCATTTAGTCCTTAATGTGTTTGCTACAGGAATAAGAAAATATTCTATTTGAAACATTTTCTTATTTTTATTCATAATTTATGTGTAAAAATATATTTACTCTGAGGAACGGGGGTGCCAGGTAGTGGGAGAGAGGGGTGTAAAGGGGTGTACAAGCATGCAACTCTATGCGATTACCGCGACCTAACGTGGTCGCTTGAGCCGTCCGGCGTCATGGGGCCGGTCCCACTTCGATCGCCGGAGCCGGGCGGAATTGTGCGGAGTTCGTCCCGAGTTCGTCCCGACACCACGCGGGGCTCCGAAAAACTGACTATGTCCAAAAATTCCGCGCGGCAACGGCTTGTCGGCTCGCAGTCGCCTCGACGCATTACACACCGCCCCGACATCGTGCCTCTGTGAACCTATCTGTAGGTGCCTCCGTGCCCTCTATGTGTGTGGCTCCGTGGCCCTCTGTGTGTGTGTGCCTCGGTGCCCCTCTCTGTGTGCCCCTCTCTGTCCTGGCGAACTTACCTTAGACTTCGCTCCAAGTTCGCCTCACTTTGCGCCGCGTTGCGCCACTCACCCGACCTCCGCACGGCCCCTACTGCCGGTTTGGTTGCGCTTGCCGCATGCAGGCGCATGCTGGTGGGAACGGCCCTTTACAGGGGATCACCCGACCTCCGCGCGGCCCCCGCTTCTAGTTTGATCGCGTTCATCGCATAGAGTTGCATGCTTGTAGGACAGGCCCTTAACATCCAGAGAGAGGGGGCAGATGCGAGTGTGAGACAGGGGGAGAGACTGGTCTGGTGGAAAGACGTTCTCGGCAACTGAGCTGCTGCGTGTGTACAGACCTGCGTTTCATCCATAGTTAGGATCGAACCCGGGTCTCCGGCCTTGTAAGCGCTGTTGAATTGCTACTGGACTGTCCCAGTCCCCTCCCTATTGTCCCATCCCTGTCTGGAGGTGGCCGGAGATGTCCGGGGTGACCCTGTACTGACTGCACACCGTCCCGGAGCAGTGGCGGCTCCAGGCTTACAGCCAGCGCGGAGAAGAAGTGCTAACTCCAGCTCCAGTCTGTCTGTCCCGCCTGGTTAACTGACAGCTCTGGACTGACGGGGGCCCGGAGCAGTGGCGGCTCCAGGCAGCGCAGAGAAGAAGCGCTAATTCCAGCTCAACTCTGCTCCAACTCCTGAGGAACCCGTTCCCCGATGGGCCAGGGACTGTCAGCTGCACCTCTCACCTTATCCAGTGATTGTTGGTTAACCTCCTCGGAGCCGGCAAAACATGTGACTCATGACGTAATCTTCCCACCAAATGCAGTCACTTGCCCATTCCAGTTCTACTAATGAGGGTTCTATCACTGGCCTAACCACCAGATGGCGCCACATGACCTCTCCCCCCCCAGAACCGGAGTAATGAAAACGAACAGGCAGACGAACGAGGCTCTGCCCTCTCACTTCAACCAGCAGGGATTGAGCCCGGATGAAATCAGCGCCCAGCAGCGGCTGTGAGACGTCAATGGTAAAAGTCCAAGTAAAATGACAGGAGCCGAAGATGAGAGCGACCATGCGAACTCCATACGTCTGGATGGAGCTGCCATTAACCATGATAAGGGAAGGTCCCCATTTGCGGAACGAGTGTGGAGTCCTGATGGGGGCAACACGCTGACCTCTGCACCCGTGTCGACGAGGAAGCGTCGCCCTGAATGACGGTCCTAAGAGTAGAGGCGATGTTTCAGGCCGACCGCCACAGCCACTACTGGCGGCTGGCTGAGGCGTTTCCCGGAAACGTGCAGGGTGGGTGGCATTGACGGGCCTCTGAACCCCAGCGCTGGTGACAGAAGCACCACGACTCCTTACTAGCGTTGCTCACGCCCGGCTTCACATCCAAATTCCCGGTGGACACAGGAACTGGCCGCTGGGCCCACCGAGGCAACACCGACACCCAATCAATGGCAGCACTGCCCTGCTGTTCGGTCTGCCACAGGTCACCGCCTGCTCCACCAGCTGCAGCGGATCATCGAAATTCTCACCGGCAAGGAGTAGTCGGATGTGCTCAGGCATCTGCTCCAGGAAATCGTGCTCCAAAAGGAGACAGGGCTGATGACCATCCATCAAGGTGAGCATCTCGCTCATTAACACGGATGTCTTGCGATCACCGAGACCCCCCCATGTGCATGAGCCTCGCGACCCGATCGCGGCGGCTGAGGCCAAAGGTACGCAGGAGGAGCTCATTGAGGCCCTTGTACTTATCGGCAGCTGCTGGCTGGCGCAGGTAATGTACGAGGCGACCGGCCGTGTCATGGTCCGGTGCGCCGGCCACATTATAATACTTTGTGCCATCGGCCGTAACGCATCGAACATGGAGCTGGGCCCCAGCCTGTTGGAACCACACCTGTGGCTGCGATGTCCAGAATACAGTTGAGCCGGGAATTCGGCTGTTTCAGGTTGCTGAGTTAGGTTGTCGGCTGCGTGCATCGTGAGAATCCAAAATAACCGTTTTGGATCGAGGGGGTCTCCAATATAACAAGACACACGTTTGAGAACAAAACGATCTTCATCGGCAGATGCAGAGTCAGATACTCGCACGCTGAGAGTGAGCACTAACTGAGTCCCTGCAGATGCAGTTGGGCACACCCGTGACGTCATCTTCCTGTGCCTGATCCAGTTCAACTAACGAGGGTTCGATATATCACTGGCCTAACCACCAGATGGCACCACACCACGTTATTTTTCTTGAGGTCAAACCTTCCCTCCTTCCCTAGTCATCAACGGACCTACCAGGCACCACCTTGCCTGAGGTCATTTGTGGCTGGTGTGTTTGGTCCTGGCCTTCTCTCACCTCCAACTCTTACCTACCCCCTCACCACCCCCTATTTTCAGTTTGAAGAACGGTCCCGACCCAAAACGTCACCCATCTCTTTTCTCCAGAGATGATGCCTGACTCGCTGAGTTACTCCAACACTGTGTGTCTATCTGTGGTATGAACCAGCATCTGCAGTTCCCTGTTTCTGCAGGGTCAGACTGTTGTTTGTCAGAACTTTTCATTCTCACAGTCTAACCTGTGAGAGTTGGGAAGTGGGATTTCATGAAAGATATGTTGCATGACAGGGCAAATGTAGTGGCAATGAAGAGGTTAAACGAACAGATAAAGCACCATGTCACATGATTCAGATGTGATATTTAATCCGAACACATAATAACAAGTAAAATGAAGGAGGAGATCCCAATGGGAGGAGGAATGACTCATCCAAGTGGGATGCTGACATGGATATTGAAATCCATTCTTGGATTAGAAGCCTGCCACATTCTGTCTGTGACACAACTGCTCATTATTGTGGGTTGTTAATTAAGGCTTGTCTCCAGTGATAAAAACAGAGATCGTAAAGCCTGGCTAGAACGGCAGCAAAGATGACTGCTAGGGATGGTTAATTAGATGTAACAATGGATTAAAATGGAATGGTCAACAAACATAAAATTTCAATTTGTTCATTATATTGGTAATTCTCATAAGGGGAAAATATCAGGAATTGAAATGTACTGTAAACTCTAACTGTGATTTTTTTTAACCAATGGAAGTATTCCGAAAAACTCAGTTATATATCCGGCCTTTTGCATTGAGCATGTTCACTAGTGTTATTCCAAGGAAAATGAGGGCGGCACAGTGGCACAGTACGGAGCTTGTACGTTCTCCCTGTGACCGCGCAGGTATTTTCCGGGTGCTCTGGTTTCCTCCCACACCACAAAGATGTACAGGTTGGTAGATTATTTGGCTTCTGTAAATGTGTAAATTGCCCCTGGTGTGTTGGATAGTGCTAGTGTACGGGGTGGTCGCTGGTCAGCATGGACTCGGTGGGTCAAAGGGCCTGTTTCCATGCTGTATCTCAAGACAGACAGACAGACAGAGACAGACAGACTCAATTACAGGTTTTAAATCTGCAGGAATATGTGAGCCAATTAAGATGTAATACACAGCAGGTCAGGTGGCATTTGTGGAAAGAGAAACAGTTAATATTTGGTGTTAACTGACTTCCCTTTGGTCGAGTGGTGGCGCCATAGAGTGTGGCAGCCTCGCCTGCAGCTGTTCAATTTCACCCTTTTTAAAACATTTTGTTTGTTAAAAATTGTTGGAGGCCTTTTAGTCTTTTTATGTGGGGGATGGGGGGGGAAGGGGGAAACTGTTTTTCACAGTCCCTACCTGGGCGAGGATGCGTCCTTCCTCCGAGCCGCATCTTCGCCCCCTTCCCGCAGCCCACCATTCGGTTTGGCGCGGCCTTTTACGTCGGAGACGGGCCAGAGCTTCGAGCTGCAGCTTCAGCACTGAGGTACCATCGCGGAGCGGGGCAATGCCTTACCCGGGACGCTGTGTGGAGGTCTGGAGTGCCGATTTCAACGTTGTGGAGCTGTGATTTGCGGAGCTTTCAGCCGTGGCGGCGCTGACTTTATCAACTCGTAGCCTGGGATCTCTCGCCGAGGTCGCCAGTGTTGGAGCTCCGCCCAGCGGGGCCTGTGGACTTCGGGAGCCGCGGTCTCCGGTTGCAAGCGGCCGATTCGGAACTCCAAGCCGCTGAGAGTGTTCTTCCAACGCCGGAGTTCCATCATGCCGGTGAGAGGGCTGCCATAGCAGCGACTGCGAAGGCCTCAATAGGCCCCGACCACGGGTGAACATGGAGGAAGAGGACTGAACTTTGTTGCCTTCCCTCACAGTGGGAAACGGTGATCCCGCTGTGGGGGGATGGTTTTTGTGTTTAATGTTAGATTCTATAATGTTGTGTTTATTTTATTTGTGTGCTGCAATGGCAACTCAAATTTCACTGCACCAATTTTTGTCTGTGACAATAAATGTCCTTTGTCCATTTCATAGAAGCTGCCAAACCTACTGAGTGTTTCCAGCATTTTTTGTTTTTGTTTCAGATTTTTGGCATCTGCCTCTTATTGATTTTTTAAGATACGATGTTGACCTGCTTAGGTGTAGGTTTATTATTGTTACGCATACAGAGGTTTATTTTGCATACTATCCAAACAGATTAGATGCACTATTCATAAATACAATCTAGTACAATAGTTAGAGCAAAGGGGAAGGTACAGAGTGCAGAATATAATTCTCAGTATTGCAGCATATCAGATCCATGGACAAAGTCCACTGTCCATGGTGGGGTAGAGAAGAATCGGACTCTACCCTAGCTCAAAGTAGAACCATTCAGAAGTCTACTAACAGAGGGGAGGTAGCTGTTCCTGAGACTGGTGGTGCATGCTTTCAGCATTCTGTACTTTCCACCAGATGGGAGGAAACAGAAAAAGGAATGTACTTGACCCCAAAGGTTTAGTCATCTTGATGCAATGCAACACTTAATGAGGCAGTTAAAACCTTGACAGAGTGAAGTGGAACAAGACGTGTGCCACCAGAATTACTCCACGGTGACACCAAGTTAGGAACAGGGATGACATTTGAGGCAATAAGGATTATGAGTCATGTACTGTTTGTTATCCTGTTGTCACTCACTTGCAATATATAGCAGTGAAGGGGAAATGACAACAGAAGAAGAAGCAATGTGAGTCAATGCATAAGGTTCTAACTCAACAGGGAACGGGAGAAGCAGGTTAGAAGTCTTTGCATTTATTTTCCTTAAGAAGGAACTTTTATTACATATTCACAGTTTATAAGTTACTACATTAATCAAATCTGCTTTTCCTGCAGCCTGGAAACATTGACTCACGTTGTCAGCCATATCCATGTCACACTCAAGGCCCCACTGCAACCAGCATTCATGGAAAGGCTACAAACTCCTCATGGACATTGCGTGCTCCCTCTCTGGGGACACATGGGCATGGACATCTCTGGAAGCTTGACAGCATTGGGCCTCTCTCTACTCGCTGGAGTTTAGAAGCTTGAGGGGGGACCTCATTGAAACTTACAGAATAATGAAAGGCATTGATAGAGTGGATGCGGAAAGGATGTTTCCACTGGTGGGAGAGTCTAGGACCAGAGGGGGCTCTTTTAGAAAGGAGGTGAGGAGGAACTTCTTTAGTCAGAGGGTAGATAATCTGTGGAACTCATTGCCACAGAGGGATATGAATGATATCAGCGGATATTTTTAAAGCAGAGATAGACAAATTCTTGATTAGAACAGGTGTCAAGGATTATGGGGAGAAGGCAGGAAAATGGGATTAGGAGACAGAGATCAGCCATGAGTGAATGGCGGAGTAGACTAAATGGGCCGAATGGCCTAATTCTACTCCTATCGCGCGAACTTGTGGAAGAGGGGCAGGCAGTCGACTCAGGTAGAAGCCTCAACTGCCCACTGCCTGCCTGGACCCGTGGAAGTGACAGCTGTCGTGAGATGTCAGGTTTCAGTCACTTGGGGATGGACTCCTGTATTGTTGCCTTCAGCCAGCATCCAGATCTCACGTGCACCAAAACTGGCCGCGATGCTGTGGTCACGCAGTGTCAGTGCTGAACCTTTCCAACAGTGGCAAAAGGAAATCTTATAGTACTTGATATACAGACACAAGCTTACATACAATGTCACCAAATATACAAATTATTACATAGGCCATGTGAAGGCTGCAATGTGGTTATTCTGTCCTCAATTGTGTTTGCAAGTGTAAGTATCTGAGCTCGAACTTGTTAACAACTTGCAGAATGCTGATAGACTTGTTCTCCACAAAAACATATTTGTTGTGCAATGCACTAAACGTGGGGCTACACACAAATTAGAGGAACAGCACCTCGTATTTCATTTGGGCAGCTTACAACCCAATGGTACGAATATTGTATTTTCTCATTTCCAGTAACTCCTGCATTCCCTCCACCCATCTATCCCACCCCTCCCCCACCCTAGTCATCCTGCTAGTTCCACTGTTCACATCCTTGTATCCCTCTCGTTCGTACATCTTCCCCAGCCATTATGGCTCCACCCTTCCTGAGGCCATCTGTAGCCGAACCTGATTTGTTCAGGCATTTTCTCGCCTCCAGTATCCCCCCCTCCCCCCCCCCCCAAACACACACTTAGCCCCCCCTCTACCTTCCAGAATGAAGAGCGGTTCTGACCTATGGTTCTGAAACGTCACCTATGCCTTGTCTTCAGAGATGCTGCCTGACCGGCTGATTAACTCCAGCTTTGTGTGTCTACATTCATTCATCAGATGGTTCATGCCAACCAGCATGGGGATGGTACAATCAAAGGGAAAAGTTCCATCAATGCTCCTGGTGTGATGGGTGCATAGGAAGGCAGTGAACCGCACACTTTCATCTTGGAAAAATAAAACCTTATCACACGAGCAACCAATCTAAACACAGGTTCAGGGTTACATTGCTGAGAACTCATCATAACCTGCCCAATCTTCACGTCGGAAATGCACCTAGACAGAAATCAATAAAAATAAAATCATAGGGCAGCAGGGTGACGCAGCGGTAGAGTTGCTGCCTTCGAGCGCCAGAGACCTGGGTTGCATCCTGACGGTGCGTACAACCCCGTAGCAGCCGGCCAATCCATCACGCCAGCTTCCCAAACACTCGTTTGGACCTATAGGCTGTAAATAAGTAACCTGGCAAGGACCCAGAATAAAATCGCATGACCATTTCAGCATCTCAAGAAGAGCAGCGTACGCAAAGCAGCAAGCTGACCATCACAGTGTCCATAAACACCCTCCTGCCCATCTAATTGTCAATGTCAACAGCACAGTGTTGTGGCAGAATCACCATCACACAGGGCCTCTGTGCACCAGCTCACTTGTGGCCCAACTCTCCATGCTGGCACCTTTCATTCCAGTAGGTGGAGGGACAATAGCGATACAAGCTCCATAGTCCATTGTCAAAACCTCTGGGTTTTTAACAGTGCACTATGTTATTGTCCATTAATATGGGCAATGTTAACGGACAATAAAATAGTCCATTGTCTACTGGACACTAGTTCTGCATCGTGATCACCGGGCCCCATTCCCACACTACCTTGATAATCTCACTGGGACCCATTCCTGTAAACACTCCAGACCCCTATTCCCACATTCCCTTTAAACTGCAGATGCTGGAAAATCGAAGGTAGACAAAAAGGCTGGAGAAACTCAGCGGGCGAAGCAGCATCTATGGAGTGAAGGAAATAGGCAACGTTTCAGGTCGAAGAAGGGTTTCGACCCGAAAATTTGCCTATTTCCTTCGCTCCATAGATGCTGCCTCACCCGCTGAGTTTCTCCAGCCCTTATGTCTACCTCCCTTTAAACTCACTAGATTTAGGGGCGGCACAGTGGCACAGTTGCTGCCATACAGTGCGGGTTCAATCCTGACTATGGGTGTTGTCTGTACGGAGTTTGTACATTCCCCCTGTCACCGCGTGGGTTTTCTCCGGGTGCTCCGGTTTCCTCCCACACTTCAAAGACGTGCAGGTTTGTAAGTGAATTGGCTTCTGTAAATTGTAAATTATCCTGAGTGTGTAGGTAGTGCTGGTGTGTGGAGTGATTGCTGGTCGGTGCGGATCCGGTGGGCCGAAGGGCCTGATTCCACACTGTGTCTCTATAGTCTAAAGTAGAATAAAGATCGCCGCTTCCATCCTCCCTTTAGACTCACCTGGACCCCATTCTCACTCTCCCATCAAACTCACCAAGGCCCCACTCCCACATTCCCTTTAATTTCACCGTTCCCATTTCCATCCTACGTTTAAATTCCCTGGGTGTTCCCAACCTTTCAAACTTGCCTGGGCCCTGTCACTACATTCACTTTAAACTCACTTAGTTTCTGTCTCGCATGATGCCTTTCAGCTCATCAGGGCCCTGTTTCCAACAGTCCTATTATAGTCATCTGGGCAGAGTTCCCTTGCTCCATGAAGTTCACCACAGCCCTATATCCCAACTCCCGTTTCCAGTGTAGGAAGGAACTGCAGATGCTAGTTTAATTTGAATATAGACACAAAATGCTAGAGTAACTCAGTGGGTCAGGCAGCATCTGTGGAGAAAATGGATAGATGATACTTTGGGTTGAGACCCTTCTTCAGACCCGCTTCCTGTGCTCCCTTTAAACACACTACCATGCTCACTTCAAGCCTGTTTCAGGGGGCCTGTTTCCCATTGTAAATGTACTGCGTTTTGTGTTCTATCCTCCCTGTAAGCTCACCTGTTCACTGACAAATGTATACCACTGTGTAACATTTAAAAGGACCTGTTTCTCTACTGTATCTCTAAAGTCTCTCTAATAGACTATGAAATCTGGTAATGCCAAAGTCTGGAACACACGAGGTTATCAGTGTTTTACCTACTCTTTTTCATCATTGGTGCACGGCCAATGAAAGCCTCGAGTATTTCTCTCTGGATGGGCACTGCCCATCTTTCTCTATATACCCTTTGTTGCTCAAGTTGCCTCCATGTACAATCCACAAACGCAAGGCCGAAACAATGCTGGAATCTGTGGAAGGGTACTGGGCGCTCCATAACAGATGAACTGCCACCTGCTCTGCTTGAAACCCACTTCACCCTGAACTTCATCCCCCGAGTCCTATAGTCTTAGTTTGAATGTTGATTACAAGACCCTGTCTAAGGCCATCGCCAACCGGCGATGCGGTGGCGCGACTCACGTTGCAGCAGCCCCTACAGCCTGTCTGTCTTTTTTCTTTGTCTAGTTAAATGTAGTTGTTCGTGGTTTTTTTTGTATTGTTTCTAACTGTGTATATGTGGGGGTGGGGGTGGGGGGGGAGGGGGAGGGGGAAACTTTAAAAATCTCTTCCCTGCACGGGAGTCCCGACTTTTTCCCTGTCGGGTCTCCGTTGTCGTTGGGGCCTCGCACCGTGGAGGACCGGGATGACCTGGGGGCTCCAGTCATGGAGCCTGTGGAGCTGCAGACACACCGTTGTGGGGCTGGCCGGCCTCGGAGTGTGTGGAGCGGTGGTGGCTCGCCGCTGCGGCCCTACTCCGGAGCTCCAGCTGCAGCTGCAGACCGGTGGACTGTCAGGATATCGGGAGCTCGCGGGTCCGGATGAGAGACCGCTTTCCGGAGCTCCTGCAACGCAACTTCTCCTGCCTGTGTCGCAGGGTTGGAACAACCCGGAGCGGGGCCGTACATCACCCAGAGTGGCTTTAATGGCCGCGGGATATTCGGGGACTCCAACTTGTGACTTTTGCGCCCACCCGGGGCTCCAACTTGTGACTTTTGGGCCTGGAGCAGGCCGTACATTGCCCGGTACGGCCTCAACGCCCGCCGGAGGCTTCAATATCAGGAGAGAAATGGTGCAGAGGAGAGAAAAGACTTTGCCTCCATCACAGTGAGGAGGAGATTCACTCTGATGGATGTTTTCTGTAAATTGAATTGTATGTGTGTCATGTAGGAATTGTTTTGTTTGTGTGGCTGTAGAAATGTGAGTTTCGTTTGAGCCGCTCTGAGGTTCGTATGACAAGTAATAAATTCTAATCTAACCGGGTCAAGTCTGTTCTGGAACAGGTGATCCACCCGGACCAAACCTGTGCTGTACCTGGCAAGGAAAATCTCGGGCAGCTTAGCGCTGCTGAGAGACACCATTGCCTACGTGCAGGACAGACAGGTGGATGCCTGCCTATTCAGCTAGGACCAGGAGGAGGCCACCGACAGGATATCATCGCACACGTACATGAGGGACATGCTCTCCAAAATGGGCTTTGGGGAGGGAATCAGGAATTGGATCAAACTGCTCTACACTGATATCTGTAGTGCAATACAAATTACCTCAGTGGGAATCAGACAGCTTTCCCGTCAGGTCTGGAGTCAGGCAGGGTTGCCCTGTCTTCCCTGGCTGTTGTATTGAACCTTTTGCAGAGTCAAAAGGAAAGACACGAGCATAAGAGGAGTGCCATTGCCAGGCAGTGGGGACACTCAGGTCAAAACCTCCCTATACATGGACGATGCTCGGATCCAGGGTCGGTCCGCAGATTGATTAGTGTCTGACCAGTTTGAGTCGGCCACGGGAGCCAGGGTGAACCGCAGGAAGAGCGGGGCCATGCTCTTTGGCAACTGGCCTGACCGATCTTCCATCCCCTTGAAGGTGCTGGGGATCTGGTTCGGGGAGGCTGAGGCATGTGACAAGAATTGGCTGGAGCGAATAGGCAAGAGGAGGAAGAAACTGGAGCTGTGGAGGCAACGCTCCCTCTCCATAACGGGGAAGAATTTGGTCATCAGGTATGAGGTGCTCTCGGGGCTGCTGTACGTGGCACAAGTGTGGCCTGTCCCTCCCTCCTACAGCACAGGGATCACCCGGGCCATCTTCCAGTTCATCTGAGGGTCAACCGGTGCAACGGGCCACAATGCACAAGTCGGCAGACAACGGGGGTAAAAGCGTGCCCAACGTCACCCTCACCCTGATGGCCACCTTCGTGTGTGGCTTCATCAGTCGGGGCATAGAGCCAAGGCACGTGGGCACCAAGTGTCAATGCCTGCTGAGGTTCTACCTGTCTCCAGTGTTGCGAAGGATGAGCCTGGCACAGATGCCATGCAATGTGCCAGTCAGTTGGACATTGCCGCACCATCTGTCGTTCGTGGAAAGGTTCTTCCGGACCAACACCTTTGACCACATGTCCATTGGGCAGTGGTCAGCACAGAATGGCTTGAAGGCACTGCAGGGAAAGGACTCGATGGATCCTGTGGCGTGGTTCCCTGAGCAGACTGCCCAGCTTGTCTGGCAAAATGCCTCATCGCCAGAACTCACCAACAAGCACCAAGACCTGGCTTGGCTGGCAGTGAGGGGAGCCCTCCCAGTCAGATCCTTCCCGCACAGTGGGAATCTCACTTCCAGCGCACGCTGCCCTCCAGTTAGCTGCTCTGGAGCGGAGACGGTGGCCCACCTCTTTGCAGAGTATGGATTTGCAAAGAAAGTCTGGAGAGGTTTGCAAGGGTCCATCACGGTTTATTCCGAACAACTCCATCACAGAGGATTTACGGACTGTTCCCAGGGATGCATTCGGAGACGGACATCGAGTGCTGCTGGGAGGTCATCAACTCGGTGAAAGACGTTCTTTGGTGTGCCCGAGCATTGTTGACCACCCAGCAGAGTGAGATGTCCATCGGGGAATGTTGCCGACTGGCCCGCTGCAGATTGCAGGAGTACATGCTGAGGGACTCACAGAAACTCGGTGCGGTCAACACCAAGGCTCGGTGGGGGAGGACCACAGTCTAGGGTCCTTCCGCTGCTGGACATCGGGAGCAGGGTGTGGTGGAGATGCCCCTCAAAATAAGGGAAGGGATTCCACGCCTGTGGGCCACATGAGTGGCAAGGGTGTGGGATAAATTTGTGATTTGGGGAAATTGTATTGAATGTATGTATAGCCTCCGAGAATATCGGATGGAGTTTTGTATGGATCATGTATTGTATATATTTATTTTTCGAATAAAGTTTGAAAAAAATGTTCACCCTTGCTGGTCCGCACAAAATCAATGGATCCAGGAAGGAAGCAGGAAAAATGGGAAATAGAGAAAGTGGTAAAAGTATTCCAGGATTCCTGTGCTGAAGGTCTTCTCATAAGATGGTGATAAACAGAGGAGAACATGACTTTGGCCCCTCAGTTGTGGGAGGTCTTGCATCTCACAGAGAGTTGTGAGTCTGTGGAATTCTCTGCCTCAGAGGGCGGTGGAGGCGGGTTCTCTGGATGCTTTCAAGAGAGAGCTAGATAGGGCTCTTAAAAATAGCGGAGTCAGGGGATATGGGGAGAAGGCAGGGACGGGGTACTGATTGGGGATGATCAGCCATGATCACATTGAATGACGGTGTTCGCTCGAATGGCTGAATGGCCTACTCCTGTACCTATTGTCTATTGTGTATTGTCCTGGAGTAGTCAACCAGCAACCAGAACAAAATCAATGCTCGTGCCGTCCTTTGATAGCGTCGCTTAATCTCAAAGTCATCAGACAGCAGGGAAGGCAAATGGAGGCTGCAATGCCCATCTGATTCAGTTACCCGAATACATCTCATACAGGCTTTTCACACCATAACAGGAAAGAGAAACTGGGCAGTATTCTGAAAGCAAGTTATGAAAAACAGCAGGAGGCAATGAAATGTACTCAGAATTCTTAAAGAACATCTTGCTGTAGCAAAAGGAATTGACAAGTAAAACTGTTTCCCAATCTCTGCACCATAGACACCATTCCAAGCATCTAGGGAGTTTATTGTCAGGGCTTAGTGTCAAACAGCAGGGGGCAGGTTGCTGGAGAACTTGCTGATGGTTGCTGATAGGAAGGAACTGCAGATGCTGGTTTATACCAAAGTTAGACACAAAGTGTTGGAGTAATTCAGTGGGTCAGGCAGCACCTCTGGAGAAAAGGGATGGGTGACTTTCTTCAGAATGAAAATGTCGGGGGTGGCTGGGGGGGAGGGGGGGGGGGGGAGGGAGAAGGAACTAGAGGCCAGAAAAGACCAGGACAAATCGGAGCGTGGTGTGTAGGATAGTGCTAGTGTACGGGGATCATTGGTCGGCGCAGATTCGGTGGGGCAAGGTGCCTAATTCCATGCTGTAGCTCTAAACTAAACTGAAGTGGAACAAAACTGGGAGGAGTGAATAGGAATGGCAAGGTAGGAGATTGAATAGTTAAAGCATAAGATTAGTGACACACCCCAAAATGGAACCTTTGTCCCTGCAGAACCATCAAAGAACTGGTTTTAAATTACTGGTGGCTATTAAACCAGTGTGACTACATTATGTTGAGGCATTGAATTTGGAATGTAATTAATCATGGTGAATTGTCCTTTTCAATGTTCTCCTTTTTCTAAAATTTGCTGAGGCTTGGGATGTGAAATAGCGGATGTCGCTCATTACTGAAAAAGGGAAAAAATACAGGAAATTACAGTCCCACCAGTTTCTGGTGGCACAGGGGCAGAGCAGTGAGCTGATCAGAAGGGGTCTTTAGTCTTTAGCGATACTGCGCGGTAAAAAGCCCTTTAGCCCACCGAGTCCACGCCGACCAGCGATCACCCGTACACTAGTTCTATCCGACACACAAGGGACAATTTACAGATTTAACCTTCAAACCTGTATGTCTTTCTTTGGAGTGTGGGAGGAAACCGGAACACCCTGAGGAAACCCACGCAGTCACGGGGAGGACGTACAAACTCCAGACGGCACCCGTAGTCAGGATCAAAGCCAGGTCTCTGGAGCTGTAAGGCAGCAACTCTACCACCGTGCCACCTAGCACAGGCATGTGGAACTAATAGTAATATCTGTAAGAAGGAACCGCAGATGTTGGTTTAAACCGAAGATACAGTGGCTTGCAAAAGTTTTCATACCCCTTGAACTTTTCCACATTTTGTCACGTTACAAAAATTTTGTAAAAAAATTTGAAAACCATGTATCATTTTCCTTCCACTTCACAATTATGCGCCACTTTGTGTTGGTCTATCACATAAAATCCCAATAAAATACATTTACATTTGTGGTTGTAACGTGACAAAATGTGGAAAAGTTCAAGGGGTATGAAAACTTTTGCAAGCCACTGTGGACACAAAAAGCTGGAGTAACTCAGCGGGACAGGCAGCATCTCTGGAGAGAAGGAATGGGTGAGGTTTCCGCTCCCAGTTTCACCAACTCTCTGGTTGGCGTTGGAGAGGGTCCAGAGGAGGTTTACAAGAATGATCCCAGGAATAATCGTGTTGACGTATGATGAGCGTTTGACGGCACAGGGCCCGTAGTTCCTGGAGTTTAGAAGGATGAGGGGAGACCTCATTGAAACTTACCGAATGGTGAAAGGCCTCGATGGAGTGCATGTGGAGGGAACGTTTCCGCTAGTGGGAGAGTCTAGGATCAGAGGCCATAGCCTTAGAATAAAAGGATGTACCTTTAGAAAAGAGATGAGGAGGATTTTTTTGTGCCAGCGGGTGGTGAATCTGTTGAATTAATTTGCACAGAGGCAGTGCAAATTAATTCATTATATGCCAAGATAATGGAATTTTTTTAAGGCAGAGATTTGCAGATTCTTAAGTTGTCTGGGTGTCAGGGGTTATGGGGAGAAGGCAGCAGAATGAGGCTGAGAGGGGAAGATAGATCAGCCATGATTGAACGGCGGTCTAGACTTGATAGGCTGAATGGCCTAATTCTGCTACTATAACTTATGACCTTATGAACTCTCTGGTGGGAGTTTCCAACTTTCAGTACTTTTTTGTGTGGAGTAATATTCCTTGAAATTGGACCCACCTAAATATTTATGTACGGGATTTTGTGCATACATCCTACTGTGAGAAGCTGCTTGATTACTGTCTCCCTAATGAGTGCGTATCTCATGATGACTGCAGGTTACTTGTGGCATGAAGGTGTGAGAGGCCAAACCACACAGCAGAGTATTTTATTGTCTTATGTACCATCATAGAACAATTACATTCTTACTTGCAACAGCATCACAACAGGTTTGTAAACACAGTACTCAATGGATAATATAATAAACAAACACAAAAATGATCGGCACGGTGACGCAGCGGTAGAGTTGCTGCCGCCTTACAGCGCCAGAGACCCGGGTTCGATCCTTACTACGTGTGCTGTCTGTACGGAGTTTGTACGTTCTCCCCATGACCTGCGTGGGCTATCTGAGATCTTCTGTTTCCTCCCACACTCCAAAGACGTACAGGTTTATAGGTTCATTGGCTTGGTATAAATGTACATTGTCCCTACTGTGATAGTGTGCGGGGATCGCTGGTCAGCGTGGGCTCGGTGGGCTGAAGGGCCTGTTTCACACTGTATCTCTGAACTCAACTAAACTAAAAGTTCAACAAACAAAATAACCCAATAGAGGTCCTCCTCCCCAACATGACTTTCCCCGCCTCCGTGGCTGTTGCGCAAAGTGTTCTTTGGGAGTTTTAGGAACTTCTTAGGAATTCACCACTGCTATCTTATTCTTAGATTTCAGCAGGTCAATAAGACGGCAGCTGTGAATTCAACAGGGAGCTAGCTGCCTTGGTGTTAAGGTTTGAGCGTGAGAGCCAGCCTACCCAGGTTTTCAACAATTTCCTTATTTTCTTTTAGGGCAGAGTTGTCCCAAATGGAAACGAGCAGTAAACTGAGCAATCATGGTAGCAAACAATTCTTTGTGAATCACTTCTGATTGCTCTAGATCTGATGTTAAAACAATGCCCCTTTGTTCTGGTCTCCTTTACACATTTCCCCCTAGCAACCCAACAAGTCATTTAATCAAAGTGTCACAGTCATAGACTCGCACAGCAGTGAAAACGGGCCCTTCAGCCCATTGTCTCTATGCCCATGTTTTTGTCTGTCGGCACTAATCCCATCTGCCTTGATTAGGGCTGTATTTTTCAATATATTGCCTATTCTGCACGGTGGCAGAGCGGTAGAGTTGCTGCCTTACAACCACAGAGACCCAGGTTCGATCCTGACTCGGGGTGCTGTCTGTATGGAGTTTGTACGGTCTCCCCGTGACCTGCATGGCTTTCTCTGAGATCTTCAGTTTACACCCATACTCCAAAGACGTAGAGGTTTGTAGGTTAATTAGCTTAGTGTAAATGGGTTAACGTGCAGGGATCGTTGGTCGCTGTGGTTACAAATGATTCCACTACTATCTCTTGCGATGCATCAAGCAAAGTCAAATGTGGGTCCCTTGAAGGCAGACATGGGTGAAATGATTATGGGGAACAAGGAAATTGCAGAAGAGTTGAACAGGTGCTTTTGATCTGTCTTCACTAAGGAAGACACAATCAAACTCCCAGATGTACTGGAGGACAGAGGATCTAAGGGGGTAGAGGAACTTAAATAAATTTTCATTATGTGAGAAATAGTAATGGGTAGGCTAATGGGACTGAAGGATGATAAATCCCCTGGGCCTGACGGTCTGCATCCCAAGGTCCTCAGGGAGGTGGCTCTAGAAATAGTGGATGCATTGGTGATCATTTTCCAATGTTCAATAGATTCAGGATCAGTTCCTGTGGATTGGAGGATAGCTAAAGTTATCTCACTTTTCAAGAAAGGATTGAGAGAGAAAATGGGGAATTACAGACCAGTTAGCCTTCCTTCGTGGGAAAGATGCTGGAGTCAATTATTAAAGAGGTAATAATGGGGCATTTGGATAGCAGTAAATGATTAGTCCAGTCAACATGGATTTATGAAAGGGAAATCATGCTTGACTAACTTCTGGAATTTGTTGAGCATGTGACAAGTAAAATGGATGATGGGGAGCCAGTGGATGTAGTGTATCTAGACTTTCTAGATAAAGCCTTTGATAAGGTGACTAAAAGTAGAGCACACGGTATTGTGGGTAGGGTGTTGACGTGGATAGAAAATTGGTTGACAGACAGGAAGCAAAGAGTAGGAGTGAACGGATTCTTTTCAGAATGGCAGGCAGTGGCGAGTGGAGTGCCGCAAGGCTCGGTTTTGGGGCCGCAACTGTTTATCATATATATTAATGATTTGGAAGAGGGAATTAGGAGCAACACTAGCAAGTTTGTGGATGACACAAAGCTGGGTGGCAGTGTGAACTGTGAAGAGGATGTTAGGAGGTTGCAGTGTGACCTGGACAGGTTGAGTGAGTGGGCAGATGTGTGGCAGATGCAATATAGTATAGATAAATGTGAGGTTATCCACTTTGGTGGCAAAAACAAGGGGGCAGATTATTATCTCAATGGGATTAGGTTAGGTAAGGAGGTGGTACAGCGAGACCTGGGTGTCCTTGTACACCGGTCACTGAAAGCTGGCGTGCAGGTCCACCAGGCAGTGAAGAAAGCTAATGGAATGTTGGCCTTCATAACAAGAGGATTTCAGTATAGGAGTAAAGAGGTTCTTCTGCAGTTGTATAGGGCTCTGGTAAGACCACGTCTAGAGTATTGCGACAGTTTTGGTCTCTTCATTTGAGGAAGGACATCCTTGTGATTGAGGCAGTGCAGTGTAGGTTCACGAGATTGATCCCTGGGGTGGCGGGACTGTCATATGAGGAAAGATTGAAAAGACTAGGCTTGTATTCACTGGAGTTTAGGAGGATGAGGGGGGATCTTATAGAAACATATAAAATTATAAAAGCTAGATGCAGGAATAATGTTCGCAATGTTGGGCGAGTCCAGAACCAGGGGCCACAGTCTTAGAATAAAGGGGAGGCAATTTAAGACTGAGGTGAGAAAAAACTTTTTCACCGAGAGAGTTGTGAATTTTTGGAATTCCCTGACACAGAGGGCAGTGGTGGCCAAATCACTGAATGTATTTAAGAGAGAGTTAGATAGAGCTCTAGGGGCTAGTGGAGTCAAAGGATATGGGGAGAAGGCAGGCACGGGTTATTGATTGGGGACGATCAGCCATGATCACAATGAATGCCGGTGCTGGCTCAAAGGGCCGAATGGCCTCCTCCTGCACCTATTTTCTAAAAAAAAATCAATCTCTGGTTAAAAGAAAAATCCTCTCAGATCACCTTTAAAACTCCTTCCTCTCAGCTAAAACCTGGTTGGAGTGCCATGATAGGCTTACCATGGGAAAATATTTTGACTAACTACCCTATCTCAGCCTCTCACAATCTTGTGTGCCTCAGATCACCATCCATCATCCTTCCTCCCAGAGAAAACAAGCCTAGCCTGTCCACTATCTTGCATTAATAAAGGTTCCTCATGACAGAAGGGATCATGACAGAAGCCTCCTCGTGGCGATCCCTGGAAGCGACGACACGATCCACTCTGTGACGCGTCGGGCAACAATTCTGTCAACATGTTGGACGACGACAGAAGCCAACAGCGAGCTACATCGTCTAACACACGAGCGAACGAAGCAACAAATAAAACTCCTCCAATCCAGGCAACATCTTGGCAAATCTCATCTGCACCCTCTCCAGCATAAAAACACCACAATCAGAAGATCTGATATTGACGGGAATACAAACCTTATGTAAACAATCTATCCCTGTAACTTAAATGTCACCTATTCCTTTTCTACAGAGATGCTGCCTGACCCGTTGAGTTACTGCACCATTTTGAGTCTATCCCTGTAACTTAACCCTTTTGATTCCGACATCTGGTGAATCTGTGCTGCGTTTTATCCAGTCAATGTATCCATCCTGAACTGCAGTGCCCAGATATAAATACAGCACTCTGGGCAGGGTATAACCAGGGCTTTATACAGCCATATCATAAAATCCACCTATTTCTGTTGCTTAATGTTTTCAAATATCCCATATTAATTTTATGTTTTCATCGAAGGCTTTAATTTTTGAGTAAAATAATATTCTTCCTGTTGTAAATCTGACAAGTTGTCAGAATGTGCGATTTTCTTCAGAGGGCTGGGAGACGCTGTCTCTTGTAGCTCCATCCCATGGTGTTCCCTGTGTGCACTACAACACAACAGATGGCGCAAACCAGCCATATGGTGGGGGACAGTGCCTGAAGCAAGCTGACCCTCAGTGAAATGGCTTCAATGGACTCGCTGCTCCTCGTCCCCTCTCCCTTTGATCTCCCAGTTCCCCTCCTCCCTCCCAATCTGCCCTGGAAAATGAGATATGTTGGAAAACGTCCAACTTGCTTACAGACAACCAGGCAGAATTCCAAATATAAAACCAGCGCATGCTGCCAACCACCATAAGCCTCACCCTTTCCACCTGACAGGTTCTTTCCTCATAGAGTCCTTGAGTGTGAAAATAAGCCCTTTGGCCCAACTTGCCCACACCGACCAACCCATCTACACGTCCCACCTGCCTGCGTTTGGCCCATATTCCACTAAACCTGACCTATTCACATAACTGTCTAAATGTTTCTTAAACATTGCGATAGTACGTGCCTCAACTACCTTCTCTGGTTGCCATACACCCACCACCCTTTGTGTGCAAAAGTTACCCCTCTGGTTCTTATTAAATCTTTCCCGTCTCACCTTAAACCTATGTCATCTCGTTTTTGAATCCCCTACTCTGGGTAAGAGACTTTGTGCGCCTACGTGATCTATTCCCCTTGTGATTTTGTACGCTTCTGTAAGATCACCCCTCAACCTGCCGTGATCCAAGGAACAGAGCCGTAGCCGGCTCAACTTCTCCCTATTGTTCAGGCCCTTGAGTCTTGGCAACATCCTCATAAATCTTCTTCGCACCCTTTCCAGCTTGACAACATCTTTCCTATAACATGGTGCCCAGAACTGAACACAATACTGTAAATGCGGCCCCACCAATGTCTTATATAACTGCAACATGACCCCCAACTTCTATACTCAATACTCTGACTGACTCTCTAAAATTATTTTCCACTGTTTTATTGGTGATTCTCTACGTTGTGATATACATTTTATCTGTATGCAGCTTTCTCACTATATTTTATCCATGTGTATATATGCCGACCTCTATTTCTAACACCGCCCATCGCCCCAACATGGCATTTCTATCTGCAACCTTATCCTTAAATCAATGATTCTGTCTTCAGAAACAAGGAACTGCAGATACTGGTTAATACACAAAAGTGCTGGAGTAACTCAGTGGTTCAGTAGCATCTCTGGTGAACACGGATAGGTGACGTTACGGATCACACTGAAGAAAGGTCCTGACACGAAACGTCACATATGCATGTTCTCCAGAGATGCGGCCTGACCCACTAGTTTACTCCAGCACTTAGTGTCCTTCTGAATGACTCTGTCTCCTGGTCTGTACCTGTGTTTCCACTGGGTCAGAATCACTGTTAACCATATTGCCGTTTTACGCTCTGGCATTATAATGCTTGTCATTTGAGAACCGAAGATCTTCAAAAGTGGTTTGAATCCTGCCCTCGGTTGTTGTCTTTGTGGAGTTTGTGATGACATGTTTCTTCTGGGTGTTCCGGTTTCCTCCCACATCCCAAATATGTGTGGCTTGCCAGGTGAACTGGCATCTGTAAATTGCCCCGAGCGTGTAGGGAGTGGTTACCAAAGTAGGATAACATTGAACTGATGTGAACGGGTGATTGAAGGTTGGCATGGTCACAGTGGGTGGAAAGACCTGTTCCCCTGCTGCATCTCAATTCAATTAAAAAAACACCACCCTCCGCCTTCCCTTATCTGTTGCACTTATCTTCCCTTCTCCTTTCTGGCTAAGATGGAGAGATGACAAAAAAAGTGCAGAGGCCAATGCTTGTCTGTTGCGACTGATTTACATCCATGGTTTCTGTAACAGTGGTAGATGTTTGTTGATTAAACTGTGAGATGCAATGATCATTTAACCACATTGCGTGAGGCGACAGCTTGCACTAAATTTAGTGCTACGGGTTAAAATATTGTTGTTATAATGAGGTCGGGAGCTGCTGGGTTGATGTTGATTAGATTAGTGAGAACAGGGCAAATGTTAAATGACTGTCCTTCCCAACTAAGCACTTCCCCAATCCCAATCCCCTCACCCCACTTTGTGCGCAAGAGCAAAGCCCCTACTTTAATGTCCCACAGATTGGGCAGTGAATTTGCTACCTCGTGATTGTGGAATGCTCCACATCATAAGGGTGGTGCAGCAGTAGAGTTGCTGCCTTACAGCGCCAGAGACCCAGGTTCGATCCTGACTATGGGTGCTGTCTGTATGGAGTTTGTATGTTCTTCCTGTGACCGCGTAGGTTTTCCCTGTGTGTTCCTTTTTCCTCCCACATTCCAAAGACGTACAGGTTTGTCAGCTAATTTGGCTTCGGTAAAAATCGTAAATTGTCTCTAGTGTGTAGGAGATGTATGGAGATCGCTGGTCAGTGCGGACTCGGTGAACTGAAGGGCCTGTTTCTTCGCTGTATCTCTGAATTAAACTAAACAAACTAAACATGGGATGGTGCACGTGCTTGCTGGCTCATCTGTGGAGCTCAACTTTGTAAACAACCTCTGAGCAAACAGCTCTGGAGCGCATTCATTTAAGGAAGAAGTTTTAGGCTTTCATTAGAACTGGCAGCAATTATTATGGAATGGATTACACTGATACTACTTCTTCAGCTGTCCCTTGGCATTGAGTATGACTTGCTTCCTCTCAAGATCTCTAGGTTGTAAAGTGGCTGGTGAGGGCAGTGTGGAACCCACAGACTCCAACAGATGGGGCAGGTTCGTAAACTTGGCTGCTTCTTCTGCCTTTATACAGGCACTCTATACGGATTCTATGCTCTGCATTTGAATCTTAATAACAGCGGCTTTTCCTAATCAAGAGTGGAAGGGGCAGAGTGCCCTTGTTCTCCAAAGATCTGTGGATGCACGTGAAGATGGAAAATCTGCAAACGTTACACCCTTGTTCAATAAAGGATGTGGAAACAAACTCAGCAACTATTGGTCAAACATTTTCACCTCAGCAGAGATGGAACAATGGTCAGGGACAACCAGTAGTCATTTGGACAAGTGTGGATTGATTGAGACAAGTTAGTTCTCATTTGATTTATTAAAAGCAAATCTTGTTGAACATATTTTCATGGAGCTTGGTGTGAGCAAAACAAAGAATTTCACGGTGACGTATGACATGTGGCAATAAAGTATTCATTTATTCAGACTGCAGAGAATGATATTCATTACCCAGTCACTCACAGGTATTGATCTCCCCACCATCGAAGGAAGCACGGCCTCAAAATGGCAGCCAACATCATCAAAGCAGCACCTCACCTTTGCCCCGCACTCATTTCAATCCTACCATCGGGTGTAGGAGCCCGAAAGCTGTGACAACCGGGCTCAAGAATAACTTCTTCCCAACAACCAACTCTATGACTGAATACTCCACAAAACTGACTTTGGATACAGTATGAACGTCTATGTACTGTCGTTGGTTGCACTATGGACTTGGGGATTTTCTTGCACAAGTCTTAGAGTCATAGAGTCATGAAGCAAGGGAGAATAGAATTATGGTCATCAGTAACAAAAAGGACCAAATGTGACATTTGGAAACTTCTTCTATGGTACAGCATATGACTTGGATCTGGTATGCCCCGACAAGGAAAGTAATGGAGGCATGTATTGTTCTAAGGGTGCCGAATAAGTAAAACAACATTTGGTTTTAGATTTATTTTTAGTTGACTTTATTGTCACTTGTACTGAGGTACGGAGAGAGCTTTTGTTGTGTGCTAACCTGTCAGCGGAAAGACTATACGTGATTACAATCAAGCCATCTACAGTGAACAGATACATAACCAAGGGAATAATATTTAGTGCAAGATAAAGTCCAGTAAAGTCCGACTAAAGGTAGTCCGAGGGTCTCCAGTGAGGTGGAAGCAGATCTTCAGCCCAACTGGACCAAGCCATCCATGTCACCACATCGAGCTAGTCCTACTTTTTGCCTGCTCAAGATTTTGATCCATCAAGATGATCCCTATCCATGAAGCTGTCCAAGTACCTTTTAAATATAAAAGGTGTCAAGGGTTATGGGGCAAAAGCAGGTGAATGGGTTTGAGAGGGAAAGATAGATCAGCCATGATTAAATGGCGAAGAAGACTTGGTGGGTCAAATGGCCTTATTCTGCTCCTATACTCCAAAGACGTACAGGTTTGTAGGTTAATTGGCTTTGGTATAAATTATTAATTGTCCCACGTGTGTAGGATAGTGCTAGTTTATGGGGATCGCTGGTCGGCGCGAACTTGGTGGGCTGAAGGGCCTGTTTCCGCGCTGTACCTCGAAACTAAACTAACCTAAAAGGTGGTTCTAGTGCAGATGGGGCATGTTGGTTGGCGTGGGCAAGTGGAGTCAAAGGGCTTGTTTCCACATTGTATGACTATGAATCTATGCCTCCGACTTCACCCTAGAATGCCAGTAATAAATTCCAAAGTGGGGTGTAATTGTGTCTTAAAATTTACATCCTGGTGCCACGTTGGAAAATGCGATATCATGTTGCACACAGCAGGTTCTTATTCAGTGCCATGAACTAGTGTGCAAACAATCTGTTTTTTAATTATTTACAATGGCTAAGGGGCTGACAATGACCACACAGAAATCTTCCCACCTCTTGTTCAAAATAAAACGCTGCCCTGAGATCTTTAATGCCTCACAGATGAAAGTGTGAATGCCTGTTATAAAGATGAAGCACGTAGCAGCACAGCGTCATACTAAATTGCCAGCCTGGATCACAACCTCAGATTTCTTGAAAGAAACTTCAACCCATGAAAACAACTATGACTGAGCATTTAATCAATAGGAGAAAAACATGTTAAACAGCTTTCAATGACTGCTGGTGGTGTGTGAAATGAGCAAAGCAGCCACTGTGTTTAAAATTGTGATGGATGTTGATCATTGCAGGGAAGGGATGGGTAAGGTTAATGTTTAGGCAGATGAGATTAGTTTATCTTGGCATCATGTTCGTCACGGACATTGGGGTCGTAGGGCCTGTTCCTCTGCCGCACTGTTCTATGTTCTATGTAAATAAATAGACAATTGCAGTTAACCATTTGTGATATTGGCTCAGATGTTCTCTCTCCATTAGAGCAGCCTGCTTTAATGGCCATGTTCTGCAGTCCATCACTTTATCAGTCTATCAGTTTAGTTTATTGTCATGTGTACCGAGGTACAGTGAAAAGCTTATGTTGCGTGCTAACCAGTCAGCAGAAAGACAATACATGATTACAATCGAGCCATTCACAGTGCACAGATGTATAATAAAGGGAATAACGTTTAGTGCAGGATAAAGCCAGTAAAGTCCGATCAAAGATAATCGAAGGGTCACCAATGAGATCGATAATAGTTCAGGAATGCTCACTTGTTGTTGGTTGGATGATTTAGTCGTCTGATAACAGCTGGGAAGAATCTGTCCCTGAATCTGGAGGTGTTTGGGTTAACACTTCTATAGCTTCTGCCCGATGGGAGAGGGGAGAAGAGGGAATGGCCAGGGCGAGACTCATACTTGATTATGTCGCTGGCCTTGCCGAGGCAGCATGAGGTATAAAATGGAGTTGATGGAAGGGAGGTTGGTTTGTGTGATGGTCTGGGCTGCATCCACAATTCAATGCAATTTCTTGCAGTCTTGGATGTAGCTGTTCCCAGCTGTCCATATGGAGTTTGCACATTCTCCCTGTGACCTTGTGGGTTTCCTCTGGGTGCTCCGGTTTCCTCACGCATCTCAAAGACATGCAGGTTTCTAGATTCATTGGAAATGAAAATTGACCCCCATTCCCCACCCTGTGTGTTGGAGAAGTTGCAAAAGTGGGATAACATAGATAGTGGGATAACGACACAGGGGCTTCGACTGCCGGCTGCGGGAGCTTCAATTGTCACCACTGCAGATGGTTCGACTGCCCCGGCCGCGGGAGAATAAAAGAGGAAGAAGATTGGACTTTATTGCCTTCCACCACAGTGAGGAATGTGGGGATGTTTATGTTAAGTTTTATGTAGTTGTATGTCTTGTTGCTTATTTTTAGTATGGCTGTATGATAATTCGAATTTTACTGTACCTTAATTGGCACATGTGACAATAAACTGACCTTGAAGCCTTGAACTAGGAAAGACACAAAATACTGGAGAACATTTGGAAAGTGGTGAGATCATTGGACAAAGTCAGCATGGATTTATGAATGGCAAATCATGTCTGACAAATCTTTTAGGACTGAGATGAGAAAATCTTTTTTCACACAGAGAGTGGTGAATCTGTGGAATTCTCTGCCACAGAAGGTAGTTGAGGCCAGTTCATTGGCTATATTTAAGAGGGAGTTAGATGTGGCCCTTGTGGCTAAAGTAGATCAGGGGGTATGGAGAGAAGGCAGGTACAGGATACTGAGTTGGATGATCGGCCCATGATCATACTCGAAGGGCCGAATGGCCTACTCCTGCACCTATTTTCTATGTTTCTATGTTTCTAACATGGATAGGTGACGTTTTAGGTCGGGACCCTTTTTCAGACTCCCCAGATATACTGCCTGACCCGCTGAGCTGCCCCAGCACTTTGTGTCTTTTTGTGTAAAGCAGCATCTGCAGTTGCTTGTTTCTACATAGAACCAGTGTGAACAGGTGATAGGTGATCAGTGTCGACTCGGTGGACTGAAGGGCCAGTTTCCACGCTGTAACTTTCAATCAATCAGTCTACTGGAAGTGGCGGCGCTGCCTGGCAGCTGCGGCTCACCTGCACTCGTCTGTTTTTTCTTTTCTTTGTGTTTTCTCATGTCTGTTTTAATTAAAATTTTGGTTTATTAGGCTGTGTATGTGTGGGGGAGGGGGGGTGGGTGGGATAAACAGGGTTTTAGTCTCTCCCTTTGGGGGATGCGACTTTTCTTGTCGTGTCCCCCGTCACCGTCTCCGTCTGTGCTGAGGCCTAATGGCGGAGCTGGGGCGGCGTTTCAGCGTTCCAGTGGCGGCCCGGCTTCAGAGCTGCGGTGCTCCAACGTTCCAGCTCGACCCAGCTTCAGAGCTGCGGTGCTCCAGCATTCCAGCGGCGGACCCTGCTTTGGAGCTGTGGCTGTGTTCCAGCATTCCAGCGACGGCGGTGGCGGCCGCCGGCTTCGGAGGCTTGGCTGCGGGCCTAGTGGACGATAACATCAGAGGTCTGGATCGCCTCAGCGCAGAGGCAGAACAAGGAGGGAAGAAGACAAAGACTTTAAGACTTTTGCCTTCCACCACAGTGAGGAGGTGCCTGGTGAACTCATTGTGGTGGATGTTAAATATGTGTTTATTGTGTGTTTTGTTTTTTATTATATGTTATGACTGCAAGGCAACGAAATGTCGTTCAGACCGAAAGGTCTGAATGACAATAAAGGATACTTTGACTTTATCGCGGTGACCTCGCTGCTTGACATCCACTAGGTCACAGTCAGGAGCCTTGGCGGCTGCTGAGGGTAAATGCACTCTTTGTAAAGAGAGCCGGGCTTGTCCCTTTAATACTGCAAATCCAAAAAATGACCGATTTGACCGTGGCGCCTCATTGGTAGGGGCTGTGGCGAATGTAGTTGCTGAGGGATGCTTGGAGGAGGAAGTGAGCAGAGAAGGTGCGACTGGATACATTAGCGATCGGAAATACGTCCTCTGCTGGGTTAACGCCGGCGGTCGGATACATTTTGGAATCCTGATACACGGACCCCGTCGTCGGATACATTCGCGAAATCGGATACACGGCGCTTTCTCTGGGATACTGTTGTGTCTGCGATGGATACCATGTGAAAGTCGGCCTGGTCTGCTCTTCATGCGATCGCTTCACTCGGGGGGAGGTGAGTGTTTTTTTTCCTTTAAAGCCCGGCCTTTCTTTGTCAGTTTCGGCCGGGTCTGGGCTGTCTGCGAGGCAGTTTCAGCTGTGGCCACGGCTGCTGCTCTTTCCGGGTTTGTGTTGCAAAGAGACTGGGGGAAGGCAGGGACTGACACGAATTAAACATTCGCCCTGTACATGTATGCGTGTGCATATTGTCTTGTGGAGGGTGTCAATGCTGCTGCAACTAGGGCCTTCTGTTATGTTGGGGGAAATATATCCCCAAACTTTTTATTTTTAGGGTGACATAACTTGGGTTTGAAAGAACTACGTTGTTTTACTAACCCGGCGTTTTTTTTTCCCCGAGGTATGTATTTATGGAATAAGGTTTCACTTAATCCTTTACCGCCAGCCCAAATTAAATAAACTGCAGGAGACCAGCCATTTATTTGCACAAGTGCGTGAGTGTTAAAAAAGGAGCCTGTTATTGAGCCAGACTAGTTGAAAAGCACCAGTAAAGAAACATTTTTTTTTATGACTTTCTCTTCCGAATGCAACCGGAATCTATTTCTGAATCCCAATTTCCCCATATGTTTCGCAATGTTGAGTTCCGAGACCAGCCGTCACAGCTGAGAGTGGCGTGGGTGGCTTTTTTTGTTTTTAAATCGTCGCTTGGGCTGTTAGTGGGGGACAATGCGCAACATGTGCGGTGTTAACATCCCACTGATTCAATCCCACTGATCTGGCCGGGCGAGCTGTCCCGCTACGAAGGCTAGGATTGATATTGGCCTCGACAGCTGGTCCCAGCGTGGTGGTTAGGTGGGGAAACTGCACGACATTCGCAGCATTTTCATTCCCAATGTAAACTTTCTTTTGGCTTGTTCCTTGTACCTTCTGAAGAGTCTGAAGAAGGGTTTCGGCCCGAAACGTTGCCTATTTCCCTCGCTCCATAGATGCTGCTGCACCCGCTGAGTTTCTCCAGCATTTTTGTGTAGCACCGGGGACTTAACTGGAAGTTGGACAATTTTGATTTTACATTTATCAAGCCAATTAACCTACAAACCTGCAAGTCTTTGGAATGTGGGAGGAAACAGAAGATCTCGGAGAAAACCCACACAGGTCACGGGAAGAACGTTCAAACTCCAAACAGACAGCGCCCGTAGTCGGGATCGAACCCATGTCTCGGGTGCTGCATTTTGCTGTAAGGCAGCAACTCTACCGCTGAGCCACCGTGACTGCCTGAGGGTCTTATCAGCATCAACTTGCGTCCAAGAGGAAGTAAATATGTTTGAAGGGCAAGAAACGCCCCTTGTCAATGGTGATACAGCAGCTGCCAATGTGCATGGGTTGGCGCCCTTGTAGGTCGCTGTTGACCTATTTAAATTGCATGGCTCTGTAGTGGTCGTCCAGTTTAAAGATGGAGCCTGGAAACAGGCCCTTCGGCCCACCTAGTCCATTCCACTTTCTCCTCCACTTCCTGCACACTAGGATTAATTTTACAGAGGCCGACTAACCTACAAACCCGCACGTCTTTGGAAAGTGGGAGGAAATCGGAGCGCGTGGAGAACTTGCAAACTCCACATCCAGCACCCGATGTCAGGATGAAACCTGGGTCTCTGGCGCAGTAAGGCAGCAGCTCTACCAGCTGTGCCACTGTGCCGCCCACACAAGCTCGTGCTACATGAACATGTTCCGGTTTTGCTCTCTGTTCTAATAAATGGCAATTTTGCAGGTTAGACAGTTTCAGTCTGGGTTTCGGTCTGGCAGAATTCAATGCTTCATGGCTGAGCCAGCCCAGATGTTGGTTTGACAACATGACCCTAACCACCTCAACACATCCCACTCCCACTTACACCAGTGGCTACCCCATCTATGAGCTTCATCTCCATGGTCTGCATTCAGCCACCCTCTGCGAGGAGAGAATCCGGTGTCCAAGGTTGGAGGGAGTACGTCTGGTATGAGGAAGCATGACCTGGGGAGGCAAGGGAGGCAGAGGTAGAGATTAATGGGTGACTGGACAAAGATGTGTGAGAGTATAAAAGGAAAAAGGTAGGTAGACAGTGTTTTCTGTAGCAAAGAGATATATAATGAGGGGCATTGGAGGCCTGCGATAAATGTTAGTAGCTAGGAGGGTTTAATATGGTAGTTGTTAGCCATGTGTGAGCAATAGTTGAAGCAGGGAACTTGCTAGTGTTTCAGAATAGTGTAGCCAAGTGTATTCAGCTGAAGCACAATAGAGGAAAGGGGTCAGAATTAAGCTGGTGCTTGTGACACAGCCCATTGTAAGGGCCAAGTGATCTGTTTATTTGTAGAAACAAGGAATTGCAGATGTTGGTTGATATGCAAAGTGCTTCAGTAACTCAGCAGGTCTGGCAGCATCAGTGGAGAACAGGGGTAGGTGACGCTTTGGGGTCGAGACCCTTCTTCAGGGTCTGGACCCGAAACGTCACCTATCTGTGCTCTCCAGAGATTTTGTCTGACCTGCTGAGTTACTCCAGCCCTCTGTCATGTTGGTTTGTTTATTTGTTGCATTTTGTGACGTCATTATTGCATTAGTGTCTGTGCATCAATGGTATCGAGCAAGAGTTAATGACACCAGAGCAGGAACCGGAGAAGACATTGTCCTTTTCTGCTCATTGTAAGCATGTCACCACAGCTTCACTTTTACCCAGCCTGAAGTAATGTGCACTCACTTGCAGCAGAGGCCTGTGGGTGATATCAATAGCAGTAATTCACATGTAGCAGGGTTTGGCACCGAACGGTGTCGGGCTCCAGCACTTTGAGAATCATTGTGTTCAGATCTGCACCATGGGACTATCACCATTGAGGTTTTAGTTAGAGATTTAGTTTATTTTTTAGTTTAGAAATACAGCACAGTAACAGGCCCTTCAGCCCACCGAGTCCGCGCCAACCACCAATACTTGTACACTAGCAGTACCCTTCACACACCAGGGACAATTTACATTTATACCAAGCCAATTGCCCTGAATACCTGTATGTCTTTGGAGTGTGGGGGGAAACAGAGTTCCAGGAGAAAACCCACGCAGGTCACGGAGAGAACGTACAAACTCTGTACAGACAGCACCAGTTGACAGGATCGAACTCGGGTCTCTGGCACTGTAAGGCAGCAACTCTACCACTGCGTCACCGTGCCTGGAATTGGTTCTTGGTTCATGGCTTTATTCAGAACTGAAGGATATTTCTAGTGATGTACATCCCCATAAAGTGCACTGGTATTGCAACAGCTGATGCTGAATAAGGGCACTCTTCTCTTCAGGGTGCTTCTTCAGTAATCAGTATAATCGTCCAGTCAAATAGACTGTTCCATTTGAAACATACATTATCCCTGCAATGAGATAGTGTGGGTTAAGAACAAAGCTCTCTCAGCCCTAACACACATTCCTGGGTAGGTGTAGGATGAGTTGGGTCAAGGTTAAGGAAACTTCACTATCACAACATCCCAGAGTGGGAACAGTATATCACTTTGATATCAAGTAATGCTCTCTCTCATCCTTCTCTCACAATGATTTGTTAACAGTTTATACTAGTGACTATTGCTTCCTGGGGCCCATGTCAGTAGTGGCATTTAATGGTGCTTCATTGCCACATGTGTGAAGTGCAAACGCACAGTTAAATTATTTTTGTACAAACAGTCCAACAGAGAGTATTGCCATACCATCCCCGATTAGCAATTGAACAGAAAGAGTCCACTGAGCCCGTGTGCAAGAGACGCCATGTTTTGGCACAATTTTCCAAGTCCAGTTCCCCACGCTCCAGTTGTGATGAGTGGTGCCCTATTCAGGCAAGTCCCAGGCTTATTAGTGTGGCACAGCTGGTAGAGCTGCTGCCTCAAGAACAAAGACCCTGGATTGGTCCTGATCTCTGGTGCTATCTGTAAGGAGTTCAACTGGTGCCATTCCTTGGTTGACCAGCAACCAACGTCCTCTCGTCGCCTGTCCACCTTTGTTGCACAGAGGCGCCTCTCGCAGCCAACCTTGAAGGCGCTAGGCCAGATAGATATGATAGAGCTAGTAGTCTGGATTAGACTGTGACTGAGGATACCTTGGATGGAAGGATAGATTTAAACCACTGCAATATCTGGCTTGCCTTGCTATTTGTATTTGGGTTTCTGTTGTGTGACTCTGAGGAATCCAAGTGAATAGGCCACAATATGTGAATGTAAAGGCTACATTGACTTCTTTAAAATCCACAAGGAAGTGTGGAAATAGCAGTGATAATTGCTGAAAGAGGTTGGGTTATTCATGTTATAATTATAGAAAATTCTCCTGCTGAACCAGAATGTATTTCCTTGTTGGAACTTTCTGTGATGGAGAAAGCAGAACAGACAGTGTTTCACTTCAGGTGTAACTTGTAACTTGTGTTGGTCAGCATGTATGTGCGTGTGTGTGTGCAGCCATTGTCTCTCCTCTTCCCCCTTCCCCCTTCCCTCGTTTTAAAGAGAGGGGCCACTGTTGTGACATGTAGGAACGAGCTCCAGATACCGGTCTAAACCGTAGATAGACCCAAAACGCTGGAGTAACTCAGCGGGTCAGACCAAATCTCTGGAGAAAAGGAATGTGGTGTTTCGGTCTGAAGAAGGGTCTCAACCCGAAACGTCACCTGTTCCTTTTCTCCAGAGATGCTGTCTGACCAGCTGAGTTACACCAGCTTTTTGTGTCTAACCACTGTTGCGATGACATATTTTCGCAGTGAGATTTAATTTGCCAGTAACATGGTGATTGCCAAATAAATCTTGATCTGAGCCATGGAGGGAGCACCACTGCTTTGTGAAATCGGGGTCTCTTGCAGCCTGTACTTCTGTTTAAGGCCCCGGGGTTTGATGTAATGTAGACAGATAGTTGGTTGAAGATCAGAGGCAGAGCAGTGATTAACTGATTAAAGTGTCACATGCGGCAGCCGTCCGTTGTTCACGATTTACATGACTGACAAAGAAAGGCGATGGGATGCATCCAAGCTGACTAATTATGCAAATCTAGGTTGGAAAGCGAAGGTGAGGCAGATTTGCCATCTGTAAGAGGACAATGGTGGGTGAAATGGGAATAGCAGATGAGGTAAAAATGAGAGAGGGAGAGCGCTCTGGGTAGAATATTTTGTCAAGTGGTCAGAAACCAGTAAATATCTATCGCAGAGGAATCTGGGCGAGCAGGTTGAGAGGTTAAATTGGACAAAGCAAGCACAGTAATTATAGAGCCATACAGTGTGGAAACAGGCCCAACTTACCCTCACTGATCAATATGTCCCATCTGCACTAGTCTCATCTACCTGTGTTTGGCCCATATCCCTCTAAACCTATCCTATTCATGTACCTGTCTAAATGTTTCTTAAATGTTGCAATACTACCTACTCCGGCAGCTTGTTCCATGCATCTACCACCCTTTATGTAAAAAAAAAGTTACCCCTCGGGTTCCTATTAAATTCTTTTCCCCTCTCACCTTAAACCTATGTTCTCTGGTTCTCAAACATTTAGCGAGGCTAAAAGTGTGGTAATCTTCACTACCAAAATCATGCTGAAATTGGCAGACTCGTATGAGGTTTGATGTCTTGTAGTGAACATGGAGCCAGTGGAGTGTTTACCAAGCAGGCATTTCCTTGGATAAACAAGTCAAACTGTGGAGGAAGATCGAGTAACTTGGCCCACATTCTCTGCAGACTTAAAGAGGGTGCAATAACCCTACCGGGACATTGACGGCTCAGAGAGGGTTTGCACAACGTGGGGGATATGCTGTTTCCTCTGAAGAAAGACACAAAATGATAGAGTAACTCAGCAGGACAGGCAACATCTCTGGAGTTTGAAGGAATGTGTGATGTTTCGGGTCAAGAAGGGTCTCTTTTCTAAACGTCGCCCATTTCATCTCTCCAAAGATGCAGCCTGTCCCGTTGAGTTACTCCAGCATTTTGTGTCTACCTTCGGTGTAAACCAGCATCTGCAGTTTCTTCCCACGCATGCCGTTTCCTCTCGCTGGTAAGTCAAATACTGGGAGGGGCAACTCTTGGGACACACAGTTAGTCATTTAGGACTGTGCTTTGGAGAAATTTATTCAAACGGCATGTTGTAAATATTTAGAATTCTCTACCTCCATGAAGACTGCAGAAGGCTGAGTGTGCCAACAAGATTGATGGGTTGTGGACACTTGGGTACAAGATGGCCGTCGACCTTCCTGAATGCTGGAGGAGGTTTAGAGGACCACGTATCACACTGCTTCTGTTTCTTTGCGTTAGCATCTCGTCCCAGTGATGGCACCTCCAACGCTCCTTTTCTTTTCTTAACAAGGAGCTTTGTACACTGCAAAGGTCAGAAGAAGAAGAAGGGTCTCGGCCCGAAACGTCACCCATTCCTTCTCTCCAGAGATGCTGCCTGTCCCGCTGAGTTACTCCAGCATTTTGTGTCTATCTACTGCAAAGGTCAAGACTGCCATTGGAAGTTTGCAAACTACAATCATACAGTTAGCAAATTACAATCTTGTCAACCTTATCCGCAATGCACTCGAACCCCCCACCGCCCCCATCTCTCCCCCACCCCCCTCCCCCCTCCCCCTCCCAAGGCGACCAGTGTTCACAGAAGGCTTCTAGAATCCCACTGGACACCACGTGCTCCCTATTCGTGGACGTAGGCCCAGAAGAAGGACAGGCAGTCAACTGTGGCAGGCCCTTCGACTGTATACTGCCTGGACCCCGTGAATGACCATCTTGGCAAGATCCAAGAGCAAACCGACAGGGAGATCTCCTTTCCCCCCCCCCCCCCCCGTCCCCCGTCCCCTCCCCTTCCCTTGTACTGGATGGCCAAATATCAAAATCATGCAGCTAAAACTTGAGTAGCAGCAGGCCCTTCAGATACAGGGGCTCCAACGCTCCCTGGGTGCTGCAGTACTACATTGACCTTAAGTTTGCATGCCCAGACTGGAAATTGCAGCCACGGCTTGCTTGTAGACTCCTGAGCACGCTGCAGCTGAGCCAATGTTGACACATTAAAAACAGGCACATTTGCATGCAAAACGTGACACCATTCGCCAGTAAAGAGAGGACTAAATTATTTAGTTTGTGTGAGTTGGCTTCACAAGTACACAACTGTTTTAGGAAACCCTGTGGTAAAACTATAGTGCTGGAAATATTCATTTCCAGAGAGAAAGAGAGTTAATGTTTCAGGTTGATGAATTTCATGCTAATGCATTGCCAGGCCTCGCTGTGCTTTGACCAGGGTCACGGGTCCATGTGTTCCAGAACCTGCCTGTACAGTGTGTCCAGTCAAAGTGTCCTTCATGCACAAGGTGACCCTTGGGGTTTTCTTTGGAAACCGTTCTGATGCAGTCGTAAACATGACTCTTTCTCCCTCCAAAGATGCTGTCTGACCCGCTGAGTATCCCCAGTGTTTCTTCTTGGAAACACACCCCTTCACCTGTGTTGACCTATTGCCCGCCTTGCTTTGTCCTGACTCCCCTTTTCCAGCTTTCTTCGCTGTCCCACCCCCCCCCCCCCCCCCACCCCCTACAATCAGTCAAAAAAAGTCAACCTGAAACATGACCTAGTCATGTTCTCCAGAGATGATGCTTGACCCAGAATTACTCCAGCCCTTTGTGCCCTTTTGTGTATTAACTACCATCTGCAGTTCCCCGTTTCTAAATTTTTCCTCTTTTAAATTCGGATTTCCAGTTCAAGGGATCTGTAGTTTGTTGCCTTATAACAGGGGTCATGCATCTAGATTTGGCAAGAAAATTGAACTTTCCTCCTGCTTCTGACCATTGTGAGAGTTGGTTCTGGTTTTGCCTCAGTGAAGACGGAGCTGTCTCTGCTCTGCCAGCTGTGTGTAAACCAGATGTAAGGCTGACATCAAACCTCATGAGGTTTGAGCGTCTGAAGATTAAAGTTGCAGTTCACTGACTAGAGCACAAACTACAGGTTGCTACGCCGAGTTTACTGTCTTTTGCCTGAGATGTTACTGAGAACTCATTCAGCTCCTTCAGGAGGGCTTAACTGTAATTAATTAATTTATTAGCCAAGTATGTAACCATACAAGGAATTTGATTTGCCAACAGTCATACAAATATGAAACGAGAAGAGTGGTGCGGCTAGTGGAGCTCCTACCTCACCGAGCCAGAGACTTAAGGGCCTGTCCCACTTGGCGATTTTTTTTGGCGACTGTTGGCGTCATTGGCATCATTGATGTATCAGGTCACCGAAGAAGTCGCCCATGGTTGCAGCGGTGACGCGGTGTGACGACGCATTGATGCGCGGTGTCTCCTCAAATGTCGCAACATTTTTGTTGCCACTGGATTTTGAAATGGTCAAAATCTTTCGGCAACCCGATACGTCAGTCAATGACGTCGGCAGTCGCTGAAAAAATCGCCACGTGGGACAGGCCCTTTAGATTTAATCTTGATCCCTGGTGCTGCCCGTATTGACTTTGATTCTTCTGCCTGCGTCTATGTGGGTCCACGGCTCAAAGACATGCGGGTTGGTAGGTTAATTAGCTGCTGTGTCCCTAGTCCCCAGTGTGAGTTTGTGGTTTGTTGGGAATGTGGGGGGAATAAAGCGGGACCAATGGATGGTTAGTCGAAGCTAAACCACGACTTGTATTTCCAATATTTCAAATATCTCCTATTTCCTTACAAGATAAGGCGCCATACTTCATCCTTGCCATTTAATGTTGAAAGCACTCTGCAAATTGAACAGCATCAATGGTGGTAGGACAGAGTTGATGTTTTGAGTCGAGAACCCTGCACTAATTCGCTCCCCACATTCCTACAGGGAATGGAGGGACATGGATCGCGGGCAGGCAGGCAGAAATGATTTAACTTGGCATCATGTTCAGCACAGACATTATGGGCCGAAAGGCCTGTTCATGTGCTGTACTGTTCTACTGTTCTATGCTCCATGGTGTTGTTTAACCTCCTGAGTGCTTCCAGTATGTTGGGTTTCCAGCATCTATACTTTTTTGCCCCAGTAATGTTGAAAGTTAGGAATAAATGAGATGAGTGACTACTCTCTCCTCAGTGCCCTGGGCAATGTCTACCAGCCACTAGCTCATTGAGAAAAGGACTCATTATTCATTATTCTATTGATGCTTTTTAGATCTGGCTGTGTCCTCGACCTTTATCACAGCAGAAACTACAGTACAAATTGTGTACAAAATTAACTGTAAAGTGCTTCAGTAGGTTCTGAGGTTACAACAGGAGCTGTAAAAGCAGAACCTTTCCAAAACAGTAATCTGCTATTGTGATCATCGCATTAGCAAAAGGCAGTTTCGGGAGGGGGTGGAAATGCGGCCGTTTATTCGGCTTTTCTGCGTTGGTGAACAAAGCATCTGTGCATGCCTTGCAGGTGAGGGTGCGACTTAATAGCCTCTTTCTTTCTCTCAGTGGGGAAGCTGGTTCTGCTGAAGTAAGCTAATTCACAGCACGCCAATCATCAAATTTGGCATTTTTCTACTCTGGCTGGTTGGCAAATAGATCTGTCGCTTTCAGTTAAGCTTCATATCTGTCTGCAGCACAGCCTCCCACAGCCCAACTGTACCATTAGAAAGTGTGGGGGAGTGAGAGGATTTTATCATCCCTTGCTATTGCAATGATTCGAGCTGCTTTCCCTGCTGCTCCCAGCCTCAGCTCATCTCTTGTTGAACCTAGTCTCCAAACCACTATCTCCAAGAGCATCGCAAAAGCCTCTCTGTCCAAAGACCTTACCTCCTCTGATTTGAGTCTCAGTTTACAGTTTATTTTATTGTCGGGTGCACCGAGGTACAGTGAAAAGCTTTTGTTGCGCGCTATCCAGTCAGCAGAAAGACAATACATGATTACATTTGAACCATTTACATGGTAAGGGAATAACATTCAGTGCAAGGTAAAGCCAGCAGAGTCTGATCAAGGATAGTCCAAGGGTCACGAGGAGGTAGATAGTAGTTGAGCACTAGTTCACTACAAATATTGAATCACCACTTCCCTCTGTATACATTGTGTATGCAAGCAAATAATCTCAGTGTGCCTAGTCACATGTGACCATAAAGTTTTCCTTCTCATTCCTATTATCACCATCCCATTCTCTCTCCTTATTGGCTTTATGCTTGTAATCCTGAGTAAACTGACCAGGGCCATTTGCATTAAAGAAATACTGTCTGCATTTTAGAATTTTGTTTTAGAGATGCATCATGGAAACCGGCTCTTCTGCCCACTGATTCCATGCCGACCAGCAATCGCCCATATGCTAGTTCTACACTCTACACACAGTACAATTTACAGAAGCCAATTAACCTACAAACCTGCACGTCTCAGGAGTATGGGAGGAAACTGGAGCACCCAGAGAAAACCCACACAATTACAGGGAGAACGTACAAACTTCTACAGACAGCATCCGAGGTAGAACCTAGGTCCAGGAGGAGGCCGTTCGGCCCTTCAAGCCAGCACCGCCATTCAATATGATATTGGCTGATCATCCAAAATCAGTATCTCGTTCCTGCTTTCTCCGCATATCTGGTCAGGATCTAATCCGGGTCTCCGACGCTGTAAGGCAGCAATGCTACCGCTGTGGCACCCCAGTGCACAGTTATATCATTGTACATGTGTTGTACAGTCAGGAATGATCTATGGGGTAAGGCAGAGCATGGCTGATGTTGCCATTGCTGGATGGGTCTGGCCTTTGAGGCTTCAAAACAGACCCACCTTTCCACAATTTTCCCACCTCCATACTGTGGTCATTGTGCAATTGTGTTGCCCACCTGCCTTCTCGAATGACAACTGTACAGAGTGTGGGTTCTCTGACTGGACTTGGAACAATCTCTTCATCCATTCTCCAATTTAAGAATATGCTAAATTGTTTAAAGAGAAGTAAAATAGCACTTTAAAAAATAAATCTTTGATTTTTATTTCCCCCTGGTTTAGTTGCAGAGTATTAGAGGGTTGCCAAGCAAGCCTCAGTGTTGTAGAAAGATTCCTCGGGGTTAACAAGGAAATTTTACGGGAATTGAAAATTAACTTTTTCTTTTAAATACTCAATGAGTTTGTTCTATGCAGAGAGAATGGTAAAATCCAAAGCTTTCTAGCACTGTCTCCGCCTCTTCCTTCTGCCCACCCTCCCATCCCCTCATCAGTCTGAAGAAGGGTCTCGACCCAAAACGAAACCCATTCCTTCGCTCCATAGATGCTGCCTCACCCGCTGAGTTTCTCCACCTTCGATTGTTCCAGCATCTGCAGTTCCTTCTAAAAGCTTTTTCTAGCAGTTCTTTTCATTTCCATTCAGTCACTCAGGAGATCATGTGTTCAGGTCCCACGCAGGGACTTGGAGACTTGGGCAAATAACACTGGTTGTCTCTTCTGCATGATGCAAAGGAAGAGTCAAGTCGAGACTCTTGTCAAGAGTGTTTTATTGTTGTATGTCCTGAAATTGAACAATGAAATTATTACGTGCAATAATGAAATTATTACGTGCTGTACAGTACAGCATATCTGTACTTTTACATATCAAAGTACAGATATGTAAATGCAGTACTTTGTAAATGCCATAACAAATAACAACAAATAAAATTCAGTCCAGGTCCACCGCCGATTTTCCGGCATTGTCAGTTCCAGAGCCTTTCTGGATTATCTGTTTTGCCGGACCAACCGAGATCATGGCCTTGGGAGAGGAGTCCAACGGTACCCGAACGGTCCAGCGAGGAGCCGAGATGTCGGATGCAAAGTCGGCTGTGGGAACCGATCTGCCAGATCTGGTCAGGCCGGAGTTCTGGTGGGGTTGAGATCGGCTGCCTCACCTGGATTAGGCACCACATTTTCTAGGGGAGGTCTGACGGAGGTTTCAAGTGCGCTCTTGAAGTTTTGCCCAGTTTAAAGTAGGTGCCGGACCACTAGATGCCAGATATATTTTTTTAAATCACATACATATAAATAATAATAGTGCACATTCATAAACAATGCTTTCAGGTCTATATCGTTCAGAGCCTTTTTGGAGGTTCTACTGTTTAATAGCCTGATGGTTGGTTGCAGGGAAGAAGCTTCTCCTAAACCTGGACATTACAGTTTTCCTGCTCCTATACCACCTTCTCGATTGCAGGTGTGAAATGAGAGTGGGGCAGGGTGATGTCGGCTGCCCTTTTTGAGGCGGCAACTCCAGTTGATCTTGCAGATGTCGTGTTTGTTTGGAGATAAACGATTAAACAGAGCCACAGTTGGCCAGTCAGATACAACTGAAAGATCCCAGTAAACTACTCTGCTTCTTTATTGCCGTGTGTACACCACACAGTGGAATTCTTTTGCACAACCCACAAATGCACAGTCGCCATATTTTAGCACCGTTTGCAAAGGAGAAAAAGTCCAAAGCCCAAGTCTGATCCCCATGTTGGAAGTACTGGAGCATTCCCAATCCAGGTGAGCCCAGCGAGAAGCCCAGAGCAGTGATCTATCCAGCCATTGTTTTCCTCATTCAACATTTTCCAAGGGAAAATGATCTGATTTTTACCATGTTGGTCCTTATCGGAATATGCTGTGTGCAAAAGGTGTAATATTTACCTGTAGCAGGGCACTTAAAAGTAACAATTAGCCATAAAACGTCTTGGAATATCCTGGAGCCATGAAGAGAAAGCTTGTTATCTCGTTGAATTGATCAGTATCATGACCTTTGGTCCTTTTTGTTTATTCCTCTTCTGACACAGGTTTGAAACTTTTGCGGAACAGCCCGAGTCTCTTGGCTTGAAACATGTGCGATGGGATGATTGTGCGAAAGAGCCACAGGCAACATAGAGTAACGCTGATATCAGTGCTCTTCATCTGCATCTCCAATGGATTAGCGTCAAATGGTAGGTCAAATCCTTCTGTGCCTTGGTGGGGGGGTTCATTACATGTGATTTCCTGGGACTCTTCCAACTGGAGTGATGTTCAAACAAGAGCTGTAACTCGCAACATTCATTTTTTTTTTTTTTTTAATAATGAGCACAATTAGACCATTTTTTAAGTTATTAGGACAGATAACCAAAAGCTTGATCAAAGAGGAAGGGTGGCACAGCAGTGCTGCCTTACAATGTAGGAACTGCAGATGCTGGTTTACACCAAAGATAGACACAAAATGTTGGAGTAATTCAGACAGAATCTCTGGAGAAAAGGTATATGTGATGTTTCAGGACGAGACCTTTCTGCTGCCTTACCCAAGTTCAATCCTGACGAAGGGTACTGTCTGTACGGAGTTTGCGCGTTCTCCCTGTGACCACGTTGGTTTTCTCTGGGTGTTCCGGTTTCCTTCCACACTCTAAAGATGTACAGGTTTGTAGGTTAATTGGCTTCAGTAACATTTTAAATTTTCCCGAGCATGTTGGATAGTGTTGGTGTACGGGGTAATCGCTGGTTGGCACAGACTCGGTGGGCCGAAGGGTCTGTTTCCGTGCTGTATCACTCTATCGTCAACGGAGGGGTGGGGTTCAGTCTGGGAAATACTAAAGGTTAAGGCCCCAGCTGGTGAAAGCATAGTTGGCAGTGGTGATGTGAGGAGACTGGTATAAGCTAATGGTTCGAATTGACGGAGCACAGATTTATAGCATTGTAAAACAGGAATACATTTTTGAGGAGAGAGAGATTTGAAAATGAAGATGAGACAAAATCAGGGTGATCCTGGGCCAACAACTGGTACCTTATTTATAAAGGAGTCCCGGGACAATGGGTCAACAGCACTCTTTTGCACATACGGTGAGTGTTGGCTGAGCTTCTGATCATCCCTAAATACTAGCGCTTTAATCCTAGGTACATCTAAATCTGTCCGTTCGATGTCCCAACATCAGGATAAATTGCCACATGCTGCCAAGAGAAGCAGGGAGAAGCAAGCTTTGTGTGGTTTGCAATTGGAGAACTGTATCTTCCTCTTTCCCTGCCGCACCTCTATTTCCACACGTCTCTCCCTCCTTCCCTTTTCTCCTGATGTACTTCACTATTATGCTACTTGGGACAGTACAGCATAAGAACAGGCCCTTCAGCCCACAACGTCCATGCTGAATATGATGCCAGGACTATCTCTTACCTACTTGGGTCTCGACCCGAAACGTCGCCTATCTCCTTCGCTCCTTAGATGCTGCTGCACCCGCTGAGTTTCTCCAGCTTTTTGTGTAACCCCCTATCTCTTACCTACCTGGGCATAATCCATGTTCCCTCATTCCCTGCAGATCCTTACTTGGGACAGGAACTTTATTCTGTTTGGTGTTATTCATGCAGCATGGAAACAGACCACTTGCTTCATCGAGCCTGTGCCAACCATTAAACACCCATTTGAACTAAGCCCTTTTATTGTCCCCACGTTTTAATCAACCCCTGATTCCGCACTTACCTGTGCACAGGGGCCATTTACCGTGGTCAACTAACCCAGCAGCTCAATAACTTCTAGTTTAGTTTATTATCACGTGTGTCCAGAAGTACCTTGAAAAGCTTTAGTTGCAAACTAACCAGTCAGCAGAAAGACAATACATGATTATAATCGATCCATTTACAGTGTATAGATACATGATAAGGGAATAACGTTTAGTGCAAGGTAAAGCCAGCAAAGTCCGATCAAGGACAGGCCGAGGGTCATCAAAGAGGAAGATAGTAGTTCAGCACTGCTCTCTGGTTGTGGCAGGAGCCTGCATTTGGAAAACAACTTGGAGAGGGGTTTAGCTGGGGCTCTAGGCTGCTTATTTTAAACAGCATAACATTTTGAAAGCATCAGAATTGTACAGTGACGCTGCTAGTTGATCTGCAGCCTCACAGCGCCAGAGATCGGGGTTCATTCCTGATCTCAGCTGCTGTCAGTGTGGAGTTTGAACGTTCTCCCTGCCACTGCATGCGTCTGCCTCCGGGTGCTCTGGTTTCCTCGAACATCCCAAAGATGTGCGGGTGTGTAGGCTAATTGGACTCTGAATTGCCCCTAGTGTGTGGGGAGTGGATGAGAAAGTGGGATGGCAAAAAGCTCGTCCCAACAGGCGATCAATGGTTGTCGTGCACCCGGTGGGCCGAAGGTCTTATTTCCTTGCTGTCTCGCTAAAACAAAACCTAAATTCCACCCTTTTTAAGCACCAGTGCAGCTGGATGAGAATGCAGGGGGGACTTTTAGACAGAATGGTTCCATTAATTTGGATGCACTGTGGAGAGGGAGGGGGGATGGGAACGGTGGGTGCAGTTCAACTGCAGTCCGGCTTGTAGCTGTATGGCACAGAGAGTCGCATGCCCACGTGTGCTTGCAGTGGCCTGTTTATCCTGCTTGTGACACTGTGGTGTCAGTCAGCCCGGCATAAACATTCAGCGTTGTGTAATGCAGGCAATGGGTTGTTTTGTTTTGGTTCCCTGGGGGGCTTCCTCATTCCTCCTCTGTGTGAGCTGATCTGCAGGTTTACAGGGCACTGCCAAATGCTCTGTGGATGGGGAGTGGCCTGTCCTCTCTCCCTGCCCCACCCAGCCCATGGGTCCTGCAAAACTCCACTGCTGGCTACTGCACTCTCAGATCTGCCCAATCCACACATCCGAGAGATGCCATAAATTGCTTCAGAAAGCCGGCCTGATGGCAGTTGCTAGGAGACGCATGCACAATGAGCTGTGTTACTTGCTGCAAGCATCTTTCACTGCGGTCTCTCCCCACACAGAAGGCCGCCTGACTTCTCCTCTGCCGCATTTCTGTGTGTCACTGTGCTGACTAAAAGAGAAGTGGGTCTCAGCATCCGGCGCATTAACTCTCTCTGAGCCGTGCAGCAGAGGCTGATATGCAACAGCTTGCCATTGGAGAACTGATGGCCTTCTCTTTTCTAATATACACCACCGACTCTCCTCTTCCCACCATCGTCATCGTCCAACGCAACTCCCAAGCCGGCTGAAAAACAGAGAGATATTTCCTTCCACTTTGCTGATTTATCTTTCTGTAACCAAATAAGCTCATTATTTTTAAACGTCCCCTCCTTGTTCTCTGGAAATGCTTACAACTCTGCCTTGGCGTTTAATCTTCAGTGTTCCCTGGGGATTATTTTTCACTTTTCCCTGGCCAATTCTGTAGATGAAGGACTATCTAATGTAGCAATAATAATGTTCCTACATGCAGGAATGTTGTGGTCGACATTGGAGGATTTGGTTTGGCTTTGTAGATTTTGACTGGGTGATCTATCAATTAAGTCTTTTAGACTGTTGCTGGGTGAGTTGGTAATTCCGGGAGGTAGTATAGACCTCAAGTAGTAAAAACATGAATTTCACTGTCCAACTACAGTTGAGTAAAAGAAGGGATTGCATTTCTGTAGTGCCTATCGCAACAGCAGAGTATTGTAGAGCCACTGCCTTACAGCGCCAGAAACCCGGGTTCGATTTCTGACTACGGGTGCTGTCTGTACAGAGTTCGTATGTTCTCCCGTAATCTGCGTGGGTTTTCTCAGAGATCTTTAGTTTCCTCCCACGCTTCAATGATGTACGGGTTTGTAGGTTAATTGGCTTGATATGAATATAAATTGTCCCTAGTGCGAGTAGGATAGTGTTAGTGTGTGGGGATCGCAGGTCGGTGTTGGCTCAGTGGGTCGAAGGGCCAGTTTCCATGCTGCATCTCGAATCTCAACTACTTCTTCTTGCGTATGGCGTGCACAGCCTAAAGTTGTAGGATAACTTGTTCTATTTGATCTTATTTGATTGTGCAATCTTCCACCCCGAAACTAAACAGGAAGCACTGAAACGGTGACCAGATGTTGGCTGACGGCTCTCTTTCCTACACTTCTGTTGTCATTTCCTCTCTTCCCATCCATAGCAGCAGTGGCATCTCCGTTTTACTAAATCTGCAGTAAAGGTGCTGCCAACATTTGGCCAGCTGAGCTCAGGGCTGTGACGTTGGTTTATCTGCAAGGGCAATGGTTGTTCAGTGTGAGAATAAGTGAATGTGTCAGTGGGCTGGGAACTGTTTGGCCCACTGACGTCAGTATTGGGCAAGCAAACAAGCCTCAAAATAGATGCAGGAAATCCAGTAGATTGGATTAACAGAATAAATGGCGAGAAGAGGAGATGAGAAAGAATGTTATGGGGCCATCGGGAAATAAGGAGCAGGGGAATCTGGTTGGTGGGATTACTCTCCTAGCAGCTGACATAGACCCAATGGGCCAAATGGCCACCTTCCATGCCATATAAATAAATATATATTTTAACATGCTCGCGTGCAACGTACTGTCTGGCAAGAATACTTGGCTTTGGCTTCAGTGTGATGCAGCTGCAGTAGATTGTTTCGACTTGTATAGTCATTTACAGAATCTGGAATTTGTTGGCAAAGCCACCATGTGTTGCTCATCCCTAGGTGCCCTTGAGAAGGGATCGGTACCAGGAATTGTTGCCGTCCTGGTAACCCTGTGTTATTTTGCAGGGAATCCCAGGCATGGGACTAAAGGACCATCAGTATATTTCCAAGGCTGAATATAAACAGGTTCCCCACCTTGTGAAATAATGCCTTTGTTTTATGAGGCAGAAAGCCTGTTGGACTCGTTTCTATTTACCGATGTGCCCATTACGGTGAAGTCTATTCAAGGAAACTGACATAGCAGGTTCAGGAGTGGCTTTGTACCGAAGAACACAGAATAGAATTGGAGCTTCGGGATGATAAAACGGGGCTTGGAGTGATAGGCTTGTGAGGAAGATCCAGGTGGCATAGCAGTAGAGTTGCTGCCTTGCAGTGTGCCAGAGACCCGCGTTTGATCCGACTATGGGTGCTGTCTGTATGGAGTTTGTACGTTCTCCCCGTGATGGCATGGGTTTTCTCCAAGATCTTTGGTTTCCTCCCACGCTCCAAAGACGTACAGGTGTGTCGGTTAATTGGCTTGGTATAAGTGCAAATTGTCCCTAGTGTGTATAGAATAGTGTTAATGTGTGGGGATAGCTGGCCAGTGCAGACTCAGTGGGCTGAAGGGCCTGTTTCCGTGCTGTATCTTTAAACTAAACTACCCCCATGTGACTGTGTACAATTCTTGGAATTTTTTTAAATTCGCAATTTTTCCAAGTGCTGCTGATCACAACTGTGGCACACTGGCGCAGCTGGTAGAGCTGCAGACTCGCAGCATCAGAGACCCAGGTTCAATCCTGACCTCGGGTGCTGACAGTGTGGAGTTTGCATGTTCTTCTTGTGACTGCTTGGAGAGAAGGAATGGGCGACGTTTCGGGTCGAGACCCTTCTTCAGACTGATGTCAGGGGAGGGGGTGGGACAAAGATAGAATGTAGGCAGAGACAGTAAAGCCCCTGTCCCAATTTCCCGAGTTACCACGAATTCTCCCCTTGATTCAAACTCGGAGAATTACGGTAATAGCCAGCTGTAGGTACTCGGGGCTTTTTTTTACTCGCGGACATTTTTCAATATGCTGAAAAAACATCCCGACTTACCTGATGCCCCGACTACCTACGGCTGGCATTACGAGCCGCTACGAAATATCTACAGACTCACTACGGACATTCTCCCAGTTTGTGTCAAGGGGGAATTTGTGAGTAACTCGGGAAAGTGGAACAGGGGCTTAAAACTAGTGGGAGAACGGGGAGGGGATGAAGAGAGAAAGCAAGGTCTATCTGAAGTAAGAGAAGTCAACATTCATTCAACAACATTCATACCTGAGGAAGAAAGGTTTCGGCCCAAAACATTGCCTATTTCCTTCGCTCGATAGACGCTGCTGCACCTGCTGAGTTTCTCCAGCACTTTTGTCTACCTTCAACATTCATACCGCTGGGGTGTAAACTACCCAAGTGAAATATGAGGTGCTGTTCCTCCAATTTGCGCTTGGCCTCACTCTGACAATGGAGGGGGCCCAGGACAAATGTCAGAATGGGAATGGGAGAGGGAGTTGAAGTGCTGAGCCACCGGGAGATCAGGTTGGTTGCGATGGACTGAGCGGAGGTGTTCAGCGAACACTGTTGACTGGTTACCACGTCATACACTGAAGTTTTTCACTGTACTACACGTGAAAATAAACTAAACTAAAAAAGTACGCAGCTATTATTTATTTGAAATGTTTTAAATTTTTTGTGGTATTTTTTTAGTGCGTAAGATTTCTAAAATGTTATTAATTTTTTTTAATGCTTTATCGTGCCGCAATTGTTATTGAGTATTTGGTAATATCAGCACTCCTGAAAACTTTGAAACTACATTAGGGAGGGTGACAGGACTCGTGCTGAGGCAGCTCCTGGCCCCGCTGGGATGGGGCAGGGACAGAGGGGAAAGCAGGCAGTAATTGTGGCATGGCGGCAGGATTAGCCCAGATGCTGAAAGCGCTATGTTGATATAAGCAGTTGAGGAGATGGTGAAGAGGATGGCAAAGCTGGCAGAATAAGGCAACAAAATCTTATTATTTAGAACTTGGAGAAGATGCAACAGATGTCTGCAGGTTTGTTGGGTTGGGTTCGGCACAAACAGGAAACCGGTGCTCTCGACTAACTCTGCAACACTTTGCAATTGATGGATGTTGATGTGCAACTGAAACCACTGGGCGTAGTAGGTTAGTTCAACGGAAGTCCATGGGTTAGTTCATATCTAACAACTACAAGTGGCAGAGCTCAGTCTCCAGCATGATAAAGGACCTTAAACTTCATCCACCTACTACTCGTCGCAAGTTCGTCAGACTGACAACATTCCACAAGATCAGGAATACTATTGATCTAAAGATGGAGGACCACATCCAGTTAACCCAAGCTCCCATAGGCATGTCAACCAGAAGCTACCAACCTGGAAATTATTTAATTCCACACGGCACTTCATTAGCACTTTCGAACTCATTTTTCTTCAAGACAGTAAGGGATTGGAAAACCCTACCAGCCAGCATCAGAGATCTCCAAAACATCAACACATACAAAGTAGCAATGTTACAAAATTTTGAGATTTTAAAAATCAAGTCTGCAATTTATCCCATCAGATAAAGCATAAAAATAAGTTTAATTTGACACCTAATTTACTTTCATATCTTCAGTATTAAGAAAGTTATGGCCATTTTCATACTCGGAAATGAGCATCTTGCTTCCCATTGCCTTTCAATTGACTTAACTCAAAAGCTGTGATCTGGAAAAGTTAAAAGTCCATAACATTCTTAAAAATTAAGAGAACTCAATGAAATTTTCAGTTATTATAGATTGAAGCATTCTGAAACAAATATTAAACAATCTTACTTGGATTACCTGAAATTAAAGCATATAATTAGTTAGTTATCTAATTGTAGCTAATTACAAAATTCAATGAGTAGATCTAAACATCTATCAATTTCTTAAGAAAAGATAAACTTTTTAAAAAATGCCTAAGTGTCCAAATAACATTCACACAATAATCCACAATATAACATAATTTTTAAATCTCATTTTCATGAATTTCTGGGCCAAATGGAAGGAATTTAGTGTTTTTATGCCTGTAAATTAATGGCCATTTAAATCAACTAGCGAGTGGGTTTTAGTGGAATGCGGTGGATTGGAACGTTGCGGTTAGCAGTGAAGTCGGGGGGGAAAAATACTGGGGGTTCATACATTTTTTGGGGACCCCATTTCGCAACATAAAAATATTATTAATGCCTCCCGAAAAGCCATGTGATCAGCCATGATCACATTGAATGGCGGTGCAGGCTCGAAGGGCCGAATGGCCTACTCCTGCACCTATTTTCTATGTTTCTATGTTTCTATGAAAAACCAACTTTTAATATAAAAATAAAGTACCTTTTTTTCTCCCCTACGCAAAATTCTTCCAGTTGTCTGCGTTCACGGCTTTTGAAGGTGATTTTTAAATTACTCTAGTTAATAAATAATCTAGAGTAATTTAAAAATACCACCATTCATTAAATGTCGGAGCGATTTTTCTTCAGCAACCAAATCGCCCGACATTCATCGATTATCCAGGCCTGTGGAAAAACGGCACTTTAAGCCCGCCCCCCTCTGCAAGGCGCGAAAGTCGCGCACACGGGGAGCGGCAGAAGTGCAGCGCCGCTAAAGGTAAGTTTTGTAACATACCTATACAAAGATGCAACTCCAAAAGCATCTCCATCTCAACTAGCATGTCCACCACCATCACAGTGCTGAGTGATGCTCTACCTGGAGCTTTCCAGCGTACTACATCCAGATCCAGTTGAATTTAATTAAAGGCTAACGGGTTAATATAGGTGCACCCTTGCTGTACGGATCTGGACAGTTCATGAACCTGACCACTGCCACGTTCTCTAAGGTAATGAGGTAGCAGGGCATCGCCTGTAAGGACAAGGAACTGCAGATGCTGGCGTCGCAAGGAAAGATGCAAAACGCTGGAGAAAATCAGCGGGTCAGGCAGCATCCGTGGAGAACATGGATAGATGACGCTTCACACCTTCTTCAGGCTCCGAACTGAAACGTCACCTATCCATTTTCTCCAGGGATGCTGCCTGACCTGCTGAGTTACTCCAGTATTTTGTGTCTTTCCTGGGGCAATACATCCTCAAACACCGTAAATAACAATTGTCACCATAATACAGAAAATTAAGCATGCTTTCTGACTAGAGTTGGCTCCAGTTCGCAAAAAGCTTTCACCTATCACCAGCCATTTCCTTGAAGTGTGCCTAATATCCTTTTCCTAACACTGGTCTGTCCTGACGGAACTTTGCATGCAACTCGCAGCACAGAAATAATTTTAGCATAGAAGTTGGGAAGTCTTGTTGCAGTTGTACAAGACATTGGTGAGGCCGCATTTAGAGTATTGTGTTCCGTTTTGGGCACCATGTTATAGGAAAGATGTTGTCATGCTGGAAAGGGTACAGAGAAGATTTACAAGGATGTTACCAGGACTCGAGGGTCTGAGCTTTAGGGAGCAGGCTGGGGCTCTATTTCTTGGAGTACAGGAGGATTAAGGGTGATCTTATTGAGGTGTATAAAATCATGAGAGGAATAGATCAGGTAAGTGCACTGTCTTAGAATTGCCCAGAATAGATGAATCGAGGACCAGAGGATGTAGGTTTAAGGTGAGGGGGAAAGATTTAATAGGAATCTGAGGGTTAACATTGTCACAGATAGTGGTGGTGTATGGAATAAGCTGCCAGAGGAGGTAGTTGAGGTTGGGACTATCTCAACATTTAAGTAACATTTACACAGGTACATGGATTGGAGGGATATGGCTTAAACGTGGTGCAGGTGGAACTAGTGTTCATAGAAACATAGAAAATAGGTGCAGGAGTAGGCCATTTGGCCCTTCTAGCCAGCACCACCATTCAATTTCATCATGGCTGACCATCCAGAATGAGTACCCCGTTCCTGCTTTCTCCCCATATCCCTTGATTCCATTAGCCTTAAGAGCTATATCCAACTCTCTTGAATACATCCAGTGAATTGGCCTCCACTGCCTTCTGTGGCAGAGAATTCCACAGATTCATAACACTCTGGGTGAAAAAGTGTTTCCACGTCTCGGTCTTAAATGGCATACCCCTTATTCTTAAACTGTGACCTGCAGGTTCTGGACTTTCCCAATATGGGGATCATTTTACTGCATCTAGCATGTCCAATCCCTTAAGAATTTTATTTATTTCTACTATAGGATACCTCTCATCCTTCCAAATTTCAGTGAATATAAGTCCAGTCGATCCATTCTTTCATCGTAGGTCAGTCCCGCCATCTCGGGAATTAACCTGGTGCACCTAACTCAGCACTCCCTCAATAGCAAGAATGTCCTTCTCAAAACTGCACGCAATACTCCAGGTGCGGTCTCGCCAGGGCCCTGTGCAACCGCAGTAGGACCTCCTTACTCCTAAACTCAAATCCTCTCGCTATTAATCTCCATCTCCACATGCGGTGTCAGAATGTCATCCGATACAGCTCCCAGGAAACAACTTGGGTGAAGTGACGGGCATCTGTGAAGTATTCTGTAAATTCAGCTCAAAAGCAGCAGCAACGGGTTAAATTTTGCACCACATTCAACCAAAAGATATGACTTCTGTTACAGCAGGTATCAATTATTCATACGAAAGTAGGTGGTTGGAGCGTGTCTGTGGGTGGGTGATGTCTAAACCTGTTTGAAAGCTGCAAGTTGTTAAACCGGATTTAGGTCGCGTTTAATTTGTGCACTCGTGCACCAATCTTCTTCCTTTTTTTCACTCTGGGTGTGATACGTGATGAATTATTGGCTGCAGCCCCATGTGTCTTGCCAGAGGCACTGTTTCTGTTTATGTCCAAGCAAGTTTCGGGGATGAGTGATGGCCAAGTTCTGCCCGCCATTGTTCAAATAAATGTCTTAGTTGGAGAAGGTCAGGGGCGCGTCACTGAGGAAGGTGTGATCGATCTATTTACCTATTATATTCACTCACTCGCACTCCTTTTTGGGTCAAATGAGCATCAGGAGTGTTTTGATTCAAGGTGGGCACGGACACTATTGACTATGACACTATTGAATGTATGAAGAGTTTGCTGCACACTTTGCTTTGTAATATTTTTTTTCTGAATAAGGTTTATGGTGGGGGGGGGTTGGAGAAGAGAAATTCTCACATCACGAAATGGAGGACGGGCTGCTTCATTTTGCCAGAAGACCCTGATTCACGGACATACCCACGATATGTCCATGAATGAGGCTGCTGTTTGGGCCTCCACTGCTTCATTCGGCAGTGTCGTTATTATGATCTGAATGTGATGTGTCACGGTTAAATGTGATGTTGTGTCACTGGTATTTTAACCATTGTTGATGCAATGGTTAAAATACCAGACACGATCCAGATGCTTGCCTTATCAAGCCAGAGGCCTGGGTTCAAATCCCCACCATGTTAGCCATGGCATTTCAGTTGTTCTTTTAATCTGGAATTTATCCAAAACAAGACACGGGTTACAATTGCAGAAAAAAAACATTCACACAAACCTACTCTGTCCTTCAAGGAGATCTGTGACCTTGCCTGATCGGGCCTGTGTGTGTGACATAGTTGGTGCTTGACTGCCTCCTGAAGCGGTGCAGCAAGCCACTCGCCAGTGATAGAGAGGGAAATGGACTGCCACTGGGTCAGGAAGGCAGCTCTCCATCATCTATCTGCTCAATGGCTCAATGTCAACCTACTGGAAATGAATAAAATAGCCATTTCTGCTTTGGGGAGAAACTAATATGGATTGAAATTATTTTACCATGTTGTCGAGTCTGAATACTTATCAAAGGATGGTGCAGCTTTTGAATGAAGCCCGTCCTCGTGAGACATGGCTAATGTGTGTGAAGGAACTGCGTCTTTGCATGTCTCTTTTTGTTGGTCTGTGTGTCTCTTGACACACAATCTACAACTCTACATCTCCCTTTCTCCCTCTGCCTCTGCTGCTTCTCCCTCTCCATGAGCATCGTTGTGCGTGAGACTGGCTCTGAGCTGCTTTCTGTGTGTGAGTGCGCGAGAGAGAGGCTCTCTCGCTCTCTCGCTCGCTCTCTCTCTCGCGCTCGCATCTCCACTTCACCCAATTGTCTGGCTATGCAGTATGTCTTGGCCAGTCAACAGTCACTGCTCATACAGCAGACTCCAGAATAATAAACCTCCAGCGTTCTGAAAAACCCTGAATGTTGCAAGGTTTCTTCAATGTTGCAAGAAACCTGAATCCAGAAAAATAAACCACCAACTTTCTGAAAAAGTCCTGAATGTTGCAAGGAAGATGGATGTAGAAGGGAAGTGGTGGGATTTCTGCCGCACAAACAGTAATGGAATTGTACAAGGTTGCCAGGAAAGGTCTTTGAAATAACTGCTTCCAGGAAAGTTGTGATTCAGTGTCTCGGTGGGAGGGAGATTCCGGAGGGCGAAGGAAGAGACAGGGAAGCTGACTTCTGCGGCTGATTGACTGTTTGACCTTTATGAGGATGTTGCCAGGACTAGAGGGTGAGAGCTACAGGGAGAGGTTGAGTAGGCTGGGACTACAGGGCCCTACTCTGACCACATCTGGAGTATTGTGTGCAGTTTTGGTCTCCCAATTTGAGGAAGGACATTCTTGCTATTGAGGGAGTGCAGCGTATGTTCACCAGGTTAATTCCCGGGATGGTGGGACTGTCATATGTTGATAGAATGGAGCGGTTGGCCTTGTACACTCTGGAATTTAGAAGGATGAGAGGGGAGCTTACTGAAACATATAAAATTATAAAGGGTTTGGACACGCTAGAGGCAGGAAACATGTTCCCGATGTTGGGGGAGTCCAGAACCAGGGGCCACAGTTTAAGAATAAGGGGTAATCCATTTACAACATAGATGAGGAAAATCTTTTTCACACAGTATTGTGAATCTGTGCAATTCTCTGCCGTAGCGGGCGGTGGAGGCCGGGTCTCTGGATGCTTTCAAGAGAGAGCTAAACAGAGCTCTTAAAGATAGCGGAGTCAGGAGATATGGGAAGAAGGCAGGAACGGGGTACTGATTGTGGATGATCAGCCATGATCACATTGAATGGCGGTGCTGGCTAGAAGGGCCAAATGGCCTACTCCTGCACCTATTGTCTTTTGTTTCTTTGTTGGAGCGCAGGAGGATGAGGGTTGATCTTATAGAGATGTATAAAATCTTGAGAGGTGTAGATCGGGTAGATGCACTGAGTCTCTTGTCCAGAGTAGGTGATCGGGGACCAGAGGACATTGGTTTGAGGTGAAGGGGAAAAGATTTAATAGGAATCTGAGGGGTAACGTTTTTACAGAGAGGTTGGTGGGTGTATGGAAGGAGCTCCCAGAGGAGGTAGTTGAGGCAGAGACTATCCCAGCATTTAAGAAACAGTTAGACAGGTACATGGATAGGACAGGTTTGGAGGGATATGGACCAAACACAGGCAGGTGGGACTAGTGTAGCTGGGACATGTTGGCCGGTGTGAGCAAGTTGGGCCAAAGGGCCTGTTTCTGCACTTTATGACTCGCTCTATTACTATGTCTCCCCTTTGTGTGAGAGGAACTGGATGAGGTCTGGTTCGGTAGAAGTATTACTGAGCAGAGAAGGGGCATCTGATGACCTTCTGGCATCCTCTGATCCAGAGCATCACCCACTCCCCAGTGCGATCATTGCGAGTGGTGGACAGAGAGGAGAATGACACGTGGGGGATGGTTTGTTGTACATCAGAGGTCCGTCCCCAACTCTGCACTGATTCCTCACTCTGTCTGAAATAAAACGATCTGGGCATGATTCTGAAACCCAGACTCTCAGCAGACCATGGTTGGGTTGAACATCAAATTTGTTAAAAAAGAATTGTAGCTAAAATCACTCGGCTAAGCCACGTTTCGTATTTTTAAATATCCTGCTGTGAATCAATGTGATATTTCCCTGTGGATTAGTGACCCAACCCAGGCCCTTGGCCCTTTAAGTCTCTCTCTGTAGGTGGTGCATTTTCTACCCTGTTTTTTAAAAACAAGCAGAGATTGAACATTGTCTGCGTCAGATAATAGACAGTTCGATGGCCAGGAAATTAGCTCATCCGTCTGCCTGTGGAGGGAAACGGCAAATTGGTGTCTGGGAAACAACTTGCATGATCAGGCCCCAATCTGCTCTGTCTACGGTAGCTGCCCTCGAACTTCAGACACTCAGACACTTGAAGGAATGTACAGCATTGGGACCTGGAACCGCACTTTGTCCCTGTGACTGCACCCCTGTCTTCCAGCGAGCCAGGGATCAGAAATATGCCGACGTGCAGGGCCAAGCCTTCCAGCAGGCCTGGCGACAGGACCCTCCCCGTGAGATGGCTCGCCCACCGTGGACTCTGAACTGTGCCCCGAGCCATCGGAGAGGGATGCTGAGAGCTTCCCGTCGGGTGACCGCCAAGAACGACGGGGGAAGGGGGGCGGCAGAGAAGGAAGGGGGACCCTGTGGGCCTGCTGCCACTTGTAGTGGCCGGCAAAGATAAGACCGAATGGTGAACCTTTGTACCTCTGTCGCCGATAAATGTGGTGACACGTGTACTGCCCAGGTGATGTCTGCTGTATGATTTTACTCTGTGTTATGCAAAACTAAGCATTTTGCTGTACTAGGTACATGTGGCAGTAAAATATCATTGAATCATTGGCTATGTCCCCATCATCTGCACTTTCTGGTGCTACAGCTACTCAGCTGAACTTGCTAGCTCCCCCGTTCTCTGTCGAGCCCCACTTTGTCAGGAGAATGTTGCACTGAAAGGAGTGGGCGACCGTGTAAGCCTCCTAGCCCATGTGAGGCAGAAGCAGTAGTTTCCACATTGGTTTCATCAGCTTCCCGAAAGCCCTTCGTTGGAAGCAAGTCCTCCTTGATCCCAAGGGATAGACATAAAATGCTGGAGTAACTCAGCCGGTCTGGCAACATCTCTGGAGAAAAGGAATATGTGATGTCTGGGGTTGAAACCCTTCTTGAGATTGACTGGCAAGAAGGATGGAGAGAAATACATGATGTGCTTGCATGTTTTTTCCACAAGCATTAAGTAGAGTTACACATATATCACTTTTGTCCATTTTCTTGCTTCTTATCAATGTTCTCTCAACTTGGTGTCGATTCAAGCATCTTGTTTATACCAGCCCCTCCTAAACAACAGCCTGTGGTTCTTTTGGTGTCGTTATCTAGACACATTTCTATATAGTCTCTCCTTTAACCACAGCCCCCACACCTTGCTCTTCGCTGGATCAGCTCAACTCCAACAAGGGCAGTGTAGTGGAGCTGCTGCCTCATAACTCTACCAGATTCTGGATTCTACCAGACTTTACAGTGCCTTGGGAACCTGCCGACCTGCATGTCTTTGGGATGTGTTTATAGGGAGAACATGTAAATTCCACAGTGGTCAGGATCAAACCAAATGAGTGGTAAACCTCATTGAAACAAACAGAATAGTGAAAGGCTTGCATAGAGTGGATGTGGATGTTGGTTATGGAAGGATCTGAGAAATTTATTTAGTCAGAGGGTGGTGGATTTGTGGAATTCTTTGCCACGGAAGGCTGTGGAGGCAAAGTAAGTGGATATTTTTAAGGCAGGGAGAGATACATTCTTGATTAGTATGGGCGTCAGAGGTCATGGGGAGAAGGCAGGAGAATGGGTTTAGGAGGGAGAGATAGATCAGCCATGATTGAATGGTGGTAAACTTGATAGGCCAAATGGCCTAATTCTACTCCTATCACTTATGACCTTAACAAGAAAAAGAGATACAAGGTGCTGGAGAAACTCAATGGCTTGGGCAGCATCCCTGGAGAACATAGATAGGTGATGTTTCGGGTCGAGACCCTTCTTCAGACTAATGCACCCACTTTCATAGTAGTCTTTCACTAATCCCATTTCCTTCTCCCCACAGGCCAATCGGCTCCCCCCAGAGACCACCACTCACCTGTGCATTCGGGGCACTTTACAGTGGCCAATTCACCTCCTAATCGGCAGCTCTTTGGGACATGGGAGGAAACAAGAGCTCGCGGTGGAAACCCACATGGTCACGGGGAAAACGTGCAAACTCCACACTCAGATAGCCTTGGAGGTGAGGATGGAATGGAGGCCGGGGGGGGGGGGGGGCGGGTCACTGGAGCTGCAAGGCACCAACTCTGCAAGATGCAGTGCTTCCTCCACTGCTGCCAATAGATCACCAGCTGACTGAATAGAAAAACTGGTTTCTCCCTTTCATTATCCGATGCTTCAACAGCTGCCACATTTCAACACCTTAATTGGCTGTGATTTGTCTCAGCAGCCATGGATACACATAAGCTGCGACAGGGAGGGAGTTTAAAGCTCCTTGCTCACCAGAAAGCCTCCTGTTCCTGCATCAGCCTCGTTTATACCAAAGTGCACACTGCTTTTTAACATAGCTGCGATATGTCTTTTCTTTTAATGAAAAAAATGAGGAGAAAACAACACATCAGTTTTTACTAAGAGGTGAAATGTTTACAGCATGAGAGAGAATTTTTAACGTTTATTCTTCCTGTGATTCCTGTTGCTATAGAATTTCAGCAGCGGAGGGGCAGAGACTAATGATGCTGCAATGTGTGATTTTTAAAGAGCAAGGTGATGTAGTGAGGGCGAGAGATTGAGTGAGAGTCTGAAGAAGGGCCCCGACCAGGAATGTTGGCTAGTCCCTGCCAAGATGCTGCCTGACCTGACCGGCTGAGTTGCTCCAGCATTCTGCACTTTGAGTGAGCTGTAGTGTCTTGTTGGCTCGATCAGTGTTTAGAGCACGGCAGCAACCTTTTGGGTTTGGTCACCACTTTCATTTGCGTCAATAGGCGGGGGCTGGGGGGGCTGTGCTTGACGCTTCATGCCCAGGGACAGACAAAGCCACATCCTGCTGCAGCAGCTGCGGGACCAAGATACACCGGCCCACTTTCCTGATCACTCTCAACACCCACATCCCTCTCGAGAGAAAAGAGCGTAGCAGCTGGTTCCGAGCCACGACCGCTGCCAAGCTTTGTGAAGCATCCACTGACCTGGTGCTAGACTGGGCCCGCTCTGCAGGCAGAGGCCCTGGCGGCAGCTGAAGACAGCAGCTGGGCCTCTCTGAAGGCCGCACTTTACTCTGTCAGCCTAGCCAGGGCCGCAGAGGGCAGAGGTCATCACCGTTACCATGGAACCCCATGGTAGCAGCGAGGCAGCACTGCATTGTCACTTGGGTGGACGTTTACAAGAAAAGTCAACATCAAAATCAATGTACAGATTGGAAATCCCACATAAAAACAGAACATTCTGGAAACATTCAGCGGGTCAGGCAGCAAGCAAAATGGTTGTCTGTGAACCTTCATAAGAATGAGTAGCTCTGCTACTCTCTCCACAGATACTGCCTGACCTGCTGCGTCTTCCCTACAATGTTATGTTTTATTTATTTAAAAAATAGAGACCTCTAAAGTTATTTGGCTTTTGGCATTTGAGCGCCAGGGGCAAGGCCAACATTTATCTCCCATTCCTAATTGGTTCACTTGGAGGCCATTTAAGAGTCAACTCCTTTGTTGGGTCTGAATTGACATGTAGGTCAGGCAACGTCAGAATTATACCATCACTCCCCCAAAACAACATAACGGAACCAGATGGGGTTTTTAAACAATCTAGTAGTTTGTGATCATCACTACCGATAAGTACATTTCTTTTAATAAAATGAATTAAAATGTTTATTCTGCGCACTCCTAGTTGCCCCATACAGGAAAGATATGGAGGAGTGACACAAAAAGCTGGGGTAACTCAGCGGGACAGGCAGCATCCCTGGAGGGAGGGAATGGGTGATGTTTCGGGTCGAGGCCTTTCCTCAGCCATTTGGAGGCTTTGGAGAGGGTGCAGAAGACGTTTCCCAGACTGTTGCCTGGATTAGAGGTTATTAGTTGGAAGAACAAATTGTTTCCTCAGGAGCACGGGAGGGTTATAGGAGACCTTAGAGGTTTATAGGATTGCAAGAGACATAGATAGGGTAGACCATTTCCCCCCCGAGAGGGGAAACATTTAATGGAGGTGTGCAGCGCATGTAGTTTTTAACATTGTGAGTGGTGGAGGTCTGGGATCCACTGCTGGGGTGGTGATGGTCCGATACCCACTGCCAGGGGTGGTGGTGGTGTGGGACCCACGGCCAGGGGTGGTGGTCTGGGACCCATGGCCAGGGGTGGTGGTCTGGGACCCATGGCCAGGGGTGGTGGTGGTGTGGGACCCACTGCCAGGGGTGGTGGTGGTGTGGGACCCACTGCCAGGGGTGGTCGTGGTGTGGGACCCATGGCCAGGGGTGGTGGTCTGGGACCCATGGCCAGGGGTGGTGGTGTGGGACCCACTGCCAGGGGTGGTGGTGGTGTGGGACCCACTGCCAGTGGTGGTGGTGGTGGTGGTGGTGTGGGACCCACTGCCAGGGGTGGTGGTGCTGATGGTCCGATACCCACTCCCAGGGGTGGTGGTGGTGTGGGACCCATGGCCAGGGGTGGTGGTGGTGTGGGACCCACTGCCAGGGGTGGTGGTGGTGGTGGTGGTGTGGGACCCACTGCCAGTGGTGGTGTGGGATCCACTGCCAGGGGTGGTGGTGGTGTGGGACCCACTGCCAGGGGTGGTGGTGGTGTGGGACCCACTGCCAGTGGTGGTGTGGGACCCACTGCCAGTGGTGGTGTGGGACCTACTGCCAGTGGTGGTGTGGGACCACTGCCAGGGGTGGTGGTGGTGGTGGTGTGGGACCCATTGCCAGGGGTGGTGGTGGTGGTGGTGGTGTGGGACCCACTGCCAGGGGTGGTGATGGTCCGATACCCACTGCCAGGGGTGGTGATGGTCCGATACCCACTGCTATGGGTGGTGGTGGTGTGGGACCCACTGCCAGGGGTGGTGGTGGTCGTCTGTGACCCTCTGGCATGGGTGGTGGTGTGGGACCCATGGCCAGGGGTTGTGGTGGTGTGGGACCCACTGCCAGGGGTGGTGATGGTCCGATACCCACTGCCAGGGGTGGTGGTGGTGGTGTGGGAGCCACTGCCAGGGGTTGTGGTGGTGGTCTGGGACCCATGGCCAGGGGTGGTGATGGTGGTGTGGGACCCATGGCCAGGGGTTGTGGTGGTGGTCTGGGATCCACTGCCAGGGGTGATGGTGGTGTGGGACCCACTGCCAGGGGTGGTGGTGGACTGGGACCCATGGCCGGGGTGGTGGTGAGTGGTGTGGGACCCACTGCCATGGGTGGTGATGGTCTGGGACCCACTGCCAGGGGTGGTGGTGGTGTGGGACCCACTGCCATGGGTGGTGATGGTCTGGACCCACTGCCAGGGGTGGTGGTGAGTGGTGGAGGAGGATACAGCAATGGCACGCAAGTCACTTTTAGTTAGACGCGTGGCCATGCAGGGAATTGAGGGATATGGATCACGTGCAGGCTGAGGAGCTAGGCCACCTTGACATCATGTTCAGTGTGGACATTGTGGGCCGAAGGGCCTGTCCTCGTGCTGTACTCTTCCATGTACTAACTTCCACAGCAGCCAATGGAGGGATTTGAACTCGTACCTGGTGTGGTGACGTGGCATTATAACTGCTTTCTCCCCACCACCCCCATTAAACCCTGACTTCCACTATATAAATAATTCCACAGCACCGTGTCAAAAAGCAGGGACGCACCCAGTGCCCTGGTTAACATTTGTCTCTTGGCCAACAGCACAGGGATGGTCTGCAGAACGGTCTCGACCCGAAACGTCTCCTATTCCTTTTCTCCAGCTTTATGTCAAGCTACAGAGCTAGATCATCTGGGTGGGATCAAAGTGTGTGCAAGATCTCGCAGTGCCTTGTTTCTTACTTTACAACAGCAACTTACACTTCAAAGGTACTTGGCTGCAGAGTGTGAAGGCAGTGAAAGGGTTACGTGCATACTCATTTCTGAGAATAATTATTTATGACAAGGAAGTGAACTTGCACCATTTGCTTACGCATTGCTGAGAAATACAATTTATTGGCTTCTCCCTCTCCCAAGATAATTAACTGCTGCCGTTTTAAAGCCAAGTGATCCCACAATGTGGGAATTTCACTGTAGTTGCAGTCTGCATTAATTACATTGGTATGAATATTCTACTGGGCTTTTATTTATTTCTTGAAAAGGCCAACCTCAATGAGGTATAAATACATTAAGGGGCACGAGTGATTTAAAATATATATATATATATATATATATATATATATATATATATATATATATATATATATATATATATATATATATATATAATATATATATATTAATGTATTTATACCTCAGTGAGGTTGGCTTTTTCAAGAAATAAATAAAAGCCCAGTAGAGATATAATTGGTCAACAGTCTAGTTTAGAGATGCAGTGCAGCAATAGGCCCTTCAGCCCGTCGTATGCGCACCAACCAGCATTCCCTGCACATTAACACTATCCTACACACACTAGGGGCAATTTTACATTTACACAAAGCCAATTAACCTACAAACCTGTATGTCTTTGGACTGTGGGAGGAAACCTAAGATATCTGAGAAAATCCCCGCAGGTCATGGGGAGAACGTACAAACTCCATACAGACAAGCACCCATAGTCAGGATCGAACCTGGGTCTCCGGCGATGTTCGGCAGTAGCTCTTCCGCTGCACCACCTCACCATGAGTGACCTTGCTAGCAAGTTTATGCCATCCAGTTAAACACACCTTGTCTTTGCATTATTCCGTCCTGTTAAATTGGTTCTGGTCCCATTGATTCAGGTGGTGGGGAGGGATCTTACATGGATACCAACCAACACTCGATGGCATTGACTAGTGCCTTGCTGTCTCATGGGCAAGCTGCCTGAGCCTCCAGTTCCACACTGTTGGAGCAGCTGTTGAATTGCCAGCCCATCGTCACTCTCAAGTTGGGGTGACGGGAGATGGGCACTCTCCTGTGTTTTAGTCAACATTCCACCATCGACCAGCATCGTAAAACTATTTAACTGAGATGTCCTGAGGCCGCTCTGCCTCTGGTATCCTTCATAACTTCCGCTCTCCCTCAGTGTTACAGAGCCAACTGAAGTACAACTTCAATAATCAGACACCCCAGTGTTTGTGGTGGTGTCAGGCCCACAGAGTTTGTTCTGTTAAATGTCACATCTATTAATACCCAAATACACTTGTTTCATTTCTTGCTTGTTATACAGTAGATTAATAGTCTTGAGTAAGGGCTCCGACCCAAAATGTCACCTACTCTTTTTTTTTTCTCCAGCGATGCTGCCTGACCTGCTGAGTTAAACCAGGTCTGAGTTAAACCTTTGTGTCTATCTTTTGTATAAAACGTCATGGGCAGTTCCTTCCTACACAGAATAATATATTTTCCAGTGAACTTGAAAGGGAGCATGCTAAACAGAGAGTCGGTGAATTTAAATGTAAAGGGAGCACAAGAAGCAAGCTGTGCAGTGGTGTAGTTGGTGAGACCTGCTGCCTCAGAGCTCCAGCAACTCTGGTTCATAAGGTCATAAGTGATAGTAGCAGAATTAGGCCATTCGGCCCATCAAATGTACTCTGTCATTCAATCATGACTGATCTATCTCTTCCCCCCCCCCCCCCCCCCCCCCCCCCCCCAACCCCATTCTATCACTGCCTTAAAAATACCTTGGCCTCCACAGCCTTCTGTGGAGCCTTCTAAACCAGCATCTGCTATTCCTTGTTTCTACTGCTTGGTGATGGGAATAGACTTGGTGGGCCGAAGGGCCTGTTCTTGTCATGTGTGACTCTTTGACACTTTCTCGTTGAGTCAGATTCAAGATGCTCTTCAAACAGCTTAACTTGCAGCGCTCTGCACTGTCAGATGCTGTCTTTTGGGGGGGAAATGGTTAAACAGACACACTCTTGGTTCGGGCAATTTCAGTGTTTAGAGGAAGTTCAAGGGAGATTGAACAAAGAACTGCAGCTGCTGGTTAATACACAAAAGGACACAAAGTGCTGGAGGAAGGGGTTCGACCCAAAATGTCACCTATCCATGTTCTCCAGAGATGCTGCCTGACCTACTGAGTTACTCTGGCACATTGTGTTCTTTTGTGTAGGGGAGATGTCTTGCTAATACTTGCCTCTGAATTAACCTTTCCAAAGCAGCTTTATGAAATGGCTCTGCAATAATTGGCTGCTGAGCTTCCTCCTTGCCTTTTTAAATTTGTCGCTGTGTCTTTGGTGACTGCGTTTGTGAATTTAAATGAAAAAAACGCACACAAAAGGGGGTATGTAAATGCAACTTTATCTTTCACTACACAGCAAGATGCCAGTAACAGCAACGTGCTAACCAGTCTCGGTAACATACTGTGGGAAGAGAAACGGTTAACATTTCAGGTTGAAGATCCTTCGTCAGAACTGAAAGGTTAACTCTGACTCCTGTGCATTAAACATTAATGGCTTCACTTCCCACTGGTGTATCCTGCCTGACCTGCAGTTTCAAGTGTTTTCTGTCTTTCATTTTTGATTTAGAGCCACGGGTAGCATTTTTGATCCTTGCTGACTTGTGGGAGTTAATGTTACGTTGGACAGCCCTGCTCTCATTGAAGCGGTGCTGTTGGGCTCTTTTGCATACATGGAGAGAGCAGACTGCACTTGGGTTTAATGTCTGATCAATATCACAGCTCACCCGGCCGGTTCAGTGCTCCATCAGCATTGCACTGTGATGTCGGCCCTGATTATGCATCAAAGTCCCTGGAGCAGGGCCTTAAATTACCGAGCTTCTGATACCGACGGAGCTGTGAACTGTGACCGCATTTTGGTTTCAACTGATCGCAACTTGATTAATAATTGATAGGTTGGGTGCACCCTTTTATTCCAGCTAAGAGCTTATTGAACAAAGAGGATTGGTATGCCATTTAATCTGCTTCTGGCATTTTGGGCTACAGTAGAAATTCTTCCCCAGGGTTTTCTGGTTTCCCCCCACATCTTAAAGATGTGTGGATTGGTAGGTTGTGGTTGCAAGGAACAGCAGATGTTGGTTTAGAATAAAACACACAAAGTGCCGGAGTAAGACTCGAACCATCCAGGCATCCCAGCAATGCTGCTTGACCTGCTGAGTTACTCAGTTTAGTTTATTGCCACGTGTACCCAGGTACGGTGAAAAGCTTTTGTTGCATGCGATCCAGTCAGCAGAAAGACAATACATGATTACAATCGAGCCAATTGCAGTGTATGGAAACATTATAAGGGAATAGAGCAAGGTAAAGCCAGCATAGTCCAATCAAGGATAGTCTGAGGGTCAGCAATGAGGTAGATAGTAGTTCAGCGCTGCTCTCTAGTTGTGGTAGGATGACTCATTCAGTTGCCTGACAACCGCTGGAAAGAAACTGTTCCTGAATCTGGAGGTGTGCGTTTTCACACTTCTATACCTTTTACCTGATTGGAGAGGGGAGAAGAGGAAGTGGCCAGGGTGCAACTCATCTGTGAGCACTCATACTCAAGCACTTTGTGTCCCTTTTTGGAATAGTAGATTACTGTAAATTGCCGCTAGTGCGCGGGTGAGTGATGGAGTGAGTGATGCAAAGAACAAAATGGGATTCGTGTAGAGACTAGTATAAAAGTGGGTACTTGATGGTCAGCACAGACTTGGTGGGTAGAAAGGCCTGTTTTTGTGCTGTATCACTGCAACACCTTCTCTCAGACTGAAGATGCTCTTCACACAACTGAATAGCCTGCAGAGTACGAGCTTGTAGCTGTTTTTTTAATTATGACCCTTTCGGTCAGTCTCTTCCACTGCCTGCCACTGACCTGTACATGGCAGGTGTTGAATCTGAAATGGGGACCTCTGTGCCCAGATGCATCTCTGCAATTGCTGGACTTCCACTGTCATCAGGAAGGGAATGTGAAGGGACAAGGGCTCGGAGACAACAATGAGATCAGCTGCTTACTACTTTGCCCTTTCATTCCAGGAGGTATATAACGGGTTTGTGAACAAAGGTGCTGTGGGAGTCACTGGGGGATGTTTTATGCAGTGCATTTTGTGCATGATGCATGCTGTAGCTATGTATGCCCCTGGTGGGGAGAATGGATGCTTTGAGCGGTGGAAGGGGTTCCAGATAGACACACAAGTTATAAATTGTGATATTTCTGAGTGTCTTTGCCAACCCCACCCCAGAAGGTGGAGATTGTGTGTTTGGGAGACCCGCACCATATGGCTCACAGTGCAGCATCCTGTAGATGGTGTACACTCTTCTTTGGTGTGGAGTTTAAATATAGAAACAAGGAACTGCAGATGTTGGTTTGCAAAAGAAGGGACCAGGGCCAGGCAGCATTTCTAAAGAACAAGGATAGGTATTCTTGTATAGTCTTTTGGTTGGGTAGCATGGAAACAAAGCTTTTCACTGTGTCTCAAAACACAGGACATTAATAAATAAACCAATTGAGGCGACGTTTCAGGTCAGAACCCTTCTTCAGATTTCAGGCAAAGATGAGCAAGTGTAGAACTTTATCCTGTGTGTTGTCAAACCGCTTCAAGTTCCTCTTTTTAAAAAACATTTTCAGCCCATAACTTCTACAATGTCTGAATGACTTGCACACATTTTTAACTGTGTGCTGCTTAGTGGGATCAGTCTTTGTGTCGGATTTTTGTGCAGGGTTACTCTCTCGTCTGAGGCTAGTATCGGGTGCTGAGGTTTGGTCATCGTGATGTGAATTTTCTTTGACGTGTCCGCAAGTCTTTCAAATCAGTGCGGCCTTCCTGCGACATGTTGGCAGCCGTGTCCATGTGCAGTGATGCCAGCACTGGATCCAGGAGGCTGAGAACGGGAGATCCACAGTCCTTATGCCTTCCCGACTGTTGGCGCGGGATTGCACGGTGGCGCAGTGGTAGTGTTACTGCCTTGCAGCACCGGAGACTCTGGTTTGATCCTGACTGCGTGTGCTGTCTGTACGGAGTTTGTACATTCCCCCTGTGAATGTGTGGGTTTTCTCCGGGTGCTCTGGTTTCCTCACACATTCCAAAGATGTGCAGGTTTGTAGGTTAATAGGTTTCAGTAACTCCTGCAAAGCAAGATGGTGCCGAAGCCAGGCGATTCTTTGCTTGCTGGTCTCTGGAGCGATTGCAATGAATGATAGCGGATCCACTTCTCTCTTAAATCTTTTAAAACAATGCTACACCCTATAACATGTATCTGAACTGTGGACAGCTTGATTGCAATCATGTGTAGTCTTTTTGCTGACTGGATACCACACAAAAAAGCTTTTCACTGTACCTCAGCACAAGGGACAATAATAAACTGAACTAAACTAAATTGCCCCTAGTGTGTAGGATAGAACTAGTGTACAGGTGATCATTGCTCCTAAACAAAAATAAACATTCATTTTGCTTCTCGTCGCTGCAGAGCAGTATTAAACAAGGGACCAACACAAAGGTAGGACTCTCCCAGAACAGGTTGCAATTGGGGTAATTTCCCGGGATAATCCCTTGACCTTCAGTGTGAAATTCTGGTTCCTTTTGCTTTACATTCAAAGGAAGTGCAACAAAAAAAAGGGGAAGATGGAGCGAAAAGTGAGAAGGGATTACATTTGCACAGATTCATCAGTCACTGAGCTCATTAAGGTGGTTCATTGAGTTTGGATTCAATTGCTTGGGCAGGATGCATAGTGTAATGTACAATGCTCTGGCAGTGGAAGAGGTAAAGGGTGATATAAATGAGCTGTTTCAAATGTCTTGAAAGTTATAACAGCGGATTTACTCAGTATCGGAGTCCATAACAAGGTTCATTGTCGAAGGATTGGACCCAACCTCTTGATTAAAGTCAGAAAGATCTTCACATAAAGAATAGTGGGACGTTTCTAAAAAGCTGCAGGCACAAGAGTCGAGATTTAATTGTCATTTGTACCAATAACTAAACGGTCTTCTTGCGTATGGCGTGCACAACCTAAAGTTGTAGACGCCAAAACACTACATCTCCTTGCTTGTGCATATTGGGTTGATTGCATTGGTCGAAATAAGGTGGACCACGTGAAGGTTGCAACCTCTCACCCCAACTAAACAATGAAATCCTTACTTGCAGCAGCATGACAGGTCTGTAAACACAGTACTCGGATAACGCTGGAATTCCCTCCCTAAATTCCTAAGTGCCACGGTGGCGCAGCAGTAGAGTTGCCTTACAACGCTTGGTGCGCACAGAAATCAGACTCGATCCCGACTATGGGTGCTGCCTGAAAGGAGTTTTATGTTTCCCACCACCCCACTCACCCCCACCCACCCCTCCCCCCCCCCCCCCCCCCCCCCCCTCTTGACCGCGTCGGTCTTCTCTGAGATCTTCAGTTTCCTCCCACACTCCAAAGACGTAGAGGTTTGTAGGTTAATTGGCTTGGGTTTGTATACTTGGTATAAGTGTAAATTGTCCCTAGTTAGATTAGATTATTTTATTTGTCATTCAGACCTTTCGGTCTGAACGAAATTTTGTTCCCCTGCAGTCATACATATATTTTTTTTAAATGACACAACACACAATAAACACAAATTTAACATCCACCACAGTGAGTTCACCAAACACTTGTCTGAAGAAGGGTCTCAACCCGAAACGTCGCCTATCTCCTTTGCTCCTTAGATGCTGCTGCACCCGCTGAGTTTCTCCAGCCTTTTGTGTACCCTCGATTCTCCAGCATCTGCAGTTCCTTCTTTAACACTAGTGTGTGTAGGCTTATGTTAATGTGCGGGTCTCCGTGGGCCGAAGGGCCTGTTTCTGCGCTGTATCACTAAACTAAATGTATCCACCTCATTAATTTCCTTGTTAAAGTGGCAGATAAGAACTTGGAATGTTTTGAGGCATAACTGTATTTCAAGCACTTTACAATCAGACCACTGTTGTGTAGTGGCCACAGCTGGTAAGTAGGAAATAAAGCAGCCACAATGGCATTCACCACTCGCAATGGTCAGATCTTTTATTTAACCAAGGTTGACTGAGAGAAAAATGGCCGGGGCACAAAGAATCCCCACGCAAAGTGGTGCCTTGAGGATTTCCTCTTCACGTCAGATATAAATGACACCAACATCGTCTCGACCCGTAACGTCACCTATTCCTTTTCACCAGAGATGCTGTCTAACCTGCTGATTTACTCCAGCTTTTTGTGTCTACCTTTGGATTAAACCAGTGTGTCATAAGTGATAAGAGTAGAATTGGGCCATTCGGCCCATCAAGTCTACTCTGCCATTCATTTATGGCGGATTTATCTCTCCCTCCCAACCCCATTCTCCTGCCTTCTCCCCATCATTTCTGACACCCGTACTAATCAAGAAACCTGCAGTTCCTTCCTACATACTCCTCAACATTTACGATCTTGTCTTAAAGATAGTCATACCAATAGCACGGCCCCCAATATTAGGGCAGGAGCCTGGCATTTTTTTCCCTTAGTGACAATCCTCTGGAGAATCTCAGTTCAGTTTAGTTTATTGTTACGTGCACTGAGGTACTGTGAAATAATCTATCTTCTGGGTCACGTTTCTGTGCACTCGATTACCTCCCCTAATATTTCCTCGTGGCTCTGTGCCCCATATAGTTTAGTTCTGCTCTTGTGAAGTGCCTGGGTGCTTTTTGATCGGAATTGTCATTGCACGTAGATAGTTGCTCCAGTATTGGGCAAGCTACCATGACTCAGTAGTTTGGCCTGCCTGGTTCGTTATCCTCTCCTCCGCCCTAGGTAGTTTCATCTTGTCACTGGGCTGGTCCTGCCTGCTGCAGTTAAACCATTGGGTTCAGCAGGTCCTGCCTGCTCCAGTTAAACCATTGGGTGGGGAAACAAAGTGGAATCCTCTGTGATGCTGAACTTCCACCCCCCCCCCCCCCCCCCCCCCCCAAAATCTCTGGCCTGTTCTTGATGAAACTTGACTCCATTGAGTTTATCTAGGGTGTGGGAGATAATGTTGGGGGATGGAGGGAGGGAATCATTTTTAGTGGAATCATTTAAGGGCCTGTCCCACTATACGAGTTTACCCAAGAGCTCTCCCGACTTAAAAAAAAATCAATCTCGTGGTAAGTACGTAGAATGTACGTCGGAGCTGGGGACGTCTCTTAGCGGTTCATAACGCTAACGGCAGTTACTCGGGAAACGCGTTAAGCTCGTGAAGTTTTTTCAACATGTTGAAAAATGTCCACGAGAGCCCAGAGTACCTACAAGCAGCTATTACCGTAATTCTCTGAGTTCGAATCAGGGGAAACTTGGGAGAACTCTAGAATTACCTCGTACAGTGGGACAGGCCCTTTATGAAATGAAGTTTGTCCAACTCGGTGCGAATGACTCTGTGCAGGAACGTAGACTTTAGAGATACAGCGCAGAAAACTTGACCAGTAAAAGTCAGCTCTGCGCCGACCAGCACTAGCACTATCCTACACACTAGAGATTATTTACAATTTTACCAAAGCCAATTACTCTACAAATGTGTACGTCTTTGGAGTGTGGGAGGAAACCGGAGCACCTGGAGAAAACCCACGTAGTCACAGGGAGAACGTTCAAAGTCTCTACAGACAGCAGCATAATAAGGATTGAAGCCGGGTTTCCGGCGCAGTAAGGCGGCAACTCTACCGCTACATCACAGTGCCGCCCTAACTTGAGCAGGTAATCAAGGCCGGCCGGCTCTCCCAGCGCTGTACAGAGGAAGGCTTCGCAGTCACAACGCCACAGCTTGATAAGTTGTTTCAAACAAGCCCTGTGTTCTCGGGTTCCTGCATTCAGGACAAGGGCACATCCTGCCAGTGCATTGCGCAGTGTTTGATTTTCAAACCAACATAACCTACATGATTGCCGTATTCCCTGTGTCACGAGTGCTTTACTCTGGGAATATGTTCCCGAACGGTACAATGGCTTTCTTACGTGCTGCACCACAACAGGATTATAAACACAGTGTTCAATAGATTAAAAACGTTGAATCATAAAAAGACCCGCTATGGTGCAAAATCAACACAAAGCCCAAGTCCCTAGTGTAAGCCAAGCCATTTGTGAACATATTGCAGGATGTATTGGCACAAATAGCTTTATGATTCACAAAAGTGGCTATGATTCATGATTGTTACTGTAATGCTTATGGGTTGTTCTGAAATCTTGCCTTGTTCTTGTCTCAAATGTATCCTTCTTTGTCGAGTGTGTGTGTGTGTCGTATCTCTGTCCTATGTGAGCATGTCTATTTGTATCTTTCCTGTGTGTGTGGTCTGTGTCTTTATCACATTCCAGTGTGTCTGTGTGTAGCTATGTCTCTATCTTTCCTGTGCGGGAGTATGTCTATTTTTCTTCCCTTCATGTGCATGTTGGTGTGTCTTTGTCTGTATCTCTATCACTTACCTGTGTGTCTGTGTACCATTCCTCTATATCTCATTCTTGGTGTGCGCGTATGCGCGTCTAGGACTTGCGTGCGCGTGATTATTCTTTTTTCTGTGGTTATCTACCCATTTCTGCCCTGTCGTGCCCGTGAGCTGTATGCGATCATTCCTCTCGTATTAATTGGTATCTATTTTAGGCTGACCTCCAGCCCTTGTCAGAGTCCCTCATGCCCAGTTCTGACTGATGAACGTGGAGGGTGAGATCAGCTTTTAACCCAGCCATGTCCTGCGCATTGTCTGATCTCAATCCCTCTAACAATGGGCCGTGTCGTACTTGGACAGGAATGTGGCAGCTGTCCAGGGCACTTTCGGTGATATTGTTTTCTGCTGTAGCAGCGAGCTAGTTTGTGATTGAAAAGGAAGATCTTGCATTTTTGCAAGACTTTTCCTGTCCAGGAACACCCAGCAGCAGTTGACAACTAATGAGGTATTTTAGGAGTCTGATTATTCCGTAATGAGGGGTTAGATACTCAGACACTGGGAGAAATCTCGTCATATAAAGGGTGGAGGATCTCTGGAATTCAATGCACAGTGGAGTCTCGATCACAGACTTTTACATATTGAGTTAGAGCAAGGAAGTGCTGAGGTAAGAGATCAGCCATGAGCTAACTGAGGAGCAGATCAGGCATAAGGTGTTTAAGAAGGAACTGCGGATGCTGGAAAGTCGAAGTTAGACAAAAATGCTGGAGAAACTCAGCGGGTGAGGCAGCATCTATGGAGCGAAGCAAATAGGCAACGTTTCGGGTAGAAACCCTTCTTCAGACATAAGGTGTTGATGTCCTGTGTCTGCCACCTTTTTTTTGAATCTTAATGTAGAAATGCTTTGTAGCCGATGTGGACCCAGCTGATCAACACTTTGTAACCGAGAGGCTGTACAAAATGGAGCCGTGGGATCTTTTATACCAGTCTCCGATGGCACTCCCTCTGGGCTGTTCAAGGATGACAGGCTGGGTTTTACATTCCAGTCTCTGGTGTGGACTTATGACCCACAGCCATCTGCCCGACAGGTGGGCAAGTCGCCAACTGAACCTCGGCTGACAATTAGAACATAGTCCAGTACGGGCACAGGAACGATCCCTTTGGCCCACAATGGTCACTAATTCACAAGTTATAGTAGAATTAGGCCATTCGGCCCATCGAGTCTACTCCGCCATTGATAATGGCTGATTTCTGCCACCTAATCCCATCTTCCTGCCTTCTCACCATAACCCTTGACACCCATTGTAATCAAGAAGTTGTCTATCTCTGCCTTAAAAATTTCCACTGACTTGGCCTCCACAGCCCGCTGTGGCAATGAGTTCCATAGATTAACTACCCTCTGTCTAAAGAAGGTAGCAACCAATGTTGGTTCCAAACATGATGCCAAGTTAAACTGATTTGATCTGCCTGTACGTGATACTTCTATTCCTTGTGCTTCCATGTGCCTGTCTAAAAGCCTCTTTAACGTCACCATCGTATCTGCCCCCACCACCACCCCTGGCACTGCGTTCCAGCCACCCCCCCCCACCACTCCCTATGCAACAAACACCTGCCCTGCACATCTCCATTAAACTTCCCCCTCTCACCTTAGAGCTAAGCCCTCTAGTGCTGGACATTTCCACCCTGGGGGAAAAAGCTTCTGACTGTCTATTCTCTCTAAGCCTCACATAATTTGATATACTTATATGGGCGGCACGGCGGCACAGTGGTAGAGTTGCTGCTGTACAGCGCCAGAGACCCGGGTTCAATCCTGGCCACAAGCGCTGTCTTTACGGAGTTTGTACGTTCTCCCCGTGATCGTGCGTGTTTTCCCCGGGTGCTCTGGTTTCCACCCACACTTCAAAGACGTACAGGTTCGTAGGTTGATTGGCTTGGTAAAATTACAAAGTGTGTGTAGGATAGTGTAACTGTACGGGACTTGCTGGGCCAAAGGGCTGGTGTCCACTCTGTATCTCTAGACTATTCAATCTCCTATTATAATTGTCGCCCACATCTTGAGAGTCCATGGCTTGGCCCGCATTGTCCCAGCTTGATTCAGAGTGGTGGAGGTGCATCCTCCTACTCAACCCAACAGTCATAAGGAATAGGAATAGAATTAGGCCATTCGGCCCATCAAGTCAACTCCGCCATTCAGTCATGGCTGATCTATCTCTCCCTCCTAACCCCATTCTCCAGTGGCAAGGGGATCAGGGAAGGAGGGTGGGCATCAGCTGGAATCAGCTGCCAGAGGAGGCAGAAAAAGGATCCCGACCCAAAATGTCACCCATCCTTTTTCTCCAGAGATGCTTGCTGCCTGACCCGCTGAGTTACTCCAGCATTTTATGTTGATCTGCCAGAGGAGGTAGTCGAGGCAGGTACAACATTCAAAAGACATTTATCCATGTACACGGACAAGAAACGTTTAGATGGACATGGGCCAAACGTGGACAGGTGGGACCAGTTTAGATGGGACACGTTGGTCGGTATGGGCAAGGTGGGCTGAAGGACCTGTTTCCATGCTGTATGACTCTATGACTCTGGGGAGGGATGGCTCAGAGGGATGGTATCATAGCTGAAGACTGCTGAGCAGGTGGGGATGGGTGGTCAGCTGGAGGATCCCAGTGGGGTGGGAGGCCAAGTGAGGTGGCGGTGTTGGGGAGGCCTTTGTAGTCTCGTAAGGTCACATTGACCGGCGGAGAGCAGCTGGGGCTATGCGCTGTGTCACTAGCAGCATGGACTCATGCCGGCTCCAGCTCCAGCCCTTTGGGCAGCACAGCAGTAGACATGCTGCCTTACAGCGCCAGAGACCCATGTTCGACCCTCACTACAGGTGCTGTCAGTACGGAGTTTGTACGTTCTCCCCATGAACTGCGTGGGTTTTCGCCGGGAGCTCTGGTTTCCTCCCACACTCCAAAGACGTACCGGTTTGTAGGCTAATTGGCTTGGGTAAAGATTGTAAATTTTCCCTAGTGTGTGTAGGATAGTGTTAGTGTATGGGAATCGCTGGTCGGAGCGTGGACTTGGTGGGCCGAAGGGCCTGTTCCTGCGCTGTATCTCTAAACTAATCTACGCTCACCGAAGAGCTGTCAGTGAATCCCGGCTCCCTGCATTCTCTGATCCTTGTCCTGTCTCTTCGCAGCCAACTGCCGGCACCCTTTTCAACCGGAAAATGGGGGTTTTGCTTGTCACCCATCCACCTGCAACGACTTTGTGCCCAAGACGGTCATCGAGTACTTCTGCCATGAGGGCTACACGCTGAAGGGGGACTACAAGTACCTGACTTGCAAGAGCGGAGAGTGGGAGCCCGCCATGGAGGTCAGCTGCAGACTAAATCCAGGTCAGTGTCGGGCTCCTGGCTTCAACCTTGGCCCATCCTGCAATTCAGGGCGGCATAGTGGTGCAGTGGTAGAGTTGCTGCCTCACAGCCCCGGAGATCCTGGATCGATACTAACTGCAGATACTGTATGTACAGAGTTTGTAAAACCGCGTGGTTTGCCTCCGGGTGCTTCGGTTTCCTCCCACACTCCAAAGATGTGCAGTTTTAAATTCATTTTGCCTCTGTGAAATTTTCCCCAGTGTGTAGGAGAGTGCTAGCGTATGGGGTGATCACCGGTCTGCGCAGACTCTGTGTTCGCTGTACCTCCAAACTAAAACTAAACTACACTGAAAGACTGATACCTACTCTTCCACCAAGATGCAGCACAGAATGCCACAGGAGATCCTTTTTCCCTGTGGCTATCAAACTGTACAACTCCTCCCCCTTCTGTCGTGGGGTAGACTGACTCCCCTCCCCCCCCCCCCAATCTTTGCACATCCCCAATCCTTTCCACTCGTCACTTTAATTCCATGTTTCATGTATCTTGTGACTGTTGGCGGACCAGTTTCCATCCTGGGATAAATAAAGTTCTATCGTAACGTACCATCAACTCCTCATCTCAAGCAAGTCCCAATGCACTTTTGAACCAATTAGATTTACAACCAGGACCAAAGGTCGCAAAGGATGACGGTACAAGTTGCTGCCCAACCCCCTCCTTTGTTCATCTCCTGACCTTTGACTGGGAAGAGAGTCCATCCGAGTAAGATGTCAGCTGTTCAGAACAATAAAGCTTTGTATTCTGTGGCCCTTGACTCACTCCCTACCTTATGTTTGACTTATTTTGGCCTGCAGTTGTACACAGCAATAGCATGAACGGTTTAACATTGTATGGGCAAATGTTACAACTTCATGAACACCTTAAAGGGATATTAAGCTCACAAATGAAGCCCTGCAAGGAACACACCCAAAAGTAGGCATTCTAGTGACAGTATCTGATTGAGTTGCAGACCGTCCAGCCACTTGGCAGTGAGGACACATCACTCCAACTTGCCACAATATATTTGAACCCCTGTATATCGGCGCAGGCTCAGCAATCGCTTTGCTGAACACCTCCGCTCAATCCACCTTAACCTACCTGATCTCCCGGTTGCTCAGCACTTTAACTCCCCCTCCCATTCTGTCCTGGACCTCGTCCATTGTCAGAGTGAGGCCCAGCGCAAATTGGAGGAACAGCACCTCATATTTCACTTGGGTAGCTTACACCCCAGCGGTATGAACATTGACTTCTCTAACTTCAAATAGCCCTTGCTTTCTCTCTCTCTCCATCCCCTCCCACTTCCCAATTCTCCCACAATTTTCTTTCCCTCACAATAAACTTAGATCTTTCTTTGAGATTTTCATAAGGTTCCTTCATCAGATTGAAGGTTACAGCACCTGAATCTGAAGTAACCTTCAATCAGATGAAATAGCCTTTTGAAAATCGCAGATATTCGATGTGTCAAATGGCCTAAATCTGCTCCTGTGTTTTATGATCATATGAATTGTGTCCATGTACCTTGCCACAAAAAATTGTCAAATAATTTATTGCCCATGTACCTGTTTTACTGATATAATGATTGTTATACCTCCTCTGGAAAGATTGACTGATATTAGAAGACTCATCACCCTCTTCTCAGGCAGCAGCAGCAACACTGTCATTGTGTTTCTCTTGGTTTCATCCAACCACCTCCCCCCCCCCCCCCCAACCCCCACCCCACTTTCACAGACATGTCCTTTATTCTCTGGAGTCGTCCTCCTCTACAATTTAAAACATATCCAGTTTCAAACTTTTCCCAGCTCTGATCAAAGTTCACTGACTTGAAACGTGAACTCTGCTTCTCTCTCTGCAAATGCTTCCTGGCCCGCTGAGCATTTCATGCATTTTCCGATTTTATTTCCCTTTCCACAAATCTGCTTCCTCTGGTTTTTAGCCACGTCAGAGTTGTCCCTGCCTGACCTTCTGAGCACCTTCAGCACTCTCCGTTTCCTTTTCAGGCACAGGGCTAAATCCTGACCTCGGGTGCTGTCTGTGTGGAGGTTCCATATTCTCCCTGTGACTGCATTGGTGCTCTGGGAGCCTCTCACGTAGCAAAGACGCGTGGGTTGGTGGGTCTCTCGGCATCTGCAACTTGCCACCGGTGTGCACATGTGTGGCAGAAGTCTGGAGTTGACTGGGTGGTGGATTAGGATCAGTGAGGGATGGGCGTAAACAGGTGGGTGGGGATCTTAGGTGGGGCCAAAGAGCCAGTTTCCCTGTTTAAGTCCCCATGGCTCGACAAGACCAATATGCAGGGTAGACTCTGTCTCAAGTCATCCATAACCCTCGGGTCCACTGGCCACAGATTGAATGTACTTGTATTTCTTGGCAATTGTCGATGTGATCCATGTACTGGATTAACGGTGAGAGTAGGTTCGTCACTACCAAGGGTCCCTTGCCGATGATTATTTGCTGATCAACGCCACAAGCTGTGACGGAGTTGACTGGGTGCGCTCACTCTGTTTACCCTTCTCCGTTTAGATAAAAAGACCGGGGAAAATATCGGGGTGCCGACACTGTCGATCGTGGCGTCCACAGCCAGCTCTGTTGCCCTCATCCTCCTCCTGGTCGTCCTCTTTGTTCTGCTGCAACCCAAACTCAAGTCGTTCCACCACAGCAGGTGAGGGAAGGTCCAGCGGGGAGGTGCATGAGAGAGGAGAGTGGGGCGCGAGGAGGAGGGCAGGGGGGGAATGGGTGGTGCAGGGTGCCGCGGGGGAGCGTGTGGGGTGTAGGTAGTAGTGAGAGAGACCATGGGGGAGCACAGTGGGTTGGTGGAGAGTATGGGTGGGTCAGGGGAAAGAGTGGGAGTGGGGAATAGGTAGTATTGAGGGAATGTCACGGGGAAGAGGAGTGGGTTTGCGAGGAGCATGGGGAATGCAGGCATGGTGAGGGGAGTAGGGGGTAGTGGGGGATGCTCTGGGTAGTGCACCTGTCTCCCACACTCCCACTTTGCAGAGCACAGCGGGGAATAGGTGGTAGCGAGGGATGCCATGCGGGAACGGGGGGGGGGGGGGAATATGGGGCGCAGTGGGGTGAGGAGGAAGTTTGGAGAACTTGGGGGGGGGGGGGGAGATGTGGTGGGGAAGCAGAGGGGGATTGTGGGGAACGTGGGTTGGTGTGGGGGGGGGGGAGGACTAAGTGCAAGGTGCTGTGGGCAGGAGAGGAGTGGGGGGGAGAGGGGTAGAAGAGGAAGAGTGAAGATAGAAGGGGGGGAGTGATAACAAGCAGGGAGAGTGGTGAGTTTTGGAGGAGAGGCGGGGGGGGGGGGGGAGGAGTATGGGCCACTGCGGGTATGAGTGGGGAATGGGAGGAGTGGAGCGGGGCGAGCAGAGATAGAAGGGGGGAGAGCAGGATGCCATGCAGGGAAAGAGGTGAATGGTGGGGGGGGGGGGGAGTGTGAGCTGAGGTGGGAAGGAGTGTGGGGAGCTCAGGGTAGAGGGGGAGGTGAAGGAAGAAGTGAGAGATGGGGAGGGGGATAGGCGGATGTGGCGAGGAGGTCACGAGGAGAGATGTTGGTCGATGGGGACTGGGCGTTTGGATCCTAGAGGGAGCAGGACAGTTCCCGGAGCTGGTTCTGTCCCACTAGTGTGGGGACCGACACTAGCCGCACATTTGACTAATGGACGTGTGTTTGTGCCGCCAGGCGGGACCAGGGTGTGTCCGGCAACCAAGTCTCCATCGTGGTGGACGGAGTGCCCGTCTCACTGCCCTCCTATGAAGAAGCCGTGTACGGCAGTTCGGGTGCCGCCATCGCCCCCTCTGGCTCGCGGGTGCAGATCGTCATGGCCGAAGGCCCGGCGCCCGGAGCGCAGGGGCCGGCAGAAGCCCCTCGCCCCGGGGGAGGGGGGGACGGCAGCCCTGGGCCATCCCAACCCCACACCAGCAGCAGCAGCAGCAGCAGCAGCCGCTCAGAGACTGTTCTCATCCACCACCCCGCACCCTCCTTGCCCGACAATTCCCGCCGGGGACCCCTCAGGCTCTCACAGTCTTCCGACACCCAGGACTCGGAGAGCAGTGACGTCCACAGTCTCCTGTCCCTCAACTCCCCCGCAGGATCTACCGACGGTGAGCGGGGAACCTCTTGGCCTGAGTGTTGACTCTATGGGCACTGAAAGCTGGTGGTCGGGGAGGTTCACCAGAGCTGGAAAGGGTGCAGAGAAGATTTACAAGGATGTTGCCAGCACCAGAGGGTTGAGTAGGCAGGGGCTCAACTCCTTGGAGTGCAGGCGGATGAGGGTACAATATATATAGAGCTGCACAAAATCATGAGAGGAATAGATCGGGTAAACGCACAGTGTGTCTTGCCCAGAGTGGGTGAATTGAGGACCAGAGGACATAGGTTTATGGTGAAGGGGAAAAGATTTAATAGGAATCTGAGAGGTAACATTTTCACACAAAGGTTGGTGGGTGTATGGAATAAGCTGCCAGAGGAGGTAGTTGAGGCTGGGACTATCCCAACATTTAAGAAACAGTTAGACAGGTACATGGATAGGACAGGTTTGGAGGGATATGGACCAAACACGGGCAGATGAGACTAGTGTTGGCCGATGTGGGCACGTTGGGCCGAAGGGTCAGTTTCTACACTGTATCACGCTATGACCTTCACAGCATCTACTGGGATTCACGTTGCATACCTAGTAGATACTCCATGCCGCCTTTAAGGAAGTCTAGAATCCCCAAGTGCACAGTGAATTAGATATAGAGCTCTGGAGTCAAACAGTGTGAAAACAGTCCCTTCGGCCCAACTTGCCCACGGTGACCAACATTTCCCATAATGCCTAGGCACGTGCATACCTGCACTAGAGATGGGGGGGGGGGGGGGAGGGAGGGAATCCATAAGCTTGGCTTAGACTGAACAAAGGCAGACACAAAATGCTGGAGTAACTCAGAGGGTCAAGCAGCATCTCTGGAGAAAAAGATGGGTGACATTTCAGGTGGGGACCCTTCATCAGACCGAAAGTAGAAGGGAGGGAACTGGAGGTAACAAAAGGACTCGAACAAAGCAAAGCAGGGCCGGCAACAGATGACCAAGGAAGGGTGGAGCCCATAATGGGCCATTGTTGGCTGGGCTAGAGGTGATAATGAAGAGATGTGAAAAGTGGAACTGGTAGAACGTCTAGCGTGGGGGTGGGGAAAGGGAGGGAATGCAGGGGTTGCTTGAAACTAGAGAAATCAATATTCATACTGCTGGGTTGTAAGCTGCCCAAGTGAAATATGTGGTGATGTTCCTCCAATTTGCTCGTCACCTCACTCTGACAGCTGGGAGATGGTGTAGGCCTAGGCAGATGTACAGGAGTTCCTAACTAACGTGAGGCTTGGATGTTGTAACACATTAAGTCTGTGTAATACATTGCAGGGCAGAACTGGTGGGCTAATAGGTCCATAGCAGGGCTGCTGTTGATCGAAAGCCTCTGGATGTTAGTGAATTGAATTAGGGGCATTTTAAGATCAGGCACAAAGTGTTACTGTAACTCAGCGGGTCAGGCAACATGTTTGCCAGAGATGCTGCCTGACCCGCTGAGTTCCGCCACCACTTTGTGTCTTTTTCTGTAAAGTAGCATCTGCAGTTCCTTGTATCCAGGTTGTGATCAGGGCCTGATTAACTCGGTCAAAAAAAAAAACTGCCAGAGCGGCATCTGTGGAGGATATTGGACAAACAATGTTTTTAGTCGGCACCCTGGTTCAGAAGCCTTCCAGCATCTGCAGTCTCTTGTGTCTCTGGATTAACTTGATGGCTATGGTTAGTTACTGAGCTCTCGTTTCCGCCTTTCACTGCCCTCAGCTGTGTCGTTCTTCATCAGCCTGCAGCGCTTCCATCTAGTCGACAAGACTCGCTCCACGCTCTCAAGTCTAGAATCCCCAAGTACACAGTGAACTAGATATAGAGTCCTGGAGTCATACAGCATGCAAACAGGCCCTTCGGCCCAACTTGCACACGGTGACCAACATGCCCCATCTACACTGGTCCCACCTGCCTGGTTTTGGTCCATATCCCTCTAAACCCACCCTATCCATGTACCTGTCTAAATGTTTCTTAAACACTGCAATTGTACCTGCCTCGATTACCTCTGGCAGCTCGTTCCATACACCACCCTTTGTATAAAAAAAGTTACTCTTCAGTTTCCTTTAAATCTTTCCCTCCTCACCTTAAACCTATGTTCCCTGATTCTCAATTCCCCTATTCTGGGCAAAGTACCCAATCTATTCCTCTCATGATTTTGTACAACTCTATAAGATCACCCCTCATCCTCTTGTACGCCAAGGAATAAAGCCCTAGCCTGTTCAAAATCTCCCTGTAGCTCAGTCCCCTTGAGTTCTGGCAGCATCCTGGTAAATCGTCTCTGAATCCTTACAAGCTTGACAACATCTTTCTTATAATGGTACACGATACTCTAAATGTGGCCTCACCAACATCTTATATAACTGCAACATGACCTCCCAACATGACCTCCTATACTCAATGCTCTGACTGATGAAGGCCAATGTGCCGAAAGCCTATCTACCTGTGATGCCACTTTCAAGGAACCATGCACCTGCACTCCTAATTCCCTCTGCTCCATAACACTCCCCAGAGCCTTGCTATTGACTGTATAGGTCCTGCCCATATTAGACTTTCCAAAATGCAACACCTCACATTTCTCTGTATTAAATTCCATTAACCATTCCTCAGCCCACCTGCCCACGGTCCTACTGTGATCTTTGATGACCAATCGGGCGTGTGGCTCACTCTGCTCACTGCTCCCACATCAGGTTGTAATCAGCGGGGAAAAATAACACGATTCAGAACGGTAAAGTGGAACCTGTAAGAGGCGGCAGGAGGCCATCCGGCCAAATGTAGCTGCTGGTGTCCTCCGCTGCTGTAGGCCGCATGTAGTCTATGTGCTCAGCCTCTTACAGCCGGTCTGCTCATGAGTCCTCCATCTGACTCCTTCCTCTCTTGGGGGGGGGGGGGCAGCCGGGCCTTCCTAGTGGGATTCCGGTCAATGGTGCGGGCCCTGGATCCGGATATATAGGGCAGGAAACTGGAAGTTTCTGTTAAAATGTAAGTTTTATAAGGGGAGAGAGATTTACGGAATCAAGAGGAGGTATGAGATATTTAGGGCTTTGGAGCTGGAAGTGACTACAGCAGCAGTATGGGGTAAGGCTGCCTTTCACACAGAGGAGATGATATAGTATATGTAGGAAGGAGCTGCAGATGCTGATTTAAACCAAAGATTGACATAAACTGTAGTAACTCAGCGGGACAGGCAGCATCTCTGGAGAGAAGGATTGGGTGACATTTCGGGCCAGGACCATTCTCGCCCCTCACCCATTCCTTCTCTCCAGAGATGATAGTATGTTCTCTTGTTTGCTGCAAAGTTATGAATGACTAGCTTGTCTCTTGACCCGTTTGCGCTTCACTCAAACCCTGTTCTCTTTTCTTTCAGATATTCCACTGCTCAAGGACGCTTAACATGATGGGTGTGAGGTATACTGCTCAGCTTCACCATCCTCTTCAGCACTTGATCCTCCATCTCCAGCTCACTCACTCTATTCCAAGACCCCGAGCCAGAGCGTTGCTCACTGCCCACTGGTGACAGGGACGTGACAGTGAGGCTGTTTGTTCTGGGTATGTTCTGCCAGTGGAATTAACCGGTGTGACCCAGAGGTTGCCTTCACTCACGCTGGTTAATTCTGGGCGAGGTGACTGTGCAGCAAGGGATGAATAACCCTGATATTTGCATATTTGCAGTGCAGGGCTGGGATTTGATGGAACATGGTGGGTGAGAGTTTGACCTGTGCATTTTATCCACACTTTCTGATTTGGCCCTCAGTGCCGTTTTTGCATCCATCTCATTCAGCTGCTGCCCGGTCCACTTTAAAGGCATGCTCACCTATCTCCAGCTGCTATTAGAAACTTGAGAACAAAATCAGAACCTGCATTAGATCGTACAGTCCTTCGTGCAATGACAGCATGACCAACTCTGTACCTTATCCACTTTGCTGCACAATTCTACCCTTAGCTCTTGGTTCCCATCTTGTCCAAAATGACTCCAATCTCCGCCTTGCGCATGTTCAATGACTGAGCATCCATAGCCATTTGGGCTAGAGAATTCCAAAGATTTACAGCTGTCTCATTTTACCATGTTGTGATCGTGAAAAGTTGATCCTTTTTCCTGAGACATGCCTCCTAGATGGGGGCACTCCAGTCAGTTTCATTTTACTGTTGTCTCGTTCTATTAAAACACAGTATTCATCAATCTGGTGAGACATCCCCTTATCCCAGGAATCAACCTAATTAATTCACACCGTCTTCCTTGGATATGCGGACCAAAACTGCACACAGTGCTCATAAAACTGCAATATATTTGCATTGGAGTCCAATTATGTTCCCTCTGCCTTGTAAAAAAAAAACAAAAAAAAAAACCCCCCAGCAAAAACAGGAACTCAACGGATCAGGCAGCATCTGTGGAAAGAAATGAACATTTGGGTTGGGACCCGAAACGTCCTGATCTAAAATATCATCTGTCTGGTCCACAGATGCCACCCAACTCGCTGAGTTTTTTGCTCAAGATTCCAGCATCTGCAGCCTCGTGTGTCTCCACTCTGCCTTGCCATAAAGACCAACGTACCATGAATTTTTAACTCCCACCGTCAATGCACATTAACTTCCTGGATTCCATGAATTTGTATGCCTAGTTCCTGAATCTAAAGAAGGGTACCGACCCGAAACGTCCTCTGTCCATTTCCTCTGCAGACGTGCTGAGTTCCTCCAGCACTTTGTGTTTTGCACAAGATTCCAGCATTTCCAGTTCCTTGTGACTCCATGCCAAGATCCTCCATACATTTGCCAACTTCTCACCATCAAGAAATATTCTGGTTTTCTGTTCTGTCGACCAAAGTCAATAGCTTTTCATTTTCTTGCATTGTTCTCGTATTTCAAAGCTGTCTCAGATGGGATCCAATATAAAACAAATGAAGCACACACTGTTTGCGAGGGACTACATGAGATATAGTGATCAGTGGGTGACCTTTGGTGAAAATTGCTCAGTGCTGAATCCATTTTGCACTTTCCAACACCCCCTCCCATCCTCTTCCCAGGTTCTCTGGCCACTTAATAAATCGCACTTGGCCTTGGAAAACCAGATTCAGCATTTCAGGAGGTAACCCATCACACAGAGGGTCAGTCCACTAACAAGGTCACAAGTGATAGGAGTAGAATTAGGCCATTCAGCCCATCAAGTCTACTTCTCCATTCAATCCTGGTTGATCTATCTCTCCTTCCGAACCCCATTCTCCTGCCTTCTCCCCATAACCCCCAACACCCGTAGTATTCAATTGCCCGTAGTACACAAGTATTGATCTGGGATCAGGAAAGCTTGCATGATTGATGAAATGGTGGTAGAGAGTTGGTTTATTCAACAGAAGTAACTTGTATTTAGTTCACGATGTCCCAATGCCTCAAACATATTACCACCAAATGAGGTACTTAATAGTCACAACTATTAATAGTCACAATCATTGTGAATTAATGGTCATAACTATTTAGTCACTCATAAGAGCACTGAAAAGATAAGTTTCAGAGTTGTTGGTTTGAAATTTAAATTCTTTACCAATATAGAAACATCGGGTATTTTGCATCTCCCCATGAGAGCAGATGGTACCTTAGTCTAACATCGCCTGAAGACTGTGCAAATGGCAGTGCCGCATTCTCACAGCTGAGCACTGGGTTGTGCCCACCCTGGACTTGTGCTTCAGTCTCTGGAGATGGACTTGCATCCACAACCATGTGAGAGGCTGGCAGGTGAGCCATATCTCAGCAGTGAGATTATTGTGCGACTTGCTCCATCTCCCCACCCTATATCACAGATGAACCAGTTCAAGCGAAGATCAAAGCTGGGGCGTCCACATCTGAAATCCTCCTCACACCCACTCCAAATGCCTGCAAACTTCCATGGCTGGATTACCAAATACCAGTGGATATTCTTCGCCCTCATGTGGTGTAAATAAAAGGGAAAGTGGGAATCTATATATTTAATCTTTTTGCCTTGCAGATTTAAATGGTGTGCGTGTGTGTGTGTATATTTTACTTGCATTGGCCTTCACTTTAGGTGATGGGCCTGGAAATTTGGGGTCTGAGGTTATGACTCAACAGTAGACATGGACATATCACTTTATTTTTTTAAATATTGTCCTCACAAAGCATCTGTGCACGATACACTTGTATTTATTTACTGTAACAAAATAATTCTTCCTGAGGCACTTCACGGGAGTGTTACCACAAAACGGAATAAGAAATATCTTCCTAACATGGCATGGGATTGTGGAGTGACTATGGGGAGTAGAGAGGCAGTGAACTTTAGGGAGGATATCTCAGAGCTTACATTCTGGAGGAGGTTATAGAAATGGGGAAAGATTAGGAACATGCATCTTTGGAGTAGATGTAGTCAGCTGCTCATTTGATGACTGGCTGATGACTGCTAACCAGATAGACCATTGGGGGAGTTGAGGAAAACGAGGATTATGTTGTTCTCTTTCGCAAAGCCCATCTATAAGCTTACACTCTCTGTGAAACCTCCACTTGAGGCCAGTGATTTTCTGTACATCTAAGGGCCCCACTAATCTGTTACTTCTTTGCTTTGTCGCTTGGGTGGCTGCTAAGCAACAAATGACACTCTGGTTCCATAGTGTGTAGTAGTTTTACTGAGGATAGTTATATCCACCCAAACTCCTGACCAGTTGGAACTAGGTTTCCCGCAATTGTGCAAAATGTGTTTGTTGACGAACAGAGAAACCTTTATAGGACACCAGTCATTGGTCTTGACTGGACCATAGCAATATTTATCCTGCTATCTTGCCCACCAATCTAATTCTAACCCTATCAGCATTTCTTTTGTGCCTGTATTGATCACCCTTTTTGACTTTGCCTTATGGTAGTAGCTATTACATTTTCACCATGCCTTGAGGAATTGATGAGCCCACACCTCATCCACAGCAATGAGATCAAACCTGCAGTGAACTTAGCCAGAATCCAGGTGTTCCCATCTTCCTGGCCCTGATGTTCGAGAGGCTTCCAGTGTGCCAAGATGTGTGAATGTGCATCCAAATCTTTTTTTTTGTAACATGCCTGTACCTTGGACTCTTGACTGTAGACGAGAGGAGGGCTTGAGTGGGATTGGCCATTTTTGTAAATGTAAATTCTCTAGCGTTTCCAAATGAGGAAGAGGATGCCATTGTGCAGCGGTGGTTGTACTGCTGCCGATACAGAGACAAATGCGCTGTTTCTTGTAACTTGCCTGTTAGTGTAATGGAGTGGTGCTTGGGAATGTGTTGGGGTCACTCAACCTGTCCATCTTTGGCTTTTGCTTTAAGGTTTCTTTGGAATCCTGTATATTGCAATGGGTGTCAAGATAGTATTTTAATATTTGTACAAAGTTAATTTAATTTTAATTGTACTATGTATATAACTGCATTTCTAAATAAATTTACTCTAAGTGAGGTAACGGTCAGGAGCAGTTGTTTTTTTTTTAAACTTGTCCCTTCCTATTGCAATAATTTGTACAATTGCAACACTTAACACTGCCGCTTACAACCTGCAGGGGCAGCACAGCGGTAGAGGTGCTGTCTGTACGGAGTTTGTACGTTCTCCCTGTGACCACGTGGGTTTTCTCAGAGATCTTTGGATTCCTCCCACGTTCCAAAGATGTACAGGTTTGTCAGTTCATTGGCTTGGTATAAGTATAAATTGTCCCTAGTGTGTGCAGGATAGTTTTAATATGCGGGGATCACTGATCGGTGTGGATTTGATGGGCCGAAGGGCCTGTTTCCGTGCTGTATCTCTAAATTAAACAAAACAACCTGCAGACTGAGTCTTTGATCATAAATCAAGGTCAATGTGGTTCAGTACTGCACCAAGCACACTGCATAACCCACAGTGCAGAGACCTCATCCAATGTATTGTTATACTGTACAGTCTGTTCCTTCAAGTCAACTTGCAGAAAGTAGTCTTTCATTTTGTCCATTTGGATGCAATATCATTTAAATAATTCAGTTTGGTGAGATTTCTTCCTTTTGATTTACTCCTAGTTTTATATATTAACTAGATCAAGTGCAGACTGGTCCCCCAACGCAAAATTCCACCACTCACCCATTCCCAAACGCAATATTGCACCACTCAAGCATAGCCCCCAACTGCACAGGCGCAGCTCATTTCTCCTCATCCCCCAGCGCTCCCCCCTCCTCCACCATCCCTCTTCAATCCCAAGAGAGGGAAGGGTGGTAGAGCGGGAAGGTAGAGAGGAAGAGGGGTAGAGATAGAGAGGGGGGAGTGAAGGTAGATAGGGAGGGGGCATCTCCCTCCTCCAAACCCCCCCCCAATCCTCCCTCTACCACTCCCCGCCCCATCTCCCTCTTAATTTCCCTCATCCTCCTCCCCTCACTCCCATTCCCTGCCCAGGACCTATCCAGGTCATAGAACAGCACCATGGCCTGGAACCCGGCCTGGTACTCATACTCTGCCCGGCCCTGGCTGTAGACTCCAGCCGTCAGCTCGGCCGCCACCTGGGTTCCAGTCCAGGCCCCGACTTCATCTCTGGGCTCGTCCCTGACCCCGGACCCAGGCTCGTTCTTGGTTCCAGCGGTGGCTTAATTCATGGCCCCATCCCAAGCCCCGGGCTCGGCACCACCCTGTTGGGCGCCGCCACGGGCGCTGGTGTGCCCCTCCCAGAGTGTCCCGTCCTGCCTTGCAACGTCACAAGGTTTTTTTTTCCCGAAATAGATGAGTTTTTGGGGCTGTTTTTAACATTTTAAAGATTAAATATATTAAATATTATATGACGGGAAGATGTTTATCGCCACAATGGGAAAAATGTCAGTAGGAGATGTGAAAATGGGAAGGCTGTGGCCTAGCATTTGGAAGAAGATAGCAAAAGCAGATTGACACATCGATGGCACAAACACAAACGTTTTACTTTTTGGAAGAGTTTTAATATTATAGAGAATTGATTGTCAGATGGCACAGTGATAAGAGTTTCTGCCTTACACACTGTACAGACAGCACCCATGGTTTGTATGTTCTTCCCGTGACCTGTGTGGGTTTCCTCCCAAACTTCAAAGATGTACAGGTTTATCGACTAATTGTAGCAATGTTACAAAATTTTGAGATTTAAAAAATCAAATCTGCAATTTATCCCACCAGATCAAGCATAAAAAGAAGTTTAATTTGACACCTAATTCATTTTCACATCTTCAGTATTGAAAAGGTTATGGCCATTTTCATACTCAGAAATTAGCATCTTGTTCCCCATTGCCTTTCCATTGACTTAACACAAAAGCTGTGATCGATGACAGTCAAAAGCCCATAACTTTCTTAAAAATTAAGAGAACTCAATGAAATGTTCAATTATAGATTGAAGCATTCTGAAACAAATATGAAACAATATTACTTGGATGAGCTGAAATTAAAGCATATAATTAGTTATCTAATTGTAGCTAATTACAAAATTCAATTACTAGATCTAAACATCTATCCATTTCTTAAGAAAAGATAAACTTTTTTAAATTGCCTAAGTGTCCAAATAACATTCACACAATAATTCACAATATAACATGATTTTTAAATCTCATTTTCATGAATTTATAGGCCAAATGGAAGGAATTTAGTGTTTAATTCCTGTCAATTAATGGCCATTTAAATCGAGTGGGTTTTAGTGGAATGCGGTAGATTAGAACGTCGCGGTTTGCGGTGAAGTCGGCATGAAAAACACTGCTGGTTCATACATTTTTTTTGTCCCCATTTCGCAACATGAAAATGTGATTAAAGCCTTGCTAAAAACCAAGCTTTAATGTAAAAATAAACTATGCACTTTATTTTCTCCCCACGTAAGATCCTTCCCGTTGTCGGCGCTCACGGCTTTAGAAGATGATTTTTAAATTACTCTAGTTAATAAATAATCTAGCGTAATTTAAAAATACCTTCATGAATGAAATGTCGGAGCGATTTTTCTTCAGCAACGAAATCGCCCGACATGGATCGATTTGCCCTGTCTGTGGAAAAACTGCATTTTAAACACGCCCCCCCCCGAAAGGCGCCAAAGTCACGCACACGGGGAGCGGCAGAACTGCTCAAGGTAAGTATTGGAACATACCTACTAATTGGCATGGTAAAATTGTACAATTATCCCAAGTCTACCATAGTGGTAGTATGTGGGGATCACTGATCAGTGCGGACTCAGTGGGCCGAAGGGCCTGTTGTCTTTGAACTAAAAAGAAATGTAAAAATTATTTAATCTCAAAGATGATTCTACAGCCTTTACTTAATCAACATAGTGGAGACAAAGTAAATTGCCCTTAGTTTGTAGGGATTGGATGAAAAAGTAGAATAACAGAACTTGTGCGAAGGGATGGTGAAAGTGGGGATTCAGTGGGCTGAAGGGCTTATTTGTTTGTTGTATCTCTAAAGTTCCTCTGCCCAAAATGTGCAAATCATGGAGACAGCTCATTTTGGCAGATACAATTGAATTGTTCCTGTGCCAAAAGAAAATAATTGTTGCCTCTGTTGAGAACAAATCCCTGAGCTTGGTAGAAACTTTGTCTAATGCCACCAACACTAAGTTTGCTTGAGTGTGAGAGCAGTGTATTGAAAAACAAAAATACTTCTGTATGATTTACAATCTAGCTCATTTGTTAGTCCAGAGTACAAGCAGGATGTATCCAGAATCTGATGTGCAGTCTGGGCTGGGTTTGCAATACTTGAAGTCAGGACCACAAGGAAATTTGCAGCCAGAACCATGGTGGTGTTTTTCCCCCTTTTAAACTCAGTGGGTCTACTGGAAAGTGGATGCTGCTGTGTAACATGTACAAAATGAAGTGCATGTGGCTATTAATAGGAGTAATATCCAGGTCCAGAATGTCTTCTAGGTCCACCACTGCCAAATTCCAACTTTCACTTTGGTTCACTCTACATGGAATCCAAAATACTTAGTATACTACATCCCAGTAAACCAAGCCTGAGGACCAACTTAAATAAATAAAAGATTGACAACTCTCTACAACATTTCCAATTAGGTGGCTGACGAATACAAGGGCCATTATAAATCTAATACTGTTTTTTGTTGTTGTTGGTGACTAGAACCTGTAATAGAGTTCTTGGGGCTAGAGGAATCAAGGGGTGTGAGGAGAAGGCAGGAACGGGGTACTGATTGTGGATGATCAGCCATGATCACATTGAATGGCAGTGCTGGCTCGAATAGCCTACTCCTGCACCTATGTATGTGTCTACAGGGAATTATCTGTGCCATAAGTGGTCTGTCAGTTATCAAGCTCTCTTGACACGATTTAGTTACTTTCAGCAAAAGTAAAATTTAAGCGTTTTTTTGAACGCAGGGTAAAACCATAGCTTGAGATTCCACATTCATCACTGTAATGGCACTCGGCTTTTGACCTGAAGACCCTGGATGTTCAATTGTTATTTTTATGGTGCTTTTTATTGGCACATGTGCAAATGCACAGTGAAATTATTTTCTTACAAAGTATTCCCATTTCCAATTAATGATTCTGGTAGTGGGCAGTGTTTTGTTGGAGAAATCACCAAACAGGAACCATGGGTAGGTTATCACGTTATGAACACAAGACAATGTTGCCTGAATACAACCATGATCTGGCTTCAAAGATGAGATGAAACCACCTCTGGCTCCCATTCTCATTCAATCTATTTAACAATTTCAGTATAATTACTGAAAATCCAATTCAAGCCTTCATTGCCTGTGCATCCAACTCCTCATACTCATTTAGAACAGGAGAGTGCTTGGATGTAAAAGGCAATTTCATACTCCTGCCAGTTTTTAGGGATACAGTATGGAAAACAGGCCCTTCTGCCCACCGAGTCCTTGCTGTCTCACAGGGTGCCAGTTCTCTGGATGCTTTCAAGAGAGAGCTAGATAGGGCTCTTAAAGATAGCAGAGTCAAGGGATATGGGGAGAAGGCAGGAACGGGGTACTGATTGGGGATGATCAGCCATGATCACATTGAATGGCAGTGCTGGCTCAAAGGGCCGAATGCTGCACCCATTGTCTATTGATCAGCAGTCATCCTGCAACGACAATTTAGAGGCCAATTAACCCACAAACCCGTACGTCTTTATAATATGGGAGGAAACTGGAGCACCTGGAGGAAGCTCACACAGTCACAAGGAGGACCTACAAACTCCACTCAGACAGCAGCTATAGTCCGGATAGAACCCAGGTCTCTGACGCTGTGAGGCAGCAACTCTAGCTGTTGTGCCACAGTGCTGCCTTGCTTTCATCCTTCATAAACATTAATTAATCCAAACTTGTATTCAAATTTGTGCCAAGTTCCATTCACTCCCATTCTTGCTAACCTACACCATTTCCCCAGAATGGTAACGCCTTCAAAATTAACATTCACCATGATTTGAATCCATATTCACAAGAGCCTCACAATTTCATATTTAATTTCCTTCAGCTCTAAGTATCTAAGCATGTTTATTGGCCAAGTTTTCATATACAACAAATTTGCCTTGGTGCTCCGCCCACAAGTAACAACATGACATAGTGACATTTACGAATGACTCAGAAAACACTAAACATTAATAATAATAAAACACCATTGATCAAACATGTGAACCAACAAAATACCAGATCAAAGGGAGGCTACATATTTTTGGCTGTTGAGTAGAGCAACTACTCGTGGATATACATTGTTTTTATGTCTGGCTGTGGCAGCTTTGACAGTCCGGAGTCACCTGCCAGAGGGAAGTGATTCAAAGAGTTTGTGGCCAGGGTGAGAGGGGTCAGAGATGATCTTCCCTGCTCGCTTCCTGGCCCTTGCAGTGTGCAGTTCATCAATGGAGGGAAGGTTGCAGCCAATAATCTTCTCTGCTGATCGGACGATTCGCTGCAGCCTCCAGGTGTCGTGCTTGGTGGCTGAGCCAAACCAGACCATGATGGAGAAGGTGAGAACAGACTCTACGATGGCCATGTAGTATTGGACAATCATTGCCTTAGGAGATTGTGCTTCCTCTGCTGCCGCAGGAAGTACATCCTCTGTTGCGCCTTTTTGACTGGAGTCAATGGTACCTCTGATATCTGGAATGTCTCCAAATCTAACACTGCCCTCTCACTGGTAGGGGTTTGATGAATTGACTGATTTAGGCCCTCAATTTACCTGTCCAAATTTCTCCTTAAACAGCAGTCAATTTTTGTTGCCCATCTAATTTACTGTGAATTGTTTACTGAAAATGGCAAAATGCTTCATAGAACAGTATAGCAGCTTCAGTTTTTTCTAATTCGCTTTCATATTAAGATAGGCTTCTCAGTCATTTGAGATGGGGATGTTCATAGTCACATCCCCTTATCAGCAATTACATTTCTCACCACCATTCATAAATAGGTGCGAGAGAACTAGACAGCTTTGATCTGATGCATGGGTAAACAGCATGGTCTGCAGCTTAAACATTTGGCCTCATCAGAGAGGCATCTCATTACATATATACACATAAAACTGGCATGCCACTTTAATTGTTTATAATAGTGGAAATTAGGTTCAGCTATTGGTAGAATACAATGTTACTGTTTTAGCATGGGTTATTGCTAGTTCAAACTACTGGACTTGGCGATCGAGTGGATTACAGTGCTGCAGTCTCTCGAAACCTAAAAGGGATGAAAAAGATGACTGTAATAAGGCTCGTGAGGACATTAAACCCCCCGTCCTCTTTGGCAGGATTTTGAAGGCCATTTTCATGTTATTTTGTTCACATTTTGATACCTTTCACGGGTCAAGAGTGTTCTCCCCAATATGCTGCATCACATAAGTATTTCTAACATTGGAAAATAGCAGGTGTTTTTTGGGATATTTGCATTAAAAAACATGGTTAATGTGTAGCTTGCATCATTAACTTACGTAGCAGTTGAGGGAAGCAATATTATGGAAACACTATAGTTACAAATTTGTTGGGAAAAGGAGCCAAGGTTGGATGATGGTATCAAGTTTGTTCTTTATCAACTAATAGCACTGCTGGAAGGGATCTTAAGTTAGCAAAGGATCACAGTTTACTTGTAAAAAAGGTAAGCTTTATTAATTAAGTGAATTCTAATTCAAACGATATAAGAAAACAAAAATATACATAGGACATTTATTCAGTATTAAAATGGAAAATAACAGGATCCTGAATTTATTTTAAAATATTCCTCATTCACTTGACATGGGCATCAGGTTTTGTATGAATGCATCATTCCACAGTGGCTTCCCTCAGAATTTGTTGCAATTCCCTCAGGATCGAGATTGAAGACGCATCTCCTGCATTTAGAATCTTTTCAAAGAAACAGCTCCACAACTCCATGTACAGCAACTCCATCCTGAAGACATTTAAATAAACAGTTTATACCCAAATATTTCACAGATGTGGAAACATTTAGCCAACAAACCACCTAGTAATAATAATTGTAATACAGGGAACATGGGAACCTGCAGGTTGTACAGGTGCTGTCAAATAGCTTTCATTCAGCTGGGAAGATACACAGAGTCTGAAGGGTCCTGTCCCAAAGGAAATGGCAGAAGAATTGAATAGGTACTTTGGATCTGTCTTCACTAAGGAAGACACTAAACAATCTCCCAGATGTACTGGAGGACAGAGGATCTAAGGAGGTAGAGGAACTGAAAGAACTTGTCATTAGGTGAGAAATAGTATTGGGTAGGCTAATGGAACTAAAGGATGATAAATCCCCTGGACCTGATGGGTCTGCATCCCAGGATCCTCAGAGAGGTGGCTCTGGAAATAGTGGACGCATTGGTGATCACTTTCCAATGTTCAATAGATTCAGAATCAGTTCCTGTGGATTAGAGGATAGCTAATGTTATCCCACTTTTCAAGAAAGGACCGAGAGAGAAAACGGGGAATTACAGACCAGTTAGCCCGACTTCAGTGGTGGGAAAGATGCTGGAGTCAATTATTAAAGAGGTAATAATGGGGCATTTGGATAGCAGTAAAAGGATTAGTCCAAGTCACCATGGATTTATGAAAGGGAAATTATGCTTGACTAATCTTCTGAAATTGTTTGAGGATGTGACAAGTAAAATGGATGAAGGCGTGCCAGTAGATGTAGTGTATCTAGACTTTCAGAAAGCCTTTGATAAGGTCCCGAATGGGAGAATGGCGACTAAAATTAGAGCACATAGTATTGGGGGTAGGGTGTTGACATGGATAGAAAATTGGTTGGCAGACCGGAAGCAAAGAGTAGGAGTGAACGGGTCCTTTTCAGAACGGCAGGCAGTAGCGAGTGGAGTTCCGCAAGGCTCAGTGTTGGGGCCGCAACTGTTTACCATATATATTAATGATTTGGAATTAGGAGCAACACTAGCAAGTTTGCGGATGACACAAAGCTGGGTGGCAGTGTGAACTGTGAAGAGGATGTTAGGGTGACTTGAACAGGTTGAGTGAGTAGGCAGATGCGTGGCAGATGCAGTATAATATAGATAAATGTGCGGTTATCCACTTTGCCAGCAAAAACAAGGAGGCAGATTATTATCTCAATGGGGTTAGGTTGGGTAAGGAGGAGGTGCAGCGAGACCTGGGCGTTCATGTATACCAGTCACTGAAAGTTGGCTTTCAGGTACAGCAGGCAGTGAAGAAAACTAATGGAATGTTGGCCTTCATAACAAGAGGATTTAAGTATAGGAGTAAAGAGGTTCTTCTGCAGTTGTATAGGGCTCTGGTGAGACCGCATCTGGAGTATTGTGTAGAGTTTTGGTCTCCTAATTTGAGGAAGGACATCCTTGTGATTGAGGCAGTGCAGCGTAGCTTCAGGAGATTGATTCCTGGGATGGCGGGACTGTCATATGAGGAAATATTGAAAAGACTAGGCTTATATTCACTGGAGTTTAGAAGGATGAGGGGGGAATCTTATAGAAACATTATAAAAGGACTGGACAAGCTAGATGCAGGAAAAATGTTCCCAATATTGGATGAGTCCAGAACCGGGGGCCACAGTCTTTGAAGAAATTTATGGAATTCCCTGACACAGAGGGAGAGATTTAAGAGAGAGTTAGATAGAGGTCTAGGGGCCAGTGGAGTCGAGCGATATGGGCATGGGTTATTGATAGGGGACGATCAGCCATGATCACAATGAATGGCGGTGCTGGCTCGAAGGGCCGAATGGTCTCCTGCACCTATTTTTTATGTTTCTAAAACATCTCCTATCCATGTTCTCCACAGATGCTGCCTGAGTCGCTGTTATTCTCGTACTTTGTCTGTGCCTTTTGCAAACCAGCATCTGCAGTTCCTCATTTCTATCATAATTCAACATCTCATCTGCAAGGTGGAACATTCTGACAGTGCGGTCTTGCTGCCTTGTTACCGAAATATGCCTAGATTACATGTTTGAAGATCTGGACTGGGGCTCCAACATTCAACCTACCACTCAAAATGAGAATTATCTGTAACACCTGACTGGTACATTGAAGCAAAGTCAGGAACCGAGCATAAACATCTTCAGGCAAAAAGCACCAAGGCACTGACCAGAAACACAGATATGAGACAATGGATACAAGCTCAATCCAGCAAATCACTTGTACATGGGTAGCATTCATGATTCAACATATCTGCCTTTGCTACCTCTGTACTACATGGTAGCAAAGGCAGATATGAAAGGCAGAAGGATATAGCATGGAAGAATACTTTTTTCACATCCAGGCCAGTCAAGATGTCTATGCAAGCTTGTCTCATTTGCCTATGTTTGGCTCATATTCATCAAAAACGTTCTCATCTCTTGTATTTGCCCAAATGAAATTTAAGCATTGTAAAGGTAATTGTGCCCATCCCTACAGCTTCCTGTAGCAGCACATTACATACACCTACCATCCTCTTTGTGAATTTTTTTTCTCGTCGAAGCCCATGCCATCTAATTTCAAAGCCTGGCCAGCCACCTTATATATTCTCCTCATGACTTTACATACCTTTAAGGTCACCCTTCAAATTCTTAGGACAGGGAAAAGTCCTAACCTAACAATTCAAACCATCCTGTGCTCACCTAACAGCTCACAATGATTCCCATTTCCTTTATCATCGTTACTTTTTTGCATTTCTTTCATTCTTTTTTTCTATATCTCTCTATATCACCATCTTTATCTCTTGTTTCCCTTTTCGCCTGACTCAGTCTGAAGGGTCTTGACCCAAAATATCACCTATTCCTTTTCTCCAGAGATGCTGTCTGACCTGCTAAGTTACTCCAGATTTTTGTGTCCACCCCTCCTGACCTGAGGTCTCAAATTCATGGCAATGATGTGATAGAACTTATTAGATGCAGCAGTGAGAGGTGGCATAAAAAGGTGTGGTGAAAAAATTGAAAGACATGCTCACTTAAGACAACTTTTGCACTAACATTTGATGATGTAAAATGCAATATCACTGAAAATACCTGTAAGATGTGGGGCTGAGAATCCACAATGAATCTTCCTTATAAACTTCTAGATGCTCTCCAAAAAGCAGAAAATGCATCGTGTCTGCAATCCCAAGGAGATCAACCTGGAGTAGTCAAAGTAGAAATTAGAGCACATTTGATTGCATGATGGTTTCTCACATGCTGCATGTTTCTATTTTCAACTTTAAGCAAATAAAAGAGGTCAGTAACTGCATTTTATTCAGCTTTGCATCATTTAAAAATTCTAATTCTAAATTACATTCAAATCTGAATATTTAAAAACACATTTACGTGTACTTTCCAAGAGTGACTAAGTGTTGACAGAAGAAATTGCTGAATGGTCACAAGCATGTTTACGTTGAAGGAAGACCCGATAGAAGTATATAAAATTATGAGAGGTCTAGATAAGGCAGACAGTCAGAACCTTCTTTCCAGGATAGAAATGCCAAAGACTAAAGGGGAGAGCTTTAAGGTGAGAAGGCAAAAACGTAAAAACCCGAGATGTTCAAAGCAAGTTTTTTTATACGGAGGGTGGTGGTTGCCTGGAACGCACTGTCAGGGTGGTGAGTGAGGCAGATATGATAGTAGCATTTAAGAGGCTTTTGGATAGGCACATGGGTATGTAGGGAGTGGATCATGTGCAGGAGGATGAGATTTGTTTATCTTGGCATCATGTTCAGCACAAACATTGTGGTTCAAAAGGCCTGTTCTTGTTCTGTACTGTTCTTTGTAACATTTAGTTAGCTGCACCAATGTTTGATGTCACATTCCAAATAAGTGCATATTTATAAATGACAAATACTATTTTGGGGGCAGTTTAGCAGATCAGGCCAACGGCCACTTGCTCCCGATTTGAAGCAGGAAAACCAACTTTGCTAAAAATTGGAATCCTAATCAAGTACAACACCAGACTATCAACCCGTTAATTTTCTATTTTCATCCGCCACTATCTTCCCCGAGTTTGAATACCCAATTGTGAATTGTAACTGTCCTTTTATAGGGTTGCTGAGATAAGAGGCTGTTTGTGATCTGTAATTATATGTTATCACTGATAATTCAATTCAATCTTTAATTGTCGTTGTGCAGTGTACAATACAGAGACAACGAAATGCAGTTGGTATCTCCGAAGGGCGAACTTACGAATAAACAAGTAATTGCGCAGTAGTATGAGTATATACATCGTCAATGAGAGCTTATAATTGAAACGGTTGGACTGGGAATAGTGGAGAAGTATAAATGGAAAGGTTTAAAGGAGGCAGCCAAGTCCACAGATTGATAAACATCAAATCCACAATGACAACTGCTATTGCTCTTGTTATGTCCACTCCAATCAGACCTGATCTAATTTGTGGAGAGAGAGTTAAAAGCCCCTTCATCATAATTATCTGATGGCAAAAGATTTTCAATCTGAAACAATCTTAAAAGCCCTGTCCCACGGTACGAGTTCATTCCAAGAGCTCTCCCGAGTTTGCCCTGATTCGAACTCGGAGATTTACGGTAATGGCCACTTGTCGGTACTCGGGGCTCTCCTGGACATTTTTCAACATGTTGAAAAATCTTCACGAGTCTTCCCGTGCTAACCTGCCGTTAGGAAGTCTTCCCGAGTACCTGCCATCAGCGGTACGAGCCGCTAAGAGACGTACCCGCTACGTTCATTCTCCGTGCTTACCACGAGTTTGATTTTTTTTAAACTCGGGTGAGCTCTTGGAATGAACTCGTACCGTGGGACAGGGCTATTACAGATGCTGAGAAGTTCCAGTATTTCTGTTTTATATTGTGTGGCAGAGACTTCACAGGTTTCCGCATCTCATTTTCTTTTAATTTCCGTCCAAGTTAATTTCGTCCACAGAATTTGGCCTAGTCGGCAGGATCCCAATTGTAACGGGATTCGAACAAATAAAAGGGATTCGAACAAATCCAATACAAAATAAAAGGGAATGATAAAACAGTCCTAACCGAACAGGAGACAGGGAGGCTTCCCAGAGAGAAGGGAGAGCCCCCGGACAACCCAGCTTATCTGGCAGGTGACTCGCGCTGAGCCAAGAGGCCTATGGGGTGAGGCGGAGAAGATCAATTTTCTCACGCTGGACGTAGAAGATATATTGAAGCAGGTGCCGCAAAGCTCGCTATAGAAATTGAAAGGTGACTTCGAGCTTTGCGGACGGAGTAAAACCGGTGCGCGTAAACTGAATAGAATACAATAAGAAATTGTCCGCGGAAACCTAACTTTAGTTTTACAGACTTGAGAGAAGAATCTGAGGGGCAACAGTAATCGATCGGAAAAATCTGATCCTACTGTTAGAGGGAGGCCTGAGGAAATGAAACAGGTGGTCCAGGAGGGAAAGACGCAGATAAGAGAGAACAGGGTCAAGGTGATAAAAAAGACCATAAGACACCTGGAAAAGGTAGGAGATCCCATTGTTCCACCGGGATCGCAAGCAGGTAATAATAAAGAATGGAGATGATCAATGTGTGGTAAATTTCTATGGTAATCTAGCTGATCGATCAAACAGATTGGCCAGATGGGGGAATTTATAAGCCATCTCAGTCCAACTGTTAATCAGAAAGAGGGAAATTAGGAACCTGTGCCTATAATACCAAAGCAAGTGGCAGCAATACATCCCCGACTCCCTGTAGAAAAGGAACCCCCGATAGAGGATGAATTTGATGATCTGTTGACGATGGCAGCTGCATTACGCCAGCAACAACCTCTGTATATAACCCGGCGTATATAGGAGAACAGGCCGCTGCCCTGTCAGGTGCTGAGGCTGTTTCTACCTCTGGCGTCACGGATGGATCAGTTTACCGGTAGAGGGGCCACAGCTCCTTCGACAAGTCCAGCAGAAGCAGATAGTACCACTGAGAGGGGACACAATTAAGAAGATATCAAGAAGGATGAGCAAACAAAGCTCCAGATGATGAATGTTGAGGAAGAGTCTAAGCCCAAGTCACTGTATTATTATAGGAGAAGTTCCCGTGTTGAAACCCTGGACCCCAGCTGAAACTTGAGCGATGGTTGCAGAAGCTCCAGAACACTTAAGAAAGCCCAATGCATTTCTTAATTGGTTAAATCATATGCACAGCATTTACAGCCTCCTCCCTGGGAATGTGCAGATGCTGCTGAAAAGTGCATATAGAACCTCATTGGCTACCCTAAAAGATGGGTTTGCAGTTCCTCCCAGACAAAATGGAGATTGGAGAGGAAATGGTCAGCAGGCTCAGGGAAACGAGTCCCTCACTCACTGCTTGGCCCACAGAGGAAAGGAGGCTATAATGAGGGGAGCGAGAAAACTGTGACATAGTAGAGGTGGTGCGATGTTTGCGACACAAAGACGAGATCGGCTTTAATAGCCCGATTTAAAAGTGGGAGGAATATGCTGAGTGCCCCTAGCTGAAGATGGGCCTCTGGCTGTTCAAACTTTAGTAAATTGTTTGATGCCCCTACAGGCTCAAGCATATAAATTGGCCCGTCATCAGCGCTCCCCCTCCATGGACATCCCCGCAAGTCAGTCAAATATTAATACTATTGGGGTTGCCGGTGTCCCCATCATAAAACCTTTATCAGAACCCACTCATATTCAAGTAAATGGCAAGCCCCTTACTGATACTTTTATAATTTCTAGAACAGCCCCACTCCCGTTACTGGGAAGACGGGCTCTGTGCAAACTGGGATCGATTTTACATTGCACAGCAGAGGGCATGTTTATGCAACTCCCTCAAATGCAGACACATCAATTGATAAATTTAATTAAGGAGGAAGAACAAGGGCAAAAGATGTCCATCCTATATTGTTGGCAATTGAGTAGCAATCCGTACTGTCAATTAATTAATCAAATCCACTGTGCTCTGCAAAGGGTGCAAGATTCAAAAGGTCAGTATTTACAGTATGTTGTCGAAACCAGCCAAGAACATAAGCGAACGCATTGCATGGCATAGTATACGTGCACCTCTAATCCCGGGTAGCAGGAGAAAGTCTCCCCCTGGTTGAATAAACTCAAACAATTAACAGGACCCTTTATTTGTTTTTGGGGGTCCCGGGATTAAGAATAGTGGTCCACCTCTCTCAAAACCAAACGGATCGATTTGAAATGGGACACTTCTAAGTCACAATTGACCATAGCTAGTAGACCTCCAGCAGCAGCAAAGAGAATCGGAGAGATGATGAAAAGGCTGGAGGACAGTCAATTCATGTTTTAAAGTTGTCAATGGCAAACGGAGAGATCCAGATGAACTTTATTTTTAAATGGCATGGAAGGAAAGATCACATGGGTCAGAAAGGAATGGGACGCTATTTTGGAAAAGCAAAAGCCACTACTGAGGATCTGCCAAGATTACCAATGATTGATCCAATTACCCTCTGAACTATGGGCAAAGCATAAGAATCATGTGGAGCGAGTGCTATCAGCCCCTGAACATAAAGTGGCTTTAAAAAAGGGTGCTGCCTTGCCATGTTTAAAACAGTATCAACTGAGCCCTCCAGAGTAGAATGGACTGCAGAAAGAGACCAGGCATTTAGAGATCTAAAGAATGCTACGGTTACTGCTCCGGCGCTGGGATTGCCAAATTGTAAAAAGACATTTCAACTCTATGTAAATGAATCAAAGGGGTTTGTGACTGGGGTTCTGGCTCAAGAACATGGAGGGGGAAAAAGACCGGTAGCCTATTATTCCATGGCTTCACCAGTTGTAATAAATGACATGCCAGCCTGCTTGCGAGCTGTAGCAGCGACGGCTACGAAGACAGAAAATTCAATCCCCATCGTTCTTGATCACCCGTGTGTAATGACTGTTCCTCATGTCGTGATGATATTATTGAACTCTGCACCCATGCAGCATTTCACACCCGCTAGAAGAACAGGATATGAAGTTATCCTTTTATCACATCTAAACTGTGCTTATCAGCGATCGCCTGCTGTAAACCCAGCTAGCTTTGTACCACTGGCAGAAGGTTGTGACCATGATTGTCTATTGCTTGTAGAAGCCACTGCCACTCCCCGGCTGGACTTAACAGTCATCCAATTAATAATCCTGACCTGGTCCTATGTACTAATGGCTCTTCACATTGACCTAGCAATGACAGATTATTGGCAGGATATGCGGTGGTCACGCCACACCAAGTGTTGGAGGCATATGCTTTACCATCCGGCACGTCTGCTCAGCAGCTGAGCTATATGCCCTGACTCGTGCCTGCATATTGGCAAAAGGTAAAAGTGCTAATATGAGGTTGTTCATGACTTTGGGCAGTTATGGAAAAATAGCAGATTCATCACATTAACAGGAAAGACTATTAAACATGATAAACTGGTATTAAATTTACTGGATGCTCTCCAATTGCCACAGCAAATCTCAGTTATTAAATACAAGGCTCATACATCATCAGATGATGATGTGTCAAAGGGAAACAGATCGGCTGATTATGTAGCCAAACAGATTGCCCTCAGGCAAACCCCGCAATTACAAGCGGTTAAAATTAAGTCTGCAGCACAAAGAAAGCTCCCAGTTAGCATTGATGTAACCCAGTTACAGGATACCCAGAGCCTCGCATCACTCCAGCAAAACAATTCCCGCAGTAAAGCAGGGTGTTATCAAGACCCCATTGTCTGGGTCCATCATGATGGTCGGGTAGTTTGTTCCAGGAACCTATTTGTGTCCCATGGACAGGGTGACATGGGAAAAGGGGAGATGGCACACACATTGTCCCAACAATGGTATGCACCAGGTGTAACAGTCATAATTGATAAAGTTGCAAGAACATGTCTGGTGTGTCAACAAAATAATAAAGGAAAGACGCCTGCAAAATTTGATGACCTACCGCAACCTGAAAAGCCTTTTGAGAATTTGCAAATTTATTTTGTACATATGTCCGCAGCAAAGGGTTTTAAGTACATTCTGGTCATAGTTGATATGTTCTCCAGATGGGTGGATGTACACCCCACTAGGATGGATGATGCAAGGACGGTAGTCAATATTTTAATGAAAGAAATAATACCTAGATTCGGGATACCCACGGGAATAAACAGTGACAGAGGAACTCATTTCACCAGTAAATTAGTTCAGAACTTGTCAAAGGCTCTTGGGTTCAAGTGGAAATACACATACCATATCAACCAGTCATCAGAGATGGTAAAAAGAGTAAATGGGAAAATAAAAGCTACTTTGGCCAAAGTATGCCAGCAAAATAGGTAGTTGTGGCCAGACGCCATGCCCGTTGTGATGTATGCCCTGAGAGATAAGAAAAATAGAAACACGGGCCTAACACCTCACGAGATATTGATGGGGCGACCTATGACAACAGGAACCCGACCCGCAATGATTCCTGAGAAGGTAGCCCTGATATGGAATGATGAAAAATCCTTAAGATATGCTCAAGCCACGTGTGAAACAGTTCGTAAAATCTATGGGAAAGTTAAGCAGGCACAGGTCCCTCCGGCAAAAGGAAATATGCACTTGTTTAAACCAGAAGATCACGTTTATGTGAGAGCAATGAATTAAAATGATTTCTCTTCTCGGTGGAGAGGACCATATTTGGTGCTGCTAACTACACGAACACAAAAGTAATAGTAAAAGAAAAACCCAATTGGATACATGCCATTAGATATAAACTGCAGCACTCAGATGGAACCCTCGAGGAGAAGGAAATGCAAGAACCATATAATTTTATAGTGATAACACGATGATAGTGTCAAAAATGTAGCCATATTCTTTATTAACTATCTTTGTAGTATTAAATACTTAAGAATATATTAACATTATATGGGATCATAGAGGACATGACAGTGAAGAGAGGCATCCAGATAGATACTAGAAACAGGATGAAGGTAAAAGTTGGAGTATGAAATTCAACCAACAATTTTCACACAGAACACAGTGAACTTGTAGCAGAAAGGAAAACAAGCTTCCTTATCCGAGTGGGATGATTAGGATGTTTGGTTTGTGCCCATATCCCTACGCATGCTGAAGGAGGTATCCCTTTGCAACCTCAAGGACGGGTTCCAACCAAATTATAATCAGACACGTATGCCTCCATTTTTGCAACTGATTAATGAGGGAAAATATTAAAATCCTTTCTTACTGTAATACGTGTTGATCACAAAGATCAACAAGGAGGGAACTGTGGAAGAAAAATATTAATATCCTTTCTTACTTAATTTTGATTGGAATTGAACAAGGTAACAAAAGGGTGTTTGGATGTGACAATTGGTGTCTCCCATTGACCAGGTGTAGAAGAGGTTCGTGGGAATCGGCAAAGTAAGATTAGATGTATTACCTCGTCTAGAAATGTGTTGAAGGGTGGATGGCAAATGTAAATATGAAATAGTAGACGGAGATAAGGAAGTTTGTTTCTCTCAGCAATATGTTACAGTAGACCACCAGCGCCCCCTACCGCTAGTAGCGTAGATACGTTGCAGTAAATGGGCAACTTATGATTGGCTCGGAGAGGGGATGATGGCGCAGGCCGCCTAAAAGGATAAATAGAATAATGTCAAGATGCCCTTGTATTATGTTTGACTTGCATTAACCTTGTTGAATAAGATTGATAGAAAGTATGTTATGACTAATGAAATAATTGGTATCCATGTAGTAGATAGTATATTTTCGTATAGTTGTATCTAACGAAAAACAAAAGTTGTTTACTGCACAGTATAACTGTCGGCTAAATTGGTTGTGAAGGTAAAGAACTGGTGAGCAATTAATTGCCGCCATCTCTCCATGATATCATGCAATAGAGGTCTCTTGAAGCAAACCTGCAAAGTCTCCGCTTTTCATTTTCCTTTAATTTCCCTCTAAATTAATTTCTTCCACATATTGAGAGATGTTTTCCATCAAGAGTGTTGGTCAGTTCCACAGGCAGCTTACCTGATAGGCACTGGTGCACTCCAAAGCAAGCTCCCTATTAGGCAATGAATGAACTGTTGGAAACCCTGCAAAGGTGGTAACATCAGTCTGCAGCCTCAAGTCCACACTGTGTGTGAAGTCCATGAGCTTTACTAAACTGTTGCCGTTGGGCCATATGGAGGTATTATTATGGCTAGGGAGGAAGAGAGATTAAATAGATCAGTCTCCAAAACAAAAAGATATACTCAAGAGAATCCAATGTCCCAGGGTCAATCAAAAAGTAGTATGAATGCAGCATTAAATTCAAATTTGTTAAATGGTCAGTAATTCTACTTTAGACCAAACATTACTATTTACCACAATCACATACAAATGAATTTATCATGGCAATTGTTTGCAAAGCAATATTAGTTTCAAAACATGCACAGCACAGCAACATTCAGCAGGCAAGCCATGTGCTCCAACTAGTTAGCTGTTAAAATTATAAGCACAATCACATCTCAGTGATGGCCATCAAATTCAAGCTGATTTCAGCTTCAGGTGTTAAACAGAAATCAGCACAGAGGATGGATGAATAGGATTCTGCCATTTAGCTATGACCGCCAGCTGAATCCAAAAGCATTCTTCTATAGCGTGGATGCAACAGATAAGGAAGACTGCAGCTGTCTGCTTTTAGTGCATAGCTCTGGTTTGTTTATAGCCTCAATCTGCTGTTGACCTAATACCCAGATTCCAGAATTGGCTGTTCCATAATAAACTCCCAAAAACGTAACTACTCATTTCAGAATCCAACTATGCCTTAAATGATACAGATATTAATTATTCTGCCATAAACTTTGTATCAAAGAACATTTTACTAACCAGGAGCACAGAAAGAGTGTTTCTGGTGCTATGCATCCATGAACAATGTCAGCTGAGTGCATCTGTTCCACTAGCGCCAGTAGATCAAGTGTTAAAAGCACAACAAGTGGTTCTGGTACAGATTCCCAAATCTGAGACATATCCTGTAAAAGGGAGGAAAATATTAGATACTGGGTGTGTTTAATCACTTGCAAAGCACGGAGGTGAATAAATCTCCAGGGTGTGTTGGGATTGATCCCAGGTTGTTAAGAGGCAAGAGAGAGGAGATTGTAGGGGTCTCGACAATGATCTTTGTATCGTCTCTAGCTGCAGCCATGGTCCCAGAAAATGTGGGTGTAACCAACGTTGTTCCTTTGTTCAAGAAGGGAACTAGAAATAACCTAGGAAATTATAGGCTGGTGATCATTCAACATTGGCAAGCAAGCTATCAGAGAGGATTCTTCCAGATAGGAAGAGAATAGAATAATTAGTGATGGTCAGCTTTACTTTGTCTACAATTGGTCATAACTTAGTAACTACAAGTTTTGAGGCAATGAGTAAGTTGGGTTGTTGCTTTTTAAAACCTAACCCTAAATTCTACATTCTACAATCTTATTGTAGAAATATCAAAGACTGGAGAGAATAGCTTTTAAAGGTATGTGCAGGAAAATTTAAAGAAGATCTGCAGGGACATTTTTTTTAAGTTTTATGCACACACACCATGCCAGATGTGATGGTGAAAACAGATACAATAGTGGTGTTTAGAGGCTTTTTAGAAGGCACATGGATATGCAGGGAACTGAGGAATGTGGATCAAGAGCAGGCAGAGGAAACTATCTTGGATCCTGTTTGGCAGACATTGTGGAACGAAGGACCTGTTCCAATGCTATACTGATCATGTTCAAATTATGTTCCAATCATAATTACTTGTGATAAGAAAACTTCAAGCATACAAAGTCAGTCCAGAAAGTTCAAGTAAAATATCCATTAAATAAGCACCAACAATTCAGTATATATACACCTGAAGAAGGGTTTCGGCCCAAAACATTGCCTATTTCCTTCGCTCCATAGATGCTGCCACACCAGCTGAGTTTCTCCAGCATTTTTGTCTACATTCAGTATATAATGTTATTTTGAAATCAATACCTTTCACATGGAACCACTATTACGATGGTAGATTAGGATATTATGATGAAAATAGACACAAAAACCTGGAGTAACTCAGCGGGACAGGCAGCATCTCTGGAGAGAAGGAACGGGTGATGTTTCTGGTCGAGACACTTCTTCAGACGCAACCAGAAACGTCACCCATTCCTTTTCTCCAGAGATGCTGCCTGTCCCGCTGAGTTACTCCAGCTTTTTGGTCTGGTTTAAACCAGCATCTGCAGTTCCTTCCTACACATGATATTATGATGGTTTTCCTTGCCTCCTCTGAACCATTGGAAAGCATGACAAAATAAGTTAACTGTAGATGCTGGAAACTAGAATAAAAAGAGGAACTTGCTGGAGGAGCTCAGAAGGTCAGAACTGATGCGAGGTCTCAATCTAAAACATTGACCATCTCTTTATTTCCAGTTACGCCCTGCCCGACTTTTTTGCTTGAGAAACATGATAGGTGAAGTTCAGTCATGGCTCGATACATCTGGCAATCATCCTCCATGATAGCCATATGCAGTGACAGAAAAATCCCCTATAGAGAGAAAACACTGTAAAGAGGTAACAACACAGTCCAATGTATCTAGGCTCCCAGCCCCTACAAGTGGAACTAGCTCAATCAACATGTCACAAGCAATCCAAAATCATTCTGCATGTAGTGTGGCAATTAAGCATCTGGTGTTTGCCACATGTAGGTCATAAGAAATTTAAAAGGTTAAATCAATGAAGGGAGCTACACTGAATCACACAGAATACTGTTGGAAGTGTGGAAGATGCAGTTTGATGGACATTGATATCACTTTGCAAACCCTTTGACAGCCATCTTATGCCAAGCCCTTTGTGGTATTATTGACCTCCAGACACATAGACCACAATCAGCAAGGATAGGTGAGAAAATATCCTCCACAACAATTGTCACAATTCTCAGATCCTTAATGTACTCTCAAACTACTCACAAGTCTAGGACCAAATTCTGCTCCAACACCATTTACAAACTTTGCAGATGATCAGATCTCAAAACACCAAAGAGCCAGTGTACAGGAAAGAGACGGAAAACTAGGGAACTCATCATCAAGGCAACAATTTTTCCCTCAATGTCATTAAAACAAAGGAGCTGTTCAGGACTTCCTGAAGCAGGGTTGTTGTGTGCAGGTCCCAGCTTCTATTAATGTTAAAGTGGAGATGGTTGTGATCTATAAATCCCAACATGTAAATATGACCAACAATTTGCCCTAGTCCAACCACATTGCGTTACTCCCAGGGAGCCAACACCTCAGTTGCCCGAGAAGCCTGTGGAAATCTGTCACTTCTCTCATGACTCCTTCCAATTTCTACCGATGCACCACAGAAAACATCCTATCCAGATGCATCAAGGCTTGGCAAAGCTGCTTTAGAAAAGCAGATGACATAATAAAGGACCACACACTCTGGCCATTCTATCTTCAATTCCCTCTTGTTGGGGAGAAGGTACAAAAGCTTGGAAGCATGAACCACCAGATACAAGAATTATTTGTTCCCAGTTCAAGTAATCAGAGACCTTTCTATGCTAGGAATGAAGTCCCGTTCTTCCGGTCTACCATGTTGCAGCCCTTGCACTTGTTTTAATCTACACGTCCTCCGCAGCAATAACACTGTTCTGCACTGCTTATTTTCCCATTTACTCTACCTGGTGTACTCATCTACAGTATTAATTGCCTGGAGAGCACATAAAAAGTTGTTACTTGTATTTCAATACAAATAACAATAAACCAATAGCAAAACTATATTATGAAACACTGCTTTCATTAACAGAATCAGAATGTGTGAAATGGAGTCCATTTGCTTTTGAACTTCACGCCTACCTTTATTGTTCTGCTGCTCATGTCCTGATCCACAGTCACACAACAATTGTCAAACAAGTAGCAACACTGATTCTGACTGAAATACTTATTAAACTGGGAGCCGAGACGCATTTTGAGCTGTTGATTGATGTAGAAGTCCCAGGGCAGTCTGTAAGGGTTTACCTGTTTGAAAGAAAATATTCCGGACACTAGTCTCTTATACGATATAAAACATGCAAGGAGAGCAAGAATTACAAAAATTATCCAAAACTCTATCTGCATCTTACATTTTTAGCAATCATGCTCACTAAATCATTCTACATCTCGGTGCCAAATTCAGGAACAGAGCAGCAAGAGTTCAATCCTGACCGTTGGAATTTGTACATTCTCCCCTTTGACCATGCGAGTTTGCTCTGGATGCTTTGTTTCACCCACATTCTAAAAACATGCAAATCGATAGATTAATTGTTCGCTGTAAATTGCCCTTATGAGTCAGTGAATGGTAGAATTTGGGAGGAGTTAATAATAATAATATGGGAGGGATAATAATAAAAATAATAATATAGGATTCATGCAGGATTAGTGTGCAACGGGCAGTTGTTAGAGTGGACTTGGTGGACCAAATGGCAAGTTTCTGTGCTGTATTTCTATTTGACTATCCTTTAATCTAACTTTTGGCCATTTTACAATAAATACTACCAACATAATAAAGCAAAATACTGTTGATGCTGGAAATAACTTGCAAAACACACATTAAAGGAAAGAAACAAAATTAACTTTTCATTAGGACCTTGCATATCTTGCTGTTTCCTGAACTCTTTCCCGACTCACCTCAAGACACAGTACCACATGAGAAAGTACTATATAAATGCAATTTATGAGGCGGAACCCACAATCATACTGGATTACCTTCAGATTCATTAAAATCTGCAGATTTCCTGCCCTTCAGTATCAACCTGCCCAAACTAAAAAAAGCCATGTTCCATTTTCCCCCAATGCAGGACCTTGCTTTCCCAGAAGCAACTTTATAATTCCAGTCAATATCCAATAATCCTATGAATTTTAAGATATTCCATCAAGTATGCTCCCCTCAGCTTCCAAAAAAACCTTATAAAGTAGTTCTTCACCCCATTTATGTTTCCTCCATGTGCCCACCTAATGCCTCTGTGCTCAAGAGGCGTCTTTATGAAATGGATGCAGAAAGATGAAGTACTGCTTTGGCACTACAAGTTTAGTTCCAGATGATTAAAAAAAATGGTGCAGCATAAAATAATTCATAACCAAATTTTAGCTACAGAGAGACATAAATGCAGAAAGTCTGATTTAGATTCTCCATACAGGATCTGGAAAGCTCCTCAGACCATTGAGAGCTATTTGTTGTGAACTCAAGGTGTTAATACGTATAGGGGAAATAATTAAAAACTATTATATTTGACTGGTATTAAAGTGCAATTTCTAAAAACAGAATGCTGGTTCAAGGCCAAGTGCCATGTTAGCACAGTGCTTATTCTCTTGGTACATAATGCAAATACCAGGGGGATTAAAGCCTCAAAGGATCTAATTTTCAGCTGTTGACCAATTGTCAGTAGAATCTGAAAGAGCATTTACATTTTAAAATTTGTAGTAGGAACATTACTGGTTCAGGTGAAATAAATTATTTAATTTATCTACCAATTTATTTCTTCAACCAGCAATACATGGGGTAATTTTAGAATTGTAGCACCAACTCCACCCAGCCCACATTCCAAAAAACAGGTTAACTAATGCAACATGGTAGCAGTCGTCTTTAATACAACATTTAAGATAATGCTCTTTGCAGTGACTTTCCAAACAAGCAATGTCACTGATTAACCAGAGTGTGAGTGTGTGTACGTCTTGCAAAGTGCGTGTGTGTACATCTTGCAAAGTGCGTGCATCTTGCAAAGTACCTGAAACTACTTTAAATACATATGCAGTAATTCATCTAATTGTTTGATGGGCTCCCTACCTTTATAATAGCTTTAGAGGTCAGGCTTGCATCCATTCCATAGAATATCCGGCACTGTTCATGCTCAGCTGCTTGCTTAACGTTAAAGGTTTGTGAACCTATTAGGAGAAAAACAACATGAATTTGTATCGTCATAGTCTCTCCAAATGAATGAAGTGCTTCAAATATTGTAAATATTGCAATGTACAGTGCATTCAGACCTTCACTTTTTCCACATTGTTACGTTACAGCCTTATTCTAAAATGGAATAAAGTCATTTTGTTTTTTTATCATCAATCTACACCCAATAGCCCATAATAAAAAAGCAAAAACAGGCATTTAGAAATGTTTGCAAAAAATAACTGAAATATCATATTTATATAAGTATTCAGACCCTTTACTCAGTACTTTGTTGAGGCACCTTTGGCAGTGATTATAGCCTCAAGTCGTCTTGGGTATGATGCTACAAGCTTAGTACACCTGTATTTGGTTAATTTCTCCCATTCTTCTCTGCAGAACCTCTCATGCTCTGTCAGGTTGCATGGGGAGCGTCGATGCACAGCTATTTTCAAGTCCTTCCAAAGATGTTCAATCGGGTTCAAGTCCGGGATCTGTCTGGGCCACTCAAGGACATTCACAGACTTGTAACAAAGCCACTCCTGCGTTGTCTTGGCTGTGTGCTTAGAGTCGTTGTTCTGTTGGAAGGTGAACCTTACCCCAGTCTGAGGCCCAGAACGCTCTGGAGCAGGTTTTCATCAAGGATCTCTCTGAACTTTGCTCCGTTCATCTTTCCCTCGATCCTGACTAGTCTTCCAGTTCCTGCCCCTGAAAAACATCCCCACAGCATGATGCTGCCACCACCATGCTTCATCTTAGGTATGGTATTGGCCAGGTGACGAGCGATGCTGGGTTTCCTCCAGACGTGACACTCGGCATTCAGGCCAAAGAATTCAATCTTGGTTTCATCAGACAAGAGAATCTTGTTTCTCATGTCTTTTGGAATACTCCAAGCGAGCTGGCATGTTCCTTTTCTGAGGGGTGGCTTCCGTCTGGCCACTCTACCACTGATTGGTGGAGTGCTGCAGATATAGTTGTCCTTCTGGAAGGTTCTTCCATCTCCACAGAGGAACACTGGAGCTCTGTCAGAGTGACCATCGGGTTCTTGGTCACCTCCCTGACCGAGGCCCTTCTCCCCAGATTGCTCAGTTGGCCGGGCAGCCAGCTCTATGAAGAGTCCTGGTGGTTCCAAAGTTCTTCCATTTAAGAATGACAGAGGCCACTGTGCTCTTCGGGACCTGCAATGCTGCAGAAATTGTTTTATACCCTTCCCCAAATGTGTGTCTCAACACAATCCCGTCTCGGAGGTCTACGGACAATTCTTTTGTCTTCATGGCTTGGTTTGTGCTCCGACATGCACGGTCAACTGTGGAACCTTATATAGACCGGTGTGTACCTTTCCAAATCATGCCCAATCAAATTAATCTACCACTGGCGGACTCCAATCAAGTTGTAGAAACATCTCAAGGATAATCAAAGGAAAACATGATGAACCTGTTCAATTTTGAGTGTCATAGCAAAGGGTCTGAATACTTATGTAAATGTAATATTTCAGTTATTTCTTTTTAATTACTTTGCAGAAATTTCTGAATACCTGTTTTCGCTTCTTCATTCTGGGATATTGTGTGTAGATTGATGATAAAACAATGAATTTAATCCATTTTGAAATAAGGCTGTAACGTAACAAAATGTGGAAAAAGGGAAAGGGTCTGAACACTTTCTGAATGCACTGTAAATGCTGTTGTCAATTTACTGTCCAATCTACATCAAACCAGTGACAGCAAATTCTCAAAAAATGGAGTAATTGACAAATCTGTCTGAATAAATATCTGCTATGATACCACGAATTCCTCATGGAAGATGGTGCCACAAACTGTTTAAAGAGTTAATACAGCACCGAAAACAACAACCTTGTTCTCAACATTACCAAGACCATGGAGCAGATTGACAACTTCAAGAAGGGAAAGCCAAGAAACCATGCACCTGTCTTCATCGGCCTGGGAGATTCAACAGCTTCAAATTCTGGTACGCACACATCGCTGATGATCTGTCCTGGTGCCAGCACATAGATGCAATCGCAAAGAAAGCTCACCTGTGCCTCTACTTCTTCAGAACCGTGACAAGATTTGGTATGCCACTGGCTACTCTATTGAACTTCTACAGGTGTAGATAGAGAGCAGTGGTTGGTTGCATCATGGCATGGTTTTGGCATTCAAACGTCCAGGCTGCAGAAACTGGTGGACATCATCTGATCTATTGTAGCTATGGATCTCCCCACCACTGAAGGGATCTACAAGAAGTGTGCCTTAAAAAGGCAGCTAATATCTAAGACTGACACCACCCCATTCATGCTGGCGTTTCACTGCTATCTTTGGAAAGGTTGCACCAGAACTGGTTCATGAGCAGCTCCTTCCCATTAACCATCCAGTTCTTGAACTATCCCGCACAACCCTACATCAGCACTGAACTACTATGAATTGCATACTTAAGGCTGCACTGCAAACTTTAGCTTGCACTATTATGATCTAATATTCTTTGAATAACCAATTAATCATTATATATTTGTGTTGTTTCATTTAAATTGAATGTAAAGTTGTAACAATCATGGATTTCATTGTTCTCGTACCAGTGCATATGACAAATACTCTGGACTCTTGATATTGCCGCAAGGTTTGTCCATCTGATAAACAGATTGTTGGTTACAAGAACATCCTCCAAACATTTTGTCAGGGAAGGAGTAAGTTTAAGTCTTTCCTACTATTTCTGTGGCAATCACATCTCAACAAAAGACCGCATCAATTCCTACCCTGGATTTGAAGTGACCCAGGAGGACCTACAGATACAGATCAAGATTTCCTGTTCTCCAACATCACCCCACCCCCTCCCTCCTTTCTGCCCAGGTCAATAGAGGTCTTCCTCAAAGTCATCCATCATTAAGCGGGTTTACAGCATATGCGCTAATAATCACTTCACGCTAGCACCACCTTCCCACGAGCCAAACAATCATATGGCATTAATTACTTCTAGGGGGAGAAGTTGCTGTGATCCTGGACTAGCTTGTTCTCAATAGAGAAGCCCTCTCAATGAAGACAATGTTCCTCTTTCAGTTTGCACCTCCAGGTGTATCCACAGCCTTTAAACAGGCCCATCACTTACCTCCACTGTCTCATTCCAAATGGTTGTGTTCTGATCAAGGCTATGAAAGCAGAGTACTGTTCAAATCTGTCAGTGTTGGAATTTTTTATTGTGGGCCCTGGCATTTCAAGTGTCAAGCTTAATTTTGTGAAATAAAGGTTGCCAATGTAGGATTTCTTAGGTATAGATGTTGGCACCAGGTATCACAGGCTTTGCTGCATGGCATTTAATGATCATGCTCACAGTAAGACCAATCAAGCAGGTACACACCTTATAAGCACGAGATAAGACAAAGCAGCCTTTCCCCACTGCCTACACCCCTTTGCCTCTCATCCCGCTTATCCATACTCCTAGTGCACAATCCCCAGACACAAACATAGCAATACTGAACACTTGGACAAAGTATTTGAAGCTTACTCTGTAAAAATGCAGCAAACAGTTACATTTGCAACAAACGAGTTGAACAGGTACTTTGGATCTGTCTTCACAAGGGGACGACACAAATAATCTCCCAGATGTATTCGAAGCCAGAGGACCTTGGGTGACGGAGGGAGTGACAGAAATTCACATTAGGCAGGAAATGGTGTTGGGTAGACTGATGAGACTGATAAATCCCCAGGGCCTGATGGGCTGCATCCCAGGGTACTTAAGGAAGTGGTTCTAGAAATCGTGGACACATTGGTGATTATTTTCCAATGTTCTATAGATTCAGGATCACTTCCTGTGGATTGGAGGATAGCTAATGTTATCCCACTTTTTAAGAAAGGGGCGGAAGAGAGAAAACGGGGAAATACAGACCAGTTAGCCTCAGATCGGTGGTGGGAAGGATGTTGCAGTCAATTATAAAAGATGAAATAGCGGCACATTTGGATAGCAGTAAGCGGTCAGAGTCAGCATGGATTTACGAAGGGGAAATCATGCTTGACTAATCTTCTGGAATTTTTTGAGGATGTACCAGGGAAAATGGACTAGGGAGAGCCAGTGGATGTAGTGTACCTGGACTTTCATAAGGTCCCACATAGGAGATTAGTGGGCAAAATTAGAGGACATGGTATTGGGGGCAAGGTACTGATATGGATTAAAAAATTAGTTGGCAGACAGGAAACAAAAAGTAGGGATTAACGGGTCCCTTTCAGAATGCAGGTAGTGATGAGTGGGATGTCGCAAGGCTTGGTGCTGGGACCACAACTAATTATAATATACATTAATGAATTAGATGAAGGGATTAAGAGTAACATTAGCAAATTTGCAGATGACACAAAGCTGGGTGGCAGTGTGAATTGTGAGGAGGATGCGGTGACTTGGACAGGTTGGGTGAGTGGGCAGATGCAGTTTAATGTGGATAAATGTGAGATTAACCACTTTGGTGGCAAGAACAGGAAGGCAAATTATTATCTGAATTGCGTCAAGTTAGGAAAAGAGAAAGTCATGATCTGGGTGTCCTTGTTCATCAGTCACAGAAAGTAAGCATTCAGGTGCAGCAGGCAATGAAGAAAGTGTTGGCCTTCATAACAAGAGGAGTTGAGTATAGGAGCAAAGAGGTCCTTCTGCATTTGTACAGGGCCATAGTGAGACCACACCTGGAGTATTGTGTGCAGTTGTGGTCTCCAAATTTGAGGAAGGACATTCTTGCTATTGAGGGAGTACAGCGTAGGTTCACGGGGTTAATTCCCGGGAAGGAGGGACTGTCATATGTTGAAAGAATGGAGCGACTGGGCTTGTATACACTGGAATTTAGAAGGAAGAGAGGGGATCTTATTGAAACATTAGATTAATAAGGGATTAGACACACTAGAGGCAGGAAACATGTTTCCGACGTTGGGAGTTCGGAAACTGGGGCCACAGTTTAAGAATAAGGGGTAAGCCATTTAGAACGTAGACGAGGAAAATCTTTTACACCCAGAGAGTTGTGAATCTATGGAATTCTCCGACTCAGAAGGCAGTGGAGGCCAATTCTCTGGATGCTTTCAAGTGAGAGTTAGGCAGAGCTCTTAAAGATAGCGGATTCAAGGGATATGGGGAGAAGGCAGGAACGGGGTACTGATTGTGGATGATCATCCATGATCGCAGTGAATGGCAGTGCTAGCTCAAATGGGCAGATTGGCCTACTCCTGCACCTATTGTCTAAAATTTGGGAGAAAAATTCAACGTTTACCCAGCATCAGTTGCAAAATCCTTCCACTTCGTTGGGATCTACTGACATCAAATGTTTCATAATTCTATCACACTCTCAACTTATGTTCCTTCAAAAAGTACATTCGAAAAAAAAAGGATGTGAAAAGCGTAAACTTACCCAGAATCAGCTCACTATCATCTTCAAGAACAGGTAGAGAGCCATCCTGAACGTAGAAGTCTTGGAATGAACTTAATGGTGTAGGAAGGGACAATAAAAGCTGATTCCGCACTTCTATATCCCAAGGAAAATCTAGAAATTAATCAGATACCAGCTAGATGAAAATACATCCTATCCAATGTCAGCGCATGAACTGCGCTGCATACAGTAATTATATTTTGAGGCAAAAATGCACAAATGTTGGGATTGTGCAATTCAGGAAAAATTGTTTACTCACCCCAACTTATGCCACTAGCACCATTTTAGCTTTTTCTAATTCAATGACTTTTCAAGGTTTTGCCATTGCTGCCATTTATTGCCAATACATAAGAACTCTGGAGAAAGTGCATGTGAACTAGTTTCTTCAACTGCTGCAGATCTTCTAATAATGGTATTCCTACTGTGCTATTGGGCAGCGAGCTTCAAGATTTACACTCCGTAATGATGAAGGACCAGCAACATTTCTGAATTGCAATCATGTGCAACTGGGAGAGAAAAATCAGCTGGGGAAGTACTTCTATGTACCTGCTGCCCTTGTCCACCTTGGATGAGTTGTATGCAGCATAGCTCAGTCAAATAATTTCTGCGAATTTTATAGATTGCTTGCATTATAGAAACCGTAGGCCAGGAAGTCAATGCTTAGACTGGTGGATTTGGTACAATCAAGCAGTCTGCAATATCATGGATTATGTCAAGCATTGAATTGAGTTGCTGGATCTAGTCAGGTAGGAATCACAAGGAAACTCCCCACAAAAAAAAGCCAGTCTCCAACATTTTTGCAGTCTGTGTGAGGCCTGGTCCTGGCGAGTTTGATCAATGGTTGCCCAATGCTTGGCAATGTTGTGGCAAAAATGCAGCTCATCAGCATCTTCTCCAGAGCCACATTAGCCTAAGGCACCAGTTCCCCTACCTCCTTCAAACTTACCGGCTTACTGGATCATTTATCATATTATGAGATTCTAAAAAGCCAATCTAAAATTACAAGATTAACAAAATTACCTCAAAAATTCTGGAACATCAGCACCAAATTTCCAAGCATAACTTTCTGTACACTTTTACTGTACTCTTTTTTTCCTATCAAAATGAATGGTTCTACTATTAAGCTGAAGAGCACTTAATTACTCTATATGTGCAGCAATTACAAACCGTTAACTATATTTCTTGTATTATATTAACAGTTTATTTCTGGAACCGTCCATCAAAAACTATGGAAAAACATAACGGTTACAAGTTCAGTTACTATCACAAAGGATGAGGTAACAAACAGAAAGAGTCAAAGGACCAACGGCAGTCAAGCTATAGATTGCTGCATCGGGACATGGTAATCAAAGAAATAACTGGAGAAGCTTGATGTAATCAAGCCAAGAAAGCATGGTTTCCTGAAAATGTAGTCTTGTTTGAAAAATGTGTTAGGAGCTGTTTGAGTAGTCAGGGCTGAGAGTGCAATGTGATGGATTTGGATCTTCACATAGAAGACAGGTTCACAACATATCATGTTATTAGGGAACATGGATTAGAATAGGTTAATAATTGGTTTGGGAACCAAAGATATTTGGAATAAATGAGTTTTTATCAGGCTGTAAAGATGTAACGAGTGGAATGCCGCAAGCATCAGTTCTTGACTCTCAATTATTTGCAATTTCTATTAAAGACATGGAGGATGGGGCAGAGTGCAGGGTATCCAATGCCTATGACACAAAAAAAAGTGGGAGGGCACGTTGTGATGATATTTGGACTTTGCAACTGGATATTGAGTGGGTGGACACAAACTTGGCAAATGGAGCTCAGTGTGAGAATGCACGAGATCATGCACTTTGTTAAGTGGAATTTCAAAGGCAGACCTAACTAAATGGAAAAGATTTATTACAAGATTAATTTAGAAATAGGGGAGTAAAGTTACAATTGGTCAGAGTATTAAGCCACACCTGGAGTATTGGGCACAATTTTGGTCCCTTTATTTAAGCAAGGATATACTGGGATTGAAGGTGATCAACAGAGTTTCACTAAGCCAATTCCTGGGATGAGAATGTTTCTCTTATCATGAGTGGCCAAAGAAATTAAATTTACATTCTGTTGTTTAGGATAATGAGGCACAGTAAGGGAAGATCTAAGCGAAACTTAAAAGATCCCTGGGACAGGACTGGGAAGTTACAGATGTTTCCAGAAATCGGGGAACTTCAAATAATATGGGGTGACAGTTACAAGATTATGTAGTGGTCATTTAAAACTGAGATGTGTATGAACTTCTTGCAAAGGGCGATGGATCTCTGAAATTTTATACCCCAGATGGTTGCGGAGACTAGATTATTGGAGACATATACACAGAAAATAGTGTTTTTGAAAGATGAGAATTATGGGCTATGGGGAAACTGCAACAGAAGAGATACGGTCTGGAGCAGATCAACCATATAATCATATTGTGCTCATGTTTCCTCCATTCTTATGTCTCATCTGTAATTCCAAACAATTCCAGATAAAAGTGACTCTTTACCATTGACGTGTCTGGCAAAACATTTTACACAACAAATGCCTGAGAGTTGGCATATACTCAATGAGCCAAATGGTTTGTCGTAAAGAAATAAGGAAACAGAGTTAATGGTGGAATATTCTCAATTTGCTAGTGCTGGCACAGCACAAATAAATCTAGCTCTCTAACATCCAAAACAACCCATCAACCACCCTATACATTCTTCCCAGCACGTCATAATTGCAGTTTTATTTACAAAATGCATTGCAGTTACTCATTCAAGCGACTCTGACAGCACTTTCCAAACCCACAAGTTCTAGCACAAAGGGCAAAGACAGCAGGATCATGGAAATGTCACGCCTGGAGGCTCTTCATGTTGCTATCCCACTAACCAGATAACAAGTAAATTCTGACCTTTTACTCCCGGCGTACTTACAAAATACCTTAGTTTTGCTATTCAATCCACACCCCACTCAAACCTCAGCTTCGTTATGGAGGATAGTTCAAGGACTTCAACAGGTTGGTGAACAAATTTGAGCAATGTTGGACTAATTTTTTACTCCAAATAACAGCAGTACAATTTTCTAGTTTCCAACAAATTGGATCATTGCTGGATCTAATCCTGGAACTCCTTACTCAGTGCCGTGGGAGTACTTTCATCAGAGCAACTGCAATGGTTCAAGATGGTGACTTACCATAATATTCTGAAGTATACCTTGCATGTTTCTCCCTGCGACTATATGGGTTATTTCTTGTAGATACAAGGAACTGCTGATGCTGGTTTACAAAAAAAAAACGTCCTGGAGTAACTGAGCGGGTCAGGCAGCATCGTTGGAGGGCATGGACAGGTGATGTTTCGGGTTGGGATCCTTCTTCCGAGATGCTGCCTGACCCGCTGAGTTACTCCAGCACTGTGTACTTTTTTTGTTTTCATTCCCAGTCCATATCCAACATTAATTAACAGATGTTTTATGCAGTTTCTGTTGAAGATCAGCATCCTGGATTAATTCACCAGTTTCAGCATTTAAAAACCCATATTAAAGTCTATGTCAAAGTTAATCCTGCTCAGTGATTTTATGCACAGTAACTGAGCAGGTATCCTGCCAACTACGTTAACCAATATACCCCAAGATATCAAGACTGAAAACAGTAAGAAAAGTCATACCAGAGATGGAATTCTCGTAGAAGATCTCAGAAGAATTCAATTGGCCTGGCTCAGATTTTTCAAAGATATTCAAATCACTCATCGCACAAAGTGTACCCACTGAAGTGGTGGAACCTGAAGAGGTGGTGGTAGCAGAAGATAGGCCATCTTCGCTTGCCTCTTGAATTGGACTGTAGCACAAACACATTCAAACATCAGATCAATTAAAACAATACTGACTAAACCACCTTAGCACATCAAGAATATCCATTCTATACATATTCTTAGATATTTGATCCCCACTGGCCATGGGAAGGAATTTACTATATTTTAATTATTTGCAACAAAACAATCGTGGGAAATTAGATAACAAGTAAATTCTGACCATCTACTCCCGGCGTACTTACAAAAAAATCTTAGTTTTTCTATTCAATCCACACCCCACCCAAACCTCAGCTACTATATGGAGGATAGTTCAAGGACTTCAACAGGTTGTTGAACAAATGTGAGCAATTATGTTGGCTAACGTTTTACTCCAAATAACAGCAGTGTAATTTTCTAGTTTCCAACAAATTGGATACAAATGGCAGTTAAAAGTTAGTGGCAAGAGAATCACATATGGAGTCTACAAGGAACCTTGTAGCTTGCTTCTTTGCTTGCGATAAACAAATGCTTGGACTTGTTTAGAAGGGCAGCAATTAAAATTGGTTGTTACATATACAAATATAAAGGAAAAATGTGGATGAGCTTGTAGCTTTTAGAAATTGCTCGGTATGATGTTGTGGGCATTACAGAGACATGGCTGAAAGAGGATTGGGGCTGGGAGCTGAATATCCATGGTTACATGTCCTATCAAAAACAGATAGGTGGATGGGGTGGGGTGGCTCTGCTGGTAAGGAACTGAAATTTGGTCCGTAGCAATGGGTGATATAGAGGATGTTGAGTCCATGTGGGTAGAGCTAAGAAATTGCAACGATAAAACGATCCTGATGCGAGTTATTTACAGGCTACTGAGCAGTAGCCAAGATATAGGGTACAGGTTATATCAGGAGATACAATCAGCATGTAAGAAAGGCAATGCTATGGTGGTTATGAAGGATTTCAATATGAAGGTAGACTGGGAAAATCAGGTTGTTACTGGACGCCAAGAGAGGGAATTTGTAGAGTGCCTATGAAGTGCTTTTGTAGAGCAGCTTGTAATGGAGCCTACCAGGGAAAAAGCAATTCTGGATTTAGTGTTTAAGAAGGAACTGCAGATGCTGGAAAATCGAAGGTAGACAAAAGTGCTGGAGAAACTCAGCGGGTGCAGCATCTATTGAGCGAAGGAAATAGGCAATGTTTCGGGCCAAAACACCTCTACAGACCCGGCTGAAGAAGGGTTTCGGCCCGAAACGTTGCCTATTTCCTTCGCTCGATAAATTCTGGATTTAGTGTTGTGTAATGAACCGGATTTGATTAGGGAGCTTAAGGTAAAGGAACCACTAGGAAGTAGTGATCATAATATAAGATTCAACCTTCAATTTGAGAGGGAGAAGATGAAATCGGGTGTGTCAATATTACAGCTGAGGAAAGGTGACTACAGAGGCATGAGGGAGGAGCTAGCTAGTTAATTGGAAAGGGTCCCTAGCAGGAATGACAGTGAAACAACAATGGCAAGAATTGCCAGAATCTTTTCATTCGAAAGAGGAAGAAAAATTCTAAGGGGTACATGAGCTGACTGTGGCTGACAAAAGTCAAAGACAGCACAAAACTAAAAGAGAAGGCATACAACATGGGAAATTCATGGGAAGCTTTTTTAAAGAGAACAAAGGGTAACTGGAAAGGCAATACAGGGAGAAAAGATGAAATATGAAGGTAAGCAAGCCAATAATAAGAGGATAGCAATAATTTCTTCAGATATATAAAGAGTAAGAAAGAGGTAAAAGCATACGTAGAAACCATTGGAAAATGATGCATGAGAAGTGATAATGGGGAATAATGAAATGGCAGAGGAATTGAATTTTTTTTGCATCAGTCTTCACAGTGGAGGATATCACCAGCATGCCTGAAATTTATGAGAATTATGGGGTGAAAGTTAGTGGAGTGGCTATTACTAAGGAGAAGGTGCTTGGGAAGCTGAAAGGGCTGAAGGTGGATAAGTCACCTGGAGCAGATACACTGCACCCCATGGTTCTGAAAGAGGTGGCTTTAGAGATTGTGGAGGGATTAGTAGTGATCTTTCCAAATTCAGTCAGGAGTGGTCCCAGACGATTGGAAAATTACAAATATTACTCCGCCGTTCAAGAAGTGAGCAAAGCAGAAGAATGCAAACCATAGGCCGGTTAGCCTGACATCAGTGGTTGGTAAGATTTTAGAGTCCATTATAAAGGATGAGGTTTTTGAGTACTTGATACTTGTACAAGTTCATGATAGTACACGAGTAGGAAAGGTTTCGACTGATATGGACCAAATGAGGGCTGATAGGTCTAGGTTAGTTGAGGCATCTTGATAGGCGTGTGCGCGTTGGTGTGAAGGTCCCGTTTCTGTGCTGTATGACTGACTCTAAATAACTTGAATTTCTGTCCCTTGGTTACAGATTTCTTTGTTTGTCTTGTTCTGGTTTATTTTATTTTTGTACACCTTAATTGTACCTTGCCTTGTGATGGGGAGATCTTGCCTGACAAATCTGATGGAATTCTTTGAGGAAGTAAATAGCAGGATAGACAAAGAGTCAGACAATGTTGTTTACATAGATCTTCAGAAAGCCTTTGATAATGTGTCACACACGTGGTGGATAAAGATGGGAGCACATGGTATCAGAGGGAAGATACTAGCATGGAATACAGGTTGGCAGAGGCAAAGAGTGGCAATAAAGGAGGGTATTCAGGTTGGCTGCCAGTGACTAGCGGTGTTCAACAGGGGTCAGTGTGGGGACCACTAGACTTCACGTTGTATATCAATGATTTGGATGAGGAGCTTGAATGTTTTGTAGCCAAGTTTGCAGATAAGATGATAAGTAGAGGGGCAAATAGTGTAGAGAAAGCAGGGACACTGCAGAAGGACTTGGACAGGTTGGGAGAGTGGGCAGAGAAGTGCAAATGGAATACAGCATGGCAAACTGTGGAGCCATGCATTTTGGTGGTAGGAATAAAGGCATAGACTGTTTTCTAAATGGAAATAGAGTTCAGAAGTAGAAAGTGCAAAAGGACTGAGGAGTGCTGGTGTAGGATTCCAAAAAAGTTAATTTGCAAGTTGAATCGGCAGTAAGGAGGGCAAATGCAATGTTGAGGGAACTAGAATATAAAACAGGGATATAATGCTGAGGCTTTATAATGTGCTGCTTAGACCACATTTGGAGTGTTATGAGCAATTTTGGGCCCCATATCAGAGGATGGATGTGCTGCCACTGGAGAGGGTCTAGAGGAGGTTTACAAGAATCATCTGGTAAACATATGGTGATCGTTTGATGGCACTGGGCTTATATTCGCTAGAGTTTAGAAAGACGAGGAGGGTCCTCATTGAAACTTACCAAATAGTGACAGGTCTGGGTAGAGTGGATGTGGAGACTTTAGAACCAGAGGTCATAGCCTCAGAATTAAACGACGTTCCTTTCGGAAGGAGATGCGAAGTAATTTATTTAGTCAGAGGTTGGTGAATCTGTGGAATTAATTGCCCGTAAGGGGAATTTATTGCTTGGACTCAATGCATACTTTTACGGAAGAGATTGATAAGATTCTTAATTGATACAGGTGTCTGGGGAGAAGGCTGGAGAGTGAGGTTGAGAGGGAAAGATAGGTCAGCCATGATTGAATGGCAAAGTAGACTTGATGAGTCCAATTGCCTAATTCTGCTCCTATCACTTATGAAATTTGTAATATACTTGATAATGAAAAATAAAGTTGGATGTTGCCAGGAGATACCAGTGGACTTTAGGTGGGGAGAGAAGCACTAATTTGAATTCATTTTTGAAGGATTCAGTGCAAAAAAATAAAAGGGTACCAATTGCAGCTGGAGAAATGGAGAAGCAATAAGGTAGAATGTCAATCAATATAGGTAAGCAAATAGTGCTCAGCTATATTGGTGACTAAAACAAGACAAATTAAAGATGGTTATGGTAGCATTGGGAATAGATGCCTTCATTAGGAAAAGATGCCTTCATTGGGGAAGGAATAGGTCAGGGAGTTCATCTAGAACCACATGAAACAGTAGCTTAGTTATAGCTACAGTATAATATTTACCTATCCCTATCACAAGGTGATAGCAGTAGGGAGAGAGAAAGGGGTTGGAGAATGTTACCGTCACTGGAGAATGAGAAGATTAACTAGGCTGAGTGTTCTTTCTGGAACAAAGAAAACCAAGCCAAGGTACAATTAAGGTGTACAAAAATAAAATAAACCTGAACAAGACAAACAAAGAAATCTGTAACCAAGGGTTAGAGATTCAAGTAATTTAGAGTCAGAGTCATACAGCACAGAAACAGGCCCTTCACCCCAACTTGCCCATGCCGATCACAATGCCTCATCTAAGCTAGTCCTATTAGCCCTCATTTGGTCCATATCAGTCTAAACCTTTCCTATTCATGTACTACATTTCTTTTAAATATTATTATACCTGCCATGACTACCTCTCTGCAAGAACATTCCATATACCCACCACCCTATGTATGAAAAAGATGCCCTCAGGTTCCACTTAAATCTTTCCCCTCTCAAAATAAACAGATGCCCTCTGGTTCTTGATTTCCCTCTGCTGGATAAAATACTGTGCATTCACCCTATCAATTCACCTCATGATTTTATACATCTCTATAGGATCACCCCCTTAGCTCTGCGCTCCAAGGAATAAAGTCCTAACTTGCCAAATCTCAAGCCCTCAAGTCCTGCCAATATCCTCATAGATCTTCTCTGCACACTTTCCAGCTTCCTGACATCCTTCCTGTGGCAGGGTAATCAAAACTAATTAAAATACTCCAAATGCAGCCTCACCAATATCTTATACAATTGTAACAGAACGACCCACCTTCTATTCCCAACTGATCAAGGCGAATGTACCAAAAACCTTAATTACTACAGTATCTACTTGTGACGCCACATTTGGGAAACTGTGCACGTGTACTCCGAGACCCCACTACTCTACAACACTCCCAGGTCCCTACCATTCACCGTGCAGGTACTGTCCTGTTTGACTTCCCATATTTCAACACCTCGCATCCATCTGCATTGAACTCCATTAGCCATTCTTCAGTCCACTTGCCCAGCTGATTGAGATCCTGTTGTAATTTTTGATAAAACTTTTCACTGTCTGCGATACCACCTACTTTAGTGTCAACTACACACTTACTAATCATGCCTTGCACATTCTTATCCAAGTCGTCAATATAAACCACAAACTGCAATGTGCCCAGCAACAATCACCATGACACACCATTAGTCACAGGCCTCCAGTCCAAAAAAACCCTTCTTTCTTCCTTGAAGCCAATTCCAGACTGAAGGGTCTCGACCCAAAATGTCACACATTCCTTTTTTCCCCCCAGAGATGCCGCCTGTTCTGCTGAATTACTCCAGCATTGTGTGTTATCTTTCATCAGCCTTTCTATCCAAATGCATACATAACAGGATCGGTCCGAGTCAGCATGGATTTACGAAGGGGAAGTCATGCTTGACTAATCTTCTAGAATTTTTTGAAGTTGTAACTAGGAAAATGGACAAGGGAGAGCCAGTGGATGTAGTGCACCTGGACTTTCAGAAAGCATTTGATAAGGTCCCACATAGGAGATTAGTGGGCAAAATTAAGGCACGTGGTATTGGGGGTAGGGTGCTGACATGGATAGAGAAGTGGTTGGCAGACAGGAAACAAAGAGAAGGGATTAACGGGTCCCTTTCAGAATGGCAGGCAGTGTCTAGTGGGGTACCGCAATGCTTGGTACTGGGACCGCAGCTATTTACAATATACATCAATGATTTGGATGAAGGGAATAACATTAGCAAATTTGCAGATGATACAAAGCTGGGTGGCAGTGTGAACTGTGAGGAGGATGCTATGAGAATGCAGGGTGAATTGGACAAGTTGGGGGGAGTGGGCAGATGCATGGCTGATGAAGTTTAATGCGGATAAGTGTGAGGTTATCCACTTTGGTAGCAAAAACAGGAAGGCAGATTACTATCTAAATGGCATCAAGTTAGGAAAAGGGAAAGTACAACTGGGTACACGGTACACCAGTCATTGAAAGTAGGCATGCAGGTACAGCAGGCAGTGAAGAAAGCGAATGGTATGTTAGCTTTCATAGCAAAAGGATTTGAGTATAGGAGCAGGGAGGTTCTACTTCAGTTGTATAGGGTCTTGGTGAGGCCACACCTGGAGTATTGCGTACAGTTCTGGTCTCCAAATCTGAGGAAGGACATTATTGCCATAGAGGGAGTGCAGAGAAGGTTCACCAGACTGATTCCTGGGATGTCAGGACTGTCTTATGAACAAAGACTGCATAGACTCGGTTTATACTCTCTAGAATTTAGGAGATTGAGAGGGGATCTTATAGAAACTTACAAGATTCTTAAGGGGTTGGACAGGCTAGATGTAGGAAGATTGTTCCCGATGTTGGGGAGGTCCAGGACAAGGGGTCACAGCTTCAGGATAAGGGGGAAATCCTTTAGGACCGAGATGAGAAGGAATTTTTTCACACAGAGAGTGGTGGGTCTCTGGAACTCTCTGCCACAGAGGGTAGTTGAGGCCAGTTCATTGGCTATATTTAAGAGGGAGTTAGATGTGGCCCTTGTGGCTAAGGGGATCAGAGGGTATGGAGAGAAGGCAGGTACGGGATACTGAGTTGGATGATCAGCCATGATCATATTGAATGGCGGTGCAGGCTCGAAGGGCCGAATGGCCTACTCCTGCACCTAATTTCTATGTTTCTATGTTTACAACAGGATCTGGGGGTCCTTGTACATCAGTCTATGAAAGTAAGCATGCAGCTACAGCAGGCAGTGAAGAAAGCGAATGGCATGTTGGCCTTTATAACAAGAGCCCTAGTGAGACCACACCTGGAGTATTGTGTCCAGTTTTGGTCCCCTAATTTGAGGAAGGACATTCTTGCTATTGAGGGAGTGCAGCATAGGTTTACAAGGTTAATTCCCGGGATGGCGGGACTGTCATATGCTGAGAGAATGGAGCAGCTGGGCTTGTACACTCTGAAGTTTAGGATGAGAGGGGATCTCATTGAAACATATAAGATTGTTAAGGGCTTGGACACGCTAGAGGCACGAAACATGTTCCCAATGTTGGGGGAGTCCAGAACCAGGGGCCACAGTTTAAGATTAAGGAGTAAGCCATTTAGAACGGAGACGAGGAAACACTTTCTCACAGAGAGTGGTGAGTCTGTGGAATTCTCTGCCTCCGAGGGCGGTGGAGGCAGGTTCTATGGATGCTTTCAAGAGAGAGCTAGACAGGGCTCTTAAAATAGCGGAGTCAGGGGATATGGGGAGAAGACAGGAACGGGGTACTGATTGGGGATGATCAGTCATGATCACATTGAATGGCGGTGCTCAGTCAATGTGATCAGTCATGATCACATTGAAATGGCCTACTCCTGCACCAATTGTCTATATTTTAAACCTCAGAATAATCTCCATTAACTTACCTACCACAGATAGTAAGCTCAGTGGTTTATAGTTCCCAGGCTTTTCCTTGCAACCTTTCCAAAAGAGGCACAACATTAGCCACCCTCCAGTCTTCCAGCACCTCACCTGTGCCTAGCAATGGTGCATATTTATCCATCAGGGCTCCTGCAATTTCTTCTCTCGCATCCCACAGTATCTTTCATATACTTTAGAATGACCAGCACTTCCCCAACCATAATATGGACTGCCCTCTCCATTAACTATTCCAAGATCTCCAGTCTTCAGGTCTTTCTCCACAGTATAAACAGGAGTAATACTCTTTAAAGACTTTACCCAGCTCCTGCAATTCCTCACATAGGTGACAGCATTGGTTTCTGTGGGGCCCTGTTCTCTCACTTGTTACCCTCTTTCCTTCATAAGAATGCTTCTCAGTCCCCTAAATTCCTCCGGTGATAAACTTGATCCCAGCTGCCCAATTCCTAGCCCATGCCACCTCCTCTTGACATCCCTTTGCCCAATACCTACTTAAATCAACTTTTGCAAGTTTGTGTCCAATACCATCAAAATTGGCCTTGCCCCAATTTAGAACTTTAATTTGTGAACCAGCCCCGTACTATCCATAACTATTTTAAAACTGTAGAACTGTTGCTCTTCCCAATTTCCTATGAGTAGGTAAAACGTCGTCCTCTCCCTTGTAGGGATCTCTACATATTAGCTCAGGAAGCTTTCTTGAACGCATCTGACAAATTCCACCCCCTCTAAGCCCTTGACATCATGACAGTCCATAGTGTAGTGGATGATAAAGTGGAATATCATAGGACATGTGTGAATGGGCGATCCAGGGATTGACTATGTGGGCTGAAGGATCCGTTTCCATGCTATGTCTTTCAATTCAATATACAAACCTACTGCAAAAGATAGTCAGACAGTCACCTAATGGAATGCCAAAAAATGCTCCTTCAAATGCATTACATTTTCAGATAGGTTAAACAAAATTATTAACCCCAGCCTCAATAAACCTGTCACTGGTAGCAATAATTAGTCAGATGTATAGCATCAACAAAAGTGGTCAGAGAGCTAGATGCCAAAAAGCAAAATTTTACCTCAGTTTTTTCATATGCAGGGGCTGGTCATACATAGATTCCTTGAAGAGTGACAATGAATTTAGATTAGTCCTAGAAGAATCAGAGATCCATTTGATTGACTTATCTCCATTCAGAGGATCTTGATGAAAAGGAGTAGAGACCAGATGTGCTCCTCTTGAGAAGTCACAGGCATTTTCAGGAAATGGGCCCAGTGTTTTGTTTGGATAATCATTGCTCTCAGAATGATCAGTTAAGGGTTCCATAACATCCAAATCATCCTTTTAAATGAAGGGGAAAAAAAGTACCATATTGTTAAATTACATTCAAACAAATGCCCAGATACTCCAAATGCAATTAAATCTCATTTAAAATCTGCTATGGTATAGCATTGACTGTAATCTAAATAGGAGGAAAATGCTGCTGAAGCAAAGAACTGCAGATGCTAGTTCATATGGTAGACACAAAATGCAGGAGTAATTCAGCAGGTCAGGCAGCATCTTTGGAGACTAAAGAAGGGTCCCGATCTGAAATGTCACCAATCCATTTTCTCCAGAGATGCTGGCTGACCTGCTGAGTTACTCCAGCAATGTGTCTATCTTTGGAAAATGCTGCTACTCAATTCCGAAGCAGTATTGCAGATTGAACGCAATAATACAGCGCATTAAGGAATAACAAAATCTTCAAGCTCTAGAGCTGCTGTAAGTGTAAAAAGTTAACAAGCATAGAACATTATACTTAGCTTACTTCCACTAAATACTGGCTGAGGAAAGTTCAGATAATAAATCTATAATATCGATTCACTTTTGTTAATGCGGGCTTGTGTACAGTTACTCAATTAATCCCTCAAATTCTATTCTCAGTCCTGCAGATCGTATTGTGCTTTGAATATTACTAAAGAGGCTGCTTCTGCATTCAAACCAAAACATTGCCTTAAAAAAAAAAATCACCCCACTAGTTTTTTAAATTAGTTCAATTCTATGCTTCTGGTTACCAATGGTTAACATTTCTCATTGGAAACAGTTTCTATTTACATTAAAAATCCACAATTTAGAATATTTTAACCCTCTGCCACTAGGATTTTCAACTAGTTTAAATCTTGTGCGTTTTTTATTATCGTAGTAACTGGGGAGAAAAAAAGGCATTCTTATTTTGCCTCAGAGATCCAAATTTAGGGAGAACTAAATTGATATTTGAAATAACATTTTGATATTAAACTCAATGTTAAATGGTGGTGCATGTCACTTACAACTTCAGCATCACAGGTTTCCTCAGTTGGAATGTCCTTGGAAGGCACAAGAATTCCTGAAAGTGGCCATCGAGGTCTGGACTTCAAGTAATCAGCTGGTGGTCTTAAACAGCAAGAGGTGAAATCATAATCCCATTCGGACATTTTAATTTTTGACTGATTGCTAAAATCATTTCTATGATCTCCTATTGACGAAGCAAACTGTTAAAACACTTAAAAAATGAACAAGCAAAATAATAAAAAGTTATTTGCCAGTGATTGAATTTATCCAACAGATCAGAGGTAGATCTTCAGATTAGATCTCAGTGCAAAGTCAGTTCATCTCAACCAATACACCAGTGGAAACACTGGCCACTTATTAACTAATTGAAGGATGAATGGGGAAAGAAAAAACATACAACTGACGTCCAGAACTGTAAATAACAGTCTTCTCACCACCAGTAGGTGGTTACAAAGATGATAGAAATATGCACTTGTTACACAAAAATATCTTAATGAAAAAAAAAATGTGGTTGCTGCAACTGTACGTGCTTGGTGAGACTAAATGGTTCTTCTGCAAATCAAGAAAGGCTGCATTTGGTCATTCTATGCATTTGTTAAAATTTGAAAGCATTAAAAATGCGGAGCAGAAATAATATTGCAAGTATCAGTAAGGATTGAAAGCAACTTCGTGCTCATCATATTGAGCATTTTTTTGCAAAATTAATGATAAAGGCAAATGATTAAAACCACAGCAAAATATTGAACATCTATGTTGCTACAATCTGCACAGAAACATACTTGTTCTCCTGGTCTTCAACATCGGACATCTCATTAAAAATATGGAACGGTAATGCTGCCAACCCAAAGAATGAAGGAATCTGCTTCGGAACCAAGCTTGGATCATGTTTGTCAGCTACAAAGAGAAATGCCACTTCATTACATCCCTGTCATGCTGTTGAAAGTATATTACTATACATTTGCTAAAGTAAAGGTACCGGTCACTGCAAGAGCATTTCTTAGGAAAGATTCATTGCAGCCTCTTCAGGTATAACAAGCTTTCTTAACTGATAGGGATCAATATAAATCTACAAGTTTTCTATGTGGTACACGTCCACTAAACTCATATCAGAATTAGAAATCATACTGGTTCAGCATCTGTTTACTCGGTGATGTTTCTTGAGGTCACTTTAAATTCACAGATGTCCAGTTTCCTATGCTCTCTCTAAACATACTAGGGGTGGGATTAGGCACTAAACACAGAAAGAAAGACTGTGTAATAAGTGTTGGGATATTGATCAGAAAAGTAATCCAATGGCTCATAAAATCTTCCAGTCCTTCAAAGTCTACTGGACTTACTGATATAATGAAGGCATACTGATTTAATGAAGTTTTATTGCAATCATAACTAAGCTAATAGAGGCCTTTCAAGCATAATAAGACTTTAAAATGTATCATGTAGGTATGTGAAACTTAGTTTAGATTAAAGAAGCATGGCAACTCCCTCTCTGAAAAACATTTTTTTTTGCCCGATTCCACAGCAAAATAGTTTCCTTTGAACCTAATCATAGCAGATGGTAGACGGAATTGAAATTTCAGTATTTCTACTCAGGTGGTAAATAACAGAAGAAAATTACATGCTTGTATTACTTCAGCTCAGAACGGGTACCAGGGAAATTGTCCCAAATTAGATTATAAGATTACAACTCAAAGTACTGGTTAACAATTAAAAACAAGATATTACCAAAACTGCCAAAATTCTGAATTCTCACCATTTTTCATAAACTGAAGTTCAAATGCCTGGTCATCGCTATGGACGCCAGACACAGCACCCAAATTCCCGGACTGATTTATATCACTCCATTGCGAGCAATTAACTGGTGTGCAGAACATACCGTTTATGACATCTGCAATAGAAAATGCAATTTTAATTTAAGAAATAGACTCGTTCTCTTGATTTGGAAAGCAATGTTCAAACATACACAATGCTTACGACTGAATTTCCCAAGCAGAGACTGCTGGCAATGGTCCTGTACATAAAATATGCTTTCTCCAAATATAGAAAAATGATTTTATGGACTCAGATGAAATAAACTGCCTAGTGTGGGATCTCCAATAACATACAAGTAAGGCTTGAGAAGTTCCACAATAGGCTTTGCCATCTGTAAAGCAAACTATCGACAGTTTCTAATGTTTCTGAATTTTAAGGCATTCCAAAGCACAAAGAGGCACTACCCTAAACAAATAATGTTATCTTCCCATGCATCCCTCCCATTCAGTACAGATGAATGGATAAACAGAGGCTGAGCTGTTTCTAGCCCAGGATCAGTTCACAGCCTGAAGATACACACAAAATACTGGAGTAACTCAGTGAAACTGGCAGCATCGCTAGAGAGAAGGAATGGGTGAAGGAAATATCACCCATTTCTTCTCTCCAGAGATGCTACCTGTCCCGTTGTGTTACTCCAGTATGAATCCATTTTTGATTTAAACCAGCATCTGCAGTTCCTTCCTACACATACTCAGTTCAGCCTCATCAGTTTAAGTGCCTGCAAGCCTCCGCTTTGTCATCAGACTCTTACTACAAATCTGGTAGTACAAGCCAGTTGAAAATGGCAAGTTTAGAACATCTATATTAGTGCACAAAATCCAGAAGTGTACAAGTACTTGTTTAAAAAAAAATGACAGTTCTGACAAATCCAGTCCTAGGAAATACTGAACGTTTGAATCTCAACCATCAGTCGGTGCAGTTGCTACGGCTCAGCCCCAGTCTCCGGGTTCAATCCTGACATCTGATGCTGTCATCTCCATGGTTTGCATTTAAATTCTAAGTAATTAGAATTTTAAATGTACATTCTGCATCATGATCAACTGTGATTATAACTTAATCATCATGTAGGTATGAGATCAAAGAAATTCAACACCCAGTCCAAGATTCACAAGGATCATTTAGTATCTGTATTAAAAATGTGTCAATCTGTGTCAAAGACTGGTCATTTGTATTGGAGTATTTTTGTATCAGGACAGGGATAAGGCTGCAAACAGCTAATTGGGTTGAATTATGAGAGAATATAGTACCATTAATACAAGATAAAGAGGGAGATCTCTTATCTTAAATTTATATGTAGATGGGTAGACGACAGTGCGGTGGCGTAGCAGTGAAGCTGCTGCCTCAAAGCGCCAGAGATCTGTGTTTGATCCTGACTACGGCTGCTATCTGTGCGGAGTTTGTACTTTTTCACTGTGACTGCGTGGGTTTTCTCCGGGTGCCTTGATTTCCTCCCACATTCCCATGTGTTGGTTAATTGGCTTCTGTAAATTCCCCCTAGTGTGTTGGATGCAAATGTGGGTTAATATACAGGTGATCAGCGATCACCAGGGACTCAGTGAACCAAAGGGCCTGCTCCCACACAGCATCTCATACTAGAAAAAATAAACTGTCACCTGTCCGCTTTTAGGAACAATAGTCAGGCTTATTTTAGAAATAAAAAACATGAACAATCTACCTGCATTCCGAGCCCGGATTGAGAGGCGAATGGGACAATATTTGACAGTGCTCATCATCCCTGCAAATTTGTATTAACTAATGGATTGCATCCAGATCACCAGATTCAGGTAGTGTTTATTACTCAACACTACCAAACCAAGTCCAAATAAAATAACTGCATTAAGTGATGCAGCCATTGCTCTTACCTAGAGCTTCCTTGGTGCAGACGGTCGGGGATGGCTGTACATGGAGTAAGCTATAATTCGCCGACAAATTCTGTACCTCCAAAGCATTTAGTTGACCACTTTCCATGCGGCCCCCATCTGTTAATCAAACAGCAAATTTAATGAATAGCTCAGAGGAAATCAGTAGATTAAAACTTTAACAATGCTTTCTGCAAGCAGTCTGCTCCAGTATGAATATTGTAATGGCCAACCATATCCTTTATTATTAATTCAAAATTAAATCAATGTGTACACCAAAAGAAAATTATTGAACATGAAAGGTCATTAATGCCAGGGAATTAATGGGCCAGATTATGCTGGATCCAGCTTGTTGACAAATATGCTATTGTAAATTTTAATTACATTAACTTCACCACTGACCTCCACCTTACCCTTCATTTTAACAGTGAACAGTATCTACATTGATTTCTCCAATTTTACACCAATTTGCACTTATCTTTTCCAATGAGGGGAGAAAGAACCTGACCAAATGCATTCAATATGTGATTTGCCAAGTAGAACAGGCTCAGTATTATAAGCAGAACACATCTTTCATATCACGTGGCCCTACCCCAAGAAAATAGATAGCCTTTGACAATTTTTTGCAATAGCATCTTTTTTTCCCTTTTTTTTGAGATTTCAGCCAGTTTAAAAGCATTTAAAAAGCTTAAAATTAATCTAAAAATACTAAAAAAAATATAAACACAAATTAAACAGTTGGCAACATTATTTCAAATCAAAATTGCTGCCGTTAAACTCAATGGCAAATTCAGAATGAGTTGGGTAATTTTATCTCCGGGTCATTCCTGACAGACCAATTGTGTTGTCAGCTAATTCTGCTTATTGTTTTCATAATTAAAGGTTTCAAAGGTCTTTTTATTGTTACACGTACCCATTAAGGTAGAGTGATATGCAAATTACCATACAGTCATGCGAAAAAAAGACACACAATTACATAAAAGTTATCAAACTGTGGTGGCACCTGGTGGCAAGCCACGGGCACAACGAACCCTCGGCTCTGGAGGGCGGCGTCTTGGTGTGGGACGCACTAGTCACTGGGTTGGTACTCAAGTTGGTATTTAAGGACGGGCAACGCCCGGGATCGGGATGGAGTAGGAAGCTGTTTTGGAGAGAATAAACACGTCTCGTGCACGCAACTCGAGTCAGATTAGTTTTTGGCTGGACTCCTGCGAGTCTCGCTACACTGGTGATCCTGATGCCCAGGAGTGTAATCCTGGAAGGGAAATTTGGGAAAAAATACATTCTGCTGCTGCCGCCTTTGAAGCCAACGTCAACGCGGTCTCCAAAAGCTACCTGCATTTTGGACCTCGCAGCCGGGAGTTTGGTTCTGACAGGCCAAATCCCAATTTTATATCCACGGAGTAACGGCCGACGAGACTCGTTACCACTATGTGATAAGCGCCCTGGACCAGCAGGCGGCCAGTCGGGTCATTCCTTATCTGGACAATCCGCCGGCGGCGGGTAAGTATGCAGGCCTCAAGGAGCGCTGCTCCGGAATTACGGCCGAGCCGAATGCAACGTGCCTGCCTGTCCTCAACATGGGCGGGCTCGGCAACCGGATGCCCTCGGCCCTCATGAGCAAGATGCTATGGCTCATGGGCGACCACCTACCCTGCCCACTCCTCAAATTTACTTAGCTGCAGTTGTTGCCGCACGACATTCGCCGGCAGCTATTGGGGAGAGCTTCGAGGATCTGATCCGGCTAGCGGTTGAATCGATCTGGAATCACTGGACCGATTCAGCACCCTGGCAGGCCTAGCGACCTAGGACCATGCCCACAAGAGGCCCACACCCACAAGGCAGTTCAATCTGCACATATGGCGTCTGCACGGTTCCCGTCATATTCGGCGCGTGCCATTTCACCTGGCCTTTGATCATCGTAGACGTGGCCTAGCCGCTGCTGGGCACAGATTTCTTGCGGGCACAGTCGCTCCTCGTTTATGTGACGGCTCAACGCCTCGTCCATGCGTCAACTTTTGAGAAGATCTCCTTGTGCTCTACTGCGCCGGTCAGCAACCCCTTAGCAATGTTGAACAACGCCCAAGTACTGGTTGAGTTTCCGGACATTGTCACCCCCAAGTTTGACTCAGCCAGTCTGAGGCAATGTGTCATGCACCATATTCTGACATCGAGTCCACCGCTCCAAGTCCGCAGGCTCGCTCCCGACAAACTCCTCATAGCAAAGGCGGAGTTTCGGAGTATGGAGGCCATGGGCATCGTTCGAGGCTCCAACAACCCATGGGCCTCCCCACTGCACATGGTGCTGAAGGTTTCCGGCGGCTGGAGGCTGTGTGGGGACTACCGCCACCTTAACGAGGCCACGATTGCTGTCCGTTACCCTATTCCCCACATACAGGACTTCTCAGCCCATGTCACCAGATCCCCATGCGACTGGAGGATAGCCCCAAGATGGCAATTATCACCCCATTCGGGAACCTGCGCTTGCTCTTCAGCCTCAAGAACGCCGCGCAGGCCGTTCAGTGCCTGATGGACACTGTGGTGCGCGGGCTCGACTTCCTGTTTGTCTACCTGGACGACATCCTCGTAGCAAGTCACTCACAAGAGGAACACTGTGCCACCTGCGCCTACTCTTCCAGCGCCTCCGTGATCATGGCCTCGTAATTAACCCAGGCAAGTGCCAATTTGGCCTTCGGGCCATCAACTTCCTGGGGCATTGGGTGACACGGCACGGAGCAGTGCCTCTGCCGGACAGGGTTGAGGCAATCCACCGGTTCCCGTGGCCTGCTACGGATCGTGGCCTCGGGAATTCGTAGGGGTGGTCACATTTTACCACTGGTTCCTTCCGGCGGGTGCCAAACTTTTGCGGCCGCTTTTCCAGTCGCTAACGGGCAAGCAACGGGAGATATAGTGGGATGCCACAGCAGAGCTTGAAGGGGCAAAGGAGGCCTAAGCAGGTGCATTTGTCAGCCGAAGCCCCCACAGCCCTAACTGTGGATGCCTCTGACTCCGCGGAGTTTTGGAACAGTCAGTTAACGGCCGTTGGCGGCCTCTCGCCTTCTATAAATGTCACCCAAGCGCTGCAGAACAGCGCTTTCGAACGGGAGCTGCTCGCCTTACACCTCGCAGTGCGGCACTTCCAATACTTCCTCGTGGACCATTCGCTCGTGGCCTTCACGTTTACTTTCGCAAAGGTTTTGGATCCTAGGTCCGCCCGCCAGCAGGCGGCTATTTCGGAGTATAGACGTCCAGCACATCGCGGGGAAATGCAACTAGTGGCGGATGCTTTGTCCCTGCTGCTGATGGGTCCCAGGAACCCCCGTCATCGGTGCTGATCTTCTTACGGGAGAGGGTCAGCGCCCTGTCTGCCATCCCCTTCCCATGTGCCACTGACGGGCTGCCCATACGTTTTTCTTCGCCGTGACTCCCACAGGTCGCCCTTGCAGCGCCCGTATGAAGGTCCCTTCCGCGTGCTGTGGCACGGGCATACTACATTTGATTTGGACCTGGGAGGCCGGCGTGAAACTGTGTCCGTGGCTCGTTTGAAACTGGCCCCCTTGGACCCGAGCGAGCCAGTCCATGTAGCTCAATCGCGGGTGTCCGCTGTCCCGTGCTCCCGGAGATTCTTCCAAACCAAGCAAGCCCCGGGGCGTGGGATTGTATCTACGTGTTCTGGCCGCCCAGTCCGGTGCATCTGGTTCCGTGGGGGGGGGGGGGGGGGGGTCATGTGGCGCAACCTGATGGCAAGCCACAGGCACGAGTCTTCAGCTCTAGAGGGAGGCGTCTTGGTGTGGTAGGCGTTAGTCACTGGTTCAGTACCTGAGTTGGTATTTATGGCCGGGCTATGCCCGTGACCGGGGTGGAGTAGGGAGCTGTATTGTAGAGAATAAACTCGTCTAGTGCACACAACTCGTGTCCGATTAATTTTTGGCTGGACCCCTGCGAGTCCCGCTACAAAACATCCAAAACAGCAGATTCCCCACATTCCTCACTGCGATGGAAGGCATAAGTGTCCAAACTTCTTCCTCTTTGTTCTCCCGCGTCAGGTCGATAGAAGCCGCCCCAGCCGGCGGTCAAAACTCCCGTGGCTTGAAGTCAGTCTCTGACCAGAGACCGCAGGCTCTGTGATGTTAAGTCTGCAAGCACCCACAGTTGGAGTTCCGAGGTCAAACCATGGCAAAGGGATCGCGAACTCCGCGATGGTAAGTCCGCAGGCACCCGCGGTGGAGCTCTCAAAATTGCTCCACCAAAGGCCACCAACTCCTCAATGTTAGGCCGCAGTCCAGGCAGAAATACAATACAGGGGGAAAAAAAACGTGTCTCTGTCGAGGTAAGAGATTAGAAAATGTTTCACCCAACCCTTCCCCGCCCCCCCACATAAAACAAAGCTAAAGAACACTAAAAACATAAATTTAACACATACTATTCGACACAAAGGAAAAAGACAGGCTGATGGCGAGGCAGCTATTGCCTCAATAATTAAGTATTGGCAATCATGTTTGTTGCCGACCTAACCATCAAGTAAAAAAAAGATGCAAGCTAGTGAAGAGATTTTTAAAAAAAACAAAAAACGTAGCCATAATTAAAATGAAGTTGCTAAAAGCATTTCTGATTAGATGCTTGCATCCATCAAATAAAGTAGAGGAGATTTAGCATGTTTCTAACGTCAACAGCTTCTCACCACCCAATGACCTCCTGAAGCAGTTAGGCTAAATTCAGGTAAACAGCTTGCGTCAAAATGGTGAACACTAACAAGAACAGGATAAAATAATTATTTTTTACCTGTACAATTTGAAAGATTCAGATTTGTCTTTCTCATCGCAGCTCGATTTAACCTATCAAAGACAGTGGGTCAACAAAGATCAGTATGTAAACACAACACTAAGTTGAGAAATCCAATTGCATTTAATATTCTACACATGACCCCGTGTTATGGTCATTCAGGTAAAATAAATTCCCCTGCACAGAACTCACAAATTTGAGATGCAGATTAAAATGTATGCATGGAATTTATGCAAAAAGTAACACAGTCCATTTTTCTTTGACTTGCATGCAGAGATGAGATGGATTTGCAAAATGGAAGAATCCACAATACCCAATATGCAATCTCTCTTCCACTCTCCTCCTCCTCCTCCCCCCCCCCACTCATCTTCAACACTAACACTAGGGTAACCTGAAAGCTCTTAATTTGTGTTAATATCTCTCCAAACCCGACTCACCCATCACCCTAGATGCATAATAATAAACTGCACCCCAATTATAAAACTATTTGATTTTATCATTGTCACCTTTCTGTAGTTTCCAAATATTTCCACATTCTCTTCCTGCTGTAATTTAATGCGCTCCAGTCCCATAGCCCAAAGATAAGTACATAGTTCCAAATCTGGCCTCTTGAGCAAACCCAATTGCTCCACAACTGCCAATTGCAACATCAGCTGCAAAGTGCATTACTAAAATCACAGCTTCTCTATTCTGTCAAGGCACAACCGAGCTTGCATGAAATGTGTAATAAACATCACATTTAACACAAACCAATATTTTCATAAGCAAACTTAATAAATTTAAGATCTTCCATTCCAAGACCATGAAAAATCAAAGTTTGATCAGCAATCCTGTGAAGTGCTTTGGATTGTTTTTGTAACGTCCAAGTGACAACAAAATCAAGCTTCCTGTTGGAGAGAACAAGATGGCTACCAATGTCTAGCTACCCTGGTCTCCCTTTCCAACTGGCAGCTTGATTCTATAACACTATGACATAACAAAAATATCCCGAGGCAGTTCACAGGATTGTTGATCGCCATCCAAGTTACCATTACCAGTTTGATGATGTGACCGTCAGCATCAAACAACAGAATTCACAAATTCCCACATAATAACATACTGCCCTTGGATGTGTAGAATGGCAAGTAGTAAATAACATGTAGGTAACATTTACTAAGGCTGCTATGGAGGCCAAGACATTGGGCATTTTTAAAGTAGAGATTGATTGGTAAGGGCAGCAAAGGTCATGGGGAGAAGGGTTGAGAATGGGGTTGAGGGGGAAAATAGATCAGCCATGATTGAATGGCAGAGTAAACTTGATGGGCCTAATTCTGCTCCTATATCTTATGGAAATTAAAATTATGTAAAACAAAATTACAACGGCTAACTTCAACAAGCAGTACTGAAATTGGGTGGAAAAGAGCTCAAAGTACTTACCCATCTTTGCAAGAATCATCAGCTTTCATTTCTGATATGTTGGACAGTGTGCCAAAATTCCCTGAATTTGTTACATTATCAGCTACTTGGTTCTGAAGATACAGACTTGCAGAGCAGGAATCATCAGTGAAAACATTTGTATCTGTGTTGGATTGAGGTTGTGCCGCTAAAACAGATACATTCCTGGGCACCTGGGTTTGAAGGTCAGAGTTGTTCTTTGAAAAAAAAATTAAGGCATTTGCACAATTATATTTTGGGATATAAGTCACGCTACATTGCGAAAGTCCACCCAATAATTAGTGACAGGAATTTAAATTAAGTCTCAAGTGGTCCAGTGCCAGAACGTTTAGGAACTTAACCACAAAATTGGCTAATCTCCCCATACCACGCCCATTGGTGGGCAACGGCTCACACAGCAAACAATGCCATAACAATGCAGGCTTTTAAAATTTGTCTACTTTTAATCATCCCACATTGGCCTATATAAAGATTGCCCAAAAACTTTGATTTGTACCCAAGGTATTCAGCAATTAAAACAATTTTAATATTTTTTGTATTTACCAGATACAAGTGAATACTCACACCCATTATTACTACAACAATGTCCAGTGACATATAAACAGAAATAACTTGAAGTAGGAAATACTGATGTGGAAGATTGTTTGTCAGACTGGAGGCCTGTGACCTCAGGGATGCTGGAGTCTTCTTCTTCTTGCGTATGGCGTGCACAGTCTAAAGTTGTAGGACAACTTGTTCTCTTTGATCTTATTGATTATGCATACCAGGTTGATTGCATTCGTCGAAACAGGGCGGACCATGTGAAGGTTGCAATCTCCCACCTCAATGCTGCAGTAACTCAGCGAGACAGGCAGCATCTCTGGGGAGAGGGGATGGGTGACATTTCGGGTCGAGACCCTTCTTCAGAAACGTCACCCATGCCTTCTCTCCAGAAATGCTGCCTGTCCCGCTGAGTTATTCCAGCATTTTGTGTCTATCTTCGATTTATCCCAGCATCTGCAGTTCTTTCCTACACATCTATATCAATAATATGGATGAGAATGTATGGCATTATTAGTGAGCTTGCAGATTACGCTAAAATATGCAACTTCGTCAGCAGTGAAAATGGTTATTAAGAATCACTGTGTGATCAGCTGAGCAAGTAGGCCGAGGAACTCATTAAATGTGAATATCAAATAAATGGGATGTCAAACCAGGACAGTACCTTCACAGTAAATGGTAGGGCCCTGAAGAGTGTAGAGCAGTGGAATCTAGCAGTACAAGTACATAGGCGCCTGATCGTGGTGTTGCAGGTAGGTTGTGAAGACGGCTTTTAACTTAAGTCAGGAAAATGAGTATGAAAGCTGGGACATTGTGTGACAGTAGTACAAGAAGGTGAGGCAAGATTTGGAGAACTGTGATCAATTTTGGTCACCCTGCTGTAAGATACCATTAAGCTGGAAATGTTTCCAGGACTCAACAGCTTGTGCTGTAGGGAGGTTGGACAGGCTGGGATGCTATCCTATGGAACACATGAGCCCGAGGGGTACTCTGAGAGGTGCACAAACATTGACAAGTTGGATGGAAGGGCTATCTGCCTGCAACAGAAGTGATTTTGAATCATTCATTTTACCTCGCCTCCGGATTGAATAAAAAAAAATTTAATTCTTACAAATCTACATTGAGATGTAGCATTGCGATTAAGGCACTGATTTTAAAAGTAAGCAGTTGTGTTCATTTTTTAGTCAAAATGCATCCATCAAAGTCAATTTGCAGTGTTGCTGGGATTGAGAGACTCCTGTATAAGAATCTGTACAAGAAAAATGTTAAGTCCAAAACCTGGCTTGTTAAAAATGGTACACGACCTAAAGATGCATAGTCTTCTGGCAGTCTCATTTTACAATACTGGAATTGGAGAGTGTTGAATTAAGCCAAACTAATTTAAATTAAATGTATTTAGCCGCTCATTATTTTCTCATCAGTCATAACTGGAAACGTTTCTAAAAAATTATGATTTTTACACGAATGGACAAACCTGTTGGGCTTCAAGTTGGAGACGCTCTTGATGTTCCTTTATCCTCGTCATATTCATATGGATTAATTGTTCAATCTCTTCTTTTTCCTTTTTTAACTTCAACAACTTTTGCTCCTGTTCTGGAAACAAATACAAGGTAGAGTTGACAAGAGGGAGAGTGTAATCTTTCCTGTAATGGGGCAATCAGAACTCTATGTGCAATATTCCAAATGTGGACTAAGTCTTATAGAGCTGCATTATGATGCCTATACATAATATAGCAATGTTACAAAATTTTGTGATTTTAAAAATCAAGTCTGCAATTTATCCCATCAGATAAAGAATAGAATGAAGTTTAATTTGACACCTAATTCACTTTCATATCTTCAGTATTAAAAAAGTTATGACCATTTTCATACTCGGAAATTAGCAGCTTGTTCCTTATTGCTTTTCCATTGACTTAATACAAAAGTTGTGATCGAGGACAGTCAAAAGCCCATAACTTTCTTAAAAATTAAGAGAACTGAAATAAATGTTCAGTTATTATAGATTGAAGCATTCTGAAACAAATATGAAACAATCTTACTTGGATGACCTGCAATTAAAGCATATAATTAGTTACCTAATTGTAGCTAATTACAAAATTCAATTACTAGATCTAAACATCTATCCATTTCTTAAGAAAATATTAACATTTTTGTTAAGAACATATTAACATTAACAAGTGTCCAAATAACATTCACACAAGAATTCACAAAATAACATGATTTTTAAATCTCATAGTTATGGATTTATAGGCCAAATTGAAGGAATTTAGTGTTTAATGCCCATAAATTAATGGCCATTTAAATCAACTTGCGAGTGGGATTTTATGGAACGTGATGGATTGGAACGTTGCGGTTGCGGTGAATTTAAACCCCATATCGGCAGGGAAAATACTGCCGGTTCGTATGGGGAATAAATCACCGTTTCGCAACATGAAATATGATTAAGGTCATCTAAACAAGCAAGTTTATATGAAAAAATAAACAGCTTTCCTTTACCTGTCCCCAACGTAAAATCCGTCCCCGTTGTCAGCGCTCACGGCATTAGAAGCTAATTTTTATTTTACTCCAGCGCTGAAATAGTCGGGCGATTAAAATTTATTTTTTAATTTACCGGCAGTTGGAACAGATCTCCAGAAAAAGCTCGCACTCCCGAGAAAATATAACTCCGGATGGCATGGGAAAACTGCATTTTAACCTCCTCTCCCCCCCCCCCCCGGCGCCAAAGTCGCGCACACGGCCAGTGACAGAACAGCAGCGCCATTGAAGGTAAGTTTTGTAACATACCTACATAATAGGCCAACCAATGAAGGTTAGCATACAATATGCCTTCTTTACCACTCTACCTGTGTTGCCAATTTCAAGGAACTATGGACCTCAGCCCCAAGAACCATTTGCATTTCAATGTTGTGAAAGATCTTGCACACAACTGTATACCCTTCCCTTATAATTGATCTCTAAAGGTGCAACATCTTACATTTGTTCACATTAAACTCCATCTGTCATTTCTCCACCATTTCTGTAGTTCATCTATATCCCACTGTCTAATTTAACAGCCTTTCTCAGGGTCAGCAACTCCAGCATTTTTTGTCATCTGAAACGTACTAATTTACCATTCTGCATTTATGTCTAAGTCACTTGTAAACATCAACCCTGTCTTCTGAGTTAGTAAGACTAAAGACAATCTGGCTGCATGCCCAGAGTGGACTTAGCTTTTCTGCCATTTTCTCAAATGTTGCTCCTCTTCCCAACATGGAGGTCTTCAAGCAAGAGCCAAGCTCTCAACAACACAATGTGAATCACATAAAAAAGCAAAAAAATATTTCTGATGATATTTTAGAATAATCCTTCAGTAGTGTTATCGATAAAATTTAATGACCCCAAAAGGCACTATCCTCATTGGCTCTGGCTGCACCCATACTCTGCTGCACAAAAGAGCCTGGAGAGTTGATTGTTCTCATCCTCAAACTGCCACTCCTCTACAGTGAAACAAGAATCATGGCAGGAAACACCATTTACTCAAGAATAAAAGGAAACATGCCAGCATTGGAAAGAAAGCAATGACAAATTTCACCTCCGTAGACACAAAATGCTGGAGTAACTCAGCGGGACAGTCAGCATCTCTGGAGAGAAGGAATGGGTGGCGTTTCAGGTCGAGACCCTTCTCCAGACAAAATTTCCTAGACAAATTTTGCCTGTTCATAGACCAGTCAGACCATTGCTCTTTTAAAAGCACAGCAATTGAAGTGCACAACACTACTGTGGATAGAATTTCAATCCCAAAATGGCAAGATTGCAATTTAAGACCGGTGCAAATCTAGTACATCCTACAAGCAAAATTTCACAAGGCATGGGATTTAATTCAGAAAAGGAACAGTCAAGCAGAATTGATCTTTTATTACATATACAAGCCAATCACTCTGCTAGATCAAAAGCTTGTTGGAGAAAATCAACAGTTATGTTGGCAATTACTTAAACAGGGAGTGACAACAGCAGGTAAGAATTTAAATTTGCCCTTGCTTCAAGCAAGTTACATCTTGGGGAAAACTCTTCGATGCACACAAATAAATACGGTGTTTTGGTTAAGTTAAATCACATTGCCTCATTTTCCATTTGTAATATAAAGCATAACAGCAATGTATACGAAAATACTGCTGTACCCAAAGGACATGATCATTTATTAAATCTCAGTAATTCAAGATAACCTATCAAGGAATAGGTTACATGGAAAACACTTCCAATTTATTGAGGACACAGCCCCCTTTTATAGGATAATTTTAATTCTAATAAATTACTTTCCCAACCTGCGAGATCACAAAGCCAATATCTCCAAGAAAACAATGTCCGAGCCCACAGGTATTGGATTGCCAACTTTGCTGCGATTGCGTGGGATATTCCCACACATTAAACTACTAATTATTACCAAAGGTGGAAAAACATTTATTTGATTCTTGGCTCAGCGGGGTTGCTTACCTTATTTCAAATTTACGTAATTAATTGAATCTGACTTTGTGGCTACGCATGGATTTAAACTCTTTTCTACATCATTAGTCCAGACCTCTGGATTATCAATTCGCAAACAGTCACTACGGCATCTCAAAGTCATAAAAAGTTGAAAAAGTAGTAAAAAGCTTTATGATAATTCAAGTCGTCAGTAAATTTACAATTAAGAGTCAAAATAACAATACCTTTATAAACAGATTTATATTTCTTTTTGATATCCTCTGCTCTCAGCTCTTCAAAAGAAAACTCACGTAGTCCACCATAGACCTGGTCTTTTGAATACATGGATACCACCTTTTCTTCTTTGCAGTTTTCTATCTGAACTCTGGATAATGGATTTGCCTCTCTGCTGGGTTTCCGTGCACTCAACACTGGAGTGAACAAGGGCTCAATCTTACGAGGAGTCCTGTAACAGATCAAAATTTAGGAATAATATCTATTTCAACCCATATTAAATAGTGACATTTTGAAATGGCTCTCCCTGGATAGCTACCTTTTTTTAAATACAGGAAACTAGTAGAGCATATTTTGTTAAAAAATATTTTTTCTATGGATTTTTTCTATCGAAGGAACAGCTACACTAGCTGTTGAAGACATTACTATTGATACACTACATAATCAATGCAGCAAAAAGCAATTTGAGATTGTAAAGATTTCACAGAAATTTCTAATTGTGGCAGCCAAATAAGTTTAACACATTAAGAGACAAATCCAATCAAGTTTAAAAAAAGATACTAAAATAACATTAAAAGGCAGGAATTAGAAGACTGATTTATATTTTGTTCTCATCTCTCTTGATTCAAACTGAATTTACATTAGGGATTACATAGCCATTACAGCAAGTCCCATAATCTCAAGACGTTTCAATAACTTAAATTTACGCATTTGTCTCCAAGAATGCCCAGTCTGGTGGAAAATAACTAGTATTTAGTTATCTCTAGGTTCCAGCATGTTGCTTATCTCCTAAACTATATTCAACCTCAAGGAAGCGTTTTCATTCCTTGGCATATGCAAACTTTTGAAATTCAACCCAAACCTGTGTGATCAGTATTCCCCTCTTCAGGATTCAAACAATCTTAAAATGATAGTCGCTAGTTTACACATACATTGGTTCCACGTGAGCAGATTCCTCCTCAAAAAGCGTGAAGTCAGGTTTGCTGGCTGACAAAGGCGCAGAAAAGGGAACTGAATGCATGTTGGAACGTCGAGGCATCTAATGCACGAAACAATAAAAAAAATTGAATGCTTTTTAAAATCAATTGAAGGAAATCTTTGCTAGATGTGTGCAGGCACGAGACAGGAAAAAAAAACTATAAATAGGAGAGATGGGGGTCCAGGCAGCATTGCCACCTGGTAGGATTCCAAGGGGCAAGATTCTTTTTAATAATCCTGTTTACCCGTAATTTCTCACAGGCTCTTCCCCACTCACACGGAGCCCCTCATTGCTCACACTCACAGGGACCCCTCCCTTACCTTTGCTCACCCTCACAGGGACCCCCTCACTGCTCACACTCACAGAAACCCCCCACCTTTGCTCACTCACATGGACCCCCCCTTACCTTTGCTCACACTCACAGGGATCCCCAACCCCTTACCTTTGCTCACACTCACAGGGAACCCCTCACTGCTCACACTCACAGGGACGCCCCCTCACCTTTACTCACACTCAGAGATTACCCCCTCTGCTCACCAGGGCTCAACAGTGGGCTGGGAAAGGCCGGGGCCTTGGCGATGTCAATATGAAGTATTGCTTTAATTGCAGTATCAATTAAAGCAAGTAGAGGGAGTGTGTGTGAGTTGTCCTGGAGAAACTTAGCGGGCTATGCGGCATCTGTGGAGGGAATGGATTAGGAGTCGTTTTGGGCCAGGGTTCTTCTTCAATAGGAAGGAACTGAAGATGCAGTTGTCTTCAAACTGCATCTTTTTGTGTCTATTCACAACTATTCTGTGTCTCTGTGGAATATAGACCCCATGGAGGCGTTGTATGGAATTATATAACACGGTTACAGGGAGAACATACAAACTCCGTACAGACAGCAAACCTAGTCAGAATCAAACCCAATTATACATAGTACAATCAGAATTTGGAAACAAAAAAATACAATTTAAAATTAAGAAACGTATCTCTCCTATCTCTAAAAACCATCTGTTTAAACCCTCAATTATAGACAAAGCATTTATACAATGGGAAAGAGCAGGAAAATCAAACTTTGGGAGATTTGTATGATATGGGAAAACTATTATCATTTAAACAATTACAACTAAAATATAATCTGGGTAACAAACAGTAGTTTAAATATTTCCAAATATGTGATCTGAAAAAACACGCACACGAATTTCACAAAATGCCATTAGACAAACTAGATGAAGTAATGAATACAAAGGCGGAATCAGCAAATTTAATTTCATATATAATATTATACTAAATGCAGTAATACCAACAACAGAAGGTATCAGAGATGAGTGGGAAAACGAACTAAGCATAAACATTTCCAAGGAAAGGTGGAAAGAGTACTTATTAAATGTGCACAAATGCTCAATTAACGCGAGACACACTTTAATACAATTAAAAATTTTACACAGATTATACTCAAAAACTAAATTAAATAAATTTTTCCCTAACGTTTCACCAATTTGTGATAAATGCCAGTGTCAAGAAGCTACTATAGCGCACTCATTCATTTTCTGTACAAAAATTCAAAGGTTTTGGATTGAAATTTTGAAATTTTCACAAAACTGTTTAAAATAAAAATGACACCAAAGCCAGAATGGATTCGTTTTTGAATGACAGAAGGTAGTTCGGAATTAAATGTGTATCAAAAGAATCTATTTGATTACGGCTTTATAAGATGAATAAAGCTAATCTTAAAATTCTGGAAAAATTTTCCTATGCCAACATTAAATATGGGGATTTCAACTATGTTTGAAACATTACATCTGGAAGATATGAGACTCCGCCTGGCAGGAAAAACACTTCTATCAGACGTGGTCTGCATTTATAGAATTGCTACAAAGAAAGGGTGCAGGAGTACCTCGGGCCTTGGTTGGGGATGAAAAATTATCGAGTTCGTGAATTCCTTTTGCATGATATATATAATATAGTAACTGGCTTTTTTTTCTTCTTTTCTCCATCTTTGTCTTTCTTTCTTTTTTCCGTTTCTTTTCTAGGGTCTATTACTTAACTCCCTTTCTCTAATTCTTTGACCAAGGGTTTCTTCTCCCCTTTGGCACGCTCTTTCACTTTCACAACTCTTTTCACCTACTTCACTCTCTTTCTTTCTATTATTTTTCTATAAAAGCCATAAAACTATGGGGTACAATGATTGTAACAATATATATGTGATGTACATTGATGTATTTGCCTCTAATAAATATATTTTTTTTTTTTTAATTAAAAAAAAAGAATCAAACCCAGGTCTCTGGTGCTGTAACTCCACCGTTGCACCACTGTGCCGTCCAAACTATGCCAAACTTGAAAGTGCTGAAAAGGTTGCTATGAATCTATGTGTAGGAAGGAACTGCAGATGCTGGTTTAAACTGAATATAGACACACAAAATCTGGAGTAACTCAACGGGACAGATTGCATCTCTGAAGACAAGATCTCAACCTGAAACATCACATCGTTTTCTCCAGAGACGCTGACTGATCCGCTGAGTTACTTCAACTTTGTCTATCTTTGCTATGGATCTATTCAGTTTCCATCAGTTTTAGCACAGTATTGGAGAATACTTTTATATGCAAATCTTCTGAACCAATTTTTTCCCAAAGGGATATAAAAGCTCGATAATCATTTATACGCTATTAATGCTTGTAAGTTTCTGATCCCAAATATTCCAAAGATGTATGGCTTTGTACGGCCTGTTTAAAAAAACTGCACCTGATGTTAGGGAGTGTTTGAGAAAGTGGGAAAACTTGGGACTAGTCCATGCCAAGCATCAAATGTTGATTGATGCTTGGCATGGACTCAGTGGGTCTGTTTATATGCTGTATCTCTAAATAAAACTATATGTAACTTAATAACCCTGTATCATTTGAATTGGTCATGCAAACTTGCAATGAAGCATGAAATTAGTCACCAGGAGATTAGAAAAAGCATCTTGAGACAGCAAAAAATCCCCCTTCCTCTTATTACCATATCAGAAATAATAACCCTATCCATACAATGACTAACAATGCCTAAACAAATTCAGCTGTAAATTGTGAAATCCAATAACCTATTGTGACCAGGTGAATAAAAATATCATTATTGATTTTGAGACATATCTGACAAGAACAACATGATAGTTGTTTTTCCACCTTTATTTGTTCTTAGGTCAGATTAAAGATAAATAGGACTGTGACCGGAGCTTATGAATTCTATTTCCATTCCTATATACTACATATACATCATTAACATTTGCCACTAGCTTCTAATTAATATTAGCAATCTATTGTCGTAGTAGTTGTTGTAGACTGCACACGTTTCTTCCTGAATGATGAGAAATTAGCCTCATATTTTCCCATAAAACTAAGAAATATTATACCCGTGTAGTCTTCTCTGGATGAGTATGTACATAAATTGATGTCAAATGGCAACATTTGAACAAAATTATCTTGTTCTCTTTCGGTGTGGCGTGCGATCCGAGGACTCCACTCTATGATCTTTGCTGAGAACAAAGCTGGCAAACAGCATTGTTTCTCTTTTACAATATGTATGATGCACATATTTAGGTCCTAGTTTTCAATCACTGATGTGACATCTGGTCGGAGTTGGAAACAGTAGCCATTGAAAACACACATCCATAAACACTATGGATAAGTGTAAACGACATCTGCGCCGCCGCATTTACGAATGTCTCATACAAGAAAGATGATATAAGGTACATAGGGTGGGTATCGATTAATTCTAGACAACAGATTAAAAAAATAATCTAACCCCATTAATTCACTCAGGGTGTATCATGATGTGTTCTACTGTATGAAGTGTACAGCAAAACCTGCACTTCCAGAGTAGTCTATCGTGTTGTTTCTTCAGCGGACCACAAATTTATTTTGAGAACAAAACATAAAGTGCTGGAGAACTCAGCAGGTTACGCTGGATCTATGGAGGGTCCGAAGAAGGGTCTCAACTCAAAACGTCCCCTATTCCTTCTGACCTGCTGAGTTATTCCAGCATTTGTGTCTATATTTGGAGGGAATGGCTAGGCGACGTTTAGGATCGGGTCCCTTCCTCAGGGGCTGGGAAAGATCGAATATTTCAGGTACATAAATATGTTGTTACGAATATAACTAGTATATGGGAGAAAATTCCATGAGCCACAATTGACATATAAATACCCAAAAGTAGAAAGTTACAGTGTGTAAAAAAATAGATATTACGAGCTTTGTAGTCTCCTTGTACCAATCAAACGGCAAATTCAAACTTCTATATTTTGAAAATGGGTGAAGCAAAAAGTAGCATGTTCCCTCGAAGGGCTTATCCTAAAATAATTGATCTGAAGGGTGCGATTTTCAGTCAGGACGTCTGTATCATTCAGTCAGTGAGCTGTAGATGTAGATGTGGACGCCATGAGGGTAATCGCGAACACACCATGATGGTGCGAAAAATTACCCATGACGTACTACAGCTTTTTCGCCGAGTGGAGTTTGCTCCGCTCTATGATCTTTGCCTCGCTCCACCAGACCTCGCCTAGTCCCGCTCCCGAATGCCTCCCTCCACCAATCACCGCTCTATCCTCAATCCCGCCCCTACTTCCTCCTCTGACCGACGCCTCCCTCCTCCAATCATCGTGCTGAATCATCATGTCCTGTCCCCCCCCACAGCCATTTATAGATTTATAGAGATCTAGATTTTTTTTAACGAATTTCAAAATCCGCGGGTCCTTGGAGAAATCGCATGCCTGTGTATTGCAAGATTTTCTTTAAAAACAAATACAATTCACAAATGGTTAATTCTGCCAACTCAGCAGAAAGAGGTCATTACAGTGATATGTTTGGACAGAAACAGCCAAAAGACCATTCTCAAAAAAACAATTCCATCAGTTAAAACTTTACCCAAGCAACACAATTGGCAGTATAGAATTTTAAACTGGTAGTGATATTAATTGCCTTTTGGTTTCTCAAAAGCATGCAATATGGGTCTTCAGTCTTTGGATTGGACACCAGAATGTTGTTGAACCAAAAGGCAATTAATATCAATACCAGTTTAAATTTTTGCACAACTGCATCCTCACTCACTTCATTGAATACATACCCCTAAAGAATTCCAATGTCCCGGCTTGATTTCATTCTCTTTTGCAGAAGTTGCAGGAAGTGTGGACCTTTGCCCGTCTGTTAACCTTGGATGGTCTGAAGGCTGGTTGCACAATTGGTTTTCATTGAAAACTTCAAATGTGCCATTCTGATCCTGACTGGAAACCACATGCCGCCCAAACCCTTGGCTTTGTGCTGAAAAGTAAACAGGTTCATGCTTACAAAGTGGCAAACTAAGTTCTACACTAGCAGAACATATCCTCATCAACTCATTTTCTCTGCATTCGAAAACACAACATTTAGTGCAACAGGAAACAGATATTACAAGAGCAGATTAGAAACTTTTTGCAATCAGTGTTTAGGCCACAGCTAGAGGACTGTGACCAAATCAGGGTATTACATCTACACAGAATGTCAAGTCCTCTGCAAGACCAATACCAGAATATTGCCAGATATCAGTATAGTAATACAGAGCAGAGAGGAGGGTGGAATTGTGATAAAGTAAAGATATGTAGAGTTAATGTATTTGAGAGGTTTAAGGATTTTGGCAACATTGCAGGGAAGTGGCAGAGGTGCTTAGTATGACAATATGGTAGATGGGCTATTGAGTGCACAATTTAAGTCATTCCGAAGGGAAAGGAATGCCTTTTGAAAATATATTTAGTGTTGCCAGATATGTTGACCAAAATATGAAAGATGGGTGAATAAGATTCAAATAGTAACTGCAAAAGTTAAAAAAAATGACGAGAGCAACATCAAACAATCTCTCTTCTCCCCCCCCCCCAATCGACTAAACAATTTCTTCAAGCCTGCGTAACTAAGATGATCCCAATCAGCAAAAACAAAAATTCCAAGGGGTCAGTTTCCGAAACCATTATGAGATTTCAAAACAGCAGCTTCAGAGCTGCTACCTCACCGCTGAAGCAACTTGGGTTCAGTCCCGACCTCCAGACCGGCGGAATTTGCACATTCTTTCTGTAGCCACATGCGTTTCCCTTGGGTGCTCCAGTTTCTTTGCACATCTCAAAAATGTTGGGATTGGTAGGTTAACCAAGGAGGGAGAAAAATACAACGGAAAATTGAGGAAGTTGCAGGAAAGTTTATGGAAATGGGCATTTGATGACCATCATTGAATTGGAAAGCTGAAGAGCCCACTCCAGTGCTGTACATCCCAAATGACCCCCCAAGCCAGAATGAAAAAATGACATTCCTCGAAAATGAAAAAAAATTAGAACAAGGATACTGGGTCATGGCCATCAAAGACAGAATGAAGGATGCAAGGGGCAAAAAGAAAAATCCATTCGAGAGATAGAGATAATCCAATTTTATGATGACTTACTGTTTTCAGGTATAATGTTACAATCGCCAAATTACTGCCCATCAGATCAAGCAACTAGTGCAAAATATCAGAGACAAAATTTGGCTCTCCATCATATCATATGCCCAACCCCACTTCACCTTTATATCCTACAATGCCCACTGCATGTGTTAATGTCATATTACACGGATCCAGTCAGCAGAAAACAAACCTACATATCATAGAACTTCCAATCCTGTTGACTGGTGCCAAGACCTTTTTTCGCCCACTGCGCTTCAGTTCTCCAAGAGTTGTTCTTTGCGGTTGAACAGGCTCAGGATCTGATATTTCATTTGGTCCTCCTTCATTTATGTCAGCCACAACTTGCCTACATATTCGTGATTGAAAAGATCTTAGAAAAAAAGAGCAAAAGGGAATTAAAGGAATGGTAGATAATTTAAATAAATGTTGTGTCAATCTTCACAAGCTTCCTGGAAATAGGACAGAATTTGCACAAGTTAGATTTACATTTTATGCCCTCTGTAGAGGAAAGAAAACAAATGGAACAATATCACGGTTGGCATTGCTGTAGTATGAAAAATACTAAAATCAACTAACTAACTATTAACAGGGCACTTCGAAAAATAACAGAATTGGCTGTCAATATTGATTTATGAAAGGGGGAAAACAAAAAGAATTGTTGATTTTTTAAAAAACTTGAAATAATCAGTATTCATTGAGAGGAATAAGTGGATGAGCTGCGCTGAGACTTTCAGGTCTTTGATTAGATGCCAAAAGATTATTATAAACCCATATATAGTGTGGCAAAGCAGGTACAAGGGTCAAATGCGTACTAATTTTCATTTGTTTGCTTGAAATTAGATTACCAATGACAGGCAATCTGCACCAACTCATGGAAGGATGCAGAGGGTGATGGTGGAAGGTTGCTTCTCGTACAGGAGGCCTGTGACTAGTGCTGTGTCTCAAGGCTCGGTGCTGGGTCCATTTCTATGTCATCTATGTCGATGATTTAGTTAACAAGTTTGCAGATGCCACAAAAGTGGGTGGAATTGTAGATAGTGAAGATGGTTTTTCAAAAATTGCAGCAGGATCTTGATCGGTTGAGTAGGTGGGCTGAGGAATTGATGATGGAATTTAACAGAGAAATGTGAGGTGCTGAATTTTGGGAGCACAAACACGGCCAAAATCTACACAGTGAAAAATAGGGCCCTGGGGAGTATTGTACAGCAGAGGGATCTAGAATTACAGGTAGATCGTTCATTGAAAGTGGCCTCACAGATAGGGTGGTTAAAAATACTTTTGGCACATTGGCCTTCATCAGAGTATTGAATAGATAGGTTGGGAAGTCATTTTGCAGTTGTATAGGAAAGGTGTAGTCAAGCTGGAAATGGTGCAGAGAAGAATTACGAGGATGTTGCCAGGACACGAGGGCCTTAGCTAGAGGAAGAGGTTGAGCATTCTAAAACTATTTCTTGGAATGCAGGAGGATGAGGGGTGATCTCCGAGAGGTGTACAAAATCACGAGAGAGTAGGATAATCAAGAACCAGTGGAATGAAATTAATTAGAACCTGAGGAGTAACCCAATCACACAAAGGGTGTTGGGTATATGGAACGAGTTGCCAGAAGAGGTAGTCGAGGCTGGCACCATCGTGACATTTCTGAAACATTTAGACAGATACGTGGAGAGGACAGGGTTAGAAGGATATGGGCCAAATGCAGGCAGGTGTAGATAGAACATGTTGGCCGGTGGGCAAGTATGGCTGAAGGACCAGTTTCCACGCTCCAAGACTCTAATTACGCCATTATTTATCACAATTGGCTTTCGGAATCAACTTGGACATCTGTAATTTAACCCCAGTTTTTAATATTTTGATAATGTATTATGAGCTATTCCAGGACAGAAGCGATAAATTTTGTAACTGATTTAGTTATACTTAAAGATGATACACTGATGTAAATAATTAATAAGGGGTTTTGCCTGAAATATAAAAACATACCAATGAGTTAAAATAAAAACAAAATTTCAAGTCCCTGATATACAACAAGCAGTTACCTAAGATGGTGCTGCAATTTTTCACGGGGTTCAGCCTGGAGTCGAATCCCTTCTTGCAAGGCAGCCTCTGCCCTTCTATTGTTCCCTAGGAGTTCGTATCGTTCAGCCCAGGAAATGTAAAGAGCAGCATGTGTAACACCAATTCCTTTGCTTTTCAAGAAATCAAAGACTTCCAGTGGATCAGTACAGTAATCAGCCTGGAGGAGATTAATTGTAAAAGGTTGGAATCAATTTTGTAAATTGAAGGTAAACCATTATAAATAATTGATGAGGCAATGATTCAGAAAGTGCTTCCTGTGCACACTGCAACAAAGACCATGAAGACTGCATGCTATCTCTTTTTATTAGCACATTTTACCACTTTCAAAATCCATTCAATTATGTATTTTCAAAAGAAATGCAAGTTCTGTATCTTTCATGGCATACATTGGCTCCACACTTGAAGCTCAAAACCATCCAGGCAAAGCAGCCCTCTTTATTGACACTCCCAATCACCATGAGCTTTCACTCCTTCACCATCAGTATACTATAATTGCAGTGCATATCATCTTCAAAATCACACACCAAGAGAACTAATAGTGCATTGCAGATCTTGCACTAGTGCCAGCAAGGACAAGGGCTGCAGGCACATGGCAGCAACACCATACGCAATTCTCCTCCAAGTCATAATCACCTTGATTTAGGAATTTATCATGCTTCTTCACCATTGTTGAATCTCAACAATCTAATCAAAACAGGACAGCAAGGATGGACTGTGGTACTGGCCTTGCTGTTGACACCTATATCCCATGTTAAAAAAAAACATGAAGGGGCAATACATCTGGTTTAAATAAGTGACAGTGTTGCCATGGTCATTGAAGTTATCGATCAAAAAAAATTTTTTTTTTTTAGAATTAAACAGCCAAGACTTATTTATAGTCCGCACTCAGCTTCAACATGATCTTAATTTATTTACTGGAAGCTTGATGGCACTCAATGGCAAGCAAGCGCATGTTTCTATTAACATGAGCAAACAAGAAGATAAAGTTACCATTAGGGAAATGTTGACTAAAAAGTAACTGTCTGAATAAGCTTACATTAAAACAAGAACCTAAGATATAAAAGATCAAGCATCCCGACATTCAATTTTCAACCGATTCACTTCCTTTGATTATTTGCAAGAATTGGAAATGTACACATTTTCCTCATCTTAATCTTAAGTAACCGATTCCCGTATCCAACGACTATAATTGGATTCTCCAGCCCCATGTAAATGCCTTCAAACATGTATTCGGCTTTAACAAAAGTACTAAATATTACTGACCTTCACTATATAGCACACATTACAAGAGCAAACAACATTTATAACAAAGTAACAAATAGGACAGATGTGGGACATAGGACAGTAAGTAATTTAGTAAATGAACGTACAAACTTTAACCAGTGACCAAGGTACCGCAGATCGCTGTAGTATTGGTCATTCTTTAGGAAGGTTCTTACACTTCTCTCCAACAATGCTGAGAGATTACTATCTGTTCCACCATGTGGATACACCTGTTCGGTCCATTTAAGGTACCTGTATCAACGAAAATAAGTCAAAAGTATTTAATTGGTACAACAGAAAGAGACAGCTTCAGAGTTTTAGCACCCCATAGATGTACATAAAAACACCCCATTCAGAACACAAGTAACTTCAGTGCCATTAGGCTCATACACTTTGATTGAGCTACCCAAATCTCCCCATTCCATTTTTTTTTTTAATCATCTATTTTCTTCAAGGTTATTTCAATAAACAAGGATTCATCTTTCCTTTCAATCTCTACTTTCATACATCAAAAGAACTCCATCATTTGATACCCTCTCTTTTCCTTTGCACAATAACACTATCTTGAAAATCATTTAGTTCCACTGTTACATTTACCAATTTTATTCTAATCTACGTATCTGCAATTAAGGTTTTTTTTTAATATAAACATTTGATTGACTGCTTTCATATCAGCACCTTAAAATATTCCTTTCCTCCAAACCAAACTTTTTTGTTTCCAGCGCAAATCAAGTGTACACATTTCCCAACTCTACTTTTTCCCCCCACTCACTATTCCATTTTACAATGGACAAGCTGAATCTTTCATTACTACTTCTTAGCAAATTTCACCGAAAATTTGCTGACCTTCAACAAATAACCCAAGATCAACAAAATCAAATCTACTTACCTATCCCAAACATCCAGAGGGTCGTTCCCAGCATAAGTACGGATTTCTGTCTCAAAGGCCCTGAAAAATAAACATGATCCAACAGTGAGCCTTCTACTACAAAGGACATTTATTGACATATACACCAATTGGTACAGTGAAATTTGAGTTACCATGCAAGCACACAAATAAGATAAACACAACATTATAGAATTTAACAGAGAACATAAAAACATCCCCCCACAGCAGAATCAACATTTCCCACAGTGAGGGAAGGCAACAAAGTCCAGTCATCTTCATCTTCCTCCCGTTCATCCGTAGTGGAGGCCTATCGAGGTCTCTACAGTCGCCGCAATGGGCAGCCCGATGTTTCAGGCCCTAACATTAGCTTTTATTAATATTACAATACTAGTATTTACATTACAATACTAACATTAGTATTTTACTTCGGAGTCACGTGAGTGACTACGTGAAGAAGACCCCGCCTGGCGCTGGAACGGCATTACGTCGACGCTATCGGCAGAGGAAGAGCTGCAGAGCGCAGCTCCAGCACAGCGGTAAGGAAACGGCCCGCAGGCAAGTAAAATTATTTTACTTCCAGGGCGTTTTTCTTAAAACTCCGTAGGCTGGTAGGAAACCAGCAGGAGTTTAAATAAAAATAAAAATAAAATGTTTTAAAAAGAAAATCGCGGGTAAAACGTGCGTCCCGGGGTGTAAAAAGTCGGGACAGCAGACTATTGCGGAGCCGGTTCCGATACCGGTGGCCGATTGAAATACCCGTTAGGGAGCCTTTAGTTGCTCCACAAACAACACTTGAAAACCCAGTGCCTAAAAGTAAAAAGAGGCTTGAAAGGCCTGAGGTTTCTAAAAGATCCTGTAAGGTAAGCCTAAAATTGGCTAAGTATGGATCTAATGGAGGAAATTCTCCAAATTATATCAACCAAGGGTCTAAGTACCCAGAATATTCCCAGGCAGCCCCTGAGGGGGTTCCATATCGTGAATATGGTGCCAATTCGAATTGGGAATTTGAAACCCCAGTGCCTGGGTATGGACTGGAGGAAGTCTCCTTGAACGAGTTTCAGGAGTACCAGGGCTGTATGTGACAGACCCTGAAAGTGGTGTTTGTGGTCAGAAGTACCCACCACAATGCAAATCCAGGTGTGTCTGAAGGGCACAAAGTTACTATACCTGGTGGAGGCGGTGAGGCCATGGAAGGAACCTGGCGGCCAATGTTAATGATATGGTCTCTCACCTGCCTCAAGAAGCTGTTATGGTTGAAACAGCAGATTTGCATTTAAACATGTGCTCGCTTCGGCAGCACATATACTAAAATTGGAATTATACAGAATTTAATGCATGAAGCATTCTAAAACACCTTTAAGAAGGTACCTGGTAAATCCGGGTTTTGGGCGCCAATGTCAGCAATTATGCGGGCGCAGGAATTACGATTAAAAGAATCCTCAAACTAATTGGCATCACTGTCTTTTAAGACAAGCTGGGAAGTTGTGGAATGACTAAAGTTCAGAATTAAACAAAATATGTTAGGTTTATTCTGCAAACTTATTTGAGTTAAATTATATAAATAAAAGATTGCCATTCGGCCTCTTTTACATCCAAAGATTTACAGGACAAGCAATGTTCAAACTCCTGGTTATTGATTCGGAGAAAATCTGTTTAAGCAAATTAAGTATGGATGAAGGGGAAGAAACTGTTGGTCTTATGAAACCCTTTAGTTGGCCAGTAGGCTGGTCATATGGAAAAGGGATTTGATTTGAGCCGAGGCAGGAGTATGATAAGGAAGAATTTCCAGCCAGCAAATCGTTTCTCGGCTTTTTGGCTAAGATTAAGCATGGTATCTGTTCTTATCAGTTTAAATCTGATACGTCCCTTATCTAGGGACCATATATTAATAAAATAACGAATGTACACCCACATTTTTGGGTAAGGAGGTAATTTCGTCAAACAGTTGGGGAGGTACAAAACTTAATCCTATTTAAGAAGGATGTTTGGATGAACCTCAGATTGGTGGTAGACTCCAAATGTTGATAATGAAGAGGTATGGATCCATTGGGACACAATAACCTGATCATTCTTCATGTTATAGTCTTGGAATAATTCAAATTGACAAAGACGTGGGAATTTGTGTGAGGAAGGAGGTATTGAGAAACAGGAAAGGATCCACAACAATTGTATCAAATATTTTCCCCAGGCCATAGAAGATGGGGTTGTACAATCATGTTAGATCTCACACAATTAAATATATTGTCCAGTAAAAAATTTTTAAATGGACACATTCAACACTGCTATACAGCAGGTATCAACTGGTGGTTATGGCTGCAATAAATTGAAGAGATGCATTTTTCGGTCCCAATTCACCATAATTTCATAGGTAATTAAAGTTATGGATGAGACAGTTTGTGGTACTACAAGCTTTGCCTTTAAGGATTAAGCCAGCATTTGCACTGCCTTAGGCACAAAAGTACATCGTTATGGCTTATCTAGATGACATTTAATTGTCAATGCTAATCAGGAGCCAGGTGGAAAATTAGTCTCAGTAACTACAAGTTGTTTGAGAAGTTGGGTTCCTGATCCATCCAACAAATCTAAGATACAGCAATCCCAAACCATTGAATATCTGGGGTTTGAGATTAACTCAGTTACCAGGTTGGTAACTTTACCAATGGATAAGTGTTGGATTTGACAAATGTGTGTCAAGACTTGATTTACGAACCTTATCCCTCCATCCGAGAGGTTGCCAAAATTATTGGTAAATTGGCAGCAGCATTTCCAGACAGTAGAGTTTGGTCGTCTACATTACCAAAATCTTCAAAGGGCAAAAACTCAAGCGCTTATTCAGCGAGCAAGCCATTTGATAGGCCAATGCAATTGCCTAAGGAAGTTTTATCAGAATTACATTGATGGATTGAGAATGTTCCATAAGCTGCTTAGAATTTTTAGTTCATCAGCCAGTAGTGTTTTGCAAAATGACGAAGTTCTCTCGGATGGGGGGGGGGGGTTCGGATAATGAGACCAGCTGTAGAGGCAGATGGGCTGTCCAAGAGGATTTATTGTTCCAAACATGGTATTAATTATTTGGAGCTCCTGGTAGCATTTTATGTATTAAAAGCTTATTGCCCTTCATTAAAGGATTTGCATGTCCAAGTACAAATAGATTATACCACAGCTGTGGCATATATTAATCACATGGGTGGTGTTAGATCAATATCATGTGATCATCTGGTAAACCAGATGTGCCAATGGTGTATGGCAAAAAAATATTTGGCTTTCAGCTATTTATCTCTCGGGGAGAGACAATGTTGTGACAGATAAAGATCACAAATATTTGAAGACAATACAGAATGGATGTTAATCCACAAAATTTCAAAATATTGTCAGTCGCTATGGAGTGCCGGACATTGATCTGTTTGCATCTAGATTGAATCACCAATTGCCCAAATACGGGTCTTGGGGAACACGATCCAGTGGCAGTAGCGGTGGATGTTTTCTCGCTACACTGGGGAATTTGTTCTTTTATGATTTTCCCCATTCTGTCTCATTGGGCAATGTCTCAATACAAAGCGCAAGACGCTGTCGAATGCAATTTTTTGGTGGTGTCAGATTGGCCCACGCAGTCATGATTCCCATTGATGCTAATATGATTATTGAACCATGTATGACAATTCCCAGTTGCGACAATCTGTTGACACAACCAGTAACAAAAGGAATTCATCCATTGCATGATCATATGTATTTGTTAGTTACACAAAGAGCTGGAGAAACTCAGCGGGTGCAGCAGCATCTAGGGAGTGAAGGAGATGGGCGACGTTTCGGGTCGAGACCCTTCTTCAACACATATGTATTTGTTAATCTGCAGGTTCTGACCAGACCATTGCAAGAGTTGTACTGTCGGACAGGACCATGGATGTTATAGTTGCAGCTTGGAGGAATAGCACTAAAACAATATAAGTCGCATATAAGGAAATGGGAAGTGTACACAGTCAAAGATATCTTATCATACTGCAAACATTTCAAATGTATTACAGTTCCTTGCTGGGTTACACTTGATGAGCATTTGAGTATAGTGCCATTAATTGTGCTCGTAGTGCATTGTCATCCTATTTAGGACAAATTTCAGATCGAGATTCATTGGGTCTCACCCATTAGTATCCCGACTCATGAAAGGAATTTCAATAAAATCATCCTAAGCCCATATATACAGGAATTTGGGATGTTAGCATTGTTCTCACTTTGTTTAAACAATGGACTCCAATTAATTCAATGTCTTTGCAGAAATTAACATTCAAGGTGGTAAAGTTAATGGCATTGGTATCAGCTCAAAGAGAGTACAAGCTTTGCAGTTGTACGGTTGGATTGCATACATGTGACTGCAGATAACATTATGTTTTATGTTTATGACTTGATCAAACAAAGCAGACCAGGAAGAACTGGAATAAAGGTAATGTTTAAAGCATATCCTATTGATGAAACATTGTGTGTGGTTAAGCATTTAACTCAGTACATTGAGGTAACCAAAATCTCAGAGGTTCTGAGAAAGCGTTATTAATAACACACAAAAGCCACATACAAAAGGTTCAGTTCAAACCATTTCTGGATGGTTTGTGTCTAGCAAGAATAGACACTGATGTGTTTAAATCTCACTCCACTAGGGCGGCAGCTACGTCCGTGGCAAAGGTACAGGACGTGCCACTCGATAAAATTTTAGAGGCCGCAGGGTGGTCTAGAGAAGAGATTTTCAAAGTTCTAGAATAAACCTGTTGTCACAGTGCCAGGATTTAGACACACAGTAATGGGTTCTCTTTAATGCTTGCTTTGTTTTATATTATCGATTTATATTATCGATTTATGTTACCATTGACAACATTTATCAATTTATTTTGTAATTTTCCCCTAAGGTAGAGGGGTTATTATTAAAAAGTTGTTCTTTTTATGATTAAAGGACTTATTATATAAATTGTAACAATGTCCTAAAAATACTATTTACTCACTACTGTTTTGACTAAACAGAGAGTCGTATGAAATGAGTTTACGACATGAAAAACACAGAGCTTCAAAATCTTCACGTAGTCACTCACGTGACTCCGAAGTAAAATAGTGAGATTAAACGAGAACTTACCAGTTCGAAGTTTGATCTTTATTTTATGAGGAGTTACGATGAGGGATTACGTGCCCTCCACTCCCAACCCTCATAATGTAAATGATCATCTGGTAGTTCTAGTCTATTTTGAGCCTTACTATTTTACTTCGGCTATTGGTTTCTGTGTTTTTCATGCCGCTGCTTTGAAGTATGCCGTTCCAGCGCCAGGCGGGGTCTTCTTCACGTAATCCCTCATCGTAACTCCTCATAAAATAAAGATCAAACTTCGAACTGGTAAGTTCTCGTTTAATCTCACTATTTATTAATATTAGCATAGAAATATGGGCTGCTGCCAAATTGTGGTACACTGTGTTCGGAGACTCTCTTGCAGAATGGCAAAGCCCAAGTCATTCATTGCCTGCTTTCACAGAAGGAATTGAATTATATAGCTCCTGAAAACCTTTCAATTCCATAAATTCCACCCATTCGAGGAGTAAAATTTAAACTTCCAAACTGTTATAGTGAAGCAGCTGTCAGAACAGGGAAGCTGTTCAAACTGATAAAGGACAAGTGGAAGGTCCAATCCACATCAGAACTGGGCCAGGCATGTAGGAAAGCACTGCAGATGCTGGTTTACACCGAAGATAAGACACAAAATGCTGGACCCATCCACCTTCCATTCAGTTTGTCATGCCAAGAGAATTATGAAATTCTGGAAGGTCACAGAGGTATAACTAACACTAACTAATTGCAGCAATAAATCCACCTGCTGGGCAGCTATGACCCAGCCTAGCAGTTAGCATGCAGAACGTGGACAGGTAGAGCTGCTACCTCATGGCACCAGAGGCCCAGGTTTGATCCTGATACCAGGTGCTGTACTTATGGAGTTTGCACATTCTCACCATGACCATGTTGGTTTCCTCCCCAAAATCCAAAGATGTGTGGGTTTGTAGCTTAATTGACCTCTAAAATTTCCCTTTACGATTAACTGCCCACCTAGAACCAGGTTCCTAACTACAAATATGCAAGCATGAATAAGCAATCAGGAAGCGGCTCCCAACCCAAAATATCTTCCGATCATTTCCACCAGGCACGTGCTGTGAGTAATTACTCAGGGTAGGCACTCAGTCCACTTTTAAAAAAAATTAGACCGCGCATGCGCAGATTGTTCTCCCCATTAAATAAATAAATAAAAACAGTGACATTTCAATTTCCCCAAGGCTTCCTAGTCCTAGACCAATTGGGGGGACAGTTCCTTTCACAGCGTGTGTAGAGCCAGGGGTAAAGTTGTGGGGAGGGCACGAGTGTTGAGAAGGAGGGTGTCGGGGATACTGCCAGCGCTGGAAAGGACACAGAGAACATTTACGAGGAAGGTGCCAGGACTAGAGGGTCTGAGCGATATATAGAGGTTGTAGGCTGGACATGTGAGGAGCAATGGTGAAAATCGCAAGGAAGTACTTATCACAAAGTACTGGAATCTTCACTCCCTCACCGCTGCCGCAGCTCTCCGGGTGCGAAGCCACGGACTGTAGCTGGGGATAGAAGCAGCTCGGGGAGCAGCCACCGGGACCCGACAGCTGAACTGGCCGCCACTTCAGCGCCTTCTGCCAGCCCGCTCACCTTTGGCAGTGCTCTCTGTCGGAACACCTGTCACCTGCCGTTCGCCGACTTTGCTCATGTCAGCGACTTCCTACAAATCCTTAAATTCCCACAGCCGAGTAACCTCAATCGCGCTGTCGGAATTTAAGGACATGAGTGAGGCCAGCGAGCGGCAGGAGAGAGGTGTTTAGACGGAGAGCTGCCAGAGGTGAGCGGGGAGCGGCAGAAGGAGCTAAGGTGGCGGCTGGTTCCGCTGACGGCCCGGCGGCCGCTCTGCCACCCGAGCTACTTCTCTCGCTCGCCCCCCCCCCCCGGCCTCAGAGAAGTGTCATTGCATGCCCCCTTGCAAGGAACGTTGCAAGTGGATGCCCCCGGCCCCTCATTCATAACATTTGTGCCCTCCCCACAACTTTACCCCGGGCCAGACTCCCCAAACGCTGGGAAAGGAGCTCTCTCCCCCCCCCCCCCCCCCCCCCCCCCCACTACCCCCACACCCTGGGAAATACAGTATTTTTAAAAAAAAATCACAAAATGTACTCACCACATCATTGGGACACGACAAACCATGGTTGAAAACCCCGCCAAGAAACTTGCGCTGCGCATGCGCAGTAGACTGATGCGCATGCGCAGTGCTACAAAGGCAGAATTTCTGCTGCCTTCAGCCCCGATTAAAATTGACGGCTTCAGGCAGCGCTGACGGCACGTGGGCTGCACAGAGCTTCCCGTGTCACAAGCGCTGCGGATGAAAGGCACGGGGAATTATGCCTACCTAGGAGATCGATCTCTTAGATAGGCATCATTCTCCCATGTCTTTAATATTTATATTTAATAATTGCCATTTCATAATTTTAGTCAGGGTAGGCAGTGCCTACCTTGCCTACCCTGACGGCACGTGCCTGATTTCCACCCACAGATTGGTTCTCTTCCAGGAATATCTCTTGTCAATTTTAGAATAAACTCGATCCAAAGAACACGAATCACATAAGTGTTTGTAAAAGAACCACAAGGATGTTTTCATTGAAGAAAAATTCCAATTTAAATTTCATCATGGAAAGAAAATTGCAAGAATAATTTGGGTTGACACCAAGAACGCGATGACCTTTAATTTGTCACCAATGGCCAAATGAACACAAGTAACCTTCAGCAAAAGTAAGCAACTGGGCTTCCCAAAGTGGTCGACGGTAACCTTCAGTGTTACGCAATGGAGTATGTTCTCAACATCAATTCAAAATCCACCCACCTAGAACCCTGGTTTGAAACGTATTTCCTTTGCACGATAACTAAAAAATGATTACTGTTCTCCGAATCGTATACCTCTCAAAAACAATTCCTTATGTAAGGATGAGACAGGTGGATTTAAAAAACTGCATACTGTTTTGTAGCGCAACTCAAAGATTTAAGTATAAATGTGCTCCTCCTAATCAAACTGCACACTCAGACTTAAGATAGACACAAAATGCTGGATTAACTCAGCGGTTCAGGCAGTGTCTCTGGAGAGAAGGAGGTGGCGACGTTTTGGCTCAAGATCCTTCTTCGGACTGGACCCAAAATGTCTCCTACTCCTTTTCACCAAAGATGCTGCCTGACCTGCTGAGTTATTTCAGCATTTTGTGTCTATCTTCGGTGTAAACCAGCATCCGCAGTTCCTTCCTACACAAACACACCCATACTTCCCGTTATTGTATAACAATATTAATTGACATTCACTTAAGGGCAGACAAAGATGGTGCTGACAATTCAAACACCACAAATCCTAGTAGTTAGGATACCCATACTAACTTTAGGGCCTTCTAATTTTCAGGGTAGTTCACATGTTCCACTTTTAACATGGACTCAGTCTTATCAAGACCTGGCACCAAAATGCTCAAGTGTACTGCTCTAGTATGTAATTGTGGATCATGCAGAAAGTCAACAGTACTACTTACCTAAACTGTTCCTTAATGCAGATCTGACTTGGGCCTTCATGCTGTGCAAGTACATCTTTCAGTGTGCCCACATCTCTGCCTTGCTTCAAAGGCTGAACATTCTCCTTACACAGCTCCCAATCTGCCTCCGCCATTTTGATGGATGTATCACCTTCTCAAACAAAACCCTGCAAAAGAAACACACAATTTTCTGCCCTCAGTGTTCAGTTTTAATTCAAAACAAAATAAAAAGGCCAAGTGCTTTTAATACATGAGGAATGGTTTAATGTAAATCCTTAACATAGAAGTAACATTAATTTCCACATTCATGCACGTCAAGTTAGCCAAAAGAGATCACATGTATTATCAGAATTTATTTGGTTTGAATGAAATTATCTTTTACAGTGATTGAAATCTGGAATGTACTACTTTCAGCCGCTACAGATTTTTGTGCATTCCATCAGTTCAGCCAGTGAAGTGCTTCAGAGCTCCATGGAGCAACTGTTTGATAGATACCTTTGTGCGATCATTGTGGACAATATAATTGTTAGTGACAAAGACATGGAACAACATGATGCCAACTTGAAGAAGGTACCAGGGAAGTGAACTTAAAGCTGAACCCCCAAAAATGTGGGTTCTGTGTTAACCAGGTGAGCTACATGGGGCATATTTTCCACGGCTGATGGTCTCAAGGCGGATCCTGTTAAGACTGTGGCTGTTAGCGAAATGTCCACACCCACTGATGTTGCAGGCCTGCAGAAATTTCTGGGCATGGTTAATTATCTCAGGAAATTTGTTCCCAACTTCAGCGAGATCTAGGCTCCCTTGCGGCAGCTTACTCACACGGACACTGCCTGGACAGGGCACGAACACCGGCAACATGCTTTTGACACTTTAAAACGTCAGATGTCGTGCCCACCGACCCTGGCTTATTGCGATGTCAATCGACCTGTTACGCATCCCAGTACGGCCTCTGTGCAACATGAGCAGCCGGTTGCTTATGCTTCCAGGACGATGACGGACACGTAGACGAGGTATGCTCAGATCGAGAAGGAATTACTGGCAGTGGTCTTTGCATGTGTTAAGTTCAACAATTACATTTTTGGCAAGGCTGTTACCATACAGACTGATCGCCAGAAGTACGATATCTCTCTCACTTAGAAGCAGGGTAAGCACATGTATCTGGCTGACACCTTATCCCGTGCTCCCAGGAGGTCGAGCGCCCAGAACACATCAGAAATGGACACTTTTGACGTTTGACGATTTCACATCCTTCACATCTGGATACTTTGGTGGTTCGCATGACAGAAGATGCCATCCTCCAGATGTTCGCCTCAGTCAATCACGGATAGCCTGGCAACCAGCATTCGCTTCCGCTTGCTGTTCGGCCTTACATTTCTGTCCGAGACAAACTGGCCATCGAAGGTGGGGTTATCAAAAAGGGCCACAAGGCAGTGATCCTGGCTTCTCTCCAACAGAAATACTTTGATGCGGTACATGGATGTCATCCTGGTTCTGAAGCTACGGTGCAACGAGCAAAGAGCATGTTTTTCTGGCCTGCCCTGTCAGATTATATAGGTCAGAGGGTGCAGTCCTGCGCTGTGTGCAACAGCATGGCTCCACATCAACAGAAAGTGCCATTTTTGCAGCACCCCGTTCCTGACTTGCAGTGGCTACTGGCATTTTCGACTGGCGTGGCAACCAATACTTGGTCCTGGTTGACTCTTACTCCGGGTGGTTTGAGATCGATCTGCTTCCGCTGCGGCTGTCAAGAAATTAGCGAGGCAATTTTCGGTCCATGGGGTACGTCAAAAACACATGTCTTACAATGGTGGCCAAGCATTTCAAGGACGTTGCTGGTGATGTGCTTAAAATCCCATTCCTTTGCAGTCCAGAGTACCCCCAGTCGAACTGGTTGGCTGAACAAGCTGTCCGCAGTGCATAGGAGCTCATGGAGAAGTCCAGCAGGGCCAGGTCTGACGTGTTCTTGGATCTTCTCAATCGCCGCAGCATTCCACGTGATCCCACACTCGGTTCGCCAGCTCAGCGGCATGTCCAGACAGACCAGGGCTACTCTTCCAGTCTTGAAGCAGCTGCTCCAGCCACAGGTCTGCGATCCTGAGGTGGCTCGGGCACGTCTGCAGCGTAAAAAACTGACACAGAAGGCGTACTCCAACCATTGTGAAAGGGCCAGGTGGCCCGTCTCCAAACCCAGAAGGGGTATGACCAAATGGGCATGGTCAAGGAGGTGTGTCCGGGACCAAGGTCTTATTTGATTCAATCTGGCAGAGGTCTCTACAGACGAATCTGACGACATATTCTGCCAGTAAATGAGCCGGTGCCATTGAGGCAAGTTCAGTATGATTATGCAGATGACGTGTTATGGACAGAGGATGGAAACGATTATCTGAATGGACATGTGACAGCAGACGGTGTGCAGTTCTGGGATCAGGACTTTATTCCTATAACTGCAAAAGGACTGCTAATGGGGCTGGTGCCAATGATGAAGACCCCTGTGAAGCATGTCGACAAATCCCCTGCGAAACCTGTGCTGTTTGAGTCGTCGCCTGCTAAGAAACTCCCGATGAAGGCCGTGCCTGTGGCGAGATCTCCTGTGAGGGGTACGGCTGAAGGCCTGTACCCTACACGTGCAGGACGGATCAGCAAACCTGTGGCTAGATACGCAGATCATGGACTCTAACTATGACCGACGTTACTTATATTACTTGCAACATATCCTCCATTGCTTTACTGTAGATGATAGTTAATATTTGTGGTTTTATATACATATTACTTCTGCATGCTTTAAGTTTGCCCTCTGGGCAAAAGCCTAAGAAGGGGGATGTAGATCAAATAGTATTGCTGATTTGATCAGTGTCTGGTTTTGCTGCTGATGACCTGATCCATAATCCATGTCAGGTTTTCCCCACCATCACCTAGTGGCATGCGAGCAGCCATGCTAGTTAGTTCTACTTACGACTCGGAGCCTACAGTACTCATTTCGATGGTCTCTGTATGTATTCTAATTAAAGTATTTATAATGATATAACGACTATCAATAGTACTTTGCACAATAATGACCAGTCTGAAGAACGGTCTTGACCCAACATGTCACCGCTTCCCTTCTCTCCAGAGATGCTGCCTGTCCAGCTTTTTGTGCTAGGATTCGTACATCCAAGTTGGTGCTGCAAGCATTTACCACCCACTGCAAATTTCATTTAGAACTCTGGCACTTGTGACAAAGCAAACTGCGTTTTTGAATGTCACAGTAGTACGTTTTGTTTTTTTTGAGTGACTAAATAAGAGTGGACACTAAACAGAACAAATCTTCCATTGTCCTAGGATTCAACTATTGTTTTATTGATGAACTACTTTCAAATAATTCAATAATTTCACCTCTAAATGAAAGAGAACTATTCACGTTTCTTGGTTCAATACAAAGGCAAAAACGTATCTCCAGACCATTACAATATACACTTGACATTGATGCACTGAAGAATAAGTAATCTTTGAGACCACATTAGCCTATCAATTAGTTGTTCAGAAATTAAAATTCCATGTACCATTTAAAAGACTGTAGAACATTCTCTTTGATTATCCATGAATGCTGACCAGGGAACCGGGTCACTCAGAGCCAATGAAGTTGTCAATATGAAGGTCTTTATCCATCACGACAGAGATTCACTTGGAAACCCTCTCAGTGAAATCACCCCAAGCTCAAAGTACATCAAGTTTTTATACTTTTGAGGATTAAGATACTATCAGGTAACTCAATATACTTTCAATAGCTACAAGACATTGTTTACTTCAATATTTTGAGTCTGACAAATAGTTTAATTGAATTACTTCGGACCACATTGTACTGACATGACACCTCTGGATGTTCAAACACCTTGGCTGGGATATATACACATACGTGCAATGTGCCAAGTGATAAAATAAGTGGCATCTGGAAGCTTTATCAACCTCGTATCAAAATGATGTAAAACGATTGAATGTATGATACCTGGTTTTATGTGAGCCAATTACATAAGGTAGTTCTGCTATAAAGCAACAGCTGCATTCCAAAGAAATTTCATTTTACAGAAAATAGTTATAAAAACTATTGTCAATAGGGTTAGCGGGGTTTAGCGGCTAGAATTTTCAAAAATAAAATCAACTTTAAAAAAAAATTAGCCAACAAGAAATGTTCATACGTGCACTCTGCACCCCAAACCTGTGCGCTCATTATTGAACCTCTTCTAAAATGACAGACCCATGCCAACCAGCACAATATATCTACATCCAAAGATGGATCTGAGCCAAACAGTTGCACAGAATCTCTTGCCCAAAGTAGGGGAATCGAACATCAGACAATATTGGTTCAAGGGGAAGGAGAAAAGATTTGATAGGAATCTGAGGGGTAACATGTTCACATAAGGGGTGCTGGGTGTATGGAACAAGTTGCCAGAGTAGTTGGCGCTGGGACTATCCCAATGTTTAAGCAACAGCTAGACAGGTACATGGTTAGGACCAGTTTGGAGGGATATGGACCAAACACAGGCAGGTGGGACTAGTGCAACTGGGACATGTTGGCCGGTGTGGTCAAGTTGGAATGAAGGGCCTGTTTCCACACTCTATGACTCTAAAAGAGTCTTCACAAATTTAAATTCAACAGGTTTAAATTTATTTTTGTTACTGCAAGCTAAAAATATAAAAAGTCGCACAACTACTTTGTTTTTGCAAGCCACGTTTTTTCTGCATGTCATTTGCCAAAGTAAATTTTTAGGTTCCACTTGCTCCAGATCTAAATTAAATTTGACCCACGATTGCCAATTTAGCCCAAACAATGTAGTTTATCTCTCACATTAAATCCATTTAGTGTTATGGAAACATTTTGTAGCAGAACTACTTGTACCCCTATGTCTCATGGCTATGCAAACCATCTCTTGAACAGCAAGCCTTCTGCTGTGGGCCAGAACCTTGCGCTCTGTGTACAATATGTTTACAAAGCCGTCTGTGTAAATTTCTGTAGATTGGTTCTTATATGAATTAATGCCTGCAACTAATTCCTTAGCTTCTCATATTCCCCAACTTTTATCCCACAAAGGCAATTTTTTAAAGAAGAGAACAAAAAGGGCTGTATATCCAATCCAAATTACGGTCAAAGAATTACTCGCACGAAGTGTTATATTTTGACCAAGCAATTCACAAAGTTGCAAAACTGGCTGTTAAACGCACTCTTTTCAAAAAATATTTCTCAATTCCCCCACCTCATCCAAAAGGATATACACAATTCATCTGTCCAAGCTCAACACTAATATAATAAATTCCAACTCACACATAAGTGCCCTAAAAAGTCAGAGACAAAAAAATGCAAAAAGTGAGGAATGAATCCAGGTCATCTGGTTTATTATTGTAATGTGCAGAGATACAATGAAAAGCGTTGTTTTGCGCGCAATCCAGGTACAGCACACCATGACTACAGTCAAACCACTGGGAAGCATCAGACATGAATTATCAGTTTAGTTGGATTAAGCTTAGTGAGCATTTGGTGGATCTTGTGAGCAACACAAGTTCAGAGCAAGAGACAGAGCACAGTGGCGCAGCGGTAAAGTTGCTACCTTATAGCGCCAGAGATCTGGGGTCGATCCTGACTACGGTGTTGTCTGCACAGAGTTTGTATGTTCTCCCTGCGACTGAATAGGTTTTCGCCCACACTCCAAAGATGTACAAATTTATAGGTTAATCGACTTAAATAAAATTGTAAAAATTGTCCTTAGTTAGATTGTCGATAGTTGGTCGCTGCATACCCAAGGGCCTGATTCCACGCAATAATTAAAGAAACTATAATTTCTGGTTCTAACCAGTGGTAAGCATTTAGTCTGGCATAAAAGGGGAAAGGGAGACAAGCAGCAAAAGCAGAGCGTGTCAGTTCTAATCTCGTCCAGATGTTGGTACAAATAAGAGATTGTCACCCCAAATGAGCATTATGTCAACCTGGGTGGGACACTGAACAAAGATGACCATTTCAGACCAGTCTCATCCAACATATACTGCCCAGGACGCACTGGACAGCAATTCAAATTAGGTAATCTGCCTAATTTTGCTCTTCCAAGCTCAGATTTGCTGATATGTTAGGTTATCAGATAAGGTCAATAAAATAGTTGACCATAGTACAGGGCTCGAAATTAATGGTTGCCCGGATGCCATTGACCACCCAAAGTGCCGCCGGGCAACCTAAACGAGGAGTCATTTGGCCCGGCTTGGCACTACAGATACTAGTTTATACTGAAGATAGACACAAAAACTGGAGTAACTCAGTGGCTCAGGCAGCATCTCTGGAGAAAATGAACGTGATGTTTCGTGTCAGCGGCGGCTGTGTTGCAGGGCAAAGATATTAGGTATGGGGTGACGAAGGGTCGGAGCAAATGACGGGCCCCAAACAGCGGCTCCACCTCCTCCTCCTCCTCCTCCTCCCACACACCAACCGCCCTGATAGCGGCCGCTGCTTGCGAATCCGCTAACAGCGCTTTCAAAACAAACCCCCCTGCAAGCCGAGGCCGAGAGGAGGAAGGAAGGGGGAGGCCTCCTCCCGCCGTCTGAAGCAGCTGCACCAAAGATCCTATAGCTATAGGATCTTTGCACTGCACCGCTCGGCCCCGCACCTTGCTGTTGGCTGGCGGAGGAGAGGAGGCGGTGGCGAGATCCCAACCACCTCCCCCTTTGGCGGTGGCACTTGGCGTTGGACAGGGACGGCCAAGGCAGCGGGGCGATGTTGTCCGAGGAGCGCTGACCTTCCTTCCTCCCCACCTCCTCTGCCCCTTCCTCCCTCTCTCGCTTGTACGCCCCCCCTCCACATCCAGAGACCCCTCCTCTCCATCCCGTACTGATCCCCATTCCCACCTCTATTCAGTCCTCACTGACATCCCCTGTGCTTCCCTCCCCCCCCCCCCCCCACCCCCACCCATCTATTCATCCTGTGCTGATCACCCCATCCACCTCGCATTGATTCTTCTGCCACTCCCCATCCAAAACGCTAGTGGGAGTTGTGTACAGGCCACCTAACAGCAGTAGTGAAGTTGGGGATGGTATCAAACAGGAAATTAGAAATGCATGCGACAAAGGCAAAACAGTTATAATGGGCGACTTCAATCTACATATAGATTGGGTGAATCAAATTTGCAGGGGCGCTGAGGAAGAGGATTTTTTGGAAAGTATGCGGGATAGTTATCTAAATCAACATGTAGAGGAACCAACGAGAGAGCAGGCTATTTTAGACTGGGTATTGAGTAATGAGGAAGGGTTAGTTAGCAGTCTTATTGTGCGTGCCCCCTTGGGCAAGAGTGACCATAACATGGTCGAGTTCTTCATTAGGATGGAGAGTGACATTGTTAATTCAGAAATAATGGTTCTGAACTTAAGGAAAGGTAACTTTGAGGGTATGAGACGTGAATTGGCCAAGATTGACTGGCAATCAATTCTAAAAGGGTTGACGGTGGATACGCAATGGAAGACATTTAAAGACTGCATGGATGAACTACAAAAATTGTTCATCCCAGTTTGGCAAAAGAATAGATCAGGGAAGGTAGTGCATCCGTGGATAACAAGGGAAATCAGGGATAGTATCAAAGCAAAGGATGATGCGTGCAAAGTAGCCAGAAAAAGCAGCATACCAGAGGACTGGGAGAAATTCAGAGACCAGCAGAGGAGAACAAAGGGCTTGATTAGGAAAGGAAAAATAGATTATGAAAGAAAACTGGCAGGGAACATAAAAACTGACTGCAAAAGTTTTTATAGATATGTGAAGAGAAAGAGATTAGTTAAAACAAATGTAGGTCCCTTGCAGTCAGAAACAGGTGAGTTGATCATGGGGAACAAGGATATGGCGGACCAATTGAATAACTACTTTGGTTCCGTCTTCACTAAGGAAGACATAAATAATCTGCCGGAAATAGCAGGGGACCGCGGGTCAAAGGAGGACTTGAGTGAAATCCAGGTTAGTCGGGAAGTGGTGTTGGGTAAATTGAATGGATTAAAGGCCGATAAATCCCCAGGGCCAGATAGGCTGCATCCCAGAGTACTTAAGGAAGTAGCTCCGGAAATAGTGGATGCATTAGTGATAATCATTCAAAACTCTTTAGATTCTGGAGTAGTTCCTGAGGATTGGCGGGTAGCAAACGTAACCCCTCTTTTTAAGAAGGGGGGAAGAGAGAAAACGGGGAATTACAGACCAGTTAGTCTAACATCGGTAGTGGGGAAACTGCTAGAGTCAGTTATTAAAGATGGGATAGCAGCACATTTGGAAAGTGGTGAAATCATTGGACAAAGTCAGCATGGATTTACGAAAGGTAAATCATGTCTGACGAATCTTGTGGAATTTTTCGAGGATGTAACTAGTAGCGTGGATAGGAGAGAACCAGTGGATGTGGTGTATCTCGACTTCCAGAAGGCTTTCGACAAGGTCCCACATAAGAGATTAGTATATAAACTTAAAGCATACGGCATTGGGGGTTCAGTATTGATGTGGATAGAGAACTGGCTGGCAAAAAGGAAGCAAAGAGTAGGAGTAAACGGGTCGTTTTCACAATGGCAGGCAGTGACTAGTGGGGTACCGCAAGGCTCGGTGCTGGGACCCCAGCTATTTACAATATACATTAATGATCTGGATGAGGGAATTGAAGGCAATATCTCCAAGTTTGCGGATGACACTAAGCTGGGGGGCAGTGTTAGCTGTGAGGAGGATGCTAGGAGACTGCAAGGTGACTTGGATAGGCTGGGTGAGTGGGCAAATGTTTGGCAGATGCAGCATAATGTGGATAAATGTGAGGTTATCCACTTTGGTGGCAAAAATAGGAAAACAGACTATTATCTAAATGGAGGCCGATTAGAAAAAGGGGAGATGCAGCGTGACCTGGGTGTCATGGTACACCAGTCATTGAAAGTAGGCATGCAGGTGCAGCAGGCAGTGAAGAAAGCGAATGGTATGTTAGCTTTCATAGCAAAAGGATTTGAGTATAGGAGCAGGGAGGTTCTACTTCAGTTGTATAGGGTCTTGGTGAGACCACACCTGGAGTATTGCGTACAGTTCTGGTCTCCAAATCTGAGGAAGGACATTATTACCATAGAGGGAGTGCAGAGAAGGTTCACCAGACTGATTCCTGGGATGTCAGGACTGTCTTATGAACAAAGACTGCATAGACTCGGTTTATACTCTCTAGAATTTAGGAGATTGAGAGGCGATCTTATAGAAACTTACAAAATTCTTAAGGGGTTGGACAGGCTAGATGCAGGAAGATTGTTCCCGATGTTGGGGAGGTCCAGGACAAGGGGTCACAGCTTAAGGATAAGGGGGAAATCCTTTAGGACCGAGATGAGAAGGACTTTTTTCACACACAGAGTGGTGGGTCTCTGGAACTGCCACAGAGGGTAGTTGAGGCCAGTTCATTGGCTATATTTAAGAGGGAGTTAGATGTGGCCCTTGTGGCTAAGGGGATCAGAGGGTATGGAGAGAAGGCAGGTACGGGATACTGAGTTGGATGATCAGCCATGATCATATTGAATGGCGGTGCAGGCTCGAAGGGCCGAATGGCCTACTCCTGCACCTAATTTCTATGTTTCTATGTACTGATCCCCTCCCATTCATCCTGCACTGACCCTCCCATTCATACTGTACTGATCCCCCCCCATTCAACACCACTGACATCCCCGTGCTCTCCCCTCACAATTTACATACTCCAACCAACACATACTAATTCACCTGCCTCAATCCATCCATTCCGCAACGATTGCCTTCTCAACCCCCCCCCCTACATCCACCCCGCAGTGATTCACACCCCTCCCCCAACCCCATTGCGCTGGAAATGTCTTCAGAGCGAACATTGACTATGTTTGATAACGGAATGCAATAAAATGTGTTTTAATTCCCAATGTTTTATTTGTTTTAGTTCATAAAGATGGATTAAATTGTGAACACGTGAAACATTAAGTCCGCAGTGTTCGATTGTCACTGCTACCGTTGACACGTTATTACAGAATTTATTTTAATGGCAAATCAATGCTCTTAATATGGAGTATCAGTACTGTAGTTACTTAATTAGCAACATTCACAACTATACATTGGATTTATGCAGGTTTTACTTCTACAGTCGGTCATATACATCATAAATTTGGTCAGGAGATGTTTCAGCTGAAATTTTAACATTAATTCTGAAGTGGAAATGATGGAAACAGTGTTTATCAATAATTCATGCTGTTCACAACACGTACATCTAATCTGAATGTACGGTAATGTGGCGTTTTGACACCTTTAAACAGATCACCAAAAGAACATTTGCTGCAGTTAGGTCCTTTGGCCATCTCTTGTCAGTTAGTGTAATGTTTAACCTGTCAGATGGGTATAGTCGGTTTTAACAGCTATTATCATAAAATGCCTTTAGAAATTTTCTCGCAATATTGTGTTATGGATAAATTATGTGGGAAGCGAGTGTTTCTGTACCAATAGCAATAATGACCCATGCTATGGCCATGTCATGGTAATTTTCAGTCCTTCACAGAAAACATGTTTGTATCAATCTGTAGTATGCATGGTTAAGCATATATGTTACCATGGTCCAGGATTTATTGACACAGGTTGATCATACGCTGAATAATCCAAACACATTTTTGTTTGGAAGTGGAAAGAACTAATAGAAATTGCATTAATTGCAATGTGTAAAAAGAGTTGAGATACTGTATTATAATTTTGCTGCACATCATTGTGGTATATATCATGTCTTGATTAGTGAATATGTTTAGTTTGTGACTTTATTTGAAGCAGAAATAATATGTGAATGCTTCATTGAGCATAATTCCGACTGGTAACTGCACACATCATCCGAGCATATTATCGCACGCGTCATGCAAACCGTGTTAAATGACCACCTAAACTGTCAATTGGCAACCTAAAAAGCTGCCAAGGTTGTCCAGCTGGCAATAGGGAAAAAAAGTGAGAGCCCTGTAGTATACCAGATAGAGAAGTGGAGCAATGAATGAAAATGTTGTTTACTCTTTTACTGGCTTTATGGAAGTTATATTACTACAAATTGAACAGCAAATGCTGTATTACTCAGATAAAACAGCTTTTGAAATAAGTCACATTTTGGCTCAAATCTTATTACACATTCACAGAGATTCACATCGCAGTGGCAAAGTTTATTCACCAACAATGGTTTGCTTTATTTACTTTAAAAGAGAGGTAAGACTTTCTCACTCATCTCTAATTCTCATGCAAACAAGGTGAATATCTAGAGAAATAGACCAAAGGCAATGGGCAAACAAATCCAAAAAAAATCAACCTCAATAACGTCGTTCTGGAACCAATGATCTTTCCACGCGCAACCCAACCCCTCACACCCCCTCTAGCCTTTAAACACACACACACATCCCCTCTCAAACTCCCCCCCCGACCCCACCCATCTTCCTCCTTCAAGCCCCTCACACCACCTTCCTCCACCTCCTCAACCTACCCCCCACCCTCTGCACACACCGTTCGCCCTCTCCCCGTGCACACACCTTTCGCCTTCTCCCCACAAACTTCGCCCTCTCCCCACCCACCCCTCACCCTCAATCATTCTAAACTCCCGTCTCCAAGCCGCCGCTTCTCCAGACTGCGACTGCACCCCCACCCCCTCCTTCCCATGTCTACTCCCTCCGTGTCTATCGTCTACTACCCGTGTCCATCACCGACTCCCCACACCCCCGTGTTTACCCCCACATCCCCGTGTTTACCCCCACATCCCCGTGTTTACCCCCACATCCCCGTGTTTACCCCTCACCCCCACATCCGTGTTTACCCCCACATCCCCGTGTTTACCCCTCACCCCCCACATCCCCGTGTTTACCCCCACATCCCCGTGTTTACCCCCACATCCCCGTGTTTACCCCTCACCCCCACATCCCCGTGTTTACCCCACCTCCACATCCCCGTGTTTACCCCCCACATCCCCGTGTTTACCCCCCACATCCCCGTGTTTACCCCCCACATCCCCGTGTTTACCCCCCACATCCCCGTGTTTACCCCCACATCCCCGTGTTTACCCCTCACCCCCACATCCCCGTGTTTACCCCCACATCCCTGTGTTTACCCCACACCCCCACATCCCCGTGTTTACCCCTCACCCCCACATCCCCGTGTTTACCCCCACATCCCCGTGTTTACCCCTCACCCCCACATCCCCGTGTTTACCCCCACATCCCCATGTTTACCCCTCACCCCCACATCCCCGTGTTTACCCCTCACCCCCCACATCTCCGTTTACCCCCACATCCCCGTGTTTACCCCACACCCCCACATCCCTGTGTTTACCCCCACATCCCCGTGTTTACCCCACACCCCCACATCCCTGTGTTTACCCCACACCCCCACATCCCCGTGTTTACCCCCACATCCCCGTGTTTACCCCTCACCCCCACATCCCCGTGTTTACCCCTCACCCCCACATCCCCGTGTTTACCCCTCACCCCCACATCCCCGTGTTTACCCCCACATCCCCGTGTTTACCCCTCACTCCCACATCCCCGTGTTTACCCCCACATCCCCGTGTTTACCCCTCACCCCCACATCCCCGTGTTTACCCCTCACCCCCCACATCTCCGTTTACCCCCACATCCCCGTGTTTACCCCCACACCCACATCCCCGTGTTTACCCCTCACCCCCACATCCCCGTGTTTACCCCACACCCCCGTGTTTACCCCCACACCCACACCCCCCGTGTTTACCCCCACACCCACATCCCCGTGTTTACCCCACATCCCCGTGTTTACCCCCACACCCACATCCCCGTGTTTACCCCCACACCCACATCCCCGTGTTTACCCCCACATCCCCGTGTTTACCCCCACACCCACATCCCCGTGTTTACCCCCACCCACATCCCCGTGTTTACCCCTCACCCCCACATCCCCGTGTTTACCCCTCACCCCCACATCCCCGTGTTTACCCCCACATCCCCGTGTTTACCCCACACCCCCACATCCCCGTGTTTACCCCCACACCCCCGTGTTTACCCCCACACCCACATCCCCGTGTTTACCCCCACACCCACATCCCCGTGTTTACCCCCCACCCCCACATCCCCGTGTTTACCCCTCACCCCCACATCCCCGTGTTTACCCCCCACATCCCCGTGTTTACCCCTCACCCCCCACATCTCCGTTTACCCCCACATCCCCGTGTTTACCCCACACCCCCTCATCCCCGTGTTTACCCCACACCCCCTCATCCCCGTGTTTTCCCCACACCCCCTCATCCCCGTGTTTTCCCCACACCCCCTCATCCCCGTGTTTACCCCACACCCCCTCATCCCCGTGTTTACCCCACATCTCCACATCCCCGTGTTTACCCCACACCCCCGTGTTTACCCCTCACCCCCACATCCCCGTGTTTACCCCCACACCCCCGTGTTTACACCCACATCCTCGTGTTTACCCCACACCCCCACATCCCCGTGTTTACCCCCACATCCCCGTGTTTACCCCACACCCCCGTGTTTACCCCACACCCCCACATCCCCGTGTTTACCCCACACTCCCACATCCCCGTGTTTACCCCACACCCCCACATCCCCGTGTTTACCCCCACATCCCCGTGTTTACCCCACACCCCCACATCCCCGTGTTTACCCCACACCCCCACATCCCCGTGTTTACCCCACACCCCCTCATCCCCGTGTTTACCCCACATCTCCACATCCCCGTGTTTACCCCACACCCCCGTGTTTACCCCTCACCCCCACATCCCCGTGTTTACCCCCACACCCCCGTGTTTACACCCACATCCCCGTGTTTACACCCACACCCCCACATCCCCGTGTTTACCCCCACATCCCCGTGTTTACCCCACACCCCCGTGTTTACCCCCACATCCCCGTGTTTACCCCCACACCCCCACATCCCCGTGTTTACCCCCACATCCCCACATCCCCGTGTTTACCCCACACCCCCACATCCCCGTGTTTACCCCCACATCCCCGTGTTTACCCCACACCCCCACATCCCCGTGTTTACCCCACACCCCCACATCCCCGTGTTTACCCCACACCCCCACATCCCCGTGTTTACCCCCACATCCCCACATCCCCGTGTTTACCCCACACCCCCGTGTTTACCCCACACCCCCGTGTTTACCCCCACATCCCCACATCCCCGTGTTTACCCCCACACCCCCACATCCCCGTGTTTACCCCCACATCCCCACATCCCCGTGTTTACCCCCACATCCCCACATCCCCGTGTTTACCCCCACACCCCCACATCCCCGTGTTTACCCCCACATCCCCACATCCCCGTGTTTACCCCACACCCCCACATCCCCGTGTTTACCCCCACATCCCCACATCCCCGTGTTTACCCCACATCCCCACATCCCCGTGTTTACCCCACATCCCCACATCCCCGTGTTTACCCCACATCCCCGTGTTTACCCCCACATCCCCACATCCCCGTGTTTACCCCACATCCCCACATCCCCGTGTTTACCCCCACATCCCCGTGTTTACCCCACATCCCCACATTTACCCCACATCCCCACATCCCCGTGTTTACCCCACATCCCCGTGTTTACCCCCACATCCCCGTGTTTACCCCCACATCCCCGTGTTTACCCCTACACCCACATCCCCGTGTTTACCCCACATCCCCACATCCCCGTGTTTACACCCACATCCCCGTGTTTACCCCACATCCCCACATCCCCGTGTTTACCCCCACATCCCCGTGTTTACCCCCGTGTTTACCCCACATCCCCGTGTTTACCCCACACCCCCACACCCCCGTGTTTACCCCACACCTCCACATCCCCGTGTTTACCCCACACCTCCACACCCCCGTGTTTACCCCACACCCCCGTGTTTACCCCACACCTCCACACCCCCGTGTTTACCCCACACCTCCACATCCCCGTGTTTACCCCACACCTCCACACCCCCGTGTTTACCCCACACCTCCACATCCCCGTGTTTACCCCACACCTCCACACCCCCGTGTTTACCCCACACCCCCACACCCCCGTGTTTACCCCACACCTCCACACCCCCGTGTTTACCCCACACCTCCACACCCCCGTGTTTACCCCACACCTCCACATCCCCGTGTTTACCCCACACCCCCACACCCCCGTGTTTACCCCACACCTCCACACCCCCGTGTTTACCCCACACCCCCACACCCCCGTGTTTACCCCACACCTCCACATCCCCGTGTTTACCCCACACCTCCACACCCCCGTGTTTACCCCACACCTCCACATCCCCGTGTTTACCCCACACCTCCACACCCCCGTGTTTACCCCACACCTCCACACCCCCGTGTTTACCCCACACCTCCACATCCCCGTGTTTACCCCACACCTCCACATCCCCGTGTTTACCCCACACCTCCACACCCCCGTGTTTACCCCACACCTCCACACCCCCGTGTTTACCCCACACCTCCACACCCCCGTGTTTACCCCACACCTCCACACCCCCGTGTTTACCCCACACCCCCACACCTCCACACCCCCGTGCTTACCCCACACCTCCACACCCCCGTGCTTACCCCACACCTCCACATGTGCCGCTGCCGCCGCCGCCTCCTGCTCCTGATTTGAATCCCAACCGCCGCTGCCGCCAGCTCTTCCCTCATTGGCCGCCGGCGCGACGGTTCCGCCAACTAGAACAGCTTCAAATGCTTTGCCCACAACGGCGATCACTTTTATTTAGGTAAACGATGCGGTCCGAGATTATAAACATTGCCTGAAAATGTTACGCCCTTAAAACGATTTTTTAAAATTTCGGATGCCACCTGCGGGCGGCTGTGACCTCGCTGGAGGGGGTCAGTGCGCGCAATGCACCCTGGGATTTGTAGTTCCCCGGAGCTGATCTGGGAGCTGATAAATACAATACAATACAAACAACATTTATTATCACATACACCAATTGGTGTAGTGAAATTTGACTTGCCATGCAGCACACAGATAAAGATAAGACACAAGAATTTAACAATAAACATAAAAACATTCCCCCACAATGGTTCCCACTGTGAGGGAAGGCACAAAGTCCAGTCCCATCCCCATGTCCACCCAGAGTCGGGCCTATTGAGGCCTCCGCAGTCGCTGCTACGGGGGCCAATGTTACAGGCCCTTCTTCGCCGGGTGATGGTGCTCCGACGTCACAGGAACATAAAAGGACCATAATACTGTCTCGACACCATCTTTCCTGGTTGCCAAACTCTTTAATTCTTCTTCCTATTCTGACCTTTCTATCCTGGGCCTTCTCCATTGTCAGAGTGAGGCCCAACACAAATTGGAGGAACAGCACCTCATATTTTCCTTGGGCAGCTTAAGCCAGAGGTATGAATATTGATTTCACTAACTTAATATAACCCTTGTATCTCCTCTCTCTCTGTCCCTCCCCCACCCTAGTCGTTGAACTAGTTTCACTGTCATCCTTTTGAATTTCATTGTCTGTATAACTCGTTAAACAACTAATTGTTTCTTCTATCATTGTTACTTTGGTGCATATCTTTAATTCATTGATCTATATCTCTCTAAATCAATCGGCCATATCTCTCGTTTCCCTTTCCCGTGACTTTCAGTCTGAAGAAGGGTCTCGACCTGAAACGTCACCCTTTAGCGGCGCCTGCTGGCGTGCGAGGGTATCAAACCCGGCGTTCGGAAGCCGCAGTCACGTGACTCGGTAGGGGCTGCTGTTTTCATGCGGTTTCGCTTTCGCGGCACAGTTGTGTTGCTGACCACCGTTGTGGTCAGCTGTGTTTGCGGAGACCTGTAAGCCATGGAGCTATTGTCTGAATAAATAAAACCTGGTTGTCGTCTTTGCATCCGCCAAAACCCATTCCTTTTCTCCAGAGATGCTGCCTGTCCTGCTGAGTTACTCCAGCATTTTGTGTCTATCTTTGGTTTAAACCAGTATCTGCAGTTCCTTCCTACACAGTTGATCTGGAAGCCTGTGAGTTAACAGACATATTTCGTTCATCGAAGCATTTAGTTTAGAGGTACAACATGGAGACAGGCTCCTCTGCCCACCGAGTTCATGCTAGTTTTATATTATCCCACTTTCTCTCCACTCCTTAACACTGGGGAGCAGTTTACATAGGCCAATTAACCTACATGCCTGCATGTCTTTGGGATGTGGGAGGAAACTAGAGCACCCAGAGAAAACCAACGCGGTCACAGGGAAAATGTGCAAACTTCTCACAGACAGCACCCATAGACAGGATCGAACTCGGGTCTCTGGTGCTGTGAGGCAGCAACTCTACCAGCTGCACCACTGTGGCCCCTATAATTTTTATAAGGAATGGGCATGTCTGAGGGGGGGGTCTCCTAATAGACAATAGATGCAGAAGTAGGCCATTCGGCTCTTCGTGCCAGCACCGCCATTCAATGTGATCATGGCTGATCATCCACAATCATTACCCCGTTCCTGCCTTCTCCCCATATCCCTTGACTCCGCTATCTTTAAGAGCTCTGTCTAGCTCCCTTTTGAAAGCATCCATTAGAACCAGCCTCCACCGTCCTCTGAGGCAGAGAATTCCACAAATTCACAACTCTTTGTGTGAAAAAGGTTTTCCTCATCTTCGTTCTAAATGGCTTAAACTGTGACCCCTGGTTCTGGACTGCCCCAACATCGGGAACATGTTTCCTGCCCCTTGTCCATTTTCCTAGTTACATCCTCAAAGAATTCCAGAAGATTAGTCAAGCATGATTTCCCCATCATAAATCCATGCTGACTCGGACCCTGCTATTGCTATCCAAATGTGCAGCTATTTCATCTTTTATAATTGATTCCAGCATCTTCCCCACCACCGATGTCAGGCTTACTGGTCTATAATTCCCTGTTTTATCCCTCCCGCATTTCTTTAAAAGTGGGATAACATTAGCTACCCTCCAATCCTCCAGATTCCTCCAATCCACAGGAACAGATCCTGAATCTATGGAACTTTGGGAAATGGTCTACAATTTATAGAGCCACTTCTTTAAGCACCATTCCTTAAAACCATCAGGCCCTGGAGACCCAACACCATTTCCTGTCTAATGTGAATTTCCTTCAGTTCCTCCGTCACCCTAGATCCTCTGGCCACTAGTATATCAGGGGGATTGTGTCCTCCTTAGTGAAGACGGATCCAAAGTACCTGTTCAACTCGTCTGCCATTTCCTTGTTCTCCATAATATGTTCACCTTTTTCAGTCTTCAAGGGTCAACTTTGGTCATAACTATTTTTTTCCTCTTCACATACCTAAAGAGACATACCTTAATAATAAACTTTGCCTTTCTAATGTCGTAAAAAATATTGCAATTATGTAGCACCTTTCACATAACATTGCAGTACACCACCCTGCCATGCTCTTGTAGGATCTACTGAATCCCACGACAGGAAGCAAAGAACAAACAACACGTAGCTGAGCCAGACACCTTGTGTCACGTTTGTTCCAGAAGCCCATTTAATCTACATACTCACCAATCTTAACCCGTGTGCAGATAAGGCAATTAGTGCATCTGACCTAGCAGTTGTTATTCAGTTCTTGTGGCTGGACCTTTTCGTGAGGCTGTTGTGGAGTCTGAATGCAAAACCAACGTGGGCATGAAGGCACCAAACTCCCATATCACTCCTGCCATCGGGAATAAAGTATAGGAGCCTGAAAACTGTAACATCCAGCTTCAGGGGCAGTGTCCTCCCTACAGCCATCAGGCTATTGAACCCAATAACCTGGAACTAAACTGCGAACTACGTAGAATTGGGGGCATTGTTTTTGTCCTTGCACTATTATTTTTTTATATACTGACCATATTTGTTGTTTATTATGGTTTTTATGTTTGCATATCTGTTGTTCTGCTGCAAGTAAGAATTTTATTGTTCCGTGTAGGGACAATAAAGTGCTCTTGACTGCTGTAATACTGAGAAATACAGTAGCCAAACAACATGTAGCAAGATATCATAACAGTCTGAAGAAAAGTCCCAACCTGAAACTTCACCTATCAGACTGAAGAAACATTGCCACTCCACATTCTCCAATGATGCTGCCTGACCGGTTGAGCTACTCCAGAACTTTGTGTCTTTTTTTAAATAAACCAGGATCTGCAGTTCCTTGGGTCAGCAATTTGGTAAGTCCATGTCATATGTTTTTAATAAGTTCTGTGGTGAGAACTCCCCTACTTTTCTCTGAAATTTCTTATTGGGATCCTTTATATCTTTCCGGGAATGTTCATGAATTACAAAGAAATGTGGATAGGAAAAAATTAGAGGATAAGAAAATATTATTAAAATAACAACATATCCTCAAAATGGCAAAACAAACAGTTCCAAATTTAACCTGCAAGGATAGTTTGCGTACTGAAACCAATCATCAAGTGTTGCAAAGTCCGATACTGTATCGTGAATACAATCGATGAAAGTGCACATTAACCAGCCTCTCCCCTTCACCTCCCCCCCCCCCCCCCCCCCTCACCATATTTGACTCAATCTACACTTCACGTTGCCTCAGGAAAGCAGCTAACATAATCAAAGACCATTTTTCCCTGGTCGTTCTCTCCTCCCCACTCCTGTTGGCAAGAGGATACAAAACCTTGAATGATCGTATCACCATAATCAGCAACAGCTCTAGCGCCACTGTTACTAGACTACTAAGCAGACCTCACATAAACGAAGGTGTGGTCCCGATCATCTAACCTTTGTGGACCTTGCTTTTGTTTTTTAAAGCTGCACTTTCTGTGTAACGTCTACATGACAGTGCTGTAATCGACACCTAGGGAGCACAGCATGATGGCAGCCTCGCCAACAGTCTGGCTGTCTTTTCATCTTTGTTTTGTTATTTTTAGTGCGTTTTAAATGTATGTGTCAATGTTCTCTGGTTTGTTTTATGTGGGGGGTGGGGGAGGGGGTTGGGGGAATTTTTTTTCAATCTCTTACATTGCCGGAGGTGCGATTTCTTTCCGGATCGCATCTCCGGTCGCTCTGCGGCCTAACGTCATGGAGCTGGCGGCCTTGCTCGGGTCTGACCTTGAGCCCCACTGTGGGGATGTGGACTTACCATCGGAGCGGATCCCTTATCTGGGATCGATGCTCCAACTGCAGTCTGCGGATTTCACCATCGAGGAGCTCGCAGTCTGGAGTAGAGACCGATGTCGGGAAGCTCCAAACAATGCAGAAGGTTTTGAGCAGCCCCGACCCGGGGTCAGATTGCCCAGCGCGGGGGAGCTGAGATTCCCCCCTCCCCACCGATGCAGGAGCTTGATCGCCCCGAAGCGGAGGATCCGACCGGCGGCTTCGGGAGCCAAGAACGCCCCGTCAATGGAAGGGTCGAGGCCCCCGACCGCGGGGAACAAAGAAGGGAAGAGATTGACCTTTTTTCCGCCTTCCATCACAGTGAGGAATGTGGAGGAGTCACTGTGGTGGATGTTTATGTTAAAATGTATTTTGTGTGTTCTGTTGCTTTTTTATTGGTATGACTGTATGACAAATGAAATTCCTCGTATATGTTACAAAATATACTTGGCAAATAAAGTATGATTATGATTATGATAACATTCTATTTTGCACTCTGGCATTTCTCTCTGTACTATCTGGTGTATATTGCTTGATTGCACTCGGGTATAGTATGATGTAAATTGGATAGCTTTTCACTGAATCTTGGTACAGGTGAGAATAACAAACCAATGCCAGTATAGTACCAGGATTTAGCCCTCATTAAAGCCTCAATGAAGAGATCAAGGAAGACATTAAGTGGCCGCCTCTATATTAACACATTGTTAAAGAAGTGCCTTGAGTATTTCTGTCATTCAATGCACAGTCCGTCTTGTCACCTATTATTCAACTGCTGGTGCATCCAGAGAGCTACCCTTAACACTGTGACAAAAGAGGTATATTTTGGGTGTCTGGGTTCTGTTCTCAGAAGCTTCTAAACCAGCCTTATGAATTACTTTGTCACAGCAAAGGTGTTTGAGTATTCAGAGTATCTTGACAGTCACAGTGTACTACCATTGTAAATATGTATTTCTGCAAAGCGATCTACCTACACTCAAAATGTTGAAATTAAGTAGGTAATTCCGGAAGTGGCGGCGCTGCCTTGCAGCTGCGGCTTGCCTGCAGTCCGTCTTGTCTTTTCTTTTTTTTGTTTTCTTTTTGTCCCGTTTCAGTTTATTTTAGTTCATTTTGGTTGTGTATGTGTAGGGGGGGGGGTGGGGAGAAACATGTTTTTGGTCTCCTCCTTCGGGGGGATGCGACCTTTTCTGTTGTATCCTCCCTCTCCGTCTGCGCTGAGGCCTAATGGCGGAGCTGGCGGCCTCCAACTGGGACCGACCTCGAGGCTCCGGAGGCAGAGCCTGGACACTTACCATCGTGAAGCTGGCCGATTTCGGGGCTGTGGCGGCGTTCCGGAGGCGGCGACCCGCGGGCCCAGTGGACGATAGCGTCGGGAGCTCACAGGTCCCAGGTTGGTGACCTGTTTTTCCGGGGCTCCCGCAACAACAGCTTCGTCCGCTGGACTGGAGGGTGGCAGCTTCAACTGTCCCAGGCCGCGGAGTTTGAACCGGCCCGTTCGCGGAGCTTGGATTCAGTTGCGGGACTTTTACCCGGCGGGGTCACAACATCGGAGGCCTGGATCGCCTCAGTGCAGAGGGAGAGCAAAGAGGGAAGAGACAAGGACTTTGGGACTTTTGCCTTCCATCACAGTGAGTAGGTGCCTGGTGGACTCACTGTGATGGATGTTAAACTGTGTTGAGTGTGTGTTTTGTTATTTTATTCTGTGTTATGACTGCAAGGTAAAACCATTTTGTTGTACTGTAAATGTGCAATGACAATAAAATTTAATCTAATCTAATCTAATTATAGCTATCGAAACTGTAGTTAATCATTTCCGGTTGTCTTTGTACTTAAAATATTATAACTTGGTATATTTTGAGTTTGGAGATTCTACTGAGAGGTTCTCCAAGAAAATGTCTGCTTCTCCTGATGAATAAAGATCTTTGATTTCAAGCAGCTTTGTGGCTCCGAATTGCTTTGTTCATTCGTTACAACTATGTAAATCTTAAAGAACAGATTTGATCAAACCTTAACATGGTAATCGTTTGGTGTTGGGCTGAACGTCAGAGAACATCAGGTACAAGTCTGCAGCTGTTTCCAGTAATTCCAACTCTAATCCTGCTGGAATTTGGTACCCATATCCCAGTTGCCACCTTGATCTCCTTGGATATCTTTGTGGAGCTCAAAAAAGCGATGTTCGTGTTCTACCAAATCTTCGATCGCATGATCTAGCTCAGAGTTTTCAGAAACCCAGTCATGGAGTCATACAGAATGGAATCATGCTCTTTGGCCCAATTTGCCCATGCCGATCACCCATACTTCTCCCGTCCCACCCGCCTGCGTTTAGCTGGTATCCCTCTAAGCCTTTCCTGTCCATGTACATGTCTGAATGTTACTTAAGTGTTGTGATAGTAAATGCCTCAACTACCACCTCTGGCAGCTATTTCCACATACCTGCAACCCTTTATGTATAAAAAAGTTGTCCATCAGGTGCCCATTAAATCATTCTCCCTCATCTTAAACCTATGTTTTCTTGTTCTTGATTCCCCTACTCTGGGACAAAGACTGTGCATTTACCCTATCCCTCTCATGATCTTGTATATCCCCAAGAGATCATCCTACAATCTCCTGCACTCCAGGGAATAAAATTCGAGCCTGCTCAACGTCTCCTCGCCTTGCACGTTCAATCATGCCTAGTATGTTCACAGTCTGTATTAGTTGAGAATAAGATGCATGAGGCGATGGTTATTCCTGTGAAACCCAAAGAGAACGTACCTTCAATATATTCAATGATTCAATGATACATTATTGTCATAACAAAGTTACCGAATACTTCTATCTAACCTTGGTGCTCAATTGCTTAACAATGTTAAAATTATGCAGTGTAAAATTGAAAATTAACTGAACCTTGACTGATCCAGGAAAACAGCTATTTCTAGTAGATTTGCTTCAGGCAGGAAATTTAACTCTGGGTGCAATTCATCTTTGTATACATGACATGAGTTTTGAGCCAGTTGCATAATGGATGACATCATTGCCAAGTACAAAGCTCAATTTGCAATATTGCATACTCTGAATTGAAGGAAGGTCGGCGAGCCACCGGCGGACAAAAGAAACGCTTCAAGGACAACATCAAGAACAATCTGCAGAAATTCCACATCACATCAAGCAACTGGGAGCACATTGCACTGGACAGGCGCTCCTGGATGAAATCCGTGCAGGAAGGAGTTGCACTTAACGAAATGTAACTATGCCGTGTCACAGACGCAAAGCGACAGCACCGTAAGGAGAGAGAGAAGGGGGCTCGACGACTACCAACCACCGCCAGTCTTCACTGCCCACAATGCACCAAGGTGTGTGGATCGCGGATCAGCCTCTACAGACATCTGCAGACCCACAAGTAGACGACCCTATGGAGAGTACAGTCATTCTCGTTTCGAGTGACCGCCGATGATGATGATGATTGCTGAAGGAAAAACGTGTCCTGCAAGTCAAGAGTGTTTAATTGTCATAAGTACCAGGAATGCAACAATTACATTCTACTTGCTGCAGCTTTATGGGCCCATTAATACAATAACACAACAAATAAATATACAATAATAAATAACACAATACATTAATAATTGCTAATATTGAGTCACCAGGCCATAATAATGCAAAATGGAAGTATGTAGTGAAACCAAAAAGAAAATGGATAGTAGATCATTGCTGAGGTTGGGTTATGCTTTAGTGTCATGCAGTGTGGTTGCTGGGAAGAAGTTCATGGTTGGTGGGAAGAAGTTGCTCTTGAACCTTCAGCTCACTGTTCTCAGGGTCCTGTGCCTTCTTCCCAATGGTAGCAGTTGATGAGAGCATGGCCCGGGTGGTGTGATTCTTTGATGAGATTAGCTGCCTTTTTGAGGCGGCACCTACTGTAGAAACACTTTGCTGGTGGGGAGGTCAGTACTTGTGATGGATCGGGCAATGTCTACCACTTTCTGCTGCCTCCTTAATCATGGGCGTTCAAGTTACAGAACCAGGCGATGATGTAACCAGTAACATATCATCAGCGAATTTAAAGATGGCCTTGGAACCATATCTGGCTACACAGATATGGGAACAGAGAGAGTGGAGCAGGGGACTGTGCACACAGTCTTGATGTGCTCTTGTGTTGATGGTCATTCAAGGAGGAAGTGTTGTTGCCAATTTGTACTTATTATTGGGTATAAACGAGTTAGGTAGTTCGAAAAACGCAAGGAATCATGGGATTTGTCAAAGGTTATTCACCATAAAGAAAAAGCGAACAAACCGCTGGCTGAATAAACTGTGTATAAATTCTTATCTTTATTCATAATTTATGTGTAAAAATATATTTTATCTGAGGAACGGGGGTGCCAGGTAGTGGGAGAGCAGGGTGTAACAGCGAGAAAGAGGGTGACACGGGAGAGACTGGACTGGCGGAGAGACATTCTCAACTGCTGCGCAGAGACCCGCGCCTCATTAGCACACAGGATCGAACCCGGATCCCTGGTGCTGCAAGAGTTGCTGAACCGCCACTCGACTGGAGACGTCCTGGGAGACCCCGGACCGACAGGATACCGGCAGGCCCCAGGCCCGCAGCCAGCGTGGAGAAGAAGCGCCAACTCCAGCTTAAGTCCACTTGTCCCACCAGGCCAACCGACAGCCTCGGACGTACGGGCCACCGGTGGCCCCAGGCCCACAGCCAGCGTGGAGAAGGAACGGCATCTCCAGCCCAACCCTGCTCCAACTCCAACTCCCGAGGAACCTGCTCCCCGACGGGCCGGGGACCCGTCTCTGAAACAACCCCCTCCCCCCCCCCCCCCCCCAGCGAAAGCTGAGCACCAGCCATCAACGGGGATACACACAAAGCGCTGCAGTAACTCACCGGAACAGCAACATCCCCAGAGAAAAGGAATGAGTGACGTTTCGGGTCGAGAATTTTTTTTATTTATTGCAAAATAAATATATACAAAACATTGACCGTGCAAAAAATACATCCGATATTTTCGGAGGCTAAACAACTAATTCAAGTCTATACATTTCTCAAATCAGTCCCCCACCCGTGCCACTTATGTGGCCCCCTGGCGTGGGGTACATTCCCTTATTTTGAGGGGCATCTCCACCATACCGTGCCCCCCATGTCCAGCAGCGGAAGGACCCTAGACTGTGGTCCTCCCCCACCGAGCCTTGGCGTTGGCTGCACCGAGCTTAAGTGCGTCCCTCAGCACGTACTCCTGCAGTCTGCAGCGGGCTAGTCGGCAACATTCCATGACGGACATCTCACTATGCTGGGTCGAGACCCTTCTCTAGCGATGTTGCCTGATCAGCCGAGCCACCGCAGCACCACGTGTGCATCCCTGCTGATGACCAACGCTCGGCCCCCACCAGCACCGAGGGAGCCAATCGACAGCCACTGGACAAGGCGAGAGGCGCAGCCGACAGCCCCTGGCTCGCCGGGGAATGCGCCCCCCAGGTGCCGGAGCAGAGCCGAGCTGGAGCCAGCGCCTCACCCACCCCCCCACCCCACCTCACCCCGCGCGCCGCTTCCATGCCCGGGTCGGCACTCCCCCAGCCCAGGGCCACCCCTGGACACCTCTGGCTGCCCTGAACAGGGACGGGACACCCAGGAGGGGATGGCCCAGTAGCAACGCAACAGCGCCCAGCAGCGCTGGAGACCTGGGCCTGACCCCGACCCACACAGCAGCACAATCCCGCTCACTCACCAAAGCATAGAGCAATGAAAACGATAAAATCATCGGAGCTTTGTATAAAGAACAATAAATACGCCTAATTCATAGTTTGAAAGCAGTATTTTCTTTCCTAGAAGAATCAAAGCTGGAAAATACAGATGAAATGAAGATCTATATATACACAGCTGCTCGGCTTCCAACAATGTTTGTGGTAATTGTAGGTATGTTACAAAACTTACCTTGAGCAGCGCTGCAGTTCTGCCGCTCCCCGTGTGCGTGACTTTGGCGCCTTTCAGAGGGGGGCGGGCTTAAAGTGCCGTTTTTCCACATACTGAGCAAATCGATCCATGTCAGGCGATTTCGTTGCGGAAGAAAAATCACTCCGACATTTCATTAATGAAGGTATTTTTAAATTATGCTAGATTATTTATTATCAAGAGTAATTTAAAAATCACCTTCAAAAGCCGTGAGCGCCGACAACGGGAAGGATTTTGCGTAGGGGAGAAAAAAAGGCACACAGTTTATTTTTATACTAAAAGTTGGTTTTTATGGAGGTTTTAATAATATTTTCATGTTGCGAAATGGGGTCCAAAAAAATGTATGAACCAACAGTATTTTTTCTCCCGACTTCACCGCAAACCACAACGTTCCAATCCACCGCATTCCACTAAAACCCACTCGCTAGTTGATTTAAATGGCCATTAATTTACAGGCAGTAAACACTAAATTCCTTCCATTTGGCCCAGAAATTCATGAAAGTGAGATTTTAAAATTATGTTATATTGTGGATTATTGTGTGAATGTTATTTGGACACTTAGGCAATTTAAAAAAAGTTTATCTTTTCTTAAGAAATGGATAGATGTTTAGATTTACTCATTGAATTTTGTAATTAGCTACAATTAGATAACTAACTAATTATATGCTTTAATTTCAGGTCATCCAAGTAAGACTGTTTCATATTTGTTTCAGAATGCTTCAATCTATAATAACTGAAAATGTCATTGAGTTTTCTTAATTTTTAAGAAAGTTATGGGTTTTTAACGGTTCTAGATCACAGCTTTTGAGTTAAGCCAATTGAAAGGCAATGGGGAACAAGATGCTAATTTCCGAGTATGAAAATGGTCATAACATTCTTAATACTGAAGATATGAAAGTGAATTAGGTGTCAAATTAAACTTCTTTTTATGCTTTATCTGATGGGATAAATTGCAGACTTGATTTTTAAAATCTCAAAATTTTATAACATTGCTAGTAATTGACCTATGACCTGGGCATGCGCAGTCGGAATACCAAATTCACTTATTCCTAGGGCATATTGTTTGCCTTGGATTGGGACTTTGGTAAGGTAAGTCCTTTCTGGCCTTCCACATAAAGTACCACCTCTCAAGACGCAGGCCCTGAACCCGAAGGCCCCCTAATTTCTCAATGGTCTGACATTCTTGACACTCTGTTCCCCGATAACCAAGCTACACCAGACCCGCGATGATCTCAACCCACTACCCGTCCTGCTCAGATGCAAGAATTGATTTGGTCCAGGCCTGAGTTAGCATCCTCATAGTACCCAATGAAGGCTCTGCCTATCCACCTGCCCTCACATACACCTCTTTCCAACCATCACCCTTGTTTTTTAGCTAATTGATGTTCCCAGTCTTTGGCCCACAGCTCCTCAGGCCATCATGTTTGCCCCAAGGCCTTTATTCTGATTGTTAACCCCTGATTTTATGCCACCAACCCCTTTTAGATGTTCAGTACTTAATAGGCATGACTCTAGTGTTTGCTACTATTGTTGAATGGCTCCACAAAATTTGCTAGCTCTAATTTGACAATATAGCAAGTTCTTGTTTCATTTCAAAACCACATTGGAATACGTGCTTCAATTTTTTACATTACCTCAAAGACTTTGCTTTAAAAAATATTTTTTGGCTGTGAAACTCCCAGTTACATACTGAGGTTACACAAGGCATTAGGTTGCTATATGATTTCCTTTTTATTTTCTAATCTCGCTCCATCTAATAGAATGGTATGAATTGTGAAACACTTTGTGGATATTATAGTGGATATGAGATTTGAGTGGAGAAGGCTGATGGCCAAATGGATAAAGGAGATTTTGTACTGTGTGTTTGTTGTGCATGAGGTAGCTTTTTGGATTTGAAGTTCCCATTGCTTTCTGAAATTGTTATAATAGTTACTGGGGTTTCACAGTTTTAAGTACGTTTTTAATTTGGAGTTCCCATTTATGTCTGAAATCTTTATTGTAGTTGCTGGAGTTTCATGGTTTTAAGCAGGATTTTATTTAAGTGGGTCTTTTATTGTCACCGGTACATTTTATCTAAATAGATCAGATATGCCATGCAAAAATGTAAGTAAGGTTTTCGTTATTCCGGTTTCAAGACATATGACTGTAAAACATTCTCGACTTGATTCTTGACTCTTGACCCCTCCTTCATCTTTACTGACGAGTAGAAACAAATATACTAGTGCAAGATCTATGATCTTTGAGTAGAAGCTTTCTAAACTATTCAGCAGGGGGCAGTGTTAACTAGAATTAAGTAACAGTTTTTGTTATCACTAAGCAGACCAATCCCTTGCTTGCGTGGTCCAGTAGGGAGCAGCATTAATCTACGTGTATTTTCACAGACCACAATTGCCACCTGCAACTCCTCGAGTGGAAAATGGAAAAGAGGTGGAAAATGACTTCTGTGTCTGGTCAGAGAATTTCTGCAACTTGATACCACCCGTTTAAGTTACTGCCATTCGGCAGACTTAGACCTCAAGAGCTCAGCGGGCCAAATCTGCCAACTCTCTCATAGACCCTGTACACAGCTGCTGCACTATTAGTTTTAGATCACTTGTTGGACTGGTGGCTATTGTTATGGTCCAGCAAAATGGTTAACTCCTTCCCTCCTGCTCACTATAATACTGCCATGCAGCACAGGAACAGGCTCTTTCTGCCCACCATGTCCATACCAACCAGCAAGCACTCATCCATACTAATGCCATTTCGGGTTAGGTTCATTTTAGTCATGTGTACTGAGGTACTGTTAAAAAAATAGTTTTGCCTGCTATCCAATCAGGTCAGATACCACCATACATAAATGCAATCAAGCCAAACTAAAGTACAATGGGTGGAGTGAAGGAGTGCAGATTATAGTTAAAAGAACAAAAGGACATAAAGTACTGGATTACTCAGCATCTGAGAACTATATTCTGCAGAAACAGATGCTGGTCAATACACAAAAAAGCACAGGTAAGGCAGCATCTCTGGAGAACATGAATTGGTGATGTTTCAGGTCGAGACCTGCAGACTGAAGAAGGGTCTCGACCCGAAACGTCACCTATCCATGTTCTCCAGCGATGCTACCTTACCTGTGTTTTTTTGTGCATTGACCAGCATCTGCAGTTCTTTGTTTATGCAGAATATAGTTCTCAGCATTACAACAGTTCCAAAGACAAAGTCTAATGTCCGCAAAGAGGTAGAGGAGAATCAGATTGTACCAACCTTGGGTCTGCAGCCTTCCATGCCGATTGAATTGTCCTCAAAGGCTCGTGTTTGGTCTCTTTACGTGTTTCCACTGACTTTCTGTCACAATGGATCTGTGGCTTTCCTCAAAGACAAGAGGCAGAGTTATAAGCTCTGGCAGACAATTCATTCATTAGGTACCAAATAGTCAAGCCCTTTCCCAATACCTGAACATTCCTAAATAATTTTGTATGTTACCAATGGAGGAGCATCCGCATTGAGCAACATTGGAACAGAGAAAGAAACAAGGGATAGATCATGAAAAGCCGCTCTGGGTGGCACAATGGCACAGCGGTAGAGCTGCTGCCTTGCAGTGCAAAAGACCCGGGTTCATTTGGAGTTCCTGGTCTCTATGTGGGGTTTGTACATTCTCCTTGGGACTGGTGCTCCACTCACATTGCAAACACATGCAGGTTTGTAGGTCAATTGGCTTCTGTAAATTGTCCCAAGTGTGCAGGACCTATGTCTGGTCCATCCATCACATAGAACTGGTGTACATGTGATGGATGGTGGGCCAATGGGGCCTGTTTCCACACTGTATCTCCAAACTAAACTAAACCAAAAATCCCCAAAAAACTACAGATGCTGGAAATCTTAAATAAAAAAAGAAAATGCCACAAACAATCAGCGCGTCAGGCAGCATCTATGGAAAGAGAAACAGTTAATATTTCAGGTTCTGGATCCGCCATTGAAACTGGGAAAGAGAAAAAAATAATTAATATAGGTAGCAGGGAAGCTGGGGGAGGGTGAATAGAGTGAAATAGACAGATTGGAATCATATTGAATAACATTTTCTGTTTACGTTGTACATTGGAAAGTACAATACAAGAACAGGCCCTTCAGCCCACAATGTCGGTGGTAACCATGATGCCAAGATGAACTAGTCTCATCTACCTGCACATTATTTATAGCCCTCTAATCCCTGCATATCCATGTGCCTATCCTCTTAAATGGCACAATCATATCTGACTTCAGCACCAACCCCTGACAGCACGTTCCAGGCACCACCACCTCTGTGTAAAATAACTTACCTCACACATCTTTTTCTTGCGTATGGCGTGCACAGCCTAAAGTTGTAGAACAACTTATTCAATTTGATCTTATTTGATTGAGTACGCCAGGTTGATTGCATTTGTTGAAACAGGGCAGACCACGTGAAGGTTGCAATTTCCCGTCTCACACATCTATGCTCTGATCTTGTGCTCTTCCGGTTTGCAAGATTTTTCTATTTGTGCAAAAACGGTACGCGATAACTCTATGATTTTTCGCCAGCTCGCTCACCGTTCTCGTGTGCTGTGAGTGCGCCAAGTTTAGTTCAGATCGGTGGTATAATGTAAAAGTTAGCGAGGTTTAAAAATTGTAAAAAAACGCACGTGCGCAGATCGATCTCCTCTCCTGCCAGTCAGCGCCTGTGCGGATTGGTCTCGTCTCCTATAACTCAGTGGGATGGTCCGCCCCTTCCTGCGCCATCGTGTCTTTACTGGAGCTGAAGGAGGCTGGTGGAGTTCTCCAACCGGACACAGTTTTCGGAGGGACTGGAAGTGATCTGGCCCGGCATGGGAGATGTCACCAAACGGAAAGCAGTGATTCTGATCCCGGCGGAGGTGAGCACCCAGCGCCCGCTGTGAGTCCCAAACGCACCACCAACGTAACGCCCGCAGCTCCAGCCCCTTCCCCTCTGTGTCCTCCTAGCTGGCTCCTGCCCCCTCCCCTGTGATACCCCGCTCTCCCCCATGGCTCTTCCCCCGTCTTTTCTCCGAGCTCTCCCAGCCACCAAAACTAACCTGTTTTTCTTCCCCAGTTCTACTAAAGGGTCCTGACTATCTCTCTGATATTGCCTGGCCTGCTAAATGTTTGTGGCATTTTCTGTTCATTTCATTTTCTTGATTTACATTTACTTTGGAACTCATTGTCAGGATTGAAGAAGGGTCCCGACCCAAAACGTCATCCATTCCTTCTCTCCAGAGATGCTGCCTGTCCTGCTGAGCTAATCCAAACATTTAGTGTCTCTCTTGCAGGAATGCCAGCTTGAAAGAGGTTCTCATCTGCTCTCCAGCAGGACCTGCTAAGTATTTCCAACAATTCCTGTTTTATTTTAATGAAAGCACATGAGATGTTATTTGCATTGTTAAAAAAGTGATGAACGGGATATACAACACCTCATATTTGGCTTGGGCAGCTTATACCCTAGCAGTATGAACATTGACCTCTAACTTCAAGTAATCCTTGCTTTCCCTCTTTCTCCATCCCTCCCCCTTCCCAGTTCTTTGACCAGTCTGCCTGTCCCCCTGATTACATGTTATCTCCTTGTCACCTTCTCCTAGCTAACAATGATCTATTCTTCATTTCCCTTGATCTATATTTCTTTTGATGTCTCATTTTCACACCTCACCCTTCCTTATCTCTGTGCCTCCCTTTCCCCTGACTTTTAGTCTGAAGAAGGGTTTCGACCTGCACGTCACCCATTCCTTCTATCCAGAGATGCTGCCTGTCCCGCTGAGTGACTCCAGCATTTTGTGTCAACCTCTAGGATACCAAGTGTTAAAGAAGAAACTGCAGATGCTGGAGATTCGAGGGTACACAAAAGGTTGGGGAAACTCAGCAGGTGCAGCAGCATTTAAAGAGCGAAGGAGCTCCTTCGCTGCTTAGATGCTGCTGCATCCACTGAGTTTCTCCAGCCTTTTGTGTACTCTAGGATACCAAAACAGTCCAGCCATCTTGTGCTCCTTTCCCACAAGGTCAGTCATGACCAGAGTAGCAATCTATGCTATGGATAAAAAGATTATCCATGTATGTACTTTAAACTGCGCAAAGTCCAGCAGAGCTATTCAGTTCATGAGGGGGTGCCGTGATGCTAGAGACACTACCATTTGAATGAGCTATTAAAATGAAGGCCTGCTTGGCCATTCAGGTGGATGTAAAGGAATCCATGGTCCAATTTCAAATAAAGTCAGGTAGTGCTCCACTGGGCATTCGCCAATATTAATTTCTAAACAAAAAATCACTGAAATGTATTTTCTAATCCCCAATTAATTTCTGTTATAATGTAATAACAAAGGAACTGCAGATGCTGGTTTATAACAGAGATAGACACAAAATGCTGGAGTAACTCAGTGGGTCTGGCAGCATCTCTGGCAAAAATGGATTGGTGATGTATCGGGTTGGGCCCCTTCTTAGACACCACTTCAAATAAGAATGGATAACGCTGGAAATACTAAAGGGCCTGTGCCACTATCACGACCTAATTCACAACGTTTTTTACTCATGGACATTTTTCGTCAGGCTAGAAAAAACGCCCCGACCTACTTGATGCCACGAGTACCTACGACTAGCATCATGACCTCCTATGACCTACCTACGTCCTCCTACGACCTTGTGACGGCCATGCTGCGAGTATGAGTCAAGGGCAAACTCGGCAGAGGTCATGAATTAGGTTGTGAAAGTGGGATAGGCCCTTTAGCAGGTCAAACAGCATCTATAAAGAAACAACAAAGATAACATTTCAGGGCAATGAATTTCCAATGACAAAATCTCATTAGTCTAATTCATATGTTCTGGTTCATCTGTATGTTATAAAGAAACACTCTTGATCTGAAACGTTGCCTGTTTCTCTCCCCACTGGTGCTTACTACCTGTGTGTTGTTACAGCATTCTCTGCCTTTAATTTCAGCATCTTCAAGCATTTGCCTTTTGATTATGATCAAAATGCACTGCACTTGTTGCTCCCAAGATGAGGTGTTCTTTAGAGAATGGGGGTACCCTTCTTCTATCATAGATGAGGCCCTCACACGTCTCCTCTGTATCCCATAGTTTTGCTCTTGCTCCCTTTCCCCCCCAGTTGCAACAGGGACAGAGTCCCCCTTGTCCTCACCTTTTACTCCATCAGCCGTCGCATACAGCACATAATCCTTCGACTTTTTCGCCACCTCCAATGGGATCCCATCACTAGGCACATCTTCCCACCTCTACCCCTTTCTGCTTCCAACAGCGACCATCCGCTCCCTGGTTCACTCATCCCTTCCCACCCAAACCACTCCCTCACCTGGAACTTTCCCCTGCAACCGCAGGAGATGCAACACCTGCCCTTACACCTCCCCCCTCAACTACTTCCAGGGACCCCAACAGTCTTTTCAGGTGAGGCAGAGGTTCACTTTACCTCCTCCATCCTCATCTACTGTATCCGCTGTTCTTGGTGCGAGCTCCTATATATCGGCGAGACCAAGCACAGACTGGGCGATCATTTCACTGAACACCTATGCTCAGTCCGCCTTAGAGTCAGAATCATAGAGTGATACACCGTTGAAACAGGCCCTTCGGCCCAACTTGCTCACACTGGCCAACATGTCTCAGCTACACTAGTCCCACCTGCTTATATCCCTCCAAACCTGTCCTATACATGTACCGGTCTAACTGTTTCTTAAATGTTGGGATAGTCCCTGGCTCAACCTCTCCTTATAACTCAGACCCTCCAGTCTTGACAACATCCTTGCAAATCTTCTCTGTACTCTTTCCAGCTTGACAATATAGGTATGTTACAAAACTTACCTTGAGCAGCGCTGCAGTTCTGCCGCTCCCCGTGTGCGTGACTTTGGCGCCTTTCAGAGGGGGGCGGGCTTAAAGTGCTGTTTTTCTTCAGACTGGGCAAATCGATCCATGTCGAAGGATTTCGTTGCAGAAGAAAAATCGCTCCGACATTTCATTCATGAAGGTATTTTTAAATTACGCTAGATTATTTATTAACTAGAGTAATTTAAAAATCACCTTCATAAGCTGTGAGAGCTGACAACGGGAAGGATTTTGCGTAGGGGAGAAAAAAGGTACACAGTTTATTTTTATATTAAAAGTTGGTTTTTATGGAGGCTTTAATCATATCTTCATGTTGCGAAAAGGGTCCAAAGAAATGTATGAACCAACAGTATTTTTCCTCCCGACTTCACAGCAAACCACAACGTTCCAATCCACCGCATTCCACTAAAACCCACTCGCTAGTTGATTTAAATGGCCATTAATTTACAGGCATTAAACACTAAATTCCTTCCATTTGGCCTATAAATTCATGAAAATGAGATTTAAAAATTATGTTATATTGTGGATTATTGTGTGAATGTTATTTGGACACTTAGGCAATTTAAAAAAAGTTTATATTTTCTTAAGAAATGGATAGATGTTTAGATCTACTCGTTGAATTTTGTAATTAGCTACAATTAGATAACTAACTAATTATATGCTTTAATTTCAGGTCATCCAAGTAAGATTGTTTCATATTTGTTTCAGAATGCTTCAATCTATAATAACTGAAAATTTCATTGAGTTCTCTTAATTTTTAAGAAAAATATGGGCTTTTTACTGTTCTAGATCACAGCTTTTGAGTTAAGTCAATTGAAAGGCAATGGGGAACAAGATGCTAATTTCCGAGTATGAAAATGGCCATAACTTTTTTAATACTGAAGATATGAAAGTGAATTAGGTGTCAAATTAAACTTCTTTTTATGCTTTATCTGATGGGATAAATTGCAGACTTGACTTTTAAAAGCTCAAAATATTGCAACATTGCTAGACAATATCTTTCCTATAACATGGTGCCCAGAACATAGCCGTGGCCTACACAACCTCCCATATGGAAACCATTTTAACTCCCCTTCCCATTCCCACTCTGACTTTTCTGACCTCGGCCTCCTCCACTGGCAGAGTGAGGCCACACGCAAATTGGAGGAACAGCACCTCATATTCCTCTTGGGCAGCTTACAACCCAATGGTATGAATGTTGATTTCTCTAATTTCAAGTAAACCCTGCATTTCCTCACTACCCCCCCCCCCTCCCCCCCCCCTCCCCCCCCCCTCCCCCCCCCCTCCCCCCCCCTCCCCCCCCCCCCACCTTAGCCATTCTACTAGTTCCACTGTTCACATCCCTGCATCCTTTCATTATAGAAACATAGAAACATAGAAAATAGGTGCAGGAGTAGGCCATTCGACCCTTCGAGCCTGCACCGCCATTCAATATGATCATGGCTGATCATCCAACTCAGTATCCCGTACCTGCCTTCTCTCCGTACCCCCTGATCCCCTTAGCCACAAGGGCCACATCTAACTCCCTCTTAAATATAGCCAATGAACTGGCCTCAACTACCTTCTGTGGCAGAGAATTCCAGAGATTCACCACTCTCTGTGTGAAAAATGTTTTTCTCATCTTGGTCCTAAAAGATTTCCCCCTTATCCTTAAACTGTGACCCCTTGTTCTGGACTTCCCCAACATCGGGAACAATTTTCCTGCATCTAGCCTGTCCAACCCCTTAAGAATTTTGTAAGTTTCTATAAGATCCCCCTTTTCCCCAGCCAACAATGGACCATATGTGCTTCACTCTTCCTAGGTCATCTATTGCCAGCCCTGATTTGTTCTGGCCTTTCCCGACCTTCAGTTTCCCCCCTCCCCCTCTACTTTCAGTCTGAAGAAGGGCCCCGACCTGCAACGTCACCCATCTTTTTTCTCTAGAGTTGCTGCCTGACCCACTGAGTTTCTCCAGCATTTTGTGTCTATCTGCACTGGCTGCAAAACATTTTGGTGCATTAGACATACAAAATGCAAGTCTTCTTTGCGTAAAAATGAGAGGTAGAGAAGCAGAGCCCTTTAACTAAGAATTTCAGAACATAAGGCCCACGCAGCTGAAGAAATGGCTGGGCACGTGATATTTGTAGTGTGGTTATTGCTTTAAGTCAGTCACCCTTTAAGAAGTGGGTCATATCACTAAATGCACCCTGGTCTGCAACAATGTTTACAGAACTTTCTAGAGACAATCTGTGAATAAACCTTTGCTAAAGTTGGGTATTATTTGAGCACTTTGTTTTCACCATGTATCGACTTGCACACTCTGCAGGTTAAGAACTAAATCAACACACATTTACTGCCAATGAGGATGATGTGTTTAAGAATCCCAGTCATTAAAAATGATTAAGTCGTCTAGGTTGACCACATGACTGTATTGCAAGAGTGAATCTGAGAAGCTCATGATTAATTGGAGCAAGTCTGAGGTGCAGACTTGAGAATGTGGGAACAAAGTTAGTGCCTACTGAAACTCTTTGTGATTAAAAATCAAACCCAGTAACTGCCAAAGTGGGAGACAAGACAAAATGGCAGTCCACTCCCAGACCATGATGTGAGAAATTTCAGTAGTTATTAAAAATATAGGACTCAGTTACGCATTAAATATCATAACTGAAATAGAAATTAAGGATGAGAGTCGACGCAAAATGCTGGAGTAACTCAACAGGACAGGCAACATCTCTGGAGAGAAGGAATGGGTGATGTTTCGGGTCGAGACCTTGCTGCAAGGTCTCCACCTGAAACGTCGCCCATTCCTTCTCTCCAGAGATGCTGCTTGTCCTGTTGAGTTTCTCCAGCACTTTGTGTCTATCTTCGGTTTAAACCAGCATCTGCAGTTCCTTCCTACACAATCTGTGCGAGAGTGCCTGGAACAAGGGCATATGCAAATACAAGAAGATAATGCTGATGGTCGAACAGGGCCAGATACTTATGTGACTTTAGCAAACATGTTTACAACCCATTGATTGATCAACCATTGTCCCATTTAAGAGTGGGGACACGAGAGACTGATGAAATGTCACATTTAAATTCATTACCCTCATTCTTTGACTGCTCTTGAGTGCTTCAATTAGAATTTGGTATGTGAAGGGTTAACATCAATTTGGTGATTCTGGGCACAATCTCGATATTCTGCTGACCCCAGCTTATACAAAGGGCAGGCTGCAGCTGGGAATTAGGTTTCAAGCCCAGGGGCAGGACATGTGTAGACAGACAGAGAAAACAATGCAGGCCTTGTAATTCATTTTTTTCATTAATCATTAGAGACCCACTGTCGCTAAAAATAACACAGCAGAATTTTCAGTTTATTCTGACCAACACTGTTAACCCTATCAATTCCATCAGAGTAACCCATACCAAGCCCTTCTTTGCCTGCAATCCTACCAGTTAAGCAACACCTTGTTTCAAATTTCCTATCCTTGTTTTCAAATGCCTTGCTGACATCACCTCTCACTTTTCTTTGTGACCTTTTCCAGCCATATAATTTGCCAATATATCTCTGCAGACAGACACAAAATGCTGGAGTAACTCAGCGGGACACGTTCTGGAGAGAAGGAATGGGTGACGTTTTGGGTTGAGCCCCTTCTTCAGACTGCAAGTCAGGGGAGAGGAAAACTGTAGGTGTGGAACGGTACAAAGCGAACGTAAGGTGTGGGAAGGACAGATCAAAGTAGACATTATTAGGGAAATATAGAATGATTCATTGTTGGCTGAAGGGAAGGTGACAACGAGGCATACAAACAGTAAAATTAATCAGGAGGACAGGAAACTAGTCGAGAACTAGGGTGGGGGAGGGATGGAGAGAGAGGGGATGCAAGGGTTACTTTAAGTTAGAAAAATCAATATTCATACCACTGGATTGTAAGCAAAATATTTCCCTCTCTCTCTCTGCACTCACAGCGGGAACATACAAACACCGCACAGACAGCACTCGTAGAAGGATGGAACCTGGGACGCTGGTGCTGTAAGGCAGCTGCTCTACCATTGCGCACTATGCCACCCGGGTAGGTGATGTATTGAGTCAGGACCCTTCTTCAGACTTTTTACCTATCCAAATATTATATTAGCTACCTACCTGAATATCATATTCTGTGGCTTAGTGCCAAATGTTATTTAATAAAACTCTTGTGGCTCACCTTGGGGTGTTTTACTATAATGGTGGTTATTACTGTTGAAACTTTTGATTTATCATTCTGCAGTTGCAATTTGTTCTCCAGTGCTAAGTCCAATGGCCAATAATTCCATGAATGAAGGGAACCAAAGTGGGGTCCATCCAGTGTTTTTTTACCAGTCATCTAAGCAAATCCACTTTCCAGCAGAAATCACAGGAATGTGCACCTCTATATTTTACTATCTCTAACATGTCTGAGATCTTTACTTTTGAAGCATTTGTTGGATCTGTGTGTAGGAAGGTCCCAGAAATAACTCAGTGATCATCAGATATTCTTTTTTTGTAAAATTGCATTAGGGTTAAATATTGGCCACAATATCTGGACAAAAATCTCACCTCATCATCAACATTTATTAATCATGAAAATGCAGACACATTGTCATCGGCCGACAAAGTGCAATAGGCTATATATTGATCTCTACAGATTTCAGGGTGTCAAACATAAGGCCTTCATTCAAAAAAAAATGGATAGAAAACAGAACTGCAGGATGTTCATGTAGAAACAAAGAACTGCAGGTGATAGTTTATACCAAAGAAAGAAACAAAGTGCTGGAGTAACTCAGCAGCTCAGGCAACTTCTCTGGAGAAAATGATGGGTGACGTTTCAGGTTGGGAGCCTCCTGAAGAAGTCTGAATAAAGGCCTCAACCAGAGATGTCACCTATTCCTTTCCTCCAGGGATGCCACCTGACCCGCTGAGTTACTCCACTATTTTGGGTCTATCTTCAGGATAAACCAGCATCTGCAGTTCTTTCCTACAGTCTCATTATTAAACCTCTCTTATACAATGACAGACCCAAGCCAACCAGTACAATACATCTGCATCCAAAGATGAATCTGAACCAAAATACTTCACAATAATTGCCATTACTAGTACCATGGAACTCTGCATTCTCCCATTATAGGGAGTTTGGTCTCTTTACCATACTCCCTATAAACACATTACTCCGTGGTCAAATGCTGCTATAACTCCATTTACAAGTTTGCATCTCTGGAGTAAAAGGATGGGTAACGTTTTGGGTTGGGACCCTACTGACCAAAAACATCACTCATCCTTTTTCTCCAGAGATGCTGCCTGACCCGTTGAGTTAGTTCAGCACTTTGTGTCTATCTTTGCAGGCTGTTCAGGCTGATCTCAGTAGTATAAGAAACACTGTAGTCTATTATAAAGATGTTTGCTAAAAGTTGCACTTAAGAGCTTAATATGCAAAAGTAAAGCAAATGGGGTTGAGGACAAGATACTTACATTAATTGAAAACCAGTTAACAAGCAGGAAGAATAGAGTAGGAATAAATGAGTTGTTTTAAGGGTGGCTGGCAGTGAATAGTGGAGTTACAGAGGGATCATACCTGGGTTCCGGTGAATCACTACATGTCTCAATCATTACTGCGAGGAACAAAATGCAATATTTCTAAGTTTTCCAATTGCATGAAACTGGGTGGAATCATAGTTTTACAGAAACATAGAAAATAGTTGCAGGAGTAGGCCATTTGGTCCTTCGAGTCAGCACCGCCATTCAATGTGATCATGACTGATCATCCACAATCAGCCTGCCTTCTCCCCTTGATTCTGTTGCCCTTAGAGCTCTATCTAACTCTATTTTAAATTCTTCCAGTGAATTGGCCTCTACTGCCTTCTGTGGCAGAGAATTCCACAGATTCACAACTCTCTGGGTGAAAACATTTTTTTCTCATCTCAGTTTTCAATGGCCTCCCCTTCATTCTTAGACTGTGGCCCCTGGTCTGGACTCCCCCAACATTGGGAATTTTTTTTCTCCATCTAGCTTGTCCAGCCCTTTTATAATTTTATATGTTTCTATAAGATTTCTTCTCATCCTTCTAAATTCCAGTGTACACAAGCCCAGTCTTTCCAATCTTTCCTCATTTGACAGTCCCGCCATCCTGGGGATTAACCTTGTGAACCTACGCTGCCCTGCTTCAATAGCAAGGATGTCCTTCCTCAAATTAGGAGACCAAAACTGCACACAATACTCCAGATGTGGTCTCACACAGGTCCTGTACAGCTGCAGAAGGACCTATTTTCTCCTATACTCAAATCCTCTCGTTATGAAGGCCAACATGCCATTACCTTTTTTCACTGCCTGGTGTACCTGCATGTTTACTTTCAGTGAATGGTGTACAAGGACATCCAGGTCTTGTTGCACTTCCCTCTTTTCTAATCTGACACAATTGAGATAATAATTTCCCTCCCTGTTCTTGCCGCCAAAGTGGAAATCATCACATTCATCTACATTGCACTGCATCTGCCATGCATCTGTCCACTCACTCAACCTGTCCAAGTCACCCTGCAACCTCCTCACATCCTCTTCGCAGTTCACACTGCCACCCACCTTTGTGTCATCTGCAAATTTGCTACTGTTACTTTTAATCCCATCATCTAAATCATTGTTATATATTGTAAATAGTTGTGGCCCCAGCACCGAGCCTTACGACACTCCACTTGCCACCGCCTGCCATTCTGACAGGGCGCTGTTTATTCCCACTCTTTCTTTCGTGTCTGCAACCAATTCTCTGTCCATGTCAATACCCTACCCCCAATACCATATGCTCTAATTTTGCCCACTAATCTGCTGTGTGGGACTTTATCAAAGGCTTTCTGAAAATCCAGATACACTACATCCACTGGCTCTCCTTCATCCATTTCACTTGTCACATCCTCGAAAAATTCCAGAAGATCAGTCTAGCAGGATTTCCCCTTCATAAATCCATGCTGACTTGGACCAATCTTTTTACTGCTATCCAAATGCGCCGTTATTACTTTTTAAATAATTGACTCCAGCATCTTCCCCACCACTGATGTCAGACTAACTGGTCAATAATCCCCCGTTTTGTCTCTCGCTACCTTCTTGAAAAGTGGGATAACATTAGCTACCCTCCAATCCACAGGCCTGATCCTGAATCTACACAACATTGGAAAATGTTTACCAATGCATCCACGATTTCCAGAGTCACCTCCTTGAGTACCCTGGAATGCAGACCTTCAGGATTTATCAGCGTTCAGTCCCATCAGACTACCTATTTCACGCCTAATGCACATTTTTTTCAGTTCCTCTGTCTCCCTAGATCCTCTGTCCTCTAGTACATCTGGGAGATTGTTTGTGTCTTCAAGTTCAAGTTCAAGTGAGTTTATGTCATGTGTCCCTGATAGGACAATGAAATTCTTGCTTTGCTTCAGCACAACAGAACATAGTAGGCATTGACTACAAAACAGATCAGTGTGTCCATATACCATTATATACGTAAATACACTTCCTTAGTGAAGACTGAACCAAAGTACCTGTTCAACTCTTCTGCCATTTCCTTGTTCCCCATAATAATTTCACCTGTTTCTGCTTTCAAGGGACCCACATTTGTCTTTACTAATCTTTTTCTCTCAACATACCTAAAGAAGCTTTTACTATTCTTTTTTATATTCTTGACCAGATTACCCTCGTACTTCGTCTTTTCAACCCGTATTGGCCTTTTTGTCATTTCTGTTGTCTTCTGAAAGTTTCCCAATCCTCTGGCTTCCGGCTACTCTTTGTTATGTTATACACCTTTTCTTTTAGTTTTATTCCATCCCTAACTTCCCTTGTCAGCCACGGTTCCCACTTACTTTCTTCATGTTTGAAATGAAATGATCCTGCATCTTCTGGATTATGTTCAGAAATTCCTGCCATTCTTGTTCCACCGTCATTTCTGCTAGGGTCATTTTCCAGTCAGCTCCAGTCACCTTGGCCAGCTCCTCTCTCATGCCTTCATAGTCCCCTTTGTTCAACTGCAACACAGACACTTCTGATTTAACCTTCTCCCTCTCAAATTGCAGATTAAAAGTTATCATATTACCTCCTAGTAGTTTCTTTACCTTGAGTTCCCTTTATTAAATCTGCTTCATTAGACAACAGTAAATCCAGAATTGCCTTCTCTCTGGTAGACTCCAGTGCAAGCTGTTCTACGAATCCATTTCGGAGGCACTCTACAAACTCCCTTTCTTGGGGTCCAGAACCAACCTGATTTCCCCAGTCTACCTGCATATTGAAATCCCCCATAACCACAGTGGCATTATGGAAAATACAAAGAGGATTCTAGGCTATGTAGGGAAGTTGAATGAATCGGCAAATATATGGTAGATTTGGCATATAATGGATTTGGGTATGGTTTAGCATTTTGATTGGGAAAACACAAGGGCAAATCATTTTTCAGAGATAATAGATTGGGAAATGATGATATACTAAGGGAGCTAGATATATCTCGCAACAGTCAGTGGAAGCAAACATGAAGGTGTAGCTAACAGTTACAAAGGTAAATGGGATGTTGGACTTTGTTTCAAGAGGTTTTGGGTAAATGAGCAAGGATATCTTTTGATCATTATGTAGTACCTGGTGGGGCCACACATGGAATATTGTGTGCAATTTTGACCTCATGACCTAAGAAAATATATACTTGTCTTAGAAGGAATGCAACAAAGGTTCACACTACTGATTCCTGTAATGATGGTTGTTTCATGCGGACATATTGGATCGACGAGACCCATATTCACTCGACTTTAAAAGAACAAAGAGAACTCATTGAAATGTCCAAAATGCCAATAGGTTTGATACAAACAGAACATTTCCTCTACGTAGGCGGTTTGCAACCACGGGTCCAGGATATGGGTTAAGAATTTTATGTGGAGAATCAGTTTCACTCAGAGGGTGGTGAATTGGTGGAATTCTATAGCACAGAAACTGCTGGAGGCTAAGTCGATTAATATATTTAAGAAGGAAATAGATAGACTTCTAAACACAAAAGGCAAGAAGGATTTTGAGGAGAGATCTGATCTCTGCTCCAACAATTTGCTGCCTATTTAGAGAGAGAATGACCATGATCATGTCGAACAGTCGAGCAGGCTTGAAAGACTGAATGGCTTAATTCTTCTCCAAATTTTCTGTTTCATCATGGAAAGTTTAACATTACCCAGAGAGGGCAACTGAAATATGATTCCTCCAAAAGGGTGGTTCTGAGTATCAACCAAGATCTTGAGAGTGTTGGACTCATGATGTTCTGGCCAAGAAGGAAGAGAGCTACTGACATCAGAAGATCTAACTAATATAATCTTTTCCCAACCTCTTACTCTTACCAATGTTTGAATCAAAGGAAAGGTATAGATAGGAATGCCTTGTTGGTTGTTGGAGTTAAACAACATGGAAACAGGCCCTTCAGCCCAACAGACCCACGCCGACCAAAATGCCCCATCTACACCAGTCACACATGCCTGCTTTTGTTCCATATCCCTCCATATCAATCCTATCCATGTACCTGTCCAAAGTTTTCTTAAATGTTGTGATAGTACCTGCCTTAACTATCTCCTCCGGCAGCTTGTTCCATACACCCACCACCCTTTGTGTAAAAAAGTTACCACTCAGGTTCCTATTAAATCTTTCCCCCCTCACCTTAAACCTATGTCCTCTGGTTCTCAGTTCCCATATTCTGTGTATTTACCTGATCTATTCCTCACATGATTTTGTATACCTCTATAAGATCAACCCTCATCATTCCTGTTCTCCAAGGAATAGTTGCAGCCTACCCAACCTCTCCCTAGAGCTCAGTCCCTCGGGTGGGGTGGAAGATTGCAACCTTCACATGGTCCGCCCTGTTTCGACTAATGCAATCAACCCGACGTGCACAAACGGAAGATCAAATAGAACAAGTTGTCCAACAACTTTAGGCTGTGCACGCCACATGAAAGAAGAAGTCCCTCGACTCATGGCAACATCCTGCTAAATCTTCGAATCCTTTCAAGCTTGACAATAGCTTTGCTATAACGTGGTGACCAAAACTGAACAAAATACTCTAAATGTGGCCTCACCGATGACTTACATAACTGTAACATGACTTCCCAATTTCTATACTCAACTAGAGCCCTCCAACTAGAGCCCTTCAACTAGAAAGCACAGTCTTTGTGTATTTTAGGGATTCTGCCCATCTCCCCTAAAGACCAACGACTTTGAAATATGGTGACAATGGTAAAGTTTGATATCCAATAAATAATTTTCAGATAGCTAAGGTTCCAGAAACAGCAATGTGATAATGACTAGACCATCTATGATAAGTGAAGTTGTTTAAGATATAAATATTGACTAGGATAACAGGGAAAAGATTTTTGCTGCTATTAGAATAATTCCATGGGATCACTCATGACCAGGTGAGAGGACAAATAAGACCTCAGTTTCTCATCTGAAAGACAGCATCTCTGACAGTACATTAGCCACGGAGATCCAGCCTCGATTTTGTGCTCAAGTTTCCAGAGTGGAAGTTGAACAAACAGCCTCTTAACTGAGAGGTGTAAGAGCTGCCACTGAGCCAGGTCTGCATTTCTCTTGGCAACTAACAACTATAATTGTGCTGGTGGGTCCACTTAGAAATAAATAGCCATTTCTTTACCTTCACTTTTGAGATTGGGAATCTATGCATCTGTTTGATTCAGGCCCGGAGGGGTTGGGAGCAATTAAAGGAAACAGCTGGAGCAAAGTTAGCCTTTGATGTTGATTTTTCTTAGCTGCCTAAATAGCTCCACTTTATTGTTTATCCCTTTTTTTCCCTCTCTCTCTCTCTCTCTCTCTCTCTCTCTCTCTCATGAGTGTGTGTAAATGACGGAGCATGGGTGAAATGCCTGTTATTCTCGAAGTAATTAACAGCAAGCCATTCACTCTTGAGGCTTGATCCTGTGCTCCCATGGCATTCAGTCAGCTTGAAGGGCAATATTTGCAGAGCATGAATTTGTGTCGATTCCATACCAAAGACAAGGTGCAGAGAAGACTAAAATATATTTCATTCCTAATTTCTCTTTCCTGCCAGCAGTAGTAACTAAGAATAAAGTCTGCTCTTTGGCCCTGACTTTGTTTAATGTAGTAGGATTACTCATGCATGTGGACTAAAATCTCCATCCTTCAAATGACCACAATGTCATTGCTCATTTGCAATGTGCACTTTTGGCCTCTTGGCAACTCCATTTTCTATTTTCCAATATGATACGATACGATGCGATAGAACCTAATTTATCCCAGTAAGGAAATTGGTCAACCAGGAGGAAAATTGGTCAAATATTAGTAGTTAGCAATTAGCAATATTAGCAGTTCCTCTCTCTACCGCCAAAGCAAAAGCTCCAAAATTATTCCTCAATGTCCCTGTTGTCTCTCTCTCTTTTTTACAACAATCTTCATTGTTGGTTTAATAACACCACATCAATATAGAGTCAAGGTTTGTTGGCTGATAGAGTCATACAGCGTGGAAACAAGCCCTTCGGCCCAACTTGCCCACACTGACCAACATGTCCCATCAACAGTAGTCCTACCTAGGGTTACACAAAAAGCTGGAGAAACTCAGCGGGTGCAGCAGCATCTAAGGAGTGAAGGAGATAGGTGACATTTCGGGTCGAGACCCTTCTTCAGACTCTGATAGGCGACGTTTCGGGTCGAGACCCTTCTTCAGTCCTACCTACCTGTGTTTGGTCCATATCTCTCTAAACCTGTCCTATCCATGTACCTGTCTAATGGTTTTTTAAACATTGCAATAGTCCCTGCCTCAACTACCTCCTCTGGTAGCTCATTCCATACACCCACCACCCATTGTGTGAAAAATTTACCCCTCAGATTCTTGATAAATCATTCCCCCTTCACCTTAGACCTGCGTCAGCTGGTTCTCCATTCCCCTACTCTGGGCAAGAGACTCTGTGCATCTACCCGATAGTTCAGACCCTCGAGTCCTGGTAACAAGCTCGTAAATCTTCTCTGTACCCTTTTACACTTCATGCCATCGTTCCAATACCATGGTGCCCAGAACTAAACACAATACTCTAATTGCGGCCTCTCACCATTGTCTTATATATTGTCTCCCCGGAAGTGGCGGCGCTGCTTGGCAGCTGCGGCTCACCTGCAGTCCGTCTGTCTTTTATTTTATTTTTGTCTTCGTCCCTGTTTTTGGCGTTTATTTTTGGTTTGTTGGGTTGTGTATGTGTGTGGGGGGGGGGGGGAGCGGGTGGGAGAAACGGGGTTTTAGTCTCTCCCTTCGGGGGATGCGACTTTTCCTGTCGTATCCCCCGTCACCGTCTCCGTCTGTGCTGAGGCCCTGGTGACGGCCTTCCAGCTTCCAGCGGCGGCGGCACGGCTTTCGGAGCTTCAGCGGCGACCTGGCTTCGGAGCTGCGGTGCTCCAGTGGCGTTCCGGCGGCGGCCTGGGTTTCGGGAGCTGCGGTGCTCCAGCGGTGGCCTGGGTTTCGGGAGCTGCAGTGCTCCAGCGGCGGCCTGGTTTCGGAGCTGCGGTGCTCCAGCGGCGGCCTGGGTTTCGGGAGCTGCGGTGCTCCAGCGGCGGCCTGGGTTTCGGGAGCTACGGTGCTCCAGCGGCGGCCTGGCATTCGGGGCTGCGGTGCTCCAGCGACGTTCCGGCGGCGGGCCCAGTGGCGGTGTTCCGGCGTTCCGGCGACAGTGGTGGCGGCGGCCCGGTTTCGGAGGCTCGGCCGCGGGCCTGGTGGACGGCAGCCTGGATCTGGATCTCCTCAGCACAGAGGGAGAATAAGGAGGGAAGAAGACAGAGACTCTAAGACTTTTGCCTTCCACCACATTGAGGAGGTGTTTGGTGAACTCACTGTGGTGGATGTTAATTTTGTGTTTATTGTGTGGTATTGTTATGTTTATATATGTATGACTGCAGGCACGAAATTTCGTTCAGACCGAAAGGTCTGAATGACAATAAAGGGCTATTCTATTCTATTCTATATAACTGTATTATTTCAGTGCAATGATTACTTCATTGAAGGTACGTTGAACGTGGAAGTTTTTCCGATTAGCTTCATACTTTTCCTGAATTGAATGCCCAGCCTAGCCACAGAAGATTATAAATTTTCTTTGGGTTTTAACTTGAGCTGTGAATAAGGAATTTCCTTGGCGCATTTAACATTCTAGTCATGGATTACCTGTATTTATTGCATTGCACATTGTCTACCGCCGGGATTTAATGCCTACTTTGGAACTTTTTCTCAACTGGTACCGGCATTGAGCATTGCAAAAGTAGAGTTTGTACTTGTCTGCCTGGCACCAACATGTGAGTGGGTTGTATGGTGCTTTGATCTCAAACACTGATCAGCCACCTCACAGTGAGGGTAAAGTCTCTTTTCGGCTTCATTTTCTGATAGGAACTGCACAGTCCCACAGTCAACTATGATCAGAACAGTGGTGCAGCAGTAGAGTTGCTGCCTCTCAGACCCATGTTCGATCCTGACGATATCTGTCTGTACGGAGTCTGTACATTCTCCCTGTGACCACATGCGTTTACTCCGGGTGCTCCGGTATCCTCCCATACTCCCAATGATGTACAGGTTTGTAGATTAATTGGCTTGTTAAATTGTAAATTATCCTTAGTGTGTGTAGGTTAGTGTTAGTGTGCGGGGATCGCTGGTCGGCGCGGACTCATTGGACCGAAGGGCCTGTTTCCGTGCTCTACCTCTCAACAAATCTTAACTAACTTTTGGTCCCCCCTCAGCCTTCTAAACTCCAGCAAGTAGAGGCACAGTGCTGCCATACGCTCATCATATGTCCTGCCCCTCCACTCTTCTAGCTTTCTTTTCCCCCACTGTTGCAATCAGTCAACCAAAAGGTCCCGACCGAAAATGAAACGTATCCATGTCCTCGAGGGATGCTGCCTCACCCGCTGAGTTTCTCCAGCATTTTGTGCCTTTCCTCAATACTACCTAGCAAGACCTTGCCCTTTTTTCAGTCTTCAGCACACTGATCGTTCATTGAGTCATCTGAACTTGTGGAATAACAGGAACTTTACACAATCTTTATTCAAGGAGATCAGCCGGGGCACATCAGGTAATTAAAGGTCGGTGACTCAAACATCAATCTTGGAAAATTACCGTAAAAATAAAAATGTGGAATAGGATTAATCCACACTTGGAGAGATTAACCACAGCTTTGTTAAGGGGACACCCAATCTGATTAATTTGATTGAAAATGTTAAAGATGTAACAATGGGGATAGTGTGCTTGATGTAATCTGCATGGATTGGAGTAAGGCCTCTGGCAACGTCTAACATGAGAGACTGGTGTAAAAGGTAAGAATCCTTGCAATGCAGGACAATTTAGAAAATTGAATCTGAAAATGGTTTGGTGATCGGAGGCAGAGGGAAATGGGTAAGGGTTATTTTTGCAATTGAAAGCCTGTCGGCAGCGGTGAACTACAGGGAACTGTGTGACGACCTGCATGCGGATGGCCTATACATAGTAATTTGGATGTGAATGTAAGAGGAATGCTTAGTAAATTTGCAGATTACTTGAAAGTTGGTTGTGTGCTGATAGTGAGGAAGATAATCTTCAACCACAGAATGATAATGATGGGTTGATAAAATGGACAGTGCAGTGTCGAATGGAAGGGTCAGCTGAAAATGTGAGGTGATACTTTTTGGGAGGACACAAAAGGGTAAGACATCCACAATGAATGGTAGGACCCTGGGGAGTATTGAGCAACAGAGAGACTTTGGTTTACATTGAAAGATCCCTGAAGATAGCAGCACAGATAGATAAGGTCACTAAAAAGCTGTCATTGTCGGGGCATAGAATACAAGAGCAAGGTTATAGTTCAATTATATAAAACATTAGTTAGCGGTACTCTGCTGAGTTCTGGTCACTCCACCATAGGAAAGAAATTATTTAAATGAAGACAGGATTCACCAGAACATTAGCTGGGATGGGAGTGTTTCAATTATGTGGAAAAATTGAACATTTGTTTTCCTTGGAGCAGAGAAAGCTGAGGGGGGACCTGATTGAGGAATAGTCAGAGGGTGATGAATCTGTGGAATTCATTGCCACAGATACAGGCGGCACAGTGGTAGAGTTGCCTTACAGCACCAGAGACCTAAGTTTGGTCCTTACTATGGGTACAGTATGTATGGGGTTTGTACATTCGCCCTGTGACCACGTGGGTTTTCTCCATGTGTTCTGATTTACTCCCACACTCCAAAGATGTGCAGGTTTGTAGGTTAATTGGCTTTGGTAAAACAATTGTAAAGTGTCCCTAGTGTGAAGGTCAGCGCTAATGTACCGGGTAATCGCTGGTTGGTGCCGACTCTGTGGGCCGAAGGGCCTCTGTCTGCATTCTATCTCTAAAGTCTAAAGTAAAGTCTAAAGACAGTTGTGGAGGCTAAGTCATTTGAGTATTTTTAAAGCAGAGATTGACAGACTCTTGATTAGGAAGGGTGTCAAAGGGAGAAGGCAGGAGAATGGGGTTGAGAGGGAACGATAGATCAGCGATGATTGAAAGGGCAGAGTAGACTTGATGGGCCGAATGGCCCAATTCTGCTCCCATGACTCATGAATGTCTGAACTAATGAATAGAAAATCATAGGGTACATAAAAATGGTAGTAAATGAGAAGCGTTCCCTCTTAGTAAAGATATACATAAGCAAAAGGCATAAGTGGTAGGTGTTACGGGGAGAAACCAGGCAAGATTGTTTTCATCCAGAGGATGGATGGAACACACTAGATGAGAAGTTAATGAAGACAGGTACTTTCACAACCCTTGAATATTTACACCAGCACTTGAAACATCATGGCATAGAAAATTAAGGTTGAGTGCTGGAAAATGTGATTGGCATTGATAAGCACGTGATCTAGCATGGCCACAATGGTTCTGTGTGGTATGATTCTGAGCAGCACAGAGGAGAGAGATATTTTGTGGTGAGTGACACACTTCCTGCAGCTACAAAGTATTGCTGCTATCCTCAAGGCATGTGTCAGGAATGCAACTTGCCTGATAAATGCATTTTTCATAACATATTAATCTTGCCACCATACAGAGCAATAAGCTTCATTATGGGGATAAAACCCCAGCACCAACCAAAACATCCACTCTCTGCACAAATGGACACTGGTTGCAGTATGTGCCATTTACACTCCCTCGGTACTGTCCCTCTCACAGTGCAACACTCCGACAGTACTGCCCCTCCGACAGTATGAAGATTACTTCCAATTGCCTTCTTGAGCATAGTTATGATTGGAAGTACGTGCTGACCTTACTAGCATAGCCACCTTCCCTGTATGAAGTAAAGGAAAATAAGTTATCATTTTTTTTAGGTGGAGAATATCCTTCACTTTCTAATAGCGTTTTAAATAGATATTTTAAGGCACATAACATTGTACAGAAGAATTTGGTTTAAATCATTCTGCATCCAGTTATCCATTTCTGCAGAGCTGTAGAAGAATCTCTCTGTTGCAATTAACTCAATTAAACTGGTCTTGCCCTAAACTCTAAGAATACATTTCTGATCCTTTGGGGGGTTAATCTGCTTGCAGCTCTTCCCAGATCCTGTGAGGAGGCAACCATTCCCAAGGGAATATGAAGTCCGCCCTCTGCCCCATGGGTTCGGAGCTGTGTTTACACAGCTGAAATGTTGCTCATTCAGCTGGCTGTCAAATGGTCTATTGTTTCCCTGTGTTGGACAGGGGTTGAAGTGCTATTGGCCTTGATTCAGTGTAATTTTATCAGTCACATTGCTCCACATTGTCAGGTTTTGGGCAGTGTAACAGAGTGTAGATTGATTTGCTCATATGTTTTTCTAAAGGCTAATCTGACTACAGCATTAGAGGTTGCAGTGGACCCTATTAGCTTACTATGTAAATCTGGCAAACGTAAAACAGGGCAAGTGGTAGTGCATGTGATGATAGCTTTTAGGGGGAGGCCTGGTGCCGTTAGGATGCACCAGAGGTGGGGCGCATATACATTGCAGCTCCATGTAAATCTAGATGGTCAGATTAAGTGGAAAATAAGACACAAAGTGCTGGAGTAACTCAGCCGATCAGGCAGCATCTCGACATCACCGTGACACAAAGCATCTCAGGCTCCGCAGGACATAAAGATGGCCGGGGGTACACAAAAGGCTGGAGAAACTCAGCGGGTGCAGCAGCATCTAAGGAGCAAAGGAGATAGGCGACGTTTCGGGTCGAGACCCTTCTTCAGACTGGTGAATCATAAAGTGAATGGGTAATTTGTGAGGGACAGAGCAATTTCTGCTATTTCCACGTGGTTTCTGTGTATTCCTGGTGCGTGCACCATCCCTAATGATTCTGCGCCAGTTTGAGTAGTCATGGGGCAGCAATTGCCAGGAGTCAGAGGGAATATTGTTACGAAAGTCATTGCCTATTTCCTTCTTGTACTAAACTTGCACCTGTCAACTCAGCAATGAGTCGTAATCATAGAGTCATACAGCGTGAAAACATGCCCTTTGGTCCAACTTGCCCGCGCCGACCAATATGCCCCATCAATGGTGAAAGCATACACAAGAATCTGCAGATGCTGGAGTCTTGAGCAAAACACAAATTGTTGGAGCAACTCAGCGGGTCAGGCAGCATCTGGGGGAGGGGATGCATAGATTACATTTTTGGTTGGGTCTCCTCTTCAGACTGAAGAGTAATATGGGTTGAAGAAGCAAGATGGATATGTCTATTCGATCTGAAAATTGACCATGATCTAACCATATGGTTGAATAGATTTATGGTCCTGTACATTTTCCCTACATACAAAACTATGCCGACTATCCCTAGTTAGCCCTTGTTCATCTAAATGCATGCATATCTTATCCATGCATGTAGATCTTATCCAGAATGTTGACAGGACTCAAGGGGACTGAGTTATAGGGAGAGGTTGAGCGGGTTAAGGCTTTATTCCTTGGAGCCAGAGGATAAGGGGCGATCTTATAGCGGTGTACAAAATCATGAGAGGAATAGATAGAGTAAACGCACAGAGTCTTTTTCCCAGAGCGTGGGAAACGAGAACGAGAGGATATGGGTTTAAAGTGTGGAGGGAAAGATTTAATGGGAACCTGAGAGGTCATTTTTCACACAAAGGGCGGTGGGTGTATGGAAAAAGCTGCCAGAGGAGGTAGTTGAGGCAGGTACTATCGGATCATTTAAGAAACATTTAGAGAGGTTCGTGGATAGGATAGGTCTAGAGGGATATGGGTGAAAAGCAAGTTGGGCCGAAGGGCCTGCTTCCACGCTGTATGACTAAGAGGGAGATATCCGAGATAAGCATTCCAATTTACCCGTTCTTCAAGGCGTACACACATGGCACTTTAAAGGATAACCATGTGTGCTCCATAATCTAATACCCATATTTCTTTTATATCATTATTGAAGAATGTTTACCTCAGCTGACCCATTCCTCTTCTCGCTTGCACATGCCCTTACAAGATATACATTTGTCTACTTCCAATGATGCTGCTTAGTAACTTAGGCTGGTGACTAAAACCCTGCCCTCCACTAACACATGACTAAGCACAGTCTCGATTTGTATGAGTTATGATCAATTTAAGATAATATATTCTACTAAGAGTGTTAATGATGGTAAAATGGGAAAGCGTGGAAATCTGAGCTGGAACTGCTCAGGAACTGCAAGGGGACAAGGACGGCACTGTGGTGTAGGCGTAGAGTTGCTGCCTTACAGCGCTAACAGCGCCAGAGACCTGGGTTCGAACCCGACTAAGGCTGTTGTCTGGACGGAGTTTGTATGTTCTCCCCATGACCGCGTGGGTTTTCTCAGAGAACTTTGGTTTCCTCCCACACTCCAAAGCCATACAGTTTTGTAAGTTTTCTTCCTCGACCGGAGGAGCAACCTATACCTGTCCCCCCATCCCCCACCAGGATGGTCTCAAAGCCCTCCGGTTCTTCATCGACCGGAGGAGCAACCTATACCTATCCCTCCATCCCCCACCAGGATGGTTTCAAAGCCCTCCAGTTCTTCCTCGACCGGAAGAGCAACCCATACCCGTCCACTGATACTATCCTCCGCCTAGCGGAGTTGGTCCTTACCCTCAATAACTTCTCGTTTGACTCCCCCCATTTCCTCCAAATACAAGGCACGCGCATGGGCCCAGCTATGCCTGCCTCTTTGTCCGGTACGTCGAATAATCCTTGTTCAAGGCGTACCAGGGCCCCATCCCCGACCTCTACCTTCGCTACATCGATGACTGCTCTGGTCCTACCTCCTGCACCCATACACAACTGACTGACTTAATTCGTTTCACCACCAACTTCCATCGGCACTCAAATACACCTGGACCATTTCCGACACTTCCCTACCATTTCTTGACCTCACTATCTCCAACGCAGGTGATAGACTCCTGACCGACATACACTATAAACCCACTGACTCCCACGGCTATCTGGATTACTCTTCTTCCCACCCTGATTCCTGTAAGGACTCCATCCCCTGCTCCCAATTCCTCCGTCTACGCCGCATCTGCTCCCAGGATGAGGTGTTCCACACCAGGACATCACAAATGTCCTCATTCTTCAGGTAACGGGGATTCCCCTCCCCCACTATAGTTGAGGCTCGCACCAGGGTCTCCTCCATACCCCGCAACACTTCCCTCTCTCCGCATCCTCCCACTCGCAACAAGGGCAGAGTCCCCCTGGTCCTCACCTTTCACCCCACCAGTCGGCACATACAACACATAGTCCTCCGCCAGTTTTGCCACCTCCAACGTGACCCCACCACTCGCCACATCTTCCCATCTCACCCCCTGTCTGCCTTCTGCAATGACCGCTCCCTCAGCAACTCCCTTGTCAATTCTTCCCTTCCCTCCCGCTCCACCCCTTCCCCGGGCACTTTCTATTGCAACCGCAAGAGATGCTACACTTGTCGCTTTACCTCCCCCCTCCACTCCTTTCAGGGACCCAAGCTGTCGTTCCAGGTCTGACAGAGGTTCACCTGCACCTCCTCCAACCTCATCTATTGCATCCGTTGCTCCAGATGCCAGCTGATCTATATCGATGAGACCGAACGGAGGCTTGGCGATCGTTTCGCCGAACACCACCGCTCGGTCCGCAATAACCAACCCGACCTCCCGGTGGCTCAGCACTTCAACTCCCCCTCCCATTCCTTATCCGACCTCTCTGTCCTTGGCCTCGTTTACGGCCAGAGTGAGCAACACCGCAAGTTGGAGGAACAGCACCTCATATTCCGCTTGGGAAGTCTGCATCCTCTCGGCATGAACATCGAATTCTCCCAATTCTTGCTGTCTCCTCCCCTTCCTACCTCTCCCTCAGCCCTCGGGCTCCTCCTCCTCCTTTTTCCTTTCTTCCCCCCGCCTCCACCCACCCCCCATCAGTCTGAAGAAGGGTTTTGGCCCGAAACGTTGCCTATCTCCTTCGCTCCATAGATGCTGCTGCACCTGCTGAGTTTCTCCAGCATTTGTGTACCCTCGATTTTCCAGCATCTGCAGTTCCTTCCTGAACAGTTTTGTAAGTTAATTGGCTTGGGTTTGTATACTTGGTATAAGTGTAAATTGTCCTTAGTGTGTGTAGGCTTGTGTTACTGTGCGGCGATCACTGGTCGGTGCAGACAGCAAAATGGGCTGTGTTGTATCTCTAAAAAACTTAAGATAAAGTCTATTCCAGCCTAAATGTTTATTCTCTTTTACAGCCTCTACAAAATGCAAAATTAGCAATGACAGATCTCACAGGAATAAAGTGTGCTGTCAATTTGTTTTTCACAACACACCATATTATAGAGAAGGAAAGCCAATTTTTCTTGACAGAAGATGAGTTGGAGAATTATTACAAAGTTCCTTTTTAACGAGAATGAGTCAATTTCCTTAACTCCACAATATTGACAAACACGTCATCCAGTTAAAAAAACTTTGAAACTGTGCCAGAAATGTAGCAACTTTTTGTGCACTGTCAAGCGTCAATAGTGTTTTATTGTCATATGTCCCAGATAGAACAATTAAATTCTTACTTGCAGCAGCACAACAGAATATGTAAATATAGTATACTGAAAGAGAGAGAAACAAAAAGTTCAGTGTGTGTATACAGTACTCACAAGTACACACATAAAACAAACAGTAGTAGTGCAATAATAATAATAATAGTCTATTGTAGTTCAGAGCTTATTTGACGTTGTAGTGTTAATAGTAAGATTAAATGAGAACTTACCAGTTTGAAGTTTGATCTTTATTTTATGAGGAGTTACGATGAGGGATTACGTGACGAAAACCCGCCAGTGCGCATGCTCGTCAATCTTCAAAGCAGCGGTGTGAAATCACAGTAACTACAGTCAAAGTGATATAGTAAGACTCAGAAGACTAGAACTACCAGATGATCTTTGTGATTACGAGGGTCGGGAGCGGAGGGCACATAATCCCTCATCGTAACTCCTCATAAAATAAAGTAGTTTCCCCACTACTAATCGGTAGTGGGGGAAACTGCTAGAGTCAGTTATTAAAGATGGGATAGCAGCACATTTGGAAAGTGGTGAAATCATTGGACAAAGTCAGCATGGATTTACGAAAGGTAAATCATGTCTGACGAATCTTGTGGAATTTTTGGAGGATGTAACTAGCAGCGTGGATGGGGGAGAACCAGTGGATGTGGTGTATCTGGACTTCCAGAAGGCTCTCGACAAGGTCCCACATAAGAGATTAGTATATAAACTTAAAGCATACGGCATTGGGGGTTCAGTATTGATGTGGATAGAGAACTGGCTGGCAAACAGGAAGCAAAGAGTAGGAGTAAACGGGTCGTTTTCACAATGGCAGGCAGTGACTAGTGGGGTACCGCAAGGCTCAGTGCTGGGACCCCAGCTATTTACAATATACATAAATGATCTGGATGAGGGAATTGAAGGCAATATCTCCAAGTTTGCAGATGACACTAAGCTGGGGGGGCAGTGTTAGCTGTGAGGAGGATGCTAGGAGACTGCAAGGTGACTTAGATAGGCTGGGTGAGTGGGCAAATGTTTGGCAGATGCAGTATAATGTGGATAAATGTGAGGTTATCCACTTTGGTGGCAAAAATAGGAAAACAGACTATTATCTAAATGGAGGCCGATTAGGAAAAGGGGAGATGCAGCGCGACCTGGGTGTCATGGTACACCAGTCATTGAAAGTAGGCATGCAGGTACAGCAGGCAGTGAAGAAAGCGAATGGTATGTTAGCTTTCATAGCAAAAGGATTTGAGTATAGGAGCAGGGAGGTTCTACTTCAGTTGTATAGGGTCTTGGTGAGGCCACACCTGGAGTATTGCGTACAGTTCTGGTCTCCAAATCTGAGGAAGGACATTATTGCCATAGAGGGAGTGCAGCGAAGGTTCACCAGACTGATTCCTGGGATGTCAGGACTGTCTTATGAACAAAGACTGCATAGACTCGGTTTATACTCTCTAGAATTTAGGAGATTGAGAGGGGATCTTATAGAAACTTACAAGATTCTTAAGGGTTGGACAGGCTAGATGCAGGAAGATTGTTCCCGATGTTGGGGAGTTCCAGGACAAGGGGTCACAGCTTAAGGATAAGGGGGAAATCCTTTAGGACCGAGATGAGAAGGAATTTTTTCACACAGAGAGTGGTGGGTCTCTGGAACTCTCTGCCACAGAGGGTAGTTGAGGCCGGTTCATTGGCTATATTTAAGAGGGAGTTAGATGTGGCCCTTGTGGCTAAGGGGATCAGAGGGTATGGAGAGAAGGCAGGTACAGGATACTGAGTTGGATGATCAGCCATGATCGTATTGAATGGCGGTGCAGGCTCGAAGGGCCGAATGGCCTACTCCTGCACCTAATTTCTATGTTTCTATGTTTCTATGTTTCTATGAGATCCCTGGATACAGTCCAATATTCACTTACCCCTTCCTAATCTGAAATCTGCTTTGTCAGCGGCTTTTATCGCGAAACACGATCTTTGCCGGCTATTCGCTTTAGCGGTCGGACCGGGGTTCCCCCACAGCCTATCGCCGGCTTACGCATCGGACTCTGCATAAATCCGGCAGGAAACCTCTGTGAAGAGAGGCTCCTGCTCGAACCAACAATCCATGTAAGTAAAAGACACTTACCTTCTAGGATGGAACTTAGCGCTGGCAGGAGCGCTGCCCTGCCAGTCCGGTGCTGGCCAATGCGGCTGACGTAATGACGAGCATGCGCACTGGCGGGGCTTCCTCACGTGACTCCGAAGTAAAATAAACTGATTGCTATTAGGACACCTGGTATTGGGGGTAGAGTGCTGACGTGGATAGAAAATTGGTTGGCAGACAGGAAACAAAGAGTAGGGTATAATGGGTCCCTTTCAGAATGGCAGGCAGTGACTAGTGGTGTACTGCAATGTTCAATGCTGGGAGCGCAGCTATTTACAATATACATCAATGATTTGGATGAAGGTATTCAAAGTAACATTGGCAAATTTGCAGATGACACAAAGCTGGGTAGCAGTGTGAACTGTGAGGAGGATACTATGAGAATGCAGGGTGACTTGGACAGGTTGGGGAGTGGGCAGATGCATGGCAGATGCATGGCAGATGAAGTTTAATGTGGATAAATGTGAGGTTATCCACTTTGGTATCAAAAACAGGAAGGCAGATTACTATCTAAATGGCGTCAAGTTGGGAAAAGGGGAAGTACAACGGGGTCTAGGGGTCCTTGTTCATCAGTTTATGAAAGTAAACATACAGGTGCAGCAGGCAGTGAAGAAAGCGAAAGGCATGTTGGCCTTTATAACATGAGGAGTCGAGTATTGGAGCTAAGAGGTCCTTCTGCAGTAGTACAGGGCCCCAGTGAGACCACACCTGGAGTATTGTGTGCAGCTTTGGTCTCCAAATTTGAGGAGGGACATTTTTGCTCTTGAGGGATTGCAGCGTAGGTTCACGAGGTTAATTCCCGGGATGGTGGGGCTGTCATATATTGATAGAATGGAGTGGCTGGGCTTGTACATTCTGGAGTTTAGAAGGATGCGAGGGGATCTTATTGAAACAGATAAAATTATTAAGGATTTGGACATGCTAGAGGCAGGAAACATGTTCCCGATGTTGGGGGAGTCCAGAACCAGGGGCCACAGTTTAAGAATAAGGGGTAAGCCATTTAGAGCGGAGACTAGGAAACACTTTTTCTCACAGAGAGTTGTGAGTCTGTGGAATTCTCTATCTCAGAGGGCGGTGGAGGCCGGCGGAGGTTGGTTCTCTGGATACTTTCACGAGAGAACTAGATAGGGCTCTTAAAGATAGCGGAGTCAGGGGATATGGGGAGAAGGCAGGAACGGGGTACTGATTGGGGATGATCAGCCATGATCACATTGAATGGCGATGTTGGCTCGAAGGGCCGAATGGCCTACTCCTGCACCTATTGTCTATTGGCTGTAGGGAAGAAGTTATTCCTGAACCTGGGCGTTAGTTTTCAGGCTCCTGTACCTTATTCCAATGGAAGGATTGAAATGAGTGTGTGGCCAGGGTGGTGTGGGTCTCTGATGATGCTGACTGCCTTTTTGAGGCAGCGACTCCGATAAATCCCTTCGATGGCGGGGAGGTCGGAGCCGGTGATGGACTGGGCAGTGTTCACAACTTAGCGATCCTGGGCAATCTAGTTGCTGAACAAGGCCGTGATGCAACCAGTCAATATGCTTTCTACTGTGCACCTGTAGAGGTTCAAGAGAATCCTCTGACATACCGAATCTCCGTAGTCTTCTCAGGAAGTAGAGGCATTGATGTGCTTTCTTTATAATTGCATCAGTGTGCTGGCACCAGGAAAGATCTTCGGAAATGTGCATGCCCAGGAATTTGAATTTCACTGTCTCAGTGAAGTCTACTATTACACTACAACCATTGCACTTTGTACTTATCTATGATTGTATTTTTCTGTAGTATGATTATACTGTGTGAAATGCAAAATAAAGATTTTCACTGTGCCCAGGCACATGTCACAATATAGTATCACCATCATCATCATGGATAGATGACGTTTCAGAACAGGACCTTTTTCAGACTGACTGTGAAGGGGGGGGGGAGGAAGAAAGCTGGAAGAGTTGGGGGGGGTGGGGGGTGGACTAAGCATGGCAAGTAACAGGTGAAGACAGGCAATGGGGTTTTGGATAGGCAAATAGCTAGAGGCTGGCACGGTGGTAGAGTTGCTGCCTTACAGTGCCAGATTCCCACGTTCAACCCTGACTATGGATGTTTGGCTGTACGGAGTTTATACATTCTCCCCGTGACCTGCGTGGGTTTTCTCCAGGAACTCCGGTTTCCTCCCACACTCCAAAGACGTTCAGGTTTGTAGGCTAATTGGCTTGGTATAATTGTAAACTCTAAACTAAGATGAAAAAATAGAGGGTGAGAGACAAAAGAATTGAAGAGTTGCAAAGTATGAAACCAGAGGAAGGAAAATAGGTGGAGGAGGAGGGGAAGGGGAGAATTAGGTGTGAGTCGAGATGGGGCACAGGGGTGTGGGGAGCAAGAGGTAAGAAAGAATGGTGTGGGTAAGAAATGGGATGTCGAGGGGGGTGTTGTTAGAGATGACCCAAATTGGAGAATTTAATGTTCATACAGAAGATAGACATAAAATGCTGGAGTAACTCAGCAGTACAGGCAGCATCTCTGTATAGAAAAAATGGTGCTGCCTGTCCCACTGAGTTAAAATACTGAGGTAATACCTACATAAAAACTGTCTAGAGAGGAATTTGATTTAAAAATGTGTTATGTGCTTCACAGATAACATAAATTAGTAATTTACAACTCATTGGCTGTTCATTCACAATGTGAAGGCTATGAGTACATAGCAGGTACGTGTTGTCAGGGTAGACAAGGTAGGCAGTGCCTACCCTGACTAAAATTAAAAAAAGGTAATTATTAAATAAAAATAGTAAAGATTTCCAATTCATTTATTAAATTCAGCATTTATTATTAAATGGTTATTATTTTAATAATCAATCTTAGGTAGGTGTAATTCTCCCGTGCCTTTCATCCGCAGTACGTGTAATACACGTAACTATGTTCAACGCACGGGCCATGAAAGCTGCTTCAAGCCTTCACTGACAATGGACCATAAAGGAGCTGAAATTCTAAAGGAGGCCAATTTGCGCATGCGCAGTTTTGAGAGTTTTAAAAAAAAGTTGACTGATTGCATACAGGACCGATCTGCACATGCACAGTTTTAGGGTTTTCTGCGCTTTCAATGGGATCATGGCTGATCATCCACTATCAGTACCCCGTTCCTGCCTTCTCCCCATATCATCTTGATTCCGCTAGCCCTAAGAGCTATATCTAACTCTCTTTTGAATGTATCCAAAGAATTGGCCTCCACTGCCTTCTCACCTCTCTGGGTGAAAAAGTTTTTCCTCATCTCATGTGTCCAATCCCTTAACAATTTTATATGTTTCAATAAGATCCTCTCTCATCCTTTAAAATTTCAGTGTATACAAGTCCAGTCGCTCCGTTCTTTCATCATATGACAGTCCTGCCATCCCGGGAATTAACCTCATGAACCTATGCTGCACTCCCTCAATAGTAAAAATGTCCTTCCCCAAATTAGGAGACCAAAACTGCACACAATACTCTAGGTGTGATCTCACAAGGGCCACGTACAACAGCAGAAGGACCTCTTTGCTCCTATACTCAACTCCTCTCGTTATGAAGGACAACATGGGATGCCATTAGCTTTCTTCACTGCCTGCTGAACCTGCATGTTTACAACCTTAGATTACGTTTGGGTGGTTTTCAAACCAACGGTATGAACATTCAGGTGTGTAGAACTTCAAATGCTGATTTAGATATCAATTTACACAAAATGCTGGAGTAACTCAGCGGGACAGGCATTTCTTCTATCCAGAGATGCTGCCTGTACTGCTGAGTTACTCCAGCATTTTATATCTATCTTCGGTATAAACATGAAATTCTCCAATTAGGTCATCTCTACCTAATTCTCCCCTTAACCTCCTCCTCCAACTACTTTCCTTCCTCTGGCTTCATAATTTGTAACTCTTCAGTCCTTTTGTCTCACACCTTGTTTTTTCATCTGTTTACAGTTTACATTTATATGAAGCCAATTAGCCTACAAACCTGTTGTCTTTGGACTGTGGGAGGAAACCGGAGCACCCAGAGAAAACCCATGCAGGTCATGGGGAGAACATATAAACTCCGTGCATGCAAGCACCTGTAGTCAGGATCGAACCCTGGATCTGGTGCTGTGAGGCAGCAACTCTACCGCTGCACCACTGTGCCACTCTCTAGCCATCTGCCTATCACAAAGCCCATTGCCTGTCTTCACCTATTACCTGCCATGCTTTGTCCAGCCCCTCCCCTCTTCTAGCTTTCTTCACTCCCCCCCCTCCGCCCTCCCACCCGCACAATCAGTCTGAAAAAGGTCCCGTCCTGAAACATCATCTATCCATGATGATGGTGATGATACTATATTGTGACATGTACCTGGGCACAGTCAAAATCTTCATTTTGCATACAATCCTGTAAAACCATACTATAGATAAGCACAATCATAGATAAGTACAAGATGCAACAATTGTAGTGTAGTAAACGTCACAGAAGCATTACATAAAAAGTCGATACATTTCCGATGCCAACAAGTTTGAAAGTTCTTAAGAGTACCATCTTATCTTGGCCTTCCAGGCCCGTTGTCCTGGCAACACTAATCCTCTCCTCCACCCACCGCCATCTTGAAAAACGCCGTCTGTTTGCGATCGCTGCCCTTCTCACCGGTTCCCTGTCTTGGGATTGAGCAGGAAATGAGCAGGAAACGAGTCCATGTATGGACCCCCAGTTCTGCGGTAGAGAGCCAGGCCTGCTGTCGAGGTATGGCGGCGATTGGCTGGAAGCCTCTCTCACCTCAGGAGTCAAAACATAGGGGACATGGGAAATAATGTCACATTTTCAGAAACACAAAGTTGCGTGGTATCGTATCAGTGGCTAGAAAATAAAAAGGATGCTGAACTATCAGTTTAGTTTAGTTTATTGTCACGTGTACCGAGGTACAGTGAAAAGGTTTTGTTGAGTGTACAAGTGTGTGCATCTCTGTGTGCGTGTGTGTCAGTGTGTGTGTGTATGTGTGTGCATGTATGTGTGTGCAAGTATGTGTGTGCAAGTATGTGCTTAGCAGCTTTTCCTGCCGCTTAGGCAAAATCTATGGAGAGAAAATCACCAACTTAACTTCACAGGTTGATGGCCTTTCAGTGGGGGTCACTGGCCATGTTGAAATAGCTAAGTACTTGAGTGATATCAGCTTATTGTTATTCAGGTGCATTGTCTCTTGAATTGCTTTGCCTGCTTGTTCTCTGCAGGTTGTACACTTCATCCAGCATTTATTCCCACCAATCTTATCACCCAGTTCCTTTCCACTCTTTCCATTCATCTCCCACCCCTCCCTACTCAATGTCCTCTATTCCCCCCCTTATCCCCCCCCCGCCCCCACCCCGCCCTCGCCCTCAGAATGGCAGGCAGTGACTGGTGTGGTACCGCAAGGCTCAGTGCTGGGACACGAAGCTGGGAGGCAGTGTTAGCTGTGAGGAGGATGCTAGGAGGATGCAAGGTGACTTGGATAGATTGGGTGAGTAGGCAAATGCATGGCAGATGCAGTATAATGTGGATAAATGTGAGGTTATCCACTTTGGTGGCAAAAACAGGAAAGTAGACTATTATCTGTATGGTGGCCGATTAGGAAAAGGGGAGATGCAACGAGACGTGGGTGTCATGGTACACCAGTCATTGAAAGTAGGCATGCAGGTGCAGCAGGCAGTGAAGAAAGCGAATAGTATGTTAGCATTCATAGCAAAAGGATTTGAGTGTAGGAGCAGGGAGGTTCTACTGCAGTTGTACAGGGTCTTGGTGAGACCACACCTGGAGTATTGCGTACAGTTTTGGTCTCCTAATCTGAGGAAAGACATTCTTGACATAGAGGGAGTACAGAGAAGGTTCACCAGACTGATTCCTGGGATGTCAGGACTTTCATATGAAGAAAGACTGGATAGACTCGGTTTGTACTCGCTAGAATTTAGAAGATTGAGGGGGGATCTTATAGAAACTTACAAAATTCTTAAGGGGTTGGACAGGCTAGATGCAGGAAGATTATTCCCGATGTTGGGGAAGTCCAGAAAAATAGGTCACAGTTTAAGGATAAGGGGGAAGTCTTTTAGGACCGAGATGAGAAAAACATTTTTCACACAGACAGTGGTGAATCTGTGAAATTCTCTGCCACAGAAGTTAGTTGAGGCCAGTTCATTGGCTATATTTAAGAGGGAGTTAGATGTGGCCCTTGTGGCTAAAGGGATCAGGAAGTATGTTAGAGAAGGCAGGTACAGGATACTGAGTTGGATGATCAGCCATGATTATATTGAATGGCGGTGTAGGCTCCAACGAGGTGCAAACGAAATTTCGTTTCTGCAGTCATACAAACAAGAAAAGAACCAAGATACAACACAATTTACACAAACATCCATCACAGTGAATTTCCTCCTCACTGTGATGGAAGGCAAAGTCGTATCTCTCCCCTGCACTCCCCATTCTCTTCCCGATGTCAGAGTCAAAGCCCCCGGTGGGTGATGGTAAATAAGTCCCGTGGCCATTCAGGCCGCGCCGGGCGATGCAAGGCCGCGCTCCGGATCTTGATGTTGGAGCCCCTGGCAGGCACTAGCAAGTCCCACGGCCATTAAAGCCACGCTGGTCGATGTAGGGCCCCGCTCCGGGTCATTTTCAACCCCGCAACTCGGGCAGGAGAAGTTGCAGCTGCGGGAGTTCCAAAAAGCGGTCTCTCACCAGGAACCCGCGAGCTCCCGGTGTTACCGTCCACCGACCTACAGCTGGAGCCTCCGAATCTCCGGGGTCGGGCAGCAGCAGCGCGCCACCACAGCTCCTCCCGTTCCTAACTCGGCCATATCTACGATTGTGAGTAGTCCGCAGGCTCCGCGACTGGAGCCCCAGGTCCGATTGGAGGCCGCTTCACGGTGCTAGGCCCCAACAACAACGGAGACCCGACAGAGGAAAGGTCGGGTCCTCCGTACAGGGAAAATATTTTAAAAGTTTACACTGGAGTTTTACATGTTGCCAACAAAGAGGCTTGTTGTTTTGATGCCATCCCAAATGCCTCTTATCATCTTTGGTTAGTTATCTGCAAGTGATCAACTTTGGGGTACTTCACAAGTTATAGGAGGAGAATGAGACTATTCGGCCCATCAAGTCCACTAATCATTGCACAGCTCTGCCTCCTCATCCCATTTTCCTGCCTTCTCCCCATATCCCTTGACACCTGTTCTAATGAAGAATTTGTCTATCTCTGCCTTAAAAATATCCACTGACTTGTCCTCCACAGCCCTCTGTGACAATGAGTTCCATAGATTAACTACCCACTGATTAAAAAAGTTCCTCCCCCCTTTTTAAAAGAGCACCCTTTAATTCTGAGGCTATGACCTCTGGTTCTAGACTCTCCCACCAGTGGAACCAACCTTTCCACATCCACTCTATCAATGCCTTTCATTATTCTGTAAGTTTCAATGAAGTCTCCCCTCAACCTTCTAGGCTCCAGCGAGTAGAGGCCCAATGCTGTCAAATGTTCTTGGGTCAGCGAGTTGTGCTAAGTCTTACATTTTCCTTCTGGGTCCGAGGAGCACATGAGGGGCAGGCTTTTCCAGCATGTTCAGTGGGGCACTCACTGGGCCTTGGATGCTACTGAATCTTGCAGAGATCTCACAACCTTCTGCATCCTTGACCTCATTGGAATAGTCACTGTTATTCTGAGCTGCAGGAGGCAGGTTGCTTTCCAATGCTGTGAGACTGCTTGCTCCAAGTTCCTTTTCTATGCCATTGTTTAAATTGTCATCCCAGAGATTTAAGCACAGCTTTTAAACTTGCATCTCTGTGCTATTTTGAGGAGATGCTGCGTTATCATTGGTACCATCTTTGGAATTAGATTAATGATCCGTTCATTATTATTTTCTCTCAAAGTTTATTTTCTTAATGTTTAATGGCATTGCATAAATTGCTATGTGAAAATGTGAATTAATATTCAACATCTGTGCAATTTGTGTTCGACATAACGAAGAGAGTGTGCCGTTTTATAGAATAGATTTTGTCCATGTGCGAAAAGATAGTTAGTTAGTAGCAAGCTGGGAGCCCATTTTACACACCTCTCTTCATTTATATTTGCACTGGTCAATCCCAATGCAGCTGTTGTCTGTTCCAACTAAATTTCAAACGTCCCTGAATAGCCACATCCTGATAAATCCAATAACTATTTGACAAGAAGTATTATGTTTCAATAAACTTTGCTGAGTGCTGGAAATCTGATAATTTCAGAACACTTTAAAGTTCTATCATAATTTTGGATTAGTGTTATTCTTGGACTGGATCTCCGTGTGCAAAGTGGATGTGGTTTAACAAAGCAGAACTTTAACATCAGCTATTTGCATATCAAAAGTTGATATATTGGGTTAACTCTTCATCCATCGAACAAAGTCAGACATTTATTTTGAGAAGAAGACTATTACCTTTCTTTGCACAGATCATAGACTACAGTTTTTAACTAAATAACTATTTCAGAATTTTACTACCAAAAAAAGCCAAATCTTCAGCTCAGTATTGTATCCAGGCTTTTCTTTATATAAATATCACTGCGGAAGATGCACCTCTAGTTCTTCCAAGGAACAATCTTTAGATCTTCTATTCAGAAAGATATTGGCAGGTTCTTCATTAGTAAGGGCATTAAGGGTTATGGGAAGAAGGTGGGAGAATGGGGTTGAGTGGGAAAGATTAAATTACCCATTGTTAAATATCAGAGTAGACTAGATGGGCTGAATGGCCTACTTCTGCTCCTATGACTTATGAACATGAACTTCCCGAAACATAATTTTGCTCCTGTGTTAAGACAGTCCGGCAGTCCCATATTCAGTGAAGAATGGTAACGAATATTGCATCACGTACATCAGTATGATGTGTATGTCAAGAGTGCAATTGTCATATGTGCCTATAATAGAACAATGACATTCCCACTTGCTACATCTTAAAAGGCCCTGTGTAACTCAGCGGGTCAAGCAGCATCCCTGGAGAACAGGGATAGGTGATGTTTTGGGCCAGGACCCTTCCTCAGAGTTTGATTTAAGATTTATAGTTACATCCTAGGTTTGAGCAGTCTGAAGATTCTGAAGAATGGTTCAATTGAACTTTATTTGTCAGATATGACAGGGTGCGGTGAAATTTATTTTTATATACAGTTCAGTACAAGCATCACTATACATAAGCACTGATCTGTTCTTGGGTCCCGATATGAAACATCATCCATCCATGTTCTCCAGGGATGCTGTCTAATCTGCTCAGTTACTGCCGCATTTTGTGTCCTTCCATTGAAATAGTCACCTGAAATAATTTAATGGGTGTTCCAGTCATTTAACTTTACCATGCACTGATCTGCCACATTGGGTGTTGTGGAGGTTGCAGGGGGCTCACACTTACAATGTTTGCAATCCAGGAATGAGTGGGTTAACATATGATGAGCAGTAACCTTGATTGCACTGGGCCTGTTCTCACTGAAGTTTAGAAGGATGAGGGGGAACCTTCATTACCGATTGTGAAAGGTTTGGATAGAGTGGATGTGGAGAGGATGTTTCCACTAGTGGGAGAGTCTAGGACTAGAGATCATGGCCTCAGAATTAAAGGGCATTTCTTTCGGAAAGAGATGAGGAGCAATTTCTTTATACAGAGGGTGGTGAATCTGTGGAATTCTTTGGAGGCCAAGTCAATGGATATTTTTAAGGCAGAGATTGATAGATTCTTGATTAGTACCGGTGTCAGGAGATGCGGAGAGAAGGCAGGAGAATGGGGTTAGGAGCGAGAGATCGATCAGTCATGATTGGATGGCGAGTAGACTTGATGAGCCGAATGGCCTAATTCTACTCCTAGCACTTATGACCTTATGACCTTTCCTCTACATTATTTTACTCACCTTTATGTTTATTTCAATTGTGGTCGTGCCCTTGGTGAAGTTTTGCGAGCATGGGCTATCTGTGCTGACTTCATGCTTTATTTTGTAAACACTGCTCAAACCTTGGATGTAGCATGCATTTTAAACCAGCATATAATTCAGATAACTTGGAGATTCAATAAGGCTTTTGAAATTATATGATGATAAAAAGTACTTGGATTAAAGTTGAGAACTATACAGAAATACATTATTAAAAATGCATTCCTTGTCTGTAGACATTGTAGATTATTTGATGTAATTAAACCATGGAACTATGTTCCATAACTTTAAAGCAAGTAAAATTAAAATATAATTTAATATTTTGATTTAAACGAGTATAACTTAATAAGAGGTTCTTTAGCTCATGATGCAATAAAAGACTCACAATTAAGGTTGAAAAGAATACAAAAATACACCAATGATCTCAAACCATGTGTTGCAAGCACTTTAGGGCCTGAACCACGGTGATTGTTTCGGTGACTGCCGGCATCATTGACTGACGTATCAAGTTACCGAAAAAGTTGCGGTGTAATGACGTATTGACGTGCAATGTTTCCTCAAGTGCCTCAACATTTTTTTGTTGCTGCTGGAATTTGAAATGTTCAAAATCTTTCAGCGACCCTGATACGTCAGTCAATGATGTCGCTGAAAAAATCGCCAAGTGGGACAGGCCCTTTACCTCTCACAGCTTTGGGAATGCTTCTGCAGGGTTCTTAGGAGGACATGTCAGTAGATTCCGTCTGCTCTTGCAGCGCCAGGACAGTCAGAAGAGGCCTCAGAGGGCCAGAAGCAAGATGTATGTAGAAACAAGGAACTGCAGATGCTGGTTTACGAAAATAGAAACTAGATGCTGGGGTAAGTCAGAGGGTTCGGCAGCAGTTATGGGGATTCTTGATTAGCACAGGTGTCAGAGATTATGGGGAGGAGGCAGGAGAATGGGGTTAGGAGGGAGAGATTGATCAGTCATGATTGATTGGCAGAGTAGACTTGATGGGCTGAATGGCCTAATTCTACTCCTCTCACATGACATTATGAATACTGATAAGTGACGTTTCAGGGTTGGGAGCCTTCTTCAGAGTGATTGTGGTGTGGGAGGGGCTGTGGGGAGGGGTAAGAAAGCTGGAAGAGAGGAGGGGCAAGACAAAGCCAGGCAAGTGTTATGTGGATGCAGGTGAATTATATTTTGGATAGGCAGATGGTTGGACAAAGGACAAAAATGAGATAAGGATAGAAGAGATGCGAATTGTGAAGCTAGAGGCAGAAGTATAGGTGGAAGGGGAGAGGGAGGGGAGAAATGGGTGTGAGTGCAGGTAAGATACGGCGGGGGGGGGGGGGGGGGGAGGAGAGGGGGAGGTGAAAAGGAGGGGGGGGGGAAGGGAAGAGGTGGGTTTCATAAATTACCTAAATTTGGAGAACTCAATGTTCATACCAATGGGTTGTAAGCTACTGACGCAGAATATGAGGTACTGTTCCTTTTGTTTGCATGTGGCCTTGCTTTGGCAATGGTGGAGGCCCAGGACAGAAAGGACACATGCCAAAGAGGTGTGGGCACATAGGTCAATTGGCCTTTTCCAGGGGTAAAATTTCCACTCTTGCCTCACTTTTACTCTTTATGTAACTGAAGAAACTTCTGCTATCATCTATATTACTAAAAGTCTGATCTTGACCACTTCCTGTTGTTCCTTATATTGATTTTAGAAGAAACACTGCCACTTATGGCTGTGATTCTTGGCCATCTTACTCAGAGTCCCCCTCCACTGTGCAGGACAAGAGGATTTTTCCCATCGATGAAAAATAAAAGAGTTATTAGTGTTTTAAAAATGTTGAGATTCTCTCTCCTGAAGGCCACGCCCCTTCTGGAGGGACTATAAAACCCGAAAGTGTTGAGTGCCTCAGTCAGTCTTTGCAAGATGGGGGAGCAAGAGGGTCACGTCTCTCAGTCTCAGCTATGAATAACACTGACCACTTGTCTACTAAACTGTGAGTGTGGGTTTACTGACCTTGAGTGCCCCTCATGTGGTTTGAAAATAAAAATGTGGTTGATTTGAAATAAAGCACAGCAATTGGTGGTTGGTTTGAAATAAAGCACAAGCAAATGATAGTTGGTTTGAAATAAAGCACTGCAAATGGTGGTTGGTTTGAAATGAAGCACTGCAAATTGTGGTTGGTTTGAAATGAAGCACTGCAAATGGTTGTTGGTGGTGGTTGGTTTGTTTGAAATAAAGCACTGCAAATGGTGGTTTGTTCAAAATAAAGCACTGCAAATGGTTGTTGGTGGTGGTTGGTTCGAAATAAAGCACTGCAAATGGTTGTTGGTGGTGGTTGGTTTGAAATGGCAAATGATTAAAAGTCTAAACTTAACAACTTCCTGTTTGCACTGTATGTTGATTTTAGATAAAATGCTAACACTTACGGCTGTGATTTTTGGCCATCTTACTCAGTCCCCCTCCACTCATCAGATGCAGAGGATTCTTCCCATCAATTAAAAATAAAAGTGTTATTAGTGTTTAAAAAATATTGAGAATCTCACTCCTGTCAATCACGCCATGAAGGTCATGCCCCTTCCAGTGGGAGGTGGGATTAAAAAACGCGGAAGTGTGGGTGTGGCCAGTCTCTGCAAGATGGGGGAGGGAGAGGTCATGACTCTGAGCTGTGAATCAACTGAACACACTGAATTTCTACTGAATTGCGAGTGTGGTGTTTATGTGGTGTTTTGTGTGGTTTTCTGGTGGTTTTATGGTGGCCTTGCACCCTTGAAGTGGCATGAAACTGCACTTGAATTTGGTGGCATTGTGCCCTGCTTGAAGTGGCATGAAACTGCACTTGAATTTGGTGGCCTTGCGCCCTGCTTGATGTGGTACGAAAGTGCACTTGAATTTGGTGGTCTTGCACCCTGCTTGAAGTGGTACGAAACTGCACTTGAATTTGGTGGCCTTGCACCCTGCTTGAAGAGGTCGGAAACTGCACTTGAATTTGGTGGCCTTGCACCCTGCTTGAAATGGTATGAAACTGCACTTGAATTTGGTTGTCTTGCGCCCTGCTTGAAATGGCATGAAATTGCACTTGAATTTGATGACCTTACACCCTGCTTGAAATGGCATGAAACTGCACTTACATTTGGTGGCCTTGCACCATACTTGAAGTGGTATGAAACTGCACTTGCATTTGGTGGCCATGCACCCTGCTTGAAGTGGTAGGAAACTGCACTTGAGTTTGGTGGCCCTGCACCCTGCTTGAAGTGGTAGGAAACTGCACTTGAGTTTGGTGGCCCTGCACCCTGCTTGAAGTGGTAGGAAACTGCACTTGAGTTTGGTGGCCTTGCACCCTGCTTGAATTGGTAGGAAACTGCACTTGAGTTTTGTGGATTTGGACCCTGCTTGAAGTGGTATGAAACTGCACTTGAGTTTGGTGGACTTGCACCCTGCTTGAAGTGGTATGAAACTGCACTTGAATTTGGTGGACTTGCACCCTGCATGAAATGGCATGAAACTGCACTTGAATTTTGTGGCCTTGCACCCTGCTTGAAATGGTAGGAAACTGCTTTTGAATTTGGTGGCCTTGCATCCTGCTTGAAATGGAATTTCAAGGAATAGCTGTGAGTCAACTGCCAGCCCACCAGCCGTGAGTGAGCTGCCAGCACATCAGGTTTTAGTGACTGAGCTGCCACCCCAGGAATCCATTTGGCCCACAATGTCCATACTAGCCCTCTGGAAACCAGTCCACAACACCCATACTAGCGCTGCAGAAAGCCCCCCGCCCCCCTATGGCCACCAATATTGGAATTGGCGGAGAGGTGGAATGTTGCATTTGGGGACCAGCCCTCCCGTGTGAACATGGGACCCATCAGGTCCCACTTAGTATTTTATATTATTGACTAGCCTTCCTTAATATTTCTTTTTTTCTCCCCGTATTATCCGCAATATCTCAGTGTAAAATCATTGAAAGTCATGGCACCTACAGGGATCATCCATACTTAGTGGATGACCACCAAATAATGTGGGGAAACTGAATGAGTAGCAATTTCAATGCATCAGTTTAGTTCAATTTAGTTTAGTTTAGAGATACAGCGCGGAAACTGGCCCTTCGGCCCACTGAGTCCACGCCGATCAGCGATGTCCGCACATTAACACTATCTTACACACGCTATGGACAATTTACGCTTTAACCAAGCCAATTAACTTACAAGCCTGTACGTCTTTGGAGTGTGGGAGGAAACGGAAAACCTCGAGGAAAACCCAGGCGGTCATGGGGAGACGTACAGACAGCACCTGTAGTCGGGATCGAATCCGGGTCTCTGCCTCTGCAAGTGCTGTAAGGCTGCAACTCTACCGCTGCGCCACCATGCTGTCCGAAGTGCCTGGGTTAACATCCAAACCAGAGTATGAATTGTTATTTAATTATCTAACTTAATTCTGCTCACCATGGACTCAGTCTCAGTTAACCTCACCCCCCTCCCAATCCACATTAAAGATTGCTGGGTGCATTACAAGTTATGGACTGGCTTCTATTTGTGAGAGAGGAAGTGAGGAATTTTACATTGTTTTTTTACCCTGCGGATCCTGTATTTTGCAAGATTTTTCACTGCATTGAGCTATCATACATAGGATTACATAGGACTGATTATTTTAGCCTTTTCCAGTCTATTGTTTACTCATGTTTTCTTTAGGTCTGAGGAGACTCCTGATCCTTGTTTTATTTTTAACAAGGCAGACCTTCTGCATTAAAACAGCAGCTTTTATGTAATAGCATGTGAGATCAGCACAAACATGTCTGATTTGGCATATCCGTGGAGATTTGATTACATAATCAACCATTCACGTGACATTGCTCTTGCAATGCTGAATCACATGACATTTGATCATAGGCCACTTTCTCACTGCAGATTTTGTTGCGTTTACCTCCGTTATATGGCACTAACCCATCAACCGTTGCATAAATATCCGACATTTAGTTAAATCCACTGATGAATAGCATAATTTGTAAACCCTAGAGATCACAGGTATTTAAAGATACATTCCTTGAAAACATTGTATTTCTGTAATGTTTTTTATTAAAAAATCACCAACAGATTCACCAAAAAACATCAGCAATATAAATAAGCTGTTACTAAAGTTTTTGTCTGACGTTTTGACATTTTACAAGGCAAAAGTAAACTTGTGAAAACTACAAATAAAACAAATAAATGTACAAGAAAAGCAGTAAATGTTGAGAACTCTCAGTTAGACCCCATGTGAATAGAGTAAAGGGGTCTGAAGAAGGGTCTCGACCCGAAACGTCGTCTATCTCCTTCGCTCCTTAGATGCTGCTGCACCCGCTGAGTTTCTCCAGCTTTTTGTGTACACCCAACATTTCAATTAAGTGGAAGACCCTTCAATGGAAAAGATAAAGTGAAAATAAGGTAGTTTTAAGTTGCGTAGAGGGTGGCAGAGAAAGGTAAATGTTCTACAATATGATCTGAATAAAGGGTCTCGACCCGAAATGTCATCCAGTTCTTCGCTCCAGAGATGCTGCCTCGCTAAGTCACTCCAGCATTTTGTGTCTATCTTCAATATGAAAAGTTGGTTTTGCTGCTGTTTCCACAGCTGCTGCCTGACTTGCTGAGTATTTCCAGCAATTTCTGTGTTTATTTCAGATTTCCAGCTTCTGATTTTTTTTTTAGAAATTTTCGAAACTGAATGCAAACTCAGTTAAATTAACAGAACTTCATATCAAGGAACTCTCTGGTTTAGCCCCAGCATCTTATGATTATTGCAAAACCAAAAGCACGATTTTCTGAGTTTTAACCCTTTCTTATACATTCATAGAGTCATGGTCATACAATGTGGAAACAGGCCCTTCGGTCCAACCTGCCCTTGCCGACCAACATATCCCATCTACACTCATCCCACCTACCTGAGTTTTACAATGTTTTCAAGGAATGTATCTTTAAATACCAGCGTTCTCTCTATGATTTACATCTTATCCATGTACTTGCCTAAATGTTTCTTAAACAAGCCCCCTTTTAGTATATTGTTCTGTTCTATGTGCCCGCTCCACATTTTAGCTGCCATACTACTCTTCAAGCAGAATGGCTACTAAGTATCCATGTTTGAGAACAGTATTGAGGCAACACAAAATTTCTTGGAAGCATTTTGTCCAATACAGCCTAGTGAGATGAATTTCTATGTTACTTCTGAAAAGGACACAAAGTGCTGGAGTAACTCAGCAGGTCAGGCAGCATCTGTGGAGGGAATGGATTGGCGACTCTTTGGATCGGTACCCTTCTTTGGACTGATTGTTGCTTCCCATGTATTCTCCTGTCTCCACCTCATTACCAGCTTTATCCTTCCTACTTCAAACAGTCTGAAAATGCGTCTTGACCCAAAACATTATTTATCCATGTCCTTCAGTGATGCTGCCTGGACCACTGAGTTACTCCAGCACTCGGTGTTTTACTCAATCATCTGCAGTTCCCATGTCTAGGAAGGCTTCTTCATTCAGACTTCTTTGTTAGCACTGATTATTTTTTTGCCCTTTAAGCACATCAGGCAATGAAAACCATGACAAGTGGTGACCTTGCTAGTTCCCTGCCCTCCACTCTGCAAGGCCTTCAGCACAGGTCTATCTGCTGCAGTATATCTCACTTATCTCTCTTTCCCAGTCCTGGCCCCTATCTAATTTACTGCACCCTTTTGACATTAAGCAGAAGTGACGACCTTTTCTTTTTGGAGGTCATGTTTCCTACATTAATTTTTTAACAGATTAGTTCTCCCAAGGACAAACAATTCCAGTTAAAATTCTCGAGGGTTCCCTCAGGCCAGCCAGCAAAACACCTCGACCCGAAACGTCACCCATTCCTTCTCTCCAGCCTGTCCCGCTGAGTTACCCCAGCATTTTGTGTCTTCGGTTTAAACCAGCATCTGCAGTTTCTCCGTACACATGGCTTTATTTAAACTCTGCTGAAAAACAAATTTACCAGCAGCTAGTCAAATGCATTGGAAGGTAAAATAGACCAAGCCACGGGTAGGAATTGTCAGTAAAATCTAAATGTTGATTCAGAAGGCCGAGGTATTTGTTTAGTTTTTCACTTGGTTGCTTAATGAAATATTCAGTTGACAATATATTTGGCTCAGCAGGTTACATATATCATTGTTTTTGCCATGATTAACACACTCCTTCCTTATCCCCATCTCCACGTCCCATTGCCTCCAACATGCCTCTCGCAGTCCCTTTTGGTTCTTGATGCAGTCTATTCACTCAGCTGAATTAAGCCAAGCCAGAATCCATCAGTCTTAGTTTAAAGATACAGCACGGATACAGGCTGTTTGGCCTACTGAGTTCATGCCGACCATCAATTGCCCCTGCACACTAGTTCTATTTTACCCCACTTTGCCATCCACTCCCTAGGGGTCAAGGAAAGAGCGTTCACGTTGCGGCCCTGTTTCACCCAATCTTTCCACCACCACGCACACGAAGCGACAAGACAGGCACCATTGCGGGCAAATGCCGAGAAGTGTGTTCTACTTCTAATGTTTTATGTGGACCCGATAAGAAGAAGATCCACTCCCTACAAACTAGAGGCAATTTACAGAGGCCAATTAACCTACAAACCCACACGCCGCAGGGCTGTGGGAGAGAACTGGGGCACCCGGAGGAAACCCCATGCGGTCACAGAGAGAACGTGCAAATTCCACACAGACAGCACCCAAGGTCAGTATTGACCCTGGGTCACAGAGTTGATTTGAATACCGAATAGAAGTGAAATTCTTCGCTTGCACACTGTGCCATGATATGCAAATAGTTGTCCATAAAGGATCCTTACAAAGTTACAAATTCCCCCCCCCCCCTACCGTTAGTTCCACCTTTGTTCATCCCCCTCTCCCTCACAGCGGTTCCCCCCCACCCGCCAGGTCCCCATTGTCCATTGTTCTTCCTGGCGACTGTCCTATGGACACTGTGATGCAGCAGCTCTGCCGACTCAGGTTACATATATCTGTACTGCCCTGTGCTGTTCTCAGCTTCCCGCTGCCCAGTGTTCCTCCTTTTAGTTGCTAAAGGGCCTGTCCCACTTAGGCGATTCTTTAGCCGGCTGTCATAGTCGTAGCAGGTCACCGAAAAACCGGTGAATGGACCCCCCTACGACAATGTCTATGACAAGCTTCAACAACCTAACACCTTGTCGACGTCAAGCTACGGCAAGCTACCGACAACCGGCGACCCATTAGGACGTCCACCTACGCCAACCCACGACCAAACAGGCGACAACCTACGATAACCGAAGTAAACCTACGTCCACCCGTGACAAGCTACGACACTTTCGGTGACAACTGAAGACAATTCAGTTGCCAGTACCTGTCGCCGGTTGTCGTAGGTTGATGTTGGTAGTCGCCGATGGAATTCACCAAAGTCAGCACCGGCGACAACCTACGTCACCCTGGCGACAACCTACAACTGCACCGACGTCAGGAGAAGTCAAGCTACGCTCATTGGCGTCAAACCCATTGTCGCCGAAAATTTTTGAACATGTTGAAAAAACAAGGTGTACAGAGTTGTTTATTGGTTACAATCTGAGGAGTATGATGATGCTACTGATTATGATATGCCAATGTACCAGCTAACAACTGATCTTCTCCATAAAGACTTGGTCTATTGCTAGAAATTGTAATTTATTTACCTTTCTGTTATGGACTTACAGCATATAATGCAATAATATTAAAGTTCTGATCTTGAGAATATCACATTTTTGAATTTTCAAGGCAGTCTGGGTATTTATTACAATTTCCGTCACAACGGTCAATTTTGTAATTAACTACAATTAGGTAATTAACTAATTATACGCTTTAATTTCAGGTCATCCAAGTAGGATGTTTTATATTTGTTTCAGAATGCTTCAATCTATAATAACTGAAAATTTCATTCAGTTCTCTTAATTTTTAAGAAAATTATGGGCTTTTGAAGTCCTCGATCACAGCTTTTGTGTTACGTCAATGGAAAAGCAACAGGGAAATAGATGCTAATGTCCGAGTATGAAAATGGCCATAACTTTCTTAATACTGAAGATATGACAGTGAATTGGGTGTCAAATTAAACTTCTTTTTATGCTTTATCTGATGGGATAAATTGCAGACTTGATTTTTTAAATCTCAAAATTTTGTAACATTGCTAATAACAGGACAGCAGGCGGTGGAGCTTACTCCATATGTCAATGCGAGTAACCTCAATTGACTGAAGAAGGGTCTCGACCCGAAACGTCGCCTATCTCCTTCGCTCCTTAGATGCTGCTGCACCCGCTGAGTTTCTCCAGCTTTTTGTGTACCCCCTAACCTCAATTGATCCCTTGTTCGCGCTGACACAGGAGTAAGCTCCACCGCCTGCTGTGATGTTATCCATCACCCACTGACCCGCTCTGCTCTATGATCTTTGCTCTTGAGCTGGTCCCCTCACTGTTCAGACGGAGAGCACTGCCAGAGGTGAGCGGGCCGGCAGAAGCCGCTGAGATGGCAGTCGGTTCCGCTGTCCGGTGATGGCGGCCGCTTGTAGCCACGGCAGCGGTGAGTGAGTGGGTTACTGGCATGAACCCGACCCCCTCCTTCTCAATGCTCCTGCCCTCCCCACAACGTTACCCCTGGCTAGACTCCCCACACACTGTGAAAGGAACTCTCCCCCCAATTGGTCCCTTGAACAAGTATAGTCATTCAATAAGATGACAACTGATTCAACTTGTCCCGGTGTGCTCCCGTTTTTCCCACCATCTTTCCACCTGTCGTCACCCTCCACCCCCCACCCATTCAGTAATTCAGAAAGAAGGAGATTTGGAAGCCTTGGGCAAATTGAATTGTTACTTTATTTATTTTTATTTTTTATTTTTACGGAGAGGAGAACAATCTGCGCATGCACGATTTAAGGTTTTTTTAAAGCCGACTGACTGTCATTACTCATGTCACGTGCCTGAATATCTCATTTATAATTATATATTTCTATTTCTATGAAAATTGGTCCCAATTGGGCCCCGCACCTCCTATGGCCGGTCCTGAAGGGGGGGACAAGGGGGGGAGGGGGGAGGAGTGTTTGTTTGTTACCTAAAATTAGCCAATTCAACATCCATACAGTAACATTGTGTTCGAAGCTGCCCGTGAAATATGAGGTGCCGTTCCTCCAATTTGCCTGTGGCCTTGTTCTGGCAATGGGGGAGGCCCAGGACAGAATGGTGGGTATGGGAAAGGGAAGAGGAGTAAAAGTGTCGGCAACCAGGAGATCCAGCAGGGTCCAGCTTGGTGGAGCGAGAGTATGTGCTCAGCGAAACGGCCATCAAATCTAGGCTTTGTCTCCCCAATGTGCAGGAGCCCACATTGGGAACACCAGATGCTGCAGATGAGGTTAGAGGAGGTGCATGTGAAGAAGTGATAAGTGAATGCAAATGATGAGAATCAGAGTGCAGCCACATGCAAACAGGAGGAATAGCACATTGCCTATCCTTGTCCTCCACAGATGGTATGGTATGGTATGGCTTGGTATGGTTGGGTATGGTATTTTATTTATCACATGTATCGAGGTACAGTGAAATTTTTGTATACCGTTCAGTACAAGTATCACTATACATAAGCATTTAGATACTAGATAAATATCTCAGGTACAGTATATGTGTATATAGCAGTAGTACACTGAGACAGTATACAGAATCGCCAGTTGGGCGTCATTTCCAAGTGTGTAGGAATGAACTGCAGATGGTAGTTCAAACTCAAGATAGACATAAAAAGCTGGAGTAACTCAGTGGGATAGGCAGCATCTCTGGTGAGAAGGGATGGGTGATGTTTCGGGTCGAGACCCTTCTTCAGACCATTCCCAAGTCCCAGTTGTTGTAAGTGCAGGGTTCTTGACCTGACCATGAAGGTCTGTCATCCTGGCGGCATTGCAGGGTGGGCCTGACCAAGATGCTGCCTGACCTGCTGAGTTTCACCAGCCCCGTGTTTTATTCAGGATTCCAGCATCTGCAGGTCCATGTGCCTGCAGGGAAATCTCAGCCGCTGAGAATTCCGCTGCGTGTCACGTGAAACGATGTTTATATAAAATAGCCTATCATCTGACTGATCATGAGAGGTGCCTCATAAATTCCATGTTATCCCTTCCAGTCTTTGCATATCTACTGCAGCTATCTGCAGAGCCCTTCTGATCTGCAGCCAAGAGTTCACAAGTGACTTATTTATGTAGTGATTTTCAAGCACTCAGGACATCCCAAAGTGCGTCACAGCAAATAATTAATTTAAAATCATAACAAATGTTGCCGTCCCTCCAAATACAACATCGCATGCTCACTAAACAAGCTCACAAAAGGGTGGCAGCTTGATTGGGAAGTTTGCTTCCTTATTCCAATGCAGGAGGACGCCTTTCAGCCCATTTGGTCCATACTATCACATAGCAGAACAGTCCCAACAAAACCATTCTCCCTCAGATTTCCCTGTGAATTGCAGGCCTACCCACTACATCTTTGATACTTTTGCCACAAACCTATGTTACAGTTTAATTTACCAGCATATCTTTGGTATGTGGGAGGAAACAGGAGCACTTGATGGAGATCTACACAGTGACATGGAAAACATGCAAAATCCAGGCAGCTGCCAAGGTCATGTTCAGACCCAGGTCCCTGGAGCCCGGAGGTAGCAACATGAACAAGCTTTGTTGCCGAAGATCATTTTAATACAAATGGAAAACGTTCTGGTCGCTGGTGAAAAAGTTAACTAATGGCGGCACGGTGGCGCAGTGGTAGAGTTGTTTCCATGCAACGCCGGAGCCCTGGGTTCGATCCCGACTGTGGGTGCTCTGTACGGTGTTTGTACGTTCTCCCCGTGACCGCGTGGGTTATCTCCGAGATCTTCGGTTTCCTCCCTCACTCCAGAGATGTACAGGTTTGTAGGTTAATTGGCTTGGTCTAACTGTAAATTGTCCCTGGTGTGGGTAGGGTAGTGTTAATGTGCGGAGATCACTGGCGGTGCGGACTCAGAAGGGCCTGTTTCCACACTGTATCTCTAAACTAAACTAAACTAATCTAAAGTAAACTAAACTAAACTAAACTAAATTAAACTAAACTAAACTAAATATAAACTCTATGGTGAAATGCTCAGAGGCAAGTGCCTGGAAGTCTATCCCATATTAGTAAGGATGAACATGTCATATTGCTGCAGAAGCCCTGTCTGAAATGTGTACAGTATAATAATTTTTTTCTAAACTGTTTGCTCTACTCTTTGATTATACTCACATAAACTTGAAGGTTTCTTCATTAATGCCGCTTAGTTTGAAGACTGTGCAAATAAAGGCTCAGCTATTTTCACGCAACACCTTGAAGTGTCTTTCTGTGCCCGACCCATGATGTGATGAAGTATTGAAGTGACGATAGACACAATGTGCTGGAGTAACTCAGTGGGACAGGCAGCATCTCTGGACAATAGACAATAGACAATAGGTGCAGGAGTAGGCCACCGGCCCTTTAAGCCAGCACCGCCATTCAATGTGATCATGGCTGATCATCCACAATCAGTACCCCATTCCAGCCTTCTCCCCATATCCCCTGACTCCGCTATCTTTAAGAGCCCTATCTACACCTCTGGATAGAAGGAATGGGTGACGTTTCTTCAGTCTGAAGAAGGGTCTCGACTGAAATGTCAGAGTCTGAAGAAGGGTTTTGACTTGAAACTTCACCCATTCCTTCTCTCCAGAGATGCTGTCTGACCCGCTGAGTTACTCCAGCAGTTTGCGTCCTTTTTAGTGGCAACAGAGAAATTGATTGTGTGTTGGGGCAAGAAAGCTGCAAGAGAGGAGAGGCAGGGCAAACCGTGGCGATACAGGCAAAGGGCTGAAGAGTTGCAAATTGTGATGCCAGAGAGGGAAGGGGGAGGAGAGAAACAATTGCAAGTCCTAATGATGTTTACAACTGATTTACAGTTGATAGATCTTAAATGGCAGCCAGGCACAGTGCCATCTGTTTAGGTGAGACAGATACAGGTGGATGCATGGTGAATAGAATCGGGAGTTGGTACACGGGCAAGGCCGCAATTTAGCATCTTATGTATCAATATGAACCTTTGTTCCTGCAAGCAGTGTTATATGCTTAAGGGCCTGTCCCACTTTCACAACCTAATTTATTGACCTTTTTTACTTGTGGACATTTTTCATCAAGATAGAAAAAATGCCCTGACCTACTTGATGCCACGAGTACCTACGACTACCATCACGACCTACCTACAACCTCCAACGACCTAGTGACGACCATGCTGCGAGTATGAGTCAAGGGCAAACTCGGCAGAGGTCGTGAATTAGGTCGTGAAAGTGAGACAGGCCGTTTACGGTTCCTGGAGTAAGACGTGCAGCTAAAACCTTACGACACTGAACTGCAAAAGTTATCCTGCAAACCACAGCTGGTCGTAATAAATAGATACGGTGGCTCGGCGCCTGCATCAGAACTGAGTGGCGGGGTTTAAGACAGGGATACCAGACACTGTGTTCGTGACTTTGCCAGCTCACGTAACATTGTGCCGCTGACATTAAGTGTTCACAGCCCATTGTCAGGCGAGAGATGATGCTGTACATTTGTTTAGTTAATTGCTCATTTTGTTCACAATGTGTTTCCCAGAGTCAGGGATTATAGAGTATGCATGACTGCCGAGAAACAATGGCACACTCCCTGTTGCATCCTGATGGTAATCGGCACCAGTTAATCATGCTCAAGTCAAACGATGCTCCTTCTGTCAACACCTTCACTCAACAGATAACAAAAAACCTGAAGGTGTTGTTTTCATATGGTACGTATTCAGAATCACAGTTGCAGTGCTCCTCACATGGAGTTGCATTCAAATGTAGATTCATCTCATGCAGGAGGTGGCCTTTCGCCCCATTGTTCTTTCAAAGATTAGTCTCATTTCCTTGACAGACACAAAGTGCTGGAGTAAATCCAGAGAAAAAGGATGGGTGACGTTTCAAGTCGGGACCTATCTTCAGAGGTCACCCTTCCTTTTTCACCAAAGATAGTGCCTGGCCTGCTGAATTACTCCAGCACTTTGTGTCACCCATCCTTTTACTCAGAGATGTTGCCTGGCCCAATGAGTTACTCCAGCGGGGGTTACACAAATAGCTGGAGAAACTCAGCGGGCGCAGCAGCATCTAAGGAGCGAAGGCGATAGGCGACGTTTCGGGTCGAGACCCTTCTTCCTTTACTCCAGCACTTTGTGTCTGTCTTCGGTGTATACCAGCATCTGCAGTTCCTTTCCATCCATCCTTTTTCTTCAGAGATGCTGCCTGACCCGCTGAGTTACTCCAGCACTTTGAGCCTATCTTCAGTGTAAACCAGCATCTGCAGTTCCTTCCCACTCAGTCTCATTTCTTTGTTCCTTTCTCATAGCCATGCATGTTTTCCTTCTTCTTTAAAGATATCAAACAGAAATGTGTACAATGCTCCTCCTAAAACCTAACCAATGGTTTATAACTGTAGGAAAGGATGTGCTAACATTGGAACACCATGATTATGCATACCTCCCCCAACATGAAATGAAGCCAACACAAATTGGAGAAACAGCCCCTCATATTTTGCTTGGGCAGCTTACAAACTAGCGGTATGAATATTGATTTATCTAACTGCAAACAACCCATGCATCCCCTCTCTCCGTCCTCCCGCACCCTAGTCGTCGTATTAGTTTCACTGTCGTCCTGTTGAGTTTCACTGTTTGTATAACATGTTATCACCTTCCCCACAGCCAACAATGGGCCATTGTGGGCTCCACCTATCCTTGATCATCATTGCTTTTTGCATATCTTTCATTCATTTGTTCTATGTTACTTCTATATATTTTGTTTCCCTCTGCGCAGATTTTCAGTTGAAAGAAAGATCTCGACCCGAAACATCACCTATTCCTTTTTCTCCAGAGATGCGGCCTGACTGGCTGAAGTCGCTCCAGCATTTTACGTCCTACTTTCCTTTTCGCTGGATTAAAACATAATTGTGTGAAATTAATGTTCAAAGGTGATGTACATGGTACCCCACTATTATCTGTGTGAGTTGAATGCAAGTGACTGAGGATAAACTACTTTCCATCTACTGTGAAAGTAACCAGTGTTTTCACGTGTGACCATTGACACTTGATGTTTACGGTCGGTTGTAGTTGGGGGACTTCAAAGCTGAGCCTGATCCTGCCTTTGTTCAACATATCCCCCTTGGGGTTCCTGGAAGGCAGCAGATTATGACGCAGCTTTCCTTTCTTGTATTGCCATGGGCCACAAGACCAGTCGGATCATTTGACCACAGCCTTGGTCAAAATCAATTAGAGATGAACTCAGAAGTGAAAACCTGGGACCTTTCTAACCCGCAGGATTCAGCTAATAAACTAAAAAGCAAGGCGAAAGGCTTTCAAAATTTGCAGCATCATGCAGAAACAAGAGGTTATGCAGGAGGCTATAAGCAAAGCTCAATAAAGCTGGAATTGGCAGTGTCTGTAGCAGTTATAGACTTCGAGATTTATAATGGTAAAATCTGATGGGAAGGCTAAGGATATGAGCAATACAGAATCATGTAGTCTTTCCGCTGACTGGATAGCACGCAACAAAGGATTTTCACTGTACCTCAGTACATGTTACAATAAACTAAACTGTGTAAAATGTAAGCAAGACTTTTTAATATACAGTTTATTGTGGCTTTTGCACTTGTGAAATATTATCAGATCGTGATAATTACGGAAGAAGAATTAATTCATCTGTCATTAAAAACCCAAATATTTTCTCATTATAGCATTCAATGTTTTTAAATGATTGTTCTTTCCACTCCTAAAATTATTTACATCTCAGGTGTCTTTCCTCCAGACCAGAAAATCTAAATTAATGCAATATTTTCTCATAATTTGTTTTTGGATACAGAACATCCCTTTAGATCTTCTCTGCACATTTTCTTAAGCTTATATTGAGACAGTGCCGTATGGTGGCTCAGTGATAGAGCTGCTGCCTTACAGCACTAGAGAACCGGGTTCGACCCTGACTACGGGTGCTGTCTGTACGGAGTTTGTATGTTCTGCCCGTGACTTGCATCGGTTTTCTTCGGGATCTCCGGTTTCCTCCCACACTCCAAAGTCGTACAGGTTTGTTAGCTTGCCATAATTGTAAATTGTCCCTAGTGTGTGTAGATAGCGTTAATGTGCGGGGATCACCGGTTGGCGCGGACTCGGTGAGCCGAAGGGCCTGTTTACATCCTGTATCTTTAAACTAAATCTAAAACTTATAGTGAGATGCGGCAAAAATCAGGAGCTGGAGTTGAAAGTGGTCCTTATACCAGAAAGTGGAGGGCATTCATGTTTCTGTTCCTCATCGTGAATCTTGGTGACCAAAACTAGGTATAATAAGTGTGGACCTCTATATAATAGTCTGGACCTCTATATAATTTGATCAGGAAGAAATTGTACCTATACAAATCAATATTCTATTGGCTTTGTTGATAGTTGTCTACATTGGTTGAACATGATGGTGTCGCAGGCAGACAGGGTGGTCAAAAAGGCTTTCAGCACTTGGGCCTTCATCAGTCAGAGTATTGAAGTTGGGGGGTTACGTTGCAGTTGTATGTGACATTAGTGAGGCCACATTTAGAGTATTATGTTCAGTTTTGGGCGCCATGTTATGGGAATGATGTTGTCAAGCTGGAAAGGGTGCTGAGAAGATTTACGAGGATGTTGCCAGGACACAAGGGCCTGAGCTACAGGGAGAGGTTGAACAGGCTAGGACTCTATTCCTTGGAGCACAGGAGGATGAGGGGTGATCTTATAGAGGCGTACAGAATCATGAGTGGAATAGATCGGGTAAACGCACAGAGTCTCTTGCCCAGAGAAGGGGAATCGACAACCAGAGGACATAGGTTTTAGGTGAGGGGGGAACGATTTAATAAGAACCTGAGGGGCCAGATGTTTTTGTCCTCAGGGAATTATAGTGGCACCTTAGGTCTTGCGCACATTTTTAGCCAGGCTCAGATCTCTTTTCTTCAAATACTTTTAATTGAATGGAATAAAATATGCCTTGATTATTAAAGGACTGAACTGGCAGGACATTGGGCTCAATAGAATCTCTCTTCTTTTTTCTGTTGTTGATGGCATTAACTCGCAATGCGAACAAGTCCATTAAATGAAAAATTGACTTTTAATCTCCTGAATATGCGCTAAACTTTGTTGTGGAGTCCATGTAAACAAGGGATTAGATAACCTCGCCCAACATCATCAATCAGCCACCAATAGTCATGTAACAGTAGCCTATCCAACAAACAAAAATAATCCCTCACGAAGGGCCATGTTTATATCCAGTATGGTGCTAACGTTTTGGTCCGGGTTTCTGCAGTTTTATTCCTTCAGGAACTTGCCTCTATCTGTCACTGAAGATTCCTTCAAGACGTATCAGACCAAATTTGCCTTTCATTCCTGCAGTTTTCAAAGCAGGTTGCATTTAGTTAGAACATGACTTGGAATTAATCATAATTATAAGGAAGGCTCGTATAAAAACAAACCCTTCATGGTGAATCTGTCCATCTTTAGACTTTAGACTCTAGAAACTTTAGAGTGTGAAAAGACTCGGCACCAACCAATGAACACCCTCTATACTACCCTACCCTACAAGCTAAGGACAATTTACAATTTACAGAGGCCAATTAACCTACAAACCTGTACGTCTTTGAAGTGTGGGTGAAAAACGAAGCACCTGGTGAAAACCCACGCAGTCACAGTCGGAACGTACAAACTCCGTACAGACAGCAACCGTAGTCAGGATTGGTGTTTTTTTGCTCTATAAAGGGCTGGCAAGGCCGCATTTGGAATATTGTGAGCAATTTTGGGCACCATATCTAAGGAAGAATGTACTGGCTCTGAAGAGGGTCCAGAGGAGGTTCGCAAGAATTATCCCAGGAATTAATAGGTTAAGCTATGATGAGCGTTGTCGGCACTGGGTCTGTACTCGCTGGAGTTTAGATGAATGAGGGGTGACCTCATTGAAACATACAGACTAGTGAAAGGCTTGGATAGAGTGGATGTGGAGAGAATGTTTCCACCAGAGGGAAAGTCTAGAGGTAATGGCCTCAGAATTAAAGGATGTCTTTTTAGGGAAGAGATGAGGAGCTTTTCTTTCGTCAGAGGGTGGTAAATCTGTGGATTTTTTTTGTAACAGAAGGCTGTAGAGTCCAAGTCAGTGGATATTTCTAAGGCAGAGATAGATCGATTCTTGATTAGTACAGGTCTCAGAGGGTATGGGGAGAAGGCCGGAGAATGGGGTTAGGAGGGAGAAATAGATCAGCCATGATTGAATGGCGGGGTAGACTTGATGGACCAAATGGCCTAATTCTACTCCTATTCCTTATGACCTTAAGTTTCATATTGTTAGGATGCCAATGTTTGATATAGGGGATCGAGAGTTCAAGAGAGTTTATTTGCATATGGACTGCGATCAGAACAATGGAATTGTTATTTGCTGCAACTTTATAGACACATTAAATGCAATGATACAGCATATAGATATGTATTAATTCAGCAATTGTTCTAGGTAAGTCAAATCATGACAGTCTAAGCCAAAGTACTCAAAGCTACCTCAGTTGTGCAAAGCACATAGTTCAGAGCTGAAGTAGGGTTGTGGTTAGGGATGAGCAAGGTGATTCAAGGGTCCAATGGTTGACTGAAGAAGCTGCTCTTGAACCTTGAGGTAATGGTTCTCAGGCTCCTCTACCTGGCAACTGTAAGATGGAAGTATGGCCAGGATTGTTCGGATATTTGATGCTGTTTTGCTGACTTTCCGCGGCAGCCCTTCTCCTGCAGATCTTTTCAATGTTGGAGAGGTCAATACCCGTGATGGACCAGTCAATGTCCACCAATTTCTACAGCTTCCTTTGTTCTTGAGCGTTCAATTTACCAAACCAGGCTACGAGGTTCCTCATCTCTGTGTCTCCCTCTCCCCTGATTCGTAGTCTGAAGAAGGCTCTCTACCTGAAACGTCACCAATTCCTTCTATCCAGCTGCCTGTCCTGTTGAGTTACTCCAGCATTTTGTGTCTATTTTCGGTGCAAACCAGCATCTGCAGTTCCTTCCTACACGATTCAACCAGTCAGTACGCTCTCCACAGTACATCTGTGGAAGTTTGATAGAGTATTCAGTCTTCTTCTTCTTCTTAAGCTCTTTGTTCCTCTAGGGAGCATAGGCCATTGACAGATGTCCTCCACCTCACTCAGTTGTTGGCAGTTCTTTCGAGATCTCGCCAGTTGAGCCCACTCTCAGACATTTCTGTCTGGACACCTCTTCTCCAGCTGTTCCTGGGGCGACCTCTTTCCTTTTTCTTTGGGGGTTCCATTTCAGGGCTTGACGGGTGATGTTTGTGGCAGGTTTCAATAGACAATAGACAATAGGTGCAGGAGTAGGACATTCGGCCCTTCGAGCCTGCAACGCCATTCAATGTGATCATGGCTGATCATCCCCAATCAGTACCCTGTTCCTGCCTTCAGCCCATATCCCCTGACTCTGCTATTTTTAAGAACCCTATCTAGCTCTCTCTTGAAAGCATCCAGAGAGCCTCCTCCTCCCTCTGAGGCAGATAATTCCACAGACTCACCACTCTCTGTGAGAAAAAGTGTTTCCTCGTCTCTGTTCTAAATGGCTTACTCCTTATTCTTAAACTGTGGCTGCTGGTTCTGGAATCCCCCAACATCGGGAACATGTTTCCTGCCTTTAGTGTGTCCAAACCCTTAACATTCTTATGTTTCAATGAGATCCCCTCTCATCCTTTAAAACTCCAGAATGTACAAGCCCAGCTGCTCCATTCTCTCAGCATATGACAGTCCCGCCATCCCGGAAATTAACCTTGTAAATCTACACTGCACTCCCTCAATATCAAGAATGTAATTCATCAAATTAGGGGACAAAAACTGCACACAATACTCCAGGTGTGGTCTCACTAGGGCTCTGTACAACTGCAGAAGGACCTCTTTGCTCCTATATTCGATTCCTCTTGTAAGGCCAACATGCTATTTGATTTTTTGAGTGTGTGTCCAATCCAACTCCCTTTTCTCCTTCGAATTTGTAAGTCAATGGGCTTGGCTTGTTCTTATCCATAGCTCCACATTGCTTACTGTCACTTTGTCTCTCCACCAGATGTTAAGTATTCTCTTAAGTGTTAAAGAAGGAACTGCAGATGCTGGAGAATCGAGGGTTACACAAAAAGCTGGAGAAACTCAGTGGGTGCAGCAGCATCTAAGGAGCGAAGGAGATAGGCGACGTTTCGGGTCGAGACCCTTCTTCAGACGAAGAAGGGTCTCGACCCGAAACGTCGCCTATCTCCTTCGCTCCTTAGATGCTGCTGCACCCGCTGAGTTTCTCCAGCTTTTTGTGTAACCCAAGTATTCTCCTAAGGCAGGTGGTAATGAATGTTAACACCTGCCAAATTATTCAGTGACAAGCCCCAAACTTCTGAGGAAGTGATGAGCTTTCTTTGTGATCGCATCAAAGTGCTGGGCCCAGGACAGGTCATCAGAGATGTGTACATCCATGAGCATGTACAGGAACTTGAAGCCATCAACTCTCCACTGCCATCCCACTATGTCGACAGATGTATGGTCCCTCGACTCTGACTCATCGTTACCTATTCTTCATCTAACAATTGTGGTATCGTCGGCAAATTTAAAGATGGCATTGTCACTGTGTCTGGCTACACAGTCATAGGGATGGGGAATGTAGAGCAGAGGAATGAGCAGACAGCCTTGAGGTACCCTTATGTTTATGATCAATGAGGAGGAGCTGTTTAGTTTAGAGATACAGCATTTAAACCGGTCCGAAGAAGGGTCTCCACCCGAAACGCCACCTATTCCTTTTCTCCAGAGATGCTGTTTGACGCAGGGACGTGCGGTCAGGGGAGGCAGGGGAGGCAGAGCCTCACCTGTCATACTCCCAATGAAAATAGCTGTTAAGAAAAGTAAACAAAACAATAAAATAAAATAAATATAAAGATTTTTCCACTGATCCGTTGTATAAATGTCATTTCTATATGAATCTAATCATTTTTTATAGTCAAAATCGCAAAATTTGCGCAGCTCCGCTGCAAATACAGGGAGAAATGAGAGGTGAGGCAGCGTCGAGCTGAGCCTCCCCTCTGATTGCGCAACCCGTCAGAAACTGAATGGAGCGCGGGCAATAAGTGTGTGCCTGTTACTATCTCTCTGTACGTCACCAATGTAATGTTTGTAGATCCCTTCATTACATGTCCTCACCTTCCATAGTCCAGGTAACATATTTCCCATATGAATAAATATATTAAATTTGTGCTCGCTGGTCTCATCATAAAACTGCAATGAAAAAGCACCAGGGGAGGCAGCCATCACATCTGCCTCACAAGGGGGTGTGTCTTGAGCCCCGTGGAGCAAGAGCGAGCGTCAATTATGTAGGTTCAGCCCATGTAATTGATGCTGCCTCGCTCTCCCTCCACGTTAGCTAGCTTCAGCAGCGGCAGAGCAGCACTGGATTCCACCGCAGGCGGCGCTGACTTTCCAGCCGTGGGCGGCGTTGACCTTAACATCGCGGGGGTCGCCAGTGTTGAATCTCCGCCCAGCTCGCCCTGTGGACTTCGGAAGCCGTGGTCTCCGGTAGGGTGGTGGCTGATTCGGAGTCTCTGGGCTGTAGCGGCGACTGCGGAGGCCTCAATAGGCCCTGACCATGGGTGAACAGAGGAAGAGGACTGAACTTTCAAAGTTTAGTCCTCTTCCTCTGTTCACCCATGGTCGGGGCCAGTTCAAGTTTGTTGCCTTCCCTCACAGTGGGAAACTTTGATCCGCTGTGGAGGGATGTTTTTTATGTTTAATGTTAAATTCTAAAGTGTTGTGTTTATCTTTTTTGTGTGCTGCATTGATAACTTAAATTTCACTGCACCAATTGGTGTATGTGACAATAAATGTCCTTCGTCCTTTCTCCTTTAGCTCTAGCAAAACATTTCCAGCGTGTGTTGTAAAGAATGCTGATATGAAATATGAAACATATGGTTGCCTATCCAATAGTCATTGTGCAACCTGCAAATTGGATGGTGAATTTAAGCTACCTCTATCGGGTTCATCTGTGTGTAAATCAGGCTCTGATACTAGCCAGTGCCTCCCCAGTCATTGACCTCACCGCACCTCACTGGTCTGACCCACTGAGTTACTCCAGCTTTTTGTGTCTATTTATGGAAACTGGCCCTTCAGCCCACCGAGTCCATGTCGACCATCGATCACCCGTTCACACAAGTTCCATGCTATCCCACTTTTGCGCCCACTCCCTACACACCACGGGCAATTTACAGAGGCCGATTAACCTGCAAACCTGCACGCTCTGGGATGTGAGAGGAAACCGGAGCACCGGGAGGAAACCCACACATTCAAAGTGAGAACGTGCAAACTCCACTCATACAGCACCCGAGATGAGAACCAAACCTGGCACTGTAAGGCATCGGCTCTACCAGCTACACCACTGTGCCGCCCTATAAAAGCTACTCGAGTGCTGTTGCCAATTGGTACTTAGTGTGGTCTGTTGATGAGGATCCAGTTGCATAGATTCAAGCAGAGACCCTATTCCTTGAACGTGGAGTCCCAACTAGACTAGAGGCAGGTTCCATTGTTGGTAGTAACAAGGCTACTGACACAGTTTTGAATATATTTCCACCTCAATAGCACCAATTACTTCTTAAGGTCACCAGCTAAAGCAACATTTCAGTACATTTGAGCAACCACATACTTGACTAGTGAAAGGAAGTGACAAATGATTGGTAAATTATATCTCATTCACACCTAATTGTCACATGTACGTCATGATAACAACACATTTATATTGTGTTGATAATATAGCAAATTCTCACAAAATGTCAAAACGATAAACGGGCACTAAGCCCTCAAATTGATATTTGAATCGGAAGGTAAGTGTCTCAAGAGAACATTGCCACAGTAGGTGAGAGGAGAAAAAGGTTGAAAGGTTTGGGGAAGAAACTCCAAAGCTTAAGGCCTGAGCTGTTAAAACTTGGCTACCAATGAATGAGCAATGTAAATCAGGATAGGCACAAAATACTGGAGTAACTCAATGAGACAGGCAGCATCTCTGGATAGAAGGAATGGGTGACATTTCAGGTCGATACCCTTCTTCAAACCAAGACAGTAATCAGACAGAACTGGTGGCCTAGAGACATCTTTAGACTTTTATGCTTTAGACTTTAGAGACAGCGTGGAAACAGGTCCTTCAGCCCACCAAGCCCACGCCTCCAGCAATCACCCCGTACACTAGCACTATCCTACACACAAGGAACAATTTACAATTTTACCAAAGCCAATTGACCTAAAAAACTGTACGTCTTTGGAGTGTGGGAGGAAACCGTAGCACCTGTTGAAAACCAATGTGGTCACAGGGAGAACGTACAGTATAAACTCTGTACAGGCAGTACCTGTAGTCAGAAGGTAGACAAAAATGCTGGAGAAACTCAGCGGGTGAGGCAGCATCTATGGAGTGAAGGAATAGGTGACGTTTCGTGTTGAGACCCTTCTTCACACCTGTAGTCAGGATCGAACCCTGGTCTCCGGCATTGTAAGGTAGCCACTGTGCTGCCCCCTATTTTTGAAATGTCATCTCTTGCTTATCTACCCGAGGGCCAAATTCATCTTGGAGAGGTGTAGGAGAATAATAGGTTACAGAAGTAGAAGGTGGTGAGGCTATGAAGAGTTTTGATTACAAGGATAAGAATTTTAAAGTTCAGAGGGTGAGTTAGAGATCACTGAATTAGGGTAATAATGGGTAACCAGGATTGCTTTTCCTCTTTGATCTTCTCAGCTGATCAAATTCTGCTCATCCAATAGGCAAGTGCGTTTATGAAGGCCCTTGTCTTCAATCCCGGGTTTTAACTAGGATTTTAGCTGAAATCTCAATTAAAACTTGGTACGTTAGATAGCAAGGTAGTGGGGGACTGCTACCAGGTACCAGGTAGCAGTCCCAGCTAAAACCTCCTGATGCAAATTTGAATTTTGCAGTAGAAAAATATGCAAGTGTTAAATATGTAACAAATCTTGTTCAACAAGCTTTTCACCGTACATCGGTACACGTAACAATAATAAACTAAACTAAACTAAACAACCTTAGAAAAAAAAATACAAATTACTGGAGTAACTCAACGGGTCAGGCAGCATCCCTGGAGAACATGGATAGGTGAAGTTTCAGTATATAGATACATGATAAGGGAATATCAGAGTTAATGTAAGAAATGTTACTGTAGGAATAAAGGTTCAAGAGTGTGGGACAATTGTTTAGCGCCTGTATTTACTATAATGCCTATGGTTAAGAATGCATTTAATTACTGACAAATTCTTACTTTTTCTTAGTTTAGAGATACAGCACGGAAACAGGCCCTTTGGACTACAGAGTCCACCCTGATCAGCGATCACCCTGTGAACCAGCACTATCCTACACACTAGGGACAATTTACAATTTACAGAAGCCAATTAGCCTTTAAATCTGTACGTCGTTGGAGTGTTGGGAGGAAACCAGAGCATCCGGAGAAAACCCACGTGGGTACAGAGAGAACGTACAAACTCCATACAGACAGCACCCACAGTCAGGATCAAACACGGGACTCTGGTGCTGTAAAGCAGCTACTCTACCGCTGTTCCATGTGCTGCCTCGAAATGCTCTGGAATATCCTAAAGTTGTGAATGCACCTTATAATAAAAAGCAGGCTTTTACTCTTCAATATTGATCTTGCTGAATCCAGTGCGTTTATTTTAATGCTGCGGCTGCCAGACCGAAAATTTACATTGAGAAACTTTGGCATCACTTCACTCCAAACCAACTACAATGACATCCTGTGTAGGAAGGAACTGCAGATGCTGGTTTAAACCGAAGATAGACCTGAAGAAGGGTCTTGACCTGAAACATCACCCATTCCTTCTCTCCAGAGATGCTTCCTGTCTCGCTGAGTTACTCCAGCATTTAGTGTCGATCTTCACCGACATCCTGTTGGACATCAGTGTCGAATGCTACATTTTTGGTCAGTTAATCATTCAGCTGTAATATAGAGCAAGCTGATCTCATCAACTTGAGCCAGATTCAAGTTTGTCCAGGGATTCAGTCAATTAATCAATCCCTATCTTGCGAAATTAGTATGTTTCTTACAGTCACTTTGTGCTTATAGCCCCATGTTATCTGTTGTCTTTGCAGCTTATCTCTGCTCATTCTCTCTGGTTGTTCCGTGCAAGATTGATAATGATGTCACCTTTATGTTTATCATCTGACTGCATTCTTTCCCACTTCCCTGCTGTTTCTTAACGTTAGTCAGCTCTGTGGACCGAGCCTTTAGCATGAGGTCACCTTGTGTGAGCAACCATGGCGTGAGCTATAGATTCCTCGGGGAGAAGGTAATTCTATTTGCAACTTTTCACTGCACTGCTTCATTCATGCCAAAGGACATTCTTGCCATTGAAATTCACTGCAGGACACCTGCATGAGCCTGCGATTAGGTTACCTCAGCCATCTCCTAATGGGCTTCCAACAAAGTGTTGCTTAGCCAAGGAATTGCCTTAAAGTGCTCATCTTTCAAATAGCAACAAACAAACAGATGACAGACACAAAGTGCTGGAGTAACTCAGCGGGTGAGACAGCATCCCTGGAGAAAAGGAGTAGGTGACGTTTCGGTTGTCACCCTTCTTCAGACGGGGATTAATTCCTGAGGACGGAAATCTTCCACGGGATTGCTTTGAGCTTGAATATTGCAAGTGGGAAGTGCGTAACAGCATTGCCATCTCCAACATCATCCCATTAGACTTTATACTTCAGAGATACAGCACAGAATCAGCCCCTTCGGCCCATCAAGACCGCGCCGACCAGCGACCACCCATGTGCGCTAACACTCTACATACTTGGGGCAATTTACAATTTAAAAGTGTATTACAATTTGCAATTTTTACCAAAGCCAATTAACCTGCAAACCTGTGCCGGGAGGAACCACAGATGCCTGGTTTACACCGAAGATAGACACAAAATGCTGGAATAACTCAGCGGGTCAGGCAGCATCTCTGGTGAAAGGGAATGGGTGACGTTTCAGGTTGAGACCTTTCTTCAGTCCTGCACGTCTTTGGAGTGTGGGAGGAAACCGGAGCACCTGGAGAAATCCCACGCGGTCACAGGGAGAATATACAAAATCCATACAGGCAGCACCTGACGTCAGGATCAAACCCAGCCCTTTTCTATTTTTCCCTTCCTTTTTAAGACTGCTGTCCTGGCTAATAATTAGCTCTCAACCAACAGTTTAAAAAGACATGGTTATTTATTCATTATTTCTTGTGGGATTTGGCTGCCTTGATTACTTTATTATAACAGTGACTACACAATAAAATTATTTGCGCACAAACACTTAGAGCATGAGAAGGCCACCTGGTCCCTTAAGTCTACTCTGCCATTCATCAAGATCACAGGTGACCTGATGGTAACCTCAAGGCCAGGTTCCTACCTATCTGGTAACCTTTCACCTCCTGTACATCCCTGGCCATAAAACACCCTGATAATGACAGAGGTCATCAAATGGATGCAGTAGATGCCCTAGCGTTACTTTAATCTGTAAAAAAACATCTCAGCTAAGGCCTCCACAGGTACCATCTCTTATGTTGAATAGGGTCATCTGTGATGGGTTAAGTGGCCTACTGTAGGTATGTTACAAAACTTACCTTGAGCAGCGCTGCAGTTCTGCCGCTCCCCGTGTGCGTGACTTTGGCGCCTTTCAGAGGGGGGCGGGCTTAAAGTGCCATTTTTCTACAGACTGGGCAAATCGATCCATGTCGAGCGATTTCGTTGCGGAAGAAAAATCGCTCCGACATTTCATTAATGAAGGAATTTTTAAATTACGCTAGATTATTTATTATCTGGAGTCATTTAAAAATCACCTTCAAAAGCCGTGAGCGCCGATAATGGGAAGGATTTTGCGTAGGGGAGAAAAAAAGGTACACAGTTTCTTTTTATATTAAAAGTTGTTTTTTATGGAGGTTTTAATAATATTTTCATGTTGCGAAATGGGGTCCAAAAAAAATGTATGAACCAACAGTATTTTTCATCCCGACTTCACCGCAAACCACAACGTTCCAATCCACCACATTCCACTAAAACCCACTCGCTAGTTGATTTAAATGGCCATTAATTTACAGGCATTAAACACTAAATTCCTTCCATTTGGCCCAGAAATTCATGAAAATGAGATTTAAAAATTATGTTATATTGTGGATTATTGTGTGAATGTTATTTGGACACTTAGGCAATTTTAAAAAAGTTTATCTTTTCTTAAGAAATGGATAGATGTTTAGATCTACTCATTGAATTTTATAATTAGCTCCAATTAGATAACTAACTAATTATATGCTTTAATTTCAGGTCATCCAAGTAAGATTGTTTCATATTTGTTTCAGAATGCTTCAATCTATAATAACTGAAAATTATGGGCTTTTAACGGTTCTAGATCACAGCTTTTGAGTTAAGTCAATTGAAAGGCAATGGGGAACAAGATGCTAATTTCCGAGTATGAAAATGGTCATAACTTTCTTAATACTGAAGATATGAAAGTGAATTAGGTGTCAAATTAAACTTCTTTTTATGCTTTATCTGATGGGATAAATTGCAGACTTGATTTTTAAAATCTCAAAATTTTGTAACATTGCTACCTACTGTGCTCGACCTTGTGACTCCGACCTGACCGCCGGGACTTCGACCAATCGCTCCGCGTCGCCTTCTCTATCGGCCGCGGCGCCCTGTGGGGCGAGACCTCCTCTGCAGCGGGTGAGTCGGGCCTGCTTGCTCGGACTATGCTGGTGGTAGTTTGAAAATGACTTCTTCGGACTAGCCCTACTGTGGTCCCCAGCTATGCTGCGGAAGGTTTTGTGTTATGCCCTTTGGTATTTGTTGACCTGCGGCAGGATGTAGATTGCAGTCATATTGATGGAGGTGAAAGGGATGGCACTTCACTGCTAGATGTTCCAGGTGGAAGAGGTGTTGGATATGACTGCTATGTCCGAGCACCATGAAGAGTTTACTGATGATGAATGAATGAATGAATGAATGAACCATGTTCCTTGCACAAACTCAACTTCAAGGGAAGAACATGGGAGCCAGTTATCAGACAGGGTTGCCAGGCAATCAAAACTGGGGAAAAACATATTGCTAAATGATGTACAGAAATATTTGGGAAAATAGTAACAGAGGAGAAGTGGAATTAAGGAATAAACCAGTTCATGATTAGCAAGGACACAATGAGAGATAAAGAGCACTGGAGACCTAGGGGATTGAATTAAGTAATAGGAAATGATTTAATACTGAAGTGTGAATTGTGTGCAGGTCTGGGAGATAGATTAGATTGATTTATTGTCATATATACAATAGTGTGTTTAAATTCAGAGTAAACAATATATATATAGTAATGATAAACAGTATACATATACATAGAGTAATGATAAATACATCAGTAAATAGCAGAATGGTGCAGGATTGTCCTGCAAAATGCAAGTAGTGTAAAAGAGCATTGAAGTCCAATAGCGTAATTACCAAATGAGGTATAATATGTGGCAGCATCTCCACTAAAGGGGTATGAAAGAGATCATTTGTTCAGGAGTGATAGCAGTGGGGAAGAAGCTGTTCTAAAGTGTGGATGTATGAGCTTTCAAGCTCCTGTATTGATTGAAAGAGATAGTATGGAAACATGCCCTTCATTTCAACTCCCTGCACTAGGGGCAAATGTACTGAGGCCAATTAATCTACAAACCTGCATGTCCTTGAGAAGTGGGAGGAAACAGGAGGTTAGTTTAGATTAGTTTATTGTCACGTGTACCGAGGTACAGTGAAAAGCTTTTGTCATGAGCTAACCAGTCAGCGGAAAGGCAACATGTGATTACAATCGAGCATCACAGTAATAAAGCATATAAAGCACTTGAAGACATTTACTTAAGGTAATGAGGTTATAAGGAATAGGAGTACAATTAGGCCATTTGGCCTATCAAGTCTACCCCACCATTCAATCATGGCTGATCTACAGTGGCTTGCAAAAGTTTTCATACCCCTTGAACTTTTCCACATTTTGTCATGTTACAACCACAAACGTAAATGTATTTTATTGGGACTTTATGTGATAGACCAACACAAAGTGGTGCATAATTGTGAAGTGGAAGGGAAATGATACATGGTTTCCAAATGATATTACAAATAAAAAACTGAAAAGTGTGGCGTGCAAAAGTTTTCAGCCCCCCTGAGTCAATACTTTGTAGAACCACCTTTCGCTGTAATTACAGCTGCAAGTCTTTTGGGGTGTGTCTCTACCAGCTTTGCACATCTAGAGACTGAAATTTTTGCCCAATCTTCTTTGCAAAATAGCTCAAGCTCGGTCAGATTGGATGGAGAGCGTCTGTGAACAGCAATTTTCAAGTCTTGCCAGAGATTCTCAATTGGATTTAGGTCTGGACTTTGGCTGGGCCATTCTAACACATGAATATGCTTTGATCTAAACCATTGCATTGTAGCTCTGGCTGTATGTTTAGGGTCGTTGTCCTGCTGGAATGTGAACCTCCGCCCCAGTCTCAAGTCTTTTGCAGACTCTAGCAGGTTTTCTTCCAAGATTGCCCTGTATTTGGCTCCATCCATCTTCCCATCAACTCTGACCAGCTTCCCTGTCCCTGCTGAAGAAAAGCATCCCCACAGCATGATGCTGCCACCACCATGTTTCACAGTGGGTGTGGTGTGTTCAGGGTGATGTGCAGTGTTAGTTTTCCGCCACACATAGCTTTTTGCACTTAGGCCAAAAACTTCAAATTTGGTCTCATCAGACCAGAGCACCTTCCTCCACATGTTTGCTGTGCCCCACGCATGGCTTGTGGCAAACTGCAAATGGGACTTCTTCTGGCTTTGTTTCAACAATGGCTTTCTTCTTGCCACTCTTCCATAAAGGCCCGATTTGTGGAGCGCACGACTAATAGTTGTCCTGTGGACAGATTCTCCCACCTGAGCTGTGGATCTCTGCAGCTCCTCCAGAGTTACCATGGGCCTCTTGGCTGCTTCTCTGATCAATGTTCTCCTTGCCCGGCCTGTCAGTTTAGGTGGACGGCCATGTCTTGGTAGGTTTGCAGTTGTGCCATACTCTTTCCATTTTCGGATGATGGATTGAACAGTGCTCCGTGAAATGTTCAAAGCTTGGGATATTTTTTAATAACCTAACCCTGCTTTAAACCTCTCCACAACTTTATCCCTGACCTGTCTGGTGTGTTCCTTGGGCTTCATGATGCTGTTTGTTCACTAATGTTCTCTAACAAACGTCTGAGGCCTTCACAGAACAGCTGTATTTATACTGAGATTAGATTACACACAAGTGGACTCTATTTACTAATTAGGTGACTTCTGAAGGCAATTGGTTGCACTGGATTTTATTTAGGGGTATCAGAGTAAAGGGGGCTGAATACTTTTGCAAGCCACACTTTTCAGTTTTTTATTTGTAAAAAATTTGAAAACTATGTATCATTTTCCTTCCACTTCACAATTATGTGCCACTTTGTGTTGGTCTATCACATAAAATCCCAATAAAATACATTTACGTTTGTGGTTGTAAATGTGGAAAAGTTCAAGGGGTATGAAAACTTTTGCAAGCCACTGTATCTCTCCCTCCTAACCCCATTCTCCTGCCATCTCCCCATAATCTCTGACACCTGTACTAATCAAGAATCTATCTATCTCTGCCTTAAAGGTTTCAGAAACATGCCAGAGGGTGAGCACCTTGAACATTTTCAGCTGATCTGAGACAGTGGCATGGTTTTGGAAAGGGAATATTCTGCCTACTAAACCTGATGGGTTTGTTTGGAAGCTAATTAGAACAAGGGACAGGGTTATGTCTGTGGAGCTAAACAGAAAAATAAGAACATACTGAGCAGGTTAGGTAGCAAATGAAACAAATCCAGCATTTCATTCAAATAACTATAAAGTGCTGGAGTAACTTAGCGGTCAGGCAGCATCTATGGAGGACATGGATAGGTGACATTTTGGGTTGGGGCCCTTCTTCAAACTGGTTGTAGTCGGGGGATGAAAGCGGGAAATTAAGTAGGGTTAGGATAAAGTCTGGCAAGTGATGTGTGGATACAGGTGAGGGAGTCTGATTGGCAAATGGGTGGATAGAGGCTAGAGAATCAAACAAGACAAAATCGTGTTAGATAACGGAGAGGAGTGAAGTGAAATGTAAAGCCATAGAGAGGGATTAAGGTGGAAGGGAGGGCAAGAGTGGGGGGGGGGGGGGGGGGAACTTGCCTAAATTTGGAGAATTCAATCCGCTACATCAATGACTGCATCGTTAACTAATATGCTCCGGTTTCCACGCACACTCCAAAGACATACAGGTTTGTAGGCTAATTGGCTTCCGTGCGTTGTACCTAGTCTGCAGGATAGAACACTAGGTACAATGGGTGATGGGTAATGATGATAATACTCTATTGTCACCTGTACCTAGCCAGGTGCAATGGAATTCTTTGTTTTTGCATGCAAAGTACACGAAAGAGTCACCACAAAGTCGCTGACAGGTACAAAAAGTACTCAACCCTTCTTCGTTCCTCCCCCCACGCCGGGTTCCCCTTAGTTCTCGGCAGCACCTGCCCCACGCCAGGTTGTTCTTGGTGACTCCCGACTTGGTGACTCCCGCCCGACTCCTTTCGGAGCGCCGACCCAACCACGTTCTCAGCACGACTCTGAGTCTCTGACCCGTCCTTCTCCGTGGTGGCTCCATCTTGACATCAGGGCTACGACTTGACCACCGCGACTCAGACCACTCGCGCTGGCTTCTCCATAGCCCGTACTGCCCTGTGCAGCGAGTCCTCCTCCGACTTCTGACGATGTCGCCGATCGCTGGTCTGTGCGAAGTCGGTGGGCCGAAGGGCCTGTTACCACATTATATCTCTGATAAAAAAAACTAAAATGCTGCCTGGCCCTCTGAGTTACTCCAGCAATTTGTGTCAATCTCTTCCCACATTTCAACAGTGAGGATATTTAATAAGTACTTAGTTGTCGGTGATTGCCTTGGGTGGTCCGGAGACCACAGAGCTGAGATTAAATTCTCAAGGGTAGCCAGTACTTAATGAGTTGCTCAACTCAATGGTTCAATGATGCTTTTATTGTCCCACGTGCAAAGTGCAAACCCACGGTGAAATTATTTTCCTACTTACTGTGCTGTAGAGTGTTGCCAAACCTAAGCTCTTCCAGGTTTAGCAAACTGTACAGAAATAGTTAGACACAAAATGCTGGAGTAACTCCGCAGGACAGGCAGCATCTCTGGAGAGAAGGAATGGGTCGAGTTTACTGATCCCGCATGTTTTGGGGCTAAATCCGGCTCCATATCAATGGAAGAGTCAATAGTTGCACAACACATTTTCAGCTCAGGAACATGTCCTCAACAGCACTGGCAGTTGTTGGAGCCATGTACATTTTTAGAAGTAGCCAAGAAATTGTTTGGCGCGGTTGTTCTCGCCACAAGAGGCCCACACCAGCCTTAGTCCCAGTGATGCTGTGCTGTTAATAACGGAGAAGAAAAGACTACAGTAGTCCTCTCTCTGACGGATTATAAACACCAATAAAAGATGCATTGTCTGCAACAACAAGTCCCCTCTTCCTTGGAGGATACAGTGTGGATGTCCTGTCAATTGCGATCATCAGTGAGGACTGAGGTTCACCAGACTGAAAACGTTTAACCCAAAGTGGTGTTGGAAGCACATTGGTGACTGGTTACAATTCAGACGGGTACATCCTAGGAAGCAGAGCAAGGCAGGAGCAGTGACAAGGGTTACACGGCTTACACGGGTTACGTAAGGGGTTTTCAGGGTGGACAACCAGTATTTCTCCATACCTCTGTGCAGGAAAGAACTGCAGATGCTGGTTTATGCTGAAGATAGACACAAACTCCCGGAGTAACTCAGCGAGTCAGGTGGCATCTCTGGCGAAAAGGAACAGATGATGTTTTGGGTCGGAACCTTTCTTCAGACTGAAAGAAGATGGGTGGAGGGAGGGGGGCTAACTGGAGGTAGGAAAAGGCCAGAACAAAGCTGGGCCAGCAACAGCTCTTACAGATAGCGGAGTTGTGGGATATGGGGAGAAGGCAGGAACAGGGTACTGATTGTGGATGATCTGCCATGACCACAGGGAATGGTGGTGCTGGCTCGAAGGGCCGAATGGCCTACTCCTGCACCTATTATCTATTGTCTATTGTCGATTGTCGAGAACCAAGGAAAGGTGGTGTCTATAATGGCCCATTGTTGGCTGGGGAAGAGGTGATAATGAAGGGTTACAGGGATGCGAACAGTGGAACTAGTAGGATGCGTGGAGTCTGTTTCCCATGACCAGTGCCTGGTTTTCAGGGCTACACAGCACCAGGCCCGGGTGATGTTTATGTCAGCGTGTTTCATGTGAGGCTGGAGGGGGAGCTCAGCAAGGTGGGTATATAGCTGGGTGGCACAGCGGCAAGACACAAGTTCAATCCTGACTACCGGTGCTGTCTGTACGGAGTTTGTACATTCTTCCCATGACTGCGTGGGTTTTCTCTTGGAGCTCCGGTTTCCCCCCACACTCCAAAGACGTTCGGGTTTGTGGGTTGATTGGCTTGGTATAATTGTAAATTGTAGTGTAGACAGTAAAACCTGGTCAGGAGATCTCTTGCCTTATTAATGCGTTTAATCTTTTATTGAGAAGTGCGCACTTCTCAGTAAAACCCCAACATTGATCCGCTGGAGGCAGCTTCCCAATGTTTATGTCTTTTTTCCCCCATTTAAACCCGATCCACACTTAAGTTGATATGTGCCCCTTTGACCCGCGTGTCCAAGGAAGGCAATGGCTGGAGGCCCACAACAGCATTGAACTTGCCTGGAATGGGCACTGTTCATAAAAACTTGAGCACGGACTGGACTTTGAAAATGGCACCAAATCATGGCACCTCCTGCATGCAGGCTCAGTACTATTTCTGTACAATTTGCTCAGTGGGGATGTGCTTAGTTCAGTTTAGTTTTAGTTTAGTATAGAGATACAGAGCAGGAACAGGCCCTTCAGCCCACTGAGTCCACGTCGACCATAATGTTATCCTACACACTAGGGACAATTTACAATTTTACCGCCAATCAGCCTACAAACCTGAACACTTTTGGAGTGTGGGAGGAAACCGTAACACCTGGAGAAAACCCACGCAGGTCACGGGGAGAACCTACAAACTCCATACAGACAGCACGAGTAGTCAGGATTGAACCTGGGTCTCTGGCGCTGTAAGGCAGCTACTCTACCGCTGCATCACCGTGCCTTCGTGCAAATGTAAGCACAAACCTAAGCAATCTAAGCACTGAGAACTCTGGATGTGCTTAGGTATGGGAATAGTCTACTGGACAGAGAAGAATTTCACTGTGCGTTTACACTTCACACATGTGACAATAAAAGCTCCATTGAACCATTGAGTCTGGTCTACATGTGAACTCAACCTCACCAACATCACTAACTTTTAACTGCTTCCACAATTAGAAATGCAATCCAAAATGAACAATAAACGCTGGTATTGGCAGCAACGTCTGCAGCCTGGGAATGACTAAATAACACAAGTGTGGCTCCAAGGCAAGCTATAAATTGCTTTTTACTACTTTCTGGCCAAGTTGGTATTGACTATGCAACGCATGAGTCAATGGCTGCTAAAGTTAACCCTGGGGACTGTTGCAGGAATAGATTGGGGAGTCTTTTTGAGAATGGGAAGTTTTTCAAGTTCTCAGGGATGCCTCTTTCTGCCTCACGTTATTATTGTGGGTAAGGTTGCGGCCTTACAGCGCCAGAGACCCGGGTTCAATACTGACTCTGGGTGCTGTCCGTACAGAATTTGTACGCTCTCTCTGTGACCGTGTGGGTTTTCACTGGGTGCTCCAGTTTCCTCCCACACTCCAAAGGCGTACAGGTTTGCAGGGTTAATTGGCTTCGGAAAAAATTGTAAATAGGATAGTGCTAGGGTATAGGGTGATCACTGGTTGGCACGGACTCAGTGGGCCGAAGGGCCTGTTTCCGCACTGTGTGTCTAAAGTCTAAAGTAAAGCCCTAAGGCATCTCGTCATACGGGTCCCATATCAGTCAATCCCAAACCGGTGCAGATGCCCCATCCCGACACGCTGTGATCTCTTTTCACGGCATTGCTCTCCCTCCATCTCCCAATCCACAAGGTGTCTAACTACCGCTGATGGACGTCTTGCAGATATCCTTCCTCCCATTGCAACCCCATCCAATGCACTGGTTTCCCTCAGGGCTTTGTGCAAGCGTGCTAGTAGACACAAAATGCTGGAGTAACTCAGCAGGACAGGCAGCATCTCTGTGGAGAAGGAATGGGTGTCGTTTTGGGTTGAGACCCTTTTTCAGATTTCAGATTTTATTTAAATTTTCAATGACTTCCGTTTTCCAGACCCCCATCCCCTCATCTTTACCATGGTTTTTATTTCAAAAATCCGTCCAAGCGTGCTTTCCCACGTTGCCCCTCTTTCGCGTGCGTCTCTTCACTCGGTGCTCTTCCGCCTCGATCCATTCCTATGCCTGCTCCCAAAAAGCACCCTCTTAGTGTGATTCCTCCACTCCTGTGCAAGTCCCCCTGGATAGCCAATCCCTCGGCGTTGGAATAAAAACAGAAAATGCTGCAAAAACTCAGCAGGTAAGGCAGCATCTGTGGGAAGAGAAATGGTCAACATTCTGGGTTTGCGACCCTCCGTCAGAAGTAGGAAAGAGAGAGGCGCGAGCTAGTTTTTTTGGTAACAGAGAAGGTGGGGGGGGGGGGTGATATATAGGATAAAGGGAATGACTGATAGGACAAGTCAAAATGGTTTAATGGTGGCAATGGCCAGCAGATTAAGCTTCTTGGTCTACATAATGTTTTTGGAAGTGGGGAATACCCAATTTCCCAGATTTTAGGGAATCTGCTTTTCCCTAAATCAATTCAGTTTAAACTTTCTTTTGAATGCAGTCCTCCCTTTCTAAAGTTTTCAACACAGCCACCAACGCATTCTTCCTTGATAATCTGTCCCTCCACCTAGCGTTTTCTCAGTAACACCAGAATGATTTACAAGAATGATCCCAGGAATGAGGGGGTTAACAAATGATGAGCGTTGGACGGCACTGGGCCTGTACTCGCTGGAGTTTAGAAGGATGAGAGGGTAACCTCATTGAAACTTACCAAATAGTGAAAGGCCTCGGTAGAGCGGATGTGGAGAGGATGTTTCCACTAGTAAGAGAGTCTAGGACCAGAGGGCACAGCCTCAGATTAAAATGACATACCTTTACAAAGGAGATACGGAATAAATTCTTTAGTGGTGAATCTGCGGAATTCATTACCTTAGATGGCTGTGGAGGCCATCAATGGATATTTTTAAGGCGCAGATTGACAGGTTCTTGATTAGTACGGGTGTCAGGGGTTATGGGGATAAGGCAGGAGAATGGGCATGAGAGGGATATAAAAAGGAAAAATCAGCCATGAATGAATGGCGGGGTAGACTCGATGGGCCAAATGGCCTAATTCTGCTCCTATAACTTATGAACTTATAACACACCTATTAACTTTAAACGTCAAAAGATTGTATAATTTGTAGCTATATGTTTGTAGTTCTGAGCTGTAAGTATCCTATGTTCAGCATGATCTAAGATCAAGCTGTGGCTAGCCCTACAAGACATCATAAGATTTACACAACACAAGGAAGTCGGTTACCTTCACAATCAATGATACCGCTCGAGTTAATCCTGAGTCAGAATACTCTGTTATGTCAGGCACCACTGTGCTCTCAGACTTGACTATAACGACACTAAGCTCTTGGCTCTGGAATTGAAAGAAAAATTAACCACATTACAAGAGCCTGAATCCAGTGAAGAAGGCTCCTTGTCATGTTATAACAAGATAAACACAAAGTGAGGCTCACACAGATGAACCTTTAATTGCTTTCACTACTAATTCTGGACCTGTCACGGAATGGACTGTAATCTAAAGGACACCGCACATTAATCATTGTCAGCACCTCTTAAATTGTTAAGGAGAAGCTCAAATTTTGATTTAATATCGCTCCTGAGGGGATATAATTGGTTGCAGCGGACATCTACCCACCTCGTGCTGGCTCTGGATACAAGATCTGGTGTCGTGATGCAGTCCTGCAGGGTTACATATTGCATGATCCTAGGTCATACAGTGCAAGGGCTACTTACATTTCAGAGCAGCGCACAAGCGCTGACAAATTATACAGCCAGCTTATCTCAAATTTTCATTTTGGGAACGTACGATCAAGGTTATCGGCACCTCCCTGTAACACCTCTGCCCCTTCCCCCACGTTAAGGGATATTTCCATTGAAATAAGATCAGGACATTCAGGGCACAGTCACAGTGTAGCATCTCACGTGCTTTACAAGGTCACTCACTTAGGGCTTAGTAGGTAATTCACTGCGGCTACTCACAACCTTCGTGACCTCCTTCTCCTCCTCCTCCTTGGACTAGGTTAGTAAGTGACTCCTGCCATCGGGAAGGAGGTACAGGAACCTGAAACCTGTAACGTCCTGGTTCAGGTGCAGCCTCTTCCCTACAACCATCAGGCTTTTTAAACTCAGATGATAGACACACAATGTTCGAGTACTCGGCGGTTTGGGCAGCATCTCTGGAGAAAAGGAATAGGTGACGTTCCGGGTCGAGACCCTTCTTCAGACTGAGAGTCAGGGGAGAGGGAAACTAATTGGGCTGTCCCACTGTACAAGCTAATTCAAGAGTTCTCCCGAGTTTCCCCTGATTCTAACTCGGAAAATTACGGTAATAGCCGCTCGTGGGTACTCGGGGCTCTTGTGGACATTTTTCAACATGTTGAAAAATCTTTTCGCGTTTCCCGAGTACCTACCGTTAGCGTTATGAGCCGCTAAGAGACATCCCGAGCTCCGACGTACCCACCACGTACATTCTACGTGCTTACCACGAGTTTGATTTTTTTTTTTAACTTGGGAGAGCTCTTGAATTAGCTCATACAGTGGGACAGCCCCATAAGGGTATGAAAAGGTACAAAGAACAAATGAATGAAAGGTGTGAAAAAGACAAATCAAAGCCAGCAAAGATGATCAAGGAAAGGTGGAGTCCACAATGGTCCATTGCTGGCTGTGTGGAAGGTGATATCGAGTGTATTCAAACAGTGAACAGCGACAGTGAAATTACAAGGCCAAGTAGGATAGGGGAGGGATGGGGAGAGAAGGAATGCAAAGGTTACTTGTTGTTAGTGAAATCAATACTCATATCACTGGGTTGTAAGCTGCCCAAGCGAAATATGAGGTGCTGGTCCTCCAATTTGCTCCAAGGCTCCAAACTACATAGACTTGGGAACATTATTTTTGACTTTTTGCGCTATTATTGTTGGTTTATTTGTCTTTTTTGTAGATACACCAAACGTTTGTTGTACAGAGTGTTTTGGCGTGCTGTGTTTATATGTCTTCACACTACCTGTATGGAATTTGTACGTTCTCCCTGTGACTCGTCTGGGTTTTCCCCGGGATCTCTTGTTTCCACATACACTCCAAAGTCATACAGGTTTGTAGGCCATTGGCTTGGTAAAATTGTAAATTGTCCCTAGTGTGTGTAGAAATAGTGCTAACATGTGTTAATGTGCAGGGATCGTTGGTCACCATGGACTGGGTGGGCAGAAAGACCTGCATCTCCAAACTAAACTAAACTAAACTAAACTGCCGTAAAGAGAATGGCATGCAAGATCATTTCAGTGAACATTTAGTCAACTACAATCTGCATTCATCAGGGCACCAAATGCAATATTCACAAGTTTACTGATGAGTCCAGATTAATGGGAGGAACCATTTGAAGATACCATTTAAAATTGGGGTAGGTCACTCAGTCTTTCAAGCATCTCCTCCATTAAACAAAAAAAAATGAATGCAATTCAGTTCTACACTCCTGGTGTTCAAGAAGGAATTGGAGATGCTGGAAAATCGAAGGTAGACAAAAGTGCTGGAGAAAATCAGCGGGTGACGCAGCATCTATGGAGCTAAGGAAATAGGCAATGTTACGGCCCGAAACGTTGCCTATTTCCTTCGCTCCATAGATGCTGCCTCACCCGCTGAGTTTCTCCAGCACTTTTGTCTACCTTCTACACTCCTGGACTCGGTGGGCTGAAGAGCCTGTTTCTTCGCTGTATCTGTAAACTAAACTAGATATTATTGTCCATCATTCACCTCTTATCCAGACTCAATTGCATGTTTGACCTCTCCCACCACCGATGCTCCCTTTCTCCAATGATTGATGTTTGGTTGTTCATCATTCTTCCCGCCTCACAATTCTTTGATTTCCCAATTCCAGGCCAAACCTCCGTAACACCACCCCCTACACCCAAATCTCATATCCCAGTCATTCCTACTTCCTTGGGTTTTGAGTCTTGTGCAGGTTAGCATTTCAGTGCCAGGCGGCCTTTCGCCCGATCCTGAAATGAATTGCTGAATTCACGTGGTTGTTCATCGATGCATATTAAGTATCTTGCAATCGTTCTACAGAAAGAAATTTGCTAAGAAAATGCATTCTCTCCTGAAAATAATGTATATCTTTTACTAAGTTCTTCTTATTTCTTCTTAAGCCCTTTGTTCCTCTAGGGAGCATAGGCCATTGACAAATGTCCTCCACCTCACTCGGTTGTTGGCAGTTCTTTCGAGATCTCCCCAGTTGAGCCCACTCTCAGACATTTCTGTCTGGAAACCTCTTTTACCAAGTAATGTTTAAAATTTGTAGCGTGTAAAAAAGAATTAATTAGATGATTTAACTGTAAAAGATTCTGCTTTACAGTGGTGCAGCTGGTCAAGCTGCTGCTTCACAGCGCCAGAGACCCGGGTTCAATATTGACTTTGGGTGCTGTTTGCGAGGAGTTTGCATGTTCTTTCTATGACCACGAGGGTTTTCTCCTACGCCCTAAAATCATGTAGGTTCATTGGTTTCTTTAAATTGCCCCAAATGTGTGGGAAGTGCATGGGAAAGTAGGATTACATAGAACTAGTAGAAAAGGGGTGATCGCTGGTCGGCAAGGATTTTGTGGGCCAAAAGGCCTGTTTCCACACTAAGTATATCATTTACAACATTTCAATATAGCATTTTTAAGGATGAAGTGATCCAATTTCTCTCTTGCGCAATACAAATTATTTCTGTTTTGTGATGTTGATAAAATATAAAATCTTTTCCCTTTGTTTCTTGATTAGTACGGGTGTCAGGGGTAATGGGACGAGGGAGGCAAATGGGTTTAGGGGGGAGATATAGATCAGCAATGATTGAATGGCGGAGAAGACTTGATAGGCCGAATGGCCTAATTCCATGCTATCACTTATGAGCTTATAGAATGGAAAGTTTTCTTTGACCATTTTCTGCATTTGATACCAGTGTTACTTTAAGCCAGTTCTTTGTCTATTATGCGGCAGATCCATCCAAAAACAAGAATGGACAGATCCGTCAGGTTAGTCATGTACGCAGGATTTACGAAGGCTTGCCTTTGAACTAGAGCTTTTTCTTTTGGTGCAATTTGTTCAAGTATAATCTTGCTAATAAGTGCGACCTCACTGCTCAGAGTTATTTAAATAGTTTAAACATTTAACGGCGGCACGGTGGCGCTGTGGTAGAGTTGCTGCCGTACAGCGCTAGAGACCCGGGTTCGATCCTGACTACGGGTGCTGACTGGTTCCACCAAGATGCAGTACAGAACATCACACGAGATCCTCCCCTGTGCCTATCAAACTGTACAACTCCTCCCCCTTCTGTCGTGGGGTAGACTGACTCCCCTTCCCCCATCCACCCCCCCACCCCCTCCCCAATCTTTGCAAATCCCCAATCCTTTCCACTTGTCACTTTAATTTCAAGTTTCACATATTTTATGTTTGTATGACTGTTGGCAAATCAATTTCCATCCTGGGATAAATAAAGTTCTATCGTATCGTATCTCCGGGTGCTCCGGTTTCCTCCCACGCTCCAAAGACATACAGGGTTGTAGGGTAATTGGCTTCTGTAAATTGTAAATGATCCCTAGCATGTAGGATAGTGCAAGTGTACGGGGTGATCACTGGTCCGCATGCACTCGGTTGGTTGAAGGGCCTGTTTGCATGCTGCATCTCAAAATGACAATATTCTTCACCTACCTCATCATGTTGGACACTATAAATGTTTTTTTTAATTCCTCTGAATATTACCCTGAGATTGTCTGCCATGGCGTAGATGTGGGTACAGGTGGCAGCAAAAACTGCAGAAATGTAAACGCAAGCAGCCTTTGTCAATATGCATGAAACTAGCAATTTGGATTTAATTTCATAAGTACAGCCTTGTGGATTGTATTTGCATTTGTCATATTTATAATTCTTGCACCATAATTACTTTGCAATGTTATTTTCATCACATCTGGGTTTTATTTTTGAACAGTGTGCAGAGAATGAGATCCAAGCTCCCCAACAAAACAAACCTAATCAGATCAAGCTGCAATTTATCCTCCACACAAAAACAGTTGCTCTAATTCTATGCGGCTGCCCTTTCCTTGCATCCCTTCATGCCAGGCTTGGGGACTTTCCTGATTTGACCCATTGGGCCATGCCATGCTGAATTGCTGAATTACCCCACTGCCCAGGCTCACTACCTGCAGATAGACACAAAAACCGGGAGGAACTCAACGGGACAGGCAGCATCTCAGGAGAGAAGAAATGGGTGATGTTTCGGGTTGAGACCCCCCTACCTGCAGTGCTGATCCACCAGATGCAGTGGGCGGGAGGATGGAGCAGAGGGAACCGCATACTGTTAGCTTGCTAGGTGGTACAGTGGCGCAGTGGTAGAGGTACTACCGTGAGCGCAGGAAACCATGGTTCTGTCTGTACGTACTTTGTATGTTCCCCCCGTGACCTGCGTGGGTTTTCTCCAGGAGCTCGGGTTTCTTCACGCACTCTAAAGATGCACAGGTTTGTAGACTAATTGGCTTGGTAAAATTCTAAGTTGTAAGTTGTAGGATAGTGTTAATGCCCAGGGATTGCTGGTCGAAGCGGACTCGGGGGGCCAAAGGGTCTGTTTCCGTGCTGTATCTCTAAACTAACCTAACAGGAAAACATTAACAGCCTGACAGTTCACTGAAGTCAAAGACTTTTGAACTGTTCATAAATGTTCATAAGAGGGAGAGTGAGATGGACTGTCTTGTTGCGAATGCGTTGAAGTCAGATCATCCACCTTTCTGGTTAAGCTGAACGACTAACATGCATGGAGACTTTTTCGGATGGCCGAATGCGCCCGAGCTCTCCTCGGACACGGAACCGCCCAAAAGCTTGTCAGACGTGGAATACCAGACAGGAGACATCGCGCGTGGAGAGCAAGGGCCTGTTGGCAGGAGGGTGAACCGGGGTAATGCCTCCAACGCCTTTAAGGCCGGCTGCAGGTGGTTGCCCTGAGAGCACAAAGTCGGCGAGGAAAACAGAGAGACGGCGATTCACGGGCTGAGACGGTCGTGGGAGACAAAGGGGATCAGGAGCCGCTCCAGCAGAAGAAACACACGCGAATCAAGACTTTGAACTTGAAATGGGGTCAAATATGTCAGCATTATAAGCAAAATGAATTTCACTATGTCATGTTTAATTGCCTATGTGACAATAAATATCCATTAAACCATTGAAGGGAGTACACAGCACAGCCTGGACAGTGGTACAGGAGTTCTGCCCATCCAGGGCCACTGCAGACGTGACAAGCAGCTCGAAGCAGCAAAGAAATGAAGTCATAGTATGTAAATTTTTAATCAGTGCAAAATTAAAGATTTTCTAAGCAGCAGACAGCCGGGTCAAGAGAATGAAATCAAATCTTGATAGAGGTCACGGATAGGTTTGCAAGAGTGGTGAGTCGAGTTTCAGTCGGGGCTGGGGCTAACATTACGAAGGAGATCGCAAGGATATTCAGAAGTGTTTATCTCTGAAAGGGAGTCTGCCTGCAGTTTGATCTTGCTTCAAAAGTGATTCATTGCTTCTACCCCTAACCCACCACACTACAATTATCTAACCTGCCCCCTGCTATGACTACAGACTCAGAATGAGTCACAGGTTCCTAGTCGGAGGAAGGGTCTCGACCCAAAACGTCACCCATTTCTTCTCTCCAGAGATGCTGCCTGTCCCGCTGAGCTACTCCAACATATTGCATCTAACTCAGGTTGCTGAGAGCACTCTAACATATGGACGACCTTTAGAATCATTGAGTCATACAGCATGGAAACATGCTGTCCACACCACCCATTGGGCACAATGCTGTATTAGTCCCATCTTCCAGCAATTGGCCTGCAGCCTCAAAAGCTAAAGGGCCTGTCCCACTATATGAGTTTACCCAAGAGCTCTTCCGAGTTATAAAAAAATCAAACTCCTGGTAAGTACATGGAATGTATGTAGTGGGTACACGGTGCTTGTGACGTCTCTTAGCGGCTCGTAACGCTAACGGCAGGTACTCGGGAAACGCGATAACCTCGTGAAGTTTTTTCAACATGTTGAAAATTGCCCACGAGAGCCCCAAGTACCTACGAGCGGCTATTACTGTAATTCTCCGAGTTCGAATCAGGGGAAACTCGGGAGAGCTCTTGAATTACCTCGTACAGTGGGACAGGCCCTTAAGGGCTATCCAAGTGGAACTGCTCCAGTAGTCTGAGCACGCCGGCAGAGCAGACTTCGGACTGTGGCAATGGTGCTAAAACATGGTCGTGCCTGCTTGTGTAAATATGGAAAAAGCAATTCACTGTGCAGTTGCACATGTGACAAATAAAGCCTCAATAGAGTCATAGAGTGATACAACGTGGAAACAGGCCCTTCAGCCCAACTTGCCCACACCGGCCAACATGTCCCAGCTACAGTAGTCCCACCTGCCTGCTTTTGGTCCATACCCCCCCCCAAACCTGTCCTATCCATGTACCTGTCGAACTGCTTCTTAAATGTTGAGATAGTCCCTGCCTCAACTACCTCCTCTGGCAGCTTGTTCCATATATCCACCACCCTTTGTTCAAAAATGTCATCCCTCAGATTTCTATTAAATCTTTTCCCCTTCACTTTAAACCTATAACCTTCTTCTTCTTGCATATGGTGTGCACAGCCTAAAGTTGTAGGACAACTTGTTCTATTTGATCTTATTTGATTGTGCACGCCGGGTTGATTGCATTCGTCGAAACAGGGCGGACCACGTGAAGGTTGCAATCTCCCACCCCAAACCTATAACCAATGAACCAATTCATTGAACCATTGAATTGAATAAAGTGCCCATATCAAGAAGGCACCCAAGCTCACGACTGATCCTTGGTCCTTGGAGCTGACACGTAGCAGAACTACCTGCTGTACAACTGTATTGAACATTTTATGTTTACTTTTAAAGAGAAAGTGCTGTTGTAAATTCAAATACAGACAAATCCAAGCCTTACTGCAATGGACATAAAATGCTGGAGTAACTCAGCGGGTCAGGCAGCACCTCTGGAGAAAAGGAACAGGTGACGTATCGGGCCGAGACCATTCTTCAGACTAAGAGTCAGGGGAGAGGAAACTAGAGATACTAAAAGGTACAAAGAACAAATGAATGAAAGGTGTGAAAAGGACAAATCAAAGCCAGCAACGATGATCAAGGAAAGGCGGAGCCAGCAATGGTCTAGTTACAAACAGTGAAACTAAGCAGGATGACAGTGAAACTAGTAGGATGACTAGTGTGGGGGAGAGACGGAAAGAGAGGATGCAAGGGTTACTTGAAGTTAAAGAAATCTATATTTATACCACTGGGGTTGCCAGCTGCCCAAGCAAAATATGAGGTGCTGTTCCTCCAATTTGCGTGTGGCCTCACTCTGACAGTGGTGGAGGCCCAGGATAGAAAGGTCAATGTGGGAATGGGAAGGGGAGTTAAAATGTTTGGCAAACGGGAGATCGCGAAGGCCAAAGCAAACTGAGTGGAGGTGTTCAGCGAAACGAACCTACTGAGATGGATTTCATATCATTATTCCTACCTAATATTCCACCACATTTAACTGCGTCAGTGTTACGCCTTGTTGCTGGAACAGTGCAAGGCAATCTATGCTGACAAAGCACTGTGTGTTTCCGACTCGACACCTGGTTTTCCCCTGCCACAGAATGTGGTGAAGGAGATCCCTTGGCATCTGCTAGCTCTTGTCCCATGCATACAGTACATGCTTCATACTTATCCCTCTGTTGTGAAATGCTTCGAGACGCTCATCAAACATTTACGTAGCTCGTAAACGATTCATGTGTGGGTCGGGAACTAACAAGGTCCATGCAAGCGCAGCCTGAATAATTGAAGTAAAGAAGGAAGTTGGGTAAAGTGAAAGAAGGGATTGGAATTGTTCTAGGACAGTTCCCTTTCGAAAGAAACTTAACTTTCGTCTGCGGTGAGTCAGATGCCAGGATTTGTCTGATCTCAATGCATGTTCTCTTTGGAGATTTCTCTTATGTTTATTGAAGAAAAGTGAGCATTGCCATCAAGGCCAGCACATGTTACCCATCTGTAACTTTCCTTGGGATAAGGATAGTGAACCAACGTCAACAGAAAAAGTCCCTGTTTATGAAGATATTCCCCCAGCTCTCCTGGGTAAGCTCCTGTTCCAAGATGTTGATCCCAGAAACAATGGAGATAAAGCGATATATTTCCAAGTCAGGAAGCTTGCAAGTAGTGGTTTTTCTCCCCGTTGTCCTTGGTCTTTTCACTGTGTATTTGAGAGTTGCTCTTAATGCAGCCTTGTCAAGTTTAGTAACAGATGTTTAGTACATCATGTGTGTATATTACACAAGACAGCCACTGGGCACCGTAGAGTCATTAAGAGTCATAGAGTCATATGAGCGTGGAAACGCCCAACTTTCCAACACCTTGCAACATGTCCTATCTACACTAGTCCCACCTACCTGCATTTGGCCCATACTCCTCTAAACCCATCCCATTCATGTACCTGTCTTGTGTTTCTTAAATGTTGCGATAATACCTGCCTCAACTACCTTCTCCGGCAGCTTGTTCCATACACCCACCACCCTTTGTGTGAAAATGTTAGCCCCTAAATCTTTCCCCCTCACCTTAAACTTGTCCTCTGATTCCTAATTTTCCTATGGGCTCGGACTCAATGGGCTGAAATGCCTGTTTCCGCGCTGTATCTCTAAAGCCTACTAAAGCCTTGTGAGATGTTTGTGGACCATGGGGTAATCGCATCTGTGACAGCACCTTCTCCCTCATTTTTAGTTGAGGTTAGTGTAGAGAAACAGCGCGGAATATGCTCCTAATAACCTATGACACCCTTACTAATCAAGAATCTGTCAAACTCTGCTTTAAAAGTACCCAAGTGACTAGGCCTCTATAGCTGTCTTTAGAGTGGACTTTAGAGATACGATGCAGAATCAGGCCGTTCAGCCCTCAGAGTCCTCGCTGACCAGTGATCACGCCATTCACTAGCATTATCCTACACAATAGGTACAATTTACAATCTTTACCAAAGCCCATTGTCCAACAAACTACATCTTTGTAGTGTGGGAGGGAACTGGAGCAGCCGGAGAAAACCATGGGGTCATGGAGAGAACATACAAACTCCGTACAGACAGCACTCGTGGTCAGGATCGAACCCGGGTCTCTGGTGCTGCAAGGCGGCAACTCTATTGTACGCCACCGTGCCACTCATGTGCTGCCCTGATCCCCATCACTGGCAGATAGGCCAGGGGAATCCTACCCTCAGCACCACGAACAGAGCCTGGTTGCTGGAAAACACCAACACCTGGACACAGCTCCAGTCTAATCTGTGGCCACAGCTGAAGGAGCAACAACTTTGTCCAATTAGCTGTTATTGGATAGGCCAGGCTCCTCATCATCCACGTCCTTAAAAACCAACCCCAGTTCGATCCTGACTAAGGGTGCTGTCTGGAAGGAGTTTTTACCTTCTCCCCGTGACCTCATGGGTTTTCTCCCACACTCCAAAGATGTACAGGTTTGCATGTTAATAGTATGATTAAACGAGAACTTACCAGTTCGAAGTTTGATCCTTATTTTATGAGGAGTTACGATGAGGGATTTTGTGAAGACCCCGCCAGCACGCATGCACGACATTCTTCAAAACAGCGGTGTGAAATCACAGATAGTAGAGTTGACTGAAGATAGTAAGATAAGAGAGCTAACATACCAGTTGACCTTATAATAGAGGGTTGGGAGCAGAGGGCACGAAATCCCTCATTGCAACTCCTCATAAAATAAGGATCAAACTTTGAACTGGTAAGTTCTCATTTAATCTTACTATTTTCCTTCGGAGTCACGTGAGTGACTTCGTGAAGATTTCAAAGCTCTGTGATTTCATGCCCTGGAAACGAGTCCATGCTCACACGCTGTCATAATAACCAATGGAGGAAGTATGTTAACGTATTTCAGACTTGTACAGAGCTGAAAAACAAACAATGTATTATTTAACAATAATAATAATAACTCAAATTGGAAATTTGATGCATAGGCGTCTATCTACGGGATAAGCCAGGAACTCCAATTTGAGGCCAGATTACCCAGGCCTGTTTAGTTTAGGTAACTCATAAATGTGAAAGGTTACTTTATTTTGGGATGTTACATGGTGTCCAGTCTAGTTTGTGCAGAGACTGGACCCACTGCACCGTTACAAGTGTCATCAGCATCACTATTTAATACGTGTTAGTGAGAGGGATGTGGCTGGTGCCCAATCTCTGAATAGGTCAGGGCAATGCCAATATCCCAGGGCCAGGTATATTGAGACCTGGGGAATTTTGTATTAAAATCCCCTCATGAGTTTTGACACCAGAGGCTGAGATACTCCTCCACAGGGTACCATGGCTGAGTAGGCCAATCGGGTACTCCCAAAATACCTAATGCGGAGTCTTGTTAAATTTCCTGCAAGACCCGACTAATGAGACAGAAAAGGGGAGAAAAATGCATAGAAAAAACAATCCCCCCCCCCCCCAGTGTAGCGAGATGCGTCCATTGCTACTTCCCCAGGGTCTGATTCTCATGCAACATACGTTGGTATCTGGTGAGCTATAATGTCAGTAAATAACTGGTGGTCCAACATCCATTCGGTATTGTCATTGAATTTGCGTGACCTGGTGCCGCCACTGTATTGAGCTTACCCGGAAGGTAAGTAGTTGATATCCAAATTTTCTTTCTATGCACCAGTGCCAGATTGTATTGATCAATTCATCACAAGATATCGACTTAATTCCACCCATATGATTAATGTACGTCACCACGTGGTATTATCAATTTGTAGGCGAACATGCAGATGATGCATGTCTGAAAGGTAAGCCCGAAGTCCGTGAATGCTCCCAACATCTTATGATGAATGATACCCTGAAGTAAGGTTAACTCATGTGTATTCCATCTACCACCGCAACTGGAGGTGGTATTGGTTGCTCCCCAGCCGTGAGTGCTGGCGTCAGTTTGTAATACAACCGAAGGGTTTGTGACTGTGATGGGATTTAGAGCAATGTCAAACATTGCTAATCCACCATCGTAATTTCCAATTTGCTTTGGCTGGTTTGTCAAAATGGCCAGCATGGTGGTTTGAGTGCTGTAGTTTTGGCCCTATGTTGATTTTGGTAATGTAAGGGTCCAAATTGTGCCTGGGAAAAAGGCAGCCACGAGTTTCCAATTACCCTGGCTATTTGCCAAATAGATGGTTTACTGATGCAAACAAGGCTGTTATATGCCTCTATCAAGTCTGTTGCTTTGCCCTTTGGCAAGGTGACAGACATATGAACATAGTCAGTCGTGAATCCCAAATAATCCATAGTCACCGGAAGGCATTTAACTTGGATTTGTCTGGATGGATAATAAACCCCAATTTTTGAAATAGGAGCTTGTTGGCTGAGACAGCCAATTTAGCCAATTCCAAGGTTATCCCCACAATAAGATGTCATCTAGATATGCCATGACAATATGTTTTTTGTATCCGAAGAAACACCAAGCTAGTTTCAATATTTTTGTAAACAGTTTGGGCTGATGTTAATCCATTAGGCAGTGCTTTATACTGCCAGAGCTCCCATCCAGATAAATTTCAAATATCTGCAGTGATCTTTGTCTATTGGTTCTGAGTAGTATGCATCTTTTAGATCGATGCAAGCCATGAAGCACCCTTTGGAAACTAGTTGTTTTAGCAGTAACAAAAAAAATTCCATTTTGAAGTGGGTGTACTGCACAAAGTATTCAGTTGTGTCAAATCAAATGATGCGGCATCCGTCATCTTTGTTGTTTTAGGTGAAGATGTTTGATACAAACTCAAGAGACTCATGTTTGGTTTCCTCTATTGCTCCTTTTGTATATAGTCTTAACAGTTCCGCATGACCTTCCACTTTCTCTTTTTTGTGAAAGCACAAACTTTTGGCTAGGTGCATGTTGAACCGGAAACGAGGAGTTTTCACTAGCTTTTCTTTCGGTGTGATAACGCAGCCTGCTGGTGGATGCGTAGGGGTGCTGCCACCAAATATGTGAGGACCTGGTAGCGGCCGGCACCTTAATCATGCCGACGGCTATTGTCTCTTTGTCGAGGTCTTTTACCTGTTTGGGCAGGTTGTCCCCGAAACAGAGTAGGCGGCTGTGCACTGCTGGTTCTACACAACCCCGCGAACTTGGGGTTTAGTGTAGGTCGGATGGCATTCTTCCTGACGTAGTTGATCTCGATTGACCATACAGGAGAGTGCCAGAACTTCCTGTTGCTCCTCTGACATATCTTCCGTCTACTGACTTGGCAAAGCTGGTAATGCCCGAGGCCAGTAGTTTGAGGATTTACCGCAGGCACATTGAGGGAAATACCGATTCCTGGAGCTAGATGAGTTGTTGAGTAATTTAAACTGGCTGCCTGTTGACAATGGTAGCCCCTTTTGTGAGGGCATCGCAACTTGGATGCCATCCCGAGTAGCTCCTCTTCTTGCACCCCTAGCATGTTGTGTTCTTCTGCCAACACCCCGTCTTCAGAGTCAGCCCAGACCTGACTCCTTATGCTCCCTTGCAAAGAGGGTGAGCATTTGGCAGCCATGTAAAGGGTACTGGCGTGGGTCGCTAGGAGACCCACAGTGACCAGACTCCTGCTGGAGTGTGTCACGTTGGAGCTAGTGCTCCCCATCCGCTCCATGAGGGATTATAGACTGCCGTCACTGCCCGCGAATGTCGAGTCTCTAAGCCCGGACCCTGCCGAGTCAACGGGCTTGCCCGACTTCCGGGTCGTTGTGCTGCCAGTCCAACATTCCTGTGGGCTGTCGCAGTGTTCAGGCTGCGGCGTTGAGTCGGAGCTGCTGCTCTGCTGTTGCTACCCGCGAACGGCGCGACTCCGAGCCCGGACCCTGCCGGGTCAACGGGCTTGCCCGACTTCTGGGTTTGTAGTCAGTTCTGCCGCCGCTGACTGTCCGTGTCCTGCGGTCCGCAGTCAGTCTTTCGAGGTGGCCCCTTGGTGGGGTACTCTGTCCCACAGTGTCCCTAAAAGAAAAACCCGATCTCAGGTTAGTTGTTCCTTACCTGCAGGTCCGTTCCAGTGGAGGAGCGACCCTCCTCCCTGCCTGTTGCTTCGCATGTGTTCGACGATACGTCGCACATGCTTGCTGGCGGGGTCTTCACAATGTCACTCACGTGACTCCGAAGTAAAATTGGCTTCGGTAAAGATTATAAATTTTGCCTATATGTACGGGATGATCATTGGTCGGCATGGACACGGCTTTCGGGAAGAAACTGCACCTGTTACAGCTTTCAGTCTCTGTATCTGCTTCCCGATGGCCAGGGTGGTGTGGGTCTCTGATGATGCTGGCTGTCTTTGTGAGGCAGTGACTCCTCTAAACCCCTTCAACGGTGGGGAGGTCCGAGAATTGAAGATACCATGGGATTAGCAATGGTCTTATTAAACAGTGGACCAAGATTTAGGTTGGCCCACTGTTGCACATAGCCTCCCCCTACTAATTCATCCATTCAAAGGAAACAAATGATTTGTATTCATGTGGCACCTTTTAGGGTGATAAACAAGTCATAGTACTTTATGGTGTAGTTTAGTTGAGAGATTTAGCATGGAAATGGACGCGTCAGTCCACTGAGTCCATGCCAACCATTGACCAAGCACCTGTTTTTTTGATATTATCCCACTTTCTCATTAACTCACTATACATTATACACTAGGGGCAATTTACAGAGGCCAATTAACCTAGAAACCCACACGTCCTTGAGATGTGGAAGGAAGTCGGAGCACCCGAAGGAAACCCACATAGTCACAGGGAGAACGTGCAAACTCCACACAGACAGCCCTGAGGTCAGGATCGAACCCAGGTCTCTGACACTGTGAGGCAGCAACTCTACCCACTTTCCACTGTGCCACCTTCAATGACATATTTCTGGAACGTAGACACTGAATGGTAATCGAGAATGGTGCGTTGGTAAAAAAACATGAATCAGTAGCCGGCAGAGAGAAGGATGATTCAATAGGATAGGCAGCGATGGGGCCGTTACTGGGCAGAGTGGAGTGGCTGGATAATAAGGATGGTTTCTATCAGACAGAAGGCCTGGGGGGGGGGGGGGGGGGTGGAGGGGGGAAGGGGAAGAAGTGGGAGGTAGTGGAGAATGAAATATGGCAACCATTTTCCAAAACAATATCCCGCAAGCAGCTGTATAAAAATTATTAAAGCTCACCTGTTTTGATATGGGTTGAAAGATTAATACAAGCCAGCACCCTGGGAAAATTCAATTGATGTTCTTTCAAATGATGCCAAGGGATTTGTGTGGCTTCCTAAGAGAGTTTGTAGGATCTTGCTTTAACTGAAATTCGACACTTGCAATAGTTCAATAATCTCACAGAGCTGGACCAGAATACCAGGCTGGATATTGTCCCAACTCATTCATGATGCAAAAACACTTACAGGAACAACTAGAAGAATGGGGATCTGCACTACACCGGCATGGTGGCTCAGCGGTAGAGTTGCTGCCTTGCAGCGCTGGAGACCCGGGTTCGATACCGACCACGGGTGCTGTCTGCATGGAGTTTGTTCGTTCACCCTGTGACCACGTGGGTTTTCTCCAAGATCAGAATCAGAATGCCTTTTATTGTCACTATACACATGTACAATGAGATTAAAAGCTGCTCCTACTCAGTGCAAAACAAAACAAAAAGGGGGGGGGGGGGGGGGGATAAGGTGCACAGTTTCTGCAGCGCTATATACATATCTATAAAAAGACAATGGATAAATAGAATGGATAATAGGATTCCTATATCCAGTATGGGTTACAGTTACAGTACAAATTACAGTAGGTGGATAGATGAAAGTCCGGGGGTTAGGCTGTGAAGTCAATGCATGTGTGAGTTCAGGGATCTTTGTTTTCCTCCCACACTCCAAGGACGTACAGGTTTGTAGGTTAATTGGCTTGGTGTATGTGCAAATTGTCCCTAGTGTGTGTAGGGGATGTTAATGTGTGCAGGGATCGCTGGTCAGTGCGAACTCAGTGGCCCATAGGGCCTGTTACCACGCTGTATCTCCAAGCTAAACTAAACTAAACTAAAAGAAAAGGTCCATAAAAAAAGCAAGACACACAATGTGCTGGAGTAACTTAGCGGTCAAGCAGCATTGCTTAAGGATATGGATAGCAGTATGATTTTATGCCAAAAACAAAGAATTTGGAGAAAAGCAATAGGTAACATTTCGGATCGAGATCCTGCATCGGACTGAGTCGGGGGAGAGGGAAACCGAAGGTATGAAAAGGTGCAAAAAGGTATGAAAAACGTTTCTAAATACTCCAGTACCAATACTAAATGTCTCCAGAGATGCTGCCTGACCTGTTGAATTACTCCAGCATTTTCAGTCTTTTGAAATACTGGTTTTGACAAGAGCATGCACAAGACCAGCTGAATGTAGGTCGCTCCTATTTATTTTCAAGTCCTGTCGAACAGTTATTGAGCAAATGTCAGCAGTCTCCACTGTCTCCCACTCCTTCCCCCTCCCCCCCTCCATCCCCCCCAGGCCTTCTGTCTGATAGAAACCATCCTTATGATCCAGCCACTCCACTCCGCCCAGTGACAGCCCCATCTCTGCCTATCCAATTGCATCATCCTGCTCTCTGCCGGATACAGAGTCATGTTTTTTTACCAACACACCGTTCTCGATTACCATTCAGTGGCTATCTTTAGTATCACTTATCGGTAGGTTATTAACCTCCCATGATATCGAGAACATCGTTGTCTCCAAGACCTGTCTGGAGCTGGAGGAAATTGCTCTTGTTGTCACGGTGACCCCTTGCTCTTATACATAATTCAACACACTTTTGTTCGTTTCATAGATGCGTACTGGTTCACAGGAGAGTCTGGGCAAATGTTATAGCCGTTATTACCAGGGGCGGCACGGTGACGCAGCGGTAGAGTTGCTGCATTATAGCGCTTGCAACGCCTGAGTCCCGGGTTCGATCCTGACTATGGGTGCTGTCTATATAGAGTTTGTACGTTTTCCCCGTGACCATGTGGGTTTTCTCCGAGACTTTCGGTTTCCACACTCCAAAGATATAGGTTTGTAGGTTAATTGGGCTTGGAATAGTATGAAATAAATTGTCCCTAGTGTGTGTGGGGTAGTGTTACTGTGCGGGGATCACTGGTCGGTGTGGACTCGGTGGGCCAAAGGGCCTGTTTCGTGCTGTATCTCAAAACTAAACTAAACTAAACTAAATTTACAACCAAGTTGCTATCTGTTTTTTACTGCTCGGATACTACTGGCAAACAGGAGTGGTCAGTGGCTCAGTTAGAGAAGTGTCTACAGCTCACAGCTCCAGGTTCGATCCTGATCTCCAGCGCTGTCTGAGTTTGCATATGCTCTGTCGGGGGCTCCAGCATCCACCCACGTCCTTAAGATGTGCTGATAAGTTTACTGGCCACTGTAAATTGCCCTGGCTTTGGTGAGTGGGAAAAGTATCAGGGGGAGTTAATGGGCATGTGAGAGAACAGACTGCAATCTAATCTAGTCATTGTTGGTAAAGGAAATCATGAAAAAGAAACAGATTTTAGTTTAGTTTATCGTTACGTGTACCGAGGTACAGTGAAAAGCTTTTTTGTTGCAGGCTATCCAGTCAATGGAAAGACTATACGTGATTACAATCAAGCTGCCCACAGTGTACAGATACAGGATGAATGGAATACCATTTAGTGCAAGTCCACTAAAGTTTGTTTAGAAATAATCCGAGGGTCTCCAATGAGATAGATGGTAGGTCAGAATTTGCCAGTTCTATGAACATCGAACAAGCAGAGTCTACAGTGAGAAATCGGTAAATGAGCATGTTTAGTTACATTTCCAGAATACATAGAACATAGAACAGCACAGCCCACAATGTTTGTGCCGAACATGATGGCAAGTTAAACTGATCTGATCTACCTGTACATGATCCATATCCCTCTGTTCCCTCCAGGTACCAAGCCAAAAGCCTCTTAAATGTTACTACAGCATCTGCCTCCACCACCACTTCTGACAATGCATTCTAGGCCCCCACTACTCTGTAAAAAACTGGCCTTTAACATCTCCATTAAAGTGTTCCCCCTCTCACCTTATAGCTCTGCCCTCGAGGTACGTGGATAGGAGAGGTTTAGAGGGATATGGGCCAAACATGGGCAGGTGGAACTAGTATAGGTGCAGCATGTTGGTCGGTGTGGGCAAGTTGGGCCGAGGGCCTGCTTTTATGCTGTATGACTCTATGACTCTATGGAAAAATTGAACTAATGAAATGCCCTGAGGATCACTCTTTGGCCATCAATTATTTACCACCTATAATAATGCCCCAGAGGAGAGATTGGAGGTGTAAGGAATCCATGCAACAAACAATCTTCTTGAGGATCTTTGCAGGTCAAGCAGCATCTGTGGGTGGAAAGAAATGATCAATGTTTTGGGTTAAAACCTGCATCGCAACAGATTCCAGCATCTGCAGTCCCTTCAGCCTCCAGTCAGAAAGTTTGGCTACTGATATGAAACGGGTGGGAGGGCATGTTGCGCTTAGGATCTCTGGACCACTGCAACAGGAAATAGATGACTATGTGTGAAAATATTTGGCAAATGGAGTTTAAAGCGGACTTTAATGTGAAACAGTGCGAGTCATGTACTTTTGTACGAGAAATGAAAAGACAGACTCAACTCACTAGTAGCAGTGGATAAAAGGCTTTCACTGCTCAGAGGGTTGAAGGTCGGAATGCAACTTTAGAAACTTTTAAAGGTTCTGATAATGTGTACAGGACTGTGAAACATTCAAGATCACAAAAGATCCATATGTATTAAGATAGACACAAAATGCTGGAGTAACTCAGCAGGACAGGAAGCATTTCTGGAGAGAAGGAAAGGGTGACGTTTCAGGTTGAGACCCTTCTTCAGACTCGACATAAAATTCACCCATTCCTTCTCCCCAGAGATGCTGCCTGGCCCCGCTGAATTACTCCAGCGTTTTGTGTCTATCTTCGGTGTAAACCAGCATCTGCAGTTCCTTCTCACACATTTCTATAGAGAGTTTCTGCTTCCTTGAAGATTCTATCAACGTATGCCTTTCCAACAAGTTCATTATATATATAGAGAGTATAGAGAGTGTTTAAGGAACACTTCAAAGGAGAACAAAAATGGAACCGCTGCAAGGTTAGAGGTTGGTACATATGACATTGTGGGGATAACTGAGATGTGGCTGCAGGAGGATCGGGCCTGGGAACTTAATATTCAGGGTTATACATCGTGTAGAAAGGACAGGCAGGTGGGCAGAGGAGAGGGGGTAGCTCTGCTGGTGAGGGATGGAATTCAGACCCTTGCGAGGGAAGACATAGGGACTGACGAGGTAGAGTCACTGTGGATTGAGTTAGGAATTGCAAAGGCAAGAAGACACTAATTGGTGTTATCTACAGACCCCCAAATAGTAGCCCGGATGTAGGATGTACGTTGCAGCAGGAGTTAAAACTGGCATGTAACAAAGGTAATGCCACTGTGGTGATGGGGGATTTCAATATTCAGGTAGACTGGGAAAATCAGGTTTGTTCAGGACCCCAAGAAAGAGAGTTTGTAGAATGCCTCCGAGATGGATTCTTAGAGCAGCTTGTAATGGAGCCGACCAGAGAAAAGGCAATTCTGGATTAATCTGCAATTTGAGATGGAGAAGGTTAAATCGGAAGTGTCAGTGATGCAGTTGGACAAAGGGGACTATGAAGGCATGAGGGAGGAGCTGGCCAAGGTAGACTGGAAAGGGATCCTAGCAGGAATGATGGTGGAACAGCAATGGCAGGAATTTCAGGGCATAATCCGGACGATGCAGGATAATTTCATTCCAAAAAGGAAGAAAGATTCTAAGGGGAGTAGAAGGCAACTGTGGTTGACAAGAGAAGTTAGGGATAGGATAAAACAAAAAGAAAAGATGTATAACACAGCAAAGAGAAGCTGGAAGCCAGAGGATTGGAAAACTTTCGTAGGACAACAGAAAAAAACAAAACGTGAAATACGGGCTGAAAAGTACGAGGGGAAGCTGGCCAGGAACATAAAGAAGGACAGTAAAAGCTTCTTTAGATATGTTAAGGGAAAAAGAATAGCAAAGTCAAATGTGAGTCCCTTGAAGGCAGACATGGGTGAAATTATTATGCGGAACAAGGAAATGGCGGAAGAGTTGAACAGGTACTTTGGATCTGTCTTCACTAGGGAAGACACAAACAATCTCCCAGATGTACTGGAAGACAGAGGATCTAAGGGGGTAGAGGAACTGAAATAAATTTTCATTAGGCGAGAAATAGTATTGGGTAGGCTAATGGGACTGAAGGATGATAAATCCCCTGGGTCTGATGGTCTGCATCCCAGGGTCCTCAGGGAGGTGGCTCTAGAAATAATGGACGCATTGGTGATCATTTTCCAATGATCAATAGATTCAGGACCAGTTCCTGTGGATTGGAGGATAGCTAATGTTATCCCACTTTTCAAGAAAGGTGCGATAGAGAAAACGGGGAATTACAAACCAGATAGCCTGACTTCGGTGGTGGGAAAGATGCTGGAGTCAATTATTAAAGAAGTAATAATGGGCCATTTGGATAGCAGTAAAAGGATTAGTCCAAGTCAGCATGGACTTATGAAAGGAAAATCATGCTTGACTAATCTTCTGGAATTTTTTGAGGATGTGACAAGTAAAATGGATGATGGGGAGCCAGTGGATGTAGTGTATCTAGACTTTCAGAAAGCCTTTGATAAGGTCCCACATGGGAGACTGGTGACTAAAATTAGATCACATGGTATTGGGGGTAGGGTGTTGACGAGAATAGAACATTTGTTTGCAGACAGGATGCAAAGAGTAGGAGTGAACGGGTTCTTTTCAGAATGGCAGGCAGTGGCGAGTGGAGCGCCGCAAGGCTCGGTGTTTGGGCGGCAACTGTTTACCATGTATATTAATGATTTGGAAGAGGGAATTAGGAGCAACACTAGCAAGTTTGCGGATGACACAAAGCTGGGTGGCAGTGTGAACTGTGAAGAGGATGTTAGGAGGTTGCATGGTGACCTGGGCAGGTTGAGTGAGTGGGCAGATGCGTGGCAGATGCAGTATAATATAGATAAATGTGAAGTTATCCACTTTGGGCAAGGGGCAGATTATTATCTCAAGGGGGTTAGGTTAGGTAATGGGGAGGTACAACGAGACCTGGGTGGCCTTGTACACCGGTCACTGAAGGTTAATGTGCAGGTCCACCAGGCAGTGAAGAAAGCTAATGGAATGTTGGCCTTCATAACAAGAGGATTTCAGTATAGGAGTAAAGAGGTTCTTCTGCAGTTGTATAGGGCTCTGGTGAGACCACATCTGGAGTATTGTGTACAGTTTTGGTCTCCTAATTTGAGGAAGGACCCTTGTGATTGATGCAGCGTAGCGTAGGTTCACGAGATTGATCCCTAGGATGGTGGGACTATCATATGAGGAAAGATTGAAAATAATAGGTTTGTATTCACTGGGATTTAGAAGGATGAGGGAGGATCTTATAGAATCATATAAAATTATAAAAGGACTGGACAAGAGAAATGCAGGAAAAATGTTCCCAATGTTGGGCAAGTCCAGAACCAGGGGCCACAGTCTTAGAATAAAGGGGAGGTCATTTTTCGACTGAGGTGAGAAAAAACTTTTTCACCCAGAGAGTTGTGAATTTATGGAATTCCCTGCCACAGAGGGCAATGGAGGCCAAATCACTGGATGGATTTAAGAGAGAGTTAGATAGAGCTCTAGGGGCTAGTGGAATCAAGGGATATGGGGATAAGGCAGGCACGGGTTATTGATTGGGGACGATCAGCCATGATCACAATGAATGGCGGTGCTGGCTCGAAGGGCCGAATGGCCTCCTCCTGCACCTATTTTCTATGTTTCTAAGGTTAAGAGGGGTTTCTGCTTGGTTAACCTATATTTGATTGAAGAACTTCCTGTCTGGAATTTTCTACATAGATTTCTTCATTTCTCATAACACAAAGTGTTACGGCAGGTCAGGCAGAATCTGAAGAAAGGTCCCAACTCAAAAGGTCGCTCATCCATTCCATCCACAGCTGCTGGCCAAAGTGCACGTTCCTCCAGCACTTTGTGTTTTGCTCAAAATTCCATCATTTTTGGGCTTTATTTGTCTTTCCTCCTATATGATGCTCCTTAAAACCTATATTTTTACCACATTGCCTAAGATTTCCTAATGCGCCTTAACGTTTATATTTTCATTGTCAAGCTTTACATAGAAACATCGAAATTAGGGGCAGGAGTAGGCCATTCGGCCCTTCGAGCCTGCACCGCCATTCAATATGATCATGGCTGATCATCCAACTCAGTATCCCGTACCTGCCTTCTCTCCATACCCTCTGATCCCCTTAGCCACAAGGGCCACATCTAACTCCCTCTTAAATATAGCCAATGAACTGGCCTCAACTACCCTCTGTGGCAGAGAGTTCCAGAGACCCACCACTCTCTGTGTGAAAAAATTCCTTCTCATCTCGGTCCTAAAGGATTTCCCCCTTATCCTTAAGCTGTGACCCCTTGTCCTGGACCTCCCCAACATCGGGAACAATCTTCCTACATCTAGCCTGTCCAACCCCTTAAGAATTTTGTAAGTTTCTATAAGATCCCCTCTCAATCTCCTAAATTCTAGAGAATATAAACCGAGTCTATGCAGTCTTTGTTCATAAGACAGTCCTGACATCCCAGGAATCAGTCTGGTGAACCTTCGCTGCACTCCCTCTATGGCAATAATGTCCTTCCTCAGATTTGGAGACCAGAACTGTATGCAATACTCCAGGTGTGGCCTCACCAAGACCCTATACAACTGAAGTAGAACCTCCCTGCTCCTATACTCAAATCCTTTTGCTATGAAAGCTAACATACCATTCGCTTTCTTCACTGCCTGCTGTACCTGCATGCCTACTTTCAATGACTGGTGTACCATGACACCCAGGTCGCGCTGCATCTCCCCTTTTCCTAATCGACCTCCATTTAGATAATAGTCTGTTTTCCTATTTTTGCCACCAAAGTGGATAACCTCACATTTATCCACATTATACTGCATCTGCCAAACATTTGCCCACTCACCCAGCCTATCCAAGTCACCTTGCAGTCTCCTAGCATCCTCCTCACAGCTAACACTGCCCCCCAGCTTAGTGTCCTCCACAAACTTGGAGATATTGCCTTCAATTCCCTCATCCAGATCATTTATGTATATTGTAAATAGCTGGGGTCCCAGCACTGAGCCTTGCGGTACCCCACTAGTCACTGCCTGCCATTGTGAAAACGACCCGTTCACTCCTACTCTTTGCTTCCTGTTTGCCAGCCAGTTCTCTATCCACATCAATACTAAACCCCCAATGCCGTATGCTTTAAGTTTATATACTAATCTCTTATGTGGGACCTTGTCGAAAGCCTTCTGGAAGTCCAGATACACCACATCCACTGGTTCATTTGGGGACATTTTCTTTATTGAACGGTTTGACATGGATATATGTTTGTGTTATTGTTATTTGTAGCTTTTACCTTGAAATCATAACACAGTCTCACAAATTAATGACTGGTCATTTCTGGGGATGCACAGTGGCGCAGCGGTAGAGTTGCTGCCTTACAGCGCCAGAGGCCCAGGTTCGATCCTGACTGTGGATGCTGTCTGTACGGAGTTTGTACGTTCCCCCTGTGACCGCGTGGGTTTTCCCTGCATGCTACGGTTCCCCTCCGCACTCCAAAGACGTACAGGTTTATCGATTCGGGAAGGGTCTCGACCCTGTCCTGCTGAGTTACTCCAGCATTTTGTGTCTATCTTTGGTGTAAACCAACATCTCCAGTTCCTTCCAACGCAGGTTAATACATTGATTGGCTTCAGTAAAAATTGGAAAATGTCCCTAGTGTATAGTGTGTACTAGTGTAACTGGGTTTGCTGGTGGGCTCGGACCCACCAAATTTTGGGTCAGGACCCTTCTTCAGAGGGCGTGTAGAAAGAAAGAGAGCAAAATGGAAATGGTTGTGAACAGCAGCCCCCATAAACATGAATGCGGTAATGATCAAACCATTGTTTTAGTGCTGAAGGGTAAAGATTAAGCTGTAGTTTAAATAGTCTTGTGAGTTTTTCTGCATTCACAATTGGGGGTCTTAGTTCAGAGTCATAGCGAGGGAATAGCGACTGCTATTTATATAAAGAGCGGGGGAATTTCCAGCAAGTTCTAAAACATCTGCTGAAAGACTCATAGAGTCACACAGCATGGAAGCAGGCCCATCAGACCAACTTGCCCAGATCGACCAACTTGCCCCATCTACACTACTCCCACCTGCCTGCATTGGACCCATATACCTCTAAACCGATCCTATCCATCTACATGTCTAAATGTTTCTTGAACATTGCCGCATCTACCTCCTTCGTCACCTCATTCCATTCCCCCACCACCCTTAGTGTAAGAACGTTGCCCCTCAGGTTCCTATTAAATGTTTAATGACTTATTTGACAGAACCTTCGTTTGACACAATTTTCCCTCCGTACCCTGCAAGCATCTGCCTAGGTTATTGTGAATAACTACACTGGGAATTTAATGTCTGAACTGCTAAGTAAAAATGAAGGGCATTACCACTGAACAAGGCAGGAATTTCATTAAGATAGACACAAAATGCTGGAGTAACTCAGCGGGCCAGGCAGCATCTCTGGAGGGAAGGAATGGGTGACGTTTTGGGTCACGACCCTTCTTCAGACTTAGACAAGGGGAGAGGGAGACCCAGTCATGGAAGGGTAAGGTGTGAAAACGAGACATCAAGGGGGGCAAAGGTCATTAAGTTTCATTAATGTCATTGTTGAAACCAAATGTGAAATTAGGCCTCTCTCCACCCACTCCGATAGTACTGAGGGCACAGAGTCTGTTTGAGTTCATTGGGATCCAGGACAGTGGCTGAAACTGAATCCTCCAAACAAAACATATCATCACTCTGTTTACCTCCACCTTGATTATAAATAAAGTTAATTTGACAACGAAATGGAAGAGAGATTGCATGAACACATTTTAAATTTTTAATCGCCACTCTACCAGTGTTGTGTAACAGGGCATAACTCCAATGACGGTGGAGGAAGGAACTGCAGATGCTGGCTTACACCAGCATTCTGTGTCTATCTTCAGTCTAACTCAACGGGACAGGCAGCATCTCTGGAGAGAAGGAATGGGCGACGTTTTGGGACGAGACCCTTCTTCACCCATTACTTCTATCCAAAGAGTTTGAAGAAGGGTCTCGACCTGAAACATCACCCATTCCTTCTATCCAGAGATGCTGCCCTGTCCCGCTGAGTTAGTCCAGCATTTTGCGTCTATCTTTTTCTAATAAACTGTGGGTTCAGTTTAAGATATATTTTGGGGTGATCTTCATAGTAAATCCACTCTCCTCTGCCTACCACCAGCAGCAGCACTATCTCACTTTGCTGTCTCCAGTGAAGGACACGATTTAGCAAAGGTACAACCATAGTTCCTTGGCCGTACAGACACTGTGTCCCAGTTTAGAGTCAACCCTAATAACCTATGGTGACGCTTCTAAAGGTACTGAGAGAAAATGTCACAATCAGAAGCAAATTCTTTCAAATAAGACATTAAACCAGGACTCTAACTGCGAATGTATTGATCTCTACTGAAAACTTTCCATTCCCACACTGACCTTTCTGTCCTGGGCCACCTCCGCTGACAGAGTGAGGCCACATGCAAATTGGAGGAACAGCACCTCATATCTCACTTGGGCAGCTTACAACCCAACGGTATGATCATTGGTTTCTTTAATATCAAATAGCCCCTGCATTCCCTCCCTCCTCCTCCCACACCCTACTAGTTCCACTCTTTGCATCCCTGCATCCTTTTGTTATCACCTCTTCCCCAGCCACCAATGATCCATTATGGGCTCCCCACTTCCTTTGTCATCTATTGCCAGCCCTAATTTGTTCTAGCCTTTTCCTACATCCAGCCCCCCCTCCCCCTCCCCACCTCCCCCTCACCTCACCTCCCTCCAATTTCAGGCTGCAGAAGGGCCACCCGTACTTTTTCTCCATAGATGCTGCCTGATCGGTTGAGTTACTCCAGCATTTTGTGTCTATGAAAAGAATTAGTGTTCGGCATCAAGGATTCGGGCTCAGGGCTATCACTAACTGGACAAACACACAATAATCTCTTAAAACCACGGCTAATAAAGAGTGGTCACTGTTACAGTGTAGCAGCAGCCAAACAAACCACATCAAAGTGGAGTTGAAGGTCTCTGCCCACCATACCACCATACCAACATTAGCCTGTGCACACCATACACAAGAAGAAGAAGACCACCTTATCTCTGCAAAAACATATCTCAGCTTTGATTGGCTTCACTTCTTATATTCTTGATTCTCTTGCCAAACCCAAAACCTACTGAAAGAAAGCTTCAAGTTGGCCTGAACATTTCACATTTCACATTTTCATCACATCCAGTCCCTACCGACGTACATTGGCTTCTATTTCTCAAGGCATTGAATTTCAGATTTTTATCTTTATCCACCGGTGAGTGATAGAATTTGGGACGGAAGGGTGTGCTGAGGAGAATGGGGAGTTTTGTTTTTAGGGGATTAAGGTGAGGTTGGTGAAAATGGGTCAGTATAGGGTTGATGGGCCAAGGGGCCTGTTGCCAGGCTGTATCTGTCTATGATCAGGCACCCGGTCATTTACTTGCGATACTGGACCCAAGCATTGGACCTTGCCAACTAACCAGGTGGCTCAGAAGGCCTCATAGATTTATGGGTTTGTTGATAATCGTTTGGCAGGAGATGTCATTGGGCGGTGGTGCTAAATGCATTGACCAACGCAAGATTGAGGAACAGCACCTTATCTTCCATGTTTAGATTAAAGATACAGCGCGGAAACAGGCCTTTTGACCCACCGAGTCCGCACCGACCAGTGATCCCCGCACATTAACACTATCCTTCACACACTAGGGACAATTTATATTTATACTAAGCCAATTACCCAACAAACCTGTATGCCTTTGGAGTGTGGGAGGAAACCGAAGATCTCAGAGAAAACCCACGCAGTCACGGGATGAAAGTACAAACTACGTACAGACACCTGTAATGGGGATCGAACCCGGGTCTCCGGTGATGTAAGGCAACAATTCTACTGTTGTGCCACTGTGTCACATGTGGGCACATTCCTGCCTTCTGGACGCAACATTGAATATTACATGTTTAATAAGGAACTGCAGATGCTGGAAAATCGAAGGTAGATAAAAATGCTGGAGAAACTCAGCGGGTGAGGCAGCATCTATGGAGCGAAGGAAATAGGCAATGTTTCGGGTCGAAACACTTCTTCAGACTGATGTGAGGGTGGTGGTGGTGGGGGGGGGGGGGTGGGAATAAGAAAAGAAGTGGAGCCAATGGACTGAGGGAGAGCTGAGAAGGGGAGGAGAAAGTAAGGACTACCTGAATTTAGAGAAGTCAATGTGCACACTGCTGGGGTGCAAACTGCCCAAGCGAAATATGAGGTGCTGCTCCTCCAATTTACGGTGGTCCTCACTCTGGCCATGGAGGAGGCCCAGGACAGAAAGGTTGGATTCGGAATGGGAGGGGGAGGTGGAGGTGAAGTGCTGAGCCACCGGGAGATCAGGTTAGTTATTGCGGACTAAGCGGAGGTGTTCGACGAGGCGATCGCCAAGCCTACGCTTGGTCTCACCGATGTAGAGTAGCTGACATCTATAGCAGCGGATGCAATAGATGAGGTTGGAGGAGGTGCAGGTAAACCTCTGCCGCACCTGGAAAGACTGCTTGGGTCCTTGAATGGAGTCAAGGGGGGAGGTAAAGCAACAAGTGTAGCATTTCTTGCGGTTACAAGGGAAAGTGCCCGGGGAAGGGGTGGTACGGGTGGGAAGGCTCCAATTGTCCAGGGTGTTTACGGAGGGAGCAGTCTCTGCGGACGTCAGACAGGGGAGGAAATGGGAAGATATGGCAAGTGGTGGGATCACGTTGGAGTTGGCAAAAATGTTGGAGGATTATTTGTTGTATGTGACGGCTGGTAGGGTGGAAGGTGAGGACAAGGGTGACTCTGCGCTTGTTACGAGTGGGGGGATGGGGAGTGAGAGCAGAGTCACAGTGTATAGAAGAGACCCTGGTGAGAGCCTCATCTATGGTAGAAGAGGGGAACCCCCGTTTCTTGAAAAATGAGGACATCGCTGATGCCCTGGTGTGGAACACCTCATCCTGGGCGCAGATGCGGCGTAGATGGAGGAATTGGGAGTAGGGGATGGAGTCCTTAGAGGAAGCAGGGTGGGAAGAAGTGTAGTCCAGATAGCCATGGGAGTCAGTGGGTTTAAAGTGGATGTCGGTCTGACTGCTTGGGCAGTTTGCACCCCAGCGGTATGAACATTTGACTTCTCTAATTTCAGATAGTCCTCACGTTCTATTCCCCTTCTTAGCTCTCCCTCAGCCCAGTGGCTCCACCTCTTCCTTTCTTCTTCCCCCCCCCCCCCCCCCCCCCACCCACCCACCCACCCACCCACCCTCACATCAGTCTGAAGGATGAGCAGAGACTGAGAGAGTAGCCCTACCCCACAAAGTGATTTTAAGGAGTGTTTCTCCTTCATCACGAGAAGATCCTACTTCTCTAAGGAGATCCCCACAGCAGGCTTCCACATCTGCGTCCAAACATGCAGCTGCACAACTGCACTATGACCACTAGAGGCAGTGCAAGTCACTGAATTTCTGAAGCTCTGCTTCCTTCCTGGCTGGTTCTTGAGGAACATCTGCAGCACCTATTGTACTTGAGAGATTAAAGCAACCATGTGTTTCTCTCCTCCTTGCAAGCATGGAGCATTTACATTAACACCAAGCATGGTGCCTTTACCTCACTGACAGCCCACACCACAGTCCTGCGGAGTGGAGGAACATAAATGGCGACCACTCCCTCTACGTATGTCCATAGCCACTTCATCTTAATGCCCATTTCCCACTGAACGCCTTGACTCCTTCACAACACGGCAGTCTGATATTTTGCAACCTCTAAAGGATGGAATATCACCCATCACCCTGAACATTGACGTCTGGTGGCTGCAAAGATCACAGAGGTGGTCTGCAACAACTCATCATGGTTTTTTTTTTAAATTTCAAAATAGACTTTATTCAAGTAATAAATATATACAATACATCAACCGTGCGAAAAAAATCCATCCAACATTTTCGGAGGCTATACAAATGTCTCCATACAGTCTATATACATTTTTCAAATTTCACGAATTGATCCCCCACCCGTGCTACTCATGACAACTCATCATGGTTCCTTCTTCACCTTTCTGACCCATAACAAAGTTTAGAGCTTCCAGCCGTACATTCTTGTCTTGTGGTTCCCTCACTACTGTGCAGCCAGCACGGAGTCCTTAGTTATGTGAAGAACGATACACGCTGGGTGGGATTGTAGTGAAATGAGGTGAATAGGCCAGAGAAACAATCTCATGCCAACTCCAAACTGCGGGCGAGGGGCGCGGTGTGTTGTGGCGGTCTAGTCCCAGGAGCCATTTGTGAGCCTTGTGGTAGAGTAATCGGGAGATGAGAGTTGCCAAGTTTGCAATATATCTGACACAAATTTGGGTGTTATATTGTTAAGCATTAAACTTCTGGCAACACAGATCAGGTGTCCCTGTGGTCTCCCTTCAGCATCGGTCTTGTATGTTTATCTTCCCCCATCGCTGCTTAATCATCACCCTGGCCTCCAGTGCTGAGGGACATCTCTCCTCCTCTTCTTATCACCCAAGAGCTTCAGAAACATGCTGCGCCAACAGGGTGCTGACTAAGGCACGGTTCTTGCCAAACTCCCGGAAATATTCCCAGTGGCAAAACACCTCCCTAGCTAATAATTGTGAAAATGCCTTCATCTATTGTCTTCAACTAGTGCTAGTTCCACGCAGACTGTGGCTCAGAAGCTGGTTAGCAATAAGGTGGTTATTACAGGGCACACCTAAACCCATATTAATCACACCGCACCATGAATTCTGTGTGCACCTGCACAGAGTCAAACAGATGTAACTTAATGCAACCCCGCACTACAATTTACAGCTCTTCTCAATTTAGCCTCCTGTATGTACAGCAGTGTCCTCTCCTGCATTTTCATGGCTCAGATCGCTATCTTTGTTATACTTTCTTCAAGATCCCATTTGGCCAAGCTCTCTACAGTATGTACATGCTGAAATAGTGAGCCACTGTTTTATAATGAGAACCAGATGTGAAGATTTTGCAATCACGTCCTTACATCAAATGCCATTGCCATGATTGCATTCAATATATTAAAACAAATTGACGTTTTTTTGGTCTTAATACTTCTGGTGCAAGTTTGAAAACTTTTTACCGCAGCATTTTCCAGGATTATTTTATGGGGGCCAGCTGCTTCCTTCTTCCACATCTGGAGATCTTCTCAGAATTCACTGTTTAATTAAAGGCAGATGATCCAATGAAAGTTTACACTAATTTCAAAGGCAGTGAAGGAGGCAGGGCAACTATGACCCTGTCACTTTCCCCCTTCTGCCCACAGGGTCAGAGAGAGTAGGGATTGTCCTGTTCGAAGGTCTAAGAAAGATAAACATTTAAAAAAATGAAAATTATGCATTTTACTCCCTAATCTATACAATATTACAATACAGCATTAAGCCCCTGTCCCACTGTACGAGGTAAGTCAAAAGTTCTCCCGAGTTTTCCCCTGATCCAAACTCGGAGAATGTCCGTAGCCGGTCCGTAGGAGTTCGTGAATGTCTGGTAGCGGCTAGTAATACTAACGGTAGGTACTCGGGAAACCCGGTAAACCCGTGACGTTTTTTCATCCCTGCAAAAAATGGATGGCACAGCAGCACAGTGACATTGTGGCTGCCTTATAGTGCCAGAGGCCCGTGTTTGATCCTGACTACAGACTTGTACGTTTTCCCCGTGACCTGCCTGGGTTTTCCCTGGGATCTCTGATTTCCTCCCACACCCCAAACACGTACAGGTTTGTAGGTAAATTGGCTTGGTATAATTGTAAATTGTCCCCAGTGTGTGTAGGATAGTGCCAGAGTGCAGGGATCACTGATCGGCACGGACTCGGTGGGCCAAAGGGCCTGTTTCTGCGCTGCGTCTCTAAACTAAACTGAAACTAAACGACTCGATTGTAATCATATATGGTCATTTCCACTGACCAGTTGTCATGCAACTAAAAAAACATTTCACTGCACGTTGGTACACATGACAATAAACACAACTAAACTAAACGCTTGTAAAATGTGTAGGAAAGAACTGCAGATGCTGGTTTAAACCGAAGATTATCACAAAAAAATTGGAGTAATTCAGCGTGCCAGACAGCATCTGTGGAGAAAAGGAATAGGTGATGTTCCTGGTCGTGACCCTTCTTCATACTGCAAACACTTGCAAATGAGTGGGTGATGCAAGTATCATAAGGTCATAAGTGATAGGAACAGAATGAGACCATTCGGTCCATCAAGTCTACTCCACCATTCAACCATGGCTGATCGATCTCTCCCTCCTAACCCCATTCTCCTGCCTTTTCCCCATAACCTTCAACAGATTTGATGATGGATCTCACATCTAGTTTACCGGAGTTGCGTGATTGAAGGGTCTGTCCCACTTGGGCGTCATTTGCGTGTCACACAGGTGGCGCGTGAGGAGTTTGAGAATCCCAAAATCCTGGGGCGCCACGCGCTACAACGCGTCACTGCCTCCACCACCATGCCTCACGACGCATACTGCATGCCATGTGCGTGTCACATGTGTGTCGTGCGTTGTGACGCATAAATTATGTTGTGTAAATGACGCGCAAATGACTCCCAAGTGGGACAGGCCCTTAACAGCATTACTTTAGCAGAACAGCTTGTCTGGTGATTATCACCTTGCTTTGGTGTTTTGGTGGCTGTGTATGTATTGGCAGCTGCAGACATTACATTATAACAATGGCTGTACAGAAAGCACTTCATCAGCTGGGAATCACATCCGGAGATTGTGAGAAACATTAAATAAACATACGCATTTCCTTGATGAAGCTTAACTTTCTGACTTTGGGCACAGTTCTAAATTTGTTTGTTGTTGGCTTGGATAGAGTTGACGTGGAGAGGATGTTTCCACTAGTGGGAGCGCCTAGGACTAGAGGACACAGCCTCAGAATTAAAGGACCTTCCTTTAGGAAGGAGATGAGGAGAAATTCCTTTAGTCAGAGGGTAGTGAATCTGTGGAATTCTTTGCCACAGAAAGCAGTGGAGATAAAGGCAGTGGATATTTTTAAGGCAAAGATAGATAGATTCTTGATTAGTACGGGTGTAAGGGGTTATGGGGAGAAGGCAGGAGGATGGGGTTAGGAGGGAGATATAGATCAGCCACAATTGAATGATGGAATAGACTTGATGGGCCAAATGGCCTAATTCTGCTATTATTTCTTACTAAAAGTTGGGTCATCACTCTATACTATTCTCGCATAATAACATACCTTTGCCAACATTTATACCCTGATCACCAACACTAATCTGGATTATTTGATCAATTATCGCAACTGTTCTGCCCCACCTGGACTCTGAAGAAGGGTCTCGACCCAAAACGTCACACATTCCTTCTCTCCGGAGATGCTGCCTGTCCTGCTGAGTTACTCCAGCATTTTGTGTCTATCTTTTTCTAATGACTGTGGGTTCAGTTTAAGATATATTTGAGCGTGATCTTCACAGTAAATCCACTCTCCTCTGCCAACCACCACCAGCATCAGCACTATCTCACTTTGTTGTCCAGTGCAGGACACGATTTAGCAAATGTACAACCATAGTTCCTTGGCCGTACAGACACCGTGTGTTTTGTGCCAACAGGCCTGGTCCTCAGCAGTGAAGCAGAATGAACACCTTGTCCTATTGCCGGTTGCCCTAACGCTAATATCCATGAAGTGCTTTGAAAGGCTGGTCCTCTCCCACATCAAATCCAGCATCCCTGTCTCACTGGACTCTCATCAATTTGAATACAGGGCAAATAGATCCACAGAGGATGCCGTCTCTCTGGCTCTTCACACTGTCCTGACTCACCTAGAAAGACAGGGCACGTAAGTGAGGATGCTCTTCATTGACTATAGCTCTGCCTTCAACACGGTCATCCCCACCAAGCTCACCACCAAAGTCCACCAGCTAGGACTCAGCTCACTGATATGCGACTGGATCCTGAATTTTCTGACGGAGCGACCGCAGGCAGTGAGACTGGGCCCGCACATTTCGTCTACTATCACCCTGAGCACCGGCACACCACAGGGCTGTGTACTGAGCCCCATGCTCTACTCCCTCTTCACACACGACGGTGTTCCTGCATTCGACACCAACACCATCGTCAAGTTTGCAGACGACACAACGGTGATCGGGCTGAACACCACCCAAGAGCGGAACTCGCTATCAAAACATGGAAGGGACGGGGGACACAATTTTTTGGCAGCCGCACGCACATGCGCACACTCACCCACACATGCGCGAGGTTTCGGAGGCTCAATCCAGCGCTAAATGCAGCTCAACTCTGCCTGTCTCACCGGGTTAACTACAGGCCTGTCTGGACAGACGGGATACCAGCGCTGCTTCTCCGCGCTGGCCATATTTCCCGCAAGCCCAGGCAGGTTCACTTAGTGGGACAGGCATAGTGAGCTAGGTTTAGCGCTGGCTGTGGGCCTGGGGGCTCCGCGCCCGTCTGACTGCTGACATCTCTAGCCACCCATGGGGGGGGGGTGGTACTCAGGTGGGGATGGGACAGCGCTGGAGAGCTGGCCGGGATCGATCCTGGCTGCGGATGAGGCGCAGGTCTGTAACATGTCTCCCTCCTCCAATCACCGCACTCTATCCTCAGTCCCACCCCCCCCCCACTCACGTCTCCCTCCTCCAATCATCGCACTGAATCATCATGTCCCGCCCCCATTGCCTGCTGACCGACGTCTCTCTCGTCCAATCGGCGCCCTCGATAAGCAGTCCCACCTCCACTGTCTCGCGGAAAGCGGAGATTTTAAAATCCGGAAGGCAAAAACTTGGGGGGGATGTCACACTAACCCTTCCATCCTGGGCCTCCTCCACTGCCAGAATGAGGCCACATGCAAATTGGGGGAACAGCACCTCATAGTTTGGTTGGGCAGCTTACAACCCATCATTGGTGTCTCTTTGGTTTAAACCAGCATCTGCAGTTCCTTACTACACAGGGGACAGACTATCGATCAACAACATCTATCAACCCAGTGCCTATCACAGTTATCTGGACTACACCTCCCACCCTGCTCCCTGTAAGGATTCCATCCCCTACTCTCTACATCTCCGACTCTAGCATGTCTGCTCCCAAGAATGGGCTTTGCACTCTTGGGTATCCGACACGTCCTCTTTCCTTGGTAAATGCAGTTTCCTCCCTGCCGTTGTGGACGGATCACTCACCCATGTCGCCTCTGTGTCGCACAGTTCTGCTCTCCCTCCCTCTCCACCCAAGTGGAACAAGGATACGTTCCCTTGGTCCTTGACTTTCACCCTCCCAATCTCAGCATCCAACAAGTCATTCTCCGACATTTCCGTCACCTTCAACGGGATCCCACCTCCAGTCACATTTTCCCATCCCTACCCCTTTCTGCTTTCCGTAGAGACTGCTCCATTTGCAACTCATCAGGTGTTGTGATATTGTGTTCAGTTCTGGGCACCGTGTTATAGGAAAGATGTTGTCAAGCTGGAAAGGGTACAGAGAAGATTTATGAGGATGTTGCCAGGACTAGAGAGTCTGAGCTATATGCAGAGGTTGAGTAGGCTGGGTCTCTATTCCTTGGAGCACAGGAGGATGAGGGGTGATCTTATAGAGGTATATAAGAACATGAGAGGAATAGATCAGGTAGAGTCTCTTGCCCAGAGTAGGTGAATCGAGGACCAGAGGACATAGGTTTAAGGTGAAGGGAAAAAGATGTAATAGGAATCTGAGGGGTACATTTTTCGATGTGGCGTCGAAGGAGGAGATGCCGAAGCGAAGAAGTGGAAGCCAAATAGCCGAACAGAAACAACGCCGAAAAGCCAAATAATCGAACGGAAGCAAAGCCGAAAAGCCAACTAACTGAAAGGACAGATCGCCGACAAGCCAAAGAACCGAAAGGGTGGGACGTCTAGAACTCACCGAACAGACGCATCGCCGAAAAGCCCAATAATGGACAATCGTCGGGGCGGGTGGGACTTGTCAGCGATTGGTCCAGACCCCCGCATCCATCACATCACTGGGGCTGGGGGAGACAGGAGGGTGGGGGTCATTTTAAATTTTCCTTTTGGACTTTCCTGAATATAAAATAAAACCCCTTGTGATTGGAACTTTCGATTGATTTAACAAAATAATAATCCAAATTGGTACCATAGATATTTACACCAACTGTAACAATTATATTTTGACTACCACAATACATTTACATACACTACCGTGCATCCTGAGGGCCAGTGATCCTTTTGGGTGTGAATCGAGAAACCAGACAAAAAAAATATGACTATTAAAAAAGAATATCTTAGCTCCCTGAGTCGATTCAGTGATATAAGTGTGAGTCGGTGTGAGTTAGTGTCAGCGTGCACGCCTGAGAGACGGGAAGTGTCCGCACTGCGCTGCCTCGGGTCTTTATTCCCAGTAAGCAGAAATCTTCCAACTTCCATGCAAGAGCGGAACTCGCTATCAAAACATGGAGGGGACCGGGGGATAGGGGGGACACATTATTTTGGCGGCCGCGCGCGCATGCGCACAATCACACACACATGCGCGAGGCTTCGGAGGCTCAATCCAGCGCTAAATGCAGCTCAACTCTGCATGTCTCACTGGGTTAACTACAGCCCTGACTGGACTGATGGGACACCAGCGCTGCTTCTCCACGCTGGCCATATTTCCCGCAAGCCCAGGCAGGTTAAACCCACCTTACCTCCACCAAGGACCTGAAGTTAGCCCGCCTCCAGGCCGTTCCAGCTACCGACAATCCCCGACTCGACCGCCCGCAGGCCCCGGGCCCCAACTCTGGCCCGAGCCGCCGGCCTGAGTCCCCCGACGCCATCTTGGCCACAAGGAGCATCTCCAGGACTCACCAGGACGCCGCCTTCACCGACCTCCACGCCGATGCTGCCGCCGACCTCCACCTGCCTACCGATGACGCCCAGCCTCGCTGCCTACCCGGTAACTCTGTTTATCTCACCCTTCCCGATTCCACCGCTGATCTCCAGCACAACGCGACCGCCGAACCCCGCCGCCTGCCGGGATCACCTACCCTCATCGCCGCACCGGGCCCATCCAGCATCGCCGTTGTACTGGGCCCGCCAAAGATCACAGCCGCACCCGCCTCACCTTGCATCGCCGCCGGACCGGGGCCCCCCGAACATGGCCGCCGCACCGCACACCACTCATCTCGCCGCCTCACCGGGAGGGCTGAACCTTGCTGCCCCACCGACCACTCGCCCACCGGGACCACCCACGCATCGCCCGCCGACCCCGACTCCACTGCCCGCGGACTCCTACCTTCGGGCCCGCCGACCCACGACATTCCACCGCCCTCCAGCAGCCCGCAGCCGTCGCCTCACCCACAGACTGGACTGTGCAGCGGGCCTGAAGCCTCCACGTTGCTCACTCCTCCCACCACTCTGTTGTTAACGGAACTGGGCCCTAGTGCCCGTCTCCCCAGCCCCGGTGACCTCAGTGGCTATTCCACTGGGTCTTTCCCATCCCCCTCCTACCATGTAACCCCTGCTCTTTCCCACCCACACCACAGCCCCCATACCCCCCCACCCCCTGACCACCCTCCACCCCCCCACCACACAACACCCCGTCCTCAGTCCACTCACCTGCCTTCCTCCAGCCACAACCCCCATCCCTGCCGTGTGTTCACCATCCCCCCGGACCTCCCCCTCTCCGACACCGAAAGGTCGGTCCTCAGCAGAGGTCTTACCTTTGTCCCCCTCCGTCCCCACCTCAATGAGTTCCGCGCCCACCACGACTTGGAGCTTTTCTACCGTCGCCTCCGCCTCACAGCGTTTTTCCACGGGAACAAGTCCTCGCCCCCCACTGATGATCCCTTTTCCTGTCTCCCACGCACCCCCTCCTCGTGGACCCCCCCTCGTGGCCCTCCAGCTTTAGAACTATTTATACAAAACTGCTGTCGGGACATCAACCGCCTCGACTTCTCCACTCCCCTGTCTCACTCCAATCTCTCCCCCTCCGAACGTACTGCCATCGACTCACTCCGTAACAACCCAGACTGGGTTATCAAACCCGCCGACAAGGGAGGTGCCGTGGTAGTCTGGCGTGTCGATCTCTACAAAGCGGAGGCCACGCGCCAACTCTCGGACACCTCCTCCTACTTACCCCTGGACCATGACCCCACTGACGAGCACCAGGCCACCATCTCGAGCACCATAACTGACTTCATTAACTCCGGCTCCCTACCCCCCCGAGCCTCCAACCTCATCGTTTCCCAGCCCCGCACAGCCCGATTTTACCTTCTCCCCAAAATCCACAAACCCGACTGCCCCGGCAGACCCATTGTCTCTGCCTGTTCGTGCCCCACCGAACACATTTCCACATACCTTGACTCCATCCTATCCCCCTTTGTTAAATCCCTCCCCACCTATGTTCAAGACACCTCAGACACTCTCCGTCGGCTCCGCACATTCCGTTGTCCAGGCCCCCATCCTCTCATCTTCACCATGGACGGCCAGTCACTATACACCTGCATCCCCCACCAGGATGGTCTCAAAGCCCTCCGGTACTTCCTCGACCAGAGGAGCAACCCATACCCATCCACTGACACCCTCCTCCGCCTAGCGGAGTTGGTCCTTACCCTAAACAACTTCTCTTTTGACTCCTCCCATTTCCTCCAAACACAAGGCGTAGCTATGGGCACACGCATGGGCCCTAGCTACGCCTGCCTCTTTGTCGGGCACGTCGAACAATCTTTGTTCTCGGCGTACCAGGGCCCCACCCCCGACCTTTACCTCCGTTACATTGACGACTGCTTTGGTGTCACCTCCTGCACCCACGCAGAACTGACTAACTTTATCCATTTCACCACCAACTTCCATCCGGCACTCAAATATACTTGGACCATTTCCGACATTTCCCTACCATTCCTTGACCTCACCATCTCTATTGCAGGTGACACACTCCTGACTGACATCCACTACAAACCAACTGACTCCCACAGCTACCTGGACTACTCTTCCTCCCACCCTGCTTCCTGTAAGGACTCCATCCCCTATTCCCAATTCCTCCGACTACGCCGCATCTGCTCCCAGGATGACGTGTTCCACACCAGGTCATCGCAAATGTCCTCGTTCTTCAGAGAACGGGGTTTCCCCTCCCCCACTATCGATGAGGCTCGCACCAGGGTCTCCTCCATACCCCGCAACACTGCCCTCTCTCCCCATTCCCCCACTCACAACAAGGGCCGAGTCCCCCTGGTCCTCACCTTTCACCCCACCAGCCAGCGCATACAACAGATAGTCCTCCGCCAGTTTCGCCACCTCCAACGTGACCCCTCCACTCGCCACATCTTCCCATCTCCCCCCCTGTCTGCCTTCCGCAAAGACCGCTCCCTCCGCAACTCCCTCGTCAATTCTTCCCTTCCCTCCCGCTCCACTCCTTCCCCGGGCACTTTCCCTTGCAACCGCAAGAGATGCTACACTTGTCCCTTCACCTCCCCCATCCACTCCTTTCAGGGACCCAAGCAGTCATTCCAAGTCCGACAGAGGTTCACCTGCACCTCCTCCAATCTCGTCTACTGCATCCGTTGCTCCAGATGCCAGCTAATCTACATCGGTGAGACCAAGCGGAGGCTAGGCGATCGTTTCGCCGAACACCTCCGCTCGGTCCGCAATAACCAACCCGACCTCCCGGTGGCTCAGCACTTCAACTCCCCCTCCCACTCCGTATCCGACCTCTCGGTCCTGGGCCTCCTCCATGGCCAGAGTGAACAACACTGCAAGTTTGAGGAACAACATCTCATATTCCGCTTGGGGAGTCTGCATCCTCTGGGCTTAAACATTGAATTTTCTCAATTCTGTTAACCCAGACTGCTCCCTTTCCCCCCCCCCCCCCCCCCCTCTCCCTCAGCCCTCGGGCCCTGACATTCCTTCTCCATCTCCCCCCCCCCCCCCCCAAGTCGCACTAGCTTCTCATTTTCACACCAGAAACAGCTTACAATGGCTTGCTTCCCTTATCACCAATACTTTTTTGCATATCTTTCACTCATTGTTCTTGCTTTATCTCTCCATATCACTGTTTATATCTCTCGTTTCCCTGATCCCTGACCAGTCTGAAGAAGGGTCTCGACCCGAAACGTCGCCTATCTCCTTCGCTCCTTAGATGCTGCTGCACCCGCTGAGTTTCTCCAGCTTTTTGTGTAACCCCAGGTTAAACCCAGAGTTGAGCGTTGCTTCTCTGCGCTGGCTGTGGGCCTGGGGGTACAGCCACCGTCTGACTGTTGACGTCTCTGGCCACCCGTGGGAGGGGGGGGGTGTGGGCACTCGGGTGGGGACGGGACAGCACCGGAGACCCGGCCGGGATCGATCCTGGCTGCGGATGAGGCGCAGGTCTGTGGCACGTCTCCCTCCTCCAATCACCGCACTCTATCCTCAGTCCCACCCCCCCCCCCCCCACTCCTCCAATCATCGTGCTGAATCATCATGTCCCACCCCCATTGCCTGCTGACCAACGTCTCCCTCGTCCAATCGGCGCCCTCGATCAGCAGTCCCACCTCCACTGTCTCGCGGAAAGCGGAGATTTTAAAATCCGGATGACAAAAACTTGGGGCGGGATGTCCCCCACCTCTCAAAACATGGGGGGGGTGCGTGTTCTCTCTGGCCCCCCAGGGTTTTCCATCCCTGCTTCCGTGGACCCCCAGCTGAGGCGGAGAGCAGCCGTGGCCGGACAGCGCTGACCCCGGGAAGAGAATGCGGGCTGTCCCGAAGGATGCGCTCCTTCGGCCGCTTACACCTTGGAGCTCAGGTTCAGAGTGCCCAGTCATACTCATGCCCCGGGTATTCATGCGTGAGAAGGTACTGCAGATGCTGGTTCACACTGACAAATGGACACAAAATGATGGAGTAACTCAGCAGGACAGGCATCATCCCTGGAGAGAAGGAATGGGTGACGTTTCGGGTAGAGACCTTTCCTCAGGAAATCACAAGTACGCTCACCGACGAGAGTTCAGTTCACTCTGAAGGGTCTCGACCCGAAACGTCACCCATTCCTTCTCATGTAACAATTTCTGTTGCATTAATGAAAGGTAGATATGCCTTGCACAATAAAACAGTTTTTTGTTCTCAAACCTCAGTCAAACTTCGGAAATCTGAGTCTGAAGAAAGGTCTCGATCCAAAACATCACCTACCCATATTCTCCAGGGATGCTGCCTAGCCCGTTGAGTTACTCCAGCATTTTGTGCCTTTCCTACTTCTCTGCCCATAACTTGCAAGAACTTGCTCTTTGCACAGTGTCTCGTACATTACTGCACATATTTACCTTGCTGTAAACACCATTGAGGTAGTGAGTGCACTTTATACATTAAATTATTTTATTTATTTTAAGAAAACTGCAGCAATTTGGACAGGGAGAGCAAGTCTGAAGAAGGGCCTCGACTCCAAACCTCACCCATCCTATTTCTCCAGACATGCTGCAGCAATGTTACAAAATTTTGAGATTTTAAAAATCAAGTCTGCAATTTATCCCATCAGATAAAGCATAAAAAGAAGTTTAATTTGACACCTAATTCACTTTCATATCTTCAGTATTAAGAAAGTTATGGCCATTTTCATACTCGGAAATTAGCATCTTGTTCCCCATTGCCTTTCATTTGACTTAACTCAAAAGCTGTGATCTGGAACAGTTAAAAGCCCATAACTTTCTTAAAAATTAAGAGAACTCAATGAAATTTTCAGTTATTATAGATTGAAGCATTCTGAAACAAATATGAAACAATCTTACTTGGATGACCTGAAATTAAAGCATATAATTAGTTAGTTATCTAATTGTAGCTAATTACAAAATTCAATGAGTAGATCTAAACATCTATCAATTTCTTAAGAAAAGATAAGCATTTTTTTTAACTACCTAAGTGTCCAAATAACATTCACACAATAATCCACAACATAACATAATTTTAAAATCTCATTTTCATGAATTTCTGGGCCAAATGGAAGGAATTTAGTGTTTAATGCCTGTAAATTAATGGCCATTTAAATCAACTAGCGAGTGGGTTTTAGTGGAATGCCGTGGATTGGAACGTTGCGGTTAGCGGTGAAGTCGGGAGGAAAAATACTGTTGGTTCATACATTTTTTTGGACCCCATTTCGCAACATTAAAATGTTATTAAAGCCTCCCGAAAAACCAACTTTTAATATAAAAATAAACTATTTACCTTTTTTTCTCCCCTACGCAAAATCCTTCCGGTTGTCGGCGCTCACGGCTTTTGAAGGTGATTTTTAAATTACTCTAGTTAATAAATAATTTAGCGTAATTTAAAAATACCTTCATTCATGAAATGTCGGAGCGATTTTTCTTCCGCAACGAAATCGCCCGACATGGATCGATTTTCCCTGCCTGTGGAAAAACAGCACTTTAAGCCCGCCCCCCTCTGAAAGGCGCCAAAGTCGCGCACACGGGGAGAGGCAGAACTGCAGCGCTGCTCAAGGTAAGTTTTGTAACATACCTAGATGCTGCCTGACCAGCTGAGTTATTCCAGCACTTTGTGTCTACCTAAGGCAAACTATAGTCAGCGTTGGGTAAAGGAAGTGGAAGCAGGCCAGGATACTGAAAGCAGTTTCTGGTTAGCAGTCACCAATGCTTGTGTGACCAAACTGTGGAGAAATTGGCAGCGTCTAGAAGAGGCCAGTAGCCAAACAAATAAAGAACAGGCCGTGGTTGACAACTGAAAATTCCTAGTTGGGCCAGTCCGTTGGTGCAGAAGTGCTGGACCAGTCTGGAAAAGTCAAGGCAGCTTACAGCTAGAAAAGGTAAGAAGGGACAGTGGTCCTTGTGATGAGGAGAAACAGTGCTCTAAAACACAGATCATTGAAAATCAAATGGTGCCATTCTAGATAATCCAGTCATATTTTACTAAAAAAATTAGAACATTAATGCTTATCCTTACACCTTTTCTCCCTGAGTGTGGCACTTCAGCTTGATTCATCCAAACCATCTAGTGCTTTATAGAACAATCTAATTGTGTATATTATAAAATCTTCTTGCAGTAATGTGCGGAGAGGTTGTTTGCGGCGATGAGTGCAACCCTGATCACGCCGACTGCTTCACCCTGTATTGTAGACACAAAATGCTGGTGTAACTCAGCGGGACAAGCAGCATCTCTGGAGAGAAGGAATGGGTGACGTTTCACGTCGAGAGCCTCCTTCAGCCCTGTATTGTTATGCTTCTTGTGAGGTATTAGAGCTTCGCTTATGAAGCCAAGTGGAGAGTATTCAATCACATTATTGATCTGTGGCTTATGGATGTTGGAAACTTGTGTGGAAACCCAAGGTGGGGCATCCCATGTGTAATCTGATCTTGTTGTTGTAGTGCTAGCGTGATGTTTCTTGATGTTCCTCTACAGAGTGTAAAGAGCCGGGGCATCTGACAATGGCTGTGCCACTAAATGTTGGACTAAGTGGTTAATAGTACTATCAACTCCTGGAGATGGCTGGTGTCCTGTGCTTGTGGTATTGGTGAAGCCAGGATGTTGTCCACATCATTTATGTTTATTTTACTCTTTAGCGATACAGCGGGGAAACAGGGCCTTTGGCCCACCGAGTCCGCGCCACCCGGCCATTACTCTGTACACCAGCACTTCCCGACACACTAGGGACAATTTACAATTTTACCAAAGACAATTAACCTCCAAACCTGTATGTCTTTGGACTGTGGGAGGAAACCAGAGCACCCAGAGAAAACCCATGCGGTCACGGGGAGAATGTACAAACTCTGTACGACAGCGCAAGTAGTCAGGATCAAACCCGGGTCTCTGGTGCTGTAAGGCAGCAACTCTACCGCTGTACCACCGTGCCACCCTGCTGGATGCTTGTGCAGACTGTTGTCTAATCTGAGGACTTGTGAATGGCAATGACCCCCCCCCCCCCCCTCCGTGCATTTATCAGCACACACCACACTTCAGCCCCTATGATGGAGGAGAAACAGCTGCTGATCATTACATCTGGGACATTGCCCTAAGGGACCCAAACAACGATGTCTGGGGTTGAGGACACTGACCTCCAACAGCCAGAACAATCTTTCTTTGTGCTACTTCTGTTTCCAATCCTTGACATTTTTCAGCCTGATCGCCATCCATGTCATTTTTACCAGTGTTTCTTGAACCATACTTCCCTTGATGCCAAGGCTGGCGTCTAAAACCTCACCTCTAGAATTCATTCTTTTTGCCAGTGTTTGGACCAAAACTGTAAAGGATTCATTTTCTCCTGTTAAACATTTACCTACTCCCTCGAGTTCAGTTCATTGGAGAGTATTGTATTGTAATGTGTTGTAAGTTCTATGTAATAACATTGTTGGCAACAATTAAGAACTTTACAAATGTTCACGACGAGTTAATGTGAAGGTGAAATTTGTCTAGAAAGGAACTGCAAATGTTGGTTTATACCGATGGTAGATTCAAAGTGCTGGTGTAACTCAACAGGCCAGGCAGCATCTCTGGAGAAAAAGGATGGGTGATGTTTCAGGTGGGACCCTTTTTCTGTTTAGTTTAAAGATACAGCTTGGAAACAGGCCCTTCGACCCTCTGAGACCATGCGGACCAGTGATCACCTGTGCACCAGTTCTATTCTACACAGTAGGAACAATTTACAGAAGCCAATTATCCTACAAGCCTGCATGTCTTTCAAATGTGGGAGAAAACCGGAGCACCTGGAGAAACCCCACGTGGTCACAGGGAGAACGTACAATCTCCGTGCACCAGAACACCAGCAGTTAGGATAAAACGTGGGTCTCTGGCGCTGTAAGGCAGCAACTCTACCACTGCCCTTAAGGGCCTGTCCCACTTGGGCGTCATTTGTGCATCACGCAGATGGCGAGCAAAGATTTTGTACACCCCAAAATCCTGGGGCGCAGTGAGCGACCGCGCGTCACTGCCTACGTCACCACGCACCATGCGCGCGTAATGCTCACCATGTGCGCGTAATTCGAACAGTGCGCGCATCACGTGCTTGGTACGACGCGCACGCCGTGCGGCGTGACGCATAAATTATGTCGCGTAAATGATGCGCAAATGAGGCCCAAGTGGGACAGGCCCTTTACCTTTGTGAATGGGCTTAAACAGCTTGTTAGTCAGATGCCAGTGCTGGAGCTGAAGGAGTGGCTGCTGCTGGATCATAGATCTTCATCACAACAGTCAAGAAGCTATCCTTGCACCCAGTTTGTGGTGCATTCAGTGCACTTAGTTATTTTGTGGGATCACCTGGAATTAATCAAGTTCATAAGTCCAGAAGTCCACGTGTTATAGGAGTAGAATTAGGCCAATCGAGTCTACTCCGCCATTCAGTCAGGGCTGATCTCTGCCTCTGAATCACATTTTCCTGCCTTCTCCCCACAACCCTTAACCGTTCAAATCAAGAATTTGTCTATCTCTGCCTTACAAATATATCAAATTGGTTGAAGGCAGGCTTCTGGGATGAGAAGAACCTCAGGTAGATGCCAAATGGATCATCTACTCATCAGCCCTGGCACAAGATGACTGCAAGAACTTACACTTTGTGATCATGTGCTGGGGCCCATTGGTTACTATCAACTTCACAAGCACCATTAGAGGTAAACATGCAAAGATGAACTGTCCAAATGGCCAAGAAGAACATCCAGTTCCTACCAAATCGGCAGTGGTGAAGCCTCTCGGTGGCAACGATGCCTCGCGGGTTGACTCGCGGTCAACGGTCGATGAGACCATGGGGGAACCACCGTGAGGGAAGAGGACCTGGTGTGGGGGAACCGCTGTGTGTGGGGGTGGGGGGGGGGACAAAAGGAGGAGCCGGCGTGCTTTGTAACTTTGTCAGCGCTGGAGGTGGCTGCTATTTCATTTCGGAGTCACGTGAGTGACTTTGTGAAGAGCCCGCCGGCGCGCATGCTCGACATATCGTCGTAACGCGTTGCTGCGACGGCTGGCGGTGGAGCGCGCTCCTCGCCAGCCCTTCATAAGGGGCCACGGAGGTGAGTATTCCACCTTTAGTTGGTGGTCCTTGTTGTTCGTTATGTCTTGCAGCAAGGACATGGATGGGAGTTCGAAGGGCCGGAGGACGTCAGGACGAGTTCGCCGGTCAACAGTTCCGGGGCCTTTACCATCGGCAGTACCTGCAGTGCAGGCCGGGACTCAGGCGGAGATGTGGGTAAGCCCTGTGATTACAGGTCCAGATCCGCCAGCACACCACAGCTCGGAGGAGTTCGACGAGGAGGACTGTGGTGTGCCGCCAGAGCAGGGGGACCCTGCCATGGCAGTCAGGTCATCAGCGGGCTCGCTGGCGACCTCGAGCAGGGGGCGTGCGGCTGCACGGCCCGTTCCACTCAGCCCCCCGAGAAGGGGCAGGGCAGGAGCCCAGAAGCCTAACCCTGCCAGGGCTAAGGCATTGCCTGACACGGAGGAGCGGTCAGGTTCCAGGGCGAGACCCGGGGCGGCTGTGAGGTCCAGCCGGCACACCCCGACTCTCGACGCCGGGACGGGTCGGTTGAGTCGGGTCTCGTCACGGTCGCCGTGCCCCCCATGGATGGGTGGGCGAGACCATGCGTCGGCAAGGTCCACGATGTGGGCATCCGGCAAGCCTGCGCGGGCTTCAGGTAGCCATGCTTCGGCTGGTGCCGACACCACGCTGCAAGTGCCCTTAGTGGCAGCGGCGTCAGCTCCCGCTAAACGGAGGCGGTTGAACACGCCCGCGCGGGAATCGCGCAGTTTCGCCTCGGCGGCTGTTAGCGACAACTACCGGCACCGGCAGGGCCTCGATGAGGTGCGGGCCGATGATAGGAGCCCGGTTTTCTTTTCAGAGCCGGAGGACTCCGACCACCTGAGTGTTCAGGGTGAAGGGCGTATTGACCGTATGGAGCGGCTGCTGGAGCTCCTGCTTCAAAGCCAACAACAGCAGGGCAGCCACAGGCACAGGGCGTCGTCACCAGCCTCTACCATCAGCCTGGAGCAGCAGGAGGAGGAGGTTGGTGGATTCCATACCACCTCCGGTGGAGGTACCAGCGGAGGATCTTCTGGATGTGGCGACCAAATTTGCGGCCCCACATTCATCTGGACTTCCTTTAAACACGAAGCTGGCAGCCACTGTGGACTTTCTTAACAACCAGCAACTACAGGAAGAAGTCCTCATTCAGGCAATGAGCCGTCACAAGGCTCCATCCAATTGCAACTCCCTCAATGTGCCTGTGGTCAATACGCCGATATGGGGCAACATCAGTGCGGCTATCCGTCAACAGGAGGTAAAACTGCAGCGGATCCTGAAGCTCCTCACGGCCGGTATTACCGCCTTTGTGCGGTCGGTGGACGGGGACGAATTGAATTTGGACCAGGAAGATGCCCTGGCCCGCCTGTGCGCGACCCAGCACGAAATTAACGGGTTTCGCAAAACCAGCATCCGCCCAGCGCTCAATCCAAAGTTTGCAGGATTGTGCAAACCACCGCCGCCGCCCCCGCCCCGTCAGCTCTTTGGGGAGGACCTCTCGAAGAGAGTCAAAGAGCTTGACGAGCAAGCCAAAACGGTGGGGATCATGCGCCCTCAGAGTGCCCCCACACCGTCAGGCTCAAAGTCTCCATACATTCGATCACGAGGGTCTCCCAGTACCTCGACGAGGACCCACCCTCAAGCTCCACAACGACAGCAACATCAGACCCAGCACCAGGGGTCTTTTTTAGGACAGGGTCGGCAGAGACCCTGGTGGAAAACGAAGACGCCGCGCCCTCAAGCCAACCCAGCACCTCCACGTCCGCACACGCGTGTCAAGGACCGCCGGTAACCACGGAGGTGAGGGGGTCTGGTTCTCTATTTTCTCTCTGTTTAACTTCACACGTTGGTGGTCGCCTTCGGTGGTTTTTGGGTGCATGGGGTAATTTTACTGGTGACGAGTATGTGTTGCAGAATATTCAGGGGCATAAAATTGAGTTTATTAATGGCGACATTCCTCCATCCCAGCACATGCCCGCTCGAACGTTTAAATTATCTGCTGCAGAACAGGCAGCCGGCTATAAGGAACTGTTAAGTCTTGAGCACAAAGGAGTAATTGAGAGAGTGGTGCATGAGCCAGTTGAATTTGTTTCGAACATATTCACCAGACCTAAGAAGGATGGAGGTTGTCGTGTCATTATTGATCTAACCCGTTTGAATACTTTTGTAACATATACTCATTTTAAAATGGATATGTTTGAAACAGCCAAATCATTGATTTCTCATGGTTGCTTTATGGCATGCATCGATTTAAAAGATGCATATTATTCCGTATCCGTCCAGAAATGTGACAGAAGGTTTTTAAAATTCATCTGGATGGGGCAACTCTGGCAGTACAAGGCTTTGCCTAATGGGCTCACCACAGCCCCTAGATTGTTCACTAAATTAGTGAAGCCAATTATGGCTTATTTGAGACAACGACACCATATAGTATGGCCTATTTAGATGATATCTTAATTGTGGGCCACACCCTAGAATTGGCTGAACAGGGTGTTGCAGCTGCTGTCAATATATTTCAACAATTGGGGTTTATTGTCCATCCAGAGAAATCAAAGTTCTACTCTGCCCAGGTGATTAATTACCTAGGGTTCACGGTGAACTCTATAAGCATGAGGGTTACCATTCCAATTAACAAGATTGAGGAGGTTACCCAGGTGTGTCAAGATTTAATCCGCACCAATATACCATCGATTCGGCACTTAGCTACAATAATTGGGAAGCTGGTAGCTTTGTTTCCGGCAGCGCGATATGGACCTTTGCATTATCAGAATTTGCAAAGAGCTAAAATTGCTGCGTCAAAACAGAACGCTGGTCATTATGATCGGTCCATGCAGCTGCCGCCCGAAGCGATAAATGAGTTGCAATGGTGGGTGTGTCACATCAGCAGCTCATTCAAGCCTATTAGGGAGGCTAATCCGGTGGTATATTTGCAAACTGATGCAAGCTCCAATGGTTGGGGAGCCACGAATAATTGCTCTAGTTGTGGTGGCAGATGGGACACCCTTGAATCAACGATGTTGTTAACTCAAGGGATTAACTATTTGGAGTTGCTGGCAGCATTCCACGGACTTCGTGCGTATTGTTCCAAGCTTGTTGGAGCACATGTCCGTCTCCAAATAGACAACACCACAGCAGTAGCATATTTAAACCATATGGGTGGTACCAGGTCAGTTTCGTGTGACAAATTGGCTAACTCAATTTGGCTCTGGTGTGTTCAAAGAGACATTTGGATTTCAGCTACCTATTTGCCAGGTGAGCTTAATACTGTGGCGGACACCAGGTCACGCAAATTTAATGACAATATTGAATGGATGTTGCATCCTGAGATTTTTTCTAAAGTCACAGCCAAATTTGGTAAACCGGACATTGACCTCTTTGCGTCACGGTTGAACCATCAGGTACCAACCTACGTTTCATGGGAACCAGATCCTGGGGCAATAGCGCTAGATGCATTCTCGCTGGACTGGGGGAAGTGGTTTTTCTATGCATTCCCCCCGTTTTGCCTCATCAGTCGGGTATTGCGAAAGATTCAGGCAGATGCTGCCAAGGGCATCCTTATTATACCCGACTGGCCCACACAGCCTTGGTATCCGGTGGTCTTTGACATGCTCAACGAACCTTGGGTCCTTTTGAAGGGTTGCCCACAATTGGTTACTCACCCTGTCTCAGGGGAGCCGCATCCCTGCCATGGCTATTTAAATTTGTTGGCTTGCAGGTTCTGAACAGGCCGTTAGTCCAATACGGCCTCTCGGCTCGGACCATGGATACCATCGGGGCGTTGTGTCGAGAGTCTACAAGGCGAAGATACCGCTCGCATATTAAGAAGTGGGAAGCCTACTGCAGCCGCTCTCGCATCACGTACGATGACGTGACAATAACCGACGTCCTGGAATTCCTCGCGGGGTTGCACCATGATGAACACTTAAGTTACAGTGCCATCAACAGCGCCAGAAGTGCGCTATCATTCTACCTCAGTTTGGAGGTAGGATCCAACAGGCTAGTGTCCAGACTCATGCGGGGTATATTCAATATGAATCCGCCTACACCACGCTATAATATCACCTGGGATGTCAGGGACGTATTAACCCTGCTCAGGACGTGGTCACCCATGGAAGGGCTCCAACTGGACCAACTCACCATGAAGCTGGTGATGTTACTAGCGCTGACTTCAGCTCAGAGGGTACAGACATTACACAAACTTTGTGTCGACAGAATGACGTCTACCCCCACAGAAGTAGTCTTTTTCATTGACGAGCTACTAAAGCAGCATAGACCTGGGTGCACAGGGCTGCAGCTGAAGTTCCCGGCATACCCCGCAGATGCTAGGCTAAGTTTAGCCTCACATATCCGCCACTATGTCAAGGTGACGGCACGCATCAGAGGAATGGAGAGATACCTGCTTGTCACTCATAAGAGACCTCATCATCGAGTGACAGTCCAGACGATATCCAGGTGGCTTCAAGTCGTCTTGGGTAAGTCAGGTATCGACACTAATGCGTTCAAGTCTCATTCCACCAGGGCTGCATCGACGTCAGCGGCGAGGGTCATGGAGGTGCCCATGGACCAAATTCTCGCCACCGCAGGATGGGCTAATGAAGCTGTGTTCCAGCGTTTTTATAACAAGCCTGTTGCTGCTCCTCTACAGTTCGCAGAAGCCGTGCTGAATGCAGGTCAAGAACGTAGAGATGTCCCCGTATGAGGGGTTTTGATTTGTTATTAATAAATATGCTCTTGTTTTGCAGTATGGACTATTGAGCAAGTTTGTTCCTCCCATCCATCCCTGGTAGTGGTGTGTCAGCATGGACGTGGTCCAGGGCGTGTAATCACAGAAGCTTTGAAGTCTTCACGAAGTCACTCACGTGACTCCGAAATGAAATAGTAAGATTGAACGAGAACTTACCAGTTCGAAGGTTGATCTTTATTTTATGAGGAGTCGAAGTGAGGGATTTCGTGCCCTCCTCGCCCAACCCTCAATCACCTTCATCTGGTAATCTTAGTCACTTCAATCATACTATGCGAAGTCATTTCTATTGTTGGTTCTGTGATTCCACGCCGCTACTTTGAAGTATGTCGAGCATGCGCGCCGGCGGGCTCTTCACAAAATCCCTCACTTCGACTCCTCATAAAATAAAGATCAACCTTCGAACTGGTAAGTTCTCGTTCAATCTTACTATTTGTGTACATTGGGTCTACAAGCAAAGAATTTCATTGTGCCGAGTCACATGTGACAATAAAGTATTCCATTCCATTCCATCTAGACGGTCAATAAATGTTTACAAGCGAATTGGCCTTGTTGTGTAACTGGAGGCTCTCAGTTTGTGTTTTCCATGAACACATTTTGAACCCCATCCATAATGCATACATGATTCGTATTTTATGTTGTACAATCCAAAGCCTTTAACTTTTCCACATGAAATATCATCTGGCATTTCTTACCCAAACTGCTCAGTTTCCCAGATCAGGAGTTTTACTGCCAACTTTAATTCATTTCACACTTACATTTCCTGACTCACTTCCAGGATATTTATGCTTGAATCTAAGTGATGTAATTGATTGGAAACATATCAAGAAAGCTTTTTCACTCTACCTCGGTATGCATGACAATAATAAAGTAAACTAAATATTTGATTTGCTCTGATATTGGCTGCGTAAGGTGGCAATAGCTTTCCGCTTCTTATGTGAATCACAAGTGCACAGTTTGACAGGTAAAGCAGAAACAAGGAACCAGAGATGTGAACAGGTTAAGAATGTCATTGTTCTGTTTGGGACATATGACAATAAAACACTCTTGACCCTTGGTTCAAATGGCCGCTTTCCACTGATGCTTTATTGTCACATGTGAAAACGCACAGTTAAATTATTTTATTCCATACAGTCCAGTAGTAGAGCATTACCAGTCCGTGCAATGACTCTGAGTCTCTCTGCCTTTCCTTCTTCTGTTTCTCCCAGTTTTGTTGAATTCCTGTAGCCAGCCTCTCCCTATTATGAAGCTCCAGTCTCATACTTGTTCTTTACCAAGGTTCACCCTCAACCAAGTCCATCACCTGGTGACAGTTTCCTCCACAGATGCTTCTTCAAGCCATTCTGCTAGATTAATCAGGCATGACCTGGTTATTATAAGTCGATGTGTAGATCAGCTGTAGATCTGCAGCAGGGTGGAAGATTGCAACCTTCACGTGGTCAGCCCTGTTTCGACTAATGCAATCAACTCGACGTGCACAAACGGAAGATGAAATAGAACAAGTTGTCCAACAACATTAGGCTGTGCACGCCACACGAAAGAAGAAGTAGATCTGAAGTAGATTCCCAGTGTTCAGTATCTCTGGACTTAATTAGAGAGTACAGTAGCTTCCTGACAACGGATGTCAGGCTAACCAGTCTATAATTCTCTGCTTTCCCCCCTCCCACTTTTATTTTTAAATTAGCACTGTGACACTTGCAATATTCGGATTCAAAAGCACAGTTTTAAAATAATTTAAAAGTGGTCTAGAAGAGTTAGGGCATCCACAATGTTTATAAAATCCTTGGTGAAATCTTTTTGATCCTGGGTAGTTTTCATTCTTTGATACCATAATTCATTTCTTTAGACTTTAGACCTTAGAGACACAGAGTGGAAACAGCCCTTTCGGCCCACCGAGTCCACGCCGACCAACGATCACCCTGTACACTAATACTATCCTACACACTAGGGACAATGTACAATTTACAGAAGCCAATTTAACGTACAAACCTGCACGTCATGTGGGCGAGTGGGAGCATCCGGTGAAAACCCACAAGGAGAACGTACAAACTCCTTACAGACAGCACCCGTAGTCAGGATTGGACCCGGGTCTCTGGCGCTTTGAGGCAGGAACTCTTCCGCTACGCCACCATGCGGCCCCGTTTCATTGCTATTAATTTAATTTCAATTAACTTTGGGGAATTCTGAAACCGAATACAGTTTGACCCTCACGACTTAAAAAACTATCTATATGAGAACTTGAATTGCCAGGGCATAGAGGTTTTGGAAAATAGCATTAATATTGGTGTGTCCTTGATGATCAGCATGGACTGGATGGACCAAAAGGCCTGTTTCCGCCTTTTGTGACTGCGTCTCCAATGGCTAAATTTAGTTTCCTGGAAATGTTTTGTATTCTAACCCCTTTCCCCTGCTAAGCAATTGTTGAACACTTCCTTATTTTCAAGCATAATATTCCCATTATCTGTTTTTAGTAGATCCATCTTGCTCCGGAGCGTCATTCCAAAATATAATGATCAAATAAATTATGCTGATTTTAATATTCCTTGTAAATATGACTTTCTGTTTGTAACTCTATCTACTTTGTCACTTCCTTTTATTTTGCACTTGTTTGTTTTGGCTTTAAGCTGTCTCTTTGTTCTTTCTTGCCATAGAATTTTTTAATGAATGCAAGTAAGAGCTCTTCCACTTTTGGGATGTAAAATGGCTTTGTTCCACACTAAATAATTTGTTGGACAACTCCAATTGATTTCCTTCCTTGTTTTTCACGGATGTTTTGGTCAATTTACAGTGTACATGTACCTGGAAGCAGGATCAAATAAGATCAATTTGTGCCCATTTTTAAGCGTTAATAGAGAGATTAAATAAGAATTTACCAGTTTGAAGTTTGGTCTTTATTTTATGAGAAGTTGCGATGAGGGATTACGTGAGGAAGCCCGCCAGACCGCATGTGTGTCAATCTTCAAAGTAGCTGTATGAACCCATAGAATAGTTGCTGAGCTAACTATAGAGAGATTGAAGGCTAGAACTACCGAATGATCTTTATGAGAATTGAGTTGGGAGTGGAGGGCATGTAATCCCTCATCGCAACTTCTCATAAAATAAATATCAAACTTCAAACTGGTAAGTTCTCATTTAATCTCTCTATTTCATTTCGAAGTCACTACGTGAAGATTTCAAACCTCTGTGGTTTCATACTGTGACATAATCTGTGTGTGAAAACACTAAAACAGATAAACCATTAATGGCAGGGAAAAACATGAGGTATTAATATCACGATGCTAATATTACTCTAAACTGGCCTGTAGTCCCAATAGACTGTTGAGTTAGACAATAACTTATGCAACAATGTGCATAATTCTATCTGCAAACATCCAGACATATTCCACCAAATTTATAATTTGTTAAGCTACATTATGTAAACCTCATGCTGCATGATGAAAGCATGATATAGCAGACATGATAAAGCAGCACAGGAACTGTCAATTGTGCTGTCCCATAAAGGTTCTCTAGGCTCAAACTGGAAGCCACACAACCTTGTTACTTCCGCATAGAATTGACTCACACATGTTGTTCACAAGCTTCTCGTACAATCGTGCAGAGCTAGCTAGCTGAGAAGACAGGCTGTCCCAGCAGTCATACATGAAGGAGTAAATAAGAGTTGCTTAAGCTGTCTACCATGGCGTGACTGAATAGGCAAACTGGTACTGTTAAATTCCATGTTGCCTTAAATGTAATATTGCCAAAAATATCTACTGACATTGCATAAGATTTATCATTTGCAATTTTGCATAATACCCAAAACTCGGTGACATAATGCCCTTAATTTGAGAAGGGCAGCGTAGGCTTTCACCACTAGCTTTGTTATAAACAGCAGAAACTGTGCCGATGTGTATAGATATGACAGTGTATGCAACTACAAGATCGATTCTCTGAGTTAGTTAAATTGCAGACACCCAATCATCCATCTTAAACTGGGTAAGTGAACCCACAATTTGATTAGCCTGATGGTATCCTGATTCGGCCTGCACCATATTTCTGTAACCTTGAGAAATATACCCCTCTAGTCCTTGGTCAGACCACACATCCTCGGATGAGTTGTCACTGAATGTACTTGGAACCGCTGTTCCTCCGTAGATCCTATGGACTGAATATTTGTGGGGCTCTGCTACCTGCAGAAGATGCATATTTAGCTATTCATACATTAGCTATTCATACATTAGCTATTCATACATTAGCTATTCATACATATCGCTGATAATATAATCAGCAGCTAATGACAAGAGCTGAACCACAGTTTCCCTTAGATGTGAGAAAACTAGTTCCCTGTCAACTAAGAACCACGATGAATACGTAGTGTTTCCCTTCAGAGTGGAGATTAGTATAATGCAAAGCTGAATCAAGAATTACCTCGTAGACCTTTGACTGAGACCACATGTATAAATCTACAGAGTGCATAACACAATCTGTTGGGCGCACCACTCAATCAGGAATAGTGGTATTGAGAACCTATGGATTATTATGAATACATTGTTGATTCACAACATGACCTGCAGGTCAGAAAAAGTTATAATATATTGCAGACGAGCTTTCTGCTGTTAACTATCTGTCCCAGAGAAAACGGCAATGAAGATTTCAATGAACCAGTAACTTTGCGAAATGAGGAGAAATAAACCATATGTTGAGAAAAACTTCAACTACTTAATTCCATTGCCCAGTCTGTTCCTACTGGGAACTTCAACTACTTAATTCCATTGCCCAGTCTGTTCCTACAGAGGTTACTGTGCAAGGCACCTTGCCAATGTCTCTACATCAACCTGATGTCATCCCAGAGACAGTGAAAAAACGACTAGACAGCCAATGCTGGTAGTAAACCCTAAGCTGGGCCGACAGACTGCTCCATTTCGGAGTTTACGGAGTTTAATGATGAGACCTACTTACCAGCATCTCTAACCCCAGGTCGCTTACCTCTGTTGGAGCTTCAGCGAAGTTCCATTTTCAGACTCTGTCCATCATGTTTGTCATTTCTGTTAGATAGCTGATGCTGCTGGCCAACTTCTCTTGTAGTGGCTAGTCTGTCCCCGACAGAGCAGCAATTTTAGAGGCAAAAGCACACCGCTTTTCCTCATGCGATTGTCGTACATCATGCATTAAAGCATGGGATCCAGGCAGATGGTCATGTTCGGGCTCATGCATGGAGTTAGTCCGTATCGACTTTTGACACTCTCTTAGTGGGAAAATTGCACCCTGAACCAGGTGTTGCCATATCCATATGCCTCAAACTGTCTGTGCATGCTTCTATACCAAGCATATTTTGCGACACCATCTCCGATAGTCTTTTGCGTGGGAGGAAAATGTGAACCTTGAAACCAAGGCAGCTGCAGGCATATGACTTGAACTGCCTGTGTATGCTTTCGTAATATGGGGCATAATATATATGGCTCCATCTTCATACTTCATACATCCAAATGGGAGGAGTTATGCAAACCTGAACCAGGAGCTGCCTCAGGCATGTGTGCATATACTTTAGCACCATCTCCGTCACTATGTTCAACCAAGTGGGAGGAAATTGCAACCCTGAACCAGGCGTTGCTTCAGGCATATGTGCATATACTTTAGCACCATCTCAACTACTCCGTTCATTTGAGTGGGAAGAAAATTTGCAACCCTGAACCAGGAGCTGCTGCCTGACATGCCTTCATAAGACAGAGCATTCCTTGTCTTATAATTTGATTCATCAGATGTTCATAATTGAGACAAACCCCAATCATGTCTGACATAGATGTCCCAAGACTTGGCTATGACTTTGCCCCGACTTGGGGTTGTCAGGTTGCTCCCTTCAGCAGCCGAACCAGGACCAGCTGTGCAGATCGATGCTCTGTTGGTATCCTCATTTACCAAACAGGCTGCACGTGCTGGTGAGTCCAAGTCCTGCTCCCTTCCGGTGCCAACGGAGTATTACAGGGAAGGACTGGAGCGCCTCTGGCCTCTATACGCCAGACAGATTGGGAGAAAAGCTGGAACCCTGCCAAGTGTTTGTCATAGGCAATGATGTTTACATGACTGAAATAACCCTATCCCTATTAAATCAGAGAGTTGATCACTTTATTGATATGCATAAAATTGGCGTCTTTTGGAAAGAAATCTTCCGCAGTCCCCTCTAATGAGCGGAAAATACCATGACGCCACCATGTGTAGCTCCCACAGGTGACTGATAGGCACAGCTCACACAAGGCTTCCCAAGCCAGGGGCTCTGGACTGCCATGGCGGGTCCAATTCCACTACACCTTTTTATTGGTGTAAGTGATAATAAATGTTCCTTGTAATTTTTCTCTTTTAAAACATAAACTAAATTGGCATGATAATATATATTTATGATATTGCCAAGAATAAAAGATGAACTGATATTATAAATCAGAGGATACCAGCACAATGGTGCAGTTGGTAGAGCTGATGCCAGAGACCTGGGCTGACAGCACCAGACCTGGCTTCGATCCTGACCACAGATATATCTGTGTGGAGTTTGCAGCTGATAGGATGTATCGGCTATGATAGTCACAAACGTGACCCTGTGGCAACTGTTATAATGCCAACTTTATTATAGCCATCCATTAAAAGAATACGCTATATGTGCTATAACATACTGTAGCAGCAACTCAGTTAAATTTGTTTGGTGCTACATCAGGCTGAACTTACCTAAGCGGTATTTTAAAAACTCACCTGCTGCTGGAAATCTCCTGCAGTAACACCCACAATTTATGAATGTAAGTTCCTGAATTTGTAACTCTCGCTGCCTGCTCCCGAGTGGAGCTGTGATGTCGGCAGCCTCTATTGTTATTGTCGTCTGCTGAGGACTATAACGGCTACAGCCGTAAACCCAGCTTTAACGAGCCTGTTGGTCTCTGAACTGGGTCGTCCCCTGCCGTGCAGACTAACGGCACCAGCCGCATGAAGCCCTATAACATCAGCCGCTTGCTCACGTTGGAGACTGCGGCGAAAATATACCCTACGCTAGCTCCAGTGGAGCAACTACTTTTTTGGGGGCCCGCTATTGAGACGGCCCGAAGAAAACTGTCTTACCTTGCAGAGCAGTGCCGTGCGCTAGACGTAATGACATGCATGCAGTCTGGCGGGCTTCTTCACGTAGTCACTAACAGTATCATTCGTAGCATTTGTAGACATTACAGATCTGCTATCTGAGCTACCATCTATCTCATTGTAGTCCCTCGGTCTATCTTTGATGGGACTTTACTGGACTTTATCGTGCACTAAACATTATTCATGTCATTCCCTTTATCGCATCTATACTCTGCGGATGGCTCAATTGTAATCGTGTATTGTCTTTCCGCTGATCAGTTAGCACGCAACAAAAGCTCTTCACTGTACGTCTGTACATGTGACAATAAACTGAACTCAATTCAACTCAATTTCCTGGTGAAATCCCTCCCATCGGGAGAAGAGACCAAGGCAGTCCAGCATTGGTGCTGCTTCCCTGGAGCCATCTCCCTCCCTCCTTGTTTTTCCCTCCCCTCAACTTCTGGTTCCCCTCTGTCTCAATTTCTTCCTCCCACATTAACTTCACTTTTGTTCCTGCGCTCAACCTCAATTGCCCTTGGCAGCTTCTGTAATTGACTTGGGCAAGGCTCTTTAATAGTATTGGCCCGCTTCCCAACAATCTGTGGAAGGCACATAGTTTGTGCTCAAATGAGGCTCAAAGCGAGAAAATCACATCAACACTTTTCTAAATAAAGAAAATCCCAATTTCATGATTTTTGTTGATCAGATTTGCTGCTTACTGTAATTATTGCACACATTTCACCATCAGAATTGTGTGCAATACAGTTTCTATGCAAAACTGCTTTTTATTGTGTTAATCAATTTTATCTAAATCTAGATTTTTTGCGGCTCTTTTATGTTTCTCCTTTCCAAATGCTAGATTGAATTAAGCAGATTATGATTGCTACAAGATAAATGTTCATAAGCATTGATGTTTACAAAACCTAGCCTATCACTTATTAATAATTGTATGTGACCTGCTAACTTCATTGTTCTGCATGTTTTATCGTAAAAACTATCACAAACTTCTTTTAAACACATTATTTTGTTAATCCCAGTCTATATGAAAGTTAAACTCTTCAAAAAAACATTCTGACTATGGCAGAAATAGAAAGAGATAACGTTTCAGGTCCGGGACTGGGAAAGAGAGAAAAGGGTTTGTTTTAAGTTTGAATTAGAAAGACATGGTTTCACATCTTATGCACAGGAACTTCTTGCAAAGGTGGCAAATTTCTGGAAATCTCTACCCTGTGGGTTATGAAGGCTAAACCATTGCAGTATTTAAGGAGAAGGTAGGTACATATTTGAAAGGTCAGGAATTGAGGCCTACAAGGAATTGACACAAAAGAGAAGATGAAGTGTAGGGCAGATCAGTCATAATCATATTAATCGTACTGAATAATGGACAAAGCTTGAGGGGTCTACTCTTGCATCTATTGTCTTATATAGGTCCACCACCAATTTTCCGTCATCCTTGGTTCCAGAGGCTTTCTCGATTATCTGTTTTGCCGGCCACCAAGAGCGATCCAGCAGTACCAGAATAGGTTGCCAAGGCAACCGAGGAGCTGAAATACAAGCCCGCAAAGTCGGCCTTGGAAGTCAGCTTTGGGAACGGATCTAACGCTCTGGCCAGGCCAGAGTTCCAGAGCCCCGGCCGCTGGGGGCAAATTCCACCAGCTGATTGGCTGAGGAAGTCCCAATGAGGTAGAGATCGGCCACCTCATCCGGCCTAGGCACCACATTTTTGGGGGGACTTCTGGGGGAGATTTAAAGTGTGCTCTCATAGTTTTTCTGAATTAAAGGAGGAGCCAAACCACAAGTTGCCGGAAAATCAGTGGTGTACCTGTATTTCTAGACTTGAATGTACAAACTGGTGGATTCCTGAGAGTGTACTGAATTAATCAAGATATCTTCTACCTGTGGAGTTGGGCATAAAAGATGGCAGGACTCCATGTTGAAGACCAGGGTCTATCTATTACACTGACCAACAGCTAAACCTCAGTTAGCTAATTAATGGCCCCTTTATTTCACAACGTTTTATAAGAATGCAAATTAATCATTAAACAGTGGACACTTTGCAAAAGTGTAGATGTTTAGTGCATGTCCCTTTAATTGTAGGTTGTGTAGCCACTGCCCTTTCACCAAGTATATTACTGTCTCTCCATCCCTGGTACCCCCTCTAGTAAAATGTGCAGACCATGTACAACTAGGGCATCGATATATATGTGATTAATAAAGACTCGGTAAAGAAACACTGTGTACGTGTATACACCTTTACATGGTGTCAGTCGTTTCGAATTGCGCGCCTCCTGTTTATCGGGTTTAGTTTTTTTTGCCCCAGTTACCCTTCCCTGCCTGGTCATGGCTTCCTCCTGCCGCAAGCCTGAGTCCCTTGTCTTTGACGACGACATCGCTCACCGGTGGAATGTGTTCCGCCGGGATTTTCGGCATTATGTGGCTATCGTGCACCCGGGGGTTTCCTCTGCCATTAAAGCGTCGCTGCTATTGAATCTAGCCGGCTCCGAGGCTCTGGAGCGCTCTGAATCGTTTGAGTACGGGCCGAATGAGGACCCCGAGGACCTTGACTGTCTACTGGGGAAGTTCAACGAGATGAACAATCGTCCTACCTGACGACCTTTGCCACTCCCTTTGGGAGGTTCCGATTCCTGCGCATGCCGTTCGGGATCAGCTCCGCCAGTGAAGTTTTCCAGAGGACGATGGAACAGCTGTTTGCGGGGCTCCCGTGCGCTATCATTGTAGATGACATCTTGGTGTATGGTAAAGATGTGGAACAGCACGACCACAACCTCCGACTAGTTTTGGATCGAGCTCGGGAGGTAAATCTGAAGCTCAACCCCAGTAAATGCCGGTTCCGTGTCCCGGAGGTCACCTATGTGGGACACGTCTTCACAGCGTCCGGGCTGAAGCCCGACCCACAGAAGACCGCTGCTATCTCGGAGATGCCTGCTCCTGTGGATGTGCCGAGCCTCCAGCGTTTCCTTGGCATGGTTAATTACTTGGGAAAATTCATCCCCGATCTGAGCGAGTTGAGTGCCCCTTTAAGAGACTTGGTGAAGAAAGACACTGCATGGTCCTGGTTCCTGCAACACCAGGCTGCTTTCGATATGCTGCGTTCAAAGCTTGTCTGCACTCCGACGCTGCAATATTTCGATTTGAACCGTCCTATTGTCCTCACGTGCGATGCTTCAAAGTTCGGGCTGGGTGCTGCTTGTTTGCAAGTTCATGATGGGGTCCAGTTGCCCGTGTCCTTCGCGTCCCGCACAATGACTCCAGCTGAGCGGCGCTATGCCCAGATCGAAAAGGAACTGCTGGCTGTTGTGTTTGCATGTTCAAAGTTTAAGGACTATATCCTGGGCACCGAATTCTCTATTGAGACCGACCACCAGCCTCTGGTCACCATCCTCGGCAAGCCGATTCACGCTGCCTCCTCCAGGCTGCAGCGGATGATGCTGCAGCTGCAGCGTTTTACCTTCTCCGTAGTGTACCGTAGAGGCAAGGACATGTTTATTGCTGACACGCTGTCTCGGGCTCCTCTGGCTTCGACCACCCGTCACCCTTACGAGGCTTCAGGTATGATTGTCCTGAATGTCAACTTTGTTCCTTCAAAACAACTACAGTCCTTAGTTAAACACACTGCTGCTGACGCCTCGCTCCAACAGCTGGCTGCGGTCATTCAAAGGGGTTGGCCCGAGCGACGTTCTTCCCTGCCCGCCGCGGCAGTGCCCTACTTCCTGGTCCGTGACGAGCTGGTGCTACGAGATGGAGTTATCGTTAAGGGTCACAAGGTTGTGGTACCTGAGGCTCTTCGCCAACAGTATTTCGACACCGCTCATCGGGGTCATCCTGGCGCCGAGGCCACTCTCTCTATCGCCCAAAGCCAGTTTTATTGGCCTGATATGGCTGTGTATTTTCGGGACCGGGTGTCATCTTGCCCTACCTGCAACAGTCTCGCCCCGCAGCAGCAGCGTTTGCCCCTTCTGCAGCAGCCCGCACCGGACCTGCCATGGTCGGCGCTGGCAACGGACATTTTTGAGTGGCACGGCAAGCACTTCTTGGTGCTTGTCGACTCTTACTCCAACTGGTATGAGGTCGACCAGCTGTTCTCTCTCTCCTCTTCTGCTGTTATCGCGAAGCTGCGCCGCCACTTCGCGACCTTTGGATCACCAGCGAGCCTGCAGTCAGACAACGGCAGCCAATTTACCAGTGCGGAGTTCAAGGACTTTGCTGACCGCTGGAACTTTCGGCATTACACTAGTAGCCCTGAGTACCCTCAGAGCAATGGCCTGGCCGAGCGTGCTGTTCGCAGCGCAAAGGACTTGTTGAATCGCTGCCGCGCATCGAAGTCTGACATTTACCTCGCCCTCCTCAACCTGCGAAACATTTCCCGTGACGGTGTTCTGGGATCCCCGGCGCAGCGCCTCATGTCCCGGGTTACTCGACCTCCCATTCCGGTGGCCCAGAAGACTCTTACCCCAGCTGTTGTAAAACCTGCCGTGGTCCGTGAGCGTATTGCTACCAAGCAGTCCATTCAGAAGCGATCCCACGACAGGTCTTGCCGTGCCCTGCCTCCTCTGTCTCCTGGTCAGGTTGTCCGCATGCATTCCACCTCCGGTCACCCTGGCCTTGCGGTTGTTGTTGGGACGGCTGGTTCACCTCGCTCCTATCTGGTGAACCTCGATGGTACTGTTTACCGTCGGTCCAGGCGGCACCTCCGCCTGGTGAACGAGCCTCCTCCTCCAACTCCTCCTGCTGACCCCCATGCTCCCCCTCTGTCCGCTCTCCCGCCTGTAGCGGTCACTAAACCTGTGCCTGCTCGCCCTGTCCCGGTTCTTCTCCCTGTGTCTGTTCCCGTGCCTCCAGCCGTCTCTTCCCCATCGCCAGGTCGCTCGCCTCCAATCCCTTTGTCACCACGCAAGTCCCCACATCGTAGTCCTCCTGTCGTGGGGTCTCCCCCGGTGCCCGTTCCTTTGGGGGGAGAGGGTGTGAGCGGGGTTCGTACCCGCTCGGGGCGGATTGTAAGGGCGCCTGACCGTTATGGCGATTATATTTGATTGCTGCTATTTTGCTGTCTATCCTTTTCCAGTGCTCTAGTGTATGAGACATGGTCGGCTGTCACGTTCCTTTCTTTTGTAAGAGGAAGGATGTAGATGTTTAGTGCATGTCCCTTTAATTGTAGGTTGTGTAGCCACTCCCCTTTCACCAAGTATATTACTGTCTCTCCATCCCTGGTACCCCCTCTAGTAAAACGTGCAGACCATGTACAACTAGGGCATCGATATATATGTGATTAATAAAGACTCGGTAAAGAAACACTGTGTACGTGTACACACCTTTACAAAAAGGTATTTAATTGCCTAAGATGTTGTAAGGTTGTGAACAATAATGATAGGCCTAGACACAGAAAGGATGTTTTCAGTAATGGGAGAGTCTAAGACCAGAGGTCACAGTCTCAGAATAAAAGGACGTACCTTTAGAATGGACATGAGGAATAATTTCTTTAGCCAGAGGGTGGCGAATCTGTGGAATTCATTGCCATGGACGGCTGTGGAGGCCAAGACACTTGGTATATTTAAAGCGGAAATTGATAGGTTGTTGATTAGTAAGAGCATAAAGGTCATGGGGAGAAGGGAGGAGAATGGGGTTGAGAGGGAAAAATAGATCAGACATGATAGAATGGCGGAGTAGACTCGATGGGCCGAATTACCTAATTCTGCTCCTATGTCATATGGTCTTATAAGACATTCTTTCCTTGATTGTTTCTAGTTTAGTTTAGAGATACAGCGCGGAAACTGGCCCTTCGGCCCACCGAGTCCGCACTGACCATGCTAGCTTATCACTATCCTACAGACTAGGAACAATTTACAATTTTTACCGAACCAAATTAACTACAAACCTGTACATCATTGGAGTGTGGGAGGAAACCGTAGCACCCGGGGCAACACCCATGCAGTCACGAGGAGAACGTACAAACTCCGTACAGACAGCATCCACAGTCAGGATTGATCCCAGATCTCTGCTGCTGTAAGGCAGCAACTCTACCACTGCGAAACCGTGCCGCCCCGATTGTGAATGCTTTGCTGATGCTTTGATGCTTACTAATGTTTCCACTCTGAATCTTGCATGCTAAAACTTGCATTGCTTTTGGTACATCGACGACCTGAGCCACCTAGGCCATGCTGGGCTGGATGACCTAATTCGTAGGCCAGCTTGTTCCTCTCAGCTGTGCTGTGCAAGCTCTATCCATAAACAGACAACAAGTAGTTATTCTACGCTTCATCATGGCCTGTGGAAGATTGCTGCATTTTCAGGAGTAGCAGCTGCACGTTGATGTCATCCTACCCAACGTGCCCCAGAGGATGACATTTCAAACCAACCCTACAAATAATCACAAAAAAAACACAATGTTAGAAACTGCTGTTCTCAAGCCACACAATTTAAATCTCTAATTTTAATCAATAGTTAATAGTGCTTTATTTGTCACGTACGCAACTGCACAGTTACATTCTTTTTGCATATATTTTGCATGCGGTCGCCACCATTTTTGGCACCATTATTCAAAGTCCAAAGTCCGTTAAGATGCGACATTCAAGTCTCCACTACTTCTAACGTAAGGTGAAAATTTAGTTTAGTATAATTGAATATTGTCACGTGAGAGGTACAGGGAAAGTTTTTTTTTTGTCGTGCGCTATCCAGTCAGCGGAAAGAAATACATAATTACAATCATGACACCCGTAGTGTACAGATACAAAATAAAGGGAATAACGTTTAGTGCAGGATGAAGTCCTGTAAAGTTTAATTAAAGATAGTCCGAGGTAGATGGTAGGTCAGGACCACTCTCTAGTTGGTGATCGAATGGTTCAGTTGCCTGATACCCACCCCTTTGGGATAGGTAGCAGGAGGTAATTTTCTCAAACTGTTGCTGCCTACATTGTGAAGATAATTCCTGACAGGAAAGGGTTTCCATGATCTTGACCAACCACTGATTGAGCATGTGCCTCATGACTTGGAATCATAAGAGTTTGTGTCGGAATTTGAATGGGATATTTAATCCAGAGCCTTTAGGGGGCAGTATGAAGTATGCACTCAGTATGTCCAACCAGAGAACAGAAGGAGAGTGGATCATTATATTGTCTGGTTAAAGGCATTGGCTTAAGACCTTTTGGTATGAGGCTCTCCCTGGAGACATGATCAAGACCAACTAGAAGAATACATTTCCCGTGATGAAGCAGCAAAAAAAAAGTTGCGGCCTCACTCTGCTGGCAAACTATGTCACCGTGCTTTAATTCCTGTTGAAGTTCAGACATGCAAGGTGGAGGAAGGCAGCTGAGCAAAAACAAAGTGCTGGAAGAACTCTGCGAGTGTGTGGAGTGAATGGCCAGAATTTCTGAACAAAACAGTTGATTGGTTTACTACTGCAGCTTAGTTGTTCCTGAATGCAGCCGCCATGGTCATAGATTCCTAGAGTCATAGTGTCCTATAGCGTGGAAAACCAGGCTCTTCTGGACCAAGGCCCAACTTGGCGACACGGGCCAACATGTTCCAGCTACACTAGTCCCACCTGTCTGTGTTTGGTCCATATCCCTCTGAATGTTGTACTTGTCTAAATGCTTCTTCAACATTGCAATAGTCCTTGCCCCAACTACCTCCTCTGGCAGCTTGTTCCAAACACTCACCACCCTTTGTAATGATGTTTCCAATGACTGTGGAATTCTCTGCCTCAGAGGATGGTGGAGGCCAGTTCTCTGGATGCTTTCAAGAGAGAGTTAGATAGAGCTCTTAAAGATAGCGGAGTCAAGGGATATGGGGAGAAGGCAGGAACGGGGTACTGATTGGGGATGATCAGCCATGATCACATTGAATGGCGGTGCTGGCTTGAAGCTCCAAATGGCCTACTCCGGCATCTATTGTCTATTGACACTACCAAGTTGTAGTCAAGCAACTGACTTTATCTGGCTTTATTAGAATTATCCCTTGAGGCTTGGTCACACAACCTCTCTTTGGCTCGACCCAAATGTCACCCATTCCTTCTATCCAGAGATGCTGCCAGTCCCAATGAGTCACTCCAGCATTTTGTGTCTAACCTGGCTCCACAGATCCCACTCCACCCACGCACCCACCAATTGCTACCCAGCATACCATCATCGGCATGCATTGCAGTCCTCTAAGAAACAGGACGCTCTCCACAAGTAGCTTTGTTCCCCATCTTCAGTTTTTGTTAATCACAAATAAATGTTTTCACAGAAAAACTGTAAGACAAAACCCAACTCTTTTGCAATGTTTTCGGGTCCTGACCCGAAATGTCACCTTTTAGTTTAGTTTTAGTTTTAGAGATACAGCACGGTAACAGGCCCTTCGGCCCACTGAATCTGCGCCGACCAGCAATCCCTGTACACTGGCACTATCCTACACATGAGGAACAATTTACAATTATACCAAGCCAATTAGCCTACAAACCTGTACGTCTTTTCAGTGTCGAAGGAAACCGGAGCACCCAGAGAAAACCCACGTGGTCACGGAGAGAATGTATTATACAAACTCTGTACAGCACCTGTAGTCAGGATCGAACTCGGGTCTCTGGTGCTCTGATTCATCACCTATCCATGTTCTCCAAAGATGCTGCCTGACTTGCTGAGTTACCCCAGCACTTTGTATCTTTTTTCCCCTCTATCTTTTGCAATGTTCTGTGCTTTACTCCATGGTATGTTCGCACTGAAAAAACACTTTTAAATTCCCGGAAGTGTAGCAAGTGACAACCTCTCTTTGGCTTGTTTCAAATAGGCGGTTCCTTTAAGTAGGCAGAAAAGTTCTGTTTACTTGAAGCTGCCGTTTTTTTAAAGAAATCTTTTAAAATATATTTCCTTCTCCTGACTATTCACATAGAACAGTCAAAGCAGTTTGCATTGTCTGCCTGATTGCCACAGATAATGAGGGTCAGAAGCTTTTGTTGTAATGAAAGGACGGCATGACATGACCCTTGACCTGTAGCTTGCTTGGTACCGTTGCTTGCAAGAAGCCTTTGTTCACCCTGAAGCCATAATAACTGTTATTACTTGGACCGAAGGAAAAGCTTTAACAATCACTGGAATAAGTAAAAGTTAGTCAGTCCATCAGACCCTTTCTATCTAATGCTGAAATGCACAATCACATTGTGATGGCTTCCCTGAGCTATGAAAGACTATTAAATAGCCTGTCTGACAACCCCTGTATCTCTGCATCACAGCAGTGTCACATCCCCATCAACAGACACACAATCTAACCCCACCATTAGTTGCAAAACAATCGCCAATTACCCCATTCAAATGTTTATGCTTTCATTCATTTTCCAGCTGTCTTTAGTCTGCCCACTTTGGCACCGAAAACGCCCAGTGGCAATTTCCATTTTTGGGTATAATCAGGGATTTGGAAATATTGTCCAAACTGGAAAAATGAAATCAAATGCCACAGGAAACGCTGGAAATATTCACCAGAGCTGATGAAAGACCTCCCTTCACGCCACTGAAAATCGCACAACTTGTCTCAAGTGACTTAATTCAACTTTCCGCAAACATTGATTTATATAATCACAGATGTCATTTTTCCATCAATCTGCAGATTGGGCTGTGATATTGAGCGCATTTACTTGATTTCTCCCCCACCAAACATTAATGAAAAGTGTTTATATGTTAATGAGCAGGAACCTGATTTATTAATGCTCCTGAAAATGACAACAATAAATATTTTTAATCAAGTGCACCAACTTCACTTGACTTTTAAGCATTGAGAATAAGAAGGGTCTCGACCCAAAACATCACCTATTCCGTTTCTCAAGAGATGCTGCCTGACCCGCAGTTACTCCAACATATTGTGTCTATCTTCGGCCTAAACCATCATCTGGAGTTCCTTCCTACATGCTAAAATTATTTATTTTATTTACTATTTTAACTCTCTTTACTCTCTTTACTCAGAGAGTGGTAGCGGTGTGGAATGAGCTTCCAGTGGAAGTGGTGGCGGCAGGTTCGTTGGTATCATTTAAAAATAAATTGGATAGGCATATGGATGAGAAGGGTATGGAGGGTTATGGTATGAGTGCAGGCAGGTGGGACTAAGGGAAAAAAGTTGTTCGGCACGGACTTGAAGGGGCCGAGATGGCCTGTTTCCGTGCTGTAATTGTTATATGGTTATTATATGGTTATATGGTTATATTTATTATTATAGGAGAATAATATTTTAAAATATTTTAAACAGGCTTTGGATCTAATGAACTGATTTAGTAAATGTCACAAGAAGTGTTTGAAGGGGCAATTAAATCAACTAGAATTTCTGCACAGAAAGATTGCAAATTTGGGTTGATTTAATTGCCATAAATTTCATCACATTTTCCCGTTCAATCACTTCTTGCGACATTTACTTAATCAATTCATTAGATCCAAAGGACCTGCAGATGCTGCTTTAAGCCAAAGATAGACACAAAATGCTGGAGTAACTCAGCGGGTCAGACTGCATCTCTGGAGAAAAGTCATAGGTGACATCACCATTCCTTCTATCCAGAGATGCTGCCTGTCCCGCTGAGTTACTTCAGCATTTTGTGTCTATTTGCTGCCTTTCTGATTAATCTGACTCAGTAGTGGGAACGGGTGGGTGACAAGCACCAAATCAGTGGGCCCTACTTGAAATTGGCAGAGAGGAACATAAAAGCATAAGAAATAGAAGCAGGAGAGGTCCCTTGTGGCTGCTCCACCCTTCAATTAAATAGCTTTAAGTTTAGTTTAGAGGTAAAGTGTGGAAACAGGCCCTTCGGCCCACTGAGTTCACACCGAGCAACAATCACTCATATACTAGTTCTATCCTACAAACAAGGAACGATTTACGGACGATAATTAATCTACAAACCTGCATGTCTTTGGAGTGTGGGAGGAAACCGGAGCACCTGAAAAAAGCTCACATGGTCACATCTATTGTCTATTGTCTAGCTCCATACAGACAGCACCCGTAGTCAGGATCGAACCCAGGACTCTGGCACTGTAAGGCAGCAGCTCTACCACTGAGCCACTGTGCTGCCCGATCAAATTGCTGACGACGAGGATGGGATTCGAACCCACGGGTGCAAGGCACATTGGATTAGCAATCCATCGCCTTAACCTCTCAGCCACCTGGTCTTTTGTTAAGAATTGCACTTGTCTGTATATGGGCCAGGTCTGCATTTTACCCCTTTGTCACTCTCTGCACTGAATTGAACTACCGATCATTAAATATTCCTTACTCACCATAACTAATTTTGTACTGATTTCCTTTACCTCAGTTTGAACATAGGCATATGGAAAGCTCTCACAAACATCAATGTGAAAAGCCTCACACCAGTGTGAATGATGTCAGCCTGGAAATGAGAATTGTTCCTGTTCTTCTTACAAATACTGCCTGGCATTTTACCCGCCACTTACAGCGCCAGAGACCCGGGTTTGATCCTAACGATGGGTGCTATCTGACGGGGTTTATACCTTCTTCTCCTGGAACCACATGGGCTTTCTCCAACACAATGGTCTGTCGAAAGGTCTTGACCTGAAATGTTGCTTATCCTTGTTCTCCAGAGAGGCTGCCTGACACGCTGGGTTACTCCAGCTCTCTGTGCCTTTGGTAGCTCAACAAGACATTGTGGTCAGCATGGACAGTTTGGGGGGAAGGGCCTGGTCCCAGGCTGCATTACTTTATGACAGGGAAAGTTGACACAAGTTTGTTCCTTCATATTGCAGGATAGTGACTCTTTGTCTCTACATTCATATCCCATGGTACACATTATATATGAGAAAATAATCTAATTTCACTGTTTATCTTTGGAGATAGATGTAGCTGCTAACTAACCAAGCTAAATGCTTTTTTCTGAAATTATCTTTTTCCGTGCTCATTTGTTTGCTGTGAGGCGCTGTGTTCTTCAGATTGTTTTTCTAACAAGTCAAAGGCTTTGCAGCAGTAAAAGGGTGACCTCAGTGACCCATGACCTGGAGTTCACTTTGGCATGGCTGCTTGAAGTAACCCTTTAAGTTGCAAAGAGTATTATTGCTCGATTGGAGAGAAAGAGCGCACAATAACTTTAAAAGGCAGGAGCACTTCAACAGTGTAGGATAAGGAGGTGAAGATAAGGAGGAAACTGATTGTGCTTTCCATTCCCAATTGTACCCCATAAGATTGGCTTTATTTTACATGCTGTAACAAACAATGTATTTCATGGGATAGAGCAGCGTAGCCAACAAGTCAAGCATTCTCGACTGCGATAGGAAGGAATGGGCATTGATTGAGCTATTTTCCCATCATCAGGGTGAACAGTTGCTGAAGGTGTATTTGTGCCGAATATTGACAACAATATCACCTTGGAAGGGCGGGATTGGGGGGGGGGGGGGGGGGTAGGGGTAGGAGGGAATAGGTGACACATGGGATGGTTGCAAAATCCCATTGCTATGCATTACCATATAACCATATAACCATATAACAATTACAGCACGGAAACAGGCCTTCTCGGCCCTTCCAGTCCGTGCCGACCATTTATTTTCCCCTAGTCCCATCTACCTGCACTCAGACCATACCCCTCAATTCCCTTCCCGTCCATATACCTATCCACTTTACTTTTAAATGTTACAATCGATCCTGCCTCCACCACTTCTGCTGGAAGATCATTCCACACAGCCACCACTCTCTGAGTAAAGAAGTTCCCCCTCATGTTACCCCTAAACTTCTGTCCCTTAATTCTCATGTCATGCCCTCTTGTTTGAATCTTCCCTACCCTCAATAGGAAAAGCTTATCCACCCACAACAACTCTGTCTATCCCTTTCATCATTTTAAAGACCTCAATCAAGTCCCCCCTTAACCTTCTGCGCTCCAAAGAATAAAGACCTAACTTGTTCAACCTTTCTCTGTAACTTAGTTGCTGGAACCCAGGCAACATTCTAGTAAATCTCCTCTGTGCTCTCTCTATTTTGTTGATATCCTTCCTATAATTAGGCGACCAAAATTTTACACCATACTCCAGAATTGGTCTCACCAATGCCTTGTACAATTTTAACATTACTTCCCTACTCCTATATTCAATGCTCTGATTTATAAAGGCCAGCACACCAAAAGCTTTCTTTACCACCCTATCTACATGCAATTCCACCATCAGGGAACTATGCACAGTTATTCCCAGATCCCTCTGTTCCACAGCATTCCTCAATTCCCTACCATTTACCATGTACGTCCTATTTTGATTTGTCTTACCAAGATGTAGCACCTCACACTTATCAGCATTAAACTCCATCTGCCATCTTTCAGCCCACTCTTCCAAATGGCCCAAATCTCTCTGTAGAGTTTGAAAATCTACCTCATTATCCACAGCACCACCTATCTTAGTATCATCTGCATACTTACTTATCCAATTTTCCACCCCATCATCTAGATCATTGATGTACATGACAAACAACAGTGGACCCAACACAGATCCCTGAGGCACCCCACTGGTCACCGGCTTCCAACCTGACAAACAGCCATCCACCATTACTCTCTGGCATCTCCCATTCAGCCACTGTTGAATCCATCCTGCTACTCCGCCATTAACACCCAAAGATTGAACCTTCTTAACCAAACTTCCATGAGGAACCTTGTCAAAGGCCTTACTGAAATCCATATAGACAACATCCACTGCTTTACCCTCAGCAATTTCCCTAGTAACCTCTTCAAAAAATTCAAGAAGGTTTGTCAAACATGACCTTCCAGGCACAAATCGATGTTGTCTGTTCTTGATCAGACCCTGTTTATCCAGATGCTTATATATATTATCTCTAAGTATCCTTTCCATTAATTTTCCCACCACTGACGTCAAACGAACAGGTCTATAATTGCTAGGTTTATTCTTTGAACCCTTTTTAAACAATGGAACAACATGCACAGTACGCCAATCCTCCGGCACTATTCCCATTTCTAATGACATTTGAAATATTTCTGTCATAGCCCCTGCTATTTCTACACTAACTTCCCTCAATGTCCTAGGGAATATCCTGTCAGGACCTGGAGACTTATCCACTTTTATATTTTTCAAAAGTGTCAGTACTTCCTCCTCTTTGAATCTCATAGTTTCCATAGCTACTCTACTTTTTTCCCTTACCTCACCGAGTTCAATATCCTTCTCCTTGGTGAATACCGAAGAAAAGAAATTGTTTAATATCTCCCCCATCTCTTTTGGCTCTGCAGATAGCTGTCCATTCTGGCTCTCTAATGGTCCAATTTTATCTCTCGTTATCCTTTTGCTATTAATATAGCTGTAGAAACCCTTTGGATTTACTTTTACCTTTCTTGCCAAAGCAACCTCATATCTTCTTTTAGCTTTTCTTATTTCTTTCTTAAGATTCTTTTTACATTCTTTATACTCATCTAGCACCTCATTTACTCCGTCTGCTATAATTATTGTAGATAACCTTCTTTTTTCAAACCAAGTGTCCAATTTCCCTTGAAAACCATGGCTCTTTCCGATTTTTACTATTTCCTTTCAACCGAACAGGGACATAAAGATTCTGTACTCTTACAATTTCCCCTTTAAATGTCCTCCATTTCTCTTCTACATCCTTCCCATAAAACAAAATGTCCCAATTCACTCCTTTTAAATCATTACACATTCCCTCAACGTTAGCCTTTCTCCAATCAAAAATCTCAACCGTAGGTCCAGTTCTTACTCTCTCCATAAATATATTGAAACTAATGGTATTGTGATCACTGGTCCAGAAGTGCTTACCAACGCATACCTCCGTCACCTGACCTGCCTCATTTCCTAACAGGAGGTCCTGCACTGCCCCTTCTCTAGTCGATACCTCGATGTATTGCTGCAAAAAACTATCCTGCACACATTTAACAAACTCCAAACCATCCAGCCCATTTACAGAATGTGTTTCCCAGTCTATTTTTGGAAAATTTAAATCTCCCACAATCACGACCTTGTGCTTACTACTAATATCTGCTATCTCCTTACATATTAGCTCTTCCAATTCTCGCTTCCCATTTGGCGGTCTATAATACACCCCTAAAAGTGTTGCTACACCGTTCCCACTTCTCAGTTCCACCCAAATAGCCTCCCTAGACGAGCCCTCTAATCTATCCTGCCAAAGCACTGCTGTGATATCTTCTCTGACAAGCAATGCAACCCCTCCACCTCTGGTCCCTCCAATTCTATCACACCAGAAGCAACAAAATCCTGGAATATTTAGTTTCCAATCACAACCCTCCCGCAACCATGTTGATTGCCACAACATCATATTTCCAGGTGTCAATCCAGGCTCTAAGTTCATCCACCTTTCTTACAATGCTCCTAGCATTAAAATATACACATTTTAGAAACCCACCATCCCTTATTCTCTGTGTATTATCTTTTTCCTCTTTCTCGCCTACATTTTGGGTCCGAGTGCTTCCCTTCACTGCTTCTTGCCCCTCACCCTGTCCCCTAGCCCCCTCTACCCGAGTCCCTCCCCCCAGCCTTTCATTGCCAAACAACCCTGCTTTGCAGCAGCCCAGGAAATGTATCTGATATGTTTCTCCGTGAACATGGTGCCTTTTATTGTCACATGTGCTAAGTGCTAACGCACAGTGAAATAACTTTACTTACAAGCAGTCCAGTAGCGTATTGCCACACTTGCCAGAATCCCGATCAACGATTAGCAAGTGAATAGAAATTGCCTACTGAGTAGCAATGTTACAAAATTTTGAAATTTTAAAAATCAAGTCTGCAATTTATCCCATCAGATAAAGCATAAAAAGAAGTTTAATTTAACACCTAATTCACTTTCATATCTTCAGTATTAAAAATGTTATGGCCATTTTCATACTTGGAAATTAGCATTGCTTTTCCATTGACTTAACACAAAAGTTGTGATCAAGGACAGTCAAAAGCCCATAACTTTCTTAAAAATTAAGAGAACTGTAGGAGATTTTCAGTTATTATAGATTGAAGCATTCTGAAACAAATATGAAACAATCTTACTTGGATGACCTGAAATTAAAGCATATAATTAGTTAGTTACCTAATTGTAGCTAATTACAAAATTCAATTACTAGATCTAAACATCTATCCATTTCTTAAGAAAATATTAACATTTTTTTTAAAGCCTAGGTGTCCAAATCACATTCACACAAGAATTCACAATATAACATGATTTTAAAATCTAATTGTCATTAATCTAAAGGCCAAATTGAAGGAATTTAGTGTTTAATGCCCGTAAATTAATTGGCCATTTAAATCAGTTTGCGAGTGGGATTTTCTGGAACGTGATGGATTGGAACGTTGCGGTTGCAGTGAATTTAAACCCAATATCAGCAGGATAAATACTGTCGGTTCGTATGGGGAATAAATCACCGTTTCGCTACATGAAGTGTTGATTAAGGTCATCTAAACAAACAAGTTTATATGAAAAAATAAACAGCTTTCATTTACCTGTCCCCTACGTAAAATCCGTTCCCGTTGTCGGCGTTCACGGCATTAGAAGCTAATTTTTATTTTACTCCAGCGCTGAAATAGTCGGGCGATTAAAAAAAAAATTTCACTTACCGGCAGTTGGAACGAATCTTTAGCAAAAGCTCACACTCCGAGAAAATATAATTCCGGATGGCAAGGGAAAACCGCATTTTAACCCTGCCCCTCCCCGTCAAAGGTGCCAAAGTCGCGCACACGGCCAGTGACAGAATTGCAGAGCCGCTGAAGGTAAGTTTTGTAACATACCTATACTGAGCCCGCATGCAAGAGGCGCCATGATTTGGCTCCATTTTGAAAGTCCACAACTAAGCGTTGACCATTCCAGGCAAGTCCCAGACTGCTGCAGGCCTCCAGCCATCGCCTTCCCAGGATGCAATGCCTCATGGTTCCATCGTAAGTCAAGCTGGTTTAGAGATTTGTTTAGAGATACAACACAGAAACAGGCCCTTCGCCCCACTTAGTCTGCACCGGCCAGCGATCCCCGTACCCTAGCACTAACCTACACACTAGGGACAACTTGCAATTTTTAACAAAGTCAATTAACCTACAAGCCTGCCCGTCTTTGGAGTGTGGGAGGAAAGCCTGGGGACAACCCACACGGTAACGAGGAGAACGTACAAACTCCTTATAGACAGCCCCCGTAGTTAGGATCAAACCCGGGTCTCTGGCGTTGTAAGACAGCAACTCTACTGCTGTGCCACCGTGCTGCCCCTCAGTTAGTGAGCATGATGCAACCTTTCACCCATTCATCAAATGGCACTCATGGTCTGACTTAGGAATTTACTGTTGATTGGAGCTTGCTGTGTCTACGCTTCCAAGGTACTTTATTGACTGGAAAGTTTTGGCATAACCTAAAACCAATTAAAATATGGCACGTTTAAATCCTTTTATTCTCCTGTCTTTTGAGTTGAAACCACAATGTCTTTTGAGTTGAAACTGCAGCCTTGTGCCATTCATAGAATTTAATTTTGTTATGCAGCACTATTTTATTTCTATGATTAGCTTGTGACAATGCTTCAAATCAGTAGCGTTGTTGAGGCAATAGCTTGGATCAAGAGAGTGGTTAATTCCACAGTGACCTCCACATCAAAGACAGAAGTGTTATTTCAAGAGCACCCATAATACATGTCAGCATTGACGTCACACGTGCCCTATTTTGCGAGCCCTGTGACAATTAAGTCCTGTACATCGATTTACATCGCTTCACGATTCACTCTCGCGAAGCATTATGCCCAGGCCAGTTATAAATGCATCAGCACAGAGAGTGGGAGCGGTGTACTGTGCTGGAGGTGAACGTGCGGAGGCAAAGAGTGGGAATATCTCATTCACAGTCTAAATGTTGTGTAGAAATGCATACTGAATGCATGGCTCCTTGACAGCGACTCGCAGTATGCACATGAACAAAACACAACAGCAGTCTGCAGAGGTCGGGATTAAGCAGGAACAATAGGAATTGACTCCCCCTCATGGAAGTCTAATTGAACAGCTGCCAAAACCGAGCCTTCCTTTGACTTAACAAGTGCTGGAGTACCTCAGCATCGCTTCCTCAGAACCACAAAAACGTTGAAATCAGTTCAGTTTAGTTTATTGTCGCGTGTACCACGGTACAGTGAAAAGCTTTTGTCACATACAAGCCAGTCAGCAGAAAGACAATACAGGATTAAAATCGATCCATTTACAGTGTGTAGATACCATGATAAGGGAATGAGTTTTAATGCAAGGTAAAGCCAGCAAAGTCCGATCAAGGATAGACCGAGGGTCATCAAAGAGGTAGATGGTAGTTCAGGACAGCTCGCTGGTTGTGGTAGGATGGTTCAGCAGGTTAAATATGATGGGAGCAATGCCACTGGACACTTCCTTGACCTTTCCCTCAACATGGGAATTTTCAGAGAGAAGGAGACAGTGAGGTTTAGGGGGAAAAAAATATTCAAAAGCTCAGAGTCTGGTAAAGTAAAAATAGTAAGGCAAATTAATGAAAATTAAGGATGAGCAAAAGGCCAAAGATGGAGGAGCATTGGAGGGGAGAGAGAGTTGCAGAGATATGGTGAGGAAGGATTTGAATATGAGAATGACCAGTTTTTGTCTCAAATTGAGTACCTGGAAGTGCCAGATATGTGGGTTCGATCCTGACCTCGGGTGCTCTCTGTTTGGAGTTTGCACGTTCTCCCTGTGACTGCAGGATGAGGTGTCTCTTCCGGGAGCTCCTGTTTCCTCCAACATCCTAAAGGCAAGTGAGTGGTAGATAAATGTGTAGGAAGGAGTTGCAGATGCTGGTTTAAGAAGGGTCACCATCGGAAACATCACCTATTCCTTTTCTCCAGCGATGCTGTCTGACACGCTGAGTTATTCCAGCTTTTTGTGCAGGTTAATTGGCTACTAGTAATGGAAGCTGGGGGAATTTAATGATACTGTGGAGAAATCCAAGGTGTTTTGGTGAACTACATCCAAAATGAGCTGGGTAACAGGAGGCAGAGAGTGTTAGTGGACAGGTGTTTTCCAAAGATAGACACAAAATATAGACCACAAATTGGAGGAACAGCACCTCATATTACGCTTGGGTAGTTTACACCGCAGCGGTATGAACATTGACTTCTCCAAGTTCAGGTAGTCCTTGCTTTCTCCTTCCTTCCCCTCCCCTTCCCAGCTCTCCCACAACCTACTGTCTCCGCCTCTTCCTTTCTTTTTCCCGCCACCCACACCGCCCTCCCCCCGACATTAGTCTGAAGAAGGGTCTTGATCTGAAACGTCGCCTATTCCTTCACTCCTTAGATGCTGCCTCACCCGCTGAGTTTCTCCAGCATTTTTGTCTAACTTCGATTTTTCCAGCATCTGCAGTTCTTACTTAAACACAAAATGCTGGAGTAACTCAGTGGGTCAGGCATCATCTCTGGAGAAAATGGATACTACATTTTCTCCAGAGATGCTGCCTGTCCCGCTGAGTTACTTCAGCATTTTGTGTCTATCTTTGGTATTAACCAGAATCTGCAATTCCTTTTTATCACACATGTGTTTTTCCTGACTGGAAATCTGTAACAAATGATGTACCACAAGAATCGGTGCTGGGACCTACAATACTGTGTGTGTGTGCAATACTGTGTGTGTGTGTATATATATATATATACATATATATATATACATATATATATATACACACACAGTATTGTAGGTCCCAGCACCGATCCTTATATAAATTACTTGGATGAGAATTTTGAGAAATGATGGGTAAAGCCCCTGTCCCACTTAAAGAGACCTAAACAGCAACCTCTGGTGACCTTGCCCACCACCCAAAAAAAAATTTAAGGTTGAGGTGCCCTGCAACATTCTACCACCTCCCACACATATGTTGAAAACCTTCCTCGACTATGAAGTAAACCGGCTTCGACTAGACCTGCGACTAAAAAAATATCGATTTTTAAAACGACAACCTATTTTTAGTCTAGGCCGAACTTAATCATAATGAAAAAATAGCAGCAACCTAGATGAAGCCTCGACCACACGGAAACCACTTTCGACCATTAGGGAGAGTGACCAAAACCTCCGGTGACCTCATGGAATCCTGGGGTGGCGGGCAAGGTCACCAGAGGTTGCTGTTTAGGTCTCCCAAGTGGGACAGGGGCTTAACTTTATTGCGAACACAAAAATTAAAACATAGAACATATTACAGTACAGCACAGGAACAGACCCTTGAGCCCACAATGTTTGTGCCGAACATGATGCCGTTAAAGTGACCTCATCTGCCTGTACATGCTCCATATCCCTCTATTCAGTACACTTCCAAGCTCCTATTTAAAAACCTCTTGAATGCCACCGTATCGTATCTGCCTCCAGCACAACCCATGGCAGTGGTTGCATGGTTGCAGGCCCCCACCACTCTCTATGTAAACCAGCATCTGTAAATCAAATAAAGCAAGGCAAACTACAGTGGAACAGAGTTTTAGAAGTCAAAGGTACGTCCCCACCTGTTCTTTCCAAGTTACCTGTTTGTTATCGTAAGGCCTGCCTCAAATTACTTGCACACGGTTTGCTAAAATGTTATTTTCTGAAAGCAATCTGCCTAATCTGCATTTGAATGAGTCAATACTAACTGCTTTCACCAACTCCCTGGGGAGCTTTCCATAGATTCCTTGTTGAGTTAGGCTGCAAAACTCAGAGCAGATAAGGTTTCCTTTGTTTGGTCAACAATTCCAGCATTGTGTTGGAGAAAAAGTTTGGAATAAGGGGGGGGTGGCTCAAAATTATGAGAGGGTTTAAAGAGAGTAAATAAGGAGGATCTGTTTCCACTGGTGAGTGGGTGGGTAACCAGAACTTACATACTTTAGATTGTTTTTTTAAATTGTTTACCCTATCTCTAGCAGAGCCAAAGTTTATTGACCATCAAAGTTTAATGGCTATCCTGAGGATGGTTGTGTGCATTTGGTGGAACCACCGCAATTCATGTAGGGAAGGTGTTTCCACATATTGCGTAGGAAGGAACTGCAGATGCTGGTTTAAACCGAAGATAGACACAAAATGCTGGAGTAACTCAGCGGGACAGGCAGCATCTCTGGAGGAAAGGAATAGGTGATGATGCGGATCGAGTCCGAAGAACGATCTTAACCCGGAATGTCACCTATTCCTTTTCTCCAGAGAAGCTGTCTGACCCGTTGAGTTGCTCCAGCTTTTTGTGTCTTTGCACATATTGTGTGATGGCTTTGCTGTAACTGAGATGTTACTTGAGACATAAATACACCAGAGACCTGGGTTCGATCCTGACTACGGGTGCTGATTGTATGGAGTTTGTACGCTTTCCCTGTGACCGCATGGGTTTTTCCCAGGTGCCCCAGCTTGCTCCCACATTCCAAGGACGTGCAGGTTTGTAGGTTGATTGGCTTTGGTAAAATATTATAAATTGCTCCTAGTGTGTCGGATAGTGCTAGTGTACAGGGATTGCTGGTCGACGTGGACTCAGTGGGCCGCAAGGGCCTGTTTCCATGCTGTATCACTAAACTAAACTAAACTAAACTAAACTAAACTAAACTAAACTAAACTAAACTCAACTAAACATCTTTAGTCTCTATTTATTATTGCCAACTGTGTTTATGGGCTGGCCTTGGGTACAGCACAGCTAAAAGCTGTAGGGAGACATCAGAAAGACAGTTGTCAAAAGTAGTGAAGGTCTCGTCCCAAAACGTCACCCATTCCTTCTCTTCTGAGATGCTGCCTGTCCCTCTGGGTTACTCCAGCTTTTTGTGTCTATCTTTGGTTTAAACCAGCATCAACAGTTCCTTCTTACACAAGAGTATTTTATTGTCACATGCACCAAAATGGGACAATTAAATCCTTACTTGCAACAGTACAAGATTGTAAGCACAAAGGTAGGTAAAATGCTGGAGAAACTCAGTGGGTGAGGCAGCATCTATAGAGCGAAGGAAATAGGCGATGTATTCAATAGATAATATAATAAGCAAGCATAAAAAAGATGATTTTTTTTTTTTAAAGCAATTTGTGCTAAAAAAAAGTATGTGGAATATTAGCATTTATAATCATGAAAACAGGAGAGCACTGGAGAAAGTGATCAAAACTGCCCAGAAAATCATCGGCTGCCCTCTGCCTTCCCTGGAAGACATCTCCAGCTCTCGGTGCCTCTGTTGAACCAGGAAAATAATCAAAGACCCCTCCCATCCTGGACAGTTCCTGTTCAACCTTCTGCCCTCTGGTAGGCAATACTGGTGCATCAAAAGCCGGACAACCAGACTCAGGAACAGTTTATTTCCCTGGGCCATTAGAACTCTAAACTCCTCAAATATCCACACAACATGAGAATGCTGTCATCCATTCCACTATAAAACAGACCACTCAGCTAATATTTCTTCTTTAAAAAAAAAATCTTTTATGTATTTATTAAATTTTAAAGTGTAATATTCTCCCAGTGCAATGTTCTACCTAGGTGTGATAATTATAATGTATTTACTATTTTAAGCAGTTAAGTAACGTATTGAATGTATTGGAATTTTATCTTGTTTTAACTTGTGTTGGTTGCACTGATCAGCTCTCCTAATTCCGTTGTATTTCTAAGTACAATGACAATAAACGCTTATTATTATTATTATTATTATTATTATTATTATTATTAGTATTATTATGATGAAGTAGATGCTGCACGGTATCGAACATTCATTTGGGTCACATTTCCAGAGGTCACTCTCCGCAATAAGCAACGCAAGAGTGGTGTCCCATGTTGTGCTACACCTGTGGAAACTGGAACAAATAAATAAGTTCCAGTTGACCTCCCAACCCCAGACGAGTGGGATGGTGCAGCAATTTACTGGTATGCTGAAGCATTTGCTGAGCACATGTACACAATCACAGCAATGGTTTAATGGCAGCATCCTTGCCTCTGAGTTCAGGTCATTCAATCCCCACTTGAGAAACCTGAGCGGTACCAAGGCACAGGCAAAAATGATGCCTTTCACATGAGATGTTAAACCTTGGCTGCACCTGTCCTCTCAGGGGGATAAATAGATTCCATGGCCACAACTTGCAGAAAGTTGTTGTTCTGGTCAATAATTATTCTTCAATTAATATCTTAAACTGTATTATCTGCTTGTCATTACAAAACTGTTTGTGGGATATAAAAATTGCCTGTGTCATTTTCTACAGGGTTTTCAAAAAGTATTTTGTTACCTATCCATTGCTTTGGCAATCGCAAACAATTTTTAACTAGTTTAACGAGATCTATTCAGAGGGAACAGATGCATTTGTACTTCATGAATACATTGTTCACTTTATGAATTACAATGAAAATACAGTAGTATAAATCAATCAGCTTGGTTGTGAAGCATCAACAATGATGGTAAAACTGCTGCTGACATAAGGTCAAGTTGAAGAATGACGTTAGCAGGTTAGGACAACAGATGATGAAAAACAGTAAGACAAAAGTGGATGCAAATTTTCAGGAACTGGTCTAACGACAATCCCAAATCCCAGTAATATACGCAACACCAATTCTATTGTTGGGTAATGTAAATTAAATTTCAGGTTTGCTGGGTTTTGTATGTGTATAATTATAGAAATCCAACCAACACATGATGTGGAATCACAAAGAACTGCAGATGCTGGTTTACCAAAAAAGACAATGTGCTGGAGTAACTCAGCCGGCCAGACAGCCGGTCTGGAGAACATGGATGATAGGTGGCGTTTCAGGTCAGGATCTGTCTGAACAAATGCCATTAAGTTACTCCAGCACCTTGTGTCAATACATTATCTGTTAAATTCTGTGGGAGTTTTATTATGCAAATGCTAAGGCCATAATCTGAAATAAAAGCCTTTGCAATTGATCTAGCGCAATTTAAGGATTGTCCAAAATACTTTGTAACTTAATTTGTCACAACTTGATGTTGGCATCCCAAGGTTAATTATTCAGTTGCATTTCTCAATATTTATCATTTAAAAATCTGAGGGTAGACTGACAGACAGAAGTTAGAAGCCAAGTAAGTAAGAAGGAATAGGCGACGTTTTGGGTCGAGAAGGGTGGGGGATACATTTGTGAACTTTGAGCGATGTATTGAATAATTTGTATAGCCTCCGAAAAGGTAGGATGAATTTTTTGCACGGGTCATGTATTGTATATATTTTTACCCGAATAAAGTCTATTTTGAAATTAAAAAAAAAAAAAATTGCGAACTGAGCGGAGGTGTTGGGCGAAGCGATCGCCAAGCCTGCTCTTGGTCTCACCGATGTAGAACATTTGACACCTGGAACAGCGGATGCAATAGATGAGGTTGGAGGAGGTGCAGGTGATCCTCTGCCTCACCTGGAAAGACTGCTTGGGTCCTTGGAGTCAAGGGGGGAAGTAAAGTGACAAGTGTAGCATTTCCTGCGGTTGCAAGTGAAAGTGCCAGCGGTTGGGGTGGTTTGGGTGGGAAGGGACGCATTGCCCAGGGACAAGTAAGAAGCCTGAACACTTGACAAGTAAGAAGCCTGAAGACTTAGGACACTCCTGTATAACAGCCCCTCAAACACTTCTCATGTGCATTGTTTAAGGCGGAACATGGACAGCATTGTTGCATTGTATGAGAATGTAGTGAATTTATAGTGCGATGAGAGTAGAGAAAGACATGTCCCAATTGTATGTCCTACATAAATATGAATAAAGTATATGTTGGAAAATGAATGGGAAGCCTGGCTGACTTAAATCCTATTTGTCCTTCTCAGCTGTTCAAATGTTCAAAGGTGCTCATAAATAATAGGAGCAAAATTAGGCCACTCAGCCCATCAAGTCTACTCTGCCGTTCAATCATGGCTGATCTATCTCTCCCTCCTAACCCCATTAACCTGCCTTCTCCCCATAACCCCTGACACACATACTAATCAATTATCTATCTCTGCTTTGAAAATATCCATTGACTTGGCCTCTGCAGTCTTCTGTGGCAAAGAATTCCACAGATTCACCATCCTCTGAACAAAGAAATTCCTTCTTATCTCCTTCCTAAAGGAACGTCCTATAATTCTGAGGCTATGATGGCGTAACACTATTGTAATCATGCCATCAAAGCCTAAGATGTAAGCATATCAGATGTAACCATATCTCCAGTTACTCCAGGATGTTGTGTCTATCTTCGTTATAACCAGGGTATGAAGAAGGGTCTCGACCCAAACATCACCTATTCTTTTTCTCCAGAGATGCTGCCTAACCCGCTGAATTACTCCAGCATTTTGTGTCCATCTTCAGTATAACCAGCATCTGCAGTTCCCCCCTACACATACTGGCTGATCTGCTGACTTCCTCCAGCACTTTGTGTCCATTATGGGACTCAGTTCATTTAAAACAGAAATCAGTAAGTTTCTGGCTATTGATGGATGAGGGGATAGGGCAGAGTCCAGCCATGATCTTGTTGGCAAAGGGGGTGAAGGCCTACACTTGTATAATGAGCAATAAAACACATTTGTTTTCATTGCAAGGAAGTGCTGGAGCATGTCCCTTTAAGATGCATTGTTGGGGAATTCCCTTCCACCGTGTCAAAACCTGACAGCGCCTGAAGACAAATGACTGCTTCTGATTGGACAGCTCTGAGACTTTCTGCTTGGTAACGGGTCGCTACTATTTGTTGATTGGTTAGTGATTTTCGGCACGCGCACACACATACGTCATGCCGCCGCGCTGCGGGGAGGAGGGGAGGGGGAGGAGACGCGCAGGCGCAGAGCTCCACAAGGCCGGTGAAGGGAAGCCGCTTGGTCGGAGGGCGGCGCTGTGGTCGCTCAGTGAGGCGGAAACAGCACCGCGGGCGGTGGGAGTGCGCCACTGCAGGCAGAAGGTGAAGCGCCCGCAATGGGAGAAGTTGTCTATTGGCGATGTCATGGTCATAGAGTTAGTCATGTAGCGTGGAAACAGGCCCTTCGACCCAACTTGTCTATTTTGATGTTTAAGAAAGAACTGCAGATGCTGGAAAAATCGAAGGTAGACAAACAGTAAGTAAGTAAGTAAGTAAGTTTATTGGCCAAGTATTCACATACAAGGAATTTGCCTTGGTGCACCGCCCGCAAGTAACAACATGACATACAGTGACAGTTACGAATTACTCAGAAAACACTAAACATTAATAATAATAAGACATTAATGATAAAACACCATTGATCAAGCATGTGAACCAACAAAATACTGGGGAAATTCAGCGGGTGAGGCAGCATCTATGGAGAGAAGGAATTGGTCGAGACACTTTTTCAGACTTCGTCAAAAAAGACAAGTTCTGTCTCTTTTTCACACCTTACCCTTCCCAAAGCAGCCAGCATCATCAGAGCCCCACACCACCCTGGTCACACACTAATTTCATCCCTGCCATCGGGTAGAAGGTACAGGAGACTGAAAACTGTAACGTCCAGGTTCAGGAACCAGGAGCGGAAATCGCTATCGAAACATGGGGGGGGGGGGGGGGACACACACACACACACAATTTCTTGGTGGCCACGCATGTATACACACACGCGAGGCTTCGGCCATGCGCCCTGTGGACGATAACATCGGGAGCTGTCCTGGTTGGTGACCGACTCCGAACTCCAGCAACAGCAGCTTCGTCCGCCCCGAATCATGGGGCTTGAATCGGCCTGTTCGTGGGGCCATTCATCGCCTGACGTCTCCCTCCTCCAATCACCGCGCTCTATCCTCAGTCCCACCCCCTACTTCCGCCTCTGACCAACACCTCCCTCCTCCAACCAATAGCGCTGAATCATCATGTCCCGGCCCCCACCATTGCCTGCAGACCGACATCTCTCTCGTCCAATCGGCGCCCTCGATCATCTGTCCCAACCCCACTGTCTCGCGGAAAGCGGAGATTTTTAATAGATTTTTTTTCACCAAATTTCAAAATCCGGATTACAAAACATGGGCGGGGATTGTCCCCCACCTCTCAAAACATGGAGTGGACGTGACCTCATGTCCCTTTGGGATTTCCGCCCCATGGGAACAGTTTCTCCCCTACAGCCGTCAAGCTATTAAACACTACAACCTCAAATAAGCTCTGAACAACATAGACTATTATTGTTATTATTGCACTATTATTGTTTTTTTTAATGTGTACGTGCGTGTGTCCCAGAACATTGATGCAATCATAAAGAGAGCACATCAGCACCTCTACTTGCTGAGAAGATTACAGAGAGTCGGTATGTCAAGGAGGACTCTCTCGAACTTCTACAGGTGCACAGTAGAGAGCATGCTGACCGGTTGCATCATGGCTTGGTTCGGCAACTTGAGGGTCCAGGAGCGGAAAATGCTGCAAAAGGTTGTAAACACTGCCCAATCCATTATCGGTTCTAACCTTCCTACCATCGAGGGGATCTATCGCAGTCACTGCCTCAAAAAGGCTGCCAGCATCATCAAGGACCTACACCATCCTGGCCACACACTCATCTCACTGCTGCCATCAGGTAGAAGGTGCAGGAGCCTGAAATCTGCAACATCCAGGTTCAGGAACAGCCTCTTTCCCACCACCATCAGACTAATAAACACAACTTCAAACAAACTCTGAACTATAACAGCCTATTGCACTTTATCTGTTTATTTATGTGTATGTGTATATATTCTATGGTATATGGACACACTGATCTGATCTGTATTTATGCCTAAAATATTCTGTTGTGCTGCAGCAAAGCAAGAATTACATTGTCCTATCTGGGACACATGACAATAAACTCTCATGACTTGACATGTATATATACATATATATATACACACACGCACGCACATATATATATATACACCGCAAGTCGCGGTGTCCCATCTACATATATATATATGTATTTGTGAGTATGTATGTATATACACATACTGAACTGTATTATATTGTTTATTATATTGTTTACAGTGTACTATGTTTACATATTCTGTTGTGCTGTTGCAAGTAAGATTTTCATGGTTCTCTGTGGGACATATGATAATAAAACACTCTTGACTCTTATCTCTGTGTCTCCTTCTCCCCTGACTCTCAGTCTAAAGAAGGGTCTTGACCTGAAACATCACTCATTCCTTCTGTCCAGAGATGCTGCCTGACCTGCTGAGTTACGCCAGCATTTTGTGTCTGTGCCATCTATACTAGTCCCACATTTGGCCCATATCCCTCTACACCTGTCCTATCTGTGTACCTTTTTAAATGTTTCTTGAACATTGCGACATTACCTGCCTCAACTACCTCCTCTGGCAGCTCGTTCCATACACCCACCATCGTATGTGTGAAAAAAAATATCCCTCGTGGTTCCTATTATATCTTTCCCCCTTCACCTTAAACCTATGTCCTCCAGTTCTTGATTGTCCTACTCTGGGCGAGAGACTCTGTGCGTTTACCCGATCTACACTGCTCATGATTATATACACCACTATAAGATCAACCCTCATCCTCCTGCACTCCAAGAAATAGACTCCTTGCCTGCCCAACCTCTCTCTATAGCTCAGGCCCTCCAGTCCGGGCAATAGACTCGCAAATCTTCTCTGTACCCATTCCAGCTTGACAACATCTTTCCTATCACACGGTGCCCAGAACTGAACGCAATACTCTCACCAACGTCTTATATAACAGCAACGTGACCTCCCAACTTCTATACTCAATGCTCAATGGTCATGAGCTTCTGACGCGCTCTGATTGACGGATGCGACAGAGGTAAACAGGTCGGCGTGCAAGTCGCGGTGTTAATCAGAACATTGCAAACAGTGTGCACCATCCAACATCAATCGGCTCAGTTACCCACGAGTAAGTAAGTAGACCTTACAACCACCAACTTTCTGTTACTGGTGCACCTCCTTTCTCTACCCAAAGCAATCGGACGTCCCCTTTTCTGCCAGCGAATACTATATAACGTGACTTCAGCGTTCCTCTCTAAATATCGTTTCCCGATCACCAGTGGACCAGCATTGCATGCGTGTTGTCAAGATTGTCCTGATGACCTGGTATGGTTTTCTTATCGAAAGAGCGCCGTGTCCTGATAACAGTTAATATAGATTGTTTTCCATTTTTTTGCCGTGTTTTCGCGATCTTGAATGTGAATGTTTAGGCTCTCGTTATACTCAATGCATTTACTTCACTTGTTCACGTTTCCGGGACATGCCTGGGCAGCAGACGTGGTGGCAGAAACGCGTAGACTTTTTTAATTTGTTTTGGTCGCCAAAGGCTTCTTTTTTTTTGTACGCTCGGGATTTATTTACTTTACATTGTTGTTTCGAGTTTGTGTTTATTGCTTATCTTCGATCTGAGTCGCTGTGCTCTGGAAATGTAATAGTTCAGTTTGGTGCCGGCAAACAGGCAGAACAGTTAGGACAATGAAGATGCAGGAACCGGGAGCATAAAACAACTGTCCAGCAGTTCGCTTCTGGAGTCGAGTCTGTTCCAATGCGAGTGTGAACCTGAACTGGGGTTTCACACCTAAAATTAACCCGGTGGCTCCAGTGGTTTAATATTAACCCGATGGGATCAGGAGTGGGTGGTTGTTTCTCATCAGTATGAAGGAATGATCTCCCATCTGCGTCGATATAGTGTAGTAAAGAGGTATCGATAGTGTGAATACTGTGCAAACTTTTCTGGGTTGTCCAGGTTTCGGGGAATAGTTTTCATTTTTTGAGGAGGGGGGGGGGGGGTCTGAGTTCTGAGTTTATGGGAACATCTTAGTTTGACATCTTAAGTAAGTTTCAGAACTGACTATCTCTGAATCGGTATTAATATTTCTAATAACACGTTTATCATTCATTTTATACTTCTTTGGGTCTTCAGCGCGCTTCCTATAGGGCACTTGGTGTATCTGCAATGTTGAATCTGTAACGCATCTGAAATTGAACTGCAATTCTGTGAGTTCTGTTTACCTGTAACGTGACTTATTTTCAGTGCGTTACAGGTAAACAGAACGTTGCGACCCGATGTTACTTAACTGGTGACGTAGCGAGACGTGTAGCCTGTTGAATATTGCCTCCGCAAGCGTATGATGCAATCTTCTGTTTATCCGGTATACTAGTTCCCAGCCCCTGTAACTATGTAAACAGACCTTTCAAGATGTTTACTTCCTCCGTGGCCGATCTTGTGCGTGTCATCCATCCAGTATGATCAGAACAGCGACCGTCTTCTCCGGTGAATCGTCCGCGTTATATCTGTTTAATACCCCGGCGTGGGACTGTCTAATTCTCGCACCATTCTGGGGCGGCAAGGATTATCATCTATCCTCACCGACAAGGGAACAGTGACATTCTTTACTTGCATCGACAGAACAGGCCTGTAAACACAATACTCATGGATGGCACACAATAAACATTTATTTAAAAAACACACACAATAAATTAATAATCCCAATACTAGTGCAACAGAGCTCAACGTGTTCAGTGCAACCCTAACAGTTTCACCATCAGTTTAATGAAAGGAAACCAAATAAAGGAATGTATCGCCTCTGTCCCCCCCGCACACTTTAGCCCTGACCTCTCCCTGCTTTGGGCCAGTGTTAGCTGATCTTGTACCAGAGGGCAGGCGCTTTTCTGCTGCCGGTTTACATGTGTTGATAAGCAGAGAGATTGCTTCTGATTTATTCCCGGGTCGCCCGCTGGGTCCTAGTACCCGTCGTACGCTGGCTGCCACCAGTTGATTGCTCCTGGCAACAGCATCCAATTGGAAGCAAGCGCTTCTGTGCGGCTGGTGGAAACGATGAAGTTGATGGAAGGCGATTTCCAACGCAGGGCAGCCAGCAGTCACAAGCCACATCACCCCTTTAGCAATGCCATCCAAGGACCACATTTTATCACTTATTATTCAGCTTTGCTCGAGTTCTTAACTTTTGTTGACATAATAATGTCCTTATTGGACATCTTATTCATCCTGCCGAGAACTATACTTTATTCTCTGGTATTTTTCCCTTTGCCCCACCTTGTATTAAGCTTGATTGAATTCACGTATGTATCTGATTTGATTGGATAGAATACAAGTAATAGCTCGGTACATTGTACAATAATAATGCCAAACCGCAACATGAAACCGACTTCTGATCTGGTCAACTACAAACAGAAAATGCTGGAGACTCCTGGCAGGTTGGGCAGCATTTGTGGAGTATAGAAAGTCATTAATGTTTCAGATCCGAGGCTCTTGAGTGTAACTTGTCTCAGTTCATATTCTGTGGCCTCAAGACTCTCTTGTTTTCACCACCACAATCTCCCCTCCCAACCTCAGCCCATGAGGTCTGAAGAAGGGTCCCGACCCAAAACGTCACCTGTCCATGTTCTCCAGAGATGCTACCCGACCTACGCGAAGAAGGGTTTTGACTCAAAACGTCGCCAGTCCATGTTTTCCAGGGATAGACCCCAAATGCTGGAGTAACTCAGTGGGACAGGCAGCACGTCGGGAGGGAATGGGTGACATTTTGGGTTGAGACCCTTCTGACCTGCTGAGGTTCTCCAGAACATTGTGATCTTTTGTGTATTATTCAGCATCTGCAGTTGCTTGTTTCGACCTGCAGAATGTAACTGTGCAACCAATGAGATACAAATTTCTATAACTATTCTTGCATCATCCAGCCTGCACAAACTCAAGCTGTTCAGATTTCCCATCTTCCTTGCTTCACAGACAACCAATGTGATGAACTCCTTAATCCTCATGCTTGCATCCCTTTGTGATACCTCCATTCAGTATCCCAGCCTTCCCCAATCCCGACTCCCCATTCCTTTGCTCATCCCGTCATCTCTCTGCCTTGCCCGATTAACTAGACCCAGTCATCTTACATTCTCTTTTCTAAATCAGGACAACACAGTGGTGGTGATTGGTGGGCGCAGATTTGGTGGGCTGAGGGCCTGTTTTGCCACGCTGTATCTCTAAACTCAGTAAGACATCATTAATGTGTAGGAAGAAACTGCAGATGCTGGCTTACACCGAAGATAGACACAAAATGCTGGAGTAACTCAACGAAACAGGCAGCATCTCTGGATAGAAGGAACGGGTGACGTTACGGGTCGAGACCCTTCTTCAGACCTTCTTCAGTCTGAAGGAGGGTCTCGACCCAAAACATCAACCAAGACATCTTTACTCTTGTACCCAAGTACTCTCATGTTAAAGGCTAACAGACCATTTGCCTTTTTAATTGCTTGCTGAACCAATGTCAGTGACATGTGTACAAGAAGGTCTATGTCCCTTTCAACACCAATATTTCCCAGTCCGTCGTCATTTCAAAAATCCTCCGCTTTTCTGTTTTCTCCACCAAAGTGGATGAACATGCCTTTTTCCACCTTATATTCCTTCTGCCGTCTTCTCGGCCACTCATTCAACTTTCCTGCATCCCATTGAAGCTTATATACATTCTCCACCCTGCTCACAATCCCGCCTAGCTCTGTACCACCAGCAGACTGGGAAATCTGACCTATGGTCCCTTCTGCCAAATTACTGCCATGGATTATGAGGAGGCTTAGACTGTAGAGATACAGCGCGGAAACAGGTCCTTCGTCCCACTGAGTCCGTGCCGACCAGCGATCACCCTGTACACTAGCACTATTCTACACAGGGACAATTTACAATTTTACTGAAGCCAATTAACCTACAAACTTATACGTCTTTGGCGTGTGGGAGGAAACCGGAGCATCCGGAGAAAACCCAAATGGTCACGAGGAGAACTTACAAACTCCGTACAGACAGTGCCTGTAGTCTGGATTGAACCTGGGTCTCTGGCGCTGTAAGGCAGCATCTCAACCACTGCTCCACCATGTATCGCCCCTAGGTCTCAGGCTCAGGCATCCGTCCGGGCAGTACAGCTCCAGTCACAGCCTGCTAACCCGAGAATTATCCATTCATTCCTACTCTTTATCCCCAGTTGGAGAACTCCACCCCTTCTACCTTTCCCAATCAGGTAAAACTTTTTTTCCAGTTCTTATCATTGATCATCAAGCTGAAATGATAAACCCTGTTTCTCTCTCCACAGACACTGCCTAACCTACTGAATATTTGGAGCACCTTCTATTTTACTTTGGATGTCCGGCAGTGTCAGTATTTTGCTTTTGTGCTGGTTTGATATCTCATCCATAATATAGTACCTCTAATAAAACTCCTTGAACATCGCATTGAAATGGCAGCTGTGACCATGTGCCAATGTTTCTGGAAGGAGATTTAAACATGCATCTTTTCAGCTCAGAGCGTAGAGCGCCATCACAAAGATATGAATGTAATTGTATCGGAAAGGTCCCTACTTTGTAGTGGGTGAGCCTCTATTTTTGTCACATGCCCATTTCTACTTGTAAGTGACTCTGATCTCATTCTCTTCTGCACCCAACGGATCATCATGCAAGATTATCCCACACAGCCAATCTACACAGGCACTTCTGAACTTGTCCAAGTTGAACTATATTAAGGAAGCATTAAGTTGTTTGAGGTGCTGCCCTTTGATTGAGCTGTCAAACCATTCCGCCACCTTCCCTCTTAAGTGCAAGGGTGGAGTTGTTTTCACAACTTCACAAGTTATAGTAGAATTAGGCCATTCGGCCCATCAAGTCTACACCATTCAATCATGGCTGATCTGTCTCCTAATCCCATTTACTTGACTTCTCCCCATAACCCTTGACACCTGTTCTAATCAAGAATTTGTCTACGTCTGCCTTAAAAATATCCACTGACTTGGCCTCCACAGCCCTTAGTGTAATCGCACCAGCATATATATCACTGCCAAACGTACCAACTGGTTATTTATTGCACTTGCTGTTTATGTGAACTTGCTGAGGTCAGGGTGGTTACTGCGTTTCTCTGCAATGCAGCAGTGATAGCAATATGGCACAGAGTGCTATAATGCAGCCTGTTTCTATCATACACCCCATTCCATTCATCTCCACACTGACTATTCACCTTTTTTCTATCCTAAGCAAATGCCCATTTTTCCAGAGGGAGGACTGTGATGAATGTCGGGTGGAAATTCATTCAAGGCTTCAGTTTCAGTTCAGTTTAGTTTATTGTCATGTGTACCGAGGTATGGTGAAAAGCTTTTTGTTGCACGCTATTCTGTCAGTAGAAAGACCATACATGATTACTATCGAACCATTTACAGTGTATAGATACATGATAAGGGAATAATGTTGAGTGCAAGGTAAAGCCAGCAAAGTCCGATCAAGGATAGTTCGAGGGTCATTGTTTGCTCCCCCTGGCATCTATCTTTGCCTGCCTCTTTCCCAATACATAGGTTGTCAGAATGACAACTCCTCTCAGGACATCTATGCAACTGACGATTGTGGAGGCCAGATCATTAGGGTTATTTGAAGAGGAGTTGTATGCATTTCTTGAAAGATCAGGGAATTGAGAGCTTTGTGGATCTGGCACAGAAGAGGACTTGAGGCCAGGGCATTATGTGCTCCCTCCTAGTCCTCGAGTGCAGGGGGCAATTGCAAAGGTTGAAGTGAAGATTAGCTTCTCCTGGATAAATCTTTGCGAATGTACCTGGAAAACCCGTGGACGATAATCTGAAGACAAAGGCTGCGATCTTGAGTAAAACAAAATGTGCTGGTGTAGTAACTCAGCGGGTCAGGTAGCATCTCTGGAGGAGTGTGTAGGAAGGAACTGCAGATGCTGGTTTAAACCAAAGATAGGCAAAAAAGCTGGAGTAACTCAGCAGGACATGCAGCATCTCTGGCGAGAGGGAATATGTGATGTTTCAGGTCGAGACGCTTCCACATCTGTGGAGGACATGGACAGATGATGTTTCGGGTCGGGACCCCTTCTTCCACAATAATCAGCTCATGTTCACAATGTAGACTCACCTTGATTGTTTACGTTAAAGGATGTGTTTGAAAAAGAGAAGTGAAACGGAGCTTTTTGTGATCATAAGAGCCCAGTATTATCCAGCCTCCGCACTGACACACCAAAACACAAGACAGCTATTTAAATCGTAAAGTTGCCAAAGGACAGAACTAGTGGTGGTTAGACAGAATTCTGTTTTGTTCATGCTTCTCTGAGGCTTATTCTTTCAGGATTATAACTGGAGCATGAGATTTAACAGAATAATGAAGGGTTTTAATAGAGGAGTTAGGACAAAATTGACTCCGTTGGCATAGCAGAGGTAACAAGACGACAGAGATTTAAGGTAATTGGCAGACAACCCAGAGGGATTATGAAAGGATTTTTTTTAATGCAGTAAATTTTGATCTGGAATGTCCTATCCATAAAGCATGAGTAGCTCTTAATTAAAGACTGGATATATAATTGGTTAGGATTGAGCATGGGTACAATGGGCTGAATGGTACCTTCCCCACTTTTTAATGCAAGTTAGTCTTAGTATAATGAGGAGGTAGCAATTAATTAAGTGACCTAGTCTCCTTTCACAAAACAATCCAGAGATTTAAACACAAAATCCGCACTGTGGCAGTGGTGGAATTTAAATTCAGCCATCAATTTGAGATTTGAGGACAATAACTGGTCATTAGCACTGATGACTGATTTGTTGATAAAATGTTCTTTGAGATAGGAAATCCACCATTCACAGCTGATCAGTTGTTCATTCAAAGACACAACATGCTTGAGTAACTCAGTGCTCCAGAGATGCTGCCTGACTCGCTGAGTTACTCCAACATTCTGTGTTTATCTTTGATGTAAACTAGCATCTGCAGTTCCTTCCTGCACAGTTGTCCGTTAAAATGTATATTACGGAAGGAAGGCCATAAATCTCAGTAAAGCACCATTTCTGCTCCCCGCTAGTGCAAAGTAATATGCAGACAGCAGAGACCGCAGGTGCTGCAATCTTCAGCAAAGTACAAAGTACTGGATGAACTCCGCGGGTCAGGCAGCATCTGGATGAGGGAATGGACTGACAGCATTTCAGGTTGGTTCCCTACGTCAGACTGATAGGAGTGGGGGAAGACGACTGGGAATGAGTGCCACAGGTGGGATACAGCCTGGCTTGCGAGAGATGAAAGATAGACAGAAAGTGCAGGAGTAACTCAGCATGTCAGGCAGCATCTCTGGAGAAATTGGATGAGTGATGTTTTGGGTTGGAAACCTTCTTCAGATGCTGAAGTATTCAGACCCTGAAAAATCTTCAGTCTGAAGAAGGGTTTCGACTCGAAACGTGACCCTTCCTTCTCCAGAGATGCTGCCTGACCCACTGAGTTACTCCATTACTTTGTGTCTATCTTTGGTATAAACCAGCATCTGCAGTTCCTTCCTACACAAGTGATGGATGGAGGTGGGTTTAACACTTCGGGTCGAGACCATTCCTTCTATCCAGAGATGCTGCCTGTCCTGCCCGCTGAGTTACTCCAGCATTTTGTGTCTGTCTTCAGTGTAAACCAGCATCTGCAGTTCCTTCCTACACATAAACATGCGCCAGTGTGACTGAAGTCTGAGTTGAGTCCAAAGAAGGGTCTCAACCCGAAATCTCACCCATTCCTTCTCTCCAGAGATGCTGCCTGTCTCAGTGAGTTACTCCAGCATTTTGTGTCCACTGGTGAGACTATGAAGCTTGTCTGCTGTGTACCAGCCAATTTAACAAGCTTGAAGATCACAGTGCTGCAGTAACTCAGTGGGTCAGCAGCATCCATGGAGAACATGGATAGGTGACGTTTCGGGTCAAGATCCTTATTCAGACTGAATTCAAAAAGCTTCTCCTGATGAATTCCTTATTCATGCACACAAGTGGAGATCACTAACTCAGGTGAAACGTCATTCTGAGGGCAGGAGCACAGTTTGCTGCACAATTAGCAGCTTTAACACCAAAAGGTAGATAATCGGCACAGCTATTTTGTTTAGTCTGGTTTATTATTGTCACGTGTTCTGAGGTACAATGAAGGTGCTGTTCGCATGCTGTCCATACACGAATACAATCAAGCCGTTCACAGTGCATAGATACACGATACAGTTTCATTTCATTTTCAGTTTAGAGATACGGCGTGGAAACAGGCCCTTCGGCCCACTGAGTCCGTGGCGACCAGCAATCACCCTGTACACTAGGACTATCCTACACACCAGAGACAATTTACAACATTTACCGAAGCCGATTAACTGACCAACCTGCACATCTTTCGAGTGTGGGAGCACCCGGAGAAAACCCCTGCGGTCACAGGGAGAAAGTGCAAACTCTGTACAGACAGCACCCTTAGTCAGGATCGAACGCGGGTCACTGGTGCTGTAAGGCAGCAGCTCCACCGCTGTGCCACCGTGCCCCCCCCCCCCCCCCCCCCCCCGGAAGGTACAACATTTTGTGCAAGATATAACATTGAAATATAACATAAAGTGCAAGTTATTTGGAGCTCTGGACAAACTCCAGCCGAATATCATCAAGAGTTCTGGGCACAAGCTGGGAGAGCATTTAGCCCAGATTCAGCAGAATGATACTCGTGCTAATGGAGTTAAATTATGAGGATAGATTGCAGAGATTAGACATGTCTTCTCTTGAGCAGATTAAGGAGTGACATAATTGAGGTGTTTAAAATGATGAAAGGAATCAGGGTTGGCAATTCTATTTAGCCCAGGGTATTTGAGACAATTATAGTGTTATCCTCTCCCACTACTCCTCTTCGATACCCCTGAGAGTGGAATAATTGAACTTGAGCTGAGTCAGCGAGTGAGCCGCCCGTGTGACCCAGTTTTGCCATCAGGGGGAGCTCTTGATGGAATTCTGGAATTATTCCTTCTTGGGAAAGGAAAGGTACTTGATACAGTCGGTATAGCAGCATTGGAAGCTGCAAAGGGGAAAGGGTGGATGAACAACAGAGTGTAACAGAAATGTAAAGTGCAATGAAATCCTTCGGCTGCTTGATCTAAACAATTTACTTTGTGAAAGGTGGGCCTTTATGTGACATCCCACAGACTGATAATTAAAGTGAACCTGAAGATAGACACTAAATGCTGGAGTAACTCAGCGGGTCAGGCAGCATCTCCGGAGCAAACGAATAGGTGACGTTTCGTGTCGAGATCCTTCTTCAGACTGAAGAAAAGACGACCTAAAACGTCACCTTTTCCTTTTCTTCAGAAATGCTGTCTGGCCCGCTGAGTTACTCCAGCTTTTTGTGTCCATCTTCGGTTTAAACCAGCATCTGCAGTTTCCTCCTACTCACAGTGTACTTGTCCCCACACCGGTAAATGAGACGTCTCTCTGCTGAGTCCACTGGTGCCCACGTCACAATGTAATTAACTGATTGGACCTCTTCCATGGGGAGGGAAGAGTGAGGCGCTTGTCTTTATCCCACCTACACCTGCCCAGTAATGTCATGACAATTGGTATGGGGAAGATTGTTTGTATGCTTGGTCTCAGTGTGTGTGTCGTGTGCGCGTATGTGTGTCTGTGCATGTGTGTGTGCATGCGCACACCTTTGGGTGTATTTGTATGTATGTATTTGCCTGTGTGTTTGTGCGTGTCTGTTTTGTGTATGCTTCCCTTTTGTATGTGAGTGTGAGCGCGCACACATGTATGTGTATTTACAATGCCACTTACAAACAAGTGGGTGGCATGGTGGCACAGGTGTGGAGCCACTGCCGTACAGAGCCAGAGATGCGGGTTTGATCCTGACTACGGGTGCTGACTCTATGGAGTTTGAACGATCTCTCCGTGACCGTGTGGGTTTTCTCCAGGTGGTTCGGTTTCTTCCCACACTCGAAAGACATACAGGATTGTAGGCTAATTTAGTTTAGTTTAGAGGTAGAAAGCGGAAACAGGCACTTCGGCCCACTAGGTCCGCGCCGACCAGCGATCTCCGCCTATTAACACTATCCTACACCCACTAGGGACAATTTTTACATTTACTAAGCCAATTAACCTACAAACCTGTACGTCTTTGGAGTGTGGGAAGAAACCGAAGATCTCGGAGAAAACCCACGCAGGTCACGGGTAGAACGTACAAACTCCGTACAGACAGCCCCCGTAGTTGTGATCAAACTCGGGTCTTCAGCGCTGCATTTGCTGTAAGGCAGCAACTCTACCGCTGCGCCACCGTGACTAATTGGCTTTGGTAAAATTGTAAATTGTTCCTAGTGTGTAGGATAGTGCTGGTGTATGGGGATCGCTGGTCGTTGCGGACTCACTGGGCTGAAGGGCCTCTTTCTGTGCCGTATCTCTAAAATAAAATAAAATAAACAAAAGTCTTCCATGGCACCCTGCATCACTGTTCTGTGATGGAAAGCTGTACATTTTTCCATTTTTGGTATAGAAATTACTGCTAAGTTATTGGGCCCTTCTTTTAGTCTTCTTCCTTTAATGTGCATCTATACCGTATCTTTCTTACTCTTGGGGTGTCCCGAGATGCCTCGCAGCCAGTGAGCCTGGGTTACAGTGTGGGAAGTGCCAAAGGCAATCTGTAGACAGGGATGCACTGATAGTCACGTGACAATGGCCAGGTAACTGCAAGCCTGATAAAGAGCTATAGACAAGGACAGCTGGGGGTAGATTTCCTGCTCTGCACTATTGCAGGATCTTTTATGTCTGTGTTAATGGGTAAATTAATCTAAAAGCAGCTTTTCTGACGGTGCAGCAGAAACCTGGATTTTGTGATCGGGTCCTGGATTTGACACTAAAACCTGACTACAGGTGCTGTCTGTACGGAGTTTGCACGTTCTCCCCGTGACTGGGTGGGTTTTCTCCGGGTGCTCCGGTTTCCTCCCACACTCACGGGCTCAAGGGGGGGAGATGGCCCTCAGCAGAACCTTGGCGGACGTCTGCGACCTGTGGATTTGCAGCATCCTTAGTAATAGTTCAAAATAATGAGGCAACTTGTTTCTGCCACTGTTGGCTGAGCGACGAATGTTCAGGACATTCTCTTCCATCTGAACTGTGAATTCTAACACCCACTGAGGAGGCACCCTGAGGAGAAATAGCAACCAGTATCGTGCACTCAGATCCCAGAAGGAATCTTGAATCCGTGAACCTCTGACTGTGAGCACAGTGCAAGCTCAAACAAGTTGGCAAAAGTAGAGTTGGCAACGTGCCAGAGAGCCGAAATGCCGGGTCAATACTAGTAGCTTGTTACACACGCATGCACGCGCGCGCGCGCGCACACACACACACACACACACACACACACACACACACACACACACACACACACACACACACACACACACACACACACACACACACACACACACACACACACACACACACACACACACACACACACACACACACACACACACACACACTCCTTTGAAGAAGGGTCCCAACCCAAAAACTCCACCCATTCATGATCACCAGGGCTGCTGTCTGAACTGTGTAGGAATGAACTGCATGTGCTGGTTTAAACCGAAGATAGGTATAAAATGCTGGAGTAACTCAGTGGGACAGGCAGTATTTCTGGAGGGAAGGAATGGGGGGGCGTTTCAGGTCGAGGCACTTCTTCAGACTTCAGACTTAGTCTGCTGAAGGGTCTTGACCCAAAACGTCATCCATTCCTTCTCTCCAGAGGTGCTGCCTGTCGCGCTGAGTTACTCCAGTATTCTGTGTCAATTTTGGGCTGTCTGAACTGCTGAGTTACTCCAGCACACTGTGCCTTTTATTTCCTGGTTCTTCACTATCTCTGTCGAACCTCTGGAATTGTGATAATGGGGCACAGGGTGGAAGTGTGCACTCCACATCAGGAGCAATAAGACAATGCCTCAATGAGTAATTGATTATCCTTTAACATGACAGCTCATTTATTGGTGGGGAATTGAATGCAAAAATAGGGAGGTTATGCTTAAGCTATCTTGGGCAATTGTGGGATCACATCTGGAACATCTTGTAATCTCCTTATTTACGGAAGGCTGTTAATGGAGACGTGCTTGGAACGGGTAGATTTTCTCACGAGGAAAGCTGAAACAGACCAGCCCTGCGTCAACTGGAGCTTTAGAGGAGTGAGAGAGAACTTGCCTGAAGCATAAAAGATTCGGAGGGGTTTTGAGTTGGTGGAAATGGAGATAAGGTGGACATTGATAGATTCTTAATAGTATGGGTGTCAGGGGTTATGGGAAAAGGCAGGAAGGAGAATGGAGTTGAGAGGGAAAGATAGGTCAGCCATAATTGAATTGAGTAGACTGGATGGGCCGAATGGCCTACTTCTGCTCCTATAACATGAGTTCATGAACTTTTGAGATGAGTTTAGAAAGCAGGGCCACTGTTTACAAATATTGAGTGACCCATTTAAGGAGGATTGGAAGCAGAGTTGTTGAGATGGTGATAGACATTAGATAAGCAATTGGGTGAAAGGTTGTCGTATGTAAGCGAGTCTGCGGAGTGAAAGTTTTACAATCAGATAATCCAAAATCTTATTAAATGGCTGGGCCAGCTTCCACCCGCCCTTAATTCATGTGGGGATGTGTTGGTTTTCATTGTTAATGGAGCTAGGCGGAGAAGTCAGAAATCAGCTGATGTTAAAGTGAGACAGACTGATCAACTTTAATCTGCAACAACATTCTTATTAACATAAAGCTGTGGAAATGTCATTTCCTGTTGAATCCTTTGTAGTTCAGAGACGAGTATGAATTGGGTTCAGGCCCATAGTTTATATTGTCTTGGAAAAGTGTACAGAATTTTTTTTAATGTTAGTACAGGTCCACCAATGATGTTGTGGCACCCTTGGTTCCAGAGTCTTTCTGGATTATCCGTATTGGCAGATCAACAGAGGTCAAGGCCTCCAAGAGGAGAAGCAACGGTACCAGAATGGTCCGCCTAGGCCGCTGAGGGGCTGAGATACCAGTCCGTAAAGTCGGCAATGGGTACGGATCTGCCGCCTCTGGCTAGGCCGGGGTTCCAGAGCCCTGGCCACAGAGGCCAAATTTGACCCGCTGATCGGCGCGGAATTCCCGATGAGGTTGAGATCGGCATCTCGGACAATGGAACTTTACAGTAACACCTTGGTCCATATTGATTGCAAGTACAGCATGGGAACAGGCCCTTTGACACGGCAAGTCCAAGCTGATCATTGATCATCCATTTACACTAGTTCTATGTTATCCCACTTTCACATCCACATCCTACATACAGGAGCAATTTAATACAAACACGCATGTCTTTGAGATGCGGGAGGAAACCGATGCACCCGGAGGAAGCCCACACAGTCACGGGGGGAACGAGCAAACTCCACACAGACAGCAGCCGAGGGCAGGCTTGAACCGGTGTCTCTGGAGCTGTGTGGCAGCAGCTCGACCAACAGTCCCACTGTGCCACCATGTCTTGGGACGTGCCCCTCAGTGAAGGCAATTCCAATGAAGAAATACACCATTGCCATCAGTACATCGTGGCATTGAAGGAAAAATGTGATTGAAGATGATGGCGGGAAACCAGGCAGCAGTGTCCTGCCCTCCTGTTGCTTCTGAAATTTGGACTATCTACCAGGCACCACCATCTCCGTAAAATCATTTAAAGCCTCTGGCAAGATAAGCAAACCAGCATCAACAATGATAACACATCCCCAGTGGTAGACTCATAATTACTCGGTTTTAGTGTTATTTAGAGATGCACATGGAAACAGGCCCTTCGGCCCACCGAGTCTGCGCCAATCAGTGATGACCCCTATACTCATTCTATCCCACACACGAGGGACAATTTCTGGAAGCCAATTAACCAACAAACCTGCACGTCTTTGGAATGTGGGAGGAAACCGGAGCACCCGGAGAAAACCCACATGGTCACAATAAGAACATACAAACTCCATGCAGACAGCACCCGTTGTCAGGATCGCACCCGGGTCTCTGGCGCTGTAAGGCAGGTGAAGCCTTTGTGGGCCGTGCTGAGTATCACCAGTGAAAGGCAATTCTCTGTTAAGTGGAGGTTTCTGCTGCTTACGGGGGACTTGGCCATCAGAGGGCCGCTAATGCAGAGATGGGGCAGATTGATCATCCCAGATAACCAAGGGCCTTAATAATAACATTCTGCAGACTTTGAGGCTTCCTGCTGAATCTATTGGGTTTAGGCCTGCAAAAATAGTTATCAATTGTTTCACAAAGGTAAGGCCCACTCATAGCCGAGTTCCTTCCTGTCGTGAAGCTTGGCAAGTCCTCATAGGCCCCCGTTGGCGGGTTCACATTGGCTGAGCCCGCCGCCCCCACCCCCTCCTCCTCCCTACTGAACAGCGAGGTAAACAGTGCCTTTTCTTCTCATAGATCCGAAAGAAAACCACAAAGTGGCTGAACCAGGGCGCTCGATCACTAAATATATCAGGCAGTGGCTAAATGGCGGAAGTGAGACCTACTGCATGGCAACAGGCCTGTGACTTTGGACTCAGATGACTAAGCAGTTTATTTTTTATTTATTCAGCTGTAAACAGGATTAACGCCTACAGGGACCTGAAACTGCACAGGCCATTAAGCCCACAACTCAGTCGCGAGGGGTGAACTGGGCTGGATGTGCAGGAGAGAGGGGGAGGTTGAGTTGAGGTTTTAGTCTTTGAGATACACAGCGGAAACAGGCCCTTTGGCCCATCGAGTCCGCTCCACCCGCGATCCCCGCACATTAATACCATCTACACACACTAGGGACAATTTACACATTCACCAAGCCAAATAACCTACAAACCTGGAAGTCTTTGGAGTGTGGGAGAACGTACAAACTCCGTACAGACAGCACCCCGTAGTCGGGATCGAACTGGGTTTCTGAAGCTGCAAACACTATAAGGCAGCAGCTGTACCCCTGCGCCACCATGCTGTGGACTTGGTGGGCCGAAGGGCCTGTTTCTACGCTGTATCACTAAACTATAAACATCCACCAGCCCACCATCTCTTCCTGTCCTTGCCAGAGTCTGAGAGCCTATATTCAGGAACACCCTCAACTCCTTCATCAACACCATCATGTTAGCTCCAGAAACTTCATAAGTTCATAATTTATAGGAGCAGAAGTAGGCCATTCAGCCCCTCAAATCTACTCCGCCATTCAATCATGGCTGATCTACCTTTCCCTCTCAACTCCAATCTCCTGCCTTCCCCCGTAACCCATGACACCCGTACTAATCAAGAATCTATCTATCTCTACCGTAAAAGTATCCATTGACTTGGCCACCACAGCCTTCTGTGGCAATGAATTCCACAGATTCACCACCCTCTGACTAAAGAAACTCCTCCTCGTCTCCTTTCTGAAGGTACGTCCCTCTCTCCGCACTTCCCTAAAGGTATGTCTCCCCCACCCAACTCTCATCCTGTGGAGCCGCCTGTGGCTCCACTAATGTTAATCCAGTTCCCTTATCTCCTCTCTTACTTTCACAATGATAATCTCAGTTAGACAGAGATTGCAGCAACATATTTCAGTTGAAATATTAATAAAATCCCTCGCTTAATTGCAACACACAAAGTTGTTACATTGCTGAATATTTTTACATCTGTTTTGATTGTCAAAAGGACACAAACCCTTCTTGCACAACGTAACAAAGATGTTCTAGTTTTTAAACCTGCCACTCATAGAGAGAACATCAGTGGCTGAAACTCTCTGTCTCACATCCTTATTCCCCCAGGAAAGAGCCTGTTTACATATCTGTTACATTTACAATGTTTACACATCTGTTGCATTGTTGCACGTAAGAATCTTATTATTCCGTTTCGGGGCATGTGACAATGTGACAATCTGGATGGCACAGTGGCCCAGAAGTAGAGTTGCTGCTGTACAGAGCCAGACACCCGGGTTCAATCCTGTACCCATTTTGTAAGTTCTCCCCATGACTGCATGGGTTTTGTCCTGATGCTCCAGTTTCCTCACACACTCCAGGTTTGTAGGTTAATTGGCTTTGGTGAAATTGTAAAGGATAGTGCTAGAGTACGGGGATCGTTGGTTGGTGTGGATTCGGTGGGCCGGAGGGCCTGTTTCCACGCTGAGTCTCTGAACTAAACTATACAATAGAACACTCGTGACTCTTCGTTTTGTATCCTGATCACCACTTAAATCAAATCCTATTGTCCCAGTTGTGATTAGTTAAGGGCCTGAGCGTCATTTGCACGACATCATTAATGCGGCAAAACGCGCGCATGGCGAGTGGTGAGGCTTGGTGGAGTATGCAGTGACGTGCGGTAGCGCGCAGCGCCCCAGGATTTGGGGATTCTCAAAATCCTCACGTGCCACCTGCGTGACGTGCAAATGGCGCACAAGTGGGACAGACCCTTGAATCTCAGGCTTGTAGCATTTTTCACTCTCAGGACACACAGTGCTGGAGTAACTCAGCAGGTCAGGCAGCATCTGGAAAACATCTGGAAATAGGTGATATTTCAGGTCCAGATCCTTCTTCAGACTGACACCTTCCTACATTTTTCACTCTCACATCTTCTTGAGGACTATAGAGTCATAGAGAAGGGAAACAGGCCCTATGGCCCAGCTAGTCGATGCCGACCAAGATGCCTCATCTACACTAGACCCATAGGGGGAGGGGCAGCCCAGGATTTTATTTCAATGACGTTGCACAAGCAGACTGCAATGGTTTGATTGTAATCGTGTATTGTCTTTCCGCTGGCTGGTAAACAGGCAACAAAACCTATTCACTGTACCTCCATACACGTGACAATAAACTGAACTGAACTGAACGGAGAGGCGGACAGCCCCACAAGTGGTGAGAGTGCCCACACTCCTCGTCTGGGTACTCAGTCGCAGGCACGATCGGACGGTGGGCACTGCCAGCTGCAGGCTGGCGTGAACGGTCCTTGTGGCAATGTTCGATAATTATAAAAACCACAGATGCTGGAACTTTGAAATAAAAGCAGGAAATGCTGGAAACACCCAGGTAGTCAGGACGCATCAATGGAGAGAGAAAAAGAGAGTTGACATTGCAGGTTGGAGACCCTACGTCAGACCACAACTCTGATTCCGTCAGTTAGTGGCACACTCACCTCTACATTATAACACCACAGAAAGCATTTCAAGTTCATAATGTAGACCGGCACTCCCGCCACAGCACTGAAGGACTGCTCTCTAATTACTCTTTGGTACAAGATTGATATCTTTACTATCAGGCGGCGTAGAGATCTTTTTTATTGTCACGTGTACCGAGGTACAGTGAAAAGTTTTTTGTTGCGTGCAATCCAGTCAGCGAAAAGACTGCACATGATCACAACCAAGGCATCCACAGTGTACAGATTCAGAATAAAGGGAATAACATTTAGTGTAAGATTAAGTTTAGATTCTGTCTGCATTGTAACTTGTGTGAAACTGCAAAGGTTGATTTATTTTCTGTTTCTGTGAATCCATTGTGTGTTTATTTCTGTACCTGCTTCTGCCTCCGTCCGTATGTCTGTGTGTACCACTGCCACTGTTCCTCTGCACACCCGTTGAATGTTTCTATTTCCAGCCCTCTGCATCTGTTTCTGTGCACTGCACTTTGTGTTCTCTTATCTGTCCCCGCGTGCCTCCGTCATGTTCTTTCACCTTTATTGTTCTCCTATCACTCTTTCTGTACCTACAGACCTCTGTGTTTCCGCTGATGTGACTCGTTTTCCTTCCTCGTTTCTCTCTCTCGATTTCTTTCTGTTTCCCCACCTTAATCGCTCTTAGCGCCTCCGTCTCTTTGTCTACCTTCTTCTGCCAATTGCTAGAAATGTGAAATAGAAATGCTCAACTCACTAGGCACCATCTCTGGGGAGAAAAACGGCTAAAGGGCCTGTCCCATTTGGGCGTCATTTGCGCGACATCATTTACGTGTCACGACGCACGATGCGCATTACGTGCGCGTGGTGACATAGGCAGTGATGCGCGGTCGCGCGCGGCACCCCAGGATTTTGGGATGTACAAAATCTTTGCGCGCCATCTGCGTGACACACAAATGACGCCTAAGTAGGACAGGCCCTTAACTTTTCAAATCGATCAATTAACATTGCAGGCAAAAATTGGAATAAGCTTGAGGTACTACACCACGTCTTCCATTTAGCTGCACAGCAGATCTTGAGAGTCAATATGTAATTCAACAGTTTCAGATAAGCCAACTTTTCTTGTTTGTGTCAGAGCTGGCCTGTTCTTCTCCAAGGTCAACGCATGAAGTGCAGATACTGGTTTACAAAGAAAGACATAGAGTGCTGGATTAACTCAGCGGGTCAGACAGCATCTCTGGAGACCATGGATAGGCGACGTTTCGGGTCGGGACCCTTCTTCGGACTGATTGTAGTGGGGGGAGAAAGCTGGGAGAGAGGTGGGAGCGGGACTCAGCCCGGTGAGTGATAGGTGGATACAGATGAAGGAGGGTTCTGACGTATGATAATGCACTTGTGACATTAACTCTATTTTTCCTCTTTTCCACAGATGGGACCTAACCTGCTACTTACAACTTCCTCTTTTTATTTCAAATTTGCTTTCATTTCTTTTTATTTCAAACAACTGCTGGGTTCAGCATCATCCAGTACCAGCATTGCTTTTTGCCTCTGTCTTGTTCTCATTCATCTCCTTTTATTTAAACCTTCTCGAGATAGATCAGCTGCGAGATGACCTTGCAACACTATATTCTGCAGTCTTGGTATTTTTCTATTTGTATCTGTTGTACGATGGTAGGAATGTCATATGAAAAGGGATTGAATAGATTAGGCATCCATTATCTCTCGCTAAGGAGGATGGGAGGATAACCTCATTCAAATGGTCAAAGTTAGTTTAATTCACAGATACAGCACGGAAACAGGCCCTTGGGCCTACCAAGTCCGTGCCGACCAGCAATCCCCGCACACTAACACAGATCCTACACACATAATTTACAATTTTACCAAGCCAATTAGCCTACAAACGTACATTTCGGGAGTGTGGTAGGAAACCAGAGCACCTGGAGAAAACATATAAACTCCATAGAGGCAGCACCCATAGAGGCAGCATCGAACCCGGGTAAGGCAGCAAATTTACTGCTGCGTCACAGTGCCACGTTACAATCAAATGTGATTTAAGTTTTAAGGAAGAGGAGAGAACGGAATATCCGTGATAAATTGGGGAACCAAGTTAGGTCGCATGACACGATGTGCTGGCTGGGAGGGACTGGTGAGAGAATCATCTCAGCTGATGTATGTGGAGGAGGTGTGAATACATGGAGACGAATGAATTCAGAAGGCAGAGAGGAAATGATAGATTGGTACGAACCACAATATTGCATTTTTGCTGAAAATCTGAATTAAAAGAGAACTGGAAATACAGACAGCAAACCACGGAGAGAGAACACGGAGTCAATGTTTCAGATCGATGAGCCCTCATTAGAACTGGGGAAATTATGGATGTCTAGTTGCAAAGATTGGCAAGAGAGGAGGAGATAATACTACCCTTCCACCTTTCTCTGCATCTTAAAACTTATTTATCTCTAATTCTTCCCAATCCCAAAGAAAGGTCATTAGCCTGTAGCATTACTCATTTTTTCTCTCTCCACAGATGCTGCCTGACCTGCTGGGTATTTCTCTGTTTAACCTCTGTGAAGCGTTTGGGGCATATTTCTGCATCTTAGCATTGAGTTTTTAAAAGCTAAAAATATGTCCATTGAAGCTGGGTCTGTTTTCAGTGTATAAGCCTTGCGTTTTATCTGTTTCCCTTTCATTGTCTCCTACACAATGTTGAAAGTCCCTCTCTCTCTCTCTCTCTCTCTCCATTTGTCTCTCAGTCTCTCTCTCTCTCTCTCTCTCTCTCTCTCTCTCTCTCTCTCTGAACAGGACTACACTTGCTCAGTAAAACACAAGGAAGTAGATTAATCAACGTCATTTACAGTAGATTCAGTGACTCACTGAGGTCTGCCTTTACCGTGTTTGTTTTGAGTGTGTAATTTTGCCATTGTGCTGACCTGCAGTAAGATGAAGGCTCTTTTGATCTTTGCTGTGCAAACTGTTTGTTGGCATCCTTACATCAACCCGAATGTTACTGGCTGATGTTAACACTGCTGCCGTTGTTCGTTGCCCTCCCTCTCAATGCAGAGGCTTATGAATTGAACATGCTGCAGACTTTAGCCCTTAACACAAACTGGTATTTCGTTGTATAATGTGGAAGGAGTGCCTTAATGCAGAGGGAGTACCATGCCTTTTGGTGCTTGTACTTGGTGGAGGTACCATGCCTGGTTAACCTGCCTGGGCTTGTGGGAAATATGGCCAGCGTGGAGAAGCAGTGCTTGTGTCCCGTTAGTCCAGTCAAGGCTGTAGGTTAACCCGGCGAGACAGGCAGAGTTGAATTGCATTTAGCGCTGGATTGAGCCTCCGAAGCCTCGCGCATGTGTGTGTGAGTGTGCGCATGCGCACGTGGCCGCCAAAAAAATGTGTCCCTCGGTCCCCTCCATGTTTTGATAGCGAGTTCCGTGCCTGTCAGGAACAGCATCTTCACCTATGTTATCAGGCCTCTGTACAGTCCTTCTGTAAGCAATGGTGCTGTCTGATTCACCTCTGCTCCGTTGTGAACATTGGACGTTCTCTCTGGATTTGGTGTGCCACAATGCAGAGAACTATATTCTGCACTCTGTCTTTCCTATTGCTCTATCTTTTTTTAGTTTAGTTTAGAGATACAACGCAGACCAGTTTAGTTTAGAGATACAGACTCTTTGGCCCTTGTCCGGTAACCTCACAATCCGGTTTGGGGACGGCTCTGCCCAGGACAGGAAGGCTCTGCAGAGAGTAGTGCATTCGGCCGAACGCACTGTGGGAACAACACTCACCCCCCGCTGCAGGACCTATACACCAGGAGGTGCAGATCCAGAGCCAGCAACATAATGAGGGACCCCTATCACCCCAGCAATGGACTGTTCAAGCAAGCGCCTCCGCTGTCACACTGTGAAAACAGAGAGGATGAGACGGAGTTTCTTCCCACAGGCCATCAGGACTGTAAACTCTTATCTCACCAGGGACTAATTTACTAATTTACTGTTGTGTTGTGTCTTTTTTATGTATTTTTTCTAAAATGTAAATACTGGTTCTGTTCTATTCTGTGCTGTTCTGTTGTGTTTGCACAATCTGCAGGCATTGCCACTTTTCATTTCACTGCACATCTTGTATGTGTATGTGACAAATAAACTTGACTTGACTCAAGTCCCAGCTGACCAGCGATCCCCGTACATATATAACACTATTCTACACACTAGGGACAATTCGCAATTTTTACAAAAGCCACTTAACCTACAAACCTATATATTTTTGGAATGTGGGCGGAAACCAGAGCACCTGGGGAAAACAAGGAGAACGTGCAAACCCTTAACAGAGAGTACCTGTAATCAGGATTGTATCCGGGGCTCTGGTGCTGCCAGGCAGCAACTCTACTGCTGCGACCAATGTACCTATTGTACTTCAATTTGGCTTGACTATATTTATGTATAATATCTGATTTCATTGGCTAGCCTGCAAGACAAAGCTTTACACTGGATCTCTGTACTGTTGGCAATAATAAAACTAAACTAAAAAAATAATTAATTGCATTGATATAAGCTTAGCCTTCTGTGGGGTAAGTGTTTCTTATTGATTTTAGTGAGCCTGCTGAAGGTGTAATTAATGTGGAGGAAGGAACTGCTGATGCTGGTTTACACCGAAGATAGTCACAAAAAGCTGGAGTAACTCAGCGGGACAGACAGCATCTCTGGATAGAAATGGGTGACGTTTCGGGTCAAGATCCTTCTTCAGACGAGCGACTTCAGAAGGGCTGAGTCTGAAGAAGGATCTCGACCCGAAACGTCACCCATTCCGTCCATCCAGAGATGCTGTCTGTCCTGCTGAGTTACTCCAGCTTTTTGTGTCTAATTGACATCTGCAGACTCACTGAACAGTAATGGGAAGCCTAAAATCTTCAAACTGTGGACTGGTAGAGGATGGGTTTACGCTGTTGCTTTTAACAGTCTTTCTGTTCTGATCTTAGGGCCCATCCTCTGCTTCCGTTTCCAAGAGAGCTTCCCTCAGAGTACGCACCGTAAGGCCAGGTTTGGATGCCATGGATCTGTGCGAGGCGGAGGAGCACGACACTGACGATGAAGTGTTCAACCACGACCTGACGGCGCCCGACAGTGGGTACAGCGAGGCTGCGGGGAACTGTCCGCCCACCTGGAGCGCTGCCCGGCCACGCCTCTTCCACCAAACGCACCCCTGCGGACCAACGTACAGCGAGGCGGAACAGTGTGACAGGGGCACTCAGACCTCCAGCTCCACCCCCCCACCTCTCCAGCCGCAGCCCGCCAGTCCCATCTTACCCAGCGCAGTGGGAAGTGAGTCACAGAGACTATGCTATGGTAATCACCTTTACCCATTTGATTTGCTCTCCATGAACACTTGTTTAGTATCGACAAACATTATTCTGTTCTATATAACGATACATTTGCATGCTTCAACTTTAAGATTGCTGTCTATTCGACCGAGCAGTGTGATCAAATAACCCAATCTCATTTGGGATCTGTTTTAAAATCAAATGCAAAGTAATGCAGGACACTACAAGTGCTCTAATTTTCTCTCTTGTTTCTTGTACGTGGCTCACCTCTTCTCTGTCATTTCATTTACTCTCTTAGTCACTCTGTGTAAAGCCCTTCTTTCACCACCTCTTTGCTTCCATATCTGTTGTGCTGCTGTAAGTAAGAATTTATGTTTTTCAGTTTCAGAACATATACTAAAATTCTCTTGACTCATAAGGTCAGGTGGTCATAAGTTATAGTAGAATTAGGCCATTTGGCCCAATAAGTCTACTCCGCCATTCAATCATGGCTGATCTATCTCCTTCCTAACCCCATTCTCCTGCCTTCTCCCCATAACCTCTGACACCCGTACTAACTAAGAATCTATCTCTGCCTTAAATATATCCACTGACTTTGCCTCCACAGCCTTCTGTGGCAAAGAATTCCACAGATTCACCACCCTCTGACTATAGAAATTCCTCCTCATCTCCTTCCTAAAAGAACGTCCTTTAATTCTGAGACTGTGACCTCTAGTCCTAGACTTTCCCACTAGTGGAAACATCCTCTCCACATCCACTCTATCCGAGCCTTTCACTATTCTGTACATTTCAATGAGGTTCCCCCTCATTCTTCTAAACACCAGCGAATATAAGACCAGTGCCGACAAACACTCTTGTTGAACGGGCTGTTGAGGTAGTTGAGGCAGGTACTATAACGATATTTAAAAGCAATTTGGACAGGTACATGGATAAGGAGAGCTATAGGCCAAATGCGGGCAGTTGGGACATGTAGATGGGGCACCTTGGTGGGCATGGGCAAGCTGGGCTGAAGGGCCCAGTTTCTTCCTCTATGACTCCATGACTAAAAACTAGTACTATAGCACCTCAACCCCCAACTCAAAGTTTCTGAAAGGATTGCTTTTGCTTGTGAAAAATCGATACTGGTCTGTAGCACACCACACGGTGTTACAGTGTCAGTCGCCTCTTTCTACACAGCTTCATTAGTTTAGTTTAGAGATTAGGTGCGGAAACAGGCCCTTCGGCCCACTGAGTCCGCACCGACCAGTGATCCCCGCACATTAACACTATCCTACACACACTAGGGACAATTTGCACTTATACCAAGCCAATTAACCTACAGACCTGTACTTCTTTGGAGCGTGGGAAGAAAACAAAGATCTCGGAGTAAACCCATGCGGTCACAGGGAGAAGATACAAACTCCGTACAGACAGCAGTTTTCAAACTTCAGGTAGCCGCGGCATTCTTTTTCTCTATCCCTCCCCACCCAGGTCACACTTGCTTCTCGTTTTTACTCAACAAACAGCTAACAATGTTTCCTTTATCATCTTTACTTTATTGCATAACTTTCATTCATTGTTCTTTATCTCTCTACATCATCTTCTATATCTCTTGTTTCCCTTTTCCCTAACCAGTCTGAAGAAGGGTCTCGACCCGGAACGTCACCCATTCCTCCTCTCCAGAGATGCTGCCTGTCCCGCTGAGTTACTCCAGCTTTTTGTGAATAATCTTCATCTATGATATGAGATGGACATTGGGTTAAATTGTTGCTGTGCATAAACTATGTAAGAGCATCAAGACATGCCAATAGACAATAGGTGCAGGAGTAGGCCATTCGGCCCTTCAAGCCAGCACCGCCATTCAATGTGATCATGGCTGATCATCCCAATCAGTACCCCGTTCCGACCTTTTCCCCATATCCCCTTTCTCCGCTATCTTTAAGAGCCCTATCCAGCTCTCTCTTGAAAGCATCCAGAGAGCCAGCCTCCACCGTCCTCTGAGGCAGAGAATTCCACACACTCACAACTCTGTGAGAAAAAGTGTTTCCTCATCTCCATTCTAAATGGCTTACCCCTTATTCTTAAACTGTGGCCCCTGGTTCTGGACTCCCCCAACATCGGGAACATGTTTCCTGCCTCCAGCGTGTCCAAACTCTTAACTCTTATATGTTTCAATAAGATTCCCTCTCATCCTACTAAACTAAAGAGTGTACCAGCCCAGCCGCTCCATTCTCTCAGCATATGACAGTCCCGCCATTCCGGGAATTAACCTTGTAAACCTACGCTGCACTCCCTCAATAGCAACAATGTCCTTCCTCAAATTAGGGAACCAAAACTGCACACAATACTCCAGGTGTGGTCTCACTAGGGCTCTGTACAACTGCAGAAGTCTTTGTTATTTCTGCACACACAACAAATTAATGAAAAGGCCAAGCAATTGGAAGGGGAAGAAACAGAATTGTCGATACATTCACTGTCTGTGGCCTGGGAGGGGAGGTCATCCACACAAAATAAGCAACCTGCTTGACAACGAGGTGTAAGGAACCTCTAAGGTGGCCCTTAGAATTTGTTGCTGTGAGGTGCAGTGAAAGAGCTGATGTGCCAAGAGAATCCAATGTGGTCTGGCCACAGATCAGCATTAGGTCATTTGCAAATTCACAGTGGCTGAGGCCTGTTTCTGGTCAGGCTTTGACAATTAACTGTGGTGCATCTTGTAGATGTTACACACTGCAGCCACAATGCATGCATGGTGGGAGGATTGAGTGTTTAGGGTGGTTAATATGGTGTTAGTCAATTAGTTGTCTTTGTCCTGGAGAGTGTCAAACTTGGTAAGTTTTGTCAAAGTGCATTCATCCAGACAACTGGAAAGTATTCCATAACCCTCCTGACTTATCCCTTGCGCATGGTGGAAATTGGGTATTTTTAAAGCAGAGATTGTTAATTTCCTGAATAGTAAGGGAGTCAGAGGTTACAGGACGAAGGCAGGAGAATGGGGTAGGGAGGGAAAAATAGATCAGCCACGATTGAATGGCGGAGTAGAACCGATGGGCTGAATGGCCCAATTCTGTATATCTTATAGTTTTCTGGAAAGATTTAGGGGTGTCAGGTCATGAATCATTGACAGTAGGACAGCCAGCGTCTACACTGCTCTGATGATGTCTATGTGGGATCTCTCATATCACTGCTTCATTTTAATTACAGTTAACAATACAAACAGATGCAAACCCCGATATTTGCTTGCAAAGTACTCCTAGATACAGAGCCTAACTGCTTGTGTCCAAGAGACACAAGAGACTGCAGATGCTGGACCAAACAAACTGCTGGAGAAATCAGCGGGTTCATGTGATAGGGCAGATTTAGGCAATCCAAAACCAGCTGTCTCTCACAGGTCAGCGGATACACTCAAGACTGAGGGGGGTGGATCTTGTTGAGCAAGGGATCTAGAACTGGATGAGATGCAGCTTAAGCCAAATCTAATTGAATGCTAGACTTGGCTTCCACACTGACTTGGCCTGCTTTTTCTTCCTATATCTTTATCTCCTTTAAGAAGCTGTGGTTCGGCAGGAGCAGTTAATTTATTTCCAGGGACATTTCAGTTCCACTCCTGCACACAATACAGTACTCGCCCACTAGGCCAGGCCAAGAAGACAGCAAGCAGCAGGTTAATTTACTTACAATTACTTAAATGTTAAGCCATTTGGATGCAATTGGATACAAGTGGTGTTGCAGTAGAGAAGGTCCTGCTCGACTAAATGCATGTAGGTGTGTGTTAGTGTACGAGCACATCCTTGTCAGTGTGCAAGTGAGTGTGTTTCTGCGTGAGTGGACACGTGTGGGGCCAATTGTTTGCGCATGTACGCCTGTGTGTGAACATGTGTTCAGTTGAGTTTAGTTTAGAGATACAGTATGGAAACACACCTTTGGCCCACTGAGTCCGCATTGACCATCAATCACCCATTCACACGAGTGCCGTGTTCTCCCACTTTCTCATCCACTCCTTACACATTAGGGGCATTTTACAGAAGCCAATTATCTTACAAACTTACATGTCTTTGTTGGAGGTGTTGGAGGAAACCAGAGCACCCAGAGGAAACTCGCGTGGTGACAGGGAGAATGTGCAAACTCCACACAGACAGCACCGGAGGTCAGGATCGAAACCGGGGTCCCCGGCGCTGGGAGGCAGCAGCTGCTCCACCGTGCCGCCCTCAACCCTGTTTGTGCATGCTTGTGCATTTGTGTGTGTGCGTGCAATGCAGGAATGTATGTGCGTGTGTGTGTGTGTGTGTGCCTGTGTGCATGTATTTATCCCAGGTAAAGGCAGCCACCCCCAGTAGTCGTCCCCAGCCCATGCACCCGTGCACCTACAAACCACCTTGTACTACTTCAGCAATTGAAGGAGGGCTGGTTGGGTGAAGTACTGAGGCTGCCAATGCTGGTGGAATGCTGGTAGATCTCCGGCCTGATGCCCCGTGACCAGTAGCAGAAGTTAGACAGATCAAAAACCTTTTAACATCAGGTGGTCAGCAGATGAGTTTGATCTTTGAACTTAGCTGAATGGCTGCTGTCTGAGATTCTGCACAGACTTTTAGCACCAGGGCAGCTCAGGGTGCTGAGCTGCTGCCTCACAGCGCCAGATATCCGAGTTCCATCCTGACCTTGGGTACTGTCTGCGTGGAGTTTGTACATTCTCCCTGTGGTCGCGTGGGATTCCTCCGATTACTACAGTGTCCTCCAACGTCCGAAAGACATGCAAATCTGCAAGTTAGTTGGTCTGTAAATCGCCCTTAGTGTGTAGGGAGTGGATGTGAAAGTGGTGTGACACAGAATTAGTGTGAATGGGTGATCGATGGTCGGTGTGGACTCAGTGGGCCGACGTTTGCACGCTGTATCTCTAAACTAAACTGAACCAAGATGAGGTGAAGTTCCACCGTGAAGGTATTGTGTGCCAAGAATCAACTTTCATCTTGCTCCTGACTGAGTTTTGAGTTCTTTCCCAGTTAAATGTTGCCGCAACTAAAGGATGATTTAACTGAGCTGTTTGGACTGTTTAAAGTTGCTGATAGGATAAACAGGACAATTTAATTATCTGTGAACACGAGAACATCACCTAAGCCAGAGCCTGGTGTTGGGATGTTGGGAAGCAACAAATGCTGGTGGAAACTTGGAATGTATTCTCCCCAAAGTTGAAGTTGGACCTCAACAAACAATCTCGGAATGTATGGGGAAGGAACTGCAAATGCTGGTTTACACTGAAGATAGACACAAAATGCTGGAGAAACTCAGCGGGACAGGAAGCATGACTGGAGAGAAGGAATGGGTGATGTTTCGGGTCGAGACCCTTCTTCAAACTCAATCTCAGAAGTTGAAATGTTATATTTGTGCTGCATTATTGTATTGAGGAATATGGAACTCAGGTGGGTAAATGGAGCTTAGAAACTGACCAAACAGGACTAGCCAGGTGTGGGATGTGGTCACGGAAAATTTGGATCTAAATGATGATGCCGTCATGGTGTATATCACAAAAGCATGGAAAATAGAATCAGGGAAGTGATGCTTGAACACAAGGAATATACTGTAAATACAAATAATTACAAGCACCAAACTCAACTTAGGAACTGACTGAAAACGGTTTTATTCTGGCAGAGAGGAGGGAATATGCATTTCAGCCTTTCCCTATCTGTAAAAATAAATCGTTAAAGAGAAATTGCTGTGCTCAGCAATTCTTTCTGGAGTATTTAGCTATTTTTTTGCTTCATGCTTTATTCTGGTGCATATTGATGTACACTGAAAACATTGGAGGCCAAACAAAACTGAAAGCATTTTCAAGGGATGAAATGGTCTTTCAACATATTGCTTGTTAGCAGTTCCAGCATAAGTGATAGGAGAAGAATTAAGCCATTCAGCCCATCAAGTCTACTCCATCATTCAATCATGGCTGCCTTCCCCCCATAACATCTGACACCCGTACTTATCATGAAACTATCTATCTCTGCCCTAAAATATCCATTGAAAACCTCCACAGCCTTCTGTGGCAAAGAATTCCACAGATTCTCCACCTTCTAACTAAAGAAATTCCTTCTCATCTCCTTCCTAAAGGAACGTCCTCTAAATCTGAGGCTATGGCCTCTAGTCCTAGACTCTCCCACTAGCAAGTGTGTAAAACCTTGATTCCACATTCTTCTAGGATTAGTGAACGCAGTTGTACTTCGTTTCACTCAATATTTTGCAATGTGTGTGGTGTTGACATAGTGAGTGTTCTTTCGAACAACGGCGTGCCCTCACAACCTAGCTCAATGATGTGAATGAAGGAATCAAGTGCAATAGATCCAAATTTGACAATGGCGACGGTGCAAAGCTACGTGGCAGAATGGATTGTGAAGTGGTGGCAGAGAGGCTTCAAGGGGAATGGACGGACCCAATGAATGAGCATGGATGTTGCAGATAGTGAATGAAGTGGAAAGATCATAAGATCATGATTATATGATCTGAGTAGAATTAGGCCATTCGGCCGATCAAGTCTACCCCATTCAATCATGGCTGATCTATCTCTCCCTCCTAACCCCATTCTCCTGCCTTCCCCCCATAGCCTGTGACACATGTACTAATCAAGAATCTATCTATCTCTGCCTTAAATATATCCACAGACTTTACCTCCACAGCTTTCTGTGGCAAATAATTCCACAGATTCACCACCCTCTGACTAAAGAAATTCCTTCTCTTCTCCTTCCGAAAAGAACGTCCTTTAATTCTGAAGCTATAACCTCCAGTCCTGGACTCTCCCACTAGTGGAAACATCCTCTCCACATCCACTCTAACCAAGCCTTTCACTATTCTAGCTGTGAGGTCATGCACATTGACAGGAAAAGTTGCAAGGTGTAATATTTGTTGAATTTCTTTGAATAGACCGCGTGGAAACAGGCCCTTCGGCACACAGAGTCCGTGCTGACCAGCGATCACTACACACTAGGGACAATTTACAATTTGTACTAAAGCAAATTAACCTACAGACCTGCATTGTCTTTGGTGTTTGGGAGGAAACCGGAGCACCCGGAGAAAACCCTCGCGGTCACGGGGAGAAGGTTCATTGTGTTAACACGTTCATTGGCATTTCTCTCATTCCACATCACATTTAATTTTAACTTTATGGTACTTTCTTGGCACGAATCACCAACTGGGTTTGACAAGGAAGCTGCAAGTATAAACTGCACTCCATTCAGAAGCTAGACTTTCACAAACCTCTCCCAAACCCTCTTAATAAATCTGAAGAAGGGTCTTGACCCGAAATGTCACCCTTTCCTTCTCTCCAGAGATGCTGCCTGTCCCACTGAGTTACACCGACATTTTTTATCTATCCTCTTAATAGATGGTGCATTATCCCGTACAACAGGAAAGGGAATCCGGTGCTTTGTCTCTATTGCCTACCCTATGGTCTTAACGTTCACAGCTTGCAAAGAGACAGTTGATCCAATGCACCCTCAACTTAAGTTCACACTCCAGTTTACATAGAGCAGCCAGATGTTGAGAACATCTGTCGTCTTGTCAGCAACATTGCAGATCCCATAACAGGCTTTCAGTTTCTCCTTTATCTCCTTGATGTACTATTGAAATATGTCCAGCAAGTATAACTTTCACAGCTATGAAATATGATCTGATGTTTTGTCAGATTACGTTCTGCTCAATAGCCACGCTGCCAAATGCACGCAGGGAATATTTACTGCAGTGGGAGCTTCAGTAAGATGTTCGTGGCTGAGGCTGCTTATGTGCTTTGGTTTGAAACACCCCGGAAGGTTTTCTGCCTTTTCCCTTCTTTCCCACTCTCCCAGCTGTGTGTTTATGGGGCAATGCCTCCCAAGTGTTGCTGTCTCTGTAGCTTCCCGGTTCTTGCATGCAGAACATAGCAATAAGTATCAACTTCATCTGAACCTTTCCCCAGGGTGGAAATATCAAAGACGAGAGGGCATAGCTTTAAAGTGAGAGGGACAAAGTATAATAGAGATGTGCGGGGAAAGTTGTTTACACATAAGGTGGTGGGTGACTGGGATGAGCTGCCTCGGATGGTGGTAGAGGCAGATACAAGAGTAGCATTTGAGAGGCTTTTAGATGGGCATATGCAGGAATGGAGGAATATGATAATGTGTAGGCAGATCAAATTTGTTTATCTAGACATTATGTTCAGCACAGCCATTGTGGGCTGAAGGGCCTGTTCCTGCGATGTACTGTTCTATATAGTTCCATGGTAGATATTTGATGATATTGTAAAGATCACCCTCTCATATTGCTGCTTGTCCACATGGCTGCAATGGCTACTCCTGTGAAGTAAGCTGTTGGGTTGGTTCAAAGTCCACCAACACTGAATTCAAAATCAATCCTTTCTCGACGGTCACGGAGATAACCAAAAATCATTGACGTTCACGAAAACATAGTATTCTTCTTACCCATGAGCACTGAAAGAGGACCTAGCTTAACTTAATTTAATTTAAATTGGTTTAATTTAATGGTGGCACAATATAAAGGGGATGAATGGCCTCCATTTCTACTACTTATATTCCCTTATATTGCTTTGTTTATGGTCACGTGCACCGAGGTACAGTGAAAAGCTTTTAAAATAAATATTATTACATTATTATCGTATTATAATATGTTGTATATAAGACAATATGTATACAATTGTAAATATCACTATATTAAAGGATTGGACAGGCTAGATGCAGGAAAAATGTTCCCGATGTTGCGGGAGTCAAGAATCAGGGGTCACAGCTTAAGAATAAAGTGTAGGCCATTTAGGACTGAGGTGAGGAAAAACTTTATTTACCCAGAGAGTTGTGAATCTGTGGCATTCTCTGCCACAGTAGGTAGTGGAGGCCAATTCATTGGATGTATTCAAGAGGGAGTTAGATATAGCTCTTGGGGCTAACGGTATTAAAGGATATGGGGAGAAAGCAGGAACGGGGTACAGATTCTGGATGATCAGCCATGATCATATTGAATGGCGGTGCTAGCTCGAAGGGCTGAATGGCCTACTCCTGTACCTATGTTCTATGTTTCTATTATAAATCTTTTAATCATACACTTGTATTGATTAAATATTTTACTATTTAGAACATTGGTAGGAAGTGAGGGAATAAGGGATATGGGGTTAGTGCAGGAAATTGGTGCTGAGGTGGAAGATCAAACATGATCTAATTGAATGGTGGAGCAGGTTCAAGGGATGGAATCGTATACTCCTGTTTCATTTTCTTATGTTCTTATATATGTAGTCTTGGCAAGGCGAGTTTATTGTTTAACGTGATGTTCTTAAAGAGTGCGATGCAAGGATCACGATAAGGACATTTCTTAACCAGCTGGGACAACCCAAGGAAACAGTTAGGCTAAGGCTAACTACTGAGGGAAGCCACCACTGCGACCTGGCTGTGCATCCTGAGCTCACATCTCATCCTCGTGCCTGGCCATCTGGGCAAACTCGTTTTACAAGTAAAGCAGGCTCGATAAGGAAGTAAATTTTGCAAAAATAAAATCATGGATTTCCGCCTAAAACTGGATCCTGTCCGCTTTAGCCATGACTTGGCACAGTGGCACACTGGTAGAGTTGCTGCTTTACAGCACCAGAGACCCGGGTTCGATTCTGACCATGGGCGCTGTCTGTAGGTAGTTTATGTGTTCTCCCCGTGACCTGCGTGGGGTGCTCCGGGTGCTCCAGTTTCCACCCACACTCCAAAGACATACAGGATTGTGGGTTAATTGGCTATGGTAAAATTATAAATTTTCCCTAATGCGTGTAGGATGGTGTTCGTGTACGGGGATCACTGATGTGTGGGGAGTCAGCATGGATTCTGTGGGCAGAAGGGCCTGTTCCCACACTGTATCTCTAAACTAAACTACGACTCCATGCAGGAGGACTCTCTTCTTGAGTCAGGGTGCATGGCAACTCCCCCACAGAGACCTGTCCATAACTGATGCTATGGAGCAGTACTGTAAGAGATGCTGTCCTAGTGTCCTGGTTTCTCCTTGGTTTGATACCTAAACAGAAATTATTTGTACTTTAGGAGTGCTATGGAGTGAGAGGTGATCTCCCTCATTCTGAGACATTAAACCAAGGACTCCTCAGGGCATGTGGTGCAACAACAAGAATCTTCCCTAGTTTCCTGGTTTCTCCTTGGGTTGGTAAACTAAACATAAATTATCTGACGATTTATATGTTTGCTGGTAGTTTTTTTTGTTTTAGTTTCAGTGCGGAAACAGGCCCTTCGGCCCACTGAGTCCGCACCGGCCAGTGATCCCCGCACATTAACACTATCATACACACGCTAGGGACAATTTACACTTACACCAAGCCAATGAACCTACATACCCGTACGTCTTTAGAGTGTGCGAGGAACCCGAAGAGCTTGGGGAAAACCCACACGGTCACGGGGAGAACGTACAAACTCTGTACAGACAGCACCCGTAGTCAGGATCGAACCGGTCTCTGGTGCTGCAAGCGCTGTAAGGCAGCAACTCTACCGCTGGGCCACGCAAGCTCGAGCTTACTCTCAGTGACATGGCTGGCGTATGCTTACCATACCACTGCCACACTCAGCATTCCTACTTGAAAGCATCCCAAAATCAGGAAAGGCAATGCAGAAACAAATATGTTTCTGCCTTAGAAAAGTCTTGCTTTGTAACTATGGTCATACAGCATGGAAACAGGCCTTTCGGCCCAACTTGCCCACGCCGACCAAGATGCCCCATCTACACTGGTCCCACCTGCCTGTCCCTCTCAACCTTTCTTATCCATCCTTAACATGTGACAGAAATATACATCTAATGTCAGAGCATCAGGATTACTGGATTGCATGTTAAAAGATCGAAGGTATAAAACATGGTTCCGCACATGGACTATAAATGTTCAAAACTGAAGGGAAGGAAAAGAACAGCCCTGACTAGAGGGATGAGCATCTCAACCAGACTTTCCCTCCATGCCCAACACTATACACTCTATCCCTACATCTTAATTTCCCACTGGAAGTCAAAGATGTTCTGGGAACATCCTCGATGGTCCGAATGGCCTAATTCTGCTCCTATGTCTTACGGACAGGCAAAAAAAAATTGCAAAGAAAATAGGCCCAGATCATCACCCAGATAAATATTTATTGATTTGCAAATAAATTCCTCTAAACCGACGCCCTTTGGAATTTAGTGGGACCGGACCTGCAGACTCTTGTCTGTATGCTGCTCTTGTCAATACACAGAACACCAATAGACACAAAGTACTGGAGTAAATGAACAGGTCAGGCAGAGTCGACACAAGGTGCTGGAGTAACTCAGCGGGTCAGGCAGCATCACAGGATCACTCCAGCACTTTGTGTCGATGCTGCTGTCACCGATTCCTTTTCTCCGGAGATGCTCTCTGACCTGCTGAGTTACTCCAGCACTTTGTGTCTCTTCGGTATAAACCAGCATCTGCAGTTCCTCCCTACACAATCCACAAACAGCCATTTATTTCATGTTTCTACATGTTCTACAATAGTGCAATTGTTTTTCTAGTCAAGTTGAGAGCAGTAAGTATACATGCTCTCTGAGCCCCGCTCGAGCTGCAGACACACTCACAAATCCAGACCCCTGGTGTTCCAGACCCCAACCCGGGTTCCGACCCCTCCCCACCCAGCCCCGAGTCAGCAGCCTGGCCCCCGCTTCATTGTTTTCCCACTGGCACTCGCCGCACATCCTTCTTGCACTCTGACCTCCCAGTGCATGAGCAAAGGATCTAGAACTGGATGAGCATCAGCCAAATGCCGGGCCGTCAGGATTTGTGAATCATCGGGTGCCGGATCATGGGGTGTTCTTGTAGTCCGATCTCCACTCCAACCAAAATCTGCAAAAGCAAGCAGGCAGTCAGAGCCACCTGAACAGCTGGCAGATGTGTTCCCGACTCATATGTTCACAAGTTCCAGGAGCAGAATTAGGCCATTGGGCCCACCATTGGGTCCACTCCACCATTCAATCATTGCTGATCTATATTCCCCTCTCAACCCCATTCTCCTGCTTTCACCCCATAACCCCGCCGACTCTTGCGGGTTTGCGTGGAGTGTGCGATCTTCCGAGTGCATGTGAGAATGCGAGAGGCTCTGTGGGAGTGACCTGGGGAAGAGAGTTTAATTGTCAGAAATGTGTTAACTTGCATTAGGTTTTCTGTGTATTAACTGTGCCACCCCAACAGGAATCATGCACGATCAGACTGAGTGGCGGGGCAGACTTGAGGGATGAATGGCTTACTCCTGCTCTTTTTTTCTAGGTTAATATGTCTGTTGGCAGAGTGCAGTATTTATCTCAGGCCCTGAGTTCAAAATTCACTCTCTATCATATTTGTGTTTATTGTTTCTGCATGTCATCTAATTTTGGAGTTTTGTTTGATCATCCAGTCGGCAAATAATCATGTAACAATGCCTGCAAGTTCTTACTTATATGTGTTAACATCTGTATGTGTTGTATTTAGTTTAATTTAGAGATACAGCATAGACACAGGCCCTTTGGCTCACTGAGTCCACACCGACCATCGATCACCCCTTCACACTAGTTCTATGTTTAATAATAAGGGGGAGGCCATTTAGAACGGAGATGAGGAAAAACGTTTTCACCCAGAGAGTTGTGAATCTGTGGAATTCTCTGACTCAGAAGGCAGTGGAGGTCAATTCACTGGATGCTTTCAAGAGAGAGTTAGATAGAACTCTTAAAGATAGTGGAGTCAAAGAATATGGGGAGCAGGCACCATGATCATAGTGAATCACAGTGACTGGCGGTGCTGGCCCAAAGGGCCGAATGACCAACTACACCTATTGTCTATTGCCTATTGTGTATAATGCCACTTTGGCATCCACTCCCTATACACTAGATGCAATCTTCAGAAGCCAATTGATCTACAAGCCCACACATGTGGGATGTGGGAGGAAATCGGAGCAACTGGAGGAAACCCATGCCATCACAGGAAAAACATGCAAACTCCACACGGAGAGCACCAGAGGTCAGGATCAAACCCGGATCTCTGGCAGTGTGTGGCAGTGGCTCTACCAGTTGCGCAATTCTGCCGCACCTGTACGCGTGTGTATGTATGTGTGCGTGTGTACTGTATATGCATGTGTCTGTGCATATGCACATGTGTGTATGTGTGTGTGTATGCGTTGTGTGTATGCATGTGTTTGTGTATACACTTGTGTGTGTGTATGTGCATGTGTGTGTGCGTGCATGTGTGTATGCATGTGTGTGTGTGTATGTCTGTATGTGTGCGTGTTTGTGCGTGTGTGTATGCGCATGTGTGTGCATGTGTGTGTATAAGCATGTGTGTGTGCCTGCACGTGCATGTGTGCATGTGCATGTGTGTGTGTGTATGTGTGCATGTGCATGTGTGTCTGTGTGGTGACGATGGTGAAGACAGAGCAATGTAAGGAGTTTGCTTTATTTTAATGGAAGGGACAACTCTTAACTTGAACTGGCCTGTGGTCATTTCTAATACATGATGAAGCAGTTGCAAGCTCGCCCTTGCAGCTGAGCAATAATGATGAACAGAAGTCTCCAGTTCTACCCCCTGGTGATTACAGTTTTGTAGCTGGCCCGTCTTTCAAATGGACCCACTGGAGGAGCATTAAGTCCACTTTCCCCGTGACGTTCATAAAGGAGGGAGGTGGATGAAGTGGGGGGTGAGAGGAGGAACTATCACAGTGTTGGCTGACGATTGCTTTACTTCCCTCCCAGGCAATGCAGGGTATCGGCTCCATTCTGCAGAGGTCTTTGAGGTGCCACGGGCCAACACAACATCTCGCAGCAATCAAATCGATCACTTACCCACGGGTTTGCTACCGGAGGAGAGAGTGGAGATTCAGATTGGGCAGAAACTACGACAGATCGGGGATCAGTTCCACAGCTCCTATGTTGAAAGGGTAAGTTGCAAACTAAAGGATAGGTGTGGGACAGGGTGCATATGGGGTTAATGACTCAGGATATTACCAGTCCATGTTTGACCAACTGTAGCTGTCGTGGCTCAGTGACTATTGCAGAAATTCAAATCAGATGGGTCAGTGGCTAATGTTGAATGCCCTGTGGAATGCACATCATTGAGTCCTTTTGTTGCAATGGAAATTTCAACGTGGTCTTGTGCTGTTCTCATCTTCCATCGGTGCCAAAGTAATGGGACCAATAAGTAGAAACAAAGAACTCCGGATGCTGATTTACACGAAAGATAGACACGAAGTGCTGGAGTTACTCAGTGGAGAAAAAGGATGGGTGACGTTTCAGGTCGCGGCCCTTCTTCAGACTCCTTATGTCCCTGTCCCACTTAGGAAACCTGAATGGAAACCTCTGGTGACCTTGCGCCCCACCCAAGGTTTCCGTGAGGTTCCCGGAGGTTCCGGTCATTCCCTCCAATGGTGGAAAGTGGTTTCCGCATAGTCGAGGCTTCTTCTATGTTCCTGTGATTATTGCAAAAAAAACAAAACCGACTAAAAATAGGTTGCCGTTTGGTCGAAGCCAGTGGAGTTGAGTTGCTGTTTACTTACAGGCAGTCGAAGGCTTTCCAGGCAAGTGACCAAAACCTCTGGTGACTCATGGAGAGTGACCGGAACCTCATGGAGATCTTGGGTGGGGAGCAAGGTCTCCAGAGGTTTCCGTCAGGTTTCCTAGGTGGGACAGGGGCATTAGAGTTATAGAGTGATACAGTGTGGAAAGAGGCCCTTTGGCCCAACTTGCCCACACAGGCCAACATGTCCCAGCTTCACCCTTCACCCTACCGCCTACTGAAGAAGGGTCCCAACCCGAAACAGCACCCATCCGTTTTCACCAGAGATGCTGAGTTACTCCAGCATTTTGTGTCTATCTTATTGAGGGCAATAACTCTCCTGTGGGGCAGGCAGCAACAAAGCACCATGTGAGTAAACACAGTTACACCACAAACTGGATCAACGTCAGTGGAGACGTGTATATAACAGAGAGTGCTGGGGGGAGAGGTGTCACTGAGAGACAGTGTGAGGATGCTGGATTAACACCAGAGGAAATGCACTCAGTGACACGGGGTGGAGGGGCAAAGACTTTACTGTGTGGTAGTGTGAGGAAGATTCAAGTTCACTGCCACTTTTGCAGAGCTCTGGCATTAGTGGTACAAAGTAACTGTGAGAAAGCCACTATAATACCAGCAGAGGTACAGCAAGTAACAGTGGCCACTGGTAAGAGGCCATTGAGAGACATTGTTAAAAGACAGTCCATTAAATCATCAGATAAATAGCTACAGACCCAGCAGGCAGAAAACCACTGAAAGCCACAGAAAGCCCAGGGATCTGGATTAAAATCAATAAACAATCAGTGAACAAGAGCTGCTGAAGGTGAGGTTTTACTGATGAAAATAGATGAACATCAGATCTCACAGAGTCTGAAGAAGGTTCTCGACCGTAGTCGGGATCGAACCCGGGTCTCCGGCGCTGCAAGTGCTGTAAGGCAGCAACTCTACCGCTGCTCCACCGTGCCGATTTTCTTTCTTTTTTTCTTTCCTTTCCTCTTTCTTCTCTTTTCTCTTGCATCTATATTTCCTTATTTTGTTCCTTCCGTCTTCTATATTCCCACTTTTTCCTTTCCATTCTTCTTCTTTTTCTTTCCATCTCTCTCGTCCCTGACATCCCAGAGTTTGTCAACTGGAGCTGGTGCTTTCTCACCATCTACTCCGAGCAATGTCACGGGCAATTGTCCTTTCCAACTGCACCACTTCCTGTCAGCATGTGGATGGCAGCTTCATACAAGGGGACCATTCAGTGCTTGTAAGGGAAGGGGTTCTCAATGGCAAAAAGGTGGGGTGGGTTGTTCCACAGGCGTTGGTGCTGGGGCATTGCATGCATTAACATTAAGTGCAATCTCAAAGCTGGTGAGGTAGCACAAAGAAAGTTATACTGACTAAAACAATGGTAAAATGCAAAACAACGTTAATAAATTTGCAGACTGGATGGCAAGTGAATTTCAGTAAGTATTAAGTGGGAGGAAGCGCATTTTGAACAGTGGAATATGGAACCCCTTGCCTCTTGGAAAATGAACCCTTTGCTTTTCCACCCACTTCAAGAAATGTGCATTTACAAACCATTAAAATTAGTCATGCAAGTTTACAAGGCCAGAAGAAATAACAGCACAACACTGGGCTCATTTTCATGAAAACAGAAACGTTATGTTAAATGTTTTGAACCTTGCTAGGACCACACTGAAAGTACTGTGTGTGGTTACGATCCCTGTATTGTAACGAAAATTCAAAAAAGCATAATATGTCAGAAGTGAGAGCTCAGAGCTATCAGGAAAGACCAAAATGACTTTCTTTTTCTCTCGAATAAGGAACAACTGATTCACTCTTTAAGATGGTGAACGGTCTTAATAAAGCTGGGGTAGAGAAAATATTTATATGTTGGTAATGGGAAACAAGGCAGCACAGGGGTGCAGCTGGTAGAGCTGCTACCTCACAGCACCAGATACCCAGGTTAGATCCTGACCTTGGGTGATGTCAGTGTTGAGTTTGCACGTTCTTCCCTGCGACTGCGTGGGTTACCTCTGGGCACTACGGTTTCTTCCCACATCCCAAAGGCATGCGGGTTTATAGACTAATCAGGCACAAATTGACCTAGTGTGCAGAGAGTGGGTGCGGAAGTGGGATTACATCGAACTAGTGTTAACGGGTGATTGATGGTCAGAGCGGAGATGAAGGGGAAAAGATTTAATCGGAATCTAAGGGGTAACCTTTTTCACACAAAGGGTGGTGGATGTATGGAACGAGCTGCCAGGGGAGGTAGTTGCGGCAGGGACTATCGAGATGTTTAAGAAACAATTAGACAGGTAGGTGGATATAGGTTTAAAGGGAGATGGGTCAACTGCAGGCTAGTGGGACTAGTGCAGATGGGACGTTAGTCGGTGTGGACAAGTTGGGCGGAAGGGCTTGTTCCCACATTGTATGATTTAATGACTATGATTCTATGGACATGGTGGGCCAGAGATCCTCCTTCCATGCTGTATCTTTCTACTCAATTCAATCAACAAAGGAATGACAGTCACAAAAAAATCCAACATAGATTCTGGCGAAACACCTGTACTCGGAGAGTATTTGGACTGTGGAAATGACTATTAGTCAAAGTGATTGTTATCCTGCATTAAAGTGGAAACTTAATGTACCTGAGGGGAAATAAATAAATGGACTGCTGATCTGTCAGACAAAGTAGAATAGGGGGAGATTCATGTTGACCAGTTGGGAGGGAAGGGGCAAAGTGCAAGTTTCTGTGCCATTTAATCTATGCTACTGCTTTAGAGGACCATTCAATTGATTAGGGCAGCTCGGAGACGCAGCGGTAGAGTTGTTGCCTTACAGCGCTTGCAGCGCCGGAGCCCTGGGTTCGATCCCGACTATGGATGCTGTCTGTACGGAGTTTGTACGTCTCCCCATGACCGCATGGGTTTTCTCTGAGATCTTCGGTTTCCTCCCACACTCCAAAGACGTATGGGTTTGTAGGTTAATTGGCTCAGTATAGGTGTAAATTGACCCTTGTGTGTGTGTAGGATGGTGTTAATGTGGGGGTTAGCTGCTCAGTGCAGACTCGATGGGCCGAAGGGCCTGTTTCCGCACTGTATCTCTAAACTAAACTAAACTAAAATGGAAGGTTTTGATACTCTCTTCAGGCAGCTACACAGTGTTAATTGATCAGAAGTATAGGCAATGAACAATAGACAATAGGTGCAGGAGTAGGCCATTCGGGCCCTTCGAGCCAGCACCGCCATTCAATGTGATCATGGCTGATCATCCCCAATCAGTACCCCGTTCCTGCCTTCTCCCCATATGCCCTGACTCCGCTATTTTTAAGAGCCCTATCTAGCTCTCTCTTGAAAGCATCCAGAGAACCGGCCTCCACCGCCCTCTGAGGCCGAGAATTCCACAGACTCACCACTCTCTGTGAGAATTAATAGAGCGTTACAAAACCTGCGCTCTGTTTGACGGTTTTGACTGGTTTCCGGATTGGGAATGCTTTCCGGTCCAGGCTCCGACATTTCCATCCGTGTCCCACCCCATGGCCATGTATTTGAACCCTGCAGCTTGGCCTCCAGAAGAGTGAGTGTGCTGGGCGGGAGAGGCGGGCACCTCCCTGTGCTTCAGCAATGGCAGGGAGCATCCATAAAGTCTGCTCCACCAGTTAGCAGATCGTATAAATAGACCGAGTATCATGCCAGGACACTGGGCAGCGTGCCAGTCAGCAATAGTTTGTGTGCAAAGATAAACGCTTCATTAAGACTGTAGTTGTATCTGTACTCTGCATGTAAACAGAGGGCCGGCCCCTAGGGGATTATTTTCTCTCTTTTTTGACCTCTATTACCCATTACAGGAATGATGAAACCTATCGTTTGTTGTTTATGATTTTCTACTCCAAATGTCAAAATAAAACTTACGGTATGAGAAAATCCTGTCCTCTAATTGTGGGTTTATGTAACTTTTCAGCAACATTAGCCCATAACTTTTAAGTACTGGAGTCTGTGCCCCATGGGTGTGTTGTTATACTGTGGACTCATTTTCCCCTGCACATTTGGGAGGTCAAATATAAGGGGTAAAGGTACAATGATGGCTAGACCTTCCTGCACTCTGTATCTTTCGTATAAAGCATTCTTTACTCTATCTGGTGTATCTATGAATAGTATTGTCTGACCCGATTGGATAACATGCAAAACAAGGCTTTTCACTGTAGCTCGGTACACGTGACAAAAATAAACCTAGATAAAACCTAAATAAACCAAAAAGATCTCATGGCTTTAAAGGAGCCAGGGGAAGAAGTTCCTAGTGTCCTGACCAATATTTATCTTGTGGCCAACATTAGGATGACTGGTCATGATTACATTGCAGGTTGTGGAATTTGCTGACTCCAGCTGTCTTCAAGGCAGAGTATGATGGCCTCGATCAACAATTTAATAATGATTCAATAATACTTTATTGTCCCATGTACTTAAGTACTATTCTTCCCACTTGATAACCCCAATGATATACTTATATAACTTCCAAATTGATAACCTCAATGAGATGTAGAAACATAGAAACATAGAAAAGAGGGGCAGGGGTAGGCCATTTGGCCCTTCGAGCCAGCAACGCCATTCAATATGATCATGGCTGATCATCCAGAATCAGTACCCTGTTTCTCCCCATATCTCTTGATTCCGTTATCCCTAAGAGCCAAATCTTTCTCTTGAAAACATCCAGTGAATTGGCCTCCACTGCCACTGTGCAGAGAATTCCACAGATTCACAACTCTCTGGGTGAAAACGATATACTACAGAATCAATTTGTATGCGCTTGTTAACATGTAGGTAGCTTGTTATTGCATATGGGTTTAGTTATTGTCCTTAACATAAGTGTATATAGGCTGTCTAGAAATTAAACTTTGGGCTTGGTTTCCTTGGTTGAGTGCTTGTCCTGGTGTTATAGCACAAGTACTTTGTGTTTCAATTGTACTGGTTTTTGCATACAATACACAAAGTACGCAAAGAGTCCCCACGTATCTGGCACCAACAAAGTTACAAATTACTCATTAGAGGCCGATAGTCCCTCTTTGTTCTCGGCACCCCCCGCCACTGGACTACTCTTTGTTCCGCCCCGCGGACCATTGAAAAGACTTCTGCCCCGCGGCCCCTTGGCCCTCTGTGAGTCAGCCAATGAAGAACATGACTGAGGAAACAGTAGTGACATGCATTTACAAGAATTAAATGTCTGGAGGAAGTTCGCAGAATCGGGGATACTTCCAGCATTGAAGGAGGCCATTCAGCCCAACCTATCCATGCCAGCTCTCTACCAATTTCACATTCCAACCGATTTTCTGGATTCTTCTCCAATTTTTTCCCACCATACATTTATCCATTTCCTTGTTCATGGACATTGCCTCCATGATATCCGTGGGCATTGGGTTCGAGTTCCCAACTAGGCTTTGCATTAAAAAATAATGATTGGCCTTATTCTTACCCCCTTTAGTTTTTACTTGGGATCGCTAGTCTTTAATTCATCCATCAATA